>OX458986.1:0-2400000 GCA_949774945.1 Hoplodrina ambigua | reverse complement strand
TTTAATCAGTTTTCTTCTGAGGAAGTGATAGTAATAATAATTTTGAGTCAATTTAATTGGACAAAGCAAGAGACACGTATAAAAAATGTTTAACTAAAATTGAATTTGGTGTTTGAGTTAGTGCCAGATTAGTTTGTTAATTGCAATGAGTAAGATTATTAAAAAAATAAAAAAAATAGTTGTTTTTTTTTAATCGATGTTGTATCGAGTATTTATTTTTCTAATGTGAACATCAACAACCGACAATCGATCAACGATAAAACTGTCGGTCTGACCTAATGTGAACCAGCTCTATATGATTCAGGAATAAATCATAATAAACAGGCAACGTTATTTTCAATAAAAAAACATACCTTTCAGCGATTTTTGACAAATCCAGGAAATAGTTAACAGCACGTGCAGAAAATTAATTTCTGACAAAACTTTAGAGCACGTGAATCTAAGTTTTAATAATGTGTTTGTTCAAAGAGCGTCGGTTAAACTTCTACTTATTATAATTAGCGAAAGCCTTCCAAACTTGTTAAGTTTCCGAAAACTTCGTGACGTGAATACGAATTAATGCAATTTAGCATTAACTTGACTTTAACTTGTTTTGTCGTCATAGTTTGTGCCCTTTGATCCGAATTGATTGAACTATTTAGGGTATTAAGCTTGATAAGTAATTGTTAGTTACAAATTAAATTATTATTTTATAATATACAGAGTGTTAGTGTAAACACCGTCATCCTTGAAACCAGTAGTTTGGTTTCACTAATAGAACGTAAATTGAATGAAAAAAATATCTTTTTTTTTTTAAAGTAAAACATACATAAACATACATACATACATATTTTAAGTAAAATCTCCATTTTTCCTCAAAATTATTTCACCCTATATTAAATATTACAATGATGTAATTAGTTAAAACTTATGTAGGTAGTTATAACGGACGGCCAGTGCAGCAGGTCAACGCCCTTTGCGGTGATTACGTAACTCGGGCACATATGCGCTTTGCACACGGAGCAACTAAGTTGAGGCAACTGGCAAATCTTTAAAAGTTTCCTGTAAAAGTCGATAGTTGCTATAACGTTGCCGGTTGTCGCAACATTTTGGCAATTTGTGAGCAACTTTCATAGCCGAGTATATGCCGTTGCCGTAGCGACACTGACATTGCTGGGCACACGGAGAGGGAGGGTGTGAAATCGCCCGAAGCGTTGCGATTGACGGTTGAGGAAACCGGCAAGTTTAAAAACCGGTACAATATTTAAAAGTTGCTAGTTGCAGCAACTAGCAACTAACTTAGTCATCGATTGCAGCAACTGAAAACTGTTGACGATTGCCGCAACTCGAAACTCGAGTTGCTCTGTGTGCGCAGTCTAATTGAAATGTATATAAACAGCTAGTTGCCAGTTGCTGCAATAGTTGCTCTGTGTGCAAAGCGCCTAAGGAATATTTTTACGGACACGTTTAATTGCAACGAAACTAAGTAAAACAAAAGTTTGTAAGGTGAGAATACTTTCAAAGTGAGATTGTGCGGGTGATTTATTTGAGACAGTAATGAAGATGGTTGTTGTAAAGTTTCCAGCTCATTTATTATTGTTGTAACTGCGTAGGAGGTTGACGGGGCATGACTTGTTTAATGCAGTAATAAAGTTAAAGAGAAAATAATATTCAAAGTGTAAATTTGCATCAGTTTTCTTTCTCATTAATTAATTGCCATGTATGATTCTGAAGGCAAATATTGTAAACATTGATTTTAAAAGAGTACGTATGGAGTTTCTTGTCCATTCTTCTCCATACAAAACTACCTTTTGGAAGGGGCAACTAGATTCAATTCCTTTTTTTTTTGTATATGACGTTCAAAAGTGCTTTGTAATGGCCTAATTGAAATAAATGATTTGACTTTGACTTTAATATATTCAGCTTTATTCTTATTACTATAGATTCGCTTCTTCAAGGGCCCAAGCTCTATCCACATGACATTTGTCCTCGACAAAGGTCACAGCAGGTACAAACTCAATTCGGTGCTCAAAGCCATATGAATAGCATTTATATCAAGTGCAGTTTATAATCCTTATCAAATAAAAGTAGGTAACTTTATGCTAGTATTTCTCATTACGAATCAATAATACATTAAATAGTTTTTTTTTTCTATTACGTTATTTTGATTCGCACAATATAACTGGACTGGACTTATACCAGCCTGTTACAGTGCTGTCCCGGCGACGGTGGTTTAGGAACTCTGACACTAGGGTGTGTGGGGGGGGGGGGGCTGCCGGGGTTACTTAACGTCTCAACAGGATACCGTGGCCCCGGAACGTAAAGGGCAACAGAAGGAACAGGGTGGTTTTTTACTCAGTAAAGTCTGACAGTCCTTTCGGTCCCACCCAGGGCGGAAGGATTCATTTGACGATTTTTACCACCTCAAAAAAAAAGGGTGTGTGGGGTCGTAAGAAAAATTATTTCACTGAGTGCTATATTTTATTATCAAAAAATTAGGAGTCTGTAAGAAAAATCATGCGTACGAAGTCGCGGGGATCAAATCTATCTTGAGCAAGCGTGGTCATCAAAAAACATAACACAAATAATATTGTTTAATAATATTTCCTCCTAAACCAGAAAGATATAATTTATTTTTTGAATGATAAACCTGGCTTTTCCACCGCTTCTCTTTTGAAAATAACGGTTTAACACTCGTAAGTACATACCCCATGTATTTCCTTATTCCTCACAACAAAACATCCAAAAAATTCTCTCGATACAAAATTGTTTTCCATAAATTACGAATACCTACTTATATGAAAAAGCCTTTTGCAAGGCTGTATGTAAAGTACCCTTATCACATGTCAGATCTTCTGGTCTCAGGAATGCCAAAAAGGTCATATTATGCTCCTAGATTTATTCTTCTAATAATATAAATGTGAAAGTTGGTGTAGTTTGCGTTTGTGTGTTTGGATGTTTGTTACTCAATCACGCATAAACGGCTTACGCTGAAAACCAGCGTGCACTGGCATTATGCTGAGTGTAAGCCAGCGCGCGTATATTTATTTTTAAAAATAGAATACACTGTTAGTAAAACAGTATGTGGTTGTTGTTGTGTGTACTGTATTTTTGTATATAAATGGTTTTATTTTTTACATTTAAACAAACTTGTTTCTACTTTGCTTCTATGTACAATTTTTATTTTTTCTTTTATGTTATGTGCGTAATTTTCGCGTGAATAAACAATTTTTCTTTCTTTCTTTCTTCTAAACCGTTAAACAGAAAACATAACATAACATCACGTCTGTAATCCCCGGAGGGTTAGGCTGAGGTGTACCCCTTTTATTAATACACCCACATTTCGCCAGTTATGTTTAAATTCCATGTAATAGGGGGCGAGCCTATTGCCATCAAATGGGTACATTCCAGACTTCAAGGCTGCTACTGAGAAATTCCTGTTGGAATAATCCAGTAACACTTTGCCCGGCCAGGAAATCTGACACAAGACCTCATGCTCAGCTACTTCAACGAGGCAGTCGGGGTATAGTGTTGAACTTTGGATGAAAATTCACACATAGATAGACTATTTCCTAGATTAACACATGGGATACTTTTTATTCCGGTAATGTATTCCCTTGGGTTTATAGTTCAACTTAATTTACAGAAAGTTTTTTTTTCTGCGGGAGAAGCCGCGAGCAGAACCTATAGTAATTATTATCCATATTTTTAGGACCGGTAAAAAATTAGGGCCATTTTTAACCGACGAAAGAAAGAGGAAGGGGTTCTCAAATTGGGTCGAATATTTTTCTACTAGGGACCCGCCCCGACTTCGCACGGATGCAATATAAGTACTAGTTATACGTATAAACTTTTATCTTGAATCACTCTATCTATTGAAGAAAACTGCATTAAAATCCGTTGTGTAATTATTACTTAAAAGATCTAACCGTATACCTAGAAGGCGGGAAGTGGCTTTGCTTTATACCATGTAAAGACGTTTGCATGAATGTCAGTTTACATAAGGTTTTTTTTTTGCAGGGAACCATAAATAAAATGTGGATGTTTCAATGACCTCTGCCTAACCCTTCGGGGTTTACAGGCGTGATGTTATATAAAGAACTAATTGGCTTTCCAGATAAATACAAAATAAGAAAAGTCAGTCAATTGCGAGTCGGACTCGCACGCGAAATGTTCCGTACCAACGTATAATAATTAATACCACATACATAAAACACGTTAATTTTCAACTTTTTATTTATTTTTTGCTATAGCAGCCATAATAAAACACTACTGTCTGTGAAAATTTCAGATGTCGTCAATTTGTCCTTCCGCCCTGGGTGGGGCGGAAGGGCCGTCAGACTTTTATTGACTAAAAAACCACCCTGTTCCTTCTGTTGCCTCTGCGTTCCGGGGCCACGGTATCCTGTTAAAACGTCCCGCGACCCCCGGCAGGCATTTGGCCCTATTGGGACCTCGTGCCTGTGCTAACAGCTCTTTGAGGCCGTGGAACAAAACGCGCCGTCTGGGCCTGGTCCTTGTTCGGACGGCGAGCTACCCATCACTCGCCGTCCGCAAGCCCGCGCAATAATACAGCCCTGTGATACACAGACGGCGAAGTCTTTATGACAGGGTTGCGTTTGGTATACTTTAGACACAGAACCTTAATAAAGATTTCAACAGACAACTTTTTTATTACTATTTATAGAAGAGATTCTAATTTTAACAATACAAATTGGCAATTTAAAATTTCGAAGCAGATGGTACAAGACGTTATGTTTTATACTTACAAATAAAACATTTTTTTATGCTTAACGAAAGGTTTTTCTTGTAAATGATGAATGTGATTTTAAATTGTAAATGTATGCATTGAAAAAAATGCTATGAATTTAGTGAGAAATATAAATTTAATGTTGACATAATGAGATACTGCGTCTCCTTTCTTCTTCTTTTGTATAAATTGTACAACATACTTTGTAATTTTAATACTATTCCCAGAACTCCCTCATGTGCTTATGTTCTACGATTTTTTTTTAGTTTGGGAGCTAGACTTTTCTTAGTATTTTTTTTGGGAAATTCTTCCCCGTGTCAAATTTTAGTGAGATTTTTTCCTTGATTATTCAAACGTGCTTGTAAATGGTCTAATTGAAATAAATTCTTATGATTCTGAGAACACAACTCAAGTCTGGGTCAAGAATATTCATAAGATTTTTTTATCAAACCTGACCTAATTATAAAATAAATCAAGTAAGTAATAAGATTTGCAACATAACATCACGCCTGTAATCCCCGAAGGGTGAGGCAGAGGCTATTAGTACATCCACATTTCGCCAGTTATGTTAAGTCCCATGTAATAGGGGCCGAGCCTATTGCCATCAACCGGGCACAAATCCTGACTCTGAGGCTGCTACTGAGAAATTCCTAATAAGATTTGTGTCAGGAAAATATGGCGCATAATTTACTTTTTGAAGCTTATTTTGACGTAATCCTGACTGTCATCTAAATAATTTGCCTATATTGAATTTTTCACGAGTAATTGAAAAAATATCGAGTTGTTATTTTTGCAAAATAAATCTGGCTTTGTGTCTTGCAGAAGCTTATCTTAACTTATCTAAGCAAAGAGAAAAGATTCTTATTTTTGTTTGTGTTGGAAAAACTTCAAAACTGCTAAAGCAATTTTAAAATTTCTTTCATCTATGGAAAACATTATCAGCTAGAAACATAGGCTATATTTTATTCATCACTAACATCGACATAGGTGAACCTTGTAAAGCGACCAGGGGGCCGACCACCTCTATTAAAACCGTATTATTTTTATATTACTTTGCCTTGCGCAGTTGGATTTCCAACGCTCGGCTTAGCGCCGAAAGTTAAAAATACAACAGCAGAAATTACAAAGTAATATTAAAATGATACAGTATTAAGAGATGGTGGCAGGCTCCTGGACTTAAGCCTAATTATTGGTATCTGACTGAAATCGTCCATCCACCTTGAACAAGCGTGAAAATCAATGTTTGTGCCTTCTCTGTATGAGAAGAGGCCTTTGCCCTGCAATAGGACAATAATATTTTGACGGGCCTGTTGGTCTAGTGGTTAGTGGCCCTGACTGCTAAGCCGGAGGTCGTGGGTTCGATTCCCACCCAGGACAAACTTTGTGTGATGAGCATGATTGTTAGTTCTGTGTCTGGGTGTGATATCTATAATATCTATAATATGTATGTATTTATAAATTATATAAGTATGTATATCAGTTGTCTGGTTACCATAACACAAGCTCTGCTTACCTTGGGATTAGATAGCCGTGTGTGAGTTGTCCCAAGATATTTATTTATTATTATTTATAGCCTGGTATTATTATTTTATAAATTTAAACGAAAAACGTGAAATTAAAAATAAATCTACTTGCATACGCACACAGTTACAAATAATCTGAAAACCTTTAGCGGATTGTAAAAGCGGTCTGCAGACGATTTTCAAAGATATCTTCGGCTTATCATTTGAATGGCCCAAAGCTAATCTGCAGTTGAAGACTATTTAATTCAAAGATAGATTTAAACTAAAGCTAGTTTAAGATTCGAATCTCAGAAAGATTTGAGTGAGTTATAAGATATCAAAAATATGTCTTTCTTTAACACAAACAAGCACTTTATATTTTTCTTAAAGTGGTGAATAAATTTTTAAACATTTTTTTAAGGAATTTGTTACCTATTTGATGTTTTTGCAATAATTATATTTTGTCTGGTCTACATGTTAAACCACAAGAGAATATTTTTAGGTTTACTACCAAGATAAGAGATTTTTTTAGGTTTTATTACTAAGACTCCACTATCTGTCCATCTGTCTATCACAGGTCTGTTTCTTTTAAACCGTATCTACGTATTATTACGTAAAGTATTTACTTATTATGTATCTATTTCATTTTTTTTTCTTACTATCTCCGGCTATGACAACAAATTATAAAAAAATATATGAATAAAGGCATACCAGAAACGTATTATTTGTATTCTATGTAGTTTTAAACGAAGTAAAATGATACGGAACCCTTCGTGTCCGACTCGCAATTGGCCATTTTTTTAAATAACATTTCGACATGAATTATTTTATCTGACCAGGATTAAATCGGTGACCATGATTATGTAAACATGACCAAATTAGTCCTAATTGAACAATTTCTGGTTATCTTTTGATGAAATGAATCATCGGACTGTTACGTTGTTATCTTTTTATTAATAACTCGCTTCTGACCGCGACTTTGCTCGCATGGTATTTTTTCACTTGCGGTAAGTTATTTCCTGCGTACTGCTTAGCTTCCATGGATCGTAGCGTGATGTTATACAGGCTGTAAGTGTAAACACCGTTGTCACTAAAACCGTAGGTAAGGTACTTGATTTATTATGAAAAATGTTTTTTTTCGTTGAATTTATGTTCTATTAGTGAAACCAAACCACTGGTTTCAAGGATAACGGTGTTTACACTAACACTCTGTATTATACAAGAAGAATGTTTCCGATCCGACTGGCAGTTCTAAAGATTAGTGCATATAAACAAACTAACGAACAAACAAAATAACTCTTCAGCATTATTATAAGCACTAGCCCTACGACTTCATCCGCGTAGTCTATTTTTACTTGCATTAAGTTAGATCTTTGATTACTGTTCCCCTCCCATTGGACGTAGCGTGATGTTATAATTATACATATATAAACTCACGCCTTTTTTCCATGGGGGTAGGCAGAAACTACAGAACGCCACCTGCTACGATCCTTACATACTACTTTCGCCTCATCTACGTTCATACATCTCGTCATACAAGCACGCCGGTTACGAGTACTGCGCACCTGACCTTTCTGAAGGACCTCACCATGTTATAATTATAGCCTATACTATTCCTAATTTGGCTATCATATACAAAAAGATTTATTTAAATCCGACCAGTATTTCTAGTGATTAGCGTGTTTAAACAAACAAACAAAAATCACTTCAGCTTTTTTATTAGTAACTTTTTTTAATAATATTTTCTAACGTGACCATGCCATGTTCGTTCCGATTACGCTTCTAACCTTGACAAGGTGAATGGGACCAATGACTGTGTTATTTTCTGCGATAAAAGTTATGCCAAAGCAATACAATGTCTATTGGGTAAGTAGGTATATTACACTTGAAGGAACTCATGGCTGCGTAATGTGCGCAGCCGCACGAGTCGATCTATCAGGATAACCCATTAACTGCGGGCGAAAATTCGCTACGCCAAGCCTGTAGTGCGGCTGGCTACACAGTTCGTGTGTTCGCCGTAGAAAAATACACATCCTTTCTATTCTTCTTATAAAATATGTATGTATTTATGAGTATATATGAGTTTATGTACTTGTGTACGATTAAACTTCTTTAGATATTTGTTTTTAATGATTTTAAAATTTCATATTATTTCCTCATGTACAATTTTTTGCACCTGCTTTGTTATCTCTTCACCACCTTTGGTTGACTGGTAGAGAATGCCTAAGGCATTAAGTCCGCCTTTATACTTTTTTATTGCATAAAGTTTAAATAAATAAATAAAAACGTTGTGTGTGCGCCGCACTTGCGTCTTTTATTAGAAACACAACGGGTGTAATTTTCCGCACTCAACGGCTACGCTTGTCGAGGTTTCATCAGGTTTGTCAGGTCATCCTTATACACCGAGACTCATCTGTGCCACGGACAGCACGTTATGCCGTTGGTCCCGGCTGTCATACGTAGATCTTTGATAGTCGTTACGGGTCGTGAAAGCTCTTTCCCTCCTGGCCTGAGGGGTCCCGCGGAAGTGGGCCAGCACCAGACGGGGATCGCGGAAGGCGCGTACTTTCCCGTGATCCCCGGCGTAAGGGTGGGAAGGGAACACTGGGTCTGGTTTTTAGTCAGTAAGAGTCTGACAGACCCCTTCGCCCTCCCTAGGGAGGTGGACATACACGAGGATTTTCCACACCAGTAACAAAAAAAAAGTATGCCTTATTTAAGCTGACAATAGTGCTGATTCCCTTGTTCACAAACTAGACTAAATTTAGAGAATTGACATCTCTTACTAACATTCAGCAAAAGAAAAGGACGGTGACATTAAAGAACTAAGTTAGCGATGTCAAATTAGTTTTGCCTTGAACTTCTCCGTATTTTTAATCCATACGTTTTAAGATGTCAACTATAACTGTATGGATGTGTCAGATTGACTAAATTTGACAGCTCTTATTTACATTAGTCTCTTTCTTATTTTACTGGACAGAAAAAGATGAAAATAGTCTAATTTTAGTTTAGTTTGTGACCAAGGGAATCGGCACCAATATGTAACCAGTCTGGAATAAATTATCACGAAGTACCGAATGACAGGATGTTGGCATTATTACCTATTTCCCAAATTCCCCAAGAGACATAGCATTGACGTACACGCTTCAATATTGTCGTCAAGTTCAAGAGCAGACAACTTACTTATCATGTCAAACAACTTAGTGCCATAGAGTAACAAAACCGTTTACATGGTAGAAAGGCCTTTGTAACAAAATTTTTACGCACAGCGCTGAAAAGGAGAAACCGAACAGAACTTACGGCAGAAATTGAGTATTGCTCTAGATTAGAGTCAAGAGTATACCGAATATGTATAAAAAGAAAAATGTATGGATCAAATCAAATCAAATTATTAATTGCAATCCATGAAATAGAAACAATCTTGGACCCTGTCGGGCACAGCAAATTTGTATATATGTAGAGAGAGGAAGAACGCTTTATTAAATTGTCTTATGCTTGAAATATTTTATACTAGCTTCTGCCCGCGACTTCGTCCGCGTCAAAGTTGATAACTCCACACAAACTTTAGACCGCCATTTCATACCTACTCTTTGGGAAATGGGTAATATATTTTGAAAAATCGTTACTTAGCGGACGTCTACTAACTAACATAAACTACCTCCCTGCGAAATTTTCGATATTTCGTGATGAGTGAGTGAACTTTCGCTTTTGTATATTTATTTAAGGTATATTTAGATTACCTCTTTCCATAATATTATGAAGTGGTATCAAAATTGACTTATTTTTCGATCCCAAACCATTAAAACGCAAGTTTAATACACTACTGTTTTAATACTGTACCTCACATTGTAGCTTCGATTATTTAGATATTGGATTCGATAGAGCAACTGAAATCAGAATCTGACTTTCGTGTTTTTGAAAGAAAGTATGAGCAAAACCCTGTAAACATAGACTTATTTGAAGTCTAAGCAAAGTTTTACCGTTTTAAATCACGATTCATCGATTATTTTAAATATTATCTTTTTTAGGGTTCCGTACCTCAGTCGGCAAATACGGAACCCTTATAGAATCACTTTGTTGTCCGTCTGTCTGTCTGTAAAGACCCTTTTCTAAGGAACGCGTGGAGGTATCAAGCTTAAATTAAAATGAAATACTCAGGTCTCGGACACGCCGCAATCGCGGCGGTATGACCACTCTTTGAGGAGTGGCTGGAGGTGCGCCACGGCGTCCTCGCGTCTCGCTTGACGCAGGTCCTCACCGGACGCGATTGTTTCGGGGGGTTCCTGTGTTGGATTCAGCGGAAGGAAACGCCCGGGTGTCACCACTGTGTGGACCGCCCGGAAGACACGGTAGAGCATACGGTGTAGATCTGCCCCGCCTGGACAGAGCACCACCGTGTCCTCTCGCGTCCGGGCCCTGGTTCAGGCCTTGCTCCGGAGCAAGAAGGAATGGGAAGCAGTAACCTTCTTCTGCGAAGCAGTAAACCTAGCGAAGAAGGAGGCGAAACACGTGAGGAGAGGACATCCTCCACCTCACGCCCCAGCCACCGCAGGAGACCCCCAAGGCGTCGGACGTTGCGAGACGTCATCCGGCTACCGTAGGCGCAGGTTTGCGGACGGCGAGTGATGGGTAGCTCGTCGTCCAATCAAGGACCAGGCCAGCAGCGCGTTTTGTTCCACGCGCGTTTCAAAGAGCTGTTAGCACAAAAGAGCTGTCAGCACAGGGACGGGGCCCCGACAGGGCCAAACGCCTGCCGGAGTCGCGGGAAGTCTTAACAGGATACCGTGGCCCCGGAACGCAAAGGGCAACAGAAGAAACAGGGTGGTTTTTAGACAGTAAAAGTCTGACAGTCCCTTCCGCCCCACCCAGGGCAGAAGGGAATAAAAAATATTTGGTCTGCAGCCGTGAAAAATGAAAAAATTATATTATTATATACGCAAACTAAAGATAAGGACGTTTATGGCGCATATTTTGACGCTCGCTAGGGAATCAAAACCAAATATAAAGGAAACTTCCCGATGACCTAGAATCATGAAAGGCAAGAAGCAATGCAATGTAGACATAATAATTATTTTTTAAGCGATTAGGTATTAACCTTTTTTTTCTGTTGTGTTAAATATTGTATGGTGTAACGGAACCCTTCGTGTGAGAGTCCGACTCGCACTTGGCCGATTTTTTGCAATATTTTTCTGGCCCAGTTGTGCCCAAGTGTTTCACGGGCGCTGTAGTAAGTGGGCCATCATATAAAAGGAACACCACACTTGCCCTGAGTATCTGCGGCATCTGTAACTCCTCATTTGGCTAGGTTACGTTTGCAGCGGCTTACATGAGTGCGCAGTCCATTAAGCGCTTTCCATATAGGCCACTAAAGATCTCAACAGAGTGCCATGTGTTCCTGTGGTTGAACTCTTTTTGGTGGAAATTATGTGATGGTGGGTGTCGATCTGGCTCTGTATGGCCTGTGTGCAAGGTATCTAACCTTCGAATGAAAGGTGGTGCAATTCCAGCCAATGGGAAAAGCTTATTGAGCAGTCAGTTTCAGGGAGCCCCGATATAATTTTACACGTCTCGTTAAGGATGATATTGCTTTTTGTTCAATGACACACTGAACACGCAAATTCACCAGCAGAAGGAGCATAAAGATGTAACAGTTATGCGAAAAACATCGGGTGCTGCTCCCTAGTTGGTAGAAATAAGGTGTCGTAGCAGATGATTTTTTGATTGGTGTTGTGGCAATGTAGGTAAATAAAAAGTTAGTGCTCTATCCAATATAACATCAGGGTACTTAGGGATCTTCTAATACTCTACGTAACTTGCTCGCCACGAAATACTAAATGTCCTGTTGGCGAATCTATTGTAAAGATGGAAAGATTCTCTTAGAGAGTCTTACAGCACAGCCGCGGTAATAAGTAATCTAAAAAATGTAATGCCGTTTAGAAATTGATTTTAAAGCGTGGGGAATATGAATGTAATGAATAATATTTACGGTGCCTATAAAAAAAAACTCTTCCTGCGATCACAGTCGCTTCATCAAATCAAGTACCCAGGAAGCTCGAAGTCTGTGAGACATTCTCCGACAGGAGAATGACTGCTACAGATTTTTTAATTGATTTTGGTGCACTTCCGGTTGTTGCCAAATCCTTTCTATTTAGCCATTGAAATAGAAGTATTCTTTTTAGTACCTAATCACTCATCTTACACTAAGATCTTTTTATAAAATAATTCGGAAGCGCAACGAAAAGAATACTAATTACTACTGCGTAAAAAAATAACACTCGCCAATCCTTGCTAATTTATCGTCCGCTGGTACTCCAGTAGGATACTTGGCAGTACCTATTGTTGTGTTATGATTGGCTTAGCTAAGCCCAGGTAATAAAATATTGTATACTTAAAATGTTTGCAGATAGGCTGCCCGTCACTTGTTGCAGTTATAGCGTAATGATTTTGATTTCAGAGAATAAATTATAACTAATACCTAACTGTAGTATTGTATGTAACGTTGGTGTCGTTTTATAGCAATCCAGCAGTAAAATGATTAAGAATAATAGCCATAATGCGATAACCCTTACCTACACACATTAGTTATGTTTAATCCCATGTAATAGGGGCCGAGCCTATTGCCATCAACCGGGCACAAATCCAGACGCCGAGGTTGCTATTGTGAAATTTCTGATGGAAAAATCCAATAACACTTTGCCCGACCTGGGAATCGAACCCAAGACCTCATGCTTTGCAGTCGTGCAAAGAGGCAAAACTTCTACAGCTGCTGATTTATGTGATGTGTAACTATGTATAGATATTATGTTCTACATTAACATTTAAAAAATACGTTAACAAATCAAAGTTGTAGTAGAAATATGCACTCCTGTTTTTATTTTTAATTTTTTTGTAAGGAAATCTCATTAATCAATTAAACAACATTCAAAACAATATTAGAAAAAACACAAAAAGAAAAGCTGATTCTGGGGACCGAACTTCCGTCAACGGTTTCGCAAGGCGGTCGTATAACCGTTAGGCAATTTGCTTCGATGACAAACGACTTCAAATAGCCGTTCTAGTTTTCCATAATTCACTACTTAGCTCCTTGCAGGTATAGCGTGATAATAATTAGTTTAGAACTTCAGTCTGCACCTATTTAAAATATTGTAACATTTTGTCACTGAGATTTGCATAAAAATATGAACATAATGCATCATAGCTCACCCCCCAAAGCCAATAGCGTGATAATTTATAGCCTATGTCCTAATTTGGAAAATGTGGAATATATATACAAAATTTCAACAGAATCTATCCGGCAGTATTCGCGTGATGCTCTAACAAACATACAGACAACCAGACAAACAGACAAAAATTCTAAAAAAAATATTTTCGGCATCAGAATCACTCCCCGACCTCATAACATTTACTCTTTTTCAAAAATATTAAATGTACAGTTTTGACTTTTCTACGATTTTATTATATGTATAGATTGTATTTTATATTTCCATTCATTTACTTATTATATTACAATGCTATTTATTCATTTATAATTTATTTAATTATTTTATATTTAATAATGCTTATTTGATTACTTACTTAGATTATTATTTTATTACAATGCTATTTATTTATTTAATTATCTTATATTTAATCCTCTTCAAAAAGTTTTAATATTGTTGAGAACATTTCCGAACAATTGTGTTACAGGCAAATTCGTCAATATTTCATAAAAACTGAGATTTTTAGTTATCTTTTTTAGTCTGCTGAGCATGAGGTCTTGGGTTCGATTTCCAGGTCGAGCAAAGTATTATTGGGTTTTTCCATCAAGATTTTATCAGTAGCAGCCTCGGAGTCTAGATTAGTGCCCGGTTGATGGCAATAGGCTCGCCCCTTATTACATCGGACTTAACAAAACTGGCGAAATGTGTGTGTAATATTGGGTACACCTACTAGCCTAACCCTTCGGGCATTACAGGCATGATGCTTTTTAAAAAGGACATTTTGAAAATGTTCTCTATGTATCCTGCTTATGTGTAGGAAGTTTCATTAAAATCGGTTCAGTAATTTCGAAAAATAAGGACTTGAAAGTTAGTTTGAAATGTCGTAAAGTGTAAAGACTCTTCGGATCATAGTGCCGCCTCTATAAATTCTTATTCTGTTAGTACCTAAGTGATTGACGTAGGAATCGGAAGGGGCGCGTCCGTTTAATTCGACAGAAACCTTCGCGTGATCTTGAACTATTAGGTATTAAGGTTAGGGCCTATTTTCAGTTGTATTTGTGAGTGGTTTTATTTACAATTTCCGGACTTTACTTATTTAATAAGTAAAAACCTTGTCCCACACTATGAATTTCTCGTATAACGTAGATAAACTCACATGTAGACAAACAAATAGACCTTTTTTTTTTAGGTTGTAAATATCATCAATTTACTCCTTCCGCCCTGGGTGGGGCGGAAGGGACTGTCAGACTTTTACTGACTAAAAAACCACCCTGTTTCTTCTGTTGCCCTTTACGTTCCGGGGCCACGGTATCCTGTTAAGACGTCCCGCAACAAACAAATAGACCTGGAACCACTTCCTTTAGACCAGGGGTACCCAAACATATTTGTCTACTGCCCACTACATACATTATTTTCTAGCGCTCCCATTTTTTCACCTACTTGAAAACCACCTAGCTAGTAGATGAAATTACAAATCGCTCCCCAAGCCTCTAAACAACGCCTTGTTTTTTTTCTGGGTCTCTTACTGCCCGCCTTTAAGCCTGCAGTGCCCACAATTAACGCCCAATTTGGGAAAGGCTGGTAGACCCATACAAATATTTGTACCGTAAAATCTAAGTACCAATGCATTGAGCACCAAAGGTATTGAAGATAAAGATTGGTGCTCACTCAATGCATAGGTGCTCAGACGGGAATTCTTCGTAAAATCGAACACACAACAATAATTGAAGAGAAGATTTTAAAAGTCGTGATTATGAAATCACAACATTTCAAACAAGATAATCTTTGACACTCTGGTAGCACCTCTATAAAAACGAAGTTATTTTAACATTCGAACGTTTGACGGGAACACGAATAAATATCTCGTTTACCATTACAACGTTTATGAGACGCAAATATTTACCGCCCTTCTGAGGGCAGAGTAGGGGCAGAAGGACCACTCTAAAAGTCTTCTGCATCTCTCTAAAGGTGGATTCACGCCGGGGCGAGGCGTAGAGAGGATAAAATAGGCGAGAATTGAAATCACGCTTTCTCTTTCGCACCGTGCTGACATATGTTCCGGTTAGCACGAGATTTGTGTATCTATTTTACAAAGTAATAAACACTCTATTCCTGCAACAATATACTTAAACATTGCACGCGCAGAAATTTCACACCAAAGATTAGCGAGACGTCAATAGAATGGTTTTTTTTTTCAGACTGGCTAGGGCTGTTCCTCTTTCAAGACACGTGCAGTGTGTTATAGCAATATTATTATATTTTACTCTAGAAAATTTTCTATATCTGTACACCTACCATGTTTTGTCTCTGCATCACCTTATGGTAGACTGGTACATTGTGAAAGTTTAAATAAATAAATAATGATTTTATTTATTGGTCCTTCTGTACGAATGTCTGTCTTGTGACTACAAAACACAATTTACGAGAAGTATCTGTACCGTAATAAATCTTAGTATTGAAATTATTTATTTTATGAAAATAAATACTTTGAGTCTCTTAGCACTGAATTCAATGTTTATTTATCTCTGTGTAAGCCGAATTTATGTCGTTACAAATGATACCTTTCAAAAATCGTTTCCTAAAGGCCAGGTATTTTCCTAATAAATATGGGCATTGTAGATATTGGTATTTATTTTTCGTTATTGGGTTTTGGTCACGGCGGAAAATCTCAATGGAGTCTAGCCAAGAACGCAGGAAATATTATAATCCTCAAGTTATTATTATTATAACTAGCCTGTACTGTCCCACTGCTGGGCAAAGGCCTCCCTCCATTCCTTCCATTTCTCGCGATTTTGCGCTTCATCTTGCCAATTCTCAAGGAAGCCCACCAAGTCGTCCCGCCATCTCCTTCTTGGTCTGCCGCGTCCCCGTCTTGTCGTTTCGGGACACCAATCTTGGGCTCTACGGGCCCACAGATTGTTCGACATGCGGCAGACGTGTCCAGCCCAGTCCCATTTTAGCTGGGCAGCCTTTTGAGCCACGTCAATAATCTGTGTTTTGGAGCGCAGGGTGGTGTTTCGTACGCGATCTGTTAGTTTAACGCCAAGTATGCTGCGCTCCATAGCACGTTGGCAAACCTTGAGTTTGGACTTTTGGATGTTAGTCAAAGACCAAGTCTGTGCACCATAGGTCAAGATGGGGAGAATACACATGTCCATAAGCTTGCGCTTAAGTGACATAGGTAGAGCACCTTTGAATTGTTCTTTCATGGACCAGTAGCTCTTCCAGGCATTTTCTATACGGCGTGTGATTTCTTTTTCTTGCCTTGCCTGAAAAGAGACTACTTGGCCCAAGTAAAGATATTCCTGGACATATTGTATATTCTCCCCTCCTACGTGTATGTTTCTTGTGGCACTGTTGGTCATAAGCTTAGTCTTTGACATGTTCATCTTTAGTCCAACCTCAAGGCTTGCACTGCTGAGATCTTGCAGCATCTTCTCTAGTCCTGTGGCTGAAGGGGAAAAGAGGACGATATCATCGGCGAAACGTAGGTTAGTTAGTCTCGTTTCGCCGATAACAATACCACTTTCCTCCCATTTGGCTGCCAGCGTCTTGAAGACTTCTTCCAGGGTGCTGGTAAACAATTTTGGAGACAGCGGGTCGCCCTGTTTGACTCCCTTGAGAATATCAAACTTTGGACCTAACCTGTCTAACTTGATGGCGGCTGTACTATGTGTGTAAATCGTTTGTAATAATTGTATATAAGGCGGTTCTATATGCTGTTTTGTGAGTGCGTTAAATATTGCGGTATGTGTGATGCTGTCAAAGGCTTTGGAGTAGTCGACAAATGCGAGATACAGTGGGACTTTGTATTCTTGATATTTCTCAATTATTTGGTTGATGGTGTGTAAATGGTCGGTGGTGGAAAGTCCTCGACGAAAACCTGCTTGTTCTGGAGGTTGCATTTCATCTAATTGGTTCGCTATTCGTTTTTCAATAACTTTGATAAAAGTTTTGTAAATATGGGAAATCAAACTAATTGGTCTATAATTATTTATATCAGATTTATCGCCTTTCTTGTGGAGTAATATAATGTTTGAATGGCAAAAATTCGTTGGAAAGCTACCAGTACGGAGAATATCATTAAATAGCGTTGTGAGATGACAGAGAAGTGTTGGTTCACCTATTTTCAGGCTTTCGGTACTAACACCATCTTCGCCACAAGATCTATTATATTTCAATTTGCCTAGTGCATCATGAACTTCTAAATGCGATATGGGTGATATATTATCAGAGCAGGAATAGTTAGATGTTGGTTGTGTGTGTGATGTATCAGAGTAAAGGGATTTATAGAATGTCGTGCAGATTTCAAGGACTTTTTCTCTATTAGTTTGTTTCACACCTCCGCTGTCTTTGAGGCATGTAATCCAAGATTTGCTGTTGGTAATTCCTTGTTTTGCTATTTTGAGTGATCGGTTCTTTTCTAATGCATTCTGTATAAGTTTTTGATTATAGTTTCTTATATCTTTTCTGATGCTGCGTTTAACTTCTTTATCTTTTAGTCTGTGCTGTATGTCTTTGTTTAATAAGTTAAGAGTCTGCCTTTCCTCAATAAGTTTCTTAGTTTCATCTGATAGTTTTTTAAATTTGTTTTTATTTTGTTTCACTACTTTACTGGCTTTTGCGATGCTATCTACTATTTCTTTATATTGCAGATCTACACTTTTTTCCTGGTTGTCTACGTTAAGTAAATCAAAACTGTTTTGTAATTCAGTATTAAATTCTTTTTTACATGCTATAAGTGATTCTTTGTTTATTTTTCTAATTTTATTCTTGAATAAGTTTTTGCGATGGATTCTAGTATTAAGTTTTAGCACAGCGCGTACGGGTCTATGATCGGAATTAAATTTAAATTGGTTCATAACATGTATATTGTTAATAATTTGTTTGTTTGGAGTGAGAATATAGTCAATTTCATTTTTTGTTATTTTATTTGGTGAGATCCAAGTCCATCGTCTTTGTTGTTTCTTGTAGTAAAAGCTGTTACCTATGCATAAGCTTTGTCCGAAAGCAAACTGGATTAGCCGAGAACCGCGATCATTTCGGTTGCCAGAACCATGTGGACCTACAATGTGTTCGTTATCCATGTCTTGCCTTTGCCCTATTTTTGCGTTAAAATCACCTAAAACAATATTCCAAGTGCTTCGATGTTCGTCGCACGCTTTATTGAGTAGGTCATAGAATTCCTCTACTTCGTCATCAGAGTGAGAGGTGGTGGGGGCGTATACTTGGACTAAAGTTAATGTCTTTGTACTTGAAATTTGAAACTTTAAAACTGCTATTCTGTCTGAATATGAACTAAATTCTAGTATGTTATTTTTCCATTTCTTTGCTACTAGGAAGCCTACTCCGTAAAGCCCTCCGGTCTGTCCACAATAATAGAATATGCTATTTTCTCTTTCTATTGTTTCTTCTCCGTTTCTTCTTACCTCCGACAGCCCTACGATATCCCATTTAATCTCATTTAACGCGTTTTCGAGCTCTAGTAGCCGATCTTCTGTTTGTAAAGTCCGAGTGTTATAAGTTAAAACGTTAAGAATTTGATCGTTATCCGATTTGAACTTTGCCTGAGTCGTGTAACGGGAAGTCGATCCCGCCCGGAGATTCTTAGCACCCCTGGCTCCAGAGCGAGCCTGCCCACCGTCATCAGCAGTCTCACCACTGGAGCCGCCGGGCATTTGGGGCCTATTGTTATTCTTCTTCATCTTCATGTTTAAGGAGGGGATTAGACATTTAACCTATCACGCTTGTCTAATGCGGGTTGAATCCTCAAGTGTGTGCTAAAATACAGGTGCACTCCCTATGCCCTCCCTGAGATATTAGGACCAACGGCTTCTGTGGTGTCACACCACCAGCTTTTAAATTCCTTTTTAATCTCTTTCTTTCTTTCCTGCTTTCTGTCATTTTTCTTTCTTATTTTTTCATTATTTCTTTCTTTCTCTATTCCTTTCTTTCTTTCTTTCTTTCTTCTTTGACAATATCTTACCTCTAAAAATAGGTTACTCGTCCATTTCAATAAATTTATATCAGGTGGTTGGTTACAATTTTGTCTCTAACGTTTTATCTAAAAGTGCTGCCAGACACATTATTACAGGTGGGCTGCTGGCTTGTTTCACAATAAAAAAGTTTTTAGACTGAGATCCCAGAGCTGTTACTCCTACGTCATGTAAGCACAGCTGAAATTGTGAAAATTGTTAAAGGAATGTAACGGGTGTGAAGGCACTTTACAAAGCCAAAGTTATAATTTTATTATGTTCTTAGAGGGGTTTATAGAGTTTAGTTTTAATATTATTAACAGCCTTTTTTTTTAGGTGGTGAAAATCATCAAATGACTCCTTCCGCCCTGCTCGACTGCCCGCCCTCCTGGAAGGGACTGCCAGACTTTTACTCACTAAAAAACCACCCTGTTCCTTCTGTTCCTTTGTGTTCCGGGGCCACGGTATCCTGTTAAGACGTCCCACAACCCCGGATAATTAACAGCCTTTAAGTCTGGATTTATGCCCGGTTGATGTCAATAGGCTTGCTTGATAACATGGGACTTATAAATAGTGAAATGTGGGTGTACTAATTGGTACACCTCTGCCTAACCCTTCCGGGATTACAGACGTCTAAATTACATGAAAATTGCTTCACCACATTGCGCCTCGGCTTGCGTTGATCCTTAAAGATTGAAATTTTTAAAGCGTCGTAAAATTTCAGTCATTCTGGAATGACGTAGGTCCAGCAACGTTGGGCTCTTGGACTATAAAATTTTCCAATAAAATACAACCCAAGACTTTTACAAATACTAACACGCAGCTAAAATGTGTCCGGTGGGCCTAGTACAAACGCAGTCATGGAAAATTATTCGATTCGAGTAACTTTTTGATTCCATGGTACAACTAACCTGCGCGGGCTTGCGGACGGCGAGTAATGGGTAGCTCGCTGTCCGATCAAGAACCAGGCCCGGGTCGACGGCGCGTTCTGTTCGCGCGCGCCTCAAAGAGCTGTCAGCACAGGGACGGGGCTCCCAACGGGGCCAACACCTGCCGGGGTTGCGGGACGTTTTAACAGGATACCGCGGCCCCGGAACGTAAAGGGCAACAGAAGGAACAGGGTGGTTTTTTAGTCAGTAAAAGTCTGACAGTCCCTTCCGCCCCACCCAGCGCGGAACGAGTCACATGATGAATTTTACCACATAAAAAAAAAAAAAATGGAACAACTAACCTATCCACGAAAATTTCAGGAGGTTATCATATAAGACATTATGAATAAACAAGTCTAGGTAGTCTAGCAGTTTAGTTGGTCTACTGTTCACAATGCACGACTGCTGAGCATTATGTCTTGGGTTCGATTCCCAGGTCGGGCAAAGTGTTATTGGGTTTTACCATCAGGAATTTCTCAGTAGCAGCCTCGCCCCCTACTACATGGGACTTAAACATACCTGGAGAAATGTGGGTGTACTAATGGGTACACCAATGTCCAACCTTTCGGGGATTACAGGAGTGATTTTTAAGTAAAATAACGACACCTGGTGATTAATGAGTGTTTTTGTTTTTTTTTTTATTTGCGTTTGGCAGGTAGGTATTTCAGAATACACCTCTTTTAAAAAACAGCATCGCCCTGTTACTTGTGTAGTAGGCAGTGTCGCGTGACTATATCACTGTGTGCGTTCGGGTTCATTGCCTCTCCTGCGTAAACCCAGCGGCAAAATGGCCTGGCCAAACTCAAAATTCAACTTTAAAAAAAACAAAGCGTCTTTCACTCATTCTCTCAACATGACCGAACTATCTAAGCATACCCTTTTCTATCACTACATCCGATTTAAATGGAGGAGCTCGTGGCCAAGTAATAATAGCCGCACGGGTCGATCCGTAAGTTTAAGCTACGCTTGCCGGGGTTGGTCCGTGGATGGGTGACCATCTTTACACACCGAGACTCCTCCGTGCCTCGGAAAGCACGTTAAGCCGTTGGTCCCGGCTGTCATATGTGGATCTTTGACAGTCGTTACGGGTCGTCAGAAGCCCGAAAGTCTGACAATCAGTCTTACCTAGGGGTATCATATTACCTACCCAGTTACTGGGTTGTGGAGGTCAGATAGGCAATCGCTCCATGTAAAATACTGATACTCAGCTGTATCCGGTTAGACTGGAAGCCGACCCCAAACATAGTTGGGGAAAGGCTAGGCAGATGATGACATCCGATTTAAATCCGCAACGATCTCGGATAAAAAAAATACTACCTACTACTGGAAAATTACTTTTATTTTTGCTGTATAATTATAGTACTATTTATGTAACACATGAAAAACATTGTTCTTTCGGGTGCATACAACAGTACAAGTGGTCGTGTTGAAGGTATTTAAAGTTTACATTTTAAAACAGTTTTTCAAAAACCGCCCTAATTTACATTACGTTCAGGTACACGCGTTCATGTCAGGCCTAAAGTTCATAAAATATTCAGAGCACGTTTCAGTCTAGATTTTCAGACGAGCCTTCACGTGTTTGTATAAATTCGACCATTTTCTTTCTGTTGACTTGAGTTTTTTGGACGTTTTGCTGAAGTAAAATTAGAAGCCTTTTTGTATGAAAACATCTTTCAGCTAATACAGTTTTTTTGTTCCTTTTTCAGGTATTTAATTAGTATCTACTCTGAAAAAGTACGTTTTGCCTAAAGAGGATTTTTTTGCTCGTTCTATTTTTAAATTTAAAATTACTTAGGTCGTTAATCTAAAAAGTGATTAAGTGCGAGTCGGACAGACGCGTAGGCATAACGTTTAATTCCACTGAATAATCATCATCCTAGCCTAGCCTTTTGCCAACTATGTTCGGTCGGCTTCTAGTCTAATCGGATGCAGCTGAATACCAGTATTATACATGGAGCAACTGCCTATCTGACCTCCACAACCCAGTAACTGGGTAATACGATACTCCTAAGACTGGTTGTCAGATTTTCATGCCTCTGAATTCGCGTAACGACGGTCAAAGATCCACAATGACAGCCGGGACCAACGGCTTAACGTGCTTTCTGAGACACGGAGGAGTGTCGTTGTGTAAAGATGGCCACCCATCCATGGACCAACCCCGGCAAGCATAGCTTAGCTTCCATTCCACTGAATAATATTAAATGCAAAGAAATCGGCCAAGTGCGAGTCGGACTCTTACACAAAGGGTTTCGTACCTCCATACAATATTTTATACAGCATAGAAAACCTAAGCCTGTAGTCGCAAAAAAAAAAATTGTGATGTGTGTACAACAATTTTCGGTCCCTTATAGTTTTTGATTTTAAAGCGAGTATCAAAATATGCGCCATAAACGACGTTAGATCGCGTTGATTTATAAGTTTGATTTTTTCGTTGCTCCAAGCGGTAGCAGGCCTTAGTATTTAATATTAATTTCAGCATGATACCTCCACGCGTTCCTGAGTAAAAGGTTCTTGACAGACAGACAATAAAGTGGTCCTATAAGGATTCCGTTTTTGCCGACGTTCAACCCTTTACAACAAAGTAAACATTGAAAACACTTCTTAGCATACACTTTCTTCATTATTTTCGTTCATAAACAGCGCTACTTTACGTACGAAAATATGTCAACATTTTTCATCAAGCATTCCCCTGTATTCCAGTACTGGCAAGATCAACATGCTTTTGTGAATACAAAATGGCTTTACTCCCGGCGAGTTTGTTCAAAACGTTTACGTTACGCTTTGAGAATTGTTGAAGAGTGCAACCGCTCTGCACTTAAAACTGTACATATTGTGACGGTTTCGTAATATCTGTGAGTCAGGGAGTTTGTATTTGTAGGTATACATTAGCTACTATTACATGGCGCGCCCATCCATATTACTATTTCAATGTGTGTAGTCACATACGTATGAAAGAGTTTGTATGTAGTTGTAAGTAATCGTCTTCAGTAGCAGGCCGGCAGATTTGTTTGTCAACTTATCATAAATAGCGGACCGCGCAAGACAACTCATCTGTCATTTTCATAGAATATGTCAGTGCAGTGCCGTACTAGTAGTAATGAGTGATTAATGAAGCCGCTAGTCGAGCAACAAATCGCTGATTTGTTTTTGAATTGGGAGCCGTCTCAGTACGCACACATGCGTTGTGAGTCTTTTAAATACTCGTACTATCACAAACACTTTCAACTTGTGGAGGGGTGCGCCACTTTATTGTAGTTTATCTTTACTTCTTATTGGCTCGCCGTCCGATCAGAAACAGGCTCGTATCTGAAGCGCTTTGTGTTCCACGCTTCAAAGAGACGTCAGCATTGAAGACGGAGACCGCTTGGGCCATTGCCTGCCAGGGTTTTGGATTTTGTTCGAAAGAGTCACCGCGACCCTGGAACCTAAAGGGCATTAAGAGGAACACGGGTGGGTTTTAGTCAGTAAAAGTCTGACACTCCCAGCCGCTCTACTCAGAGCAAAAGAAGTCATTTGATGATATTTCTTTCTTAAAAAAAAGAGGTTAAAACTGGGGTCCAAAGTTTGTATGAAGAGTTCTATAGTGAACTACGTTACCGCGAATTTAACGCGAGCAAAGCCACAAACAAAAGCTAGTATAATATAAAAACAAAAGAAAAACCACTGAATTAGTTCCGCTATTTCTTCGTTGAAGAAACTATAAAGTTTAAAAACTCTTTCGAAAATGAACTCTATTGCAAAGAATGATTATGAAAAATTCCCCAGTTTATGGTCTGAGCGTTTTCTTTAACATTTACGAAAGTTTATGAAGGAATCTACATTGAGCTGTTATCCTCGTGAAAGTAATCTGGAATTTTATGTATGACCTTGATACTTGGGACCAAATAATTTGTTCAACTTCAAGTTAGTGATAAGATTTTTCTCTAGCTTTTTTTGACTGCCTCGTTGGTCTAGTGGCCGCAAACCGCATCTGCTGAGCATGAGGTCTTGATTTCGATTCCCAGGTCCGCCAAAGTGTGTTTTTTCCAACAGAAATTACTCAGTAGCAGCCTCGGAGTCTGGATATGTGTCCGGTTGATGGCAATAGGCTCGCCCCCTATTACATGGACCTTAAAAATATAACTGGCGAAATGTGGGTGCACTAATAGGTACACCTCTGCTTAACCCTTCGGGGATTACAGGCGTGACCTCCCAGGGAGGGAGTATATTGCAACTGAGTAAACAATTTGTGTTGTTACCTTGATAATTTACCTTCCGCTTTGTATTATGCACATAAAGGCATTTATAACACTTCAACTACTAACAAACTTTGGTTTCCTGCAAGCTGTTCTTAAGAAAACGAGCCATAGAGTAGATAAGCTGTGTAGTAGGGTCACTCTTTACAATGCACACTTTAATAATAGGTGGCGAGCCTATTGCTATCAACCAAATCAAACCAAAAATTGTCTATTGAGAAATTCCTGATGGAAAAACCCAATAACACTTTGCTAGACCTGGTAATCGAACTCAAGACGTCCAGGTTATCAGTCGCGCTTTGCGACCACTAGACCAACGAGGCCGCCCAATTCAGTAATATGACAAAATATATTTTCCGTTACGAATTTTTCATTTTTGGTCGCGATATTAGATTCTATATTTTATGAGTTGCAGTGGTTTGAAATTTTTCGTCGGGATTTATTTATTTATTTATTTTAACTTCATGCAGCAAAAAAGTACAAAGACGGACTGAATGCCTTAGGCATTCTCTACCAGTCAACCAAAGGTGGTGAAGAGATAACAAAGCAGGTGCAAAAAATTGTACATGAGGAAATAATCAAATAAGAAATTTTAAAATTATTAAAAACAAATATTTAAACAAGTTTAATCGTACACAAGTACATAAACTCATATATACCATAATATATACATACTCATAAATCTTCGGGATCTTCTTTAAAGTAGCAAAATTAGACTTCTGCATTTTCTTACAGCTTTAAAGCCGTCATGTTTGTCTTCTCAGCCACGTTCAACACAGTCTAACATAGCTTTAACTGCAGTGTGACCGTAGAATCTTTAAGTTCATTTTCTTAACATACTTACTCACAGCCGTGTGGAATCTGTCTAGACTGCAAATAGGCATTAAATTAGGCTGTGACGCCCACGTTACTTGGAAACTTGGTGACGTGGGCGGTAGCTGGAACTGTCCAGTACTTAGCGTGGCATAAGATAGATCGTTGTTCTTACTAGTTTGTAACCTTTCGAAATGGTAAAACACACATACATAAACTCACGCCTTTTTCCCATCGGGGTAGGCAGAAACTATAGAACGCCACCTGCTACGATCCTTACATACTCCTTTCGCCTCATTTACGTTCATACATCTCGTCATACAAGCACGCCGGTTACAAGTACTCCGCACCTGACCTTTCTGAAGGACCTCACCAATAAGGTCAGTGTAGGTCTTCCTAGGGCGACCCCTCCCGTCGTTGCCACTCACCTCTGCCATATAAATACCTTTTGTCAATCGTCTTTCACTCATCCTCTCAACATGACCGAACCATCTAAGCATACCCTTTTCTATCTTTGTCACTACATCTTCTTTTAATCCGCAACGGTCCCGGTCTAGTGATCGCAAAGACTGAGTATGAGTTCTTAGGTTCGATTCCCAGATCGGGCAAAGTGTTATTGGGTTTTTTTTATCAGGAATTTCTCAGTAACAGCTTCGGAGTCTAGATTTGGCTATAGGCTCGCCCCCTATTACATGGGACTTAAACATAACTGGCGAAATGTTTCTGCCTAACCCTTCGGGGATTACAAGCGTAATATTATGTTAGAAACAAGTACTCGACGTTTTAACAGAAATTTATAATGACGTCACTGAAGCGGAGGGAATATTAAAATCGAGGCCAATAAAATTACCTCATTTAGTAAAATTCAATAATGTTAAACACGTTTTGAAACGTTGAAATGTCGCATCTTCATTTAATTTGAAATTATCTTCGTAGTTCCGTGTTCCGTCCTTTGTAGCAGGGTACCTAATTGTTTCGAGTTTCGAGAACCATTTTGTAAGAAAGTATCTGGGTACAATGTCGTAATAGAGCAACGTTCTTTGAAGGTAGTAACTTCGATTTTAAAACGAGCTTTCCTTTTGAAATTTGAACTATATCTTAAAACTATTATAAATGCGACAATTTGGATGGATTAATCCTTGTCACGCCAGAATGGCTGAATGAATCTGAATGAAATTTAGCATAGAGACTTAAAATATATAGGCTGATATTATTTTTCCCAGAAAAAAAAAAAATACTATGGCTCCCGTGGGATAATATACCAACTTTGACGCAGACGAAGTCGCGAACAGAAGTACGAATACATTCTTAGGTACTCTTTGACTCACAAGCGCGACCGGGGTCCTGGATACAATACCAATATCTGGCAAAGTGTTATTAGGTTTTTCCATCAGGAATTTCTCATTAGCAGCCCGGAGTTTGGAACTTAGTAGTGTGACTCAGGAGTCACGTAAAGTGGCGTGATTTCTCCCCAGTCATGTCAGATTGTCGTCTCGTCGGTCTATGAGAGTGACAGAAGAAAGAGTGCCACCCAAGTTTGCGCACACACTTGTGCACTAAAATCTTTCCTGCGTACTTAGCTAGTATTCATTGAGATAGGCCGCTATGCCTTAAATAAACCTACCCCTTCGGACCGTATCCTAATTTAATTCTGCATAGAACAACATTCCCGCAATCGTTGTACACAGATACACACATGAACACAGTTGACGACCCCTGTCATAAAATACCCAATAAAATCGTCACAGTTAAAGCGACATTTTAGCGGCCCGTCCAAAATTAAAGGGTAGTTAAACATTAAACACAATTTTATGGGCGATGAGAGCTCTTGCACTTTTATTAACACACTGTTTCAATATGCTGAGAGAGTTTCACTTAAAATGGCTTGTCTTTGGCCCCGATAGTAGGTTGGTACTTTAAGAGCGGGTATACATTGGGCATTTTGAAACGCGCGCTTTGCTAACGCGCGTTTTGAGAAGCCCGAATTCTATGAATGTGTACACATGCAAGCGCGCGCTGCTGGTCTAGCGCGCGTTTACATTTTTTCGTTGGAACGCGCGTTGCTCGGGCGTCATCTGCGCGCTTTGAGGTACATGAGCGGCCATTTTGTTGTACCTTTTTAACGCGCGCTTTTGTGTAGAGAGGACGCAATTTTCGAAAATGGAGATCGAGCGACGATCGAGCTGAACGCCGTGCTAAGCGCTGTGTATGTACGCGACCAATGCGCGCTCAACGCAACGCCAAGCGCCCAGTATGTACTAGCTCTAAGTCTGGCTGGTTTAGCCATATACAACCTTATTTTATTAGTTACTAGCATCTGCTCGCGACTTCGTTCACGTAAATGACGGTTATTGGAGAATGACTGAATATCTGCAGCGAATTTTTTAAAACAGCGTTTTAATCATTTCGGGTGACGATAAGACAGACAATTGCTTTTATAGATCGAAGATCATACTTTCAGGATCAACTATCAATAAAAATATTTCCAAAAAATGCGACACAAAATCTGAAGCAATGAAGAAAATCCCAAAACATAAAAATAAAGAACGTCTCGCTCCAAAACCACAAAATAAAAAACGTAGAACATTCATGGGGATGGTTTGAATAGCTCAGAGATAGAACAGAGGTTTCCAATTTTTTTTTTTGGTTAGTCTTGCAAATGCCCTGTAAAATATGGATGGATGTTTGTCTCTCAATTACGTCAGAACGGCTGGACGGTTATGAATGTTTGACACAGAGATACATAGATTATAGTATGGAATAGCTCATAGGCTAGTTTATCTCGGAAAAATGTATAGTTCCTGTAGGATAATATATCAAAAATGCTAGTGATATCATATCCACCGCTGCATAGATCTTCTCTGTCGTATGCAAGCTTCATTATTTACTGTCGGTAGATTTAAATTCAGTTCCAGTAAATCATTTCAGGAGTTCTGGCAATACACTCCGCCTACTTCTAAAACTTACATAAATCATTCCTGTGTGTGCTTCCTAAAATTAGGTCAGAAACGGTCTGAATTTCTGGATGACAATGAATGGATTTGATTTGGTTTATTTGCATTTTCTCAATGCAGGACCTCGATTGGTCTCGTGGCCGGATTTGATTCTCAGGCGGTGTAAAGTGTTAATGGGATTTTCCATTAGGAATTTTTATGTCTGCCTCGTTGGTCTAGTGGTCGCAAGCGCGACTGCTGTGCACGAGGTCTTGGGTTCGATTCCCAGGTCGGGCAAAGTGTTATTGGGTTTAACCATCAGGAATTTCTCAGTAGCAGCCTCGAAGTCTGGATTTGAGCCCGGTTGATGGCAATAGGCTCGCCCCCTATTACATGGGACTAAAAACATAACTGGCGAAATGTGGGTTTACTAATTGGTACGCCTCTGCCTAACCCTTCGGGGATTACAGGCGTAATGTTATGTTATGTTATGTAACAGACCGGAGTTTGGTATTTAGTGGTGTGACACCCAATAATTGGCAACACTGCCCGAGTGACATGTAAAAATTGTAATCCGTATTTTAAAATTAGTTTTAATTAATATTTAAGTAAAATTAAGGTGTAATTTTATATCAATTAGGAATATAACTGCATAAATAAGCGGGATTAGTGTTTTCCTGTGTATAAACAAAGTATAATATCAGTGTTTGGTTATCCACCGTTACCGGTAACCTATTTCGAACAGCTGATGTCAACCTGCGGATTTAATTGGGGAGTATTGTTGTTTACTTTTATTCTGTAGCCATAAATTAGCACACAATTATTATTCATACTTAGTAACACGCTCTCATTGAGTCCCTACATAATTTATTTTGATAGACTTAGTACTGCACTGATTCTTTATCACTTGATTCTCATACAGAGAACGAATCTAAGTGCGGTTTATTAAAATAGCGGTAATTTTCTTTAGGATAATTCATAACAACAATAACGTAACTTATCACTTATTTGTATTGTGATATTGTTGTAATACTTTAACTATTATCTTAGCATAGGTACTACCCACAAAGAAAAAAGTAAAATCAATTTAATTTGAATTATTGTAACTTTACATTTAATTTAATCACTAAATCTATTTATTATCGGCAGCCATCCTCATTTGTCACTCATTCTCCACAAACAAACACTTACTTTCCCATTTTTTTCTTTCATTTAACACACCTTCCCTACTTCTGTCTATTTACCTAGTTCTCACCGTCTCTTCAATTCTCATTCCAGCATCTATCCTTGGAACCATGTCTGTGATGACCCGTAAGGCAACTGCTCAGGTTATGGAAGTAAAATTGAGAACGGCCCTCGAAGAACTTAAGGCTTCTAACATCCAATGCCAACAACTACTACAGGAGAGGGACGAAAGTGAAGAGGAAGTAACATCCATAGTTGCCAAAAACACAAGCCTGAAGCGGGAGCTCGTAGACCTTCATCAACAATTCATGGATGTTGTCGATGAACGGGACAAACTGCGGGTGGTCACCGACGGGTTCAACAACTGTAGTAATTTGTATGAGGAGGCTTTATGTAAGGTTAGGGACTTAGAGGAAGAATTAATTCATGCAAATATGCAAATTACTAGGTTGCAAAAAGAAAAAGAATGTTCTCAGGTTAAGGAAACTGATCATTTATATAATGAATTGATTAATAGTAATTGCAATCCAAATTCCCTAATAACAATAGACCTCACTGAAGATTCATTAGTTAAATATAATAATAGTAGCTACACAGTGAGTCATAATAAAATAAAAAAATATGCAAAGTTCAATAAAATTATTAATAAATGTAATAAATTCAGGAAACAGCAGAAACACTATTCCAATAATATTAAATTAAGGAAGGAACGTGTTTTTCTTATTAAAAAACTTAATAATTTTCAAATTAAATTAGAAGATAGTACTAACATTTATGAGGTAGACACTCAACACCTACAATCACAAATTGAGGTGCTTGAAAAGTCACTACATTCACTTGCTATAAAATATGAAACATCTCAAAAGCAAATAATAGAACATATCCTTGCTACAAATGAATTAGTGGATATGTGTAATTCAAACACAGACAGAGTGGACCTTCTGCCTCTCAGCTCCACTTTTTGTACCTTGGAGATGGAATCTCATCTTCCGGCTGTCCAGCCTGAGGTCATGAGAGACCTGTCTCAGTCTGGAAGTGTCATGGAGTGCCTCCCGGATAAAATAGTAACACCAGATATTATACATGGTTCATCTCTTGATTTGCAGAAGATCAGTAGTTCTCTGCCTTGTAATGATGTTTGTTACTGTCCCATTATGTTTTCTGATAGTTTTGGGAAAGGTATAGGAAAGTTATTAAACAACAACCTGACACATTCTGTTTTAAATTATTGTATGCCTGGTACTTCCTACAAGGACATTATGTCTGCAGTAATAAACAGGGAATATGATCCTAATTCAATTATAACAATATTAGTAGGAAATAGCATAAATGTAACAAAAGAAGATATAACTGACTATGTCACTGAAATGTTGAAAATTAATTGTCAAAAAATAATACTGTGTGCTTTCCCTTATTTTGAGAACCTATCAAACAGGAAAAATAATTACATACATAGGTTAAATAATCATATTCATTTCCTTGTAAGTCACTATAGTGACAAGCTTTTGTTTTTGGACACCAACAGTTTTGTTGAAAAGTTAAGATCGACTAGGGATACAGTGTATCTGCCCATTAGTTTTAGACGTCAGATAGCTTGGCTATTAGCTTTTAATATTAACTCAGACATAATTAGTATGTCGAAGTCACCTATAATTAGCACTTCATTTAGTAATAATACTAATGTAAAGGTGGTAAGCAGAAATATTTTTTTAAACTAGTAAGTAAGACAACAGAAGGTACCAATAACAGTATAGATAAACTTATCAACAACAAAGTATCTTCTAGCTATCACTTACCAAATTGTAAAAAAGGGGCTAAGCAACATTCCTTGAAATTATTTCATCAGAATATTCAAGGTTTTTCTTCCAAGCATTTAGAAATTGAACTGTTTTTAGAAAAGACAAGGTTCGATATTATTTGTATAACTGAACATTGGTTAAAAGATTATGAAACGTTAATTAACTATGATAATTATACTGTGGGCAGTTGTTTCAACCGCAAATCCATGCTTCGTGGTGGCTCGCTAATTTTAATTAAAAATAGTGTAAAATGTAAGCCCCGTAAAGATATAGTGGAACTATCAATTGAACATGTCATTGAATTGTCCAGTGTTGAGCTAGATAAGCATGTTATAGTGTGCGTTTACAGACCCCCAAATTATCAGAATTACTCACTATTTGAGGCTGTAATGGAAGACGTTTTGACTAATCTTGCAACTGGTAACAAATCAGTAATAATCTGTGGTGACTTTAATATTAATATTTTAGAAAACAATTCAAATAGCAGTAGGTTATTAAATCTTTTTAAATCATTTAATCTGTCAAATGTGTTTTTAGAACCAACACGAATAACCTCGACTACTGCTACATGTATTGATAATGTCTTTTGCTGCTGCAACTACTTAGATAAAGCCATAGTAAATTATCTTCCCTCTGATCACAGCGGACAAACCGTTACGTTTGAGTACAGCACACCAACACAAAAAATGCAAATACAGTCAAGACCAATAACATCTGGTAATTTAAATAAATTTAATAGCACTTTAATTCATAAGTTAGGTGTTCAGGACTATAACATGAACAACGGTAGTATTCTGTATGAAGAATTTTTTTCAGTTGTGCATACAGAGTTTAATAATATCTTTAAGAAAAAAACTAAGTCTGTTTGCCCAAAGTTTTTATTCAGTGACTGGGCGACTAAAGGTATCAGGAGAAGTAGAGAAAGACTTTTTGAGCTGTATGGCCTTAAACCTTATAAAAACACTGAAACATTTAATAAGTATGTTGCTTCTTACTCAAAAATTTTTAAAAATACGTGTAAGGCAGCAAAGGCCTTATACATTAGTAACAAGGTTAAATCAGCAGAAAATAAAATAAAAACGGTTTGGAAAATTATCAATAATGAAACAAATAGAAACAAAAGGTATAATACTGATTACACTCTGGAGACTTCTCAAGGTCTCATAAGCAGTAATATCGATGTGGCTCAGGAGTTTGCAACATTCTTTTCCAATATTCCAATGAAAACCACTGAAACATTAGACTCCTCACCCTCACTTGCGATTGACTTACTAAGAGCGAATGTTTCAGCCTGCCCTAAGGAATTTAAATTTAAACATATAAACCCGGTGGTCGTTATGAAGGCTTTTAAAGAACTTAAGATCAAGGTTACCGAAGATCTGTGGGGCATGTCTACTAATGTTTGTAAATCTATTATTGAGACATCAGCACCCTATTTAGCTTTAATATTTAATTTGTGTATAGACCAAGGGATTTTCCCGACTTTAATGAAGTACAGTAAAGTCATACCGCTCTTCAAATCCGGGGATAGCAAGGACACCAATAATTATAGACCTGTTTCGGTTCTGCCGGTTTTTAGCAAGGTGTTTGAAAAAGTAATGCTAAATCAAATGCTCAATTATTTTAACTGTAACAACATCTTACACGATCAACAGTATGGTTTCACCAGAGGGCGTTGTACTACTGACGCTGGTGTTACTTTAATTAAGCACATCTTTAATGCATGGGAGGACTCACAGGATGCCATTGGCATTTTTTGCGACCTCTCTAAAGCTTTTGATTGCGTAAATCACGAAACACTGTTGCTGAAGCTTGAGCATTACGGACTTGGTGAACTAGCACTTAGCTTAGTAAAATCGTATTTGAATGATAGACAACAACAAGTTCAAGTAAACGGTGTTACTTCATCAGGATTAAAAGTAAAGATGGGGGTTCCACAGGGATCAATACTGGGCCCATTCCTCTTCCTCTTTCTGGTATACATTAATGATTTACCTCATTTACTAGAAAACCAACCACAAATGGTGTTATTTGCTGATGATACCTCACTAATTTTTAGAGTAGATAGACGAGCACAACACCTTGACGACGTAAATAACGCCATGCTTAAGGTTCACAATTGGTTTACTATTAATAATTTAGTGTTAAATGAGAAAAAAACGAAATGCATAAGATTCACTTTACCGAATGTTAGAAGTACTGAACGTAACGTTATATTGAATAAGGATATACTTGAATTCGTCGAAAAGACAGTTTTCCTGGGGATTACGCTCGATTCTAAGCTGCAGTGGGGTCCCCACTTAACATCTCTTGCAGGGCGGTTAAGTTCAGCCGCTTACGCTGTCAGAAAAATCCGTCAATTAACAGACGTGGATACCGCGAGACTAGTCTATTTTAGTTACTTTCATAGCATCATGTCTTACGGTATTTTGCTTTGGGGACGGGCTGCAGATATAAATTCTATCTTTATCCTGCAAAAGAGGGCCGTCAGAGCCATCTATAATCTTGGCAGTCGAGATACTCTAAGGGAATTGTTTAAAAAAATTAACATCATGACGGTACCTTGTCAATATATATATGAAAACATCATGCACGTTCGGAAAAACCTTCAACTTTTTAAGAAAATTAGTGATAGACATAATTTTAATACTAGAAATAGGAACAAATTAGATCAACCAAGTTTCAGATTGTCAAAAGTAAGCACTTCTTTTATGGGGTACTGTGTTAAATGCTATAATAAAATACCTCTGGATATTCTCCAACTAAATGAGAGAAAGTTTAAAACATGCATTAAACGCACACTATGTAGTCGAGCATACTATAATTTAGAAGATTATATGACAGATAAAAATGCTTGGCTTAATGCTAGTCCTGCTCCACTCGGGCTCACCAATTAGTTTTTTTTTTTTTTTTTTTAAGATAATGATGTTTCTTACCCCCTTTTTATTGACCTGAATAACTTGTTTCGTTATCAATACTATTACTTTTTCTTTTTTACATACCACAGTTCATCTAACGATGAAGTACACTGAAGTGTTAGTGTTGTACAATTTAATATCATTTATTTCAATTCTGTAAATGTGAGTACCTTGGAGCTTTTTGTTTATTAAGTTACTATGTGCTTTGGCTTAATGAGCATGGCAGTTGAGAGCTTGTCATGCTCACTCAAATGTCTCGCTGATGGTGGCGCGTGTGTTGGATCATTTGGCTCCCTCCATAATGGTTGAGCTAGGTGGTGCTGATCCATGCGTCATGCTCGTGAACGGGTGCTGTCAGTTGGGATTGGTCATCTCTTAACTGCTATAGCTTACATCTTTAATTTATATTTAACTTCAGTTTTATATTCACCTTCATTGTGTTCACATGTAGAATCAACAAGAATAATGTAACCAGGATTTTGTAAAAACCTAATTTAAAAGAGTGCCGTGGAGTTTCTTGCTCGTTCTTCTCCATAGAGGCCTACCTCCGTTTTGGAACGAGCAACTAGCTTCAATTTTCGGACTAACTGACAGACTCCTTGACAATTCAAAAGTGCCTGTAATCGGTCTAATTGAAATAAATGTTTTTGACTTTTTTGACTTTTGACCCACGTGCTTTGGAAAACGCGTAAAAAAATCATTTGTAATATATAGAAAATGTTTATTTACAGCGTTGGGTTAAACTGTTTGAGTTATCGCAAAGCAAAGCACCGATTTTGAAGAAATTTAGCACGGGGTAAGTATTTCGCGACTTCGTCTGCGTTCACTCTATTCGACATTTACACGGACACAGTCGCAAGCAAAAGCTAGTATATTATATAACGTTTGAATGACAATAATAGTGGAACACCAATAGCGTAAGACCAATTTATTTAAAGGTGCTCCCTCACCGGGAGCATTCGCGTGTAATGTAACGTTACAGATTTGAGCATTACATCAGTGAAGGAGAACCGAGCATTACAATGCGCGCCTTGTAATGATACAATGTGTAATATCTTGATTCAACTTGTAACATCAATGCGCTCCACTTATAATTTAATGCTCAAAGTCGAATCTATATGTTACATTACACGCAAATGCTCGTTAGTCAGGGAGGTATTATTGTAATGTAATGCTCAAAGTTGAATCTATAATGTTACAATACACATGAATGCTCTCGGTGAGGGAGCACCTTTAGACTTCTATTTAAATACCTTTTTAACAAAAAAAAAAAAAGAATTCTATTCTATTAAAATAAATTTTAAAATCTTTTACTATTTCGTTCAAGACACGGGGAAATTCGTAAATGAAAAAAAAAACGAGAGTCTTTTGTTTTAACCGGTAACGGTAGCTAAGAACAAGAATAACAACTTTCTTCATGTTCATTAAACGTTATTTTATTGCTACTTCTAAACTTTCCTAAAGAATTTCTTCCACTTTACAAATGTATAAATTCCATTTCAAATAAAATTAGACTGTCGACGACTTATGAAAGCAAACGATTTTCAACCTTATCTTATTTTTGGTAAGGCTGATTTAACATTTTCATTCGAATCCGATGATTCTTCATGAATGAATTTTTGAGTTTCATTTGAGTAAAGGACTATTATTTCTTGAAAATCCTCTTAAATATCTTCGTAAAGGTTATTGGGTTGTTTCAGTAATATTTTTTGAAGATTTTTGTTCACCGAATCTGATTTATTTAAAGAAAAATCAATTGAAGTGTATTTGAGATATAAAATTGGATTTATTCCGTTCATAAATAAAGTGAGGAGGTACTTGTGTGAAGATATGATGAATTGATGATAAATAAAGTAGATAGATAGGTGAATAAAGAAAAAGAAAAATGATTTAAAGGTTGTCACTCACTTAACCGTTCGGCATCCAAAAACAAACTGTTGCCTGACTATATCACTGTGTGCGTGTGGGTTCGTTTTCCCGCCAATGCCCAGTAACAAGATGGCAACAAATAACTTTTAAGACCTATGTATCCTGCGCATGTGTAGAAAGTTTCATTAAAATCGGTTCATTCATTTTGTAAGGCGTAAACGTTCTTAAGTACAGCATATTAGCTAAACTCTATTGATGTCAAGCCAACCAATCAGCTGTTATAGTATGCATTTTTATTGGAAAAAATTTTGGTCGTCAAACAGGATTGATGAATGAGTTTAGGGTAAATTCTAGGAATTGGTCGAGCTTAAAGAAATCTTAGACCATCAATGTTAGCATCAAATTGTACAAACAAATAAATGTCGTGTACCAAAACACAGCAGAACACCATAAAAATGAAAATTACCCCAAAGTTGAATTCGGGGTCAGTAGTCAGTGATCCGCGAGGGTTAAAATGACCCTAAAATTGAACGATATTTTCTGTACGTAAACAAAGTGAGAATTACTTCCAAATACCATTTTTATTACCCGGATCATTATTTGACCCAGAAGCGTCGCTGCAGAATGTTTAACGATGCCGTAAACTCTGAGACTCGATTGATTGCTTGTCGACGAATCACTGCGTGGTAGCTGTGCCAAGTACGTGAATTGCTTGGCATTTTGATGCAGCTGAATTTAGAGATTTTGGAGATTACTTTATCCGACTGTTTGGCCATTGAAAGTTTGACCATCGCTTTTGCTGTGCCAAATTGAGAAATTTGTATAAATACTAGCTTCTGTCCGTGACATTCAGATTTAATCACGCATACTCCTTCACATCCACCTACACCGTACACTTAGCGATGCTTAGTTGGTACTTTATTCTGTATGTTTGTTTCTGTTGCATCTGTTATATAGCTATTAAAGTCTAAATCCGTAATTGGCTGTAAGACTAGTTCATATCTATATTTAAAGATAAAATTGTATAAACTATTAGCTTTTGCACGTGACTTCGTCCGCGCAATAATAAAATAAAATATAGCCTATGTTATTCGCAGATAGCGTAGCTTTCTAACGGTGAAAGAATTTTTAAAATCGGTCCAGTAGTTTTTGAGTTTATCCATTACAAACAAACAAAAATACAATTTTTTGTAATTATGTAGATCAAAAACAAAGAGCCGCTGCCAGAAGCCAAAGTCCTAAATTATGCCACAGAAACACAATAACAGAATAAAAATCCTACGTGCTAGGCAAGATCAATAAATAGTATGTAACAACTAATTCTGTTAAGCCGTTTAAGCGTCAAAGTGTAACAAACATCCATCAAAAAATCCATCCACAAATCACAAACTATCGCGTTTTAATAGCAGTAGAATGATGGTAAAGTGCAGCTTTCAGATTATACTTGCAACATCAACAATATCAAGATACTAAAGTAACACAAATTACTTATAAAACGTTTACTCAGCCAAAGCCTTCTCACAAGACATAGATAAAAATAAGAGTACCAACCGTACCGTATCAGCACTTTACTTACCCAAAATATAAAATCGTTAACGAGCTAATAAACGCGCTGTGGGAATCGATTGACAGCCTTCAGATGTCTCAGGGGTTGCAAACTTGGGGACCTCGATGAGACATTATCTACGTCAGTTGTTTTTTTAAAGGCGCTCCCTCACAAGAGCATTCCCCTGTAATGTAACAATCCACTTAAAGGCATGCACATTTTTATAAAGAAGATTTTTAAAAAAATCTTAAAAATAATATTATTTTTACGTCCCCCGTAACGCCGGTCAGAACCCACCTTAACAATTCAAAGTCGATCTGAACTGTTACATTACAGGCAAATGGTCTCAGTAAGGAAGCGCCCTACTGTTACAAATAACATCAATACTGGTTGCGCAAAATGTTCTGTTCTCCTCACTCATTGATCGAATGCCCGAATATGAACTGTTGAACGGTGAATGCTCCCGATGGGAAAGTACCTTAATGTTGATACGATATAATTAGGGTATAAAGATATTTTTAATGCTTTTTTTGTTTTTAATGTCGAAATTTTCTTATTGGAAAAGAAACCATGCTTGTTAATTAAGCTTTGGGACGTTTTCAAAGGACTAATTAGTCGACGTCAAAAGCTTTCTGTTTTGCCACCTTCGAATAAATTCCGGGTACACTTGACATACATTTTCGTTTTATTTTTATAATAAGATCTTGTAAAGACTGAAAGTATTCAGAGGCAGGGAAAAGAAGGGCTGTTTATCATATCATTGTTATTATAGCAAAAATAAAAAGGAAAAAAATATATATTCCCACTGCAGGGCCAAAGCCCACGGGGGTCTCATACAGAGAAGGCACAAGCATTGATCACCACGCTTGCTCAAGGCGGATTGGCGATTAGGTACAGACTTTATACTAATAAAGTCCAGGTTTTCTCACGAGGTCTGGAGGATATTAATACTTCTTTCTTTATACGAACTTTCAACCTTCATCTAACCTAGTTTGACGTAAATCTTTATAATGGCGCTTCTAAACGGGCTACATTTTTTTCGGCAACATGTGGCTACAATAATTTGCCAGCAAAGATTTTGTATGGCTCGGCCATAGGTACTTAAAGTTGTTGCTGAAACCCTCGCAATATTGTCAATGTGGCTTATCCACTACGTCAAGTATTGCTGCAGAACTTTTTATATGAGTGATCATATAAAAAATTAAATATGTCGGCGCTCCTACATAGGACATTTATTTTCCCAGCAATGGATGGCTGCAATACATTGCCGACAATGTTTGGCTTAATTCAAAAATGTTGCAGTTATACAATAACTAGCTTTTGACCGCGACTTCGTCTGCCTAAATGTCAGACATGTGAATTTTGGAAAATCTGTTCTTAGCGGACGTCTACTAACTATAATCTACTTTCCTGCCAAATTTCAACATTATACGTCAAGCGGCTTTCGATATTTCGGGATGAACTTTCGCTTTTATATGTAGGTAAATAATACTAGTCTATTATTGTCCAACCGCAGAGCAAAAGCCTCTTCTCGTACAGAGAAGGCACGAGCACTGATCTTCATGTGGATTGTTGATTTCAGACTTATAGGTATTTTATTTTATTACAAGTCCAAGTTTCCTCACAATTTTTTCTTCACCAACATTGCAGAAAAATTGCCCGTTTGGAAACACCTTAAATTTAATCCAATAAGGTTCATATTTCTACCTATATTCTCGTCAAGATTGTCATTGATATCTGGAACACTAAAAGGGTGACATTCTAAGTTAATAAACGATCCTAACGAGTAAATTGTATTATGGAAACAATTTATTCCGTCCAAGTCGTGGCCTTGAAAATGGCGTGTCGGCTTGAAGGTCGATGATTATTTTTTGTTGTACTGTGGTAGGACAGCAGGAGAGCAATTTTCTTAACTTTAAGGAACCATCGAAAGATTAGATAATCGCAGTTACAATCATTTGTTAAGCATAGGTACATAATTTTTTTGAGATTGCGTCGAGATTTTGAACGTTTTTAGTTATTTAATTGCAGTTACGACGTACTCTATAAAGTAGTCTAAGTCATACTTATTTGATCAATAAGTAATTTTTAACCGGATGGACTAATATCATATGAAGGTGATAATGTATTTATACATTAGTCAATATTCCGTCGTTTTGAAATTAAGTTATTCGACCTTACGGCTTAGATATTATTTAGGGTAGTATTACAATTTGTTTATTTGAGAGGCATCATAACCGGCCACTGTCCCCTAAACAAACACCTATTCACCATAGGTGTGACAGACAGCCCTGTGTGCAGAGGATGCATGGAGGCGGAAGAAAAACCACAGCACGTGCTCTTGGAGTGCAGAAGCGTGGCAGATCAACGGGCACGGACTCTCCAATCGCCGGTATCGCTCCCCGAAGCCTGCAACAGCAAGACTGCTGGCATTCTGGGAGGATCTGGGATGGTTGGAGTAACTCCTCAAGGATATCCTATTCATACGTACAATGGCCCAATAAAGAGGCTAAGTGCGGAAACAGCCCAGCCAACCTAATCTAACCTAACCTAACCTTATTTGATAGTTTAATTAGGCACTTACTGACTAGAATATAGTTGTGCCTCCCTGCCAAATTTCATTTTAATACGTCAAGCCGTTTTCGATATTTTGTGATAAGTGAGTGAGCGACCTTTCCTTTTTTTAAATTTAGTAGATTTTTAAATTGTGTAATTTATTTTACACAAATATATTTTTATAGCGCTATTAGTAAAGTCTCTTCCACTGATATTCCTATTTCAAACAAACACGTTTAAATATTTTTTAAATTACACTTTCTGGCCTCACCTCCGCTGTCGTTCAGGCCTCGGTCTCACCCGCATCGGTTAAGTGAATAAATGAGTTTGGAGCTCACGATACCTTCAAACTAAGTACCTGAAGACGTTGTCGCGCATGTGTCGCTGATACGGCTTCGGGCCATATCTTGTAGGAACATCATCACGTAATATATTGCGGATGTTTGGAATTTGGAGTATTTGAAATAGAACTAGGCATTTGGGAAATGTTAAAACTGATTCTATAAATGACGTCGCGATATAAAAAGTAATTTGAATGAACAAAGTCAAACCAGGATGCTTCACTATGTATGCTATGAATTTTGGTAATAAAAAAAGACGTTGCTATTTTGAGTACATTTATTGCATAAAATTTCTAATCCTTTACCAAATTTCATTTAAGTCGGTTTAGTGGTTTAGCAGTTAAAGTATAACAGACAGACAGAGTTAGTATGGATATGGATTAATAAAATAAATCTAAAGAGGTTTTTTGTTTGTTTGTTTAAACGCGCTGATCTCTTAGACTAACAGTCGGATTGGGAAAAATATATTTTATTTAAAATAGATTCTTGAGAAATAGTATAGGATAGACTATATAACATCACGCTGCATCCGAAAGGAATAAACAGTTACTACAATGACATACTTTAACGTGGTTGAAAAAAAACCACACGGACGGTCGGAAGACTCGGAACATAACATAACATCACGCCTGTTATCCCCGAAGGGTTAGGCAGAGGTGTACCCATTAGTACACCCACATTTCGCCAGTTATGTTTAAGTCCCATGTAATAGGGGGCGAGCCTATTGCCATCAACCGGGCACAAATCCAGGCTCCGAGGCTGCTACTAAGAAATTCCTGATGGAAAAACCCAATAACACTTTGCCCGACCTGGGAATCGAACCCAAGACCTCGTGCTCAGCAGTCGCGCTTTGCGACCACTAGACCAACGAGGCAGTCGCGCAGGAAGACTCGGAAGTCGCGGGAAGAATTACCTTTATACTAAAATGGATTAATATAGTTTATTAAAACGGCTAAATTCCAACAACACTATTTCTACACAAAATTAGAATCAAACTCAAGGATCAAAATAGAATATTCTTGCACGAATAGGCTTTTATTCAAATGACTATTTATTCAAACAGTCTACAACATAGATATGGGAATATAATATAATTTGTATTGATCTTGTTAGGGAGGAGAAATCGCCTTTATGAAGACGTTCTCTACCGTAATATATTGGATGTTACATCTTTTGCCAAGGGATAAGAAACCTTAGGGATAATAATAATTAAGCCTTAAAATTTATGTATGTTAGCTTGGTGTAAATATAATGAATGGTTCGTTTTATGCAAATGATTCCTCAGATAACATGTTTTACTAAGTACGAACAGCGGACTGCCAAAGTAGTCTCATGGTCGGATAGCGCGATTGCTAAGCCCGAGGTCTTGGGTTCGAAGCCCAGGTCGGGAAAAGTGTCATTGGGTTTTTCCACCAGGAATTTCTCAGTAAAAGCCTCAGAGTCTGGATTTGTGCCCGAATGATGGCAATAGGCTCGCTCCGTATTACATAGGACTTAAACATAACTGGCGAAATGTGGGTGTACTAATGTGTACACCTCTGCCTAACCCTTCGGGGATTACAGGCGTGATGTTATGTTATGTTATGTACAAACAATACAGTTTCGTCATTGGTTACTGCTTCGCTCTCGTAGGTCGCAGCGTGATGGTGTATACGATATACTATTCCTCATGAATTTGGCTATTATCTACAAGAATATTTAGGAGAAAAATATTTTTAAAGACGTTAAATCTAAATACTAAAGTATCAAAATGTATTTCGCCGACCGCACACGTTTGTGTCTATGGTCAGAGGCCTGTGTGCGGGCAAGCTTAAGACTGTTTCTATCATCAAACCCTGATATATGATGATACTGATTTTACTCTAAAAATCGCAGTACTTTTCGATATAGAATTCCATTCCGTAGTAAACCATCTTACGTAAATATGCATCCTATTATTCGATCCCAGCTCGTAACCCAAAGATATGCGTAAAAATCTTTCTCATCTCGGCATCACGCGTAATTCTTTCATTTCCATCAAACACCGTACAAAAGGTAATAAAAAACCCACAAAATTCTCACTTCATTCACTCAGCGTATTCACAAAAAGTAACCAATAATGAAGAGTCGAAAAGTGATCGATTTCGTCTGTCATAAAAGTACCAATATCTTACTGAACTTTGTTTTCCTGGTACTTGGGACTTTGGAAGTAGGGTGACTGTGAGCAAGTCTTTTTTCAGGATTGATGTTTTAGTGCCGAGTTATAACATAACATAACATCACGCCTGTAATCCCCGAAGGCTTAGGCAGAGGTGTACCCATTAGTACACCCACATTTCGCCAGTTATGTTTTTAGTCCCATGTAATAGGGGGCGAGCCTATTGCCATCTACCGGGCACAAATCCAGACTCCGAGGCTGCTACTGAGAAATTCCTGATGGAAAAACTCGATAACACTTTGCCCGACCTGGGAATCGAACCCAAGACTTTATGCACAGCAGTCGCGCTTGCGACCACTAGACCAACGAGGCAGTCAACTTATTTTATTTATTTATTTATTTAAACTTTATGCAACAAAAGTACAAAGGCGGACTTAATGCCTTAGGCATTCTCTAACAGTCAACCAAAGGAAGTGCAGAGATAACACGTAGGTAACATGGTAACATGTGGTATTGACTGATTATGGGAGTCTTCTTCCACACCCTGGCAGGTTTTGTCCCGCCACCACCACAAGGCGGGCACAGTCACCAGGTGCGGCCATCGTCAGCAGCCGCACTGGCTCCATTGCTTAAGTTACTTACCTATACATATCCCGACCTGGAACGTGATGATCTATTCTTCCTTTCATACATAAATATTGTAACGCATAACAATTTTCTGTCCCTAAATAAACCAAATAAAAATGCAATTACAAAAACAAGTATTGATCACTGGTGATTAGCGCAAAAAGTGTCATGAGGTTTTTATGTTACTTATGACAGACCAACCGGAATAAAAAATAATAAATAAAATAAATATCTTGGGACAACTCACATACGGCTGTCTGATCCCAAGCTAAGCAGAGCTTGTGTTATGGTAACCAGACAACTGATATACATACTTATATATAATTTATAAATACATACATATTATAGATAAATCACACCCAGACACAGAACCAACAATCATGCTCATCACACAAAGTTTGTCCTGGGTGGGAATCGAATCCACGACCTCCGGCTTAGCAGTCAGGGCCACTAACCACTAGACCAACAGGCCCGTCAAACCTATCCATTATGCCATTTCAGCAGCTAAAGATTTGGTAACCCTCACCAAATTCACCACAAACAGGACAGTCTATACAAAATTGGAAAATCTGGAATTCCTACTCGCAACTTCCTAAGCCCAATATATCAAAATTACTTTGAAAGTAATCTATTTAACCCCGTCGTGTTGATTTGATAGAACTTCAGGTGTGTCCTCGTATCAACTTTAAGTAAAGGGTGCTTGAGATAAAGTTTGAAATTTGATCATAATACGAGTATAATACTGCAGTGCTATTCTGTAAAATCTTTGCGGTAAACTTAGATGAAGTGAGTTTGAGATGAGATGTTAATTCTCAAGATTATGTGGGTGTTATGTCAAAGTCAAATAATTTATTATATCTGTCAATAATTATGTTTAGATTATAATTATTATTTATGCCTTTGCCTTGTGAAACGGCTTGGCATTGTAAAATGAATGGTTCGTTTTATGCAAACGTATCCTCAGATATCATGTTTTACTAAGTAGGACCAGCGTACTGCCTCGTTGGTCTAGTAGTTGAAAATTGCGACTACTGAACATGGGTCTTGGGTTCAATTCCCAAGCCGGGCAAAGTGTCATTGCGTTTTTCCATCAGGAATGTCTCAGTAGCATTTTCGGAGTCTGAATTTGTGTTTAGTCGATGGCAATAGGCTCGCCCCCTATTACATGGGACTTAAACATAACTGGATAAATGTGGGTGGACTAATTGATACATCTCTGCCTCATCCTTTGGGGATTACGAGGCGTGATGTTATGTTTATTACACGACTGCCCCAAAAAAAGGAGTGTTATGTGTTCAGGGTTAATGTATGTATGTATTCCAGCATAACTTTTAAACGCCTGAACCGATTTAGATGTATGATGGGGTATCGTTACGATCCTTGCATCGTTCCGAGTAACATAGCCTAGTAAAAAATAAAAAGAAACCGGTGCGGTTACTTTAAAACGTGAATTAATACCAGCCTCAATTTCCGTAATGAATGCAGCAGTCTTCAATCTGTATGAAAAGAAAGAAATTCTTCTCTAATTGACTTTCGTTGTATGAATACGGCTCGTCGTCGTATAGATTTTCATCTAGGTACATCAATCAGAGAGATATGAATCTGCAAATATCGACCACGGTCGCGGTGTCAAAGGTCGACAATGACTGTGCTGTATTCATAGCCTAGCCCTATTTCCTTCATAAAAAAAAATGTGTTCGATTTTTATGGATTGTTTTGTCAGTTAATTGAGTTTCGATGTAATTGCTGCTGTTATCAAATTGGATTGTAAAACAGCTGGCTGACTGGTTAAACAAAAAAAAAATGGCTGATATTTTCTCGCGTAGCAGTACCTAGTCACCTTATACTATACTAAGATAAAAAAAGATTTACAGTTTGTTTTTTTTTAATTTGTTATGTCTGGAAGTAACTACTGATCCGACAACAAAAAATCTTTCACTGACGGAAAGCTACACTAGGTACTGCCGAGTGTCATAGAATCTGCTAATGGTACACTTGACTTCCATGCGGACGATGTCGCGGGTTAAAACAGTTTACCAAATGCCATGATCCTTCCGCAAAAACAAACGCGTGTACCATTTCTTACACTTCAAACATATACCTACGAACACGCTTTTAATCTACACTCGCGAATAATTAAAATGCTTATAACATTTTCCCAAATCTCAAAATGGGAGCCTAATAACATAATATTAAGCTTCATGCCTCTTATCTTTGTGTGTTTATTTTCCTTTAAGTATTTTGTGTGTACAAAATAATTATATGTAAATTAACTTGTTTTTTTTTTGTCTTTTTTTTGGGGTTTAAACTTGACGGTTTAGCGCTTCAGAATAACAATACCAGCCTGTTACTATTCCATCACAAGGCAAAAGCCTCATACTACACAGAGAAGGCACAATTGCTCAAGGCGCACACTAACTATATGACTGATTTTAGAAAATACATTAATGAATTGAAAATATTTGCTTAGTTTTGAACATGCAACTTCATAAATGCGACACTGGGTCAATACGAAATGAAATGATGGGGACCATGACGTTTTAAAATGTAAAATCACAATTTTTTTTTAAAATATACCTACATACTACAATATTCTTATATTTATTACATTGAAAACTAGACTACACATACGGACCAGATCGTCATAAAAAACCCGCATTCAATTTGTAGGGACTAAAAGCCGTTGCGACACGATATTGAATTTAGTTCTAAGTTACTTTGGTACCTTTTAGATTGATACTAGTACCAACTTGACATTGACTTTGAATTAATAGAATGACAAGGTGTTATTCAATAAAGTTTACTTTAAAGGACTTTGGCCTCTACATCGCGTCATACACTGACTCCTGTAACACATTTTCTACCTAGCTCAGGAGCCAAAGCTTCAAATAAGCATGTAACCTGTATTTTTATGTCAATAAAATATTTTATTATTATAATTAATTATTCCATTTATTTATTTAATATACATAATATATATAATTATATTTTTAAATATTATTATAAAAACATTTAATTTAAATATATTTTTTACGCTGGTTCTAGTGGTCACAAAGCACGACTGCTGAGCATGAGGTCTTGGGTTCGATTTCCAGGTCGGGTAGAGTGTTATTAGGTTTTTCCATATAGAATTTCTCAGTCCTTGGAGTCCGGATTTGTGCCCGATTGATGGCAATAGGCTCGCCCCCTATTACATGGGACTTAGAGAATATTACAGGCGTGATGAAAATATAATACCTACTCTATTAGCTTAGATACCTATCATTTAAAAAACTATTACCTAAAGTCTAAATTTATTAAGTAACACATTTTCAAATAGGTACGTTATATATTCAGATAGGTACCAAAGCACCACAGTAAATTAAAGGTCTGAAAGTTTGTAACTACAATTTTAACTTTCAAAACTAAATTACCCACTAAAAGTCAAAAGTTAATAATGAAACTTGAACTATTTTACAGATGAAATGTAATGATACCTTTATTATGGTCAGCTGGTGTACGCAGACAGTGTAGAAATATCTTCGTAAAGTTTGTATTAAAGTTTTGCAACAAAAAACCGATTTATAAGATTTTTTTACAATCGTAGTTCAATCCAAATAATCATTACCTTAACGATAAGAGTTTCAAAACTTGAATTAAATAAATGGTTGTTTTTCGGAGTAGTTCCACTTTGCCCCATCAAGCCGCCACCCTGCTGAGGCAAAGTAAACTGCATACAATTTTGCGGTGCGATATGCCCCAATAAGATTGCACTTTGTACATCTAATAAATATTACAAATAGTATTTATATAAGCTGCATTGTATTCACGTGTCATTATGTATGATTCTGTATGCAAATATTGTATAAATATTGATTTTAAAAGAGTAGGTATGGAGTTTCTTGCCCATTCTTCTCCATATAAAACTACCTTGTGGAAGGGACAACGAGATTTAAACTTTTTTTTTGTAATGACGTTCATATGTCTAATGGGTACACCTCTGCCTAACACTTCGGGGATTACAGGCGTGATGTTATGTTATGTTTTATTTAAAATACTTCCTACGTATTAAATCTAAGTTTTCAATACGACTTACGTTTTACTTACAAACAAGACCTACGGCTTTACATATTTTTAGTCGCATGACAATTTTTTTATTGGAAAATACGCAATAACACTTTGCCCGACCTAAAAGTCGATCCAAAGACCCCACACACGAGTCCTACACGGCAGTAAGTTTAATCAACTGACCTCACACTCCACATAGGGACATCATTTTAAGTAAAAATAAAATAAAGAAATATCTTGGGACAACTCACACACGGCTATCTGATCCCAAGCTAAGCAGAGCTTGTGTTATGGTAACCAGACAACTGATATACATACTTATATAATTTATAAATACATACATATTATAAATAAGTAAATCACACCCAGACACAGAACTAACAATCATGCTCATCACACAGGGTTTGTCCTGGGTGGGAATCGAACCCACGACCTCCGGCTTAGCAGTCAGGGCCGCTAACCACTAGACCAACAGGCCCGTCATCATAACAAAGGATAAGCGGATTTTCTCAGTTATTTACCGACTATACAGGATGTATGAAAAGGACAATACATGGTGTATATTAACAGTGTGTTCACGTATCATCTTTTCATTCAAATTTCGTAATAATACGAAATACTGTCGTAATACAAAGCGTTTTCTGAAGAATAAAAAGAAATCACCCCTTTTTATTGGTGGCGATCATTTTTTGTATGTAAATGAGAAGTAATTTGTATTTAATACTAGCTTATGCCCGCGACTTAGTTTGCGTTAATGTCGGTTATCAAGGAGCTTTTTTTATTTGGCGGAACCTTAATTATTTTACTAAAAAAAAATAAGTAAGTTACTCAATAAAATAAAATAAACCAGCTATCTGCCAGTAAAAGTCCCGTCAGAAACGATTCAGCCGTTTTGGAGATTATCCCAAACGAACAGACAAAAAAAAACTTGTAAACATTCGTGTACATTTAGTAAAAAGTTACTGCTAAGTTGTGTTACTTTGTTTTTACAAACAGACATTGTAATTATTTTGTTACTATATTTAGAAATAAAATAAAATGCTTGTAAATAATGTTATTTAGTTACTGAAAAAATAAGTCATCATTCTTCTACAAAAATAAAATTATTTTAAAATTGTATATTTATACAAAGTTATAATAAATGCTTACAACAAATACCTAAAACTTCGCAAAGCGTTGCATTGTGTTCGAACTGTCGCGAACTTTGCCAGTGTTTTGAACGAAACTTTTCGTCGATCGGTCACTGTCTGTCGTTGTATTCCTAAACTCTTGCTTTTGTGATGCTAAACACAGACCGTCTTGTTACAAAACGAGCAAACGAACATTAGTCCAAGCTTACACATTTTTATTGAATTTTGAACTTTATTCTGACCAAGCTAAATATCTTTAAGAAAATTGATAACTTAAACTCGGTTTCTTCTAAAGTATATTTTTTACATAACATAACATCACGCCTGTAATCCCCGAAGGGTTAGGCAGAGGTGTACCCCATTAGTACACCCACATTTCGCCAGTTATGTTTTTTTTTTTTAGTCCCTTGTAATAGGGGGCGAGCCTATTGCCATCAACCGGGCACAAATCCAAACTCCGAGGCTGCTACTGAGAAATTCCTGATGGAAAAACCCAATAACGCTTTGCCCGACCTGGGAATCGAACCCACGACCTCATGCACAGCAGTCGCGCTTGCGACCACTAGACCAACGAGGCAGTAGTATATTTTTTATAAAGAATTTTATAGTAAAAATTGATGTGACAACCGTCTTAAATTTACATCTTTAATTTATACAAATAAAAATTTTGTTTGCATGTTTGTCCTCTTTGCGTTTCTGAACTATTACTTCAATTGTTATAAAAATTTTGGTAGGTTGTTTTGCATTCCACTGTGGGAAAAAACCCATTAAAATTTTACCGTTTATACAATTACACCGGGAACGTACTAATTTTATAAATCACGAATACATAAACTTGTCATCTATTCAACATTTTCACCGCTTTCTAACATAATTACACGACTCAAATTATCTGAACAAAAACTGTAAGAAAAGAAAGCAAAAAAATATATACAAAAATAAATTCTAAAACTTTGTACTCCACAAATGTTTTGTACAAAAACTAATTTGAAGAACACGAAAAGTACTGCTTCATCTAAAATTGAAGCTTCACTTCAATTAAATGAAGCACGAGGAATAACGAGTCGCCAAAATGGACGCGATGGAGTTCTCGTTAGCGTTTGTGACACTGGCACTAATTTATCGCCATTTTGTTTGTGTGTAACACTTTTCTTGTGTGAGTTTATTAAAGTTCAAGCTCAAGCTCAAGCCAAGTTCTGACTCGCATACGAAGAGATTTGTATCAGGATACAATTTTTAACACTACTCACAATCAAATCTGATTTTTTGTATTGGAATCCCCTTTAATTTTTACTAACTTTATTTTGTTTTTATTATTTATAATTAAATTGTGTACAAAATTTCAAAAAACTAATAACTACTGTTCAAAAGATACAGCCGTGACAGACGAACGGACAGACATCAAAGTCTCTGTAATAGAGTCCAGTTTAATACCCCTTATAGACAAGTTAGAACAAAGCATAAAATGGCGCCGGTAAAGCGGCGACCTGCTTAATCGGCGCCATTTTTTCGTTCAAGAACTCTACCGGCTATCATCCTTTCACCAAAGCACCCATCTGTGTAACTATGCTCTCAAACCTCTACAAAAAAAGTAAAGAACTTTCTGGAATCCAGTAGTTTTTTTCTTCAATACTTAGACACAAATGTTGCCGTACTATCGTTTCGCTAAAAGCAGTAATTGAACTAACAATAAAAGCAGAAAGTCTCATCTTTGAGTATGAATATGACAAGCTATTATCCGCTAGGGTAAAGAATTAAAACAAAAAAAAAAGTGGAAATGGTTAAAAAAAATTGAATTTATTAATGGTAAAACTGTTCCACGATTAAAATTAAAATATTTGATAAAAAAAAAATGTCTCCGTGTATTTTCTTGTTTGTTCCTTTCTACAGGTACCTATTGTTTTGGAACGAGCAAATTTGCTTCAGCTTTTTGATTAACCGACACAATGAAAAGTGCGTATAAATGGTTTATTTGAGTTTGAGTTTTATACGATGGGTAAAAAATACGATAAGATTAAAAATACAAAATATTGCTCCACAAAAATGCCGTCACACAAAAACCTTACCATAATAAGGGTGCCGGAGCCACCTCGCTACTCATAATATACGCCTGTAATACCCGAAGGGTTACGCAGAGGTGTACCCAATAGTACACACCGATTTCGTCAGTTATGAATAAGTCCCATGTAATAGAGGCGAGCCTATTGCCATCAACCGGTCAAAATCTAGACGCCGAGGCTGCTACTGAGTAATTCCTGATGCAAAAGCCAATAACACAACCTCGCTACTGTTGGCAAAACTTGAATGACCAACAATCATCACAATGCCAGTTTGATCATAACAATTGAAAATTTGGACTTCAAATAAATACAACGCCTGTATTTAAATCGTGTATAGCTTCACTTCTTTATACCCTGTGGTCTAAACTAAAGATCAAGTTGCAGACAGATTTAGTTCAAGTCTTTACTTCGATGTTTTGCCCTGTATTATGTAACAAGCAGACTGCGCTACTGCCTGCCTATTCTGCAAATATCTATCACAGTGAATTTTGATGAAGTGGGCTTGAGATGAGCTGTGGTAGGGATTCACAGCTCACATCTGAAGGGTTATTTTGCAACTAACATCCAAATTTTTCTGAAATGATTTATTAATGACTTATCAATTAAATAAATAAAAAAAATACATGATTTTCTCCATTGTCCGCTACTAAAATCACAACATGTGGAATAAATACAGTTCAACAATAGGTTGTTGAACTTGAAATTCGGGAACGCACACAAAGAGCACGCACTAAGCTTGCTTGATCCTTAATTTTTTACGGATATTTTCTTTTGAATAGTTTTGTTTTTGTTATGACCTATTTGATTATAATGTTTCACATATTAAAATAATTTACTAAGAAACCATGATTTTAAAATTTGGATGATGGATGAAAAGTATCCCTGTATCTATGTATATTTCATAAGAAAACTGGTTTCTATTCGTACATAACATAACATAACATCACGCCTGCAATCCCCGAAGGGTTAGGCAGAGGTGTACTTATTAGTACACCCACATTTCGCCAGTTATGTTTAAGTCCCATGTAATAGGGGGCGAGCCTATTGCCATCAACCGGGCACAATTCCAGACTCCGAGGCTGCTACTGAGAAATTCCTGATGGAAAAATCCAATAACACTTTGCCCGACCTGGGAATCGAACCCAAGACCGCCTCGTTGGTCTAGTGGTCGCAAGCGCGACTGCTGTGCAAGAGGTTTCTATTCGTAATACGTCACATATAAAAGTTCAGTTGTAAAAAAACCAGTGTCAAGCACAAGGTGGTCTGGCATTTTATGCTGAACTGGACCTACTTAGTGCAGCTGTCCGGCACACAATAATGTTCGTTTTTTCTGGGCAGTACTTATGACGAGATGTATGAACGTGGAAGAGGCGAAAGGAGTATGTAAGGATCGTAACAGGTCGCGTTTTGTGGTTTCTGCCTAACCTCATGGGAAAAAGGCGTGAGTTTATGTATGTAGCAGAGAAGTATGAAAAAATATTCTATTCTTGTTTGTTCACAAAATATCAGCCATGCTAAAACGTAGGTCTTACATAGAACTGGCAGCACTGGGATCTGGAGCCATATCTCAGATTTCGACAATCAAATTTCAATCCTATATCGAAAGCGATCAGGTTCATTACTCCGGGGACTTGGAAATGTATGGATTACAAAATCACCTTGTAACCCACATAGGGAAAAAGTTGTGAAAAAAACTTTGCCAATTTTCCTTCGGAACGCTGAATTTTATTTGTTGTTGCTACTTCCAATTTCTATGAAGTTTTTCTGATAGGCCGTATGTGTGGAATTGTTAGGGTTCGGTTTCGGGAAACTAAGAACCCTTTTTAAACCTGCGGTTCTGCCTGCAGTTTTGGGTTCTTAAACCTGCAGTTTTTAGTTGTTTACTTATTGTTTTGAAAGATTCAGGGTTCAGGGTTCAGTGCTTGTTTCATCAACTCTGAGTATATTGAAAATAGTCCATCATTGTCCTACTGATATTATAAATGTAAAAATTTGTGAAGATGTTTGGATGTTTGTTACTTAATCACGCGTAAACCGTTGAACAGATTTGGATGAAAATTGGCACATACACTATATCTTGACTTCACAGAAAGTTCCTTTTTACGCAGGCGAAACCACGGGCAGAAGTTAGTTTAAAATAAGTTAGTAACCTAAAACCATTTTTTTTTACTTTTACCTAATTCTAACTCTATCTCCTGCAAGATTTAAAACACATTACCATTTTGAAAGTAAATTATTTGACGGAGAACTAACTAACCATAAGCATACCCTAAGTACGAAACTTTATCGTTTAAATACTAAAACCAAGTCAAGCCAAGTCAAGTCTTAAATATTAGCTAAATGCGCATTGAAGCTATGCTGGCGTATGGAGTTTCTTGCCCATTCTTCTCCATACAAAACTACCTTTTGGAAGGGGCAACTAGATTCAATTCTATTTTGTTTTTTGTGTTTGACGTTCAAAAGTGCCTTATTGGCCTAATTGAAATAAATGATTTGACTTTGACTTTGACTTTGGCTACGGAACTCCAAACTACACAACTCTACTTGGCTTATTTTCTCAATTGTGCTGAAGAGATGCGAGAATCTTGTGACAGTTATTTATTTGGATAAGGGCCACCGAAATAAAGGTGACGCTTTGATAGGTTTGATATATCGATACCGGAAATATGAAATAACGTAAGGGACATTTGGTCGAAAATGAGTTATATATATCATTGGATTCAGAATTTTTTGCTCTATCGATTGGTATATTTAAAATCTTTATATCTCAATAAAAATGTCCCTTACATCATGTATATTTCATAGGGCTACTCCATATTTTTTCTGAAAAGTGGCTGTATATAACATTTTGGATTAATATTTTTATTAAAACTAGTGTAAGTCTCTTTACTCGCAATATTTGGTATATACATTCAAACAAAATCCGAGTACATTTTACAACAGGTCATATAAGTTAATCTATAATTTGAGATCTTTTAGTATTTGTCTTATACATTAGTTGTTCCCTGAAAAGGAACAAATACCAAGTACCTTACATTAAATTGTGACTCAAATTATCGTAATTATATTGACCCTTATCTTAATTTGTCAGCATCGAAAATAAATTGACCTGTCCTTTACATCACACTAGAGTGCGTGATCCGTACAATTTCTCAAAATATTTATCGGAACGAATTATGATTATGCGTCTCTCAGCTAGATAGCAATACGGATTTTGTGTGTGCTTTCGCTTGTGCAGTAGTGACACTAATTCCTTCACATTTCGCCGGCAATCTTGCGCCACGTGAGTCGATAACATTGTTTACGTTCGTCTAAAAGTTACAATAACAATTATAACGTTTCATATTATCCACCAGAATTTAAAACCTGACAATACACTAATCGTAGCCAGCTTTGATCTTCAGAAAGTTTTGGGAACACCTCACGGTGAAATTATGATGTTGTACTACTCGAGAAAGTATGCTGTATAAATTTTACTGTACACGAAAGCAGAACACAGAATGGTTACTGCTACACATGGGGAGAAGCAGATGGGGAACGTGGAAGCTATGAAATTGCAATATGTCTAATGCACTGCCTTAAGGAACTTGATTCCAGGGGGGTTACAACTATGTTATTCTATTGGATAACTGTACGGGGCAGAACAAAAACAGTGATTTTCTCAATGTTCAAATATTTTTGGGAACGTTCTGCGAATATACAAACGATTCAGTTTAATTACTTATTGGCTGGCCATACGTATACATGCCAGTAGATAGCATGTATGCTGTTATTGAAAGGGAAATAAAAAAACTGATTGTTTGGACACCTTCCCAGTGGCCAATGTTTATGGAATCAGCCAGAAAAAGACCTCATGCTTATCGAGTGAATGTGTTAGGACATCAGGATATCATTGACTTCAATAATTTTGCTTTACTCCTGCTACTCTCAAAAACGAAGACCTGCATTTCAAGAAAATTCGAGTATGTACATTTCAAAAATCGAACTTAAAGATAATGGAATTAAAATATACGATGTTAGAGGATGGCTTAACTCATAAAATTTGAACAATTTATTTATAATATAACAACTCATGAACTTTGCAAAGAAATGCAAACTGGAAGAAGGACAGTGAAAGGAAAAGGGAAGGGCAAGAGCCTTGCAAAAAATAATCAACCCGAATTAGAAAGTACCAGTAATCTAGCTGGGCCCAGTCGCATTGACAGCTTGCTATTTCTGTATAAAGAAAGACTGCCAATTTCAATTCCAAAGTTTAAAGATCTCAAAAAATAATGCGACAATGGTGACACCGACGATGATGAGACTGATAAAGATAATGACTAATAATTTAGACTTGTCTTTTACAATTTAATTTGTTTTTTTTTTTGTTTAATGATTATTATTTACAGAAGAATACTAATTTGTTGATTTTGTTTTATATTCAAATTAATTTTATTTTTTCTTTGTACGATAATCTGATTTTAGTAAGCCAAAACAACTGTTTTTTTTTTATTGAATTTAATTATGTTTTAAGCACTTAACATAATTATTAAAATAGGGTGAAATGCGTACAAAAAAGATAATAAAAGTTTTGATTTATTTTATTTTTTATCCTTTTATGTCAGCAAGTAGTTTTCAAGTATAATGTCATAGGCATAGTGGGTCCAGAATGTAAAAAAAACTATTTTTTAAATTTGTTAACAGAATTAATCAATATATTGCTCATGCTTAAGAGACCTTTACTTTGAGAAACTGTAAATGTTAATTTCCTTTAAAGTCCCATACATCAATGCTGGTTATTTACATCTAAAATTTTGTTAACGTATATCACGCGAATTCATTATTTTTTAACGTAAGGGACATGCTATCTTTAAAACTATAGGCTTTATTGATTTTTTACTAGTTTAACTTAAAAGAATGAAGAAATCTAAGAAACTTTGTCCTAGACATTTTATACATAAAACCTATAGTTACAAAATTATAGTCGGTTTTGCAAAAAAAAAAACTTATTTTTGCTCTCCTGAAAACCTTAGTTTTGTCCCTTACGTTATTTCATATTTCCGGTATCGATATATAGGGACTTCGCACATTTACTCAGCTCCATTCAGCTTTTGTCCATAGAAAACGCCGATTTCGTATGAGACGCGTACGCGTCCGTTCAGCTTTTCGCGTCTGAACGCATGCCATACAAAATCGTTGTTTTCTATGGACAAAAGCTGAATGGAGCTGAATAAATGTGCGTAGTTCCTATAGCTGACTGTCTTGTTGGCCTAGTGGTCGCAAAGCGCGACTACTGCTGAGGTCTTGGGTTCAGTTCCCAGGTCGGGCAAAATGTCATCGAGTTTTTCCATAAGGAATTTCTCAGTAGCAGCCTCGGTGGATTAGTGCCCGGTAGATGGCAATAGGCTCGCCCCCTATCACATGGGACTTAAACATAACTGGCGAAATGTGAGTGTACTAATGGGTACATCTCTGCCTAACCTTTCGGGGATTACAGGCGTGATGTTATGATATAAAAAACATGTAACTTTCAGATTTATTGAGTGTTTTTTATAACCGTTATTTCTTTACCTTCGCTTTAACCAATTATCCTGGTATAACGGAATTATCCGGAATTTGCGGAAAGTTTTTTATCCGGTTGAACAGAACTTTTTACATTGATTAACTGCTTAGTAACTTTCACAGTCCAATTACAGGAGGATATCGATACTTCAGTTCAAATATCTTACTTCTTAGTTATAAGAAGAAAGTTTTTTTATATAAAGAGTCTAAAGCAGACAAACAAAAATAGGTGAAAGTAGCACATAAATTATCGAATCTTTCTTCTTTAATCGAAATCTTAAAAAAAAATGTTAAAAGTAGAATAGTTTTATTTGTAAAAAGGGATAACTAAGTGTAATTACCACTGATTGTGTGTGATTTTCTTTCCATATTTTTTTTTTTTTACACATTTTTGTTCAATCATCTTTATAAATCATCATCTACCTAGCCTTTTCTCAACTATGTTGGGGTCGGCTTCCAGTCTCACCGGATGCAGCTGAGCACCATTATTTTACATGGAGCGACTGCCTATCTGACCTCCACAACCCAGTAACTGGGTAATATGATACCCTATCATGTTTATAAATATCGTACACTAATTACCATTCACCCTATATAATTAGGTAGTAGCGACCCGCCCCAGCTTCATATGGGTGCAATTTAGTATACACAAAACATAAACGTTTCGCTCGAATCACTCTTACTTGTGAATTCTCTTATATGTGAACCATATTAAAATCTAAGCATTTAAATGTTTACTAAAACTAAAAATTTAAAAGATCTAAGCGTAGGTACAGGCAACGGGAATCGACTTTGTTTTACACTATTTGGAGAATTAGAGGATTAGAAATGTCAAACTTTTCTTATATCTTTATTTTTTGAAATATTTTGTTATACATTTTATCGGTTAAACAGTCTAAGTCAAAACATTTATTTCAATATTAGACCAATTACAGGCACTTTTGAATTTTCAAGGTCAAGGTCAAATCAGTACCAAGGGCACCAATAGGTATTAGATTAGTTTAGTAGTATAACCTAACCTAAGCACTAATTAATACCAAGCACCCTTTATGTATTTAGGTGTTACACAAACTAATTTAGATGTTTGTTGTCTGGAGACCTATACTAGTGAGCTATATGTCAAGGTCAGGTACTTATTAGGGTTGACTACCACGTGGGTCTCATTGTCGCAAGCGTTACTGCGAAGCGTTGAATGCTGGGTTCGAGACCCAGGTCGGGTGTAGTGTTGGAATTTTCTATTAGGGGGCGCGGGGGTTGGTCGAGAACGGGGACCGTAAGAGATGCGAGGGGTCGTAGTGTAGCCCATGATGCGAAATTTGCACTGGACCGTTCTTAAGATATGACGTCACCGGGCACACCGCAATCGCGGGCTTGCGGACGACGAGTAATGGGTAGCTCGCCGTCCGATCAAGGACCAAGCCCGGGTCGACGGCGCGTTCTGTTCGCGCGCGCCTCAAAGAGCTGTCAACACAGGGACGGGGCCCCCAACGGGGCCAACGCCTGCCGGTTTTGCGGGACGTCTTAACAGGATACCGTGGCCCCGGAACGTAAAGGGCAACAGAAGGAACAGGGTGGTTTTTTAGTCAGCAAAAGTCAGACAGTCCCTTCCGCCCCACCCAGGGCGGAAGGAGTAATTTGATGATTTTTCCCACCTAAAAAAAAATATATGACAACGGTTGACGGTGAACTGCGTCAGTAGGCTAGGTCTCAATTAAGTGTTTGAGATATTTTGTACATATTATGTTCAGTTAATTTTATTTAGATAAATACTTTTTGTGTTCTTTTTTAACGCTAATTTTGATGTTTATCGCTCGTACATTAATTTGCACCTACCATGTTATCTCTTTACTACCTTTGGGTGACTGTTAGAGAATGCCTAAGGCCACTAAGTCCGCCTTTGTACTTTTGTTGCATAAAGTTTAAATAATATTATAGCTTAAAAAAAAATGCACGTCAAAAACACAAGTTTAAACATACAAGTCAATTTCTAACCTAAAAAAAAAAACCCTCCGTCAATAAAACAAACCCACACAGATAGCACGTACGAATCAGCTTCAATATTTCATCTAAATTCTAAAGCATAGCACACACGATACAAAACAGGATATCAAAACCCAACGAGGCATCTCTAACACGAGCCGGCAAGTCCACACGTTACAAAAATCCGTCCTAACGTATTAACCGCGAATGAATGGGCAGCGGACAAGACAGGGATATGAAAAAGGAGTTATGGCCTTCTAGTGAGGGATTGTGTACGTGCGCCCCTTGGTTTATAGACCGAGAGGCCGGTGTTGCTTTGCCTACGTCATTTTTAGGGCAAAAAAATTTCGAAATTAAATAAATAAAGAAAAAATATTCAAAATTATTGTAACACATAACATCACGCCTGTAATCCCTGAAGGGTTATGCAGTGGTGTACCCATTAGTACACCCACATTTCGCCAGTTATGTTTTTAAATTATTGTAACAGATGAATAAATAAGATCCGACTCGACTAGCAAAAAATTGTATAGCAAATACTATAATTATTATACAACAAATAGACATGTAAAGATTTTGTAATGGTTTTGTACCAGTTAACAGTTTTATCGTAGTGTTCAATACGACGCATTAGTTATGTCATTTCGCTAGTTGGGGAGTTGCAATATGTTTTGCCATTTGGGTCTGAAATACAATTGGTTTTTTAAAGTTCATAATCTAAAAATCTGAAGAAATATAGACATCTAGAAGACGGTACGGTTGACGCATTGGCTAAGTGTCAGCTGCTGCACTGCGTGAAGCGCATTCGATTCCCGGACGGAACAAATATTTGTATGGCCTACAGATAGTTGTTACTGTTCTGGCTGTTAATGCATTTAAGATTTTATTAAAATGTTTGTTAACGCACTTACAATATAAGATGTATTCCTCGTGTGGGGCATTTTTTTTTACCTGATTTTAATATGGCTGATATTTTATTTATTCTTTCAGCTTTTCTCTTTTTTTTTAGGTACCTATTGTCTCACATTAGAAATATTTCCCATAATGTGGGTGCGTTTACAAATATAAAAAAAGGAAAAGTCCGAAAAAAATAAAGATAATTTAATCCATATTAAAATGACGTAAGTCTGACAGCTATAGGGTCTTGGACCATTACTAGTACGGATATATTTAGGTTTTAAGGGTCGTTCGTAGTGAATACAATGGGACTATTATTAGTGGGTATCGTAAGTTATATAAAAGTGCTTCCGTCTCACCATAGAAATGCTCTTGTTGGCTGACAGCATATTTTTTTTCTAAATGCGAATGTTTGTAAAAATGTGTTTTTTTTGGTCAAGATGGTTTAGTGGTTAAGGCACCCGCCCCTTATGCTTGAGATTGTGGGGAAAGTACCAATGTGACATTTTCAATTCATAATTATATACTTTCTAAAGTTTATCTTAAACATTACTTACATCGGTGAAGAAAATCTTCGTGAGAAAACCTAGACTACTACTGTCCCATTCAAACCATGTCAGAGGCCCTTGAGGCGGTTTAGGGTGTGTGGGGGCGTAAGGCCTTACTGCCTACACAATAAGAAGAAGACAGTGGTGCCGATTCTCTTGGTCACAAACTAAACTAAAATTAGACTATTTCCATCTTTTTCTGTCCAATAAAACAAGAAAGAGACTAATGTAAATAAGAGCTGTAAAATTTAGTCAATCTGACACATCCATACAATTGTAGTTGACATCTTAAAACGTGTGGATTAAAAATACGGAAAAGTTCAAGGCAAAACTAATTTGACATCGCTGACTTAGTTCTTTAATGTCACGGAATGTCACCGTCCTTTCATTTCACTGTATGTTAGTAAGACATGTCAATTCTCTAAATTTAGTCTAGTTAGTGAACAAGGGAATCGGCACCAGTGTTAAAAATGTTGGTTGCTGAAGCTTAAACGGCTCTAATAAATAGATGAAACTTGGCACATAGACAGACTAAGTCTTGAATTAATACGAATGAAGACGAATGCAAGTGAAGCTACGAAAATCTGCTATTCTTTATGAGCGCTGAATTCTTAGTTTCAAGTTTAAAATCTTAGAAATTAAATGATAACGAATTAAATGATAACTGATAATAATATTTTATTGGCATAAACTAATTACTAATAGTTACTAAATAATTTTTGAATCGCTGGTGCCTGTGGTAAGTAGTCAAAATCTGTATTATAGGTCACCAGTTACTGCTTCAACGGTTTAGGCAGCGCACGCCAAAATAGCTCTCAGAGGGCAGGAATTTTCCGACTTACTTGATACATAACGTAATATTAAAGCCAAATTATATAAAATCTTTATAAATTGTAGCCTATGTATTAATTTGATGTATAAGCTATTTAACTGTTAAGTTTCATCAAAATCTGTACTGTAGTTTTTGGGTGAAAGAGTATCAAACATCCAAACATCCTCTCAAACTTTTGCTATTATTATATTCAACCACATTCAGTTCACCGGAAATCTTTAATATTGTTAAAAGATTTACAACGTACATTGAACTTTTTCATTAAACACATCCGTCCAACAGCAAAATGAAAGTCTTTGAACGAAATGAATGTTTGAATATTTCATTCCATTATTTATTCAATATACAGTTAATAAATTGGTCTGCGGGAGAACTTCCAATTGTATTATATCATTGTCAGTTGTTACCGGGAAAGCCTGAAATGGGACTGTTTCATTCGATTTCAACTTTTCAATCTACATTAAGGTATTGTTGTTGAATTATTTATTTATTTAAACTTTATGCAACAAAAGTACAAAGGCGGACTTAAAATTATTGACTGGACTTGGACTTTGAATTATTGTGTGCTAGCTTCTGCTTGCGACTTTTTTTACGCGGAATTCAAGTTTCCTATAAAACATAGTTTATAATGTTCTCTACCTTCTTAAATCCCTGATATAATAAAGAAACGAAAACTGTGTATTCACGCAAAAATGACACATATACCTAAGATAAGAAGAACAGTTGTATGAAAAAGCCAAATAAAAACCACAGTTGGTAATAAGTCAAAAAAAAAAAAAAAATACCAATAAATAAAAAAAAGAAATATAATAAATAAATAAATAAATATCTTGGGACAACTCACACACGGCTATCTGATCCCAAGCTAAGCAGAGCTTGTGTTATGGTAACCAGACAACTGATATACATACTTATATAATTTATAAATACATACATATTATAGATAAATCACACCCAGACACAGAACTAACAATCAATATAAGATATTTATTTATTTATTTATTTATTAATATGCGCCACTACGGCTGACGCCGTAGTCCGTGCACGAGGGCACGGGGGCTGGTTTTCAGCGTAGCGAAAAGCGTAAGGTCACTCACTCAATGATTACGAAATATCGAAAACCGCTTGACGTATAAGGATGTAATTTGGCAGGGAAGTAGTTTAGAGTTAGTAGACGTCCGTCAAGAAAGGATTTTCCAAGATTTATTTCATAAGGATATGAAACGGGGGTCTAAAGTTTTTATGGAGAAATTAACTATGAGGCGGACGAAGTCGCGAGCAGAAGCTACTACATAGTATAAAACAAAGTCACGTTTACTTAGATTTATTCAAGTTCATAAACATAACATCACGCCTGTAATACCCGAAGGATTAGGCAGAGGTGTACCCATTAGTACACCTACATTTCGCCAGTTATGTTTTAGTCCCATGTAATAGGGGGCGAGCCTATTGCCATCAACCGGGCACAAATCCAGACTCCGAGGCTGCTACTGAGAAATTCCTGAAGGAAAAACCCAATAACACTTTGCCCGACCTGGGAATCGATCCCATGACCATGTTCCCAATAGATTTTAATACATTTTTCATTAATAGATATAGTTTATGTATCTACATTGCACCCATGCAAAGCCGGGGCGCGTCGTAAATCTATACCTTTTTTTTTTTTTTTTTGTCGTGGGGAAATCCTCATGGATTCCCTCCGTTTAGAGATAACGGAGGGGTATGTCGGACTCTTACCGACTAAAACCCCACGGTTCCTCCTGTTACCATAAGTCGGGAGCCCGGTATTCGCATTACGCATGATCCGCGCCCCCGACTGGTATTGGACCGCCATTGGCGATCCCCTTCACCATGTGCGGCCTATTCTGCGACCGCACATTCCACTAGAGAGGCGCGCACGGGACACTGCGCGCCACCATCACAGGCCTATGGCTGGTCAAGCGACAAACAGCCCCAAGTTTGCCGCTCGCAGGCCCCTCCTCACGGTGGCCGGAGATCGTTGAGCGCTCTCCTGCGCCCTGCTGCCCTTCTGATGCGGGCGGAGTGAGAGGTTCGCTCCCTCTCCCTCTCCGCCGCCTCTTTTGTATGCATTACCTCCTCGCAAAAAGAGGCGACGGCATCCCACGCGTCCGTGCTCCCAACCATGGATTGAATCACGGCCGGAAGCGCGAGATCACCCGCACCAGTAAATCTATACCTGATTAATATTATAAAAATGAAAGATTTGATTGTTTGCATTGAATAGGCTACGAAACTACTGAACCGATATGAAAAAAAAAATCAGTATTGGGAAGCTACACTATCCCCGAGTGACATAGGCTATATTATATTTTCAAAAAAAAGTTAAGGATCCGTAAGGAAAATCAGGCGAACAATGTCGCGTGGAGGGCGCTAGTCTAACACTATTATTACAACAAATATCTATGCTTGCACATCTTTAAGGTACTACAGGAACTAGTTACCGAAACTCGATAAAAATGAAGGTCGAGTATGTAAACGTTTGACCTGCACCTCGTTATGTGGACAAATATTGACTGGACCCGGGACTCGCCATCTGTCTAGTGGAGTGCGAACCAGTCGCAATGCGGCTCTGGACTGTGCCAAGCACTGAGATGAGATTTACACTCTACTTACCAATGAGATACTATCTTAGGAAATCTATTTTAGTAAATAAAATTGAAGTGCCTCTTTGTAATGTTAAAATATCAGATTTTTACAAAAAAAATGTATATTATAGAGGTTATGGAGGTCAAATAGGCAGTCGCTCCATGTGAAATACTTGGAGAGATAAACTACAATCATGGCGCGCCCTAGAGATGAGATAAACCTGCTATTCTCCATACCCGGCCTTCAAGGTATGGGTATTGTTAAATACCCGGTACAAAAACCGGGTTTCAAAATACTTCTAAGTATTTGGGTGTGTAATGATTTCGATAAGTAAACATATGCGATAAGTACGGTATACCTCCAATATAATGTTGGTACCACACGCGACTTTTCCAGTATACATTATGCGTTATGAGATATGAAATTTAATTCGTAATAATTATTATGCAATAACATTATTACGCAATTATGTTCCCTAAAAACGTAGACTTAAAGTATATTTTTTACTAATTGAATTAGATCGTTCCTAAAGCACGAATGACGCGTCGGATCCTCCGTAAGCTATCGGGTAGCTTCGGGTGGCTTCGGCGTTCCGATGCCGTACGACTGGCCGCTACCGCTACCTTGTGGTAGCGGATCGTATCGTACTAGCCTATACGTCTGACGTCATACCTTCAAGGTATTTACCCAGTATTTCGGTCTGTACCCGGGCTGCGTACTGGGAAGCACATACTTGGTATAAATACCTGAACCAGTATATACGACTCATCTCTAGCGCGCCCCTTCACAAATTCAAAACATTTGAAAGTATTTGTAAAAAGTATTTTACAAGACCCACAACGTATGTGTGAGTACTGAGAGGGCTCTCGAAATAAAAACAAATCAACGTTTTGTTGCTAAACTAGCGAAATCATTGATAACTCATTATTATTAGTATGGCGCCGCACTGTGTAAATGTACGTACTCTATGAAAATGACACGTGCATTGTCTTGCGCGGTCTCGCTAGTTATGATTAGTTGACCAACAAATCTGTCGGCCTGCTGCAGAAGACGAATACTTACAACTGCATAGAAATTATTTCATATGGATATGATTACACTCATTGAAATAGTAATATAGTTATATAATAGTTTATCTATCCTCAGCTAAATCTGGTTTGTCTAGAAGTCGACCCCAACTAGGGCTAGGCTGATGGATTTTTAAAAGAATTGACACACTCGAAGCATTGTTTAAAACTAGTCATAAGTAATTTATTTCATAACAATGTACATTGTGTTGTAAATATAAAATTGCAATTAAATAAATACTCATTACATACATTTAGGGTTTCAATAATAATAATAATAACTACAATAAATAAAAAAATATGTTAAGTAGAAAATATATATAGACTAAAATTAAAGATTGTAATTTGCTAAGTTAAATTTCATATAAATACATTTAGAATTTCGATAATAAACAATTAAAATAAATGTAGAATTCATATTAGTAAAATCATAAAATATCAATGTCAGGGTAAGTACTAAATTCAATCACGCATAGTTGTAAGTTAGCTGCCTGTATGCAATATCTTATAACACAATATCCTAAAATATAATTAAAACAAATGATAATTGGTACTTCACACAAACGCCTACTCATAGGCAGTTTAAAAATTGCGTGGATGTCGTAACGGATGACGAGTTCGTGCAGGACAATTCTCAGTCCAATTTTTGCCATTCTCAGTACAAATTGTAGCACAAAATACAGGGAAAAATGACTCAAGTTAAAGTTTTATGTCCACGTCTGAAAGTCATATGGGTGCCAAGAGAATTTTATTTATTGTTTTTATTTTAGATTTAGTTATTTTAAAAGTTCGGATTGTATTATAATGAGTTCGAATAAAAATACTGAATGGAAACGTTTTAGTTTTTCGCATTTGTAATAAAATAATAAAAAATAAAACGCAATAGCACCCAAAACAATGATTTTTAGTTTTCTTTTCTGTTTGTCTGTTTATCTGTTTGTCTGTATGATGTTTGTACGCGATAATCTCAGAGACAACGGACATTTTACTGTATTGAAGTATTCTTAACTTAAAATTTAGTGTTTATTTTATTTAAATCGGTTGATAAATAAAAAGAAATCACGTCGAATACGTCATCTACAAAAATACCATAAAATAACTGATTAGGTGAATTCTTTCCTTAAGTCACACGAAGGTCCAAGTGAGCGAACCTGCGGGCACAACTAGTTTTAAATGAGTAGGAGAAAGAAAGAGATATAAAGATCTCCTGCGTACTTGGGTGGTTTCCATAGGGAATGGCCACTGTGCCCAAAATTTGTTCGGGAGAATCCATATTACCTTTTTTTATTAAATTTTTACAAAGTATCAAAGTGCGTTCCAACAGGTGGCTCGTCTAGTGCCAACCTACATGAAAAAAGTTTATAAGTGACGCCTCTACGAAGACATTATGTTGGGAAATATAAGAGAAGGGCGAAATATTTACAGTCGATCGCATTTTCGTGGTAACAGCGTATACTAACTAACATAACATCACGCCTGTAATCCTCGTAGGGTTTGGCAGAGGTGTACTAAGTACACCCACATTTTGCTAGTTATGTTTAAGTCCCATGTAATAGTGGGCGAGCCTATTGACATCAACCAGGCACAAATCCTGAGTCCGAGGCTGCTACTGAAAAATTCCTGAAAGAAAAACTCAACAACACTTTGCCCGACCTAGGAATCGAACCCAAGACCTCATACTCTTCAGTCGCACTTTGCGACCACTAGACCAACGAGTTAGTAGTAATAGTTTAGGTAAATAAACTAATATTCAATAAATATTTGTGTATTTTGATAAAAAAAAAAACAGTTTTTTTTTACTAAAATGTCCAAGAGTATTTAAATACCCAGAATACGTTTTAACATTTATATTTTACTACAGTTGTAGACTAAAAATAAAACGACTATTAGGTACCGAAATAATATTTTTCTTTCATTTAAAATTACTGCCACGAACATTTTTATTGTACGTTTTTATAAAGAATTTTAAATGAGCTGTGAATAGGTTTACTATTTACTTTATTTATTTATATAATTCGCAATAATAATTTACGAATTTTTGTATAGCACTTAGTATAAATAAATTCCTTATACCTACGTCAACGTCGTGATGGCCCAATAGTTGAGGCGCCCGCCTCTCATGCATGAGGATGTGGGTTAAAATTCGGGCAAGTACCAATGTGACTTTTTCAATTCATATGTACTTTCTAAAGTTTATCTTGGACATCACTGACAACGGTGAAGGAAAACATCGTGAGGAAACCTGGATTTACTGTTCCACTCAAAACCATGTCAGAGGCCCTTGAGGCGGTTTAGAAACTCTGTCACTAGGGTGTGTGGGGTCGCAAGGCTTTACTGCCCACACGATAAGAAGAAGGAGAAGAATTCCTTATAGAAAAATAATAATCAACTTTGGCAAACCGGAATGTTTCTTTTCCATTTGTAACTTATAACTAGTTGATATAAATGTTGATTTTCCTTTAAAATATAATAAACTATGTACTAAAACCTTGACAATATTAAAAGACTAGTTACTGCCCTCGACTTCCTTAAACTTGTCTGCCAGCGAAATATTTTTTTATAATCGGAACGAAGCTCGAAGCGAAAAAACGAACATTAATATTCATGAAATCGTTATATAAATATAGATAGCCATTCAAAATATTTAAAAAAAATCCTTTCAGAATCCAAAAATAGTAACAAACAAAATACACGTCCAAAGCAAAATAATGTTCTAAGAATAGGGACTCGTCGCGTAGCCGATCAGTTACCTGCTACGGACAGCGTAGCAGTGACATCACTAAGCTGCTACGACGTAGCGACAGAACAATTGTCGTATTCGTAACTAGATTTTATCTGCTACTTCGCCCGTATGAATGCCGGTTATTTGTGGAGTTTTTGTTTTGCGTGAAACCTTAATTCTTGTTCTGTGGCCTAGGTTACTTTAGGGCTTATAACATCAAATATATGCCAGTAAAAGTTCCGTCAAAATCGGTTCAGCTATTTCGGAGGTTAGCCGGAACAAACAGACAGACTGACATAATGTTTGTAATTTTTTTTTTTGTATTAGCTCCTTGTAAACATTCGTAATAAGCACGTAGTAAAAAGTTTTTATTTTGACATTACAAACAGAAAATTTTATTTAGGTATTTGTAATGATAACAAATCCTTACGATTTGCGGTTTCTTTTGGAGACACCCACGTTAATATTGGAATATAAAATATATTATAAAGTAAATGTACCTATCAGTGTGTTAGTTTGTTTCAATGTAGTTTATTTTTGTGACCGTATTTGAAGGCAAAAAGATAAATAAGTCGGACAAGTTGTGCAAGTTAGGTTACATTTTGACGGGCCTGTTGGTCTAGTGGTTAGTGGCCCTGACTGCTAAGCCGGAAGTCGTGGGTTCGATTCCCACCCAGGACAAACTTAGTGTGATGAGCATGATTGTTAGTTCTGTGTCTGGGTGTGATTTATCTATAATATGTATGTATTTATAAATTTATAAGTATGTATATCAGTTGTCTGGTTACCATAACACAAGCTCTGCTTAGCTTGGAATCAGATAGCCGTGTGTGAGTTGTCCCAAGATATTTATAGATATTTATTATTTTATATCTTACCGCCAAAAATAGTATAGTGCATGTTGCGTGCATAAAAAAAAAGTTTTTTTTTAAATATTTTAATTCATTGTTGTTTTTATTTTCAAAAGCAAAAAGATTCTCACATACATAATTATTATTAAAAAATATATATATATTTATTATTATTTAAAAAAAATCGTTAAAATATCAGCATTGGTGATTTTAAAACGAAACCATGAAAATTCATATAAAAGTTCTACGTATCTGTTAGGTACCGCTTACATTTAACAGCTGTCTTTAAGCTAGTTCTATAACACTAGGTACCACAAAAGTTTGCGTGCAGACTCTTAATTATTTAAACACGTTTTTTACCACCTAAACCGGTAATTAAACTCATGATTATTTATGTGTTGCGTTATCTACCATCAGCAGACACTAAGTCGTGAAAAAAAATCTATTAGGCTATTCTTTACACGCCACTTACCTATTTTTCCCGAATAGCAATGCTGTGTTGAGACATCTCCACCCACCGTGAAACGGCACGACGTCACAGATTACTGAATAGTTACTACGTAACAGATACTTCACTCAGTACAAAATTTCCAATACCTATTACGATAATTGCCTACTCCCTCGCGTCAACAACCACTGTATGCTAAAATGCGCCTAAATGCTCAAGCGTACAGCAGTGATTGCTTCGCACCGCGCGATTCCACAGTAATCGCAGGGCTGCCTCTTCGATAAAATTAAATTAACATAACTTTTTATCTATGTTATTGAGAACTGTGAATATGTTCTGACTTTTATCTGGCAGTTAAAATTTTTATCATTTATAAAATATTTAACCAACTTAACAAAAAGGAGGTGATCAGACATACAGGCCAAACTGAGAAGTTTGACTATGGTTTGTAGGTATGTATGTTTGTGGGCGATAATCTCGCGTTTGGCTATACCGATATCGATGCGGTTTTCAGAAAAGGATCTGTTACCTTTAGGAGAACGTTTTAAAATAAGTATAATACTTCTTAGTTTGATGATGATCTTCGGAGATGTTCACTAGAAATGAAAAAAAAAGCCTTAAAAAAAGAGAACCGACTTCAAATAAAGCACTAAGCCGTAAGAAATAATTTGTTTTTTTTTTTCATGTTAGTGCTAACAGCTGGTAATTACGAATCGAAAAAGCACCGACATCAAAGAAGAAATTATTTCTTACGGTTTAGTGTTTTGAAGTCGGTTCTCTTTTTTAAAGTTTGTTTTATTATATTTGTAAGTTTGTTTTGTTTTATATATTGGTGCTGACTGTGGAAGAAACCTAGATAAAACATAATAACACGGCATCGTAATACGCGTACGAACGAACAGCACTATTAAAATTGAACGGCGTGCGCGCGCTTCGCTTGCGAAAACCGCACTGAATTTGATCCGCCGGCGGACCGAGACCGCTCGGCTGGGCGGTAGGCACTTATAGCGCGCAAGTACATGGAGTGACGGAGGCCTGACGACGTAGTGCCGTCGCACGATGCCGTGAACAGTGCGCCTCTCCGGCACACAGCAGCAACTATCAGCTGAAAGAAACAAAACTTATGTTTGTAGTTTGTCGTGTATAAAAGACGGGAGTAGACGGAGAGATAGAAGATGACGTACGGGCAGGTAGACAATACCTGGATGATCTAGTTTTAGCGTTGTCGAAGGAATCCCGGTCTACGGAGCCCCGCTGCGCGGGGCCCCTACTTCTAAGTGCTTTAAAAATAAATAACCACGAAGGGGATGGCAGGAGGGTCTGGTAGACCCCGCCATCCCCTTCTAACCTAACCTGTCCGTGTCGGGGTGCCCCAAGTCCCGAGCTTGCTTCGCTCGCTTACAAAAGGTGGTGTCGTATGGAGAAGATTGGGCAAGAAACTCCATACAGTAAGTAGTCTATGGTAAGCAAATATGTTATCACGAAAAACAAAATTTCGATATTTTGATTTTAGATTATAATTATGATTATTCGATCATTTAGGCATTTGATATTTTGATCGCTCGATGTTTTGATTTTCGATATTTTGATTTTCGACATTGTGATTTTCGATATTTTAATTTTTGATATTCTGTTAAACATCTCAGAATTTACATTCTGTTACATAAACAGGGTACACCCTGTTTATATAACAGAATTGCATTAAAAGGTGTCAAATTTTTACTAAATATTTTTATCGATAAACAAAATCGTTGAAGTTATAAATAGACTCAATAATCGAGACGATCACTCTCGATATCGAACTTGATACCATTATTGCGAATACATCTGACTTTTATTTAAAAACATTTTTTTTTCGTGTTTTCTATGAAAAATAGGAATTTTAAGACAAACTTCTTATTATTAATGTACTAATTACTAGTAATACTAACCCAAACTAATATTATAAATGTGAAAATAAGTCTGTCGGTATGCTTATCTGTAACGCTTTACGACTAACAATTTTGAACCGATCTTGATAAAATTTGATATTTACGGTGTGTGTTGAACCCCTAGAAAGGACATTATGCTACTTTTTATTCCGCAACTATATCCGCGTCAGCAATTACCGACATTTACGCGGACGAAATTGCCGGTATAAGCGTACCTTCCTATATTTTTTTTTTATAATTTTCAGTAAATTTGCAGACTCTATAGGTACTGTAGAGACCCTGGCTGGTTGAGCCATATAAAAACTATTTAATATGAGATAAATATAACTTTGATTTTAGAATAGAGACAGACCGGGTGTCAGCGGCTGTCAAGCCTAGACATAGATTTAGTTTTAACAAATATAATTTAATTACAAGTGAATTACAAGAATATAAATTAATAACAAGTCTTTCAATAATAATTAATATCCCGGTACCAGGTCACGCCAAGTGACTACAATTGGTGGAGGCGCGGTGCCTTTGTCTAAATTCTTCTGTTTTAGATATATGCAGCTTGAGGGGCGCGATTGCAGCAAATTGGACATAAAGACGATAGCAGAGGAATTATCAAAGTTGGATGTAGAGACCCTGGCTGGTTGAGCCATATAAAAACTATTTAATATGAGATAAATATAACTTTGATTTTAGAATAGAGACAGACCGGGTGTCAGCGGCTGTCAAGACATAGATTTAGTTTTAACAAATATAATTTAATTACAAGTGAATTACAAGAATATAAATTAATAACAAGTCTTTCAATAATAATTAATATCCCGGTACCAGGTCACGCCAAGTGACTACAGTACACATACCATACATACATAAACTCACGCCTTTTTCCCATGGGGGTAAGCAGAAACCACAGAACGCCACCTGCTACGATCCTTACATACCTACTCCTTTCGCCTCATCTACGTTCATACATCACGCCATACAAGCACGCCAGTTACGAAACCTCCGCACCTGACCTTTCTGAAGAACCTTACCAATAAGGTCAGTGTAAGTCTTCCTAGGGCGACCCCTCCCTGCGTTGCCACTCACCTCTGCCATAATATATGAGTCTATAATATTATATTTTAGTATAAGTATAGATTTATGAATTTGTGTTTAATCCGGAATTAACTGACCTATATTATATCATGCATTCTGATAACGATAAACTGGATCTAGCAATCCGCTTGCCAAGCATAGATTATGGTAAAGCTCCCAATGATTGATGCAGCGGCCAACAAAGCAATGGGGGCCTGTATAAGGACAACGTTTATGTTATCTAAAGCTAGGCGTCCATTAGACGGGATAGGGAAGCAAAAACTGTTTGGCTATACAGTTTTGTATTCGTCTGCGTTCGCCTACAACTCTAGTCGACACAGTTTTCAGGCTGATTTTTTGAATTGCTCTCTAGCCTAGCCTGACCCTCCAATATATGCCTAGCTTAAGAAAACGTTTATGGTGTTTTAGAGGTATGAGAAACAGTGTGTAAAGTTTCTCATCCTCCGTTGAAATGGGAGGATCCTCCGAGCAGACTGGTGTTGTGTCTGGTGGGCTACTGCCCGACGGTTGTTGACGGGATTTTGTATGTGTGTTAACATCGCGGAGAACTTTGATTGCGCAATGTAGGAATTATCAGTTGTAGTTTAATGCTGTGCTATAGATGTGGCTACAGTGCATTAGTGCCATACAGTTTATTCAAAGCTTTATGGAAGAATTCTGAAGTCGGAATGTAATAATAGAGGAGATATTAAGAATAACAAATTAATAATAAATAACATAACATCACAACATAACATCACGCCTGTAATCCCCGAAGGGTTAGGCAGAGGTGTACCCAATAGTACACCCACATTTCGCCAGTTATGTTCTTTTTAGTCCCATGTAATAGGGGGCGAGCCTATTGCCATCAACCGGGCACAAATCCAGACTCCGAGGCTGCTACTGAGAAATTCCTAACGGAAAAACCCAATAACATTTGCCCGACCTGGGAATCCAACCCAAGACCTCATGCACAGCAGTCGCGCTTGCGACCACTAGACCAACGAGGCAGTCAATAATAAATAAATAAATAAATATCTTGGGACAACTCACACACGGCTATCTAATCCCAAGCTAAGCAGAGCTTGTGTTTTGGTAACCAGACAACTGATATACATACTTATATAATTTATAAATACATACATATTATAGATAAATCACACCCAGACACAGAACTAACAATCATGCTCATCACACAAAGTTTGTCCTGGGTGGGAATCGAACCCACGACCTCCTGCTTAGCAGTCAGGGCCACTAACCACTAGACCAACAGGCCCGTCAATGAAAAAATGAATGAATCAAAGTGTATTTCTGACTGTGTATAATTTTTCTTAAGAGATTGAGGGAAGAGGGAATGCTTTTGTGCGTGAGGACACACTGTGAAATAATATCTCTTGCGTAATTTTCTAGTCTTCGTCCAAAATTAACCACCGTAACCAAAAATCGAGGGAATTATTATTTATACGAATAAAATGCAAATGAAAAATTCAGCTGAAAATACCCGTTTTTTTCAACAATAAATATACACCTCGACTGCCTCGTTGGTCTAGTGGTCGCAAGCGCGACTGCTGTGCATGAGGTCTTGGGTTCGATTCCCAAGTCGGGCAAAGTGTTATTGGGTTTTTCCATCAGGAATTTCTCAGTAGCAGCCTCGGAGTCTGGATTTGTGCCCGATTGATGGCAATAGGCTCGCCCCCTATTACATGGGACTAAAAACATAACTGGCGAAATGTGGGTGTACTAATGGGTACACCTCTGCCTAACCCTTCGGGGATTACAGGCGTGATGTTATGTTTTAAATATACACACATTGTTATTCACTTTGGTTTTCAATGAAACGAACACAATACATGTATTCTAACTACGGTTCAATTCAGAGCTATTGTTATGTTATTTTTTGAACGATAGTCAACGAAATGCCTCTCAATAAAATTAAAATGAAAACAGAATTTAGGTGAAAATACAATTTGTTTTGATTTTTTGATGGAGTGTGTTCTGATTTTAGGGTAAATAAGAAAATGTTCGCAAAAACGGCGGGCGTCATAAGTTTTACGTGTCTGTGTGTGTGTCTGTTTGTGGTATCGTAGCGTACTAACATTTACTAGGATTTTTCGAACCTACGATTAAAAGTCATTTTCCAATAATAATTTCTGCCAAAATCTACTTGGTTTGATTATGTTGTGTCTTTTACATATACAACCCCGTAAACAAGGTATAATTGCTGGCACGAGTCGTGAGCACTGATTGTTGGATTTCGCGCAAGTACACTTTTGGCAAAATAAACAGTAATACAAATTCCATTTCAAAAAAAAAAACAGCAATTTCATAAAACGAAATAATAATAATGAACTATAATAAACCAAAAACACAACAAATACGAAATAATGAAATTAAACTATGTATATAGAAAAAAACATCTAATACAAAATAAACTATTAAAAATTCAAAACGTTATTCACTAATATTGCACAAGTGTACAGTAGCCGAATGACAGGCGATAGACCAATAGACGATGAGCATCAATTGACGAACCAATCGCATGCAGCCGACTGCAAGATCGGTGCCCCCCGCCTTCTTCATTCCGCCAAAGAGACCGAAATATTAACAAATTTGCAGTTGAAAGTGCTCACCACTCGTGCCGGTACCTGTACATCGTGACACAACTTTTATTATACCTAGGTTAAGTAAAAGGTAAAATTTTGTGTCATAATGTACCTTGTACGCCGTAACTACGATTTGACGAATAAGTTTCAATTAGATGGACCGAGTTCCCAGCACGAACTAACGTTAAAGTTGTGGCTTCGAGTCGATTTTCGATTTGGAAATACAACTATGTCTTTTAAATCATTTTAGTTTATATCATTTTAGTTTAATTTTATACGACAAGTACGATTCATAATGCTTGTTATGAATAAGACCTTCAAACTATTTAAACTAATTTTATTATAATTATTTACAATAATAGGTTGTTATTATTATTTCTTTGTAAGGAGAACGAGTGGAGAAGGTAAAATTAATGAAAAAAATAATAGTAGTTGGGAGACGATTAGTGTAATAAAAAATAGAGATAAATTACAATAACATAGCGCGTCCCTCCACAATTCAAAACGTTTGAAAGTGTTTGTGATAGTACGAGTATTAAAAAGAATCACAACGCATGTGTTCTTACTGAAACGGCTTTCGAAACAAAAACAAATCACCAATTTGTTGCTCGACTAACGGCGTCATTAATCACTTATTATTACTAGTATGGCGCTGCACTGACATACACTATGAAAATGACAGGTGCGTGGTCTTGCGCGGTCGGCTATTTATGATTAGTTGCCAAGCAAATCTGCCGGCCTGCTACTGAACACGATTACTTACAACTACATACAAAGTCTTTCATACGAATGTGACTACAAGTACACACATTGAAATGGTAATATGGAGGGGAGCACCAAGTTATAGTAGTTTATCTCTACCCATAACTATACTCACTGTATATACCTACTTACAATTTCAGAAGATTAGTTGCCAAGCAAATCTGCCGGCCTGCTACTGAAGACGATTACTTACAACTACATACAAACTCTTTTATACGGATGTGACACATTGAAATAGTAATATGGGGGAGCGCGCCATATTATAGTAGTTTATCTCTACTTCAATATTTATCGGACGTTCAGATACGGCAAAAACCATACGGTTCATATTTGTGTGCCATCCATTCTTAACTCCGAATTTTTTTACCTCGCATTTGATTTTCAACATCGAGAGTTCCAAATTCGATGTGCGGTAAAATAAACTCCCTGTTAAAAACCACCGTTACGATACACTGGATTTGCAACTCTAGGCTCAATACCGAGAGTTGATTTAAGATCAACTTAGTTTCCTACCAAATGTTTTACCATAAATCGGCTTATCTTGACAGGAACCCTTTACTTCTTGTTCTACGTGAATCAATTTACAGGTCACTGTTTAGTACGATACTGGTAGATAGCACCGCTTGCCTATTGATTATAGACTAACATTATAATTGGGTATTAGACACAACCAATTAAATGACGTACTTTTTAGAAGCTGTCATAACGCGATTCCCCCTTAGATTTTGTATGTTAACCATGCGAAGCCGGGGCGGGTGCAATATTTGATGAAAAGTCTCTTTTAATAATTAAACATAACATCACGCCTGTAATCCCCGAAGGGTTAGGCAGAGGTGTGCCCATTAGTACACCCACATTCCGCCAGTTATGTTTTTTAGTCCCATGTAATAGGGAGCGAGCCTATTGCCATCAACTGGGCACAAATCCAGACTCCGAGGCTGCTACTGAGAAATTCCTGATGGAAAAACCCAATAACACTTTGCCCGACCTGGGAATCGAACCCAAAGCCTCATGCTCAGCAGTCGCGCTTTGCGACCACTAGACCAACGAGGCAGTCATATAATCAACATAAGTCTGAAATCGCCAATCCGCCTTGAGCAAGCGTAGCGATCAATACTCGTACCTTCTCTGTATGAGAAGAGGTCTTTGCCCTGCATTGTGATAATAATAGGCTGGTATTATTACAACACAGGAAAATATCGAAAAAAATAGTTATTCTGAATATGAGCAGGAAAAATCTTGGTAAAGAACGAAGGCAGCCTCCGGCGAGAGATTTTTGTTGTTGTGACTCAATTAATAGGAAAAGGGAAAGACTCAACAATGGTTCTGCGATATAATTTTCTTTGTTTTTGTCTCTGCATCACCCTAAGGTAGACTGGTAGAAAATGCCTAAGGCATTAAGTCCGCCTTTGTACAGTGTATTTTTTTACATGTGCATAAAGTTTTAATAAATAAATAAATAATAGTATAACAATATGTGTGAACAAATAAATAAAATAAAAACTGCCTCATTGGTCTAGTGGTCGCAAAGCGCGACTGCTGAGCATGAGATCTTGGTTTTGATTCCCAGGTCGGGCAAATTGTTATTGAGATTTTCCAGCTATTTCTCAGTAGCAGCCTCGGAGTCTGGATTTGTGCCCGGTTGATGGCAATAGGCTCGCCCCCTTACGACTTAAACGTAACTGGCGAAATGTGGATGTACACCTCTGCCTAACCCTTCTGGGATTACAGGCGTGATGTTATGTTATGTAATATCTATATCGACACTAATGTTATAAACCATAGCATATGCCCGCGACTTCGTTCGCATAGTTTTTAGGGTTCTATACCTCAGTCGGCAAAAATATAACCCTTTCCCTTCATTGTCCGTCTGTCTGACCGTTATAATTATATTATATGCCTTATTGCATCACGCTGTGACCTATAGGATCGGAGCAGTAACCAAAAACGTTAACGCGGTTAAAAAAGACGATATCAAACCAAAATTACCAGAAAAAAACTTCTTATTTGTCTTTAATATCCTGCTCAACTTTTATTTAGTGACGTATATCTGCTAATTACACCATAAAGTGAATTAATACGCTGCAGCGGTCTACAATCTCACCTACCAACTGAGTACAACTCACTAACTAGAGTCTCGGCTCGACAGTCGTTCGCTGTTATCCAACCGTCGCGCATGCCTCGATGCGCCGACTATAACGTAACTTTGTACTAGCGAAACAACGTACAATATAAATCTACGAAACATTTAAAAATAATTAAACAAAAAAAAATATTACTTTAAAAACGTGTTTGAACTTAGAGTTCGAACTTTTTGAAATAAGAACTTTTTTTTTTATTTGAATTTCGAAATGTGATCAAACAATAATAAAACTGTGTTTTTATCGAGTGTTTTGATCTTACTTTTGTAGTGAATAAAGTGCAAATAATTTCAAATTAAGTGCGAATTTTAATTTAATAAAAAAAAACAGAGTGACAGTGAAAAGTTTTTAGCAAAGTTGACAAATTGTTTGTTTTGATTGAAAAATTTAAGTGAGTGTGTGGTTCATTAAGAAATCGTTGAATTGATGCCAAAAATCATAAGGAACGTAAGTAAATAATTGTTGGCATTGTATTGTCGTTTTTAATCGTTTTATGAAATATGGTTGTGTGTTTTGAACGGGTATAATCGCTATATTAATAGCCATTGGGAAAAGTACGTGCGCTATCTACTCGTCACGGCGTGCAATGTTCTTTCAAAACTCTTAAACGGTATTGTATTTGATAACCAGCTAGAATTATGTTCTTAGTATTTAATTAGGACAATATAATGAGAGGTCATTTATTTATTTATAAACTTCTAAAATAATAAATAATAACCTAAATACAAAACTGACAAATAACATTGAAATTACAACGTATAAACAATTTGATTTTTGTATAATAATACAATACAATTATTAAATTGTATACTTTTTAATATAATTTTAATATTGGTCATATTATCGATTTATTTAAACTTTATGGAACAAAAGGTACAAAGGCGGACTTAACGTCTTAGGCATTCTCTTCCAGTGAACCAAAGGCGGTGAAGAGATAATATGACAAGAGCAAAATATTGTATGAAGGTAAAAAAGAAAAACTAAAAAAAAATAGAAAATAATTCGGAATTTCGTTCCGAAAACTCCGAAAAAAACCGATTCTAAAAATTCTTTCGCTAATAGGAAGTGACGTTATTCCTTAGAACTATTGGCTTATTTTATTATAAAAAATAAACATCTGTGAGAAAAATCGAGCCTTTCCTAAGTGACGACTTTACATTCATGCGGCAAACTGATATTTATTTAAGTACCTATAGACTTGGGATAAAAAAACAGTTATAAGTAGAAATGAAAAAAGAACACTGGTATTTAAATGGTGAATGGTTATGTTTAAGCCCCATGTAATGGGGGCGGGCCTATTGTCATCGACCGGCCACAAATCCAGACTCCGAGGTTGCTACTGAGAAATTCCTGATGGAAAAACTCAATAACACTTTGCTCGACCTACAGATTTATATTAATTGTATAAGTTCAAGTTTTCTTGCGATGTTTTCCTTCATCGCTGTCTATGATGTCCAAGATAATTTTTGAATGAACATATAATTGAAAAAGTCACATTTTTACCCACCTATGGATGGGAGGGACACAACGAATTTTTTTTCCATAGATTAGTTGGGAAATCTAAATCATGTACTAAATCCATGGCAAAAGTTTTAGTTACGAGGTCTCTTCCACCTCGTAGATAAAAATATGCTACATAGAACAAACTTTACGCTACTTCATTTTGGCAGCGCCAAGCGAAGCCTTAATAAAATATATTTTATTGCAAAAATAAAATTTGATTACGAATTCCATGTTGTGACACTCGCAACACGCACTTATTGACTTTTTTACGGCACTGTACCTACAATTTATAGGTTTTATGATTTCATTTGTCAGTTACGTCGTAAAAAAACTATTGCGCGCCTTGGTTCTGATTAGCATGTCCTCTTGTAGGTACTGAGTTTTGGCCGAAGAGAGCATATCTCTCTCAATGAATGAATGCTTTATTTACCAGAATATTGGTATTTTGTATACCTATAGTAAAAGTTAATGCAATTCGAAAAGCGGATGACGAGCAGGTTAACCGTATAATTTTAAGAGCACCATGGAGTAACTACGGTGGAAGGTCTGTCGTATATGAAGGGGCTGAACTCTATAATTCCTTGCCTAAAGCAATCAAGGAATCGAAATCACTTCCAACATTAAAAAGGCTATTAAAGTACTATCTGAAAAATTTATATAAATTATCGGTTTTTTACTGTTTTTATAACTTTATTTTAGTATATTCTAATTTCTAATATCTTCATTATTATGTTTTTTCTCATAGAAGTGAATAATTATAGTATTATTTTTCAACTAAATAAATTTCTTAATCCGTAAACCGTAAAAGTGACATAAGGTTTCGACTATATTCAACTATGTAATAGTGCAATTTAAGTGACATATTAGGTATGTCAGCATTAATCGAACAGTGTAAATAAAAGTATAGTCACATTACATTATTGAATGCCAAAAATTCATTAACTTTCGCCAGCGACTTTGTCCGCGTACTTTTTTTCACTCGCGTTAAGTTACGTTTTTGGTTTCTGCTCCGCTCCTGTGGGTCGAAGCGTGATGTTATATAGTCTGTACTATTTTTCATAAATCTAGCTATCTTATACAAATGTATTTTCCGATACGATTGGTAGTTCCTGAGATTAGCGCATTTAAAAACAAACAAATAAAATCCCAAAAAATAAAGTCTTGAGCTCAATTAAATTAATTACAGTCATTGAATCAGCAGACCGTGGATGGGTGACCATCTTTACACACCGAGATTCCTCCGTGCCTCGGAAAGCACGTTAAGCCGTTGGTCCCGGCTGTCATACGTGTGGATCTTTGACAGTCGTTACAGGTCGTCAGAAGCCCGAAAGTCTGACAACCAGTCTTACCTAGGGGTATCATATTACCTAGTTACTGGGTTGTGGAGGTCAGATAGGCAGTCGCTCCATGTAAAAGACTGGTATTCAGCTGAATCCGGTTAGACTGGAAGCCGACCCCAACATAGTTGGGAAAAGGCTAGGCAGATGAATCAGCAGACCAGAAAATCTCATACAATGCAATGCTGCAGTTTCTACAGGTTATCAAATAATTGGCAGTATTGTTCCGAATTCTGAATACAGATTCAATCTAAGACTACGTGCTAGACCGGGAGTCTGAAATCTGGAATTGGAGAAATCTAAAGGCGTTCCCACATACAAGCTATAGTATCGCCAAAGCGATATTATAGGCACAGACGGAAAAAAAGATTGAGGATCTCTGGACCATACATACTCCATACAAACTTCTGTTTAATAAAAATAAGACGCTAAATGTGTTTCTAAGCGCAAAACTCGAGAACGGCTGGACCGATTAGTCTGATTCATTTTTTGTTGTATTCGTAATTTTCCGGACAAGGTTTTTTTAGGAAATACACTGGGTATGTCGTTTTGCACACATGCAAAGCCGTTTGGTTCGCTAGTATAACATAAAAAGAAAATATTAGCGTAAAATAAACTCAGTTTTACAAAGCAATGTCGGCAATTAGTCAAAAAAAGAAATATATATATCACTTAAAATGCCGTAATTTTAACATTATAACACAATAACAGCCGCGATTCAACCGTTATTTTTGTAATGTTATAATAAATGTATGATAGGTGTGCACAATTCTCCAGGTTCAGACACTTATGAAAAATCTTTGTCATACATTACTAGAAATTGAGATTTATTCACTACTTACAATAACACGTTACTGCCTCGTTGGTCTAGTGGTCGCACAGCGCAACTGCTGAGTTTGAGGTCTTGGGTTTGATTTTCAGATTGTGCAAACTGTTGGTGGGTTTTTCCATCAGGAATTTCTCAGTTTCTGCCGTGGAGTCTAGATTTCTGCTCGGTTGATGGCACAAGGTTCGCCCCTTATTATATAGGACTTTATATAACTGGCGAAATATGGGTACACTAATGGGTACCTACAGCTCTGCTTAACCCTTTGGGGATTACAGGGGCGAGCCTATTGCCATCAACAGGGCACAAATCCAGACTCCGAGGCTGTTACTGAGAAATTCCTAATTAAAAATCCCAATAACATTTTGCCCGACCTGGGAATCAAACCCAACACCTCACCTCAGCAGTCGCGTTTTGCGACCACTAGACCAGCGAGGCAAAACTTGTTCCTTTTTTAAATATGGGTCTTTGACAGTCTTATAAAATTCCGTTCTAAATTCAACGGCATTTCTCTACGGACATCATTAAATCTTAACTTACAAACCGTACTTTAAAAAAAAAAACCTGACTTGGTAAGTAGCAAAACTTTTTATCTTTACGAGGCTGAACTAAGTAAGTAGGTATAAAGCAGAGAGGGAAGATCTAACATTAATTAGTAAGTCACTACTTCTTTTAACAAGACTTGATAAAGGAAGGAAGTTTAAAATGAGGACTTAGACGCTTTGCACATAGAGCAACTATTGCAGCAATTCTGTATGTCTGTCTATAGTGTGGGCAGTAAGGTCTTACGACCCCACACACCCTAGTGCCAGAGTTTCTAAACCGCCTCAAGGGCCTCTGACATGGTTTGAGTGGAACAGTAAGTCCAGGTTTCCTCACGATGTTTTCTTTCACCGTTGCCAGTAATGTCCAATATAAACTTAAAAAGGACAAGGATTGAAAAATTCACATAAATACTTGCCCGGATTTGAACCCACGACCTCATGCATGAGAGGCGGGTGCCTTAACCACTGGGCCACCACGGCACTTGTATTTGTTTGCATGCAACAATTGGCAACTGGCAACTAGCTATTTACATATATTTCAATTGGACTGCGCACACATAGCAATTCGAGTTTCGAGTTGCGGCAATCGCCAACAGTTTTCAGTTGCTGTAATCGATGACTAAGTTAGTTCCTAATTGCCGCAACTAGCAATTGTTAAATATTATACCGGTTTTTAAAGTTTCTGATTTCTTCAACCGTCAATCGCAATGCATCTGGCGATTTCACACCCTCCCTCCCTGTCCCTGTGCCCGGCAAGGCTGATCGCTGTGTAGATTGAGCAACTCAGCTATGAAAGTTGCTCACAGATTGCCATAAAGTTGCGGCAACCGTAAACGTTATACCAACTATCAAATTTTACAGGAAACTTTTAAAGTGTTGTTAGTTGCGTCAACTTAAGTTGCTCCATGTGCAAAGCTCTTTACAGTCTTGGTTAAAAAATCTTGATACTTGCTTGCAGACAGTAAATAAGTAATGGGTGGAAAGGACATCTTAATAGAAACTTTTATCATAAACATAACATCACGCCTGTAATCCCCGAAGGGTTAGGCAGAGGTGTACCCATTAGTACACCCACATTTCGCCAGTTATGTTTTTTTAGTACCATGTAATAGGGGGCGAGCCTATTGCCATCAACCGGGCACAAATCCAGACTCCGAGGCTGCTACTGAGAAATTCCTGTTGGAAAAACCCAATAACACTTTGCCCGACTTGGGAATCGAACCAAAGACCTCATGCACAGCAGTCGCGCTTGCGACCAATAGACCAACGAGGCAGTCATCAAACTTCTATCATAGATTCAGCATTATGATTTTAGAAACCTAAGTCAAGAAATTTTTGGTAGGTTAATGATGTTCAGTTGAGCTGGAATTTTACATTTAAAAAACAATAGACAAACATGTTTAAAAAAAAATAGGACCTATTTTAAAACTATTAGTCTGAGCGCACCCGTCCGGTTTCCTGATCAGGTTTCCGGATCAGTAAAAGTATATGTACATTTACACAAATACATAAATTACACATACATACATTTGACGGGCCTGTTGGTCTAGTGGTTAGCGGCCCTGACTGCTAAGCCGGAGGTCGTGGGTTCGATTCCCACCCAGGACAAACTTTGTGTGATAAGCATGATTGTTGGTTCTGTGTCTGGGTGTGATTTATCTATAATATGTATGTATTTATAATTATATAAGTAGGTATATCGGTTGTCTGGTTACCATAACACAAGCTCTGCTTAGCTTGGGATCAGAGAGCCGTGTGTGAGTTGTCCCAAGATATTTATTATTTTATTTTATTTTATTTCTTTTACATGTGTGTGTATTTTCGGGGTATTCCTCACAGCGCACCCGTTTTGAAACGCACCCGTCGAAACGCACCCAAACTATTCCTCACAGCGCACCCAACGGGTGCGCTTCGAATTTAAATTCAAAATATCAAAATTTGATTCCTCAGAGCGCACCCATGACGTAACATAGAGATGAGCCATCAAAGATTCATAATAGGTAATATCGATACAACACATGTTACTACCAGGAATGCAGAAATTGACTGGAACTAGATGCTTATGCGACTTACTACTTAACTCGATAATGGTTAAAGTACAGGTTTTGAAATTGAATTATTTATTGTTTTAAAAAGTAAACAAAAAAATTAACAAAATGTGTGGTGTAAATTTAGCAAAACTTTTGGGATACCTTCGAAAGTACTGTGATAATTTTGCTGAGATAAGAGCTAAAATGGACAATTAAGACAACCAAAAACACGCCGTAGACAAAAATAAAATAATTGACAGTATATTACACCAATATATAAGTGGCTCTATTTCTCTAGGACACTGTCTCGGGTTAATAAGATTTTAATTTGTCTTTTTTTTTTATTTATTTGTGATTTAGTAGTGATGATATATTTAAAAAATGAGTATGAAAAAGGTTGATTTATTTTCCAAGGTTTTTATGTTATTATGTTATTATAATTTTTATGTTCTGGTTATTTTTTTTTATATTAAAGACAAATAAAAATGAAACAGTATCAAGATTGTATAATTCTATTTCCCCGGTATTAATATTATATAGTGTCACTAATAACGAATACTTGTGATCGTTTAGGGGCCTACCTTCTGTTCATTTCTGTCACCCTGGTACTTTTTAAAACAATAAATTCAATTTCAAAACCTGTATTTTAACCATTATCGAGCTAGGTAGTAAGTCGCATAACGCACCTAGTTTCAGTTAATTTCTGCATTCCTGGTAGTTTTTAATAATACACTATTAATTTACAGTTTAATTTTAAAATATCGATATTACTCAATATGCATGGTACGTCCTCTATTTCATGTTACATCATGGGTGCGCTCTGAGGAATCAAATTTTAATATTTTTAATTAAAATTCGAAACGCACCCGTTGGGTGCGCTGTGAGGAATAGTTTGGGTGCGTTTCGACGGGTGCGTTTCAAAACGGGTGCGCTGTGAGGAATACCCCGTATTTTCTGCGTCAGCGAAAACCGGACATTCAAAAGGACAAAGTCGGGGGCAAAAGCTAGTGTTCATGAACGGTCTGGTATTATTATTAGACGCCATTACCAGCGTAAATGTATTTATTCCATGTCATTTATTACTGCATAAATTATATTGTCATAATATAAAATAATTTGTGTGGTGCTTCGAAACTGTTAGAATTGATCACTGAGGAACTTTGGGCAATAAAATACAGAAACACTATATTATAACCAAAATATTAATCTAGCTACTATTATAAATGTGAAAGTGTGTATGTTTGTTACTCAATCGCTCCAGAACGACTGAACAGATCTGGCTGAAATTTTACACAGAGATACATTGTTTCCCTGGGATAAAATATCAACTTTGATGCGGACGAAGTCGCGGGCAGCTATAGGATAGCTGTGTCATTTGGGAGTGGAGGTGTCTGTCAAACTCTTACTGACCAAAGACCACGTTGGTGCTCCCTTCCCACACTAACTGGCTTAAATTTTACGTGCCGAGTTTTCTGGGTAAAATTGCCCGGGTCGAGTTTTCCGTGTAGAGTTGTCGAAGTCAAGCAGTTCGGGTTGAGTTGTCCGGGTCGGAGTCAAGCTTGCGGAAGGCGAGTGATGGGTAGCTCGTCGTCCGATCAAGGACCAAGCCCGGGTCGACGGTGCGTTTTGTTCCACGAGCGCCTCAAAGAGCTGTCAGCACAGGGACGGGGTCTCAACAGAGCCAAACGCCTGCCGGCGTTGCAGGACGTCTTAACAGGATACCGTGGCCCCGGAACGCAAAGGGCAACAGAAGGAACAGGGTGGTTTTTAGTCAGTAAAATCCCACAGTCTGAAGTCAGATTTGATGATTTTTACCACCCCAAAAAAAGGTATTCTGAGGTCAAGTTGTCGTAGCCGAGTTACCCGTGTCTAGCTGTCTTGAGGTTTAACTGTCCAGAACAAATTACCGAAGTCGAGTTGCACGCCTACAGATCAAGTTGTTGGTATCTATTTGAGTTATCATGAAATTCATAGAGCTATGCTAAACGAGGCATACATAATTTATCTAATCGACCATCGCTTCTTATAGCTATTGAATAATTATCTCGTAGTTATTAAGCTTTAGTAGCCTTTAAGGGTGATTTTAGTGTAAACTTTAGTTTCTAATTAGATTACATGGGTCTGTGAACATAAAGTTTGTAAATACCTATGTTTATTTAATCTTAATTTTAAGTGTCATCGTGTGTTAGTGTTGCGCTGTGACATTGCTTGGAGTTATTTGTTAAATAGGGGAGCAAATTCTTTTAGGAACAAGCGCAATTTAATTTGAGTCTCAATCTGTCAAAAAATGCTTTTAATTTTCTTAAATTTTTTGACATTTGATGATTGATTTGACATGATTGTGACTAGATTTTGATCCGTCGCAATCCTACCTGATTGTGACAATAATGTAAAAAGACTTCTAACACTTGCTTTTAATTATTGTCTGTTAAGAAATGGAAATAAAAACAGCCAAACTAGACATATTTTTCTAAGAAATTTTCTTCAATAAGAATTGTTTTTGCATAAATCTGCAGTAAATGAACGAACTAGTTATACGAAGACACAAAAACCTTCTAAAACTTTATATTTAAAGCATGTTTTTCGTCCAAAACAGTTGGAACTTCAATATCTCTATAACATAACATAACATCACGCTTGTAATCCCTGAAGGGTTAGGCAGAGGTGTACCCATTAGTACACCTACATTTCGCCAGTTATGTTTACAATATCCCTATAAGTGAATACATAGAGAGTTTCCAAGAAAAAAAACATCGCAACGATAGAAATAACACGCAAGTTTCGGCTTCGTTTAGATCCCTTTTACCCCATTATAGTCCTAGTCGATGTTAGCAATATTGACGACACACCGACATAACATTTTATATGGTTCTGATAAAGACCCCTTCCACAACTAGGGGAATTCATTTAAAGGAAGCGTACGTAAGCGTTTTCCTGTCTGCCAAAAAAGAAAAAGATAAGGGAGTAATGACTACTCCATTCGTTTTTTGTTTGTTCGGATATAACATACTTTACTTACTTTACTTTTTGACTGCCTCGTTGCTCTAGTGGTCGCAAGTGCGACTGCTGTGTATGAGGTCTTTGGTTCGATTCCCAGGTCGGACAAAGTGTTATTAGGTTTTTCCATCAAGAATTTTTCAGTAACAGTCTCGTAGTCTGGATTTGTGCCCGGTTGATGGCGATAGGCTCACCCCCTATTACATGGGACTAAAAACATAACTGGCGAAATGTGGGTGTACTAATGGGTACTCCTCTACCTAACCCTTAGGGGATTACAGGCGTGATGTGTATGGATATAACATAGAATTACTTTTTTAGGGTTTCGTACTTCAATCAGAAAAATAGGAACCCTTATAGTTTACTTCGTTATCCGTCTGTCAAGACACTTTTTGTCAGGAACGCATGGAGGTATCAAGGTGAAATTAATATCAAATACTCAGATCTGCTACCCCTTGCAGCAGTGAAAAAATGAAATTCTAAGTCAACTTAATCTTAACTCGCTAGGGGATAAAATTCTATAGGGTCTTTCCGCTGACATAAAATCGTAAAAAGGACGTGAGGGAGGGCTTTTCCCATCAGTGGGACTGTGCAGACAAAAGAACAAAAAAAAAACAGGCAGTAATGGAGACGCCGACCAAAGACGTGAAACCTACCCTTAAAACTCCAGAATAGCTATCGCCAGTCTGACGTAACACATTATGTCGGTGACGCGGTCACATTTGCATGTTGGTGACGCGAACCCCTACTAAAAATCGCTCAATGCATCCAAAGAAGATTTTTCTTCAAAATCCCATCAAGTATACTCTGATATAAAAACATTGTTATTGATTATGGGAAGTTTCCATTTTGTTCAAAATAAGTAATTACTAACCTATTTTGTTGCAGATAATGCAATGTACGTAATAGTGCTAATCGTAAATATCCTGTCCGTTGCTAAATATAAGGTAGATAATCCCTTAATCCACGTGGGTGTTACCTACAGCGACATAGAATATCAATTACGACAGTCAATTAAGATAACTACTGTTAAGTTTGTAGGCATTTTAGGACCCATTTATTAATAACTAGTGGTCGCTTGTAATGCTCAGAAGAGTTCGGCACACATTAGTACACCCAAATTTCGCCAGTTATGTTTTGTTAGTCCCATGTAATAGGGGGCGAGCCTATTGCCATCAACCAAGCACAAATCCAGACTCTGAAGCTGCTACTGAGAAATTTCTGATGGAAAGACCCAATAACACTTTGCCCGACCTGGGAATCGAACCCAAGACCTAATGCACAGCAGTCGCGCTTGCGACCACTAGACCAAAGAGGCAGTTCACACTAGAAGCTGCCAATCCGACCTAATGTGAACACCACTGTCGATACCATCGTTTTACCACAGCCAACTCACAACTGCTTTGAGATGACACCGTGTAGTCACAAAGCAGTTGTAAATTGTTTGTCGGTCCAATTAAACGGTCGGTCCGACCTAATGTGAATCAGGAGTTAGGTTGTAAGCATTTAAGGACCCATTTAGTAATAACTACAGTGGTCGTTCATTGGTGAAATTTTGTAAAATTCTCTCTTCGTGAATTTAGGCAAAGTTAGCTAGCAGTGGTGAACTTAGGGCTGTTCGTCTGCCTGCCGGGGTTGCGGGACGTCTTAACAGGATACAGTGGCCCGGAACGTAAAGGGCAACTTTTTTTTGGTGGTATACGCCCTGGGTGGGGTAAAAATCATCAAATAACTCAAGGGACAATCAAGGGACTGTCAGACTTTTACTGACTAAAAAACCACCCTGTTCCTTCTGTTGCCCTTTACGTTCCGGGGCCACGGTATCCTGTTAAGACGTCCCGCAACCCCGGCAGGCGTTGGCCCCGTTGGGGGCCCCGTCCCTGTGCTGACAGCTCTTTGAGGCGCGCGTGAACAGAACGCGCCGTCGACACGGGCCTGGTCCTTGATCGGACGGCGAGCTACCCATTACTCGCCGTCCGCAAGCCCGCGCCTACCGTGGCTGGACGTCGCCTCGCGACGTCCGACGCCCTTGACGTCTCCCGCGGCGGCTGGGGCGTGAGGTGGTTCTCTCCCTCACGCGGCCCGCCTTCTCCTTCGCTAGCATTACTGCTTCGCAGAAGGAGTTGACTGCATCCCATTCCCTCTCGCCCCGGAGCATGGCCTGAACCAGGTCCGGACGGATTAAGTCCGCCTTTGTACTTTTGTTGCATAAAGTTTAAATAAATAAATAAATACATATCGTCATATTCACGTCACGGCGATTACAGGCGTGATGTTATGTTGTGTAACTCTATTTTGGGGGTTTTGTGGTTTGATTCCTTTTTGCACAACCACGTCCAATTGACTAAAGGACCTTATTGGTGAGGTCCTTCAGAAAGGTCAGGTGCGGAGTACTCGTAACCGGCGTGCTTGTATGACGAGATGTATGAACGTAGATGAGGCGAAAGGAGTATGTAAGGATCGTAGCAGGTGGCCTTCTGTAGTTTCTGCCTACCCCCATGGGAAAAAGGCGTGAGTTTATGTATGTATGTATATACGTCCAATTGAAATAAATGCTTTGACTTTATTTAAGACCAGTGCAGAGTCCTAAATTATTGAGTAACCTAAATTACCCACCCATTTACGAGAATTAAGTGAGATTTTCGCCAAACAAAATGGTGTTTACAGACGATATAGTCTTCGTAAGCTAGAGTTATCCCCGGCTGAATCTCGTCAGCCATTCGTTGGGAATTCGCGGCGTTTATCACGATTGTATCCATGTTTATAGCTTGAGGATTAGGGCATTGCTTAAATATGGAAATATACGGAGCAGTTGTACGCGTGGAAACGACAGAAAATATGTAGTTTTGGGATTTATTTATTTAAGTACTAGTTGAGCCCACGACTTCGTCTCCGGAAATGTTGGTTATCTGCAGGGATTTTTTTTTGCTTAAAACATAACAACATAATATCAGCCTGTTCTCCCTGAAGGATTAAGCAGAGATGTACCCATTAGTACACCCACATTTCGCCCGTTATGTTTTAGTCCCATGTAATGGTGGCGATTCTATTGCCACTAAACGGGCACAAATTCAGACTTCTATCTTCAATCCAGATCTCTGACTAACCCTTCGGAGATTAAGGTTATGTTATGTTACAATTTAAAAGGTTTCCTTCTAACAATAAAGTATTATTGTAATGTTTGAAGGGTCAATTGATGTAACTAAACTATAATTTGAACGTCATAGAACAACTAAAATATACTAATATTGTAACAAAATAACATTAGGTACTGTATTTTTATTTCTTGTGACCGCCGCCACGCATTTGATTTTATTACCGCCCACTAAGCAAACAATATTAAATTAATGTCCCGTTATAATAATAAATATTCTTTAGTACTTACCTAATATTAATTGAGGTAAAAGGTGTTTTTGTAGATTAAATATTTAGGTACCTTTTTTATTTTACTTGTTCTCTTAAAGTTTTTGATATTTTAGTTTTAGTTGCTTTCGACAACAGTTAAATCTAAATTATTTAATCATCATTTTCTTCCTGTCCTTGTTCCTGAAAGTCAGACAATCAGTGTTGCCAAAGGGGTATCGTATTACCCACATACTGGGTTGTGGAGGTTAGATAGGCAGTCGCTCCATGTAAAATACTGGTATTCAGCTGCATCAAAACAAAATTCATTTATCAGTTTAGGCTTAATTGAGTAACAACTTATATACATAACTCACGCCTTTTTCCCATGGGAGTAGGCAGAAACCACAGAACGCCACCTGCTACGATCCTTACATACTCAAGGACCTCACCAATGAGGTCAGTGTAGGTCTTCCTAGGACGATCCCACCCTGCGTTGCCACTCACCTCTGCCATATTTCTATCTTTTGTTAATCGTCTTTCACTCATCCTCTCAACCTGACCGAACCATCTAAGCATACCCTTTACTATCTTTGTCACTAAGAAACAAACATACAAATATTTCGTACTCTTTTTCATTTTACTGTTTGTAGGGTTCGTCTCCCGTATAATTCAAACTTAAACGCTCGTTAAGGTGCCCTGTTATCTGCTACTTATTCCTCACAAAAATCTTCAGTACTTACTCAAGTTATCGCTCTTTTTACAGCGTCTTAGAATCTTTCCTTCCGTTCGTGAAACATCGGATTTGGGTATGTTAATGAGTTTGGTTTTCATAATATTGTGGACTAGCTAATGCCCGTGACTATGTCCGCTGTAAAAGCGGTCACCGGCGATGATTTTCTTTTTCTAAATACAAAGTAAAATAAGTTATTATTATTATATTAACTTTTTACTACTGTGTTAGTACGTACATTCATTTCATAATAATTATACAAATGTGAAGACGGTGCATCTAAAATAACAGTCATTTAAAGTACAACATATTTAGAAAATAGAGCTAAATTAAGTCTCCCTCAGAAGACCTACACTGACCTTATCGGTGAGGTCCTTCAGAAAGGTCAGGTGCGCAGTTCTCGTAACCGGCGTGCTTGTATGACGAGATGTATAAACGTGAATTTGGCGAAAGGAGTATGTAAGGATCGTAGCAGGTGGCGTTCTGTGGTTTCATCCCACACCATGGGAAAAAGGCGTGAGTATAATAATATGTTTAGTTTATATATGATCATGATCTGCCTAGCCTTTTCCCAATTATGTTGGGGTCGGCTTCCAGTCTAACCGGATGCAGCTGAATACCAGTATTTTACATGGAGCGACTGCCTATCTGACCTCCACAACCCAGTAACTGGGTAATATGAAAACCCTTGGTAAGACTGGTTGTCAGATTTTCGGGCTTCTAACGACCCGTAACGACTGTCAAAGATCCATGCATAACAGCAGGGACCAACGGCTTAACGTGCTTTCCTAGGCACGGAACGATGTTAGTGATGTCTAAGATAAACTTAGAAAGTACATATGAATTGAAAAAGACACATTGGAACTTGCCTGGATTCAAACCCACAAACTCATGCATCAGAGACGGGCGCCTCAACTACTAGGCCATCACGACATCTTATAGTTTAGTTTGTAAGTATGTAGAGCTAAATTAATTGTTATGTTTATAGAAACGCAGTGCTCACATGTTATTATAGAAGATAACTTCAAACATTTCGAAAGACAACGAATCAGTGTGTGACCCAAGGTCGTCTGTCTCCCTCTTCCCTCTCGTGTTTTTTTAATGAGGCCTATCTGTGAGTACTTAATACAGCGAGGTACTTGCCCTTCGTACAAAAAAGGGTTTAAAGATGAACAAGTAGGCTAAACTAATTGTCCCAAAAACTCACCCACTTAAGCCCATTTGTCTTACACCCTGGGGATTCGTCTCACTGTGTGTGGGTGGATAGGTGGTGTGTATACAGGGATGCAACAAAAACTCAGTTGATTTTTAGTTAGACTAAAATGTAACTGAGTTTTTTTAGTAAGTTCGAGTGCTGTCCTGTTGCTAATCAAAGTTCTCCCGCATGTATTTTCTATTAAATTTTATATTAAATTACATTGCTCATATTTCATTTAAAATGACAGCAAAGTTTCACTAAAAAAAAACCCCTAATCACATATACAAGTTCAAAGTAACTCATGATCAAAAACATCCTGTATATAGCTTACGCTGACAGGTTAATTTCCTGCATATACCTACCTTGGGTCAGACATGTTATCAGCAGAGCATATTAGAATGCCTTTTACAAGTTTCATGAGTAATCTTTTTTTTTGGCATATGAGCCAAGAAAATAATTGAAACAACGTGACGTAAATAATTAGGACGTACTACGTTTGGCGCGTGACTTCGTTCGATCTTTTTTTTTCGTTCTGATGAATAATGGCTTACATCGTTTTACTTTTCAAGAATAAAATGAGTCAAGAATATTATTCTTAAGATTTTATTACATAACATCACGCCTGTAATCCCCGAAGGATTAGACAATGATGTATACCCAAAAGTACACCCACAATTCGCCAGTTATATCTAAGTCCAAGTTAAAAATATGGTCATAGATTTTGGGCTCATTTTTAACAAAAGTCGCAAAGTACATTTAGAGCTACGACTTTAAAACATCATTCTATTTCTGTCAAGCATTTGAAGTTGACAGAGACAGAATGATATTTTTAATAGTATCAATTAATTATTTTTGATCCAAGCGGGAATCGTATATGTAGGTGTAAAGTAGTAACTCGCCATTTATGATCTGAAATCCGCAAGACTTATTAACCAATACATCTTTTTCTTTTTCTTTCTTTATCTGTTTGTCTCTTTCTTTCCCTAACTTCTCTTTTCTTGCTCTATATTTATAAGTAAACTACCCTGAAGTACTACTCAAACGGCGCAAATATAACAAGCTTCTTGGAAGTTATGTGTTTGAGCCGTTTGGGGTTAAAACACTGGGGCCATAGGGTCCGAGCGCTCACCTTGTTCTTCGAGACGTCGCTAAGCGACTGGTCGACTAGTCACACGACCAGAGGGCTGGTCTTTTCTTAGGTCAAAGAATCAGCATTGCCATACAACGTGGCAATGCTGTCAGCCTTTTGGCCACTTGCCCCATTGACAGCGACGCGGACGAATTTTTGATGCCCTGTGAGGTTTCTCCTTTCTGCCTTTTTTTTTTAATTGTACATATTTTACATTTACTTTAAGGTTTTATGTATAGTATAAATATAGTTTAGATGGTGTTATTAACAAAATAATAAATCCCTGAAGTTAAATTATGAAACCCTCATATTATTTCTGTAAACACAAGCTACGGTTTCCCATACTTTTAACACCCATACTCATCGTTTACGGCCCCCGTGAGTGGGAAAGTTAACACACTATGACTATCTACTTTTACCCCCTATTATCATCCGCATAATACCCCATAAACGCGAACTATTTTCCCAACTTATACCCTAAATGCCCACTGACCCAAAATCCGGAAGAATGGCTCAAAAAATTTGCTGAGTTAAGCTTGTAATGGAAATGATTGAATAATTTTTTCTTGAGCTTTTTTTAATGTTTCTTGTAATATTGAAAAAAAGAATTAGGTCATACATACATCTAAGATATATACAACATATAACGGGAATAACGCACACCCTCATACAGTTCAATTAGAAATTATAGTTATAATCATAATCCAAGCTCTAAAATAATACTTTTATTCCATTTTATACTGTTTTTTTAACAAATCAATTATCCTAATTTTTGGCGATAGTATGGGCATCTAAGGCCCAGTACAATAGCACAAATCTATGCATACAGACACAGATTAGATACGTAAGAAGAGATAACTCGCGCGCCTAGACCGGCGAGAGGAGCCGAATGCCGACGAGGACGAACGGGTGGCTATAATTTACGTCGTTTTAAGTATATTAGGATAAACAAATTACCTACGCTAACATACATACATAAACTCACGCCTTTTTCCCATGGGAGTAGGCAGAAACTACAGAACGCCACCTGCATCCTTACATACTCCTTTCGCCATCTACGTTCATACATCTCGTCATACAAGCACGCCGGTTAAGAGTAATCCGCACCTGACCTTTCTGAAGGACCTCACCAATAAGGTTAGTGTAGGTCTTCCTAGGGCGACCCCTCCCGGCGTTGCCACTCACCTCTGCCATATAAATACCTTTTGTCAATCGTCTTCCACTCATCCTCTCAACATGACCGAACCATCTAAGCATACCCTTTTCTATCTTTGTCACTACATCTTCTTAACCTTCTTAACCTACGTTAAAAATTGCTGAAATCGATTCAGTAGCCGATTCTGAGCAACCTACTTTCAGGGTGTGCGTCTAATATGTTACATGTTGTATATTTATTTACAGGAAGACTTTCTTATCGCGTTCCAATTTTTTCTGACAAGGTATCTTTCAGACACCATTTTTGAAAAAAAATAAATTGGTATGTAAAATTTTCGAAATAGAATATTGTTCAGAGTCAGAGTTCGACGCGGCGCATAATGTACACAAAAAATTACTTTTTTAGGACAACTATGTGATGCTATTATCATAATATTTTAGTACTCAGTGATACTAAAAGTAAAAACACGTATTATCTACACTAATATTATAAAGAGGAAAAATTTGTATTTTTGTTTGTTTGTTTGTAATAGATAAACTCAAAAACTACTGGACCGATTTTAAAAATTCTTTCACCATTAGAAAGCTACGTTATCTGCGAGTAACATAGGCTATATTTTATTTTATTTTTGCGCAGACGAAGTCGCGGGCAAAAGCTAGTTTTCAATAAAGATCATGATATTAAAATATGGAACCTGATTTAAAAAAAATCCTGTATAAGATTTAAATGTTTTTTTTTGCCTATCTTCCAAATAGCTTATTAAAACATCACGCCTGTAATCCCCGAAGGGTTAGGCAGAGGTGTTCCCATTAGTACACCCACATTTCGCCAGTTAGGTATGTTTTTAGTCCCATGTAATAGGGGGCGAGCCTATTGCCATCAAACGGGCACAAATCCAGACTCCGAGGCTGCTACTGAGAAATTCCTGATGGAAAAACCCAATAACACTTTGCCCGACCTGGGAATAATCTGAGACCTCATGCACATCAGTCGCGCTTGCGACCACTAGACCAACAAGGCAGTCCTTAGTAGCTAGTGGCAAATAGCTTATTCAACATTATTTACATAGAAACTAATACGTTTTGATACCAAGTTGGAGTACTAACAATTGTTTCAAGTATTTGGCTCGCTAGACGTTCGTTGTGCGATTGAGAGTGTCGAGATATTTTTGGAGCGCTGCGGGTTACATTAATAAAGTAGGCAAGTAGAAATAAACTTCTATAACATGGCGCGCCCCTCCACAAATTCAAAACGTTTGAAAGTTTTTGTGAATGTATTTACAAGACTCACAACGCATGTATGCGTACTGAGACGGCTCTCGAAACAAATCGACAATTAGTTGCTCGACTAGCGGCATCATTGATTACTCATTATTATTAGTAGGGCGCTGCACTGACATACTCTTTTAAATGATTGGTGCGTTGTCTTGCACGGTCTTGCTAGTAATGACCAACAAATCTGACGGCCTGCTACTGAAGACGAATTTTACAACTATATAGAAACTCTTTTATATGGATATGACTACACATATTGAAATAGCAATACGGAGGGGCGCGCCATGTTATAATAGTTTATCTCTATTGGCGTGTTTGTAAGTTAAACATAGACCACAATAAAAGAAATTTATTGCATAGAGATGTACCTACATAAGGAGATGCTAAGATAATGCCTGCCAGAACGTGGTATGTCCGCCATTTTGAGTATCAATCGATTCACAAGAGTTGACAGTTACTTAATAATGCTGAAATAACATAACATCACGCCTATAATTCTCGAAGGGTTAGGCAGAGGTGTACTCAATAGTATACCCACATTTCTCCAGTTATGTTATAGGAGGCTAGCCATTGCCATCAACCGAGCACAAACACAGACTCCGAGGATCATTATCATCTACCTAGCCTTTTCCCAACTATGTTGGGCTCAGCTTCCAGTCTAATTGGATGCAGCTGAATACCAGTATATTACATGGAGTGACTGCCTATCTGACCTCCTCTCTGACAATCCAGTAACTGGGTAATATGATATCCTTTCAAATCCAGACTCCGAGGATGCTACTGAAAAACTCCCGATGGAAACAACCAATCACAATTTGCTCAACCTGGGAACCGAAGCCAAGACTCAAGTTACATAACAATGCTGACAAAAAAAGGGTCAAAATTGAGCAAAAAATAACAAAGATTTCGACCTTACTTTGTGCTACCTATGTCAGACCGACAGACGCTAACAAATTACGAAAACCGAACAAAACAAATATTTTTCTTAATAAATCAACGAGCCTAATCAAACATTAAATAAATAAATAAATATAAATATAATAAATAAAATACACCTTTTAATATGTGAATAATTTTAAAAAACTGCCTCGTTGGTCTAGTGGTCGCTAGCGCGACTGCTGAGCATGAGGTCTTGGGTTCAATTCCCAGGTCGGGGAAAGTGTAATTGGGTTTTTCCATCAGGAATTTCTCAGTAGCAGCCTCGGAGTCTGGATTTGTGCCCATGGCAATAGGCTCGCCCCCTATTACATGGGACTAAAAACATAACTGGCGAAATGTGTGTGTACTCATGGGTACACCTCTGCCTAACCCTTCGGGGATTACAGACGTGATGTTATGTTATGTTAAAAAGAAAGAAACAAGCCCAGTAGTTTAGAATTCTGTTAAGTAATGCTAAATAACTACACAATTGATATAGTTTTATAATCGATACACACATAAAACAAATCAAAAATTCTAATGCAGAAAAGAACAACTCACAGTCGGGGCCCTTTCAAATTTTACCAGAAAAATCTTACCAAGGGGCCCCGACTGTCAGGTTAAGACGAATCAATTAACGTAAGAATTATCAAAATCGGTCTACACATTTGGTCTCTAGAACGCCACATAGAAACAAACATACATACATACATAGACTGCTAAACACATTACCCTACTTTGCGTCGCGCAGTCGTGTAAAAAAACCGGTCAAGTACGAGTCGAACTCGCACACATTTAGATTGCGTTGATTTAGAAATTAGATTTTTTCATTGCTCCAAGGGGTAGCAAACCTGAGAATTTGATAATAATTTCAGCTTGATACCTCCACGCGATCTTGAGAAAAATGTCCTTGACAGACGGACGGACAGACAGTCGGACAACAAAGTGATCCTTGGGTTCAGTTTTTGCCGAATGAGGTACGGAATCCTAAAAAAATAGCTGTTCCATGCAATAGCCGATTAAATGCTAACTGTAAGCACAAAATGATTTGTGTGTGTTTAAATTGCGGGTTATTGTAAACGAAATATCGAAAACCGCTTGATGTAAAAAGATAAAATTTGCCAGTAAGGTAGTTTGTAGTTAGTAGACTTCCGCTAGTAAAAGATTTTCCAAAATTCACCGCAAACGATGTCCAAAGTTTATATGGAGAAATCAACTTTGACGCGGACGGAGTCGCGGGCAGAAGCTAGTCTAAAATAAATGACTAAAAGATCAACTCTAGAAGGTCTATAATTATGTGCTAAAACCATAGTAACATGTTGTCCTTCGATCTGCCTTTTACTTTGTATAACACAAGCCTAACATCGAAAACTAATTACAATACGTGACAACCGGTCAACAGTTAATCATAATAAATCTGCATTATGTAATCAATCACATGCCGTTACATAAAACTAATGTAGGTACTTATTATTACTGCCTCGTTGGTCTAGTGGTCGCAAGCGCGACTGCTGTGCATGAGGTCTTGGGTTCGATTCCCAGGTCGGACAAAGTGTTATTGGGTTTTTCCATCAGGAATTTCTCAGTAGCAGCCTCGGATTTGTGCCCGGTTGATGGCAATAGGCTCGCCCCCTATTACATGAGACTATAAAAACATAACTGGCGAAATGTGGGTGTACAAATGGGTACACCTCTGCCTAACCCTTCGGGGATTTCAGGCGTGATGTTATGTTATGTACTTATTATAGTGAAGGTTATGTAGCATCCATACATAGGTACTAATATTATAAACTTTAGCTTTTTGTAAATGGGGGACTTTCGTTTCATTCCCTTAAGGGGTTAATTTTGGAAAATCCTTTCTTAGCGGACGTCTAGTAACTATAAACTACCTCCCTGCCAAATTTCATCTTTATACGTCAAACGGTTTTCGATTTTTGTTGGTGAGTGAGTGAGTGAGTTATAGACTTACAAATCTAGGTTTCATCACGATGTTTCCCTCAAAACGTCGGAATGTTCGGTTGTGAGTACACCTGAGCATTTATTTTTATGATACCGATACTGGAAATATGAAATAACGTAAGGGACATTTGGTCGAAAATGAGATTTGCGACCAAATGTCCCATACGATAATTCAGATTTATTAATGTTCCACTCAAACCATGTCAGAGGCCCTTGAGGCGGTTTAGAAACTCTGACACTAGGGTGTGTGGGGTCGTAAGGCCTTACTACCCACACGATAAGAAGAAGAAGTATCGATATAATTATGGGGTCACCGAATTCGGTGAACCAACCTATATAAACAACCTAACTCGATTAACCGACCCATTTAAACCGAAAGCGTTCGCCGAATCCCATGGCCAACCTAATATAACCGCTCCATTAGAACAAAAATGTTTGCTTACTTCTTCAAAGTCGGCTTAAAACTGGCTCGATTAAGTACGTTAAAATACGTAAAGTGCAACGTAAACAGGCCATGTTTTATTTGTAAACAAAGTGATGTTGTAAAATACAGAAGTGGACGCGTTTGTGTCATGTTTGTGTAAACAAAAGTAAATGTTTATTAACACATTAAAATGTTTGAGTTAACGTCTCTATGTGTTTTTCGTTCGTGTGGCTTAGAATGCCGTTGTTTAGTAAAGTATAAATTAATTAGTAATTATTTTCCGTAAGGTTCGCTTTGAACCTAGCTCAAGTGACCGAACACAATTCAAAAGTGAACACATATTTCGTTTTTAATAAAGGTGACGGCAAAGCATGAACGGCAGTGACAGTGCCGTCCAACGGCAATGGCTGATAGCAGCTGCAGTACTGCTTTTGATGTATTTCTATTAAAGTACTTCCTAAGATATAGACCCATGAACTGCTTTACGCGCTTTCCGAGACACGGGCTGCTAATAAATACAAAATTCCTAATTGAAAATCTTATACTTTGTCCGACTTGGAAGTTGAACCTAGGACCTCACGCTCATCAGTCGCGCTTACGACCACGCGACTAACAGGGTGTCAAATAAACACGCTATGGCAGTAGCGAAAGATTTACTGCCGAAATATTTACTCAAAGCAAATATTGGTGTTGAGTCGACTGTACTTCACGCGTTGTATTTTTTCGTCCACAGTGAACGTGTTATTTACAAATATTAAAATACTTTGACAAAACATCGCCAAATCTATACAAATAAATAAAATTGAAGTTTATAATATAAAAAAACAGCTTATTTGTATAATAATACTAGCTTCTGCCCGCGACTTCGCCCGTGTTAATGTCGGTTATTGCGAAGACAGACGAAGTCGCGGAATAAAAAGTAGCCTTTGTCCTTCCTTGGATTTCAAACTTACCCTGTACAAAATTCATCAAAATTAGTTCAGTGGTTTAGTCGTGTATGTAACAGACAAACAGACAGTTACTTCCGCATTTATAATATTAGTAAGGATGAATGTTTACAAGAAACTATCAAAAACTATTTTTAAATTTTAGATTTTATATCCAAAGATCTGACTTTTCCAGTGGATTTTCCTATTTAAAAACCTTTCATAGTTACCTAATTTATATTATAATATTTCAAACAAACGGAAATAATTTTTTTATCTGTGACTAGCAGTCGCCCGCGGCTCCGCCCGCGTACATGTCGGTTTACGCGACAAAAATAGCCTATGTGTTATTCTGATTTATATAAACTAGCCTATGTAACTCGCAGATTATGTAGCTTTCTAATGGTGAAAGATTTTTTAAAATCGGTCCAGTAGTTTTTGAGTTTATCCATTACAAACAAACAAACAAAAATAATTTTTTTTCCTCTTTATAATATCAGTGTAGACATAAATAGAGGAAATCTTAAACAAGTTGTGCGTTCCAATAAAATCAAAGACCAAATCATCACAAAACGTCACAATAATCGTCAAAAACTGATTACATTAAGTCTCTAACATCACGCCTGTAATCTCCGAAGGGTTAGGCAGAGGTGTACCCATTTCGCCAGTTATGTTTATAGTCCCATGTAATAGGGGGTGAGCCTATTGCCATCAACCGGGCACAAATCCAGACTCCGAGGCTGCTACTGAGAAATTCTTAATGGAAAAACCCAATAACACTTTGCCCGACCTGGGAATCGAATCCAAGACCTCATGCACAACAGTCGCGCTTGCGACCACTAGACCAACGAGGCAGTCATAACGTCTCGTACATTACGCAAATAATCCGCTAACACAGCTATTCTAAATTAAAACACGATATCTGAAATCTGAGTTTTGTTTATACAACTAAATAGTACAAATCTATTTTTGTAACTGTCGGTCAGCATATACTTTGTTATACAATATTTACATCATAATTATGTAGGTGAAGTTTACAATATATTTTTTGGGGTCAGCAGAATTAAATGTAGGCTGAAGTGGAAATTAAAATATTTTAATGACCACTGGGTCAGTGTCAGTTATATTCAAGTTGTGATGGCCCATTGATTAAGGTACCCGCCTCTCATGCATGAGGTTGTAGGTTCAAACCTGGGCAAGTACCAATGTTACTTTTGCAATTTATATATAGCTACTTTCAAAATTTCTCTCGGGCATCGCTGACATAGGTGAAATCTAGTCTATATGTATAAAAGAAAGCCGTGTTAGTTACACTATTAATTATAACTCAAGAACGGCTGAACCGATTTTGCTGAATATTGGTGGGGAGGTAGTTAAGAACCAGGAGAAGGACATAGGATACTTTTTATCTTTTTTTTTGTTTTAATCCCTTTTCCGTTTTGGGACCTACGGCAGCAGAAATAAGCAATTTTACTCAGACTGGAAAGGTCAACATAATGGGTTTATAAAAAAAGTACTAGGGTGTCAGAAAATTAAGGGTACCTATTCAAACAAAAATCACTTCACTCATTATTATCTACAAGCAGAGTACAACCTGAATTGATTAGCAAAATCTAAATTAACGAGGCGAGCGAACGAAGCGAGCGAAGCCGCGGCCGAAAGCTAGTTTATAATAAATATAAGTCTGAAATCTCAATTCCGCCTTTAGCAAGCGTGGTGATCAATGCTCATGCCTTCTCTGTATGAGAAGAGACCTGTAGGCGTACTGTACAGTGGGTACTTATATCACAATAAAAATATATTGACATAATTTACTGCCTCGTTGGTCTAGTGGTCGCAAGCGCGACTGCTGTGCATGAGGTCTTGGGTTCGATTCCATGGGTGTACTACTGGGTATACCTCTGCCTAACCCTTATGTTATGTTATGACATAATTTACTATACTATAATATTTCGTAGTTTTCCAAGTCCATTTGTTTGTGTATGTAAATTAATATGTCTGTAAACGCATCCACGATACAGAAAAAAAAAATAGTTGGCAGCCAAACCCGGGTCGTAATATTAAAGTTATGATAGAAACCATAATCCACGTACCATCGCGTCCTAGATAGAAAAGGCTATAAAACAAATGGCGTATGTTAGCCGCGCCGTAAATGGACTTATAGCCTTTTGCTCTCTGTTTAATGGTTTACAGATATTGTTTTATATCGTTGTTTAGATGGAGCGATAACTCGAGTCAAAGTTAGGATGCAGTGAAGTAAAAGATGAATGATAAACGTAACATAACAACACGCCTGTAATTCCCGAAGGGTTAGGCAGAGGTGTAGCCATTAGTATACCCACATTTCGCCAGTTATGTTTTAGTCCCATGTAATAGGGGGCGAGCCTATTGCCATCAACCGGGCACAAATCCAGACTCCGAGGCTGCTACTGAGAAATTCCCGATGGGAAAACCCAATAACAATTTGCCCGACCTGGGAATCGAGCCCAAGACTTCAAGCACAGCAGTAGCGCTTGCGACCACTAGACCAACGAGGCAGTCACAGATTAGATAATATAATCCTGTAATTTTTCAGTGTCATAAGATCATTTTAAGTACTGCAATTATTAATCTGACACTTTATCACACCCTTCGAACATAGAACATTTTTACCAGGAGTTAGTCCTAGGAATGAGGAATATGTCTGAGGAATTTGTCCAACTGCAAGGCAAAGGCCTCTTCTCATACAGAAAAGGCGTATTGCTTGCTCGATGCAGATGGCAATAGACTTAAAATAACTGGCGAAATGTGAATGTACTAATGAGTACACCTCTGCCTAACCCTTCGGGGTTTACAGGCGTGATGTTATGTAAGAATCAAAAAAGAACGAAAGAAAAACTGTTTAATCACTCGAAAGTGACGCATACACATAAGAATTGTTTTTACAAAAGCCCAAGACCAGAACTTATTATGTATTTATGTATGTGTATGACCATCTCCTGATATTAAACGAAGATAGAAAACTGCGCCTAGTATAGATATTGGTACCGATTCCCTTGTTCACAAACTAGACTAAATTTAGAGAATTGACATCTCTTACTAAGATACAGCCAAAGGAAAGGACGGTGACATTCCGTGACATTAAAGAACTAAGTTAGCGATGTCAAATTAGTTTTGCCTTGAACTTTTCCGTGTTTTTAATCCACACGTTTTAAGATGTCAACTATAATTGTATGGATGTGTCAGATTGACGAAATTTGACAGCTCTTATTTACATTAGTCTCTTTCTTGTTTTATTGGACAGAAAAAGATGGAAATAGTCTAATTTTAGTTTAGTTTGTGACCAAGAGAATCGGCACCATTATAGTCCTAGGTATTTGTAGTTTCACACATTTAAAAATAAACTACAGTAAATAACTAATTTCCTACTCTAAAACATATTCGCACGCTATTATAGAACGTATATAAGTGTTATTATGGCATTCTCACATTTGACTCGTCAACAAATAGTAACATTTCTATTATTGCCCTGAGGATTGAAATCATGACGCAGTGGTCGTATTGTAGGTACTTCTATTTGCAGCTACAAGTACAGTACACAAAATAAATAGCTGCTAACGTTGTACGTTACTTTTTACTCCTGTGCCAGCAGTGACGTTGTTGCACAAAAAAGATTCAGTTGTTTCTTTTTTGCAAACGGTTACAAAAAAGAAACAACAAAAAAAATCTTATTAAAGAAAATGTTTCATAATCTATACAAGTCACAACAGCTATCTGTAAGCTATACAAATATTATCTTCGGTGAGAAATGCAACTCGTGTCCCCGTAACCTGTTAACCAGTGTAAATCTTGTCTTATTTGGTTTTTTTTACAGAAATGTTTGTAGGTATCTGTTTATTATTTATTCTTAGTATAACTTTTAGCGTAGGTATGTCATTTACGTATGCCGTGCGAACAAGCGGTGGAAGATAATATTATGAGAAAAACTGGACTTATAGTTCATGTGATTCGCCAACCCGTCAACCCGCATTGAGCAAAAGCTTGTTGTTCAATCCTTATACCTCTTTGTATAAAACGAGGTAGGAGGCTTTTTTTTTTGAAGTGGTAAAAATCATCAAATGATTCCTTCCGCCCTGGGTGGAGCGGCAGGGACTGTCAGACTTTTACTGACTAAAATCCACCCTGTTCCTTCTGTTGCCCTTTACGTTCCGGGGCCATAGTATCCTGTTAAGACGTCCCGCAACCCCGGGAGGCCTTTGCCTTACAGTGAAACAATGATAAACTGGTAATCTTAGTTAAAGCGAAAAGTATGCGATATTAAAGTGTTTCTACATACAAAAATATTTTTTTTTTATCAAGTATACAATTGGAAGTTTGCTTACAAACCTAACAGTTTTGTCGTGTGTACTTGCTAGGGCTCGGAATAGACCGTTATGAACCAAGAGCTATTTATGTCGGTAATTGGTAAATCGGTATAATACGTTGCATTTGGAATTGCTATGAGAAGTTAAAGGAATGTTAGCTTTTGTGTACAAACGTTAAGATTTTTCTTTCAAACAGATTTTGTAGTTGACCTTTCTTTAATGTTTTTTTTTAAATTCTATTTTACGATTCATAAGAACGTTACATTACATTACATTGACTGCCTCGTTGGTCTAGTGGTCGCAAGCGCGACTTCTGTGCATGAGGTCTTGGGTTCGATTCCCAGGTCGGGCAAAGTGTGATTGGGTTTTTCCATCAGGAATTTCTCAGTAGCAGCCTCGGAGTCAGGATTTGTGCCCGGTTGATGGCAATAGGCTCGCCCCCTATTACATGGGACTAAAACATAACTGGCGAAATGTGGGTGTACTAATGGGTACACCTCTGCCTAACCCTTCGGGGATTACAGGCGTGATGTTATGTTACATTACATTAAATTGCTCGAGGTCATGTTCAGATATATATTCACATCATACATAACATAACGACTATAATCTCGGAAGGGTTTGGCAGAGGTGTACCCATTAGGACACACACATTTTGCCAGTAAATCCCATGCCATCAATCGAGCACAAATCCAGACTCCTAGGCTAGTACTGAGAAATACCAAATGGAAAAGCGCAATAACACTTTGAACCACACTGGGAATAGGACCCAAGACCTCATGCTTAGCAATCGTGGTTTGCGATCACTAGACCAACGAGGCAGTCGAAGTTTTCCGTGTTTTTCAATATTGCAGAATACACCTCTTTCAAACAGAATTACTCTAAACCTAGAAGCAAGATGACTAGTACGATGTAGACATTCAATAACTATAAAACAAGTCTTCTGAAATTATAGGTATAAACAGTGAGTAAAGTTATGAGTAGAGATAAACTACTATAACTTGACGCTCCCCTCCATATTACCATTTCAATGTGTGTAATTGTCATTCGTATGGAAAAGTTTGTATGTAGTTGTAAGTAATCCTCTTCAGTAGCAGGACAGGCATATTAAATTTGTTTGTCAACTAATCATAAATAGCCGACCGCGCAAGACAACGCACCTATCATTTTCATAGAGAAAGTCAGTGCAGCCCCATACTAATAATAATGAGAAATTTTTGACGCCGCTGTGAGTAATAAATCTCTGATTTGTTTTTGTTTCGAGAGCTGTCTCAGTACGCACACATGCGTTGTGATGTGATGCCTTTTTTAATATTATTACAAACACTTTCAAACGTTTTGAATTATGGAAGAGCGCGCCATGTTACTGTAGTTTATCTCTACAACTACCCACTAACCTAAATATTGCATCAAATTCTATTTCAGCTCAATATGGTATTTTATGTCGCTGGAAACGGGGTCAGATGCAAATAGTCTCCGTTTCAATGTAAGGTGACGCTTCCGTCCATGAGCCATCGAACAACCACCCTTCCCCACCCCCCTAATAACGTAGTACTCACACAACAGTGTATCACGGAGTGGAGGGGATAGCTCATAATTAGATTTGGCGCGAATGAATGCGGTTTCAGGAATGAAAAGAAAATGTGTGAAAGAAAAGAAAGGATTTTCTTTTTTTTTCATAATTCAATTTTCTGGAGTCGCTGTCTTAATTTTATTTTGCATTTGGCTTTGAAAGACTGAGATAATATGGGCACGGACGGGGCACGTTTTTAAATCTGTTACATATATTTTGTATGAATCAATTTATATTACACAGTGCATTATCCGTGTCTGGCCCGGTCCACGCCCCTTAAATGATCCCTTAGGCAGACAATTCTATACTAAATCTGAAAAGGTTTTGATTTGTGTTTTGTTAATCTCAGAAACAGCTGAACCGATTTTAACGGGTCTTGTATTTGCAGTTAGCTGATGCTGCAAGGAGTCACTTTGGAAATATATTACTGACATTTATTTTATTTATTGAACTGTGTTTTTGTGAAAAATATTATTTTCATTCTAGTCGTTGAAACAATAATATTTGAAATAAAAGTACCGAATAATAACGTAACATCACGCCTGTAATCCCTGAAGGTTTAGGCAGAGATGTACCGATTACCACACCCACATTTCGCCAGTTATCTTTGAGTCCCAAATTTTATGAAAATTCCGTCTGCGAAACATGAGGACACAGAGTATATTCAATGTCAGCATATTCTGTAAAACCTTGATGAATTTAAGTCACCTAATACTAGAGATTGACAGCTCACCTCAAACTCACTTCACCTAAAATGAGGGAGATATTTACAAAATAACACTACCGATCTACCTCAATGTATCAGTACCTTATTCTCAAGGAGACACATGAGAATTATTTTATAGCCAACATATGCTAACTATCATATTTTAAACGATGTCAATTAAAAACTAACCTATTTGCACAGCTAGTAAGTTTATTTTTAGTTAGTCAGGTATTTCTCCATTTACGTGTCAAGTTTAATTTTAGTAAGGAATTTGGTCGTTATATACCTACAAGTGCAGTTTATCATCCTCGTCTTTCAAGAGGTTGTCTTAAAAGACATAAATAATTAATTGAATGAAACGACGACATATTCTGGTCTTTCTTATAAAAGCGAAAAGTCACTCACCCACTCACTCATCACGAAATACCGAAAACCGCTTGAGCTATAAAGATGAAATTTGACATGAAGGTAGTTTATAGCTAGTAGACGTCCGTTAAAAAAGGATTTTCCAAAATTCACCAGATGAAACGGGGGTTCAAAGTTTGTATGGAGAAATCAACTTTGACGCGGACGAAGTCGCGGGCAGAAGCTAGTAATTAATAATAATAATTTATTTGCAGACATTGAAGTCTTATAAGATTAACTTCCATAATATAATTATTCAACTATTAAAAAAAAAAAAACACTTCAAATAGTACAAAACCACATAATTTAAACACTATACAGCATTACAACTAGAGACAACTGGGTGCCAGAGTTCATCTAAACACTCTGTGTGTTTAGATGAACTCTGGCACCCAGTGTAAGATTTAACTTGTGTTTAGGGTGCCAGAATTAATTAATTTAATCACAATTAATAAGAATAATACAAACATAATTAAAATAACATAGACCCATTTTTCACCCATCGACCAAGCATCGGGCAGTCCCACCGGTCACTCAATGCCCTCATCATGCTATGCATAATGCATCATGGTATGCATTAATACATACATGTTTTTCAGTTCTTTATATTTGACAGAATTTCAGAATACACCTCTTTCAAAGAACAGAATTACCCTGTTGCGTATGCCGTAGGCAGTGTCCGGAATGATCGCCCCGCCTGCCTAAACCCAGCGTCAAGTTGGCTAATTAGAATTTTAAAATCACTTATTAAAAAAAAGAAAATCGTAATTTAAATAAATATTTTAATTCAGACACTTTAAAGCTCTTAGTTGAATGGCAAGTTATTTACTATGTAAAAGCCGTGCTCTTACTTTGAGTGATGACGTTATTCCGAAATGAATAGACTATTTTTAGCAATAGACGATTTGGATGGAAAATAATAATGTTAAACGACACTCAAATAATAAGGATATTGAAAATATTTCATGGATATTAAAGTTACTGCTCCAGTGAACAACTGAGAGCATCAAAGAGTTGGAAATGTTAAGCAGTAGTTACTAGTAGCTATAAGTGGGGTCCGTATTTCGGATTATTAAGTAATATAATATTCCGACCGAATTTTGGTCACGACTTCACGAGAGTTCAATGTGTCGTGATGGCCTAGTGGTTAAGGCGACCGCCTCTCATGCTTGAGTTTAGTTTTTGGTCCCATGTAATAGGGGGCGAGCCTATTGCCATCAACCGGGCACAAATCCAGACTCCGTGGCTGCTACTGAGAAATTCCTGATGGAAAAACCCAATGACACTTTGCCCGACCTGGGAATCTAACCCAAGACCTCATGCACAACAGTCGCGCTTGCGACCACTAGACCAACGAGGCAGTCTAGACTTTCAATAGAAAGTAAGTAAGAATCAAAGTCAAAGTCAAAGATCCTATTTCAATTAATCTTAACAGTCGTGTTTACGACCATAAGTACAGCGGAAAAGTTAAAATAAAAAATATAAAATGCTTATTATTATTGTGATGTGATACGTAATGGTATTCCCATTACATATCCTGTGACATCAATTTAAAATGTATAATATTATGCATCCTTATCTTATTCAAAGGTATAGGATCAATAAGGTATTGTTAAGAGGATTAGAATTGTAACAGATTTGTATAGAAACGTCTTTGATCTTTCAACTCGAAGTATTAGTAAAGGCACAGAGATGCGATTTTACGTCATCTAATTGCATATTCCTTTAAGCAAGATCTCATGGAGATAAATCGATAGGGTTATGTCTGACTCTTACCGACTAAACCCCCTCGGTTCCTCCAGCTACCATGAGTTGAGAGCCTGGTACTCGTTTGACGCATGATCCGCGCAAACTAAAAAACTAAATAATTATTTTATAGTTTAATTAGGCCAGAGCCTAAACATTGCCTAGCTCTTGGCCTCCGGACTTTTTAGGACGTTTTGGGTACATTCCCAGTTGACTCGATGCGGAGGAATTTTTTGAGGGTATTTAGTTTTAGTTTACTTGATAATGGTGCCGATTCCCTTGTTCACAAACTAGACTAAATTTAGAGAATTGACATCTCTTATTAACATACAGCGAAAGAAAAGGACGATGACATTCCGTGACATTAAAGAACTAAGTTAGCGATGTCAAATTAGTTTTGCCTTGAACTTTTCCGTATTTTTAATCCATACGTTTGAAGATGTCAACTATAATTGTATGGATGTGTCAGATTGACTTAATTGGACAGCTCTTATTTACATTAGTCTCTTTCTTGTTTTATTGGACAGAAAAAGATGGAAATAGTCTAATTTTAGTTTAGTTTGTGACCAAGGGAATTGGCACCAATAATAATTATTATTGTGCTAAATTCTCGGTCTCTATTATTTTGTTAAAAATATTGTATGTAATTAGAACAAATTTTCATTCAGAGTATAAAATAATTTTTTTTTATATATTTCGTCTATATATTTGTCTATCTATTTATTGTAGGGTTTAATAGACGTTTGATTTTTTTACAGAGTATGTATTACTATGGCTACTATAACACTCAATAATAAACAAGTCTCGACTTATCACACTGCGACTATAAATCGCAAAGTTGCAAAGAACCGCGACAGTGCGTGGCAATCCTAAGTTTCCAAGTTTTCCTATTCTTACGTATTTCTAAGTCATAGAAGTTCTATGAAATATGTAGGTCTAGATTGCAATCTATGAGGAAAACGTAGTCATAAAAGAATGTTATAGGAACCCTGAAAATAACAAATGAATGTTTGACATGAAACTTTGTTAGATAAGAACTCGCTTAAATTCTAAAGAATTAAATTTTTATTTTATTTTTTTAAACTTTATGCCAAAAATGTATATAGTTGGACTTTATGCCTTAAATTAGGCATTCTCTAGCAGTCGGCTTCCGAGGCACGGAGGAGTCTCGGTGTGTTCATTTTAAACTTACTAAATATTTTTACATCGATAATATTTTTTTTAGTATTTTGCATCTTATAATGGAAAATAATTGTAGGTTTTATTACTTCACTAGCTTTTGCCCGCGACTTCGTTCGCGTAAATTTCGGTTATCGCGGACACAGACGAAGCCGCGGTAAAAATTACCCGGTTTGAAACGACACGTGGCGCCATCTATGATCATAAGAACGTTATTGTGATTTCCCTCGAAAACAGTATTTTATACCCTATATTCGTTCCTGTACACCTGGCAACGTATATGCAAAATTTCAGGATGATCGGTTCAGTGGCTTAGGTGTAAAATGGTAACAAACAAACAAACAAACTTACTTTCGCATCTATAATATTAGTTAGGATTAGGATAATAAGAGTATACAATGTAGTCAAATTGTAACATGGATTGTAATATATGGTCTTTGATCTTTAATTACGTTAATAATAGTTCATCGGGTCTCTTTTATTCTATTTTCCTTGTTTTAACTTAAATTACCAGTAAATAATAATAAGTTATAAAGATTTACTATGTCTTCGCTGCAACCTTATAAAGAAGTCGGTTCTAAATGAAATATTCGCAATCTAGGGTGACAGCTTGTCGTGTGCCGCCATCTTGGAATATGATTTGTTGGAGTTTTAAAAATAGAACACGTAATTTGCCGCTCATTTTTCGTGATTCTGTTTTTTGTTTTAATTTGATGATGTTGGTCATTATTTTGAATTTGGAAAGTTGGTTTACTTAGATAAATTAATGTAGGTAGTTTGGGTTCTTTATAATTATAATTATACCTTCAGCCCGCGTCCGGGTTTTTTTTTTCTTACTCGCGTTATATTATGTTTTTGGTTACTGCTCCGCCTCGTGCGTCGTAGCGTGATGTTACATGGCTATTCTCAATTATATTTACTTGTTTTTGTTTGAGCTCGTGGCTAAGTAATAACAGCCGCACGGGTCGATCCGTCAGGTTAAGCTACGCTTGCTGGGGTTGGTCCGTGGATGGGTGACCATCTTTACACATCGAGACTCCTCCGTGCCTCGGAAAGCACGTTAAGCCGTTGGTCCCGGCTGTCATACGTGGATCTTTGACAGTCGTTACGGGTCGTCAGAAGCCCGAAAGTCTGACAACCAGTCTTACCTAGGAGTATCATATTACCCAGTTACTGGGTTGTGGAGGTCAGATAGGTAGTCGCTCCATGTAAAATACTGGTATTCAGCTGCATCCGGTTAGACTGGAAGCCGACCCCAACATAGTTGGGAAAAGGCTAGGCAGATGATGATTTACTTGTTTTTATTTTGCTTTTGTGTTTAATTTTTCTTTTAAATAGTTTTTCTTTACTTTTCTTTCTATTCCATGAGGCATAAAGTGTACAAAATTATTTTTTTCATTATGACTATTGGTTTCAGAAACTGGCGTTTTTTAAAGTACAAACAAAGAAACAAAACATCTTAACATCACGCCTGTAATTCCCGTCTGGTTAGGCAGAGATATAGGTACCGATAGAAAACTCTTCAGTTATATTATAATTATTAAGTAAGAAATTAACATAATAATCTTAATTACATCTCACTGTCTCATTGATTTAATGGTCACAAGCCAGATACCACTGTTGACAGTGTTACTACAGTCAACAGCCCACAGCAGCAATTGAGAATAAACTAAAAATACACAGACTAGAAAGTTGAAAATTGCTTGCAGGATTTGAAGAAGACATTTGGATCGTGCAGGCTATCTCAATTTTAAACTCTATTTCTGTTGTGTTTTAATTCATTATTAATATGACTTACATATTTATTGGGTTTAGTCTTTAGAAGTAGAGACATTACTTTATGGTACTGGCTTCATATTTTGCCAAAGAGTTTTATTTTATGTAGGTACTAATTAAATCAAATGACATGGATTTCAGTTGTCACTTGTAACTCTGTCCAATTGTATGTAATTATTTTCTAGACTTAATTCAGGGTTTAAATAATCGTTAAATGTACAAAACTAGCGACCCGCCCCGGCTTCGCACTGGTGTAATTTCATACAAAAATACAATATTACGATGTTACCAGTCCAAAATTTATCTTTCACGCAATCATTTTTTTTAATTGTCAACGCAACAGAGTCAACGTCAAAGTCAAAACGTTTATTTAAATTAGACCAATTACAGGTATTTTTGAATTGTCAAGAAGTCGGTCAGTTCGTCAGAAAATTGAAGTTAGCTCGCCCCCCTATCACATGATCCTTAAACATAACTGACGAAATGTGGGTGTACTAATGAGTACACCTCTGCTTAACCCTTCGAGGATTACAGGCGTGACGTTATGTGATGTTATGAATGTGCAGGTAAATTTTTACTTTTCAAAAGAGAAAATTATCGAAGAAACAGCATCCCAAAACACACTCTATGATATTTTCAGTTCATTTCTATTCCTAAAGGACTGCTAAAGTGCAAAGCTATCTGAATTTCATACATTTGAGCTTAAAAAGGCAGAAAGCACTTTAAGTTTGAACTTAGAGTGATTTATTAATAGGACTCTAGTGCATATTTTGAGAAAATGCTGTTTAGGCAAATAACAGGAGGAAAATCGTAAAGAAACTTTTTTTCCATTCATTTTAAAAATTAGCTGGAGTCTAGAATAATTTTACATTTATAAACATAACATCACGCCTATAATCCCCGATGGGCTAGGAGACATGTACCCATTAGTAAAGCCACATTTCACCAGTTTTGTTTAAGTCCCATGTAATAGGGGGCGAGCCTATTGCCGTCCGATGCTGCTACTAAAAAATTCCTGATGGAAAAATCCTATAACACTGCCTGACTTGGGCATCGAACCCAAGACATCATGCTCAGCAGTCGTGTATTTCGACCACTAGACCAACGAAGCAGTCATTTTTCTAAATTGAATTATTTGTTTGTAATGTCTAAAGAACACGATAAGAATATCTACGATTGTAGTACTTACGTTGTCAGTTCTGCTTATGTTAATCACGACTTTCGAATAACCGACATTCTTTGCAGCCGTACCTCGTCTGCGTCTACGCCGACTACAAAGTAACCTGTTCTTATCCCAAACTACGTCCTTATTATCTTTTCTATGGTTTTGTCGTGATAAGATAACAAACAGACAGACATAGTATCTTTTGCATTCATCCTAACTAATATTATAAATGGAAAAGTAAGTTTGTTTGTTTGTTTGTTATCATTTTACGCCTCAGCCACTGAACCGATTATCCTGAAATTTTGCATATACATTGCCAGGTGTACAGGAACGAACATAGGATACCTTTCATCCCGAAAAAAAGTACTGTTCCCGAGGGAAATAACAATAACGTTCTTATAATGACAGATGGCGCCATCTGTCTTTCGAATTATGATTGAATTTTAAACTTAATTTGCGAACGAAGCCGCGGGCGAAAGCTAGTATATAATAAGTGTGTGTTTGACAATCAATGTTATTAGTCTCTATATAAAGGAGAAGATTTAAAAAAACGGCCAATTACAAGTCGGCCTCGCACACGAAGGGTTCCGTACTACCATACAATATATAACATAACATACAAAAAAAGGTTTGTAATCGCAAAAAAGTAAGTACTACTTAGTACTTTGTAATGTAACCATTTTACGGTTTTCGGATTTAGTCATTTACTTGTGCTACATGGCATTACTTCTTGACTTATTTCATGATTCTAGGTCAATTCTCAGTAGCAGCCTCGGAGTCTGGATTTGTGCCCGGTTGATGGCAATAGGCTCGCCCCTATTACATGGGACTAAAAACATAACTGGCGAAATGTGGGAAAACCAATAACAGTTTACCCAACCTTGGAGTCGAGCCCAAGACCTCATGCACAGCAGTCGCGCTTTGCGACTACTTGACCAACAAGGCAGTCACAAATTAGTAACTGAAATATAAATTGGTACTTACTTACATTAATACAGACAACACACAAATTATAAATTCACAAAGACTTAAACAGGGAACAGCGGAATTGTAGGTCTTACGGCCTTTAAACGGTTCTCTTAACATTCTCTTTGCGTTTTGCAACATGAAGTTACGACAGTGTAGAATGTCTCTGTAAAGGGAACTGCGGTTTGCTCTAAGGACGGAACTAAACGAACATAATCCGACTTAATCTATGACGATGGCGCTCAAAATGAATCTTAGGATTTATGTTGTATACTAGGATTATGTTTGCGACTTCATCTGAGAAAATGTAAGTTTTTTTTTCGCGGTATCCTTATTCCATTTCAAATATAATTCAGCCTTAGTTACTGCATATAACATTAGCTGTCTAGTAGTAAAACTCCCGTCAAAATGGTTGCAGTCGTTTTGGAAATTAGCCGGAATAACCAGACAGACGGACAAAAATTTAAAACATGGTTAAACAAGAAGCGAATAGACATTCATGTGCATTTGGTAATAAAAAAGCTATTATTTTAAACTTACAAACAGACACTTGTATTATATTTAGTTTAAAGCAAAGTCAAATCATTTATTTCAATTAAATTACAGCTTAAAATCTAAGTAAAAAGGAAACCATAGTCGAAAGGAAGCAAATTATAAGTGTTTACATGTAGAATTAGAATTACATATACGCTTCCTGATGCGGAAACCGGACGTCTGCGCCCAGCCTAATACAACTAGCTTTTTCTCGACTACGTCCGCGTGGAACTTGTTTATAATCGTACTTGCATACAAACTTCCACACCCCTTTTCACCGCCTTACGGGGTGATTTCCAGGATAAAAACTATTCTATGCCCTCCCCGAGTCTTATACTATCTCTATAAATAATTTGACTTATATCGATTCAGCGGTTTAAGCGTGAAGAGGTAACAGATAGACACACTTTCGCATTTATAATATTAGTATGGATAGAGTCATAGTATAATTAGTATAAGTCTGAAATCGCCAATCCTTCTTGAGCAAGCGTGGTCATCAATGCTGCATGAAAAGAGACAGGCGCCTTAATAACTCGGTCAGACCATATTTCGTTATAGTGTGTACTGCACAGAATACAATCTGCTTTTCTTTATCTCCAAGCGACGTAGAAAACAAGCTTATCTTCACGGCTGCGAGTTTAACACAATAGCTGACGCAGTCATGGAGAAATATTGTTATGTATTGTTGATACCTACCTTCCCCGGCTCTATAGTCGTGTTTTATTGTAAAAACATATACAGGATTAGTGCGGGTCGAGTGCGGGTCTGGTGTGGGTCGGGCGCGGATCAGGCGCGGGTCGGACCCAGGACGTGTGACGATTTTGGTGTAGTGTTTGACCTGACCAGCTTCCTACCTTGTAAAAATATACACAAGATTAGTGCTAGTCCGGTGCGTGTCGGGCGCGCGTCTGGCGCGGGTCGGGTCCGACTGGTAAGAGTTGGTGTGTAATCCTTATAATTATTGGTTATAAGACCCGCCATACTACCGACCTAACTGCAACTGACCCGCACTTGTCTAATGTGTGTTTTACGCTTAAATTATTACTATTTTTTACTGCGTTTTGAGTTCTGAATAGTTTCACAATGAGTTGTCATTACAAAATTACACCGTGTTTTAAGCCTACACGCTAAAAAGGAATTTATAATATTGAACCCATAAGGGGATCAAACGGGTGTCGGTGTCCAAAGTATGTACCTATGGAAAAACAAGATTAAATCGCCAATAACCGACATTGGTGCCGATTCCCTTGTTCACAAACTAGACTAAATTTAGAGAATTGACATCTCTTACTAACATACAGCGAAAGGAAAGGACGGTAACATTAAAGGACTAAGTTAGCGATGTCAAATTAGTTTTGCCCTGAACTTTTCCGTATCCACACGTTTTAAGATGTCAACTATAATATTGTATGGATGTGTCAGATTAACTAAATTTGACAGCTCTTATTTACACTAGTCTCTTTCTTGTTTTATTGGACAGAAAAAGATGGAAATAGTCTAATTTTAGTTTAGTTTGTGAACAAGGGAATCGGCACCATTATTTACAAAACCTAGTCCTCATATAAGTTAGCAAGTCAAGTAAATCTGGCATATTATTTGTTTGTTCAATACAGTAATACAGCAACTATCGATCGTTATCGGAGATCTTATCATCTCATCTCGCTGGCTCGACGTTGAACTTATTCCATCTCCTGTTTCAAGTTTGCAAGCGATAAGCTGAAGCGGGGATATCGTTTGACAGTTGGGGAAGTTTGTGTCAGAAAGTTTTGACGTTGCAGCAAGTTGGAATTATGCTATGGGTGTCGTTTTATCTCTTTGTAATCCAGACAAGATATTGTGACAGAGAGAGTGTAGAGTGTAGGTGCGCAGTACTCGTAACCGGCGTGCATGTATGACGAGATGTATGAACGATGAGGCGAAAGGAGTATGTAAGGATCGTTGCAGCTGGTGTTCTGTAGTTTCTGCCTACACCCATGGGAAAAAGGCGTCAGTTTATGTCAGTGTATGTAAAGTGTAGATAAGGTATATACAATTAAAAAGGAATTAAGATATTCTTTCTTTTTATTCTGATGTTTTTTTTTAGATAACAAATTGGATTTTGAAACATTTGTTTTTGTCATGCCTTCTCTGTATGATATTTTCTGTTGAGCCTTTGCTATGCAGTGGGATCTTGATGTTACCTTTAAAAGGGATATCAAGGGCTAGGCCTAGTCGCGGAGGGCCTGTAGGTATATTTAGATAAAATAAGACAACAACAGACGATTACGCCTGTATGCATTGAGAAAGTGCATCCAAGCACAATCCTGGTTTTCTTATCATTATCATTATTTAAAAATTTTAGTTAGTCACTTTGATATTTAATTTTTGTAATTTAATTCACTAGGTACGTTAAGTATTTTTTTAAACCTGCTATTTAAAACGCTCATAACTTATACCTCAAACCTGTACCTGGAATGCAAACATCTCCCCCATTGACACGGATAAGTGTGGCACCAGAGTCGACCTCGTCAACGACTTCTAATGGAAGTTTATTGAGCGACTTTATCGCTAAAAGTTTCAGTCGTTACAATACAATTTTATGTTGAAGTTGCAGAAACTTTAATGGATTTCCTATTATTTGCTTGTTGAAATATGGAGCTGGACTTTTTGCGAAGTTGGTAGTTTGGAGGACCAAGTATTTTAGTTTATAGACTCGAAGGACCAAAATAATAAAGTTGTTTTCTGTACCAATTATTTGAGTACCATTTCTAGTGACTCAATGTCTATTTAATTTATTCATGTGTTAGGTTTTGCATACTTTCTAAAGTTGAAGTAAAGTACCTAAGTACCTACCACAAAATTTATTTGTGTTTTTGGATCAGTGTTTTAAAAGATTTTTTTACAAAGAGATACACAATTTTACCTCTATATAATATTATAGAAATATAGAATTTCCTTCGCGAGCAATAAAATGTTATGTTGCAATATACACACTCTTAAGTAATAGTTTTATGGCTTAGCGTAATATTAATCCAGGTTTATTAGTAAGGGGGTCAGTGTCTTAATATTCAGGCTGACTTTGAAAAGTACTTATGACCTAAAAACAATACCCTAACTGCGGAACAAAGTACAAACTCTGAAAAAATAAATCAGCTTTTCCCTATATTTGGATCGTAATGTGATATATTTTTGTAGAGAACAACTGTTACTGTCATTTCTATTTTACTTACCTTTCACCTCTTCAAAAATAGCCAGAATATGTATAGCCGGTTATTCGTTTTATTTAGTAAGAAATACACAAAGGAAAAAATTTCAAGCGTAGCAGAAGCAGTGAGAGGTATCCATAGTACTAATCCTCCGGCCAAGTTTAGCTAGGTATTCATTATGGCAACGCTCCAGGCCATCTGTGGCATCCAAAACCTAATGAACTAGTAGCAGTCCACATAAAATCGTAGCAATGAATCAGCGATACGGTAACATTCCTGAAGTAATGGCCGACGGCCGACTCTCACCAGCGATAAACTGAGCCGTTATGTGGTGAAGCTGGTTACTGTATAGTGCAATAGATCTTAACGATGCTGATAACAGCTGAAGTGCGGTCACTGTCAGATAAGATGGAAAAGAAAGAGAAGCGAGATGGGAGAATGTGTGTAATTAAAAGTTCCTAACACCTATTTATAATAGAAAGAGACAGAAAGAACGCTTTTCCCTTATGTGACGATTTCTCTCAGTTAACTCCTACCGTTAACTGCGTTAAGGAACTTAGAAACAAAATAGAAACAATTATCGATATTTATTTATTTATTTATTTTTACTTTATTTATAACGGTTACAGAACCAATTAAAATAATTAAAGACAGATGACAGATAAAAATAAAAATATAAAAATTGAAACACAAATATACAAACAAAATCTTCATCCATTCATCCGCTAACAGATCGTTTGTTAGATATATTCAAAAATAATTTAAACCAGCGAAGTTATACTTGAAAACGAAAGGTTCCGTACCACGGTACAATAATTATCACTCTTTTCAAAGGAATACATTTGTTATATGGTGATCCTCTTTAATTCATTTTTATCATTTGTTGTGTGAATGCACACTCTGTGAAATTTTAATTGTATACCCATTACGGTTCAAAAGATACGGTTAGACGGACAGTATACGTTTGGCACTGTTTGGATACGGAACACTGAAAACAGGCAAGTTCTTGATCGACAGTGGTCTTTTGTAAACCAAATTTTGAAAAGGACCATATTTATTTATTTTCAGTACAGAAGATACGGCTTGCACTTTTTAGATTGCACACTAAACATTCTCCTTGGAATTTCGCCCACAGAAAAGGCGAAGAAATATGGCACATTTATTTAAATACATTCAACCCTCTGAGTTTATCTGGTCCAACGCGTCTATTGTAATTCAATACAAAAGTATTTCAGTAACTGTTATTTATAACAATACACTTCAAGAACTAGACATTCAGCTGGTCTTTTCTTTAAAAAGTCAGCTTGAAGTGATTTCATAACAAAGTCAAATCGTACATTTGCCTGTTAGTCTAGTGGTTAGTGGACCTGACTCCTAAGCCGGAGGTCGTGGGTTCGATTCCCACCCAGGACAAACTTTGTGTGATGAGCATGGTTGTTAGTTCTGTGTCTGGGTATGATTTATCTATGATATGTATGTATTTATAAATTATATAAGTATGTATATCAGTTGTCTGGTTACCATAACACAAGCTCTGCTTAGCTTGGGATCAGATAGCCGTGTGTGAGTTGTCCCAAGATATTTATTTATTTTTTTATTTATTTCTATTACGTAATTAAAAGGCACTTTTTTTAAAGTCATTTACTAGAAAAAATACTTGGATCTAGTTGCCCCTCCCATAAGGTAGTTTCGTACGAAGAAGAAAGGGTAAGAAACTCCATATATACTATTCTAGAAGAATACGAACTACAGACTGCCTCGTTGGTCTAGTGGTTGCAAGCGCGACTGCTGTGCATGAGGTCTTGGGTTCGATTCCCAGGTCGGGCAAAGTGTTATTGGGTTTTTCCATCAGGAATTTCTCAGTAGCAGCCTCGGAGTCTGGATTTGTGCCCGGTTGATGGCAATAGGCTCGCCCCCTATTACATGGGACTAAAAACATAACTGGCGAAATGTGGGTGTACTAATGGGTACACCTCTGCCTAACCCTTCGGGGATTACAGGCGTGATGTTATGTTGTGTTACGAACTACAACTGACAATTCCTACATCGTGCAATCAAACTTCGCCACGACATGACCGACAACAACCGTCGGGCAGCAGCTCACCAGACTGCTCCTGTCTGGTCGGAGGATCCTCACTTTCACATCGAGCAAGAGAACTTTACACACTCTGTTTCTTCTTTCTCTAAATATTTTTATTTGAAAAGCGCTGTCAGTACATCCCCTTAAGAAGGTACCATCTGCAGCGTATTCCAAATCCGTGGATAATTTAGGACGCTTCAAAATACTAACTTAAGTTAGCAATCTGGAAAGAGCAGCTTTGTTTCAACCCACGTTATTACGTTGAGAAACTTAAAACAAAGTGAACTTCTCCAGTTTTATTTGATCAAATCTTGTATGCGGTACTAAAACGTTCGCAGTCACAATGAAACTTGACCCTCCCGAGAGATTTCATGCAGTTGGAACGTGTTATATAAAAAATTGGACAGTATAAAAAGCTGTCTAACAACAATGTAAGCGTAGCAGTGGCGACTTCCAGGGTTGCGGATTTTGTTTGAAAGAGTTACTGCGGCTTTGGAACGCAAAGGGTATTAGAAGGACCACGGATGGGTTTAGTTAGTAAAAGTCTGACACTCTCTTGAAGATTTGTTGAAGATTCGTTTGATGATTTCTTATCTATAAAAAAAACAGCTGCTTTACCGCTATCGCCATTGAAAAATACAAATATTTCTACTTAGATAAAAGGCAACCGTTGCTGAGTGACTGATCTATCAACACACAGCTCAAACCAGTGAACGGATTACGCTAAAATTTGGCACGCAGATAGTAATTAGGATGTAGGCATGCACTTAGTACAGATTTCCCAAAATTCACCCCCGAAGGGGATGAAACAGAGATTCAAATATGTCGCAATCTTTGACGCAGACGAAGTTGGTATGACTATATTATTATTTGTGTTATGTTAAATGGTGTTTAAATTCACTAAAGTGAAATTATTTAGGTAGTACCTTTATAGACTAAGCAATATTTGCTTTGGTGTCTCTCCTACGAAAATGGTCCCTTCAACACTGAAGCGTAGTTCAAACAGACGCTGCGGCGTTCTATTGTCAGTTTGATATAATTGTATTGGTCTGGCATGTATGTAGGTATGTTACGACATTTTCTGGTCTGATCACTACCCAGTAGAAATTCAATGTAATATTAAATCAGTTTGTAAAACCATTAAGTCACCGTTCACCCAAACAAATAAAGTTCTATGGGGAGACAGAGATTCAAGCCAAATTGAAATGTATACCAAATGTTGTAACGAAAAATTACGGGAATTAGGTTTCCCTCTTGAGTTCCAACATTGTGGTGATAGCATGTGTAATCATAGTAGTATAGACCACTTGTCAGCGATAGACGCACTTTATGGTGACATTATAAAATCGTTACGTGAGGCTTCTGTTGACAGCTATATAGGTCGTGAGAGTTGCGGGCGGCATCGCGGCCGGCATATTGTCGGCTGGAACAAGTATGTTCGTGACGCTCACAGGGATGCTAGGCAGAAGTTCTTAACCTGGGTGAGTTATGGTCGACCTAACTGTGGTAACTTTTATAGTGAAATGTATGAATCTAGAAAAAAATTCAAAAGCAAATTAAAATATTGTCAGAATAATCAAGAAGTAATAAAAATGAATATTTTAGCTACAAAACATAAAAATAAAGATTTTAAAGGATTTTGGCAACAAACGAAACAGTTAAACCCAAAACCTAGTATCCCTGTGAGTATCAACGGCATCTGTGAACCTAAGGACATTGCCACTTTATTTAAATGTCACTTTCAAGTGGAGTCTCCGCTAAAAGGTGAGCAGACCAGGGATGTTGGGGTCGTCGTGTCAGGGGTACCTGAACGTATCACAGCAAAGCAAGTTGCTCTAATAATAAAAGGTATGACGCGAGGGAAGTCCCCTGGGCACGACGGCTTGAGCATCGAACATTTACAGCATGCGGGGCCTCACCTCCCGAGGCTCCTGGGACTGTTATTTACTCTTTGTATTAGGCATTCCTACCTGCCCAATGAACTGATGAAGACGGTGGTAGTGCCTATAATTAAAAACAAGACTGGAGATAGTTCCGACATGTGTAACTACCGCCCTATATCATTGGCTACAACCGCAGCTAAGGTGCTTGATGGTCTGCTTGAGAAACAACTTAAAGAACACCTAAATTTAAATGACGCACAGTTCGGCTTTAGACCTGGACTTTCGACGGAATGTGCTGTTATGTCTCTCAAGCAGACTGTCAAGTATTACACCGACAGGAGCACGCCTGTATATGCAGCCTTCCTTGATCTCTCCAAGGCTTTTGACCTGGTTAGGTATGATATTCTCTGGCATAAATTGAAGAGCACAGGTGTGCCAGGTGAACTCATTAATATTTTTAAATATTGGTACGACCATCAAACTAATCGGGTCAAATGGCTTGGAGAACTTTCTGACGAGTACGGGTTGGAGTGCGGAGTGAGGCAGGGGGGGTTAACATCTCCTTCGCTCTTCAACTTGTACGTGAACGGGCTGATTGGTGAGCTGAGCGACACTGGAGTCGGATGCTCAATTGATGGTCATTGTATAAATAGTATTAGCTATGCAGACGATATGGTGTTGCTCAGCCCATCAATGGCCGCACTCAGAAAGCTAATAGGTGTATGTGAGGAGTATGCGAGGGTACACGGTCTCCTGTACAATGCCCAGAAAAGCGAGCTCCTGGTGTTTCAAGCCAAGGGTCGGAAACTGGGAGATGTGGCACCTGTGCTGCTTAATGCTGTCGCTCTTAGAAGAGTGAAGGAATTTAAATACCTCGGCCATGTGGTGAACGAGGATTTAAAAGATGATGGGGATATAGAAAGGGAAAGGAGGGCGATGGCGGTCCGCTGTAACATGTTGGCACGCAGATTTGCAAGGTGTAGTCTTGAGGTAAAAATCACCTTGTTTAAAGCATTCTGCCAAACTCTCTACACCTGCAATCTGTGGGTCACCTACACGCAGCGGGCCATCAACGCTCTCCGAGTACAATATAATAATGCGTTCAGGGTGCTGGTGGGGCTCCCACGTTACTGTAGCGCATCTGCGATGTTTGCGCAAGCGCACACAGACGGCTTTCACACTGTGCTGCGGCGCCGCATCGCATCGTTGATGTTTCGTACGCGTGGGAGCGCCAACACCATTCTGAATGTACTCAGCCACAAGTTGGACAGCCCCCTTCTGCGGCACTGGGTTCAAGCACAAGTGCGTGTGCCTGGGGCCCCAGAGGGCGGCAAATACCTTAATTAATTCTTAAATAATGTAACTAACATAGTTTTTAAGTTGTATACTAACAATATTATGGGTATATTGCCTGAAATAAATAGATTTTATTTTATTTTTATTTTATTTTATTTATTTATAACATAATGTCAGATAATACGGTTATATCAATCTGACGGCGCGTTTAGAGATTATTACAGTTTTTTTATAATTTTAATGTTGCAGCACGTAAAAATTCCACTCAGAACGGTGATTTTATCTTCTATAATTTATCTGAAATACTACAAAGCGCGGTTTCACAGAAAATTAATCCTAACTAATATTACCAAATGCGAAAATGAGTTTATTTGTTTGTTGCGTTTTCACGCCCTAAATGCTCGGCCGATTTCTAATACATTGGTACCTAAGAATTGAGCTTGAAACCCATAAAAGGACTTAGGTTTTAATAGGCGCCTTCACTTAATCATAATCAATTTAATTGCTTAAACAAGTTGTACAACGTTGTTTTGCAGACATTATAGAACATTTAGATTGCTTATATCATAGCATACAAATATTACAAAACTTACATTACAAAACTTGCGGTCACAATAACCAAAATTCACGCGGGTGAATTGGCAGGCCTAAGCTTTTTTTATAACAATCTGCCAAATATGCTACATAAGTAATAAGCTTAGCAAGTCTGTTAAAAAAAAATACAAGATTTTCTTAAATTGACATCGCGTGACCCACTCATATGCGAAATCTAGCTTTTATTAAACTACACCAATCTGGATTGAACGGAAGTCGGCAATCTGGGCTACATCAGTTCTTCCTAAACTAAATTGCACTCTATTGTAGTAGAATCAAAATCTATTTTCGTACAAAAGGACCACTGTTCTATTGAAGAGCATGTATGATTGCTTGAAGTAGTTCGTTTGTAGATTCACTATTGGAACTGTGATAACCTTTTGGATTTGGTCTAGACTAGGATTTTCACTGTACATGACAGTTTCGCATTTGGATCTGTAATAATACCAGAATATTATTATCCCACTGTAGCAGCAGGCCTTTTCTCAAACGGTAAAGGCATGAGCATTAATCACCACGCTTGTGTAACGCTTGGCCTGATCTCGCCATCCCATCTACGAGAGTAAGGAAAGAGAGGATGCACCTATGTACTTAACAAGTCTCCATTAAAATTGGCTGCCGTGTCTATTTTCTCGTGTGATCTACTCATCATATTTGGCCTTTTAAAAAATCCATATTTTACGTACTATCATCTTACAATCAAAGTACAAATACTGAGAATACAAATCTCACTAACCTCCTTCCACTGTCCAGAGTTCTTTATTTAAATATTGCGCAACAAAAGGTCACACAGGTTCGTCCACTGTGTATCTAACCCCCGCATGGTCCTTAGGGAACGTCAGGACCAAAAATAAAGTCGATTACTATAGGACCGTCTATTTTACGGAAATGTCCAATCTCGAATTTCATCATGGTCCTGATGAATTAATTTGCATGCATGGGCTTGGTCTCCAAAGACCGTTTTTTAAGGGAAGGGATATGAAGCTTTGTTTAATATAAAATTCATGATGTCTTTCATAAGCATTTCTTTTGGTATCTTTAAAGGGTAGAAATATTTCATATTTTTGTTCAATCTTTTTAAGGTAAAGTATAAGATATATTATATGATAGGCAAAAAACCTTCTCTATTTGGTTAAGTTCAAATTTCGAATAGTTAGCTAAGGCCCGCTCGCCTAAATCTTTTTTTCCACGAAACCTAATTCTTTTTCTGAAATAAAAGTAGTCTAAACTCTCCTTCTAACATTAACTATCTGCCAGAAAAGTCCCGCCAAAACTAGCCTAGCCGTTTCAGAGATTAGCCCTAACAAACAGACAAAAATTAAAAAGAAAATGTTTTTTTTTTGTGTACGTACCGTGTAAACATTCATTATTAATAAAAAGCTATTATTTCAACATTTTATAATTAGAATTAAATGACAGCATAATAGGAACTTTATCTCTGATTGCTATAAGCTATGTTCAATCATCAAAAAACTAGAGATCCGTAAGAAAATTCACACGAGGGAAGTCACAGGCAAAACCTAGTATACATACCAGTAGTTTACGAAAACACGATCCAACGATATAGTCCTATCTGTGGAAGCGATCTTTTACAGAGAACCTTTAGGTAAAAGGTATCTTTTAGGAAATTGAGCTTCGTTGGCCGCATCATCACTTAGCATCATTTGGGCGAGTGTACAAACATAAACATACACACAGGGTGAAAAAAAATACATCACATTGCCGCTGTATATATTACATATTATTATGTATACTGCCCATCAAACTAAGTAACATTAAGCAAATTTTCTCGTTGGAAAACTACTTTTTCTTCGATTTGAAATATTGCTGTTTTTGTAATGCATGTAAAACATTGTTCTTACAGGTGCATGCGATAGTATGTCGTAAAAGTATATTAAATCTAGTAATATTATAACTGTTTTTCTTTTTACTGCCCCAAAAAAAGGAGTGTTATGTGTTCAGGGTTAATGTATGTATGTATGTGAGTTTCTTTATTCCACCATAACTTTTAAACGCCTGAACCGATTTAGATGTATGGGATATCGCATATTACAATCCTTGCATCGTTCCGAGTAACATAGGCTAGTTAAAAATGAAAAGAAACCGGTGAAGTCACTTTAAAACGTAAATTAATACCCGCCTCAATTATTTTTTTTTAATGAATCTGGTCGCGTTCAATTTATCGTCTAGAATTTGACAAATAGATTTAAAAAATATATAACACTGTAAATAAAAAACGTCGTAAAAAAAACTGACGAGTAAACAAAGTACAAGTACGTGCAATTTTTGCAGTCGTGTTTTATAATTTTTTTAATTATAGTAGCTTGTTTATTATTTTTCTGCTTCATTGATCTAGTGATCGCAAAGCGCAACTGCTGAGCTTGAGATCTTAGGTTAGAACCTAAGATCTCAAGATGGAAGAACTCAATAAAATGTTGCCTGACCTAGAGGTCAGGCAACATTTTATTGAGTTCTTCCATCAGGAATTTCTCAATAGCAGCTTCGGAGACTACATTTGTGCCGGGTTGATGGCAATAGACTCGCTGCATGGGGCTTAAACATAACTAGCGGTATGTGGGTGCACAATTCTACTAACTAACAATCGCAATCTAAACTCAGCCAATCTGTCAAAAATGCCTCTAATTTACAAAAAAAAAATTGACATTGATAGTCGCCTGAGATTGTGACTAGAATTTCAACGTTATAGAATTGAGCTTCTGTTATTTGCAAAGGCTGGTTTTTGCTCATTAATACAAGTTTCAGAATAATATCCTAACGCAAATATAACTAGACGACGTCCCGTTCAAATAAGCTGAGCAAGTAAACCCAAGTCCTGATTGTCGGTCCACCACAGTAATAACGCGGCGGAATTTTGAATGGTCTAACATAATGGCTTTGAAACGCTTGGACCTCACTGAATCTTACTACTATAAATACGTAAGTTCAGATAGATAGATGTTTGTTACTCAATCATGCCAGAACGGCTGAACGGATCTGGATGAAATTTGGCACAGAGATAGATTACAGTCTGGAATAGCACATAGGCTACTTTTTATCCCGGAAAAAAGGACGGTTCTTATGGGATAGCATATTAACTTTGACGTGGAAGATGTCAAGGTCGAAAGCTAGCCCATGCTATTTTTACATTATTTTATAATAGTAGTAAGTGGTATAGTGGTCGCAAAACGGGACTGCTGAGCATGAGGTCGTGGATTCGATTCCCAGGTCGAGCAAAGTGTTAATGGGTTTTTCCATCAGGAATTTCTCAGTAGCTGCCTCGGAGTCTGGATTTGTGCCCGGTTGATGGCCATAGGCCCGCCCCCTATTACATGGGATTAAAAACATAACAGGCGAAATGTAGGTGTATCTACTAATGGGTACACCTCTGCCTAAACCTGTGGGGATCACAGGCGTGATATTATGATGTTAGTAGTAAAATTCATTGTATATTTTCTCACACAGTTGAAGTGTCGTGAAACATGACGCGTTCTGCATATAAAACAATTAAATTGCTTGTCGCTATTTTAAAACGTTTCATCAGTGTTTGCGATGGTCCTTTACTGGTCTTTTGTGAAATTCAACGCGACTCAAGAGTGCTCTAGAGACTTTAGCGACTCTAAGGCGCTGTGCAAACGTGTGCCTTATGGCGGCGATCGGACACAGTCACCGGTCGTTACTTCTGATCACTGGTACAATTGTATTGTAAGGAAACATTAATGTTGCTTGTGTCTTCTGATGAACTGATTTTTTTTTTATATACAGGGTAATTGAAAATATACCCGAAACCTTTAATGGGGTCATTGCACTCATCATTATGAACAACTTTTACTACGGGACCAACACTGAAATCATGAAAAAAAAAACAGCTGATCCATACATTACGATCTTGTTATGTAGCATTTTTGTAGAGAACAGCTGATTGTTTTTCATGATTTTAGGGTTGGTCCCATAGTAAAAGTTGTTCATAATGATAGTACAATGACCCTTTTAAGGTTTCGGGTATATTTTCAATTAGGGAGGATTCTCATTAGAGCGGGCCGTGCCCGGGCCGGGGCGAGGACGAGCCGACGTGGTATTGAAGTGCGTCGAGAGCACTGTGAGATGCACTGTGTAATATAAATTGATTCATACAAAATATATGTAACAGATTTAAAACCGTGCCCCGTCCGTGACCCGTCCGGGCTCCGCCCCGGGCACGGCCCGCTCTAATGAGAATCATCCCTTACCCTGTATTATGGGTTTGCTCTTGACTCTACTCATAGTCTAGGTCAGAAGTGATATAGACAAAGTCTACGATCTAATGAACAACTACTACTTTTAGTTTCCAGTTACGATCACCGAACACTTTTTTATTTGAGTGGAAGAAACTGGACACAAAAAATGTTTAAGTCTGCGGAGAGTAAAGTTGTGGCTAATTTCATACTGATTCTATAGAAATCAAATATTGAAAGGTGACTTGTATCCGACACAAGACATAATAGTGTCCACGTATGCGCAGCGCCTAAACAAAAGCTTTCGCCATTACTTTTGAACCAGGATTTCGAGTATTGACATTTCAATGTAAGGTCAGAGAGTGTGCTGTATGACGGGTTTATTCAAAGCCATTGTTCCATTGTTGCGGAATGTCGTAGTGGCCTACCTATTGGTTATGGCGCCCGCCTCTTAGGCCTGAAGATCACAACCTAACATGGGAAAATACTAATATTACTTTTTTTATCTAAGTATTCTATACATATCACATCAACGCACGGCCTAAACTGCTCATTTTAGATGCCTGATACTGGGAGGGTGTATTCTTCGTATGGCGATTTTCAATAATTCTTTCCACTAGGGGGCGAAACCGGGGGGCAAAGTAATAACGGTAAAAAACGTAAAAAAATCCTATTAGACCCATTTTCGACATCTACGCGGTCACGGGAAGTCACGGGCAAAAGTAGTTCATAATATATTTTATAAGTTTATCTTTGACGTCACTGACAACGGTGAAGGAATGAATAAGGGTAGAATAAAAACGGGGTAAGTGCTAAATTAACAGATTTCTGTTCCTGTGGCAATTGACACTGGTGTGTGTCATAAAATGTTTATAAGGGATTACATTAAGAGCATGAGCAGTAGGCTACCCCTGTCTGCTAATTGAGACAAACTGCGAACATCAATTCGTACCCTAAGCGTGGTAATTATGACAATTTCTCATCTCTCCGTTTATTATGCCATTCATTAGACTTACGCTCAGTACCAGGATGTTTCAATTATGTTATGAGAGAATTTGAATTTTTTGGTAACAATCCGAATAGGTACTAAAGTGTACCGATTTTATTTATTTATTTTCCTCTTAGAATTTCTCCTGTATCATGCAAACATAAAAAATCACATACATAAACAACTAAAACATGCAGCCCAAGTGACCTATGTGCTACCAAATTTAAAATAAAAAATCTTGAGAGGTGTCAAGGGACACCCGGATGGAACGAAGTTGCGGCCGCCATCTTGAATTTTCGTTTTCTGCACCCACGAAAACCATGGACACGACACACCCATGAAGCATACTTTGTAAAATTTTGCGGCCGCCATATTGGATTTTCATTTTGACCTCATTTTCGGCATCAGCAATTCAGCACCCGCAAAAACCATGGACACGAAACTCATGACGCCGTTATAATTTTTATCTAATGAATAAAGTGTGTACGGAACCTTATTTCAAGAATTTTGCCAATTATCCTTTAAAGTGCCTTAAAGTCCTTTATTGACTGCCTCGTTGGTCTAGTGGTCCCAAGCGCGACTGCTGTGCATGAGTCTTGGGTTCGATTCCCAAGTCGGGCAAAGTGTTATTGGGTTTTTCCATCAGGAATTTCTCAGTAGCAGCCTCGGAGTCTGGATTTGTGCCCGGTTGATGGCAATAGGCTCGCCCCCTATTACATGGGACCAAAAACATAACTGGCGAAATTTGGGTGTACTAATGGGTACACCTCTGCCTAACCCTTCGGGGATTACAGGCGTGATGTTATGTTTTATGTTATCCTTTAAAGTGTCGTTAGAACATTAAGTCTTAATTTTTTCCGTCAAGCCCCCTTTCGCAACAATTGTAAAGCGCGATAAGGAACTTCGTTCCAGAAAAAAAACTGTCATGCCAGCGACACGAAGAACATGACCGAAGAGAGTTTTCTACAGAATAGCACTGCAAACGAAGATTTCCTCCAAAAAATCCGACTCCAATAGAATTACAAAGTTGTTTATTCAATATCGCGACAGTACTACTGTAATTAAATTATAGGTACACGTATCAAATAAGCCCACAGTGAATTAGATTTGCTATTATTGTGTTATCGAGTTAACCCTTATGTAGAAACTATGTATCTACCAGGGTCGCAGAGTAAATAATAGGTAGGATCTTCGTTATTGGGATTAGATACGATTAAGCTTCCTCGAATGTTTCAAAGTCAAATGATTTACTTCAACTAAACCATGTTCCCATTAGCACAGCCCCATATTGCCAATTATCTAAATCCCATGTAATAGGATGCGAGCTTATTGCCATCAACCGGGCACAATTTCAGACTCCGAAGCTGCTAGTTAGAAATTCCTGATGTAAAAATCCTATAACACATTGTTCGACTTGGCAATAGAACACGAGACCTCATGTTTAGCAGTCGCGATTTGCGACCACTAAACCAACGAGGCAACAAAAATACAAGTATGTAATAGCGACTATGTAAACAAATCTGTATCCCAACATAAAATGCAAATAAAATTCTATTCTATTCTACATAAGACCTACCAAATTGCCTCTAAAATCTTTACAAAGGAAAAATGGTCCTTTCAATCGTGTTTTTGGTCCTTGGGACCCGCTTAAGGAATGATTGGTGGAATTCTTAAGAATATTTTCAGAATATTAATGTAGTTCTGTCAAAATGAGCTAACCTACAATTTCTCAAAAATAATACAAATACCTTTTCTCATATAGAGGAGGAATGAGCATTAATTTTAGATGCGAAAGTTAAACTAACAAACATGAATGCATCCAGCATTCATGTTTGTTAGTCAATTACGCCAGAATGGCTGGGCGGGTCTCGATAAAATTTGGCACAGATATAGGCTGCTACTACTATATGTACTATACTACTATATGTACTTACGCTGCTTTTTATTTCGAAAATTTTTACAGTTCCCATTGTATAATATACTGAATTTGATGGGGACGACGTCGCGCGCGGATTCTAGTACTATACTGAACTACTTTTTAATCAGTTCCACTTCCTCTACTTGCAAATGAATGTTTCAACTTCATAAATTGAATTTCTCTTTAAGTTTTAAATCTTACTGTTTTATTATTCATGGACCCACTATACTAAGTAAAAAGTACAATATGAATTGCATTAAGACGTTCTCTAAGAGAAGAATAAAATTATAATAAATATTAGATTCCTTTTATCAGTGATGAATGCGGTGCAGTACTATTCTGGAGTCTTCCTTGGTAATTTTTGGTGGAGTGAGTTTGTGGTGAGTTACCGACTCAAAGTATTATGACCTTCCCCAAGGAAGAGTTTTAGCCAAAGGGTGTCGTGTATCGGCCACTCGAAAACTACGCGACACCACACAGTGCATCAAGACGCCGTCACTTAGTGTACAATAGTTTATATTTAATATGTAGGTATTTATATGGCAGAGGTGAGTGGCAACGCAGGGAGAGGTCGCCCTAGGAAGACCTACACTGACCTTGTGGTGAGGTCCTTCAGAAAGGTCAGGTGCGGAGTACTCGTAACCGGTGTGCTTGTATGACGAGATGGATGAACGTAGATGAGGCGAAAGGAGTATGTAAGGATCGTAGCAGGTGGCGTTCTGTAGTTTCTGCCTTCCCGCATTTTTTTTTTAGGTGGTAATAATCATCAAATGAGTCCTTCCGCCCTGGGTGGGGTGGAAGGGACTGCCAGACTTTTACTAACTAAAAAAACCACCCTGTTCCTTCTGTTGCCCTTTACGTTCCGGGGCCACGGCATCCTGTTAAGACGTCCCACAACCCCGGGAAAAAGGCCTACCCCCATGGGAAAAAGGCGTGAGTTTATGAATGTTTGTATGTAGGTATTAGTTTATAGTTATTGCATTTATTTATTGAACATAATTTATGGGCATAAGTTGCCTGAAATAGAGGAATTATTATTATTTAAATCGTCAGTCCACCGTACAGCAGGGCGACCCACACTACGTTTACCTAAACGTGGTCTCCACTCTAACACGTGCACCTCGAGCTCACTCCACTTGTTTTTTGTAGTAGTCATTTAGCTCAGTGTAGGCGGGCCCTAAAACGTAAATATTAAATCTTTGCCAAGAGTACCATCAACAGTCGTCATAAAACCCCAATGAATTATAATTTTGAGTGTTATGTTTACGCTATGTCATGAATTATGACTCACTCAAATCCCTAGCTCAAATCCTTTTGTAAATTATATCACAGATTATACAGGGTGTCAAAAGACACATCATAATACTCGTTATCTACGTATACTGCCCATTAAACCAAATAATTTTTAGCAAAAAATATTACTGGGTATGTTTTTTTTTTTGCTGTGAAATATCACTGTTTGTAGTACCATGCAATGTAGCATACGCAAATGATCGTACTTATGGGTGACTATTGGGCTAGTAGGGTGTTTAACGTTTAGTTAGATCACTTAAAACATGTTTTCGTAAAAAAACCCTGACCTTTGACCCTGACCTTCACTATGTTAGTAACCTTTTTTTTTGTCCTGGGGAAATCCTCATGTATGCCCTCCATGAGGAGATGACGGAGAGTTACGTCGGACACTTACTGACTATAACCCCACAGTTCCTCCTGCTACCATAAGTCGAGAGCCCGGTATTCGCTTGGCGTATGATTCGCGCCCCCGACTGGTATTAGACCGCCATTGGCTAGTCTCTTCGCCATGTGCGGCCTGCCTTACGAGCGCACATTTTACTAGAGAGACACACACGGAACACGGCGCGCCGCCATCACAGGCCTACGTCTGGTCGAGCGCCAAGCTGTCCCAAATTTGCCACTTTAGCTCTTTTTTACATTGGCCGGAGATCGTTGGACGCCTGCGCCCTGCTGATCTTCAGATGCTGGCGGAGTGAGAAGTTTATATTCGTGTTTTCATTCAAGAATTTCATGTTCAAGGTTACGAACATTTAACCCCCTATATGGTCCCCTCCCTAGTATGGTCCAGAACAAAAAAAATCACTATGATTAGAACATGTAACTTTTGGCTCCGTTTTGTGTCTTTTTACATCCTGTATACTTAATCCCAATATTCAAGTTCTCTAAATGTTCACACAAATCCTTCCACATTAACATACCATAAACAATATCTCATAACCTTCCGCTGTACTTCGAATATCGTTCCTGAACTTGACACTTAACAAAATATTGTAACTACAACTCCGCTGCAACTAAAAACCAATTTTGTTCGATTGAAATAAAGTTCAATTTAAAATGGTGATTTCCTGAACTTGAAGCATTTATTTGATACCAATGCAAATTTAACTTTATGACGCAAAAAATAGAGTTAACTTTCCAATATTGTAGATTTAGATTAATTCTGTCGTTTACGACTTTTGAATGGGAAATACGAAATCATTGAGCTCCGCTCTGTTTTATTAGTTTACTAGCTTTTACACACGACTTCATCCGCGTCAATTATATTAACACAGGGTTTTTTTTTTGCGCGGAACCCAAATTATTTTTTAATCAAAAAGCAAACTTAGTTACTTCCTATAACTTCAGCAATCTGTTAGTGAAAGTCTTGTCAAAATCGATTCAGCCATTTAAGAGGTTAGCCGGTACAAAGAGACAAACAGACAAACAATTTAAAAAATCCTTTTTTAATACTTATCGTGTAAACATTCATATGTACGTTGTAAAACGCTGTTATTTTGACATTACAAACAGACACATCAATTTTATTTATTTGTATAGATTATTATGTGTAAAGTATTTTTTATGTGAAGAAATGCTATCGGCATTTCTAATCGCTTATCTGGAAACCGCGTGTACGTTATACCTACTCGTTTTTCTAAGTATTTTCTTATTCCGTCTTTTTGTAGGAAATAATGATTTGTGATCCATTTTCTTCGTATTGTTGAAGATTTTCGGAAGCTTATTCATATTATGTTTTCTTTTACTTACAAGATATGTTTTTTGTTCTTTTGCTTACAAGAAATATTTTTTGGTATAACAGTTTTTTTAGCAACTATAAAAAACTGTTTGTATTCATAAGTAGTTTCTTGTGTTGTGATGGATAACAATTATAATACCAGCCTATTACTGTTTCACTGCAGGGCAAGGCCTCTTCTCATACAGAGAAGACATCCTCATTGATCACCTCGCTTGCTTAAAAGTGCAGGATTTCTTTACGGATCTGATTGTTGGTGCCGATTCTCTTGGTCACAAACTAAACTCAAATTAGACTATTTCCATCTTTTTCTCTACAATAAAACAAGAAAGAGACTAATGTAAATAAGAGCTATCAAATTTAGTCAATCTGACACATCCATACATACAATTATAGTTGACATCTTAAAACGTATGGATTAAAAATACGCAAAAGTTCAAGGCAAAACTAATTTGACATCTCTAACTTAGTTCTTTAATGGTGCCGATTCCCTTGGTCACAAACTAAACTCAAATTAGACTATTTCCATCTTTTTCTGTCCAATAAAACAAGAAAGAGACTAATGTAAATAAGAGCTGTAAACTTTAGTCAATCTGACACATCCATACAATTATTAGTTGATATCTTAAAACGTATGGATTAAAAATACGGAAAAGTTTCAAATCGGTTACGTAGTTTCGGAGCCTATTCAATGCAAATAAACAATCAAATCTTTCCTCTTTATAATATTAAGTATAGTAGAAGTATGCCTGCCGGTGTAGCCGGACGTCTTAACAGGATACCGTGGCCCCAGAACGTAAAGGGCAACAGAAGGAACAGGGTGGTTTTTTAGTCAGTAGAAGGCTGACAGTCCCTTCAGCCCCACCCAGGGCGGAAGGACGCATTTGATGATTTTTACAACCTTAAAAATAAGTATCTATAGTAGAAGTATAGATTTTTTGTTTCCTCAATATCTTACTTTATTCTCTACACACATATTATCACGTCTTGTATTTTCTATGAAATAAGAAAGTCTACGGAGCGAGCCGCGACACGTGCTTATCACCGCGTGATAACAACACACGCTGATTACATTCCGAACACTACTTTATATTATTACGTAAGGCTTGCTTTGAATGTTAAGAAGTTATTGTCATATTTCTTTTTCAATTAGTATGTTGTCATTTGTTTTGTTTTTATGTCTGGAAAATTATTTGGTGACTGACAGAACAATTTTCTAAAAAAAAACTATTTTTTGTATCTAATATCTGAGTCAAAATCAAAGTCAAAGTCAAACATTTATTTCAATTTAGGCCATTGTAAGACACTTTTGAATGTTATATACGCATACGACTCCAATAGAATAATGAGAAACATGAATCACCATCCATTGAAATTCAGTTTATTTATTCTTTTATAATATAAACATAACCCACCATGCATTATTCTTTTTTCGTTCAACTATTAATCTGACCTCCACAACCCAGTAACTGGGTAATAAGATACCCTTTGGTAAGACTTGTTGTCAGACTTTCGGGCTTCTGACGACCCGTAACGACTGTCAAAGATTTACGTATGACAGCCGGGACCAACAGCTTTGCGCGCTTTCCGAAACACGGAGGGTGAAGATGGTAAACCATCCACGGACCAACCCTGGGCAAGCGTAGCTTGTCCTGATGGATCGACCCGTGCGGCAGGTAATACTTAGCCATGAGCTCACCTCAAAGGTCAATTCACCTAACGACAAATCCCTTTGATGCGAGCCAGTTTACCGATAGTGCCCCAATAGTACATCGTCTTCGCCAGTACGCGTTGTAACGATCTACCCGGCCACACTCATCGCGTTGACACGAATATTTACACGAATGAAAAATATAATATAGCCTATGTCAGCCGGGGATAGTGTAGCTTCCCAACAATGAAAAAAACTTTCAAATCGGTTACGTAGTTTTGGAGCCTATTCAATGCAAACCAACAATAAAATCTTTCCTCTTTATAATATTAAGTATAGTAGAAGTATAACGCAAAACAACAAAAATACTTAAAAAATAGTAATGAAATAAAAACTAATGTGAACCATATAACAATAATAAAATATGACAAAGTGACAAATTGTATTGAATTGAATTTGGTACAATATCAGCACAAAAAAAGACAACAAACAAGACTTGAAAAATTATTTGTGTCATCGAATATTTACACGAATATAGCCTGCTAATGTAGCCTCAGCGTTACAGAATGCCGGGGTTGCGGGACGTCTAAACAGGATACCGTGGCCCCGGAACGTAAAGGGCAACAGAAGGAACAGGGTGGGTTTTTAGTCAGTAAATGTCTGACAGTCCCTTCCACCCCACCCAGGGCGGAAGGAGTCATTTGATGATTTTTACCACCTAAAAAAAAAAAAAAAAGCCCGCTCTTGTAGCCACAGCATTACAGAATGCCGGGGACGTCTTAACAGGATACCGTGGCCCCGGAACGTAAAGGACAACAGAAGGAACAGGGTGGTTTTTAGTCAGTAAAAGACTGTCAGTCCCTTCCGCCCCACCCAGGGCGGAAGAACTCATTTGATGATTTTTACCATCTTAAAAAAAAAGCATTACAGAATAATACGTTACTTGAATTTGCTGTGAATCAACCTTCACAAGGTTCTTACATCAACAAAAAAAAAACGCAATATAATAACAGATTGCTATAAAACCGAGCCGTAAAGAAAGAAATGTTATGTTTTGTGAAACGAAACCAAAGATCCAATCTCCTTCAATAGACGCGTGGCCTCGTCTGCTGAGTGCCGTGCGAGCTGGGATTATGTAACACAAATAATGTTTTATATCTCGTCTTCACGCCTTTTGACTGCCTCCTTGGTCTAGTGGTCGCAAGCGCGACTGCTGTGCATGAGGTCTTGGGTTCGATTCCCAGGTCGGGCAAAATGTTATTGGGTTTTTCCATCAGGAATTTCTCAGTAGCAGCCTCGGAGTCTGGATTTGTGCACGGTTGATGGCAATTAGGCCTGCTCCCTATTACATGGGACTAAAAACATAACTGGCGAAATGTGGGTGTACTAATGGGTACACCTCTGCCTAACCCTTCGGGGATTACAGGCGTGATGTTATGTTCACGCCTTTTCCTTGTAGGGTTAAGGGCAGACAGGTATGATACAATGATAAAATTTCGTGATAGCTCAGTGGTATTTTTTCTGTTTGAACGCGCCAATATCCGGAACTAATGGACGAATTCTAGAAATGGTTTTACCAATAGAAAGTTATTTTATCTATATTTTATTAAGTGGCGTGTTTTTTTTGTATAACCAGTTGTATGAACGTTGACGAGACGAAAGGAGTATGTAAGGATCGTACCAGGTGGCGTTTTGTGGTTTCTGCCTACCCCCATGAGAAAAAGGCGCGAGTTTATGTATGTATGTGTAAAAACATCTATACATATTATTGTATAAACTACGCCTTTTTCTCATGGGGCCATCTGAAACCTCAGAACGCCATCTGAACAGAAGGAACAGGGTGGTTTTTTAGTGAGTAAAAGTCTGACAGTCCCTTCCGCCCCACTCAGGTCGGACGGAATCATTTGATGATTTTTACCTACCTAAAAAAAACGCCACCTGCTACGATTCTTACATATTCCTTTCGCCTCATCTACGTTCATACATCTCGTCATACAAGCACGCCGGTTACGAGTACTGCGCACCTGACCTTTCTGAAGAACCTCACCAATAAGATCGGTGAGGTCTTCCTAGGGCGACTCCTCCCTGCGTTGTTGCTACGTTGCGTTATATGTATTTAATTGTTTAAAAAAATATATAAAAATCCGTAAACGAAGTCGCGGGTAAAGCTTTTACGTAATTATACAAGATATATAGCACTCGCTTCCTTTCATCCGAATATACTCGTACTTGTAAATATACACCCACACAAACCAATACGTACTCAATTCTAGTTTAAGTACATTTTTATCACTCAACTAACCTACCAACATAATTTATTTCAGATATAACTGTTTCAGTTTATTCAGCTGCTTGTTCAAGTAGTTTTACGAAGGCAAAATGCATTTTAGTTGAAATAACATCAATGAAAATGCTGTAAAACATAGTATTTCAGCTCAGCTGGTTTATTCTCTGGAAAATTTATGGGGAGGAATTTTTGCACAACCAATTTTAATCAAAGCGATGTGGCAGAAATTAGGAGATTCGTAGAGGAACCAAAGTTACCGACATAGCCCAGCGAATTAGCAAGTTGAAGTGGCAGTGGGCAGGCCACATAGCACGCAGAACGGATGGCCGATGGGGCCGTAAAGTTCTTGAGTGGAGACCACGCACCGGCAAGCGCAGCGTAGGACGTCCACCCACAAGGTGGACAGACGATCTGATGAAGACCGCGGGATTGCGCTGGATGCAAGCCGCTTCCATCCGGTCTTATTGGAAATCTGTAGGGGAGGCCTATGTTCAACAGTGGACGTCCTATGGCTCATATGATGATGATGGTGTTGGAATTTTCTCTTCGTTCTTATCGTTTTTCACCCCCGACGCAAAAACGACGGGGTGTTGTAAGTTTGACATGGGTGGACTGTCTGTGGCATTGTAGCTCGCGAACGGATATACCGATTTTGATTTTGTTTTTTGTTTTTGTTTGAAAGGAATTTGTTTGGAGTGTTCTTAGCTAGCTATGTTTGATGTAAACCGGCCCAAGATAGGTCCCGCCGGGGGTTTTTAAAATTTTTTGATCAGGAATTGGCTATGCTCCCTTGTAAGTACTTTAAAAACCTAAGCGCGTGAAACTACTTTGTACTTACATTTTTTTTTATTTTTAGTAATAGTAGTATAAAGTTAGTAGACATGCGGGGAAGAAACGCGGGTCCAACGCTTGTATGTAACAACAAGATAAGATTATAACTATTAGACGACGACGACGATTAGAGATTAGATCGCGATTAAAATAACCAAAATGTACGCAGACGAAGTCGCAGGCAAAAGCTAGATATTTACATCAATTAAGATCCGGGGTCGCGGGACGTCTTAACAGGATACCGTGGCCCCGGAACGCAAAGGACAACGCAAGGTACAGGGTAGTTTTTTAGTCAGTAAAAATGTAACAGTCCCTTCCGCCCCACCCAGGACGGAAGGACTCATTTGATGATTTTTAGCAAACCAAAAAAAAAATTCACTTTAGAAAGACTTTGCCACTTCTTCCTACCGAAAATAATCTTAGTCGTGACACTAAAAAATTAATGACTAAACAAGAAGTAAACTAATTACTGACGTGACATGGCCTGGGCGTGTTACAGGCAACCTATTTGAATAAACTTGTATGCAGACGGAACCGCTAAACTTGGCTCGTTATTAGCGGAACCCTAAAGGGGATGGGCCAACGTTTTAGACGTGATCAAGCGAATTAATTCGAAAACTTTGTTGTAAATTGACCTTTATTTTTATTAGCTATTAGGTTGAGAATAACATTTTTAAAGTGTACAAGAGGTTTTTTATTTCTTTACTATCGGAAATATCTACTAATATGAATTTTTCAATTTCATATGTTATACATAATTGTAATAAACTTTCAAAGTGGTTTTGGACATCATTGACATCGATGAAGGAAAACATCGTGAGGAGACCTGGACTTGTAAAAAAAATCAGGCTGAATTTTAATTCATCGTGCATCTGTCAGCATATATTAACCCTGAACACATAACCCCCCCCCCCACGTAACCCCTTTTTTGGGGCAGTCGTGTAATAAGGCCTTTTGTGTGTAGTGTAAACCTTTTCATAAGGATCCGACTCGGACTTGACCGGTTTAAGTCCGATTTCAAGGCTTAATAATTTATATTGTCTGAACAGAATTTCCAACTATAACTGAAGTTAAATGTAATTTCAGTTGGTATCCACTTTTCCCGATGTTCTGAATCCGATGAGTCGGGTAACCCTTAATCTAGCCGTGTAGGGTATTACTGATTTACTTGTTTATGCTTACTAACATTATTTGTTTGGAATTTAGTATCGGTGAATTGTTTTAGAGGTATCTGAATGTCGTGATGGCCTAGTGGTTTAGGCGCCCGACTCTCATGCATGAGGGTGTGGGTTCGAATCCGGGCAAGTACCAATGTGGCTATTTATATTTTAGACATTTATATCTTAGACATTACTGACATTCCGTGCCTCGGAAAGCACGTTAAGCCGTTGGTCCCAACTGTCATTCGTGGATTTTTGACAGTCGTTACGAATCGTCAGAAGCTTGAGAGTCTGACAACCAGTCTTACCTAGGGGTATCGTGTCACCAAGTTACTGGGTTGTGGAGGTCAGATAGGCAGTCGCTCCATGTAAAATACTGGTACTCAGCTGCATCCGGTGAGACTGGAAGCCGACCCCAACATAGTTGGGAAAAGGCTTGGCAGATGATGTTTTAGAGGTATTTGAAATGAAATGACGATATCATTTGACGACATAGTTGGCGTAGTGGCTGAACGATTGGCTTACCGAAGGCCTAACGCCATCTGTTAAAGCAGTACGATTTTAATTTTACTTTGTAATTTCTGTTGTTGGATTTTCAACTCTCGGCGCTAAACCAAGCGTTGAAAATCCGACAGTGCGTAAAGCAAGGTAATATTAAAATATAGATTTTAAAATTACATAAGCATAACATCACGCTTATAATCCTCGAAGTGTTAGGCAGAGGTGTATCCATTAGCACACCTACATTTCGCCAGTAATGTTTAAGTCCCATATAATAAGGGGCGAGTCTATTGCCATCAACCGGGCACAAATCCACACTCCGAGGCTGCTACTGAGAAATTCCTGACGGAAAAACCTAATAACACTTTGCTAGACCTGGGAATCGAACCCAAGACCAGCAATCACGCTTTGCGACCACTAGACCAACGAGGTAGTCAAGCAGTAAAATTAAAAGTATCAAAATAAAATGTAAACAACACAAGTTACAAATGTTTTCGTTTGCAAAACCATGTGCTTTAAAAAGGCTTTCAATTTGACGGGAATTAAAAGCGCTTGCTTTTCGGTTTACTCAATTAACCGACCCTTTTATCCTGTAAGGGTTAATCTGATAGGTTCGTTTTTTAAAACATGTCAAACACGAAATCTTTTACGCCTTAATTAAGTTTGCAGCAAAGCGATTGCCAATAAAGGGTTTGACGATAAAATTAAATTAATTTCAATAAAAAAAAAAGAATTTTGATTTTCGTTTTGATAGAAGATTGACTATTTATCTCATACTTGTTGTGTAAATTAAAAATATTGTTTTTTTAGTAATCAAGTCTCGCACTTATAGTGTGTGCTTTAAGGTCGGTTGTTAAAAAATACTGCTGCCTAAACGAACTAAACTTAGACATTTACGTTGCCGGGGTTGCGGGACGTCTTAACCGGATACCGTGGCCCCGGAACGTAAAGGGCTACAGAACAGGGTGGTTTTTTAGTCAGTAAAAGTCTGACAGTCCCTTCCGCCCCACCCAGGGCGGAAGGGGTCATTTGATGATTTTTACCACATTAAAAAAAGACATTTACGTTGTTTAATTAATCTTTCTTTAAATACGATTTTGTGTTAATTAGCTACACATACCAATTTATTATGAATCAAACAAATTATTAATCAATGAGATTAATATCTTAATTATTATCTTAATTAATTATTCTGTACTTCTAAGCTATTTGAAAATTCACCCGAAACCTGGAAAGAGGTTATTGTACTTATTATTATGAACAACTTTTACTATAAGACCAACAATGAAATCATGAAAAAAAAACAGCTAAATATAATAAATACACAAAACTTATAAATGATAAATATAAAAATTAAATAACCAAACATAAACATAAAATCACGCCTGTAATCCCCCAAGGGTTAGGCAGAGGTGTACCCATTAGTAACCATAATTATTAGAGAAACAAAGGACAATGAGCAAAACTTTTCCAACTTTTACCACATCGCCGTTTTCACGTTACATAAACGCACATCAACACAATACACGTCAGTGTTAACGGTTAATAAAGGAAGTGACGAAATTACGCGGAAATAGCAGAACGTTCATATGAGGAAGCTTTCGTACTCCGCCATCTTTAAATGTACACCCGAAATAAGACAAAGGAACCAGGGTAATTGATTGAGACGTTCTGTGAATGTCTTGCCTGTCGTCACAGATTAGGTCATTTCGTCAGCGTTTGTGGACTCATTGTTAGGGATGATTCTCATTAGAGCGGGCCGTGCCCGGGCCGTGCCCGGGGCGGGGCCCGGACGGGGCACGGTTTTAACCTGTTACATTTATTTTGTATGAATCAATTTATATTACACAGTGCATTATCCGTGTCCCGTCCGGGCCCGCTCGACGCACTTCAATACCAAAATATATGTAACAGATTAAAACCGAGCCCCGTCCGGGCCCCGCCCCGGGCACGGCCCGCTCTAATGAGAATCATCCCTTAATGTGAATAGTAAAACTGATAGTTTCAGGTCTTGGAAAGCAGTTTGTTTGTGTTGTTTTACAAGCTTTTATTTAGCTTGCACTGTTCGTATGTAAGTTTGTATGTAAGAAAGTTGTCCTTTCAAAATTTACAAAGCATTTTTTGACCAATTGTGGGTCGTGTCGCCTTGAAACCTTTAGTTTTGATAACAATACGTCCAATACTCAATATTGAAATAATGATAAATTAATGCTTGTTTAAAAAAAATATATACAACGTGTAACGGAAAGGATATATACATACCAAGAGCAAGGCTTCTTGGGATGATAACAAACGATATGGCAAGGATTTTTAAATCTTATCTCTACATGTTCGGAAATTATGATCAATAAAGAACACCGCCTGCAGTAGGCTACGGTGCGGTACTAGGCACGCAAAATTACGGAAGATTTATCGTCATATTAGGCAAGTAACGTAGAAAGTTTTTGACCCACGTAGTGCGGTTTGACACGTTTGTTTTGATTTGAATTTAAGAAACATATGATGCCGAAAATTCTTAGTGTTTTTTATATTGAGCTGAAACCCTTGCCATATTGTTAGTTACCATCCAAAGAAGCCTTACTCTTTGTATGTACCTATATACCCTTTCCGTTACGCGTCGTATATATAATTATTTTACAAGCTTTTATTTAGCTTGCACTGTTCGGAATGTTTAAGTTGTCCTTTGAAAACCATTTTTCGACCATTCGTTGTTATCCGATTCAGCTGAAATTTTTATATACACCTTTAGTTCTGATGAAAATACAATGTCCAATACTTAAAATAGTAATATATATATTTTTTTTATTAGTTTTCTTTAACCCTCGACGCAAAAACGACGGGTGTTATAAGTTTGACATATGTTTGTGAGGGTCTATCTGTTTCTGGCATCATATCTCCCGAACGGATGAACCGATTTTGATATTGTTTTTTTTTGTTTGAAAGGTGAATTAGTCTGGAGTGTTATTGGTGCCGATTCTCTTGGTCACAAACTAAACTAAAATTAGACTATTTCCACCTTTTTCTGTCCAATAAAACAAGAAAGAGACTGATATAAATAAGAGCTGTCAAATTTTGTCAATCTGACACATCCATACAATTATAGTTGACATCTTAAAACGTGTGGATTAAAAATACGGAAAATTCAAGGCAAAACTAATTTGACAGCGCTAACTTAGTTCTTTAATGTCACCGTCTTTTCCGTTCGCTGTATGTCAGTAAGAGATGTCAATTCTCTAAATTTAGTCCAGTTTGTGAACAAGGGAATCAGCACCATTAGGTATGTTTGATGAAAATTGGGTCAAGATGGCCACCGTTGGGGGATTTTTAGTTTCCCAATCACATCGCCTGCCTTAAAAATATTATTAAAAATATACACCTTTTTTATCTTAAAATCAAATCTGAGAGGCTGTAGACACCACACGCCTTATAATTAATTCCCACAAAAACCGAAAAATAATTTTTTTGTTAGACACTTATCACATCTGTTTTTCTTTATATTTCATTCAAAATATTCTTGTTTATTATTCTTTCACCGACGTACAATGTAGATTAATCTCTTTACAATACGCGAGGCTGATTATACCTCGTAGCACATAAATTGTTGAAAGACGACTCTAGAAACCATAAATATATGGTTTCTTGATTAATTTAGACGATAAGACTGCCTCATTGGTCTAGTAGTCGCAAGCGCGACTGCTGTGCATGAGGTCTTGGGGTCGATTCCCAGGTCGGGCAGTCTTATTGGGATTTTCTATCAGGAATTTTTCAGAAGCAGCTTCGGAGTCTGGATTTGTGCCCGGTGGAGGGCAATAGACTTGCCCCCTATTACTTAGGACTAAAAACATAACTGGCGAAATGTTGGTATACTAATGGGTACACCTCTGCCTAACCCTTCGGGGATTACAGGCGTGATGTTATGTTATGTAACTCGTCTAACAGTCTCAATAACGTCTAATAATCTCTAAAGAACATTCTTGATTAAAAAATCGGCTTGTCATAACCAGATTTATCCATAAAGAAACGATGTCGAAAACGTTGTTTAAAAAAAACGGTAATCAAAGAAATTATTCTCAATATCCGAATCTTTTATCTGTACGAGTATGAACCAATCATAATTTCCTGTTTATCATTGCCACAGAACCATTTCAATCAAACACCGAACCGTTGAAAAATGCCTACCAGAAAATAATGTTCGCACAATTTTTTGAAAGGAAGTCGGATATTTTGTTTTTGCTCTGCGCCTAACATTTTGCGTCGTGATTGACGTTTCCCATTAGCGTCCATTGTTTTAATGTTCGCGCCACATACCATGGCGTATGAGAGCGTAGATTAAAATAATCGTATTTTCGTAGATATCCGCTACCTACTCACCGCATACGTTTTTCGAATTTCCATTTAATCTTCGATAAATTGGAATTAATTTTAACTGGGAAATGTGAAATGATTTTTTTTACGTAAATAAGCGATTGATTGGTTTATATTGAGAAAGGAATTTTGATTGAATGTAGGTACTGTGGTCACTGCTCGTGATCGAGGTACCATTCCTTTGTGTGTGTGTGTGTAGGGCTCTAACTTTATACAAGAACTTGGTTTCTTCCGAATTTATATGGAAGATGTAAGTGGAGAGTCGAGGAAAGAGGACGCCCTAGTAAGATACTGGCCTTATTGGTGAGGTTCTTCAGAAAGGTCAGGTGCGCAGTACTCGTAACCGGCGTGCTTGTATAACGAGATGTAGGAACGTGAACGAGGCGAAAGTAGTATGTAAGGATAGTAAAAGGTAGCGTTCTGTGGTTTCTGCCTACCCCCATGGGAAATAGGTGTGATTTTATATGTGTGTATGTAGGTTCCGCAAATTCTTCCTCGTGGTCTTTTTAACCAGCGGGATGTTACGTCTTTGCTTACTGCGTCGCTCCTGTGTGTAGTAGATTGCTTATACCGTTCCTTATGAATGAAAAGTTGTTTTTTTTCAATCGGACTAGTAGTTTCAAAGATTAGCGCGATTAAACAAACACAAACAAAAAACTCTACAGCTTTATACTTTAAAATAGTGAACCAGAGCCAGCAACTGCTCAATCTATACAAATAAATAAAATTGAAGTGTCTGTTTGTAGTGACAACATAACGTAGCTTCTTAGAAATAAATATGCCTACATGAAAAATCAATTTTAAAAGTCTCTGTCTGTCAGTTTATTTCGGTTAATCTCCGACACGACTGGGCCGATTTTAACGAGACTTACTGGCTTATGCTAAAGCTAATGTTATAAGGAATTACTTAGCTTTCTTTTATTTTTGAAAACAATTAGGGATCCGCGCAAAATACCCGTGATAACCGACATTCGTGTCGCCATCGTGAGGAAACCTGGGACTTACTGTTCCGCTCAAACCATGTCCGAGCCCTTTGGGCTTTGAGGCGACTTAGAAACTCTGACACTAGAGTTTGTGGGGTCGTAAGACCTTACTGCCCACACGATAAAGAAGAAGATGAAGACCGACATTCATGCTTACGAAGTGAGGTCATGAGGAAGTTTTCAATATAAAAATCGATCTAATTTACATTAAGTTTATTTTGCGCGCCCATGCTAGTCTCTCAAAATACTTTTCTCTGCCTTTTGTTAGTCTATTTCTGTCTTCTGCTTAAAAGCGTCTACGTAAGTGAAATTGTAATCTAATTTATTGAAGTTTAAAAGACCTACTAACTAAGTTATAAACATTTTGAGCTGACGGCACGATTAGCGAATTTATTTATTTATTTATTTATTCAGGTTTACCAACAGCTTCTGTATATATTAGATCATAAATATTTCAATTACCGGAGCATTGGCTGAGTTTCGTATTTCTAATTCGATTCCCGTATGGAACAATTATTTGGAGGTATGGCCTTATGCAGGTAGTTGTTTCGGGTCTGGCTGCAACTGCTAGGCATGATCGCAATATCTCATTTGTCGTATATTAGGAAAGATTTAAAAATAACGATAAAAATCATTCTTTTTTTATCTTTGTATTCTTAATGTACGTACTTTTGCTTAACTCAAGTTATTTTTAAATTCGACTGTATTTATTATTAGTGTGAAAATTAAATTTCGATTTTGTTGTTTTAATATAGGTACATTTATTACAAGCTTAATTACAAAAGAAAAACAATCAGAATTAATTACTAGGCATTAAGTCCGCCTTTGTATTTTTTGTTGCATAAAGTTTAAATAAATAAATAATAAATAAATAAAACTAAATGGCATCAAAAAATTCATCCGGATGAATGATGATGAATTTTTTGATGCCATTTAGTTTTAAATTCTCTTATTTTTTATTCTGATTGTTTTTTTATTCGAGTCCCGTTTCAACAAACAAATATCTAAAGCTTCTTATATTAGTATAGATCTCCAAGAAAACCGCCTAACAGCTGGCTTAAAAAAACGCCAGACAAACGCACAGTACGAGTGTTTGTACAAGTTAAAACGTCCACTTTACACGTCACTGGTCGATCCGAAATAGATATAGCTCAATCAATAGAATGAGAATAAAATAAACAAGATTAGAGTGCCTATCAATGTTTATAATGTTCTATTTGTGTAAGCGATTTGTGTTTATTTTGTTAAAGGGCTTATTAGCGAAAAAACGAGAAAAACTATGCTGTAAATTCTCAATAGTGACGATAATAATAATATAACATAACATACATACATAACATCACGCCTGTAATCCCCGAAGGGTTAGGCAGAGGTGTACCTATTAGTAACACCCACATTTCGCCAGTTATGTTTTTAGTCCCATGTAATAGGGGGCGAGCCTATTGCCATCAACCGGGCACAAATCCAGACTCCGAGGCTGCTACTGAGAAATTCCTGATGGAAAAACCCAGTAACACTTTGCCCGACCTGGGAATCGAACCCAAGACCTCATGCACAGCAGTCGCGCTTGCGACCACTAGACCAACGAGGCAGTCAATAATAATAATATCTGCCTTTTATTGTCCCACTGCAGTACAAAGGCCTCTTCTTATACAGAAAAGGCACAAGCATTGATTCCCGAAGGGTTAGGCAGAGGAGTGCTCATTAGTACACTCACATTTTGCCAGTTATGTTTAAGTCCCATGTAAAAGGGGGCGAGCCTATTGCCGTCAACCGGGCACAAATGCTGACTTTAAGTCTGCTATATTATTAACTTCTGCTCAGCCTGGGAATCAAACCCAAGACCTCATGCTCAGCAGTCGCACTTTGTGACCACTAGACCAACGAGGCAGGCAGTCCGTCAGTCAGTTTCCTTTTTATGTGTATTATTTCATCAAAGTTTTTTCCAAGTGAGAAAAATAATTAGGTACATAAAAAAAATTAAATGACCAATTTATTTTAAAAGAGCAGCTTTCTTATACAACAAGACAATATCATTTCCTTTTATAATCTTCTCATTTTCCTTAGATTAGTCTCATTACGTTTACTCGTGGCGAGACAATTTATGGGACTGTGTGTTTGACGTCATTTCGCGATGTTTACGCTACGTCCTTTGCAGATTTTAGCTGAGAATTGTAATGGCGAGTCTTTGGATAATAAGGACTTGAATTGCTTTGTTTTCTTTTTGGTATGTCATGCTTTTCATGATTTCATGGTTTGATAAGACATTAATCTATACTTAACATAACATAATATCACGCCTGTAATTCCCGAAGGGTTAGGCAGAGGTGTACCCATTAGTACACCCACAATTCGCCAATTATGTTTAAGTCCTGCGTAATAGGGGGCGAGCCTATTGCCATCAACCGGGCACAAATCCAGACACCGAAGCTGCTACTGAGAAATCGAATCTATACTTTTAATAATAATAAAGCTGAAGAGATTCTTTGGTTGTTTGTTTCAAAGTGCTAATCTTTAGAACACAAAACGTATGTAAGATAATATCACATACAAAAAGAATTATTCTAATCCGACCGGTAAGTTGGATTTTTGTGTGTTGCCGACTAAAGGTATCATTCCGATGTTGGCGACCAAGCGACCACAGGTGCGACGCAGTCGGCTTGCGTTGTTTAAGGTTCCATAAAAATTCATACAAAGCAGTGAGACGCGCGACCCGTACTCGGTCGTTGGTCGTCGGTCGCCAACATCGGAATGCTACCTTAATGTACGGAATAAAAATGCCAATTACTCACCTAATAAAGTAACTAAATCAGAAATCGAATTAAAAACTTTCCTAACACACCTCGTTTCGTTTAACACTCAAAGTTGTCCAGTTAACCTGTGACTTTTAGTGTCAAAATGAAATTAATCTGGAATGAGAATACGGTCGCTGGCCAATAAAATCATAATTGAGCTATTTCCCGCCGACGACTAATAAAAGAAACATAATAATATTTTTATACTGTGCTGACGTGGTTTTTGGGGTACCGTGTCGAAAGGTTCTCAACAAAGAATAGACAGAAAGAAAATATTGGTTCAGAGTGCACTTAAGAGAAAAGGCATTAAGCAATGGTCGTCTTATTTTATTTGTGAACGCTGTCAGTTGGGATTGGTCATCTCTTAACTGCCATGGCTTATAATATCTTTATTATTATTATTTTACTGCCTCGTTGGTCTAGTGGTCACAAGCGCGACTACTGTGCATGAGGTCTTGGGTTCGATTCCCAGGTCGGGCAAAGTGTTATTGGGTTTTTCCATCAGGGATTTCTCAGTAGCAGCCTCGGAGTCTGGATTTGTGCCCGGTTGATGGCAATAGGCTCGCCCCCTATTACATGGGACTAAAAACATAACTGGCGAAATGTGGGTGTACTAATGGGTACACCTCTGCCTAACCCTTCGGGGATTGCAGGCGTGATGTTATGTTTATGTTATTATTTTATTGTTTTATTTTAATTGTTTTCACATAGACAATAAGAATATTGTAAGGTGATTAACACACGGCACTACGCGCCGCCGTGGTTGACGGTGAGGCGGAGCTCATGTCGCATTGGCCTCTAATAAATCCGTTGATGCCTAACACGCGTACACCGCCCGACTGCGCGGTCGAACGGTGCAATCTGCTTTACCGCCACCGCCCTCCGCAGCGATGCGCGGTGCCGTGTGTTAAAGGCCTAACCACGATTTTGTAAAAACCTTATTGAAAAGAGTGTCCGTGGAATTTTTTTGCTCGTCCTTCTCCGTAGAGGCCTACCTACGTTTTGGAACGAGCAACTACCTTCAACTTTTTGACTAACAGACCGACTCCTTGACAGTACAAAAGTGCCTGTAAATGGTCAAATTGAAATTTAATAAATGACACAAATTATATTTCAAGGCTTTTTTGGTCTACATTTTAAGCTGGTGTTATACAAAATCAATTCAATACAATCTAAAAACATTAGATTCTGTTTAATTACTATTTTATAGTATTTTATTCTTTCACGTTATTAGTAGGTTATGGTGATTAACTTTAAGTCTAGAGCTAAGGTTTGTACAAAGAGCAAGTGTGCCTCCTACCTAGAAAAAAAAAGAATTATTTTTATTTGATACAGAACCCTTACAGTTTTCTTTCTAAGAGTTATGACACGACAAAAAAGTTTAAAAGCGTCATAATAATGAACAGTTTACAGGTTAGTAATGAAACACGCACCTCGGTTAAGAGCGTGCATTTAAAAGATTATGACACCTATTTACTAATATATTTAACGATCAAAATCCGCTATGAAAAATCTAGTAGACATTGGCAGAAAAGTTAATCTATACAAGTAAAGATTTAAGTATCTGTGTGTAACATCAAAATAACGGTTTAGTCCCATCTCATCCCCTTCCCATCTCATCCCCCATGCTTTAATACCTAAAAAAATTCACACCTCTCACTCCTGGCATAAATCTGTCAACGGTACAGTCATGAACAAAAAAAACTCATGCAGTAAAATTGAGTAATATAATATATTTTTTTTTGTTAGCCGTTACTGTCCCACTCCTGGGCAAAGGCCTCCCCCCATTCCTTCCACTTTGCACTTTCCATCTTTGTTTCCAGGAAAGTGGAAGGAAAAAATATAATATATTAAAAATTAATAAATAAATATATTATATTCAAAATTAACAATTAAACTATTCTTTTACTTTTTAAGATAACCTATAAAAAACCATGTAATAGGGGGCGAGCCTATTGCCATCAACCGGGCACAATCCAGACTCCGAGGCTGCTACTGAGAAATTCCTGATGGAAAAAACCCAATAACACTTTGCCCGACCTGGGAATCGAACCCAAGACCTCATGCACAGCAGTCGCGCTTGCGACCACTAGACCAATGAGGCAGTCAAATAAGTCAAGTTAAATAAATTTGTTAAATATAATGTTGTATATTTGGTAGGTACGTGAAAAGGTCATAACGTATATTTCATACCGCTAGGTAATAGGGATTAATTTTGACGCAGACGAAGTCGCGGGCAGAAGGTAGTATATCACACAAATGTCGTTGAGACTGTACTTTAAACAATTGATGTATGCCAGGAGTGAGAGGTGTGAAATTTTTGTAGGTATAAAAGCATGGGGGATGAGATGGGAAGGGGATGAGATGGGACTAAACCAAAATAACAGCGTTATTTAGAAAATAAATATGTACAAGGTATAAAAAAGAAAAAACATTTGTTTTTATTTTTGAGTATGTGTGTTTCGGTTAAGCTCGGAAACGGCTCGACCAATTTTGACAGGACTTTCAATAGTGACATTATAATTAGTTACTAGGGTACTTTTTAGGCTTTTATTTTTGTAGGCTTTCTCGCAAAAACATGACCCCGACAAGACTCCATGACATGATATATATAACATTGACCCGAATGAAATCGTGCGCATAAGTTAATGTCATTTATAATTTCCATTTTAGTCTAAAAATTATACAGGCTAACTGTTCACTTACTGCATATTTTAAGGGGTGTAAGTACTCATGAATATAAACCACTGTCATCGCTGGACCAACTTCAAATCTTCTACATACATAACATCACGCCTGTAATCCCCGAAGGGTTAGGCAGAGGTGTACCCATTAGTAGGTACACCCACATTTCGCCTGTTATGTTTTTAGTTCCATGTAATAGGGGGCGAGCCTATTTCCATCAACCGGGCTCAAATCCAGACTCCGAGGCTGCTACTGAGAAATTCCTGATGGGAAAACCCAATAACACTTTGCCCGATCTGGGAATCGAGCCCAAAACCTCATGCACAACAGTCGTGTCACAAAGGCTATTTTCACTGTCTCACTGCAGAGCAAAAGCCTCTTCTCATACAAAGAAAGTACGAGCGAATTGTGACCCTTGCTTAAAGCGGATGGGCGTTTTCAGACTCATATATCTATATATTTAAAAGGCAATCGTTACTGACTGTCAGATTTATCAACACACACCTCGAACCACTGAACGAAATGCGCTGAAATTCGCCAAAAAGAGCTCTATTACTACTAAATAATAATAATAATAATATCTTGGGACAACTCACACACGGCTATCTGATCCCAAGCTAAGCAGAGCTTGTGTTATGGTAACCAGACAACTGATATACATACTTATATAATGTATAAATACATACATATTATAGATAAATCGCACCCAGACACAGAACTAACAATCATGCTCATCACACAAAGTTTGTCCTGGGTGGGAATCGAACCCACGACCTCCGGCTTAGCAGTCAGGGCCACTAACCACTGGACCAACAGGCCTGTCAATCAATATTTGAATTTTGTTCTAGAATAAGTTTACTTTATGTTGATGCTGACGTCATTAAAAGCAGTAAACATAACATTTGCTTTAGACCTCCATTTACGAAGCGTCGTAAACTTTTGCTTGTATGTAGGTACCTATATCATTAAGTTTTTTCTACAGACAAATAAAATGATTGAGCATTTTTTTAAGTGTTGGAAAATTTTATGTAGATTTGACAATCATCTTTAAAAATAAATAAAATTTAAGTGTCTGTTTGTAATTATCAAAGACAGCTTTTTACAAAATAAATATATTGAATGTTTTTTCTGGCTAATATATGACACAACAGCTGAAAACTATTAAAATGCTACTAATTAAAAACGTTCAAAATCTTGTCGCAATTTTTGACATTGATTGTCACTGACATCTCATGTCAGTGACAATCAATGTCAAAAACTGTGAGTACATAAAATTAGAGGAATAATAATTATGCCTCTAATTTTATGTACTAATCATTATAATCTATTTTCAGTCTAAATCTGTCAATTATTGAAAGATTGAGACTGAAAATAGATTATAATGATTCTTAGAACATAACATTAACATTCAGGAATTTCTCAGTAGCAGCCTCAGAGTCTGAATTTGTGCCCGGTTGACGGCAATAGGCTCGCCCCTATTACATGGGACTAAAAACATAACTGGTTCTTACAAGTTAGTAGAATTACCTTCCTGATTTTCTCTCCATCAAACTAAATACCTAACAAAACAAAAATAGGAAGTAGTTTATTTTCTTAGAATATAATGCTTTGTGTGGTTTAAAAGGGAGCATTTTATGAACGTTCACCGGTCCGGTGTCTGTAGCTAATCAAATCTTGCAAGTTGCATTTGAGCAACTACCGGATAATTTATCAAGCTGAAATTTTGCGTAAATGTGCTGAGCTGGCCTGATGATAGAGCTGGAAGGTGGCTAAAGGCACGTTATCAAATCTTACAATGTTTTGAGCAACTTCCCTGTGTTCGATTGAGCTGTAATTTTGAACACAAAAACAAAATATGCAATACAAAGACTTAAGCTAAATTGTAAAAAAAATGTATCTTTCTTTTTTCTTTCTTCATCGTGTGGGTAGTAAAGTCTTACGACCTTACACACCCTAGTGTCAGAGTTTCTAAACCGCCTCAAGGGCCTCTGAAATGGTTTGAGTGGAACAGTAAGTCCAGGTTTCCTCACGATGTTTTCCATCACCGATGTCAGTGATGTCTAAGATAAACTTTAGAAAGTACATTTGATTTGAAAAGACACATTGGTACTTGCCCGGATTTTAACCCTCAACAACCTCATGCATGAGAGGCCTTAACCACTGGGCCATCACGACAGTAAAAAAAGTAGGTAAGTAGAAAAAAAATATGTTTAAATAGAACTTTTTTCATTTCAGTTCGATGTCATTATTGTTATTCAACCCCTCAACCCCTGCAGGGAGCAGAACGTAGGCGATATGGTAACATGTTACAATTTCTGTTAAATCACGGTTGCGTGTTAGAACACAGGCGCGTCCCATTATGTTGGATTATTCGCAATGTGTATGACTAACACAAGCTTCGAAATGATGAAAATTGTTATCGTGTTCCGACGCGATACCAGTTATATGATCAAAATAACTATCTATACTAATATTATTAAGCTGGTCAGTTTGTTGGATTGCGCTAATCTATGTAACTACTGGTTCGATTTTCCCAGATTGCTATAAGCAACAATTGTTTTTTTTAAACTTGAAAAAAGAAAACAAAGAAAGTGAGTGAAACGATTGACATAAGGTATTTATATGGCAGAGGCGAGTGGCAACGCCGGGAGGGGCCGCCCTAGGATGACCTTCACTGACCTTATTGGTGAGGTCCTTCAGAAAGGTCAGGTGCGGAGTATTCGTAACCGGCGTGCTTGTATGACGAGATGTATGAACGTAGATGAGGCGAAAGGAGTATATAAGGATCGTAGCAGATGACGTTCTGTAGTTTCTGCCTACCCCCATGGGAAAAGACGTGAGTTTATGTATGTATGTTCTTTAAACTTAGTGATCCGTAATTTATGTCAGGTATTAAAATAACAGGCAATGAAACCATTTACTTATTGGTCCATGTAATTAATGTGAAAAGCATTGATTAAAACTATTTACCGTTTCGATAGTATTAGATAAACTAAGTTGCAAATTTTTTGTTAAAAAATAAAAGGCAAAAGGCTAGCCCCCTATTACACAGGACTTAAACATAACTGGTGAAATGTAGGTGCACTAATGGGTACAACTCTGCCTAACCCTTCGTGGATTACAGTTCTGTTCGCGCGCGCCTCAAAGAGCTGTCAGCACAGGGACGGGGCTCCCAACGGGGCCAACGCCTGCCGGGGTTGCGGGACGTCTTAACAGGATACCGTGGCCCCGGAACGTAAAGGGCAACAGAAGGAACAGGGTGGTTTTTTAGTCAGTAAAAGTCTGACAGTCCCTTCCACCCAACCCAGGGCGGAAGGAGTCATTTGATGATTTCTACCACTTAAAAAAAAAAATAGTCTGATCAAATTCTACAGTCTTTTGCATGAGAGCGTGACCCCTAATTTAACTTTCTAAAGTTAGTAAAAATTGTTAAAGTTTTTTCCACTGAAAATTAGAAACCAGCCAAGTGCGAGCATGCACATGAGCGGTTCCGTAGTACCATTTTATAATATTAAAATCTAACAAAAACGACGGGAAAAAAGTTGGCCGTCACGGACGCCCGGCAGATGTGAACCATCTCAGTGAATATTCAAATTGATAATTAATAAAAACTAAAACCTCACGCCTGTAATCCCCGAAGGGTTAGGCAGAGGTGTACCCATTAGTACCTACACACACATTTTGCCAGCTATGTTTAAGTCCCATTTTATAAGGAGCGAGCCTATTGCCATCAACACAAATCCAGACTCCGAGGCTGCTACTAAGAATTTCCTGATGGAAACACCCAATAACACTTTGCCCGACCTAGGAATCGAACCTAAGACCTCACCCAAGACCTTGTACCTAATAATAATTCTCCTTCCCATTCTCAATTTTCTCATTAATGCGCGCGCACACATACAAGAGAGTCGGTATTTAGATAAATATAAATGTATCTGGAAAAATTCAACCGCGATACAAGAAAAGTCCCCAGTGTCGGACTTCGACTTCTTAGGAAAAAAAAGGAATAGGACTTAGGCCCTTTGATTACGAAACCCTAATAAAAACTTTCACGACTTCAAACAAAATAAAATGTTTCAAACTTATTCTTTACTTCAAGTGAAATTGCTCCCAACTGCATTCTAGTACGAACGGTAAATACTGCGGTACCTTATGTGGTTGTAATAGGGGCGATTTTACAACATCAAGGTATGGTCAGATAAGCTGACGACAGTACAAATAAATTCGGTGTAATATAAGCGACTGGCCACGTCTATCCCATTGTGTAATCTTGTTACCGCGATTGCTACGGTTGTTGTTAGGATAAAACACAAACAGGTTACGTTACAAAAGGCACATAGGTACTTGATAGGTACATGATATAGTAGTTTTTAGATATAAGGTCCATTGCATTCACGTGTAATTATGTATAATTCTGTAAGCAAATACTGTAAAACATTGATTTAAAAAAAAAAGAATTTTGAAAATCCGTCGACAATTGGCGGAGTATTCGATGAACAAATATACACAAAATAACATACAATCATCCGAACATAGTACCTCCTCCTTTTTGTGAAGTCGGTAAAGAGTCAGTATGGAGTTTCTTACCTATTCTTCTCCATACAAAAGTACCCTTTGAAATGGGCAACTAGTAGATTCAATATTTTCTTCTTTTATATGACGTTTAACATTGCCTTTTAATGACCTAATTGAAATGAATGATTAGACTTAATCTGGACTTGTGTTTCTAATCAAATTTGTGTAAAATTCGGGTTTTTATTTTGAGTATATTTTTGTTTAAGAGACTGTGCTGACTTTTTGGTTAGTAAGTGAATCAATCAGCTTAGCCTTTTCTCCAACTATGTTGGGGTCCGCTTCCAGCCAAACCGGATGCAGCTGAATACCACTATTTTACATGGAGCGACTGACCTCCACATCCTAGTTGTCAGACTTTCGGGCTTCTCTGAGGACAAGTAACGCTTGTCAAAGATCCATGCATGACATTTTTTGGCAAATAAACAAGAAAATAAATTCAGCAAAGTTTTTACCGAAACCTATAAAAAAACAAGAATAAAGTTTAAATTGTGGCAAAAGCTCAACTTGCCTTGTATTAATTGTAAGCACCGTCTTACTCGCTTATTTTTTAGAGTTCCGTAGTCAAAGGGTGCGAGGCCCTATTACTAAAACCCCACTGTCTGTGTATCACAGAGCTGTTCTATGGCAATAGGTGAAATTAATATAATAAATATAATAATAATAAATATCTTGGGACAACTCACACACGGCTATCTGATCCCAAGCTAAGCAGAGCTTGTGTTATGGTAACCAGACAACTGTTAAACATACTTATATAATTTATAAATACATAAATATTATAGATAAATCACACCCAGACACAGAACTAACAATCATGCTCATCACACAAAGTTTGTCCTGGGTGGGAATCGAACACACGACCTCCGGCTTAGCAGTCAGGGCCACTAACCACTAGACCAACAGGCCCGTCAAAATAAAAAATGTATATAAGTATGTACCTACTATAGCCGCTATAAATAAATAAATGAATTCACTTTTTTTTTTTTTTTTAATTATTTATTTGTTCGTTAAAAACACAAAAGTAATACATATTTGGGATGACGCAAACATAAACTCATTTGAGTTTTACCGTGCATCATAATCATCGACTACATGGTAAGATCAACTAAACGTAATCACACACAACGTCAACTAAAACATAACACAAAAACAAAGAGGGTATAAGAAAAATTATACAGTAGTACGTAATATCTAATTGACGTGCGAACATCGGCAACCACGCTGGCCCGAGACCGCCAGTCTCACTACAAAGTAGTAGTGGTATGAATTCGAAGGTGATACAGGTTGCTCCTTAACTTCCTGCTTCCTGGTTGTTTAACTTAAAATGAGTCAGTTCAGAAAACACTTAAAATAAATAAATTCTCTAAAAGCGGGTCATACAAGAAACATGTTTTTCGTATGTAAACATAACATCACGCCTGTAATACCCGAAGGGTTAGGCAGAGGTGTACCCATTAGTACACCCACATTTCGCCAGTTATGTTTTTAGTCCCATGTAATAGGGGGCGAGTGTATTGCCATCAACCGTTTACAAATCCAGACTCCGAGGCTGCTACTGAGAAATTCCTGATTCCTGTTTTTCGTTTGTTGTCTATAATATCATCATATTATAAAGAGGTTAAGTATGTGAGGATGCTACGTTATCACTGAGTGCTATGGGGTTTATTTTATTATCAAGAAATTATGGATCCATCAGAAAAATCACGCGAACAAAGTCACGGGGAGATTGCTAGTACCGTACTCTGTTACGGAACCATTTTTGGCCAGTTTCCTCATTTCTTTTGTAACAGACGTAGCTACCTAATTTTTTTTTTATTATATTAGTCAACTCAGCCGCGTACACTTTCGTAGAATTTATATTCTTTTTTTTTTCTTTTACAGTCCACCGGCTTTTGTAGAAACGTGACGGTGCGAATTAGAATTTAAATAAAACGGAAATGTAGTAAAATTTCAAGAAATTATGATGATGAATCTGTTTACTTTGGTTTTCCAGAACTTTAGATGCTGAATTGAGAGTAATTCGTTCGTTCGTAAAATTAAATCTGAATATTGAATTATGAATTCAGTAGGTACTTAATTTACTAACAAAATTATAATTTAAGATAAAAGTTTAGATGTTTCAGTGGTAAAGGCGCTCGCCTGTCATACATAAAATTGTGTTTTCGATTTCGAGCAAGTATCAATACTTTCTAAGTTTATCTTTGACAAAACTGATATTCACTGATATTCTGATTTCTCAGTAGCAGCTTCGGAGTCTGGATTTGTGCCCGGTTGATAGCAATAGGCTCGCCCCCTATTACATGGGACTAAAAACATAACTGTACTAATAGGTACACCTCTGCTTAACCTTTTGGGGATTACAGGCGTGATGTTATGTTGAGTATGTTATGTTATGTAAAACTGATATTAGTAAACGAAAATATTGTAAGAAATCTTGGACTTATAATTTAGTTTCAACACTTTTGGTTAACTGGTAGAGAATAAGGCTTTAAGTCCGCCGTAAATTATTTATTTATTTTAACTTTAAATAAATAAATTAATAATTTTGTTAGTCTATAAACGCCAATTCGCCGTGAGCAAGCGTGATGATTAATGCTCGCGCCTTCTCTGTGTATTTAATTCTGGTATTATAATTTAAAATAATATTTTTAGTCTACTCTGTTGTTGTGTCTTTTTTGTTACCTATTAAAAAAAATGAAACTCGGAAAATAAATAGAACTTTCCCCAATAGACAGTTCTATTGGCGAAAATTCTGTTAAACATAAATTATTCATCTCTTCTCAATAGACTTCAACGATTGAATTGAACTCCACAAAAAAAAAACCAATATAAGTAGATACGTACCGCTCTTTGTGTGTAAAGTAATTTTGAAGCGACATTGAATAACAAAAATACAATATATGAAAAGTATGTAATAACATCACGCCTGTAATCCTCGAAGGGTTAGACAGAGGTGTACGTATTAGTACACCCATATTTCACCAGTTACATTTAAATCCATGTAATAGGGGGCGAGCCTATTGTCATCAACCCGTCACAAATCCAGACTCCGAGGCTGCTACTGAGAAATTCCTGATAGAAAACATCCGAATTGAGAACCTCCTCCTTTTTTAGAAGTCGGTTAAAAAACACAATAACACTGTGCCCGACCTGTAAATACAACCAAAGACCTCAGCAGTTGCGCTTTGCGACCACTAAACCAACGAGGCACTATGGAAAAGGTCATAAGGTCCCAAGTGTACATAATGAAACATTCTCAAAGACAATACTGAAACAGTTTTGAAAAACATTGAATAGTATTGTCACGCAATTTAATTTGGTAGAAGTAAATACACAAACTGTCATGTTAACCCTACTTTACGTGACCAAGATAATAAACGTTTTGACAAACAGTTAAATAGGGGTAGGTACCATTTTACGTTTAAGTGTCAACATGACGAGTAAATGTTTACTTGCGTTGCAGGGTTTTTAGAACGAAGTAGGAGTTAACTGGCAGAAATCGTCACGTAAGGAAAAAGCGTTATGCCCCCTCCAGGAGACTGTCTGTCTCTTAACCTCTGTCTCTTTCTAGTTTTTAAGGGGAAATCGTCACGTAAGGAAAAAGCGTTATGCCCCCTCCAGGAGACTTTCTGTCTCTTAACCTCTGTCTCTTTCTAGTTTTTGAGGGGCTGACAATCATTTTTTTTTAAATGAAACTCTTTGTTATTTTTTTCCTGTTTTGTCTTTGAGTTTAAAAAAAAACATATGAACTTACATACACAAACAACCCAATACGGGTATTGGTCATACAAATATTTGTTCGTTGCTAGAAAACAGGTCAGTTGCGTACCTAGTATGAGATGTATGAACGTAGACGAGGCAAAATGAGCATGTAAGGATCGTAGCAGATAAGGTTCTGTGGTCTCTGCCAACCCCTATGGGAAAAAAGCGTGAGTTTATGTATGTATTAACTAAAAATCCAGGTTTTATTACTATGTTTTCCTTCATCAATGTCACGGATGTTCAAAATACTTAGAAAATGCATATGAATTAAAAAAGTCACGTTAGTACTATCCCGGATTTGAATCCGGGATCACTCTCGCTCTCGGGCTTACTCTTGCAAAATTATCATAACTGCAAAAATAAAAAGGGAAGTAAGAACTGGATAGATGGCAAAAACTGATTAATAGGATGTTTTTCAAGTCAAATTACTTAGGGAAACGGATTATCCTAATAAAATAAAATCTCTAATTCGGCCCTTTCCAAATTGGTCGTGTTCAACGATTAACGTTAATTAATCGACTTCCAAATAGGGTTACCATGCGTCCGGATTTGTCGGGACATTACGCGGCTTTTAGATTTAGCGCTCAAATATTTTTTGGACTTCTTATTTATGCCATGCATTTATTTTATGCATTAATTCGGACTGAAGTAGGAAACTTTTAAGAGCGTTTACGCCCTACGACATTTCATACAAACTGATGAACCGATTTTAATAAAACTTCCTACACAACATAAGCAGGATACATAGGTGTAAATAGTTAGTTAAAATTGTTTTCAATAAATGGTTTTACAACTAAATTTGGTTAACTATAGAAACAGATATTATTTTCAATTATCTGTTTTAAAAAGAACGAGAAGAAAGAAGAATGTTGAATGTCGAAGAATGTTGTAAGCTCTCTCAAGAATGAATTACACAAAAAACATATATAAATGTAGTTATCAAAAAAATTATAATTTTTTATAACTTTTCTTTCACGTCTATCCCAGGTTGTGGTTAATAATGGAACACATATGTTGCCTAGAAATGACTTTTTCACATTTGACTTCAAGAAACCCAGGCCATCGGGAAACTACTCTAGCCAAAAGTTGTATGCTTAATAAAATACTTTTTTTAAAAGTCAATCAATCTGCCTAGCCTTTTCTCAACTATCTTGGTGTCGCCTTCCAGTCTAACCGGATGCAGCTGAATACCACTATTCTACATGGAGCGACTGCCTATCTGACCTCCACAACCCAGAAACTGGGTAATACGATAAGACCCCTTGGTAAGACTGGTTGTCAGATTTTCGGACTTATGACGACCCGTAACGGCTGTCAAAGATCCACTTAAGACAACCGGGACCAACAAAAAAAGACTTTTTTTCTTGACTTTTTTTAAAAGTCCGACTATTTATTACGTCTTTTTTATGGTAACCCTACATCAACCACAACACAGATTTTGGTTAATTAGAGGGTTATTTCAACCCTTTTTGATGCCGTCATGAATAAGACTGTGTTGGCAAAATAATCATTATATTTTAATGGCTACCTAACTATTTTAGTTATTAAGAGGAACCTACATCAAGGCTAGGTCTTGTACTCATTAGTGTACTTACTGAGTGTTAATGATTTGATGTACGAAATTCATTATTATTACCTACGGGTATTATATTTAGACTTAAAGCATCATCATCTAGCCTTTTCCCAACTATGTTGGGGTCGTCCTCCAGTCTAACCGGATGCAGCTGAATACCAGTATTTTATATGGAGCGACTGCCTATCTGACCTACACAACCCAGTAACTGGGTAATACGATACGCCTAGGTAAGACTGGTTGTCAGACTTTCGGCCGGGCTTCTGACGACCCGTAACGACTGTCAAAGATCCCCGTATGACAGCCGGGACCAACGGCTTAACGTGCTTTCCGAGGCACGGAGGAGTCTCGGTGCGTAAAGATGGTCACCCATCCACGGACCAACCCCGGCAAGCGTAGCTTAACCTGACGGATCGACCCGTGCGTTATTACTTAGCCACGAGCTCCTCAAAGTCATATTTAGACTTAAAGCAAGCTATTTAAAGCACAAATTACTTATATCCAGACGTATGTACTAAACGTAGTGGTAGAGCTCTTTGTGAAGGAACTCGTTTGGGAATGTACTACCTAAGTACCTACCTATTTCATCATCCATAATACCTATTTCTATCACAAACCAGCTTTGCTATGTTCTGTTTCTGGGTGCCGATGTGATAATAGGCTAATTAGATACAAACATACATACGTACATACACTCACGCCTTTTTCCCTTGGGGGTAGGCAGAAACTACAGAACGCCACCTGCTAATTAGATATGAGCCTATAATCACGCCTCGTTGATTTAGTGATCGCAAAGCGCGTTTGCTGAGCCTAAGATCTTGGGTTCGATTCCCAGGTCGGGCAGTGTAATTGGGTTTTTCAAATGGCCTTAAGTACACTTCACAAAAATTCGTACATTTGCCCCGCTTAAGTACAGTCGAATAAACTATTTAATGTTGTACAAACAAAGATATTAGTCTTCCTACTGCAATAATAATACCAGTCTATTATTGTCTTAATGCAGAGCAAAAGCCTTTTCTCATCTCACATAGAGAGGGTACGAGCGTTTTCCTTCTTCGAAATCCGTTATTTTCAAGATAATCCTAACTAATATTATAAATGCGAAAGTAAGTTTGTTTGTTACCATTTTACGCCTAAGCCACTGAACCGATCATCCTGAAATTTTGCATATACGCTGCCAGGTGTACAGAAACGAACATAGGGTATCTTTAATCCCGATAAAAAGTATGGCGCCACGTGTCGTTTCGAATCATGATTTTAACTAAATAATTTAAATGACATAATAATTTTTACCGCGACTTCGTCTGTGTCCACTGAAATTTACGCGGACGAAGTCGCGGGCAAAAGCTAGTTTACTATACAATAGAAAAATACACTTTGGTTCTTCCCGTGCCCGATTACAAACCCATAACCTCGGACATAAGATTCAGTCTCACGACGATAATGTTCTAATAACATAACATCACGCCTGTAATCCCCGAAGGGTTAGGCAGAGGTATACCTATTAGTACACCCACATTTCGCCAGTTATGTTTTTAGTCCCATGTAATAGGGGGCGAGCCAATAATGTTCTAATAAACATTCTAATAATAATTTTTAATCAGTTCTCAACTCAGCGGCTGCAAGTTGGCCTTTAGACCAAATAGCTTGTTCAAGTGTACATTCTCCCAACTTAGGAACCACTAACCGTGTCTCGTTGTAATATAATTAGTGTTGGTCTCGCTTCGAATTCTATTTGCTTCGTTAGGCTAACAAGCGTGAAACTATAAAGAAACGTAAACTACGTCGTTCTACTGTATACTAGCGTGGCCTGAGTAATTAAGTATGGAATATATGTCTGGATGAACTATTTTAATAAACCCTTTTGGCAATCTTCGGGTACGGAACCCTGAAAACGTTGAAAATGTAGATACAATGTGTCAAATCAAAAGTCTAATAAAAAACCTAAAAGCGAAAAGTCACTCACTCATTTTCTCATCACGAAATATCGAAAACCGCTTGACGTATAAAGATGAAATTTGGCAGAGAGGTAGATTATAGTTAGTAGATGTCTGCTAAGAAAGGATTTACGAAAATTCACCCCTTTAGCGGATAAAACGGGGGCCATAAAAACTTTGAACCCTCGTTTTATTTCGTATCGAGAAATCAGTTTTAACGCGAACGAAGACGCGGGCAGAAGTTAGTTTTGTATAAAAACCAAGTGGATAGTAACCAAAGACTTACAATTTAATAATGTAGGCGACATGAATAAGTACAGTCAGCAACAAAAGTCGATTAACATTTATGATTTTTAAATCCTAATTATTAAGTACAATATTAAAAATAAAATGCAATGAATATAAAATTCCTGTTTAAATGATATAAAAAAATAAAAAAACACGACTGCAAAAATTACACGTATTTGTACTTTGTTTACTCATCAGTTTTTATTTACGACGTTTTTATTTACTGTGTAATATATTTTTTTATTCTACTTGTCAAATTCTAGACGATAAAAAGTTTTTAAAGTGACCACACCGGTTTCTTTTTATTTTTTACTAGCATATGTTACTCGGAACGATGCAAGGATTGTAACGATACCCAAACATCTAAATCAGTTCAGGCGTTAAAAATGTTATAGTGGAATAAAGAAACTCACATACATACATTAACCATGAACACATAACACTCCTTTTTTTTGGGCAGTCGTGTAAAAAGTAACATTGTTAATCGACTTTTGTTGCTGACTGTACCTCCTACCTCTGAACATCAGGTACTCAATAGGCTAAAACTCAAGTAATCACTATGTAAAAGTAATTAATTAACGCTTTCCTGTTGTTTTGGGAATTAAATACGGTGATGTACGAATATAGATTACTCTGAATTTATTGCTCACGCTGTGCAGTGTTGCGGACCACATTCATTTGTTTTAATTGCTGTAGACTGAGATCCTAGTGTCGCCAGACCTACGTCATTTTCAATCCTGGGCCATTTTTTCTGGTGTCAGGTACAATAATGTACCTTAATCACTTACGTTCATAATATGATAGAATACTAAGGTATGCATACTTCAATACTTGCTATCTCCAATGCTAGACCCAGCTTTCAGGTACAAATGTACCTACCACCTACTTACGTTTATGAGATATTAGAATATGTAGTACATACAAATAAACAACACCTACACCGGGCCTGGTTTAACGGGCCTGTTGGTCTAGTGGTTAGCGGCCGAGACTGCTAAGCCGGAGGTCGTGGGTCCGATTCCCACCCAGGAAAAACTTTGTGTGATGAGCATGATTGTTAGTTCTGTGTCTGGGTGTGATTTATCTCTATATATGTATGTATTTATAAATTATATAAGTATGTACATCAGTTGTCTGGTTACCATAACACAAGCTCTGCTTACCTTGGGATCAGATAGCCGTGTGTGAGTTGTCCCAAGATATTATTATTATTATATTATAGTTTTCATAGGCTATAAATATAGTCAGATATTTTGGAATTCTGACCTCATAATATGCTTTAATGTCCTGACTTAAAGGTCTGGGATCTCGGACTATTTGTTTGTACTGTACTGTCTTTGGTTTACAGAATTGACAACATTATTTGGGTCTTGTAGAAATTTAATAATCATTATTTAGGCTCATTTTATTTGACACTGGCTATACTATATTTTTGGGCAATTTACCTGACGACAGTAATGAGGAGGACTAGGTTCTTAGATGTATGACTTGTTAAGACATTTTGTGGTCTATCCGTGCATGTGTCTATCCATCTATTCGTCCATCCTCACAAACTTCCGCATTTAAAATAGTAGTAGGAGTAGTACGATAAGATATAACATCTAACATAACATCACGCCTGTAATCCCCGAAGGGTTAGGCAGAGGTGTACCCATTAGTACACAAACATTTCGCCAGTTATGTTTTTAGTCCCATGTAATAGGGGGCGAGCCTATTGCCATCAACCGGGCACAAATCCAGACTCTGAGGCTACTACTGAGAAATTCCTGATGGAAAAACCCAATTACACTTTGCCCGACCTGGGAATCGAACCCAAGACCTCATGCACAGCAGTCGCGCTTGCGACCACTAGACCAACGCGGCAGACAAGTAATAATATATAAGTTAAGGATCACCATTCCGTCTCGAGTAATCATTTTCATCGATGCTTGATACTTATCTGATTCTGCGTAAGAGGAGCCATTACCCTACAAGACAGAAATAATCTAGTAGTTTTAAGAAGCTTAACAATTATTTTGATGTTGATGTCACCCAACTTTAACAGTATTTTATGATAACACAAACAACGTACTTACCGACAAAACGTGACGATATACTGAACTATAATTCAATATCTATTATTATTCACGGCAAAAACAATGAAGAAATAGAATATTAATTGACTTGAAATAAATAAACACGAAATAAATGCATTATCATCACGTTTGGCTCAGCTATTTGTAATATTTGGTGATGAAATCAAAATATTATTGCAGTGAATAATTTCGAAATTATTTTAAGTCGTCATCAACATATTGCCTTAATTAATATAAAATGGGATTGTACATACATAACATCACGCCTGTAATCCCCGAAGGGTTAGGCAGAGGTATACCTATTAGTACACCCACATTTCGCCAGTTATGTTTTTAGTCCCATGTAATAGGGGGCGAGCCTATTGCCATCAACCGGGCACAAATCCAGACTCCGAGGCTGCTACTGAGAAATTCCTGATGGAAAAACCCAATAACACTTTGCCTGACCTGGGAATCGAACCCAAGACCTCATGCACAGCAGTCGCGCTTGCGACCACTAGACCAACGAGGCAGTCACACTAGACTGCCTCGTTGGGATTGTACAATAAATATCAATATTGAAGGAAATAAATGTGTGATCTAAATTTTCGTGTGCGAATAACATTTTATGTAATTGGTCTTTAGTAATAAGAAATCAAACCGTGAAACAGGGAGTCGGGACCGCGGCAGGCCACGAAGGAGATGGCGGGACGAACTGGGTGGATTTCTCCAAAACTGGAAGGATGAGGCACTGAATAGGGAAAGATGGAAGGAGTGGAGGGAGGCCTTTGCCCAGGAGTGCGACAGAATAGGCTAACAAAAAAAAAAGAATTCATATATCTACATTTATTTTTGTTAGCCTATTCTGTCACACTCCTGAGCAAAGGCCTCCCTCCACTCCTTCAATCCTTCCTATATCCGTGCCTCATCGCTCCAGTTTTGGCGCAATCCGACTATTTCTACATAACCGAAATATTTTCTATTTAAAAACTACAGCCTTTTATAAGTCTTCCGAAAACATTTTCAGATTTTTTCTTTTATTTAAATTGAACGATATTGCGTTCAAAAACAATTACGTCGGCAAGGTAAAATATTCAGTTAAAATAATAACCTTGCCCAAGCTTTTATATAAAAGCGCTTTGCACACGGACCAACTTAAGTTGAGGCAACTAGTTACTCTTTAAAAGTTTCCTGTAAAAGTTGATAGTTGCTATAACCTTCACGGTTGCTGCAACTTTATGGCAATCTGTGAGCAACTTTCACAGCTGAGTTCCCGTACTCAGCGCATTGCCGGGCACACAGAGAGGGAGGGGGGGTGTGAAATCACCCGACGCGTTGCGATTGACGGATGAGGAAACCGGCAACTTTAAAAACCGGTACAATATTTAACAGTTGCTAGTTGCGGCAACTAGCAACTAACTTAGTCATCGATTGCAGCAACTGAAAACTGCTGACGATTGCCGCAACTTGAAACTCGAGTTGCTCTGTGTGCGCAGTCCAATTGAAATGTATTGCCAGCTACTGCAATAGTTGCTCTGTGTGCAAAGCGCCTAAGAATCCACATCCATAACTCCAGAAGCTAAATTGCCCAATTAAATAAAGAATTTTCTTTTACAGATGGCGCAAAAACCGAAAACTCAACAAAGAAAAATATCGCTCTACTGACCAACATGCGCATCTAATAAACCGAAGATGGATTCAAAAACAATATTAACAGCCCTCACCATGTTAATCATGTGTAAATTCTGTTTTACAACAAAAGAAATGTACGGAAACACATCTATATCAAAATTAGATAGCACAACAAATTTCGCCAACAAACCGAAAATTCTTCTCAATAAAACTGATGAAGAATTCGAAATAGACGAGTATATAATGAATACAACACTACACAGAGAAGATAACGTAGAAAATACAACAGAATCTGGAGAAGTAACGAATGTGACCCGACCTTGTGTAGGTGACCCTGAGTATTGTGATTGGTCAGAAGAAGCATATTTAGAAATGCTTAATGAATATATTTTTCCACACCCTTTTGAGTGGGTTTTGATAGCGACACATGCTATAGTGTTCGTGATTGGCTTAATAGGGAATGCTCTAGTTTGTATAGCGGTGTATAGGAATCATTCCATGAGGACTGTGACTAACTACTTCATCGTAAACCTAGCCGTGGCTGATTTTATGGTGATTCTCATTTGTTTGCCACCCACCGTGCTGTGGGATGTGACGGAGACATGGTTCTTTGGGACGGCTATGTGCAGAATTATACTCTATTTTCAGGTGAGTGAGTTTATTTTTATATTTATTTTCTTGTTTGAAAATTAGCAATTATTTTGAGGAATATGACACCATTTCCCAATAGTGTATTTTTCTGGAAAGGTTTTAGACTTTGAACTAAAACAGACTAAATACACACTAAATACACTTTATTTTAGCTCTGAAAACTCGAATCATTTTATTTAAAAATAAAAATATAAATAGTTATTTTAAAAAAATAAAATAAACGTTTTTATTGATTTATTATTTTCAAATAATTTTACAGTTAACTAAAAATTATTAAGATCAATAAATAGTTAGTCAATTGAGTGGACAAATAAATGACGTCACAGTTTGCCATTTGAAAACTTTGAAGTGATGTGAACCTTTCGTCGTTAAGCTCTGATATTAAAGAATATACAAAAGAGTTCATTCAAACAGATTATGCTCCTAAGGGCAGATATTGGAACTCATATAATCCAGATATTTTTATGTAAAAAGGCACTCTCAACGAAACCAAAAGTCATATAGGTATTCTTCTGACCATTGCTACCATTTTATTTTACTTCTGGACCATGCCTGAGAACCTTCTGGTTACGGAGATATTAAAGGTCAAAGTCCCTACATTCATAACATCACGCCTATAATCTCCGAAGCGTTGGGCAGCGGTGTACCCATTATTACACCCACTTTCGCCAGTTATGTTAAAGTCCTATGTAATAGGTGGCGAGCCTATTGCCATCAACGGGGCACAAATCCAGATTTCGAAGCCCCAACATCCTTATAAGTTATTTTACAAAACTATTATTTCAATGTTATAAGTAATTTTCCACACCAAAAATAAAAGGCGTTTCCCGAAATAATTTTTGCTCTGTATTACTTATTTTGATGCCCATGTATGAAAAAATATACACATAATTATATTAAAATTGTTATGATACATATTTTTTATCAGGTGCATGCCGTGTCAAAGATGATCGCTTATTCCATCTGAGTCTTGACCCAGCTGTTGACCAATAACTGACTGCCTAACTAACTAATAAATAATATATGACTAATGCGTCAAATTGAATACTACTATAAAACTGTTAACTGCTACAAAACTATTATAAAACCTTTACATATATGTCTGTTAGTTTTATAATTCAAATACTATACAACTTTACTAACTACAAACACATTATAATTATCGCTATTTCTAGAACAATTTCTAATAGAAAATCTGTTTCATTTCACATCGACACATTTTTCGATATTGTCTAAACAGCCAATAACAAATCTGACACATTTGTATAAACATCTTTTATAAATAATTACAATCATTAATTAATATCGTAAATACTAGCTTTGTTAGTTATTTTTTTAAAATTAACGTTGTGTATAACAGTAAAAATTTCTTTCTTCTCTTTATTTTTTAAGTAATATAAAGCAAAAATTATTGCTGTACGCGAAACATTGCGTTTACTGCTGCATACAACAGGGCTCGTGGGAGTATCTAAAGTTATGTTATACTAGCTTTTAACCGCGACTTCGTCCGCGTGTGTGTCGTACGACTAGAATTTTTTTCAGAAAGACCGTGTTTGTCATTATTAGTACTATCATGTTTATAAATATCGTAATACCGTCGGGCAGTAGCCCACCAGACACAAAACCCATCTGGTCAGAGGATTCTCCTTTTTTTTCAATGGAGGATGAGAAACTTTACACCCTGTTCTTCATACTTCTAAATCTACACTAATATTATAAAGAGGAAAAAAAATATTTTTGTTTGTTTGTAATAAACGCAAAAACTACTAGACCGATTTTAAAAATTCTTTCACCATTAGAAAGCTACATTATCTGCGAGTAACATAGGCTATATTTTATTTTATTTTTGCGCCGACGAAGTCGCGGGCAAAAACTAGTAATCAAATATTGAGCTTCCATACGAACTGTAGTTATTCGTGGTCATTTATTTAGTTCTGTGTTTATCAGCGCTGGAAGTTCCTTCCCGTATCCGACAGAATTTCGGACGATAAACTACAGCATATCGATAACATAGGTATGTACGTCATCAAGCCGTATCTAGGAGCTTGGAAATAATGGCTTCCTATGTACGAGCCAAACTCGATAGATATTCAATATGGGTGAAATATTTAAATATAGAATGCATTTTAGAATTCTGTTTCTAGCTTTTGCCTGCAACTTCGTCCGCATAACTGTCGGTTATCGCGGATGCAGACGAAGCCGCGGAATTTAAAGTAGCCTATATCCTTCTTTGGGGTTCAAACTTACCCTGTACCAAATTTCATCAAAATTGGTTCAGTAGTTTAATCGTGAAAGCGTAACAGATAAATAGACAGAGCTAATTCGTATTCTTCTTCTTTAACCTGTAGGTCTGTAACGACCCCACACAGCCTTTTTTTTTTTTTTTTTTTTTTTTTTTTTTTTTTTTTTTTTTTTTTTTTTTTTTGAGGTGGTAAAAATCTTCAAATGACTCCTTCCGCCCTGGGTGGGGCGGAAGGGACTGTCAGACTTTTACTGACTAAAAAACCACCCTGTTCCTTCTGTTGCCCTTTACGTTCCGGGGCCACGGTATCCTGTTAAGACGTCCCGCAACCCCGGCAGGCGTTGGCCACGTTGGGGGCCCCGTCCCTGTGCTGACAGCCTTGACAGTCCTTGATCGGACGGCGAGCTACCCATTACTCGCCGTCCGCAAGCCCGCGCCTACGGTGGCCGGATGTCGCCTCGCGACGTCCGACGCCCTGGGCGTCTCCCGCGGCGGCTGGGGCGTGAGGTGGTTCTCTCCCTCACGCGGCCCGCCTCCTCCTTCGCTAGCATTACAGCTTCGCAGAAGGAGGTGACTGCATCCCATTCCCTCTCGCCCCGGAGCATGGCCTGAACCAGGTCCGGACGCGAGAGGTCGCCGCCGCCTATCGCCTCCGTGAGGACACGGCGGTGCTCTGCCCAAGCGGGGCAGTCCTGCACCGTATGCTCCACCGTGTCCTCCGGGCGATCCACACAGTGGTGGCACCCGGGCGTTTCCTCCCGCCCTATCCGACACAGGAACCTCCCGAAACTACCGTGTTCGGTGAGGACCTGCGTCAGGCGGTAGGTGAGGACGCCGTAGCGCCTCTCCAGCCACTCCTCAAAGAGGGGTCTTATCGCCGCGATTGCGGCGTGCCCGACCCCACACACCCTAATGTCAGAGTTTCTAAGCCACCTCAAGGGCCTCTGACATAGTTTGAGCTGGACAGTTATTGGTGCCGTTCCCTTGTCCACAAACTAGACTAAATGTAGAGAATCGACATCTCTTACTAACACGGACGGTGACATTAAATAACTAAGTTAGCGATGTCAAATTAGTTTTACCTTGAACTTTTCCGTATTTTTAATCCATACGTTTTAACGTGTCAACTATAATTGTATGGATGTGTCAGACTGACTAAATTTGACTGCTCTTATTTAAATTAGTCTCTTTCTTGTTTTATTGGACAGAAAAAGATGGAAATAATCTAATTTTAGTTCGGCACCAGTGGCTGGTTTGTAGTCCAGGTTTCTTCAATTCGTATTTATAATATTAGTAAGGATGGAAAATATCTGGACGCGTCTTGTTTAGGCACAACTAAACCTATTATTAAACACTTGTTTCGGGTACATTACAAATTAATTACAACATCAATAAACTATAACAAGACACTTTAATAATTATAATAAATTTTACACCAAAATCGTCTGCTAGCCTAGTTACTAAAACCCATCTTACCAAACTCGACACTTTGCTAGACAAATTGCGTGCTATCGAATACGATGTACAATTTATCAGTAGCATCGATCATTGTGGGTAGCGATTAATTTCCGTACAGCCTCCTCTCTAGGCTGACATTTTAAACCAGCAGTACATTGGGATGACAGATTTTATTTGGCAAAGTGGTTCGTCTTTGATGATGTAATTTTGGGTTGAGGCAAATGACAGGCTTGTCAAAGGAGTCTACTATCTAATAATAGACAGTGGAAACGAAAAGTGTATCAAGCGACAATTTGGTTGTGTTTTATATCATACCTTAAAGATTGATTCACAAATATCGGTGATGACCTAGTTCCGACACAGTATCGTCACCGTGATAATTAAATTATTATTTTAGGTGTATCTCCTGCATACTACTCTCTTCAATAAGATTGCTACCCTGATTGTTAAATACAAAAAGGCAAGGATTTTTTTTTAATGAAAAATTTAAGTGATTTATTTTATTGTTATGTTAACCCTTTTCTATCTCCTGTGTATTTAACCAGACGCCATTGACACTGACACCGTAATCAAATCGTTGAACTTTCCTAATGTAATTAAACCCTCACTCGCTACGTATTCACAATGTCAGACAGTTATTTCCATATTATCCCTAAATTATTTTACTTCATTCCCTCTAAAATAACAACATTATTATTTTAAATTAATTTATTCGTCTTCTCAGACTTATTATCATAATTATATTCTTTATAATATTCTGTTTATTATAAATTGCGCTTAAAATTATTTAAGCAAAACTTTGTTAATTAAAGTTTTGCTAAGTAACTAAATTGTTATAATTTTGCAGTTTATATAAAATTATATTAATTTTCGTGATGGCTCAGGGGTTTGGCGTTCGCCTCTCATGCTTGTGGTTGCGGTTTCGATTCCGGGCAACGACAAGTATGACTTTTTTGCTTAAGTTTGAATGGATATATGTTTATTGCTCAATCACGACAGAACGGCTCAACAGCTCTGCATGAAATTTGGCACAGATATAGATCGTATAGTCTGGAATAACACATAGTATTAGGCTACTTTTATACCGGAAAAAATGTACAGCTCCCGTGTGATTATAAATCAACTTTGACGCAAACGAAATCGCAGGCAAAAGCTAGTAATTTGCATACTAAAACACAAGTCAAATCCCTCACAAGATAATATTTCGTAAAAATCTTTGAAATGATTATCCACTTCGAAAATTCATTCCAAATTTAATTTCGCAAAATGTGTACATTATTCTGTCGCTGATTGTACTTAGGGGAAGGTTGCTATGAATGGACCACTTAACTTTACGACCTCAAATCTCAAAAAGTCTAAGTGTTAAAATGAAAGCAGTTTATTATTTTTATTTCGTAACATCTTTATTCATCATAATCAAACGCACAAACAATTCGGGCTAACACTTTTTTAAATAAACGAAGAAAACTAAATCTTGGGCTGTTGCCTTCTTTGGACCATGAGCACCTTGATTGGACCACCAAGTTGCCATCAATGGACTTCGAGAAATTTGTTCTAGAGGTCCAATCGAGGCAACTTATTATAATACTTATCAAATGCCAGTCGTCTAATATCTGTTGGAGTAATGCCGTACAAGCAATTTTCCATATCAAGAACGTGTTTAAAAAGCTCCTGCTCTAATTCTGGAGGGAGGACACTTCCGGAACCGGTATCTGGACGTGTTCCTTTACTTTTTGGTTAACTCCATCTAACCTTCGTTTAAGAGTTGCTTTCGGCACTCCATAAATTCTACTTGCTTCGTTTAAACCAACTCTTTGTTTCCGAACTAATTCTATAGCCAGGTGCATACTAGTTTCAATCCATGTGAAGTACTTTCTTTTATTTGGCGACAATCTGGAATTTTAAATTTATATTAATTATTATGCCCAAAAACTACAATAAAAAGTTGCTTTGATTGAACCGGTCCAACGGTGGAACTCTCTTGAGGTCCATTGATGGCAACAAGGTACTGGTTAAGAAAAACTAAACTAAAATATTCATGGTTATGATTAGACAAAATTGAATAATACTCATGGAACCTCAAATAAACTGTCCAATATTTCATAACAGTGCTCACAGATAAATATAAATACAATAATACTTACGTCAAATTGTCCTGAGTGAAATTATAAGATTTACACCGCCTCGAACAAACCCTTGCGCGTCACTCCTCACTACATGCCCCAGCGTCACTGAGGTAAGAGGGGGGTGCAACTGAGTCGCCAGGGACACGTTTCGCCTAGTTTGGGTGTTGCTAGCTTGCACAGTTTTGGAAATACCTTGGTGGTCCAATGAAAGAGCTAGTCCAATGATCGCAACCTTCCCCTACGTACACACGACACATAAGTGCTCGATATTGCGTAAATTCTTCCGTTCACCATTACAGCGAGCGAGTTCTGTCATAGATTAAAACAGTGTCGACACTTTGAAGACTTAAACTTTAAAGTCTGCCTGATGTTATGGCTCGCGTACAAAGGTGCCGATTCCCTTGTTCACTAACTAGACTATATTTAGAGAATTGACATCTTTTACTAACATACAGCGAAAGGAAAGGACGGTGACATTCCGTGACATAAAAGAACTAAGTTAGCGATGTCAAATTAGTTTTGCCTTGAACTTTTCCGTATTTTTAATCCATACGTTTTAGGATGTCAACTATAACTGTATAGATGTGTCAGATTGACTAAATTTGACAACCCTTATTTACATTAGTCTCTTTCTTGTTTTATGGACAGACAAAGATGGAAATAGTCTAATTTTAGTTTAATTTGTGACAAAGAGAATCGGCACCAATATTTATGTAAGGAGTTTCGTTACCAGCTTTTCGCATTTATTCTATAATATATTGAACAGATGCAAACGCATGACGTATATTATGATTATTTATTTACGTTTTTTTTTTAATATTTTTAGACAAAACAAAACTTCTATTTTTTTGAAAAATATGTAATTTAAATAAACTAAATTAAATCTAAAACAAAGTCACTTTCCCTCCGTATGTACGATTAAATCTTTTCAATTACGCATCGAGTTTTAATGTGATTTTCCACAATGAGATGAGTGACTCAAGTGAAAGATTTACCCCGTTTGAAGCCGGGGCAGGTGGCTAGTCTTTCAAAATTGCAATATAACATTATCCATTGCGAGTAAGTTCAAAGTAGTTTCTCTTCTCTTAATTTTATTAATCTATGTTGCAGTCAACGAGATATGTAGTAACACTCAAAGCTCGTGCGAATAATGTGGTGTACATTCAATTTAACATTATTTGACATGGTTAATGGAATCCAGAGCTGCATTACTGGATACCCGATTCCATTTAATTTTAATTGTTTAACATTTAAAGGGTTTTTTTTTGTGGTTTTTATTATAATAGCGGGTGGAAGGTACTTTTTCCTTTTAAAGAAAGAAAAAAAGAAAGAAAGAAAGAAAGACAGAATGAAAGAAAGAAAGAATAAAAGAAAGAAAGAAAGAATGAAGGAAAGAAAGAAAGACAGAATAAAAGAAAGAAAGAATGAAGGAAAGAAAGAAAGACAGAATAAAAGAAAGAAAGAATGAAGGAAAAAAAGAAAAATGATAGAAACAAAAACTATTATCTCGCGTAAATCACACACATAATGTAGAAATTTTCCTCCGTATTAACACGACCTTAATTTTCCTTCACTCATTCCTACGTCAAGGAAATGGTACACTAATTGAATAAATATCAGCTGTTATTCCACGTTAAAGTGACCTCTTAGCCCACGACGTGCACCACATGCGGTGACCGGCGATGCACTTAGTGTTCAAACATAGCCATTAGTGCTTGCTATTGACTGCCTTGCCTGTTTATAGAAGACGCCTGTGTTTATCAAAGATATACAGGAAGTAACAGACACTTCTCACAACTGCTTACTAACTATGTTGGCCTGCATTCCTACCATGAGCTCTTACCGCGATCCAAATTAGGACCTGCAGGCTTACTCTTGAACAAAATCGAGAATGAGTTGGAATCGACTGCATTTTTGACTACAGCGACTAACATGAGGTTGCCATACAAATGAAAACGTAAATTACCAAATTTTAAAATATTAAATAATTCGTTAATTAACCGCCCCCTAAGGCTCGCCCCCTATTACATGGAACTAAAAACATAACTGGCGAAATGTGGGTGTACTGATGGGCACCTCTGCCTAACCCTTCGGGGATTACAGGCGTGATGTTATGTGTTATGTAACTTGTTAATTCTATAAATAAATGTCTTCTTATATTGGAATTGAAACTGGATCGGATGTACATGTAATGTCGATTCCAATCTCATTCTCGATTTTGTTCAAGAGTAAGCCTACTGATCTGAACTGTTCTTCAAATTCGTACGATGACGTCAATGTAACGATTCAATTTAGGCTATACCATCTCACAGCGATTTTCTTCTTTCGATTTTTTGAATTTGGTACTATGACGTCCATAAGCAGCTCAACTCAAACGTTCTACTGTCAATTCATTTCAAGTTACTATTTCTCTAACCTAAACTGTTTCAACGATTCAAATTCCGCTGAGAGAATTGGACGGTACGGTCATTGGTAAGAATTTAAGCGATGCAGTTTAAGAACCTAAACTCAAATGTCTTACTTTTGAATCGTTTTTAATTAGATCATGGTAGGCCTACTGTTTAGCCTTTTCCCAACTATGTTGGGGTCGGCTCCCAGTCTAACCGGATGCAGCTGAATACCAGTATTTTACACGGAGCGACTGCCCATCTGACCTACACAACCCAGTAACTGGGTAATACGATACTCTTTAGTAAGACTGGTTGTCAGACTTTTCGAGCTTCTTGTGACCCAACCACATTATTATGATACTATATACTATACTATATACTATATGATACTTTCCGAAGCACGGAGGAGTCTCGGTGTGTAAAGATGATCACCCATCCACGGACCACCCCGGCAAGCATAGCTTAACCTGATGAATCGACCCGTGCGGCTGATAATAGGCAATTAACATACGGCACCGCGTACCGCCGCGGTTGGCGGTGAAGCGGATCTCATGTCGCATTGGCCTCTAAGAAATCCGTTGATACCTAACACACGTACACCGCCCGACCGCGCGGTGGAGCGAGGCAATCCGCTTTACCGCCACCGCCCTCTGCGGCAATGCGCGGTGCCGTATGTAAATCGCCTTACTTAGCCTTTTTGCAAAATATCATACCAGCAAAATAGTTTTATACCAATCTTTAACTATTTTGAAGATATTTACAGCTCACTTCCCACGTTTGGGACATGTTCGCAGTATGTACGCCTCGACGTCGCTATGTTTACTGAAGCGGACTGTCGCATGCCTACCGGTCGAGGAACGTTATGTATGTGGTAGAATAGGCAGCCTAGCTCTAGCGCGGAATAAATATTGGTAACGTAAATTGGAAATACCAGTTTCGTAATTAATATTCATTTAGTTTGGTAATACTCGTGCACTGCCTCGTTGGTCTAGTGGTCGCAAGCGCGACTGCTGTGCATGAGGTCTTGGGTTCGATTCTCAGGTCGGGCAAAGTGTTATTGGGTTTTTCCATCAGGAATTTCTCAGTAGCAGCCTCGGAGTCTGGATTTGTGCCCGGTTGATGGCAATAGGCTCGCCCCCTATTACATGGGACTAAAAAAAAAATCATAACTAGCGAAATGTGGGTGTACTGATGGGTACACCTCTGCCTAACCCTACGGGGATTAAAGGCGTGATGTCATGTATGTACTAGTACATATTATGCTCGTTGCATAAAATAAAACAAGCTACAATAATTAAAAAAAATTAAAAAACACGACTGCAAAAATTGCACATATTCGTACTTTGTTTACTCGTCAGTATATTATTTTTTACGACGTTCTTTATTTACAGTGTTATATATTTTTTAAATCTACTTGTCAAATTCTAGACGATAAACATAATATATACACGACCAGTTTCATAAAAAAAAAAAAAAAATGAGGGTGGTATAAATTTACGTTTTAATGTGACCACACAGGATTATTTTTATTTTTAACAAGCCTATGTTACTCGGAACTATGCAAGGATTGTAACGATACCCCATACATCTAAATCGTTTCAGGCGTTTAAAAGTTATGATGGAATAAAGAATCTCACAAACATACATTCATACATTAACCCTGAACACATAACACTCCTTTTTTTTGGGCAGTCGTGTAATAAACATGCTATCGGACAGTCGTATTTCCAATTATAATGAATCTTTTCATTTAATTATTTCTGTTGATTTAAGCAGAAATTACGTGTTACGTTTTAAATGTTAACTTTCAATTGTGACGTGTAATTTTTTTTCAATAAGTGTTTTTCAACGCACTAGGTAATAAAGTGGCTCTTATTGCACCATTTACAGGGTCATAATGTAGCGCATTACGCACGCGTGCTTTTGTTAACATCTAGAAAATAAAAAAAAGTTTCATGACACACATGAGCATTTATCATTTCGCGCCCAACTCCACTACATCTTCGCTTTCGGTTGGGGCTGCCATTCAGTATTAACCGTAATGACAAACTTACCTAACTAGTAGGGGAGACCGAGGAGAGTTGTAACAGAGGAGAGTTGTGACAAAGTCGATTTCTCGAAACCTATGACCTTTAGCGAGCTGGCAACAGCATACGATTGTTTCTTTATAGACGCGCTACTTGACGCAGAACGCGCCAGGTGTACGACAAGCGGTTGCGTGAGTACGACGTCTGCATGGAAAAAATCACGAAAAGTAAGTTTTTTATTAAAATTTTGATTGTATTTATATAGTGACATATTACATTCACGTGGTTCTTCTATTTTTGCTAATATTGTGTGGTTTTTGAAGTTTCAAAGCGTGGCATAGTCTTACTATGTTTTCATTTTGTTTCGAAATTACAAATTATTATTCCGACAAGGTCGTGATTTTTGGAACCTAGGCGAGTTGTGACACGCTGTCACAACTCTCCTTTTTAAGTTTATTTTCTAGTTCGCTTATTTTACTTGCTTTTTGCAATGTTCTTTTTTATGTTTACATGTATGTTTGTTTATTTAGTCAATTCTCGGAACATAAGTTTGACATAAAAAGTATTCGGCAAGTCTGTCTAAAAATGTCATTTTTGTCAAGAACTTTTTTTGGCATGAGGTTTGGTATTTGCATGCTGAATTTATTATTTTTTGTTTCAGGATGCCAAACAATTATTTCATGAAAGACTGATAGGGGGCATGGTTAGTACTGATATTTATGAACTGTCCTTTGAAGAAGTTACGTCAAGGTCTTCGAAATGCCGCATCCTCTTGGCAGTAGCAGATCAAAATAAATGAGTAGTGGGTTCAGTGCCTAAAATGCAAAGGCTGGTCTCACGAAGATTGCACTTGGGGCGAGCTGCAAGACGTCTATCATAATTGTTTATCAGATAAGATTAAGATTTTTGATTGACTTTCAAACGACTGATCGCGTAATGATGCCATAACTACTTACTAATTATTTAATACTTGTTACGTTAATGTTTCATGCTACTGTAGTTTCTACAATTATACCAAATGATAATTAAAGTACTTTTATGTAAAAAATAAAGTGTTTTTTTGTTTATAATTCCTATTATAGTCTAGATTTACAGCTGTCACAACTTACCTTGGTACCTGTCATAACTTACCTCGGTATTAGGAGAATTGTGACAAAAGGAGTAGTTTAGGATTTTGTGGATTTTCTCAGAAACCTCATAACTTTCATTGATTCTGATTACTGCTTTTAAAAGTGGAAGAATTGAGCTACATTGAGGCAAAGAGTTCATAATCGTGGCATGATTTTTTATTGAGATATGTTCATTTAAGTAAAAATTGTCACAACCCTCCTCGGTCTCCCCTATCATAATGTATCTTTTACCATTCAACAAAAATCCCACAATTGAGTACTCAACCTTATCACCTAAAGGTAGGGTCCCATTCTCAAGACACTGACGTCATTACTAAATTGCCATCTGAAGCACACTGCCGCATTCCGCTCTGTCTTGATTTAGTGTTAACTACTTGTTTGTTATGTAAATCTCTAGATTGTTTCATTCGCTTAGTGGTCGCAAAGGGGACTGTTGCTAGATTACGAAGTAGACTGCCTAGACAAATGGAAATTGTTTTAAAAACTAGCTAAGTATGTATTGTACGAAATTCAACATAAATATATATATTATATATATATTGACGGGCCTGTTGGTCTAGTGGTTAGCGGCCCTGACCGCCAAACCGGAGGTCGTGGGTACGATTCCCACCCAGGACAAACTTTGTGTGATGAGCATGATTGTTAGTTCTGTGTCTGGGTGTGATTTATCTATAATATGTATGTATTTATAAATTATATAAGTATGTGTATCAGTGGTCTGATTACCATAACACAAGCTCTGCTTAGCTTGGGATCAGATAGCCGTGTGTGAGTTGTCCCAAGATATTTATTTATTTATTTTATGTAAGTAAACTCACGCCTTTTCCCATGGGGGTAAATCATGAGGGTATGCAGAAATCACATAACGCCACCCGTAGCAGGTGGCGTTCTGTGATTTCTTACATACTACTTTCGCCTCATCCACGTTTATGATAATAATATGATGTTTCCAATCTTTTGATCCATCTTCGGGCGAAACGTATGTCGGAGACTCAGATAATCAAAGGTCGGAGACATGTCGCTGAACAATCGTTTGGTATTAGGTCAGCGCGGGCGGCGACCTGGGTGTTTTTGTATTTCTCCGAAAAATATCCCCACCACGATCAGGTAGGTCATCGTTATTAGATAACATAATTAATTAGACTAAATAAGAAACTAGTATTAAGAGAAAAGGAAACGATAAAATAACAGAGGATAAAATTATTTCGCGATACCCTCACACCGAAGAAAATAAATGTACTTACCGATAATTGACGAAATTAACGAATTACCACTAATTATGTGATTAAACACGTATAAAAACTTCTGATACCAGCACTTAGCACAATAGTACACAACTTGAAACAACTAACGAGCCGGGAATCGATCACAGAACACAAAAAACGTAATTATAATTAGCAGCGAAATAAATCGCCGCTGCACCGAGCTCACGCGCGAACTGAAGTGTGTTAGAACTGTTAAAAGTGTGGCGGAAGGGACTGTCAGACTTTTATTGACTAAAAAACCACCCTGTTCCTTTTGTAGCCCCTTGCGTTTCGGGGCCATGGTTTCAAAGTCAAAGTCAAAGATTTATTTGCAGGTAAATATGGTTACAAAAGTTCTTAAAATGGTAGATAATGTTAGTAGCTTAGCATATTTAATCATAACATAATGACATGCAAATTTTTGTAATAGGTAGGTACACTTACATTATTGCTTAAATTTAAATTGAAAGAATTCTTTTATATTATAGAAGGGATTCTCAATTAACCACCTACGTAAAGCCCTTTTGAAGCGAACCATTGGAAGTTCTTTAATTTGGTTAGGAATCTTGTTATAAATTTGAATACACATAGGATAACAGCTTCGTCTATATAGTTCCGTTTTTATTCTCGTATTAATTAATCTATTAGGATATCTAGTTTTGAACGCACATTTATCTCCTAGTTTTTCAAACATCTCTGGATGAGATTTGGTAAATTTACATATTTCCTCAATATAGATGCCAGTCAATGTAAGTATTCTGAGTTTCTTAAACAATGGCTTACAGGATGTGAGTGGGTCTACATTACAAATCGCACGTATACACCGGTTATTTCATATATCTACACGTATAACGATAATAATCAGCTCTTCTGTACACGATGTCACCGGGACTTCAAGACCAAGTTTGGGTTTGCTAGTCATCAGAGGGCTCACGAAAGAGAAGAAAAGTAGTCTGGGTCGCTGTCGCCGGATACGGTGAAGAGAACTATATCCTGTTTAGACGTCCCGCCACCCCGGCAGGCGTTTAGCCCTGTTGGGGCCCCGTCCTAGTGCTGACATCTCGTCGAGGCGCGTGTGGAATAAAACGCGCCGTCGACCCGGGCCTAGTCCTTGATCGTACGGCGAGCTACCCATCACTCATGGTCCGCAAGCCCGCGCCTTAGGTGGCCGGACGTCAAGGGTCCAAAGGAGAAGAAAATTAGATCACCGATAACCGACAATAACGCGGACAAAGTCGTGGGCAGAAGCAGGCTAGTATTTCACATCAGCACAGTCACATACGACATGATTTTAATTCACTGCAGTGCTAAATATACGTACACATTTACAAAGTACATACAGCATTGTCCAAATACATTAGTACGAACATTGTGTGCCTTTAAAAGCACATTTGAAACATCGTCGATTTGCGACAGACCAGTCACGTTATTGGCCATTTCCGTAGCAGTAACAGCTTTGCTGTGGACGGTTACGTTGGACTGCTCAAATATCTATGTTGGGAAAATGGCACGGACTTTAGCTTATATATTTACACTAGACTTTGCTCGCGTTATTGTCGGTTATTGCAGAGAAAGTGGTGGCCTTTATCCGAAAGAATATAGGCCAATAGTAGTAATTTCTAGGAAATTGGTGATGTGACACTCTTGTGCCTCAGAAAGCATGTTAAGCCATTTGTCCTGCGGCTTATCTCTCCCCGGTTGTGTTAGATTGTCGTCCCGTAGGACTATGAGAGGGAGGGAAGGAGTGCGCCTGTGTTTACGCATATTTATTTATAAACAACCAACCTATATTACAGGTTGCACCATACGTACAAATTATTGACTAATAATATAATAACATAAAACATAACATAACGCCTGTAATCCTAGAAGGGTTAGGCAGAGGGTATTAGTACACCCACATTTCGCCAGTTATGTTTTTAGTCCCATGTAAAACGGGGCGAGCCTATTGCCACAATAACACACACTTAACAAACACTTGTGCAGTATAATATCCCCTGTGTTATTGAATAACCTTTATTGCGATTGAGCACCGTGACTGAAATCAGTCTGAAGATTATTAACTACCATAAAACCTGATACTCTACTACAAATTGCAAAAAACGCAAGAAAAATCAATTTTCTCGAGAACATGTTTTTTTTATGGGTTTGCGCTTGACTGTAGTCTAGGTCATGACAGAGACAAAGTCTACGATGGCTTGAGCTTACCCAGAAGAAGCCTGTTGACTCTTTGAATAGATTAGGGTTGAATGCATTTGGAAATACAGAAGCAGGTAGAGAGGTCCACTCCTTTGTTGTGCACATTATAAAAGACATTTGAAACGCTTAGTGCGGATTGGTGGAATAGCAACAAGGTAGGGATTTTAAGATGTCTGATGGTGGAAGGTGGGATAAGGCTCCAATTAATCATTTTCTCTCTCTTGTTCCAGTCTGTATCAGTGACGGTGTCAGTGCTGACGCTGACGTTCATCTCCGTGGACCGCTGGTACGCCATCTGCTTCCCGCTCAAGTTCAAGTCCACCACGGGGCGCGCCAAGACCGCCATACTTATTATATGGCTTCTATCTTTGCTGTTCAGTAAGTACTCTACTTGCTTATTTAAATTTGAACCTTATTCCTAGGATGGCAACGCATCTAAATAGCCTTTGATATTGCAGATGTCTATAGGCAGTGGACTACTTAAAAAAGGATTAGGTTAGTAAAAAATAAATCCCAGCCCTTATAGGATCATTTCGTTGTCTATCTGCCTATCGAGATCCTTGATCTTAAGAACCGGTATTAAGATGTACTTTATATAAAACACTTAGATGTTAGGTCCCTTGGATCTGCATTAAACAAATACAGCCATTTAAGTCATATATTTTAATACTCAAACCAAATCTAAAAGACTTTATAATAAAATAAAGTATTTGCTTAACCCAGTTTTAAACCATTGAACTAAATTTTTGTATTCCAAACTTTATATTTATCGAAATAAAGTTCGAAATTAAAATAACTAGCTCAAAGGTTTAAACCTGGTTTAAAGCACAGACTTTGTTTTATAATAAGGCTGACTTAACCATAAAGCAAGATACCACAGCACAAAGTTAAGAAACAAATCCGAAAATCGTTAATTATATGCTCTACTGCAGTGCTGTTATTCTATCATCATCAATCGTTCTCTGAGCATTATTAAACGCTTCAAAGACACATGGACCTTGGCCTTGCTTCCCCTTCTACCCCTCCCTTTTATGAAGCGTTATATGGATATGATAAACAAGGGCTATTGTTCTTGTTTGCCTGGCCATAGATTAATTTATCGTTAATTTGCTAAATGGCAAAGATTGTCTATTGTCCCTAAGCCTCCACTTTAGAAAACTTCCAAAATGGCCTCTGATGACGCAGTAAAAGTGGCCTGGCCACCTACAAGTCCAATAAAAAAAGAAGGATAACTTCAACCATTAATTCAAAAAAGAAAAGAACAATTTCAAATACCAAATAGCATTTTTACACTCAATATCAGTCTTTATACTTCTTAAGATAGAACTTTGTTTACACTGACAAAGGGATCGAAAAACATTCTTCGCTATGACGTTCTGTTGACACCCCTTAAGGCAAAGAACTCTAAACATTAACGTTCTCATTTGCCTGTTAATACCTTCACAGCACAAAATTATATCCGAACGATATAATTTCTGTCTTGTCATCCAAATTCTCTTGCTTCATGACTCTTAATTAATTCCTTCTTTAATTACGTACTTTGCGCTCGTAACCATTATAATCTACAGCTTCCACGTATCTTTTGATTAAATATTCACGTTTTAATAAAGATAACAAATTCTCTGTATCTTACAGAATTATGTTGTTGTGTCCCATGGGATAAGCATCTTATACATTACTTGAATTCTCTTGGGGTTTTGAAATAATAGGATCGTATTATAAAGTCATCTGTAAATAGTATATTACACATCACTTAGGTACGCCTGTAATTCCCTATGGGATTAAAAGGTGCGTAAAGTACATATACATATGTATAAAGGGTTTAGAAGACACCTAATGAATCATTAAATTTTTTGACCTAAATCATAAGAAATTGAAGGCTAAAATATCAATATTTTTTGTTCGTTGTTTTACCAAAATCATTTGAAAATAATGTGTAAATTTTACAAAAATTTCAATCGGTTCGTTAAAGACACGACATGAGCAGTCAATCGGAGGAAATTTCCGTAATCCCATGCATAATCCCATTCTCAATCTGTCAAAAATATGGAGTACTCGTAACCGGCGTGCTTGTATGACAAGATGTATGAAGGTAGACGGGGCGAAAGGAGTATGTAAGGATCGTAGCAGGCGGCGTTCTGTAGTTTCTGCCTACCCCCAAGGGAAAAAGGCGTGAGTTTATGTATGTTTGTATGTGCATCTGCTTTGCCTATTTTTTTATGTTCGATTGTCATACAAAAGGAGTTTGCGAATAGATTCTGAAAGTTTTAAGATACAAAAAATAGTTTTTCTTGACACTGAGTATTAGCGCCAACGAGATGACAGTAAACCTCAAACTTATCTCCCTGAATTCCCAATGGGAGATTTTTACAGAATGGATCTGATAAACCTATTATTTCTTCACCAGATGTTCCAGAATTCGTGGTCCTTCAAGTGCAGAGGAAAGTGGAGCTACGTTTCGACGTACAGTACTTCATGCAGTGTACGTCTACCTGGTCTGACGAAAGTGACCTGAAGTGGCATATCATTAAAGCATTGTTTTTATACACGTAAGTTTTTTCACTTAATTCTTATTTGTGTCCGGTTGATGGCAATGTTATGTTAACATAATATCACGCCTGTAATCCCAAAGGGTAAGGCAGAGGTGTATCCATTAGTACATCCATATTTTGCCAGTTGTTTTTAGTCCCATGTAATAGGGGGTGAGCCTATTGCCATCAACCGGGCACAAATCCAGACTCCGAGGCCGCGACTGAGAAATTCCTGATGGAAAAACCCAATAACACTTTGCCCGACCTGGGAATCGAACCCAGTCTATTGGTCTAGTGTTCGCAAAACGTAACTGCTGAGCATGAGATCTTGGGTTCAATTCTCAGGTCGGGCAAAGTTTTGTTTAGTTTTCCCATCAGGAGTTTCTCAGAAGCAGCCTCGGAGTCTGGATTTGTGCCCCCTATTACATGGAACTTAAGCATAACTGACTAAATGTGGGTGTACTAAGTACACCTCTGCCTAACCCTTCGGGGATTACAGGCGTGATGTTAAGTAAAGAACTCTTAAACAACGATCCTAAATCAATCTCTTCTCCCCAGATTCCCACTGTTCCTGATGATGATAGCATACTGCCAGATCGTGAGGGTGCTGTGGAGGTCAGACAACATCCCAGGGCATACGGAGTCACACACCCTGTGCTCGACACCTCAGGGACATAACAACTGCAAGAATTGTAAGTATTGCTAGTTTTTTAGGGTTTTGTACACGAAGGGTCCTAACGGAACCCTACTACTAAGCTTACACTATCCGTCCGTCTATCTGTCAGCAAGCTGTATCTCATAAACATTAATAGGTAGACATTTTCGCAGTGTGTATTTCTATTGCCACTATAACAAGAAATAATAAAAAAATAAAAAGTAAAATACAAACTAATATTTTTGTAATAACAAACTAATATTTTGTAATAACAGACTAATATTGTGATAAAAACAAACTAATATTACAAGCATTTATTTACTTTCACCTGTCCCGATTTCTGTGTGTTTGTTATCAAATGTTGCAAGTTCATTTTCATAGTAACAGGCACATATTTTTATAATTACAAACTAATATTTTGTAATAACTAACTAATATTTGTAATAAAGTTATTTTTTATAATTACTGACTAATATTTTTGCAATAACAAAGTAATATTATTACAATCACAGACAAATATTTTATAATAACAAACTAATATTTGTAATAAAGTTATGTTTTATAATTACTGACTAACATTTTGCAATAACAATGTAACATTATTACAATCGCAGACAAATATTTTATAATAACAAACTAATATTTTTAATAACAAACTAACATCTTGTAATAACAAACTAATATTTTTGTAAGTACAGACTAATATTTTTATCAGTTTTATCATTCCTGTGCCTAGGGTTAGCCGCCAACCGGCGCACGACGCCTTCAATCCACACGAACGCGTCAACTGAGGGTCAGCTGAGATCCAGGAGGAAGGCTGCCAAGATGCTAGTGGCTGTGGTCGTCATGTTTGCTGTCTGCTACTTCCCTGTACATCTGCTCTCGGTTTTGAGGTAAGATAATCCTACTTATAATTATTATAATACAAGCTGACTCGGCCACGCGTTGCTGTGACTTGAAATAAATAAAGATATCGAGATAAAAACTATTCTATCTTTAAGGTTTGACCAAATTACATACAGTAAGCCTTATTTCATAAAAAATTGGTTGAGTAGTTTAGGAGTCCATCCCGGACAAACAACGTGACGCGTATTTATATAATTATATTAAGATAATATTATAAATACCAAAGTGTGTGAGGATGTATGGATGTTTGTTCCTCTTTCACGCAAGAACGACTGAACGGATCTGGACGAAAAGAACAGAGATAGATTATAATCTGGAATAGCACATAAGCTACTGCTGTGCATGAGGTCTTGGGTTCGATTCCCAGGTCGGGCAAAGTGTTATTGGGTTTTTCCATCAGGAATTTCTCAGTAGCAGCCTCGGAGTCTGGATTTGTGCCCGGTTGATGGCAATAGGCTCGCCCCCTATTACATGGGACTAAAAACATAACTGGCGAAATGTGGGTGTACTGATGGGGTACACCTCTGCCTAACCCTTCGGGGATTACAGGCGTGATGTTATGTTATGTTATGTTAGCACATAAGCTACTTTTTATTTTATGTAATTGAGGGCGAGCCTATAGCCATCAAACGAGCACAAATCCAGACTACTGAGAAATTCCTGATGGAAAAACCCAGTAACACTTTTCTCGAGCGCAATATCTCATGCTCAGCAGTCTTGCTTCGCGGCCACTAGACCAATAAGGCAGTCCACCAAAAAAAAACAAGTGAAACCAGAACATTTTTTTTTTACAGCAGTCAATTGTTTTTCCGCATCTCGAATATTATTTTCTTAGAAAAAAATATAGATACCGATTTTCAATTTGAACTTAACTGAAACTTTTAGATATCCCGAAAACAATATGAAATATTATCCATCGGCTAAGGTCAATAAGTTCGAGTTGGAGAACAAGGAAAGCGTTTTAACACTACAATTTATATTCGAGTCAAGTTTTGCGGTATAGGCTGTGAAACTTGATCGCAATATTGTGTCAATTTCACTTTGGAATGGTAATTAAATGTCTAAGGCCTACTAGTGTCAAAGACCTTTTTAGGATTCCGTTTTGAAAGGGTACAGCGGGACCCTATCACTTATACTCAGATGTCCGTCCGTATTTCACCGGGCTGTATCTCGAACACCGTGATAGTTAGACAGTTGAAATTTTCATTAATAACATAACATCACGCCTGTAATCCCCGAAGGGTTAGGCAGAGGTGTACCCATTAGTACACACACATTTCGCCAGTTATGTTTTTTAGTCCCATGTAATAGGGGGCGAGCCTATTGCCATCGACCGGGCACAAATCCAGACTCCGAGGCCGCTACTGAGAAATTCCTGATAGATAAATCCAATAACACTTTGCCCGACCTGAGAATCGAACCCAAGACGTCATGCACAGCTGTCGCGCTTGCGACCACTAGACCAACGAGGCAGTCATTAATGTATTTCTGATTAGCGGGTTTATACAAACGAACAAAGAACGCTTCAGCTCTATTATAGTAGTATAGAGATGTATTATAAAGCTGGTTAACATCCGTAATACGCACGCGTCAGTCACAAAATGTTCTGGCATTTTTACTGAACTGGGTTTATTTGGCACAGCTGTAGGGAACACAAAAATGATTTTTTCTATAATCTTAATCAAATAACTTTTTTATTATTGTTGTTTTCTTCATGGATGGTAACACTTAAACGTTTTTAGGGTTCCGTACGCGAAGAGTGCTGACGGGATCCTATTACTAAGCCTCCGCTGTCCATTCATCCATCTGTCAGCGGCTGCATCTCATTAACCGTAATAGCTGGAAAGTTGAAATGTTTACAGAATGTGCATTTAAACATAATTGGCGAAATGTGAGCGTACTAATATTACTTTACTTTATTATTTATACTATTTGACTGCCTCGTTGGTCTTGGGTTCGATATCCAGGCCGGGTAAAGTGTTATTGGGTTTTCTCATCATGAATTTCTCAGTAGCAGCCAAGGAGTCTGGATTTGTGCCCGATTGATGGGAATTGGCTCGCCTTATATTACATGGGACATAAAGATAACTGATGAAATGTGGGTGTAAGAATGGGTACACCTCTGCCTAACCCTTCACGGATTACAGGCATGATGTTATTGTTTAATCATCTCTTCAGCCGAAAGACAAATTAAAAAATTGAAGGGGCCACTAAGGGCCGATGCCTGCCGGGGCTGCGGGTTGTTCGAAAGAGATACCGCGCCCCCGGAACGCAAAGGGCACAAGAAGGAACATGGATGGGTTTTAGTCAGTAAAAGTCTGACACTCCCTCCAGCCCTTCCCAGGGCGGGGGAAGTCATTTGATGATTTCCCATCGGTAAAAAAAAAAAAAAAAAAAAAAAGCCGAAAGGCAAAGTGATCGGCCAAGTAATTTCGTGAAAACTTATTGTAAGGTAGTAAAACAGACCTTAAGTCATGTTTTTTTAAGAGTTATGTTTCTTCAAAAGTATTACAATTTTGATCCCTTGATAATTTTCATCAGTTTTAATTAATTCACTTTATGGTACATTTTATTAATTAAGATCGAGTGGTGTCTTGCTAGCTTTTAGGTGTTTCCTTAGAGGTTTTTGTTGCTTAATTAAAAAGTTCAAGGACAGTAAAGAAGTCATTAATCACATTCAAAATTGAAAGGCAAAATACGTTTTTTTTTTTAAATTACCCCTGTCTATTACTTAAATAAAATATTTTTAAAGTTTCATACCTCTAAAAATAAAGTCGAAAAGTCAAAGTAAAATCATTTATTTTAATTAGGTCCTTAAAACTTTTGAACGTCATTTACAAGAGAAAAATTAATTATAATATTGTATATAGTTGCTCATTCCAAAAGATAGTTACGTATGGAGAAGAATGGGAAAGAAACTCCATACATACTGTACTAACAAACGGAACTCTCCCAATTTTTTTATTCATGGTTAACAAAAAGCTATTTTTACAAAATCTATGCAACGTCTAAAACTTAGGTTACTTTATACTAGTACTAGCTTTTACCCGCGGCTTCGCCCGCGTTAGTTTAGAATTTGACAATCAATTCGGGCTGTACTCGGCTTGTTGTTCGGCCAGATCCAGAATTATTAAATTCAGACCAACTGTGACTCATAAAAGTTCGTCGGCGTTCAGTTTGCATTTCTGCATAAGAGATCCTTCTCGCGTCTGTTCTGGAGTTTCTGACGCTATAATGGCTGAGCTTGTTTTCTGAGACGAAGTTGTGTTTGAACAGGCGTCTCAGTTGCTCTTACAGCTCTCTGGTTTTCCGCTTGTTCCTCCAAAAGCAATTGCGTTTGGAAGGGAGTCTCAGTCACTCTCAGAGAAACTTGGCGGGATTCGCTCTCCAGTCTTTCCTGGCTTTAAGAAAATGTCTCATCAGCTTTCAAAGCTGCTTGTCGCTCCGGTTGTGCTTGCCTTCTTAATGCGGAAGATTCCTGGGATTGAGAAGTAAGTTTTGCTCGGGCTCGCAATGAGCTTTTGCCTGAGTTGGATCTGCGAGATATTTTAAAATAAAAAGAAATTAATCTACCTACCCTAATTATTAAAACACACCGAACATACCTCTAACGAAAAAATTAACTTTGCCGCTGAAAAACTGTTGTCTACATACACCGACATAGGTCACGGTTAGTTTAGCAACTAAGCTCTTCTTTCAGTCAGACATCGACTACACGCATTAAACAAAGCAATTTTACTTATTACGACAGCCCTGCTGTGATCCTATGAGGAGTTCCGTTTCAGATGTCCGAAGTTAATCATCAGATCATGACAATATTTATATGGGACCAATTCGGAAAAAAAAACAACTCTCTAACAAAAAAATAAAGAATTATACAAATCAATTCGCAATAATTGGCGGAGTAATCGCGGAGTATGCTTCACTGACGGGTCGTGTTATAAGTTCGCCTTTATACTTCCATACTTCCTCTATGAATGTGTTTACACCCGTCAGTGTCAGTGACGACACAGTAATGTCAGTGTCAGTTACGCAGTTTTTCTGTATCCCTGACAACGTAAATAAAGTGGGTCCCAGACAAACGCGGAATGTTGTGGCGGCCGCGTCTTTTGCAAATTTTAACAACAGACCGCGAGTACTGCTTTGTAAAATATGGAAATTGTAATAGAAATAGTTTAATTTTAATATTTATTTAAATTTAATTCACACTTCTCTATTCCTAAGAGTAATATGCGATGCTAATGATAATATAGATAAGTACATCACACCTCAAGTGTTTAATAAACGGTTTTTTTCCTACCTTTTTTCTCATCTTCTGAGAGGGCTAATGAGTCATGAATGTAATAAGACAACGTTACGGTTAGCCATATTGACTGACATCCGGTTATAGCACAAACACCACGCTAATGACACTTCAGGCCGCCACTGTGACCGCGGTGGTGTATTTTTGCAGCGGTTGGAGCCGCGGCCTGCGGTTTGCCACAACCGCAGGTCCGTCCGTCTGGAAGCCACTTTATGCAAAATGTCAGGATACTCTTCAGCGGTTTTGGGCATGAAAAATTATTAAGCAAACAACTTTTGTACTCCTAGGTTGTTTACTTGAAACTGGAATATGGACAGTCTAGACTCAAAATGTATTAGATGATTAAACTTAAAATTTGATCATGATTCGATAGACACGTGGCGCCATCTACTGTCATAAGGACGTTATTGTGATTTCCCTCGGGAACAGTACTTTTTTTCGGGAAATAAAGTACCCTATGTTTGTCCCTGTACACCTGGCAACGTATATGCATAATTTCAGGATGATTGGTTCAGTGGCTTAGGCGTAAAGTGGTAACAAACAAACAAACAAACTTACTTTCGCATTTATAATATTAGTTAGGATAAATACATACACAACTTCACGCCTGTAATCCCTGAAGGCTTAGGCAAAGGTGTAACCATTAGTATACCCAAATTTTGCCAGTTATGTTTAAGTCCCATGTAATAGGGAGCGAGCCTATTCCCATCAGTTGGGCACAAATTCAGATTCCGAAGCTGCTACTGAGAAATTCCTGATGGAAAAATCCAATAACACTTTGCCCGACCTGAGAATCGAACCCAAGAACAACGAGGTAGTCAAATAGTATAAATAATAAAATGAAGTAATATTAAAACATTAAATATTTTATATTCATCAATTTCTCGTTGGTCTAGTAGGCGTAAGCGCGACTGCTGCGCATGATGGTCTTGGGTTCGATTCCTAGGTTGGGCAAAGTGTTATTGGGTTTTTCCATTAATAATTTCTCAGTAGCAGCCTCGGAGTCTGGATTTGTGCCCGGTTGATGGCAATAGGCTCGCCCCCCTATTAAATGGGACTAAAAACATAACTGGCGAAATGTGAGTGTACTAATGGGTACACCTCTGCCTAACCCTTCGGGGATTACAGGCGTGATGTTATGTTAATAAAATGAAGTAGTATTAAAACATTAAATATTTAACACTATTACATTATCTACTATTGACTAGTAGTTCCAAAGATTAGCGTGTTTATACAAATAAACCAAAAAACCCTTCGGCTTCAGCTTTTTTTATACCGGTATTAGTATAGATAAAACTTTGTATACCAAACTTGGCTTACACGTGTAGAAAGTCGAAGAAAAAACTTATTCATCTCAAAGATTGATAACAGCTAGAAAATGTTGACACCTGATTATAACTTCTGACTTCCAAAGATCCTGTAAGTACTTGGGAAGAGAAACCGATTATAATTGGGTTTAGTTATGCCCGAACAGTACTGAAGTCACGTCAAAGTTTCTATCATTTTTCGAAGTTAGGCGATTATCACACGACGCCGCGCTCCATTGCGGAAGGCAGTGAAGCTGATCTTTTTTTTTGGTAAAAATCATTAAATGACTGCCTCGTTGGTCTACTGGTCGCAAGCGCGACTGCTGTGCATGAGGTCTTGGGTTCGATTCCCAGGTCGGGCAAAGTGTTATTGGGTTTTTCCAACAGGAATTTCTCAGTAGCAGCCTCGGAGTCTGGATTTGTGCCCGGTTGATGGCAATAGGCTCGCCCCCTATTACATGGGACTAAAAACATAACTGGCGAAATGTGGGTGCAGTAATGGGTACACCTCTGCCTAACTCTTTGGGGATTACAGGCGTGATGTTATGTATGATGTTATTATGTCTTCTCTTAACCAGTGCCTCTTCTTCCTCAGGGTGGCGTACGACGTGCAACAGAGCGACGTGATGACCTGCATAGCACTCATCAGCCACGTCATGTGCTACGCGAATTCTGCTGTGAACCCACTGATATACAATTTCATGAGTGGTATGTATTATTTTGTTTTAACCCTATAATACTGTGTCCCTGTAAGGGGTGTTAAAATACACATCATATTAAAGCCGTTAACTATGTGTACTGCCCAATAAACTATGTATAGATAAATTACTATAACATTGCGCGCCCCTCCATATTACTATTTCAATGTGTGTAGTCACATCCGTATGAAAGAGTTTGTATGTAGTTGTAAGCAATCGTCTTCAGTAGCAGGCCGGCAGATTTGTTTCACAATGAATTATAAATAGCCGACCGCGCAAGACAATGCACCTATAATTTTCATAGAATATGTCAGTGCAGCGCCATACTAGTAATAATGAGTGATTAATAACGCCGCTAGTCTAGCAACAAATCGCTGATTTGTTTTTGTTTCGGGAGCCGTCCTAATACGCACACATGCATTGTGAGTCTTTTAAATACAAACACTTTCAAACGTTTTGGATTATAAATATAAATAAATATATCTTAGTCAAAACAAATAGGTCTATCCAGATAAAAAAATCTATTCCCATTCTTTGAGTTTGAACTTGTTCTAGAGTTTAAAAATCGAATATAAATATTTTCAGCCAGAATTATTTTCGACCAGCATTAACATAAAACCTTCGCAGTACTTTTTAACTGACACCAAATCGCTACAGATTATATTTACTTCCAAAAATAACATTAAAATAAAATATTGCCAAAAACAAATTGTGTCATAATAATAAATCTGACAGAACATTGAGTTGGGATTACTCTTATCTGCAGTATTTACATAAATAAACGATTACTTTTTGTAATCCTGTCAATTATAGTCGAATTGGATGTGAAGGTTCATTTCGGAAGGTATATAGGTAAAGGTTATACTCCACATAAGTGTACAAGAGCGGAGCGGAGCAAAATTTGTAGTAGTAGCAGTGGTGTAATTTGCTTTAGGAAGGCCCTGTATCAAAAATATTTGGGAGCCCTTCTACCTACCTGCAGCGAAGCCCAAATGAAGGGGCCAAGATTTTTAACAAAAGAAAAAAAAACAGGTTTCTGTTAAACAAAAAATAAGGTCGAATAAATAAGATGAACAAAAAGAAAATTGTATAAGACCACTTAAAATGTCGATGACATAAACATTCTGGACGACGACGATAAAATTCTTGTGTCGTCATGTCAATATTGTCGTACAATATTACTAAACACAGCGTCACTTTCCCATCCCTCCATTAACACAGATAGAATTCGACGGAATCGATAATAATACTTCAAGCTTGAATTATTGAGTACAAATTCAATTGACAGCCAATTTCATACAAATTGAACGAGTCTCTTGTTGATTTCTGGAAGAAACAGGGCTCTCAATTTGAGAGGTCAAATTAAATTAGCTGGGGAAACTTCACTACGGCACTTTACAGACGCGACGTAATGGGAATTAATATCTAATAATGCTGGCCTATTATTGTCCCATTGTCGGATAAAAGCATACCAGGAACAGCTAATAATTATGAAATACTAGCTTTTGCCCGCGACTTCGTCCGCGTGAATTTTGGTTAAAATCATGATTCTAAACGACACGTGGCGCCATCTATGATCATAAGAACGTTATTGTGATTTCTCTGGGGAACAGCAGTTTTTTTTTGGGATGAAAGGTACCATATGTTTGTTCCTGTACATCTGGCAATGTCTATGCTAAATTTCAGGATGATCGGTTAAGTGGCTTAGGCGTAAAATGGTAACAAACAAACTTACTTTCGCATTTATAATATTAGTTAGGATATCAATTTTTTTCTAGGAATTAGAAAACTTTCAATGACACTATTTTTGAAAAATAATTGGTATGGATCAAAATAAAATATTGTTCTATGCGGATTTTTAATTTTGTATGGTAAAAGTATCGAGGGAAAATTTGCAGCTTATGTATGTTTTGATTGTCATCAATGTTTAGGGGCGAGGCCAGGCGCGCGAGTCGAGTCAGATTTAGACGCGGCGCATAATGTCCGCATTACATTACTTCTTTAAGACAACTATGTGATGCTATATCTTAATATATTAGTACTGAGTATACTAAAACAAAAAAAAAACACGTATTTTAATATTATCAATAAACATCATAAATTAAAATTTGGAACCTGATAATAAAATCTTCCTGTATAGCCTGTTTATTGCGAAAGTTTCGTACCTAAACCAGGTGAACCAAATTCAGTTTCTTCAGAACGCCAACAAATATGGAGTCGACAGTATTTTTCAAAGAAACTTTCAAAGCAAAATTACGAGAACTATAAATGTCGCGCATGTTCGAAGTTGTAATGTTATGTTCGATTTGATAAAAACAGTTTTGGTCATTCGTTTATTATTTTTACAACATAACATACAACATAACATACATAACGCCTGTAATCCCCGAAGGGTTAGGCAGAGGTGTGCCCATTAGTATACCCACATTTCGCTAGTTATGTTTTTAGTCCCATGGAATATTGCCATCAACCGGGCACAAATCCAGACTCCGAGGAGAAATTCCTGATAGAAAAACCCAATAACACTGCCCATCCTGGGAATCGAACCCAAGACCTCATGCAAAGCAGTCGCGCTTGCGAACACAACATAACATTGCGCCTGTAATCCCCGCAGGGTTAGGCAGAGGTGCGCCCATTAGTACACCCACATTTCGCCAGCTATGTTAAAGTCCCATGTAATAGGGGGCGAGCCTATTGCTTACATTAAATAGTTTACTGCCTCGTTGGTCTAGTGGTCACAAAGTCTTGGGTTAGATTCCCGGGTCGAGCAAAGCGTTATTGGGTTTTTCCATCAGAAAATTCTCAGTAGCACCTCTACCTTACCTAACCTTACTTTACCGTATATAACAATATTTTATTTTGAAAATTTTACATGCAAAAATTATGTTTTTGAAAAATACTTGTACCTAATGTCTATAAATTTGGGACGTGATAAAAAAAGTATCCTGTATAATGCAAAAAGATTTTTTCAAATCGGACTAGTAATTTTTGAGATAACATAAGTAGGTATAAAAGTAGTACAGACTGGCTGTTTTTTAGGGATGTCAGATTTACTCCTACAGTAAAAGTTTAAAAGATTAAAAATAATGAGTAGGTACGAGTGTGAAAGTACCCTAACAACTGTTTAGTTACAGCGGACGCCCGCCGTGTTTATGATCATGAGTCTAACTAGCCCTTTACGACAGGTCGTTATGATAATTATTCTATTACGCTATATTATTATTATATTAGACTATCTCAGAGTTCAGGCGTTTTAGCAGAAGTAATGTTTTGATTTTGTTTATGAAATAGAAAACAGATTTTTTGGTTATAACATAGTTCACTGCGACATATTTGGATACGGACTTCTTCATCGAAGCTTATAACATCACGCCTGTAATTCCCAAAGGGTTAGGCAGAGGTGTACCCACATTGCGCCAGTTATGTTTTAAGTCCCATGTAATAGGGGGCGAGCCTATTGCCATTAACCGGGCACAAGTCCAGACTCCGGGGCTGCTACTGAGAAATTCCTAATGGAAAAACCCAATAACACTTTGCCCGACCTAGGTATCGAACCCATGACCATGCTCAGCAGTCGCGCTTTGCATCCACTAGACGAACGAGGCAGCTCATGATTTTTTAATTCCGTCCATTAGTCTTTAAACCAGTCTTACCTAGGGATACCCCTTGGTAAGACTGGTTGTCCGACTTTCGGTCTTCTGACGACCCGTAACAACTGTCAAAGATCGACATATGACAGCCGGGACCAACGGCTTAACGTGGTTCTCGATGCACGGAGGAGTCTTGGTGTGTAAAGATGGTCACCCATCTACGGTCCAACCCCGGCAAGCGTAGCTTAACCCGATAGATCGATCCGTGTGGCTGTTATAACGTAGCCAAGAGGAAACGAGTAGAGATAAACTACAGTAACATGACACGCCCTTCCACAATTCAAAACGTTTGAAAGTGTTTGTAATAGTATTAAAAAGACTCACAACGCATGTCTGCGTAATGAGACGGCTTTCGAAACAAAACCAAATCAGCGATTTGTTGCTGGCGTCAAAAATTACTCTTTATTATTAGTAAGGAGCTGCACTGACATTCTCTATGAAAAGACAGGTGCGTTGTCTTGCTCGGCTATTTACGATTCGTTGACAAACAAATAATGCCTGCAACTGAAGACGATTACTTACAACTACATACAAACTCTTTCATTCGAATGTGACTACACACATTGAAATGGTAATATGAAGATGAGCGTCAAGTTATAGTAGTTTATCTTGTAACATAATAACAAAAGATAGTAAATTGTGTCTCATTAGTCAAGACTTGGCAAAGTTTTTATAGCTCAAAGTTAGAACAAAGTTCAAAGAAAAAGATGTACACTCCAATTAATTACAAGGATTACAAAAACAACAGCAATTAATACAAAGAAGTTTCTTTGAAACATTTGTAACAGTTCTACGTGATATGAATTCTATATAATTTGTTATAACCGTTGTTTATGAAGGAAATAATTATTGTTGGTCATTGTAAGAGGAAATATTACCCACTTAGTAGATTTAATTTATGGTGGAGGCTTGCCACCCTAAATTGAGCCTATTGAACACTAGCATTAGGTACCTATTACTTACTTATTTATTACATCGACTATGAAAAGCAATTTGGCCGTATCTTGAAAATGACGAAGTGATTTTATTAATTAACTCGCTTTTGCCCGCGATTTTGTCTGCGTAAATGTACGTTATCGCGGTTGAAGTCAAATAAAGTATAGCCTGTGTTTTCTTGGGGTTCAAACTTAACTTATTTCTACAGAATTGGTTCAATGGTTTAGTCGTAATAGATAAACTACTATAACTTGACGCTTTCAAACATTTTGAAGTGTGGAAGGGCTTCCACAATTCGAAACGTTTGAAAGTGTTTGTAAAAGTATTGCAAAGACTCATAACGCATGTGTGCGTACTGAGACGGCACCCGAAACAAAAACAAATCAGCGATTTGTTGATAGACTAGCAGCGTCATTAATCACTCATTATTACTAATATGGCGTTGCACTGACATACTCTATGAAAATGACAGGTGCGTTGTCTTGCGGGGTCGACTTTTTAGTTGACAAACAAATCTGCCGGCCTGTTACTGAAGACGATTACTCACAACTATATACAAATAGCTTTATAAAAGGTTCGCATATAGTCTAATTTACCCAATGATTACAACAGTAGGGACTGATATATAAAATAAAAGTATTTATACAAAGTACATTCAGACTATCAACAAAAATAAGCTGATATCGTTTTTATTTTAAACCATTTTATTTATAAAGCAGTTTATTTTAATATCATCGATAAGAAAGAGTTCGGCTCACTAATCTTTACGAGCGAACGTTTGTTTGTGGTTTAATTCAAAACGTACCCATTTTATTTTGTGTTTAAAAGATTCTACTAGTTTTATTTTTTTTTCCATTTATTCGCTACCATTATATTACAGAACCAGCTTTTATTATATTATCTTTTGCTTTTGCCTGCGACTTCATGCGCGTGAAATTTCTTACGGTTATCTAATTTTTAACAACTAATCAGGGTTAATGCAGCTTCTCATTAGCAGAAGAATTTTTCGCATCGTGCGAGTAGTTCTGAAAGCGCGCGCGTTTTCATGATTTCAGAGTTGGTCATAATAAAAGTTGTTCATAATGATGAGTACAATGACCCCTTTTAAGGTTTCGGGTATATTTTCAACTGTATGTTTTGAAAATTGTCCAAAACTGATACTCGGCCGAATAACTAGACGGTTTATATCTAAATAACTTTTTTTTTTTTCATTTAGCCTATAGCATATTTAATTACATTACAAAAGCAGCTAAATATATTTTGTTGAGGAAATGTAATGAAATGTAAAGTGTAATGATTTTCATTAAACATTACATTTCCTACCTAACAGACTACAGACTCCATCCTCATCTTAAACAAGACGGTCCAACACTATAACTCGCTCAATTGGCTAGTTGCATTTGACTGAAATATGGAGATGAATGATAATTCACTGAAACATGTCTACGAAGTTCATCCTGTTCTAATACTGTGTCGATTTACTACCAATATTCTGGGACTCGATGAATTTAGTGAACTGCGAAATTGAGACGCAGATGTTAGGTAGTGTTATAACCAATTTATTAGTGTCAATAATACCTTATTACTTTGTATTTTGCTTAAATTTAACAATACTAGCTATACCCTGTCGTTTCACCCGCGGTCTCGTACCATCTTTGGATGTTTTTAAAGTCGGTTATGAACAATCAAAACTTTTTGTTCGTCAAAAAAAAAACCTAAGTAGGTACCTAATGTAAAAACGTACGTGAGTACACCACATTACGACTCTTAAAGCGGTACAATAAAAGCCAGTTGTCGAGCTAGTGATAAAAAAAAAACATACATTTTGTACTAGGATTCATGACGACTTCATCTATACCTAAGAGGGTGAAATGCATGAAAACTAAATACAATACAACAGTTTTTGTTTCGATTAGTTTTACGCCCACCACGTAATAAAAAAAAATCCCAAGTTCTATTCAAAAACGAATTTCTACATAAATGTCCAAGTTTTGCGAAGAAGTCGAATTAAAGCTTGAAGCTCCATTGTGGACGAAGTCACAGGCAAAAGTTAGTTAGCTATAAAAGCGCTCCGAGACCATTTATAAGCAACGTGTATTATTTGCAACCAACATTGACTACAATCGATCGAACTGCATCGCTATTGCTAAAGTTAACAAACTAAACAACCACAGCAACCAATTTCGATTTAAACTTGAACGTTATAACCAATTCCTTTGTTTCCCCTCTCAGTATATTTTCAGATATAACCATTTATTTGAGTACTAGAACATTGGAATTGAGTCTCTGAGTGGTAATGGTGTGTTAAAAAACAATCGGAAAAACACTAGAGTTTTTCTTTATTTTTTTTTTTGCTTATTGAATAGCCAAATATGAAAACAGTGGTGTTTTCAATATCTCTTTTCAGGCTTCCGCAGCCAAATGGCAAAATACGGAACCCTTATGGATTCGTCATGTCTGTCTGTCCGTCCGTATGTCACAGCCACTTCTTCCCGAAACTATAAGAACTATATTGATGAAACTTGGTATCTAGATGTATTCTGGGAACTGCATTAAAATTTTCACACAAAAAAAGACAACCGCCTTCAAAAACTACAAAATATAAAATAACTTTAGCTTGGAAGTCGGCGGCTTTGGTTTTGTTTCTTGTTATGTAGGTATTGCCACCGACTTCCAAGCTAAAGTTATTTTTATTTTGTTAGTTTTTGAAGGCGGTCATCGTTTTTAGTAAAAAAGCTTTTTATTTTTCACTTTTTAGTGCTGGTGTGTTAGTGCTTTGTAATCCTTATAAATGCCCTTTCAAACAATACCTCACACGATATATTTAATTTTGGAAAGTGGTTGGAGGGGAGTTAGCGTACGTCCCCCACTTCCTTCAGTCAGTCATCAACTACACGTATAAACAAAGCAATTTTACTTGTTACGACAGTTCTGCTGTAATCCTATGAGGAGTTCTGTATCTCCAAAGTTCATAATCAGATCATGACAATATTCCTATGGGACCTATTCGGAACTATACTCCTTCAAACAAAAAAAAAGAATCATGCAAATCGATTCATAATTGGCGGAGTAATCGCAGAACATATATAGGAAAAAAAAACATACGCGTCGAATTGAGAACCTCCTCCTTTTTAAAGTCAGTTGAAAAATAGTTTTTTTTTTCTTTTTACAATTTTGATGTTTTATTTATTACTACCTGACCTATCGAACTTCGTACCGCCATTTTTCTCACAGATAAAGAAAGAAAGAAACAAAGAAAGAAAAACCGTTTAGTCACGCGAAAATGACACAAATAACATAAAAAGAAAAAAAAGTAAAGTAAGTAAGTAAGGTAATGTTCCGTTGAAAAAACAATTGGAAAACACTAAAGCTATCTTTTGTTTCTTTTGCTTATTGAAGAGCCAGATGATACCAGTGGTGTTTCCAATGCCTGCTTTCTTTTGTTTCTACGTTTCGATGCGTATTTTTTACATGAACAACTATTTTTCTATCGACTGTACTTACCTGTCAAAAAGAGTAAAGGGTTCTGGGGGCTTAGACAAAGTCATCATCGCTTCGTCGATTGACCACGTGACTTAACGCGGCTTATGTCAATCCCATACATTTTACTCTCTCATGTGGTCATCGCTTCGTCGATCGACCACGTGACTTAACGCGGCTTATGTCAATCCCATACATTTTAGTCTTTTCTAACTTTATTTATTTATTTATTTATTTAAACTTTATGCAACAAATGTACAAAGGCGGACTTAATGCCTTAGGCATTCTCTAACAGTCAACCAGAGGTGGTGAAGAGATAACATGGTAGGTGCAAGCAAACAACAAAATCAGAGATTTAAAAAAATAAAAATAAAAAAATTCTCAAATATTTAACATTATATAATAAAGTGTACACAAGTACAAAATAATTAAATTCTACATACTTACTAACTAACTAACTACCTAACTTACTTACTAACTTTGGTATCATTTTGAAATTGTTACTTTGTCTAAGCCCCTAGACCGGAATGACGTAAGTCTATAGTGGAACAGACAGTAATTAAAACATAACCAGCTTTGCTCCGCCTCTGAATAAAATAACCCGAAGTACTGATGAAGAAATCACTCTATTTTATCGCACGTCATTAAGATTTTCCATACAAATTTTCTTTTTCTTTTTTGGGGTTTTCTTTAAGGTATTCTCCATTGGTTTTCTCCATAATATTTTGATGTGTCTGATACTCATTTTTATACTTTTCTCAACCATAAATTCACAATTATCATATTTATTTAGGTAATATGTACAATATTCACAGACATAATTATAAAAAAAAAAACAATCAGAATAAAATAAAAGAAACTAAAACTAAATTGCATCAAAAAACTTTTCCGCGTCGCCGACAACTTTTAAACTCCATTCTAATTATATTCTGTTTTCAAAAAGGTTCCCTAAGAAAATTCACGCGAACGAAGCTGCGGACAACAGCTTGACTTACATAAATGTCAAATGTCATAAAAAAAACTCATGTTTCATCAAATTTCCTGCTTTTCCTGAAAAATACGTCACCCAACGTTTTTCTTACAGGCTTCCCGGGCTTTTCAGGTCAGTATTCAGACAACCCATCACCCCAGAACCGCTCGAGGACATTTATTAAGCTATACACTTCCAGTTTAAACTGACCTCTCTTTGCACAGAAAGCTTAAACAATACAGGGTCAATTTAAACTGGAATTGTATTGCTTGAGGTGTATATAGTGTAGGTATCACAAAGAGTATAGTGATGTGATATTACTTTAAGCGCTGTGCAAACGTAGACACTTTGTGTTGCTGACTCCGAACACTTTTGTGGTCGGCGATCAGTGTGTGTTTAGAAGCAACAGGTAACAGCTGTGACTGTGTATTAGTGAGGTGATTCTAGACTGGCCTGTTCGTCTAGTAGTTAGTGACCCTGACTGCTAGGACGGAGGTCGTGGGTTCGATTCCCACCCAAGATAAATCTTTGTGTGTTGACCACGATGATTTGTTCTGTGTCTGGATGTAATTTATCTATGATATGTATGTATTTAGAAATATATAAGTATATTTATCAGTTGTCTGGTTACCATATTACAGGCTCTGCCTAGTTTGGGATCAGATGGCGATGTGTTGGTTGTCCTAAGATATTATTATTATACAAAATCATAACAACAGCAGCGTATAACTGTCCCACTGTTGGGCAAAGGTATACACAGAAGGCACGTGCATATTATTGTATGTGCAATCATTCTAAGAAATGACTTCTTAAAACAAACACTTTATTTTACTCCTAATTTCAAATCAACAGTAAAACAAGATTTGAAATCAGTAAATAGTTAATCAATTGAGTTGGCAATAGTATGACGACACAGTTTACTTTTGCCATACAAAATGTATGGGGGAATCGCCTTTTGACAGCCCATAAAAAGTTTGTTAATTGATTGGCGGTTTCACGTACCCAATTGTATGAGAATAAAATATGCAGTGTTGGTTGCCGGTTGTATCAGATACAAGATACTTAAATTCTCTACGTTTGTACAGTGCCTTATAATTGACTGGTAGAGAATGCCTAAAGCATTAAGTCCGCTTTGTACTTTTTTGTTGCATAAAGTTTAATAAAATAATATACTCGAGTTGAGATTTTACTCGATGTTATGTATGTCATAGTCATTAAATACGCATAGTGCCCATTTAACTAAGTAGCAATTATTTATACAGCGCAGCGTGTAATGTAATACACGCAAAACATTATACGTGTAGGTCTATTTAACACTGTAAGGGCCGTGGGAGTATTTAAAGTATATTTCTAAATCATTGACAAATCACGAGAAATCAATTAAAGGTTCAAGGGTACCTCCCGAAACAAATAAATGAAATGTTACGCGAAAATCAACTCTATTTCCAAAATAATTGGAGTAACAATAGAATGTTACTATTACTGTAAACAAACTCGAGTACAAAGTCATGTCACAGCGCTATCCTTTCAAATATTCATTGTTTTCTTTGAACGGTGTCAAGGTAAGATCCGAAACTTGTGTGAATATCTTACTACATGGAAAAGTTTAAGGGATGATTCTCATTAGAGCGTGCCGTGCCCGGGGCGGGGCCCGGACGGGGCACGGACGGGGCACGGTTTTAAATCTGTTACATATATTTTATATGAATCAATTTATATTACACAGTGCATTATCCGTGTCCCGTCCGGGCCCCCTCGACGCACTTCAATACCACGTCGGCTCGTCCACGCCCCGGCCCGGGCACGGCCCGCTCTAATGAGAATCATCCCTAAGGGCCTCCGTTGACGTCAGATAATCGGTGACCGATTTTTTGTCGGAGTGAAATGGAAGCTATGAATTAAAATATACCAACGCAGACATCCCACAGAAAGTCGGTCCTATGAAACTACGAATAATTGTCCGATCAGATATATTTTAACAATCGTGGTCCAAGAGCCTGGAGCCGCTAGACCTACGTGAATAGCATGGCTGCAATGAGAATAGATTGAGGAATGGGAATCTTCCAAATTCCAGCCATGCTGAAATGACGTAGATCTGACGATCTCTCTCTCAATTTTTAGTCTTTTACTATTTTTAGTTTTCTTTCTAGTTTGTTTAGTTGTCTTTTTTGCCATTGTATTGATAAACATAACACACTGTATTTTAAATTCTTTAACTTTAACTTGATCACGTTTAGATAATATTATCATTAAGTTTTAATAGTGCTGTGCACTTCTGTAAGTGACGAGCTCACTTTTGCTAAAACTTAGATTAAAAGCTAAAGATAAAAAGTAATACTTTTGATTCCTTGCAATGCGGTGCAAAAAAACAGCACGCTTTTTTGGTTGGTTCAGATATTTAATTTTTATTACTACAATGCCGTGCAAAAATTACGACACACTTTAAAAGTATTTCGTTTTAAACATTTGAGCTCAATTTAAATAATACAGCGTTATAATAAACTCATAAATGGCCATAATCACCCAAATAAACCCTAAAATATGTTGGAAAAATATTCTAAGGTTATTTTAATCTCCAGTTTGAATTTAATTTTGCAGGACGTTTTATGAGCTTGTAAAAAATCACAGCAGATCACTTCGTTAATGCTTTTTTTAGGTATAATTTATTATCCAGAGTAATGTAGCTTACAACGTTTTTTGTGAACCTAATGTTCCTTTTTTAAGCCTTCCTCACTAACTTTCTATTTATTTTTTCCCACACCTCTTTAAAACACGCAAAAAAATATTAGGCGGTCTGCCAACAAAACTGGAAGCTTAACGTCATATTAGCTACTACTAACTAAATAAGTTTTGACTTCAAAAACATTGTAAAATTCACTGAAAATACTTTATATAATTAAGACCGCAATTTCTTATACGTACGCGTGTTGAGTGCTTTTCTTAATGATAATGGTTTACGGCTGAGTTAAAAGCTTTCAATGGTAGACCTCAAATGACAGCTTTGAAACACAGATTATAAAATCACAAGAAGTTTCTTTAAAACATAAGTTTACATACTAAAAACCTCCAAAAAGGTTCTACTTTAAACAAAATAGTCTTGTCACATCTACCTTATGCTTTTATTCTAATGCACTAATACTGATAAAGAGTAATGCTGTCGATTCTTATAAATTCCATACTATTTTTTTTCACCTTCACCAAAAATTACAACACCTTCCAATTCTGCACTTCGCACTTCCCATCCTAAACTTAGACAATAAATTCCAAATTCTCTATTGTTCCAGGTAAATTCCGCCGAGAATTCCACAGATCATACTTCAAGTGCTTCTGCTGCTGCCATTCTGCGGCCACTCCAGATCAGAATGGAACTTCATTTGCACCAATAGGAAGCTCCAGGGCGGGAACCACAAGAACTGTGGTTCGTCGAAACGACTCTTACGTCAGCTACCGTCTCACGCATTTATCGCCTTCAAATCACAATATCCATCGAGACTACATCAGAAATACTAACACCTCATTCATAGAACAGATGAATGGGAATCGTCGCCCCAAGATCAGAGACGATACCATTAGCGAATCTGCAACGAGATTCACTCTAGCTACTGATGTGTGCAGAGATTGACAACTAGGCAAAGATCTTCTTTCTGATATACGTAATAGAGATGGCATTGAGACTTATATCGCGAGAAGTACCAACTGTATCGATTGTAAACCGTATTACGATTGTTTTAAGGATGGAAAGATTGAAGAAAGGCATAGTGATAATGCTGATTACAGGCACGTAGATGAATCGAATGATTTGTATGATGATGATCTTAAAAATGGATTCAAATTCAAGTTTAATCGCAGTTTGAATAGCTGTCAGATTAAGAATAAAAGGAAAGTTAATATTTATTAAGCTACTTGTCGATTGTAAGTCAGTCAATTGGTTTTGGATGTCTGTTTCACTATATATGACTATGACTGCGGCTTCGTTCACATGAATGTCAATGCACGGTTTTAATCATTTTGTGCGGAATCTTAATTCTTGTTCTGAAATAAAAGTAGTCTCAGTCACTTCTTATAACATCAGCTATCTGCCAGCGAAAGTCCTACCAACCAGCCGTTTTAGAGATTATCCTAAACAAATAGAAAACAAAAACGAAAATTGGATTTTTGTACAAGTGCCGTGTAAACAAACCAACCGACACTTCAATTTTATTTACTTGTATGTATAGATAAAGTTCAATCACGTAAGTTTCAACAGTATTCCTTTTTGTATATATGCCAAGGATAACCTCCCCTCCATTAGAAGATTAAGTCCTTCGAGAAAACTACTTCATCCCTCTGTCTTACATATTGTTACTAATATACTTTTAGACGCCCCATTGGCCTCGTATTCGCCAGCACGACTGCTGAGCTTGGGATCTTTGGTTCGAGTCCTAAGTCAGGTAACAATTGACACTGAATTTTTCCATTACAAATTTCTCAGTAGAGCCAGGAATTTGGAAGTTGTTTTTTTTTTTATTTCATTTTTCACAGAATTGATTTTCTACCAGTAACCATAAATGGTTTGTACTGGTACTAACATTCGTTACAAATATACACTTCTTAATTACTAACAGGGTTTGTTTCATACCCCCATGATTCGGAAAGTACGCAGCTGGTCCTACGCCTGATCTCTCTCCGGTCGTGGCGGATTTTCTTCCCATCGGACTATGAGAGTGAAGGAATAGGGAATGGACCTTTGTTTGCAAGCCTTTGTGCACTTTAATATCTTCTATGTACTTGCCTAGTCTCCATTGAGATTGATCGCCTTGACCGAAATTCCTACCTAACATACTTTTGTTTACTTCTGAACCTAATTGATTGGTTCATACATCCTGTCAACTGGTATAACCTCATTTCTTATCTCTTCTTATATTTTCGGTTTCCTTAATATTAAATAAGTGTGTGACCCCATTATTGTCTCCTTGTGGCGTAACATTTTGCGCCACTTATCGTGAAATTGGAACCATCTAGAATATCTTATGTGTTCAATTTAGGAAGAATGTTATACGGGACAAGCAATTTCCTTTTTTCAAGAACAGAAATTACTTCCATACTTTTAAAGGATAGAGTTATTTTTGTCTGTATATCTATCATGTATAGGGTGGCATAGACAAGGACGTCCAAAAGAAAATTTTGGAAGCCTCTGTTCTTGGGCTATTTAAATCAGATTTTGTTGATTTTCTCTTTTTGTGCCGAATTTTATGGAATTATTTGTATTGATCCTGAAAGTATGATCAATAAAAACAACTGTCTGTCTTGTCGTCACTCGATATCACCAAAACTTAGTTCAAAGGGAAAATTGTCGTTTTGCAAAATTAGTTGACAAAAAATCATAGAAAATAGGTACGTAGGAGTGATTTGGATAGCCCAAGAACAGAGGCTACCAAAATTTTACTTTTGGATGTCCTTGTCTGGGTCACCCTGTATGTAAATTCAACAAAAGAGATAGGTATACAGAGTCGTCAAACATAGTTAAAGTTTTTTAGGAACTGATGGATGTTTTCAAATATAATTTAATTTAAAAAGTAGATAATAAACAAATCATTAATTAAGTTTAGTTTCAATCTAAAACACTCATCGGTTTCTAAGAAAATTTCAACTATATCTGACGACCCTGAATACCTATCTCTTCCGTTGACTGTACATTGACGATATGGAACAGTGGCTAAGCGATTGGCTCTACGCTGTGTGTCACGGTTTTTCGCACAGAGCAAATGTTTGTATGGCCTACAAATCGTTCCGGGCCTGGCTGTTTCTGTGTATAAGTTTATTGAGAAGAATTTCTTGTATCAAGCAACGTTTTTTTTTTCATTTAACTTAACATTTATTTTACTACTTGGCGCCTTAACTTGGCCCTTTCAAATAAAGTTTTAAACTTAAAATGGCCGCACTTTTGGTGAAACAGACATTTGAAGTGATATTTTAATAATGTGTAAGCTCTTCATCTTGTAAATATATTTCAATGTAGGAGCACAAATTGAGTTTTTCGGGTGAGAGTTAGGGTTGTCACTTATTTAATATCGCGTCGCTTGATCAATTGTCGCTAACTCAATTTTGTTCATCGAGTTTCTCGACAAAAACGTCTTTTCACATTCGATTCTCACATGAACCGCTTTGAAAAAATACATTATAAGGGTTTTGCCTTTTTTACACCGATAACTGTATAAACTTGATTACTAAATTCAGCTGACAAATGGACAAATATGAGTGAACATTTATAAAAATCCATTTACTTGTGTTTTAAAAAGTGGTAGATTTTTTTGCAACGAAGTGTATTAAAATAACACGAGATTAATAAGTGACAATACCATACCAAGAATTATATTATGAAAGAACAATTTATATTATAATACAATTTAGTCTTGTACACAAACTAATTATTATAACTTCTGTAAAATTTTATCATGTTATAAATGTTTTTCCTACCGCGTTATTGTTACAGAGAATTAATTAACCGTTTAAAAATGCGGTCGTAAAAAGTTTTTATTGCAAGAACTACCCTGTAATTAAAAATGTATGTAGGCAGGGACGTTAAACTGTCAAAATTGTCGGGTGTTTTTTAATATGTTTTTTTATTTTTTATTTAATTCAGCAGATTTTTATTTAAAATGGAAGCGTTTTGTTCTGAACTGGTTTAATTTTAAAAGATTAATATTATGCAACCAAAACGAACAACACAGATAAATCAGTTTCGTAGAAAATCTTGCGGTTTATTTACTACATCCGCCATATTGAATTTCGTGAGTACATCCTAAAAGTAACAAGATATTTTATGTTATAATTATTATTGTTTGTAAACAGTACACTTTGGTGCAGGAAATAGCGTGTTTATACAGTACTGATCGTACACTTCCAGCCATGTTTCTGTATACATTTTGTTTTTAAATTACAAAGATGGTCAGTATGACTCATGTTTTTTTTTTATATTTTATGAATTTCTGAATGTTTGTAAATTATTACATTGAGTTCAATAAAATGAAAAGGTATTTTTCTGAAAATATAATTTAAAAATCGAATAAATAAAAATTTTATTTTTACCGCGATCTAAAATAAATTAAAAATATTCTTAAATGTTTATCAATGTCTAGAAATTATTTACAGTTGTTTATTCATTACATCTAGTGTTACCAAAAATATAATTATTATGTGTATAAATGTGACCAAAGTTAATGTAAGATAAACATAGGAAGAGAAACTGCATTTCTGTAAATAATTTTAAACAGTTTTATGTATTTTAGATAAAATAATAAAAATATTCTAGTATTATTAAGATAACATAGTAGTTTAAGAAAATCTAACGATTTTTTTTCTTGTTAAATAAATTTTAGCTAGTTAGTTGTTATATTAAGAATTTTTTTGAAGACTTAATTAACCAAATTAATTACAAGAATTTGTATCTGTCAACGAGTATTTATCATCTTAATTTTTCATACTAATATACTGGCTTAAGAAAAATATTAATCGCATGGACGGCTACCGAATACTTTGTGCTCGTTTTTCTCATGTAAAGATGTTCTTTTATTTTCAAATTGAAAGATTTATCAATTTAAAATTCGATTGTGGAAAGTAAAATAACGAATGAAAAATTTATCAATGGTAAAATAATTTTTAAATTAAAAATGTGTGTTTTATACAAGATCTGTAGATGTAAAATATAATATTGGTAATACCTAAATGTATAGTTAGAAGAAACGAATAAAAGTATAGCAAATCCATCTTAATGTATATGGGATCGAAGAGATATCGTTACGAAAATATTTACCAAGAAATTTATCGTGTGACTAAAAAAAAACGGTCAAGCGGGAGTCGTACTCACACACGAACGGTTCCGTATCGTGTCGTTCGTAAAACAGATCGCTTGTATAACCCCCTTCCATTTTTAACTTTTTTATATGTTTTGGTATAGTGACAATAGAAAATACATATTCTGTGAAAATTTCAATTCTCTAGCTATCTCGGTTATTGAGATACAGTCCGCTGACAGACTGACAATGGAGGCCTAGTAATAGAGCACGTTAGAACCCTTCGGATACGGAACCCGAAAAGTTTTGCTGATAAATACCTACGAAAGTGCAACACCATACGATAAAATATATGAAACAGATTTTTCGTTACGATTCCCTTCCACTTCCTATGAAAACACAGCGAATATCGCCTAAATCTAACTAGACTAGACTATATTTATGTCAAAAAATGTAAAAAAAATCAAAAGATCAATGTTTAAAAGATTGTAAATACATAAATTAATGTGAAAACTTTCGAGCTTTTCTACTATTTTAGATTTTTAGTCATATCCAGATGGAAATGGTACGAGGCAAAGACAAAATGAAAACGGTACGTTAATAAAGGCCCTTATGATCGACTACTTTACAATTATTAGAGAAAATTTTAAAGTCACAGAAGATGAGTCAATAATTATTCGCGTGTGTATATTTATTTTTTGAGATAATATTTATGTACATCATTATTTAAATTTGCAGACGAAATAATAAAAAAAAAATCCATTAAGATTAAAAAAAAGAAACTAAAACTAAATGGCATTGAATAATTCTACCGCATCGCCGTCAACTGGAAATGTGCCTAAAAGTCTGGCCGCATTGCCACGTTGGATGGCAATTCTTAGCCTCTGGCCAAGCCAATAATAATAATAATAACCAGCCCTTAGGTCACGGGAATTGTCAACCAACAGTTTGGACAACTACGTGTATGCATGGTATCATAAACAGAGATTTTTCATACCAAAAAGAAGTTGTTTCCCAGTAATAATTTTGCTCGAAATTACTTAGTTTGATTAGCAGTATGTTGTTTGTTCTTGTTACAACTCGTATTTTTTGAAAATATTTTTTTTGACTGCCTCGTTGGTCTAGTGGTCGCAGGCGCGACTGCTGTGCATGAGGTCTTGGGTTCAATTCCCAGGTCGGGCAAAGTGTTATTGGGTTTTTCCATCAGGAATTCTTAGTAGCAGCCTCGGAGTCTGGATTTGTGCCCGGTTGATGGCAATAGGCTCGCCCCCTATTACATGGGACTAAAAACATAACTGGCGAAATATGGGTGTACTAATGGGTACACCTCTGCCTAACCCTTCGGGGATTACAGGCGTGATGTTATGTTTATTTTTTTTTACATTTTAGACTCGAGACGCAAGAGAAACCGTACCATAAAAGTAACGTAGCTTTACAATCAATCATTGGGGAACATTTCTCGCTGAAAGAAAAACAGCGCAATTTATTACAACCACAACATAATAATTAAGACCTGTCCAGACGTGCCGCAACCACATCGCAGCGGCAAGTGAACAAGCACACGTTGTATGAAAAAGTGGAGTTTTATTCATACGTACAACAATTTGCTGTCGCGTTGTGACTGTACCGAATGTGTTTGTGTCGTGGTGCGAATAGCAAGATATTTTATGCACCTTGTCTTAGGAGAAGTGTTTTGGCTACAGCGTTGTTTCGGCGCTTTCGTGATCAATTGTCACACGAGCAAAAAATGACGGAATGACCTAGAGCTTGAAAGTATTACTAAGATAGGCTTTTTGCAGTTAATACGAACACTGTTATAAATGCAAAAGTTTTGTTAGATGGATGTTTGTTACTCGATCGCGCCAGAACAGCTGAACGGATCCTCATGAAATTTAGCACAGAGATAGATTATAATCTGTTATAGCACTTAAGTTACTTTTTATGCTTTTCAAGGAATATAAAAATACACTTTTCGTAGCTGAAAGTTACATGGTCTTCCCATCATTGCGATATTTTTTTAGCTACTGACCATACCAGGGAATTTGGTAAATAAAATATTGAAGTTCAAAGTTCGAACTTTCTAACAGGTTTTTTTTTTCTAAAACCAGTTATAAATGTGCACTGTGTCCGTCGTGGGTTTATTTCCCGTAAGGAAGAAATATTTGCATGACCCACAGACAGTTATTCCAGGTCTGGTGTTTATGTATGTAAGTTTGTAAATGCATCCATGATACAAAAGAATTTCCTGGTACAGGGCAACGTTTCATTTGTAGAACCAACAGACCCTCGTTTATATACTATACCTCACCTTATGATGATATTGTATGCCGCATCAAAAGGAACTAGATCCCTTAAAACTTAAATACACCACTACCCGCAAAAATTCTGCCGCTGCGATGCGGTTGTTTTTGTGGCTCGTCTGAAGCGGCCCTTATCCAATTTTCCTCTTATATTAAAACTTGGGTCCCTTTGCGGATAATAAAAAGTTGAACTTAGTACCGAGGTGCCGTTTTTAAGTAAGAATGTGTGTATCACTAAGTTTGAGCACTCACGGGTAGGCAGGGTTTCAGGTAGTTATGAAGAGAAATATGTCATGTTATAGGTTAGTAGGTCATTTTGAAGTATAGGTCTTTTGTATGAGAGGACTAATCAAATTAAAATAGGGTCGATGATACCACCAATCACTTGTCGTCCTTTTTAAATGTTCCTCGTTGGTCTAATGGTCGCAAAGCGCGACTGCTGAGCATGAGGGATCGGGTTCGATTTCCAGGTCGGGCAAAGCGTTATTGGATTTTTCCACCAGGAATTTCTCTGTAGCAGCCTCGGAGTCCTGATTTGTGCCCGTTTGACGGCAAAAGGCTCGCCCCCTATTACATGAGACATAAACATAACTGGCGAAATATGGGTCTAATTATGAGTTCACCTCTGCCTAACCCTTCGGGAATTACAGGCGTGATGTTATATTTATGACCTATCAAAACGCGATTCTACAACTATCTGCAGGTCATATAAATTATATAATAACAATTTTTCCCGTGCGGGAGTCGCCCCCGCGACACGCAGCGCAGCAGCCAATCATTTAGCCACTGCGCCAACCCTTTCTTTTTTTTTTTGGCGCGCTGTCTATATTTTGTATGAAAATGTATCTCGTTATTAACAATAGCGACTTTTTGTTATATCAAATCTGCCACTTCAATAACATATAACTAGATTTTTGCTACTGTGTTAAAAATAATTATTTCAAAAACTTTGTCTTGTACCATTTCTGTCTACGCCCTAACCATAATGTCATACGGCTAGGTACATATGTGTCTAGCTATGTATTGGTAAACTTGTACATAATAAACTGAATAAGAAGAATTTGACTTGTCTTTATTTATAAAACCCTGGTACCGTCGAACAAGCTATTTGGTTTACAGACAATAATTATTATATTTCTGCTACATTGCCATTCATTGTAATACTTAAACCACTATTACATGGCGCGCCCCTCCATATTACTATTTCAAGTCTAATTTCCTGTGGTCTACGTAAAACATAAATCTCATTTTGAAATCCTACTAACATATAAATTAACTAGAGTAACTCATATTATGATAGTTTTTAACCTCGTTTTTGTATTTCCATGATTAAATTTAAGTCTATGGCTTAATTTAGAAGTTTACGCAAACGAAGTCGCAAGCAGAACTAAGTATTTTATAAACAGTTGTATTAGGTAGGTACTAACTAAAAACAGATAAAAAGGTTAGTAGGTAATTACCTTACTATAAAGTGGTCTGAGTACTATGTTTATTATGTAAGTGCCTATTTTACTAAAATTTTAGTACATACATACATAAACTCGCGCTTTTTTCCTTTGGGGGTAGGCAAAAACCACAGAACGCCACCTGCTACGATCTAAGGATCGTACATACTCCTTTCGCCTCATCTACGTTTATACATATTTTTTTCGTCATACAAGCACGCCGGCTACGAGTACTGCGCACCTGACTTTTCTGAAGATCCTCACCAATAAGGTAAGTTTAGATCTTCCTAGGGCGACCCCTCCCTGCGTTGCCACTCACCTCTGCCATATATAAGAAATACCTTTTGTTCTCCGTAAAAATATTGTCAGAATATTTTCCTTGTCCTAATTACATAAAGTGTCCTACTATTTGTCGAGCCTCAAGAAAATACGATCGTTATACACAACTTGGGAAGTTCAATGACCATCCTCAGAAACATGGTCGACCAGACAATATCTAATTAGCTGGCTTACATTTTGGATATTCGCACATAAGTTATGATTAAGTTAAAGCAGAAAAACATACTAATAATCTAGTGTAAGTAGGTACTTAGAAAACTTTGTCGACGATAAGAAGGAAAAATAAATTGGAGAAAACTACAAACATTAAAGGTAAGTTTTACCCGCGACTTTGTCTGTGTAGAATTCAGAATTAAAACAAATTGTTAAATTAAAAACGGGATAAAAATATGTTTTTATGAACATAATTTAACTGTAATTTCTTTATTTGAGATACTAACAGTATAGAAGTTTTTTTTTTCAGTTTCATGTGTGCTATAATATTCAAATTCACCCTGCCTAAGGGGAGGAAAGAGGGTCCAAAGTTTGTTTGGAGAAATCCACTTTGACACGAACGAAGTCGCGGGCAGAAGCTAGTTTTTTAATAAAGAGAAAGTACGGAGTACTCTTTAATTAATTTCCGTGCGTTCAAGCGTTTTTACCATACCTATTACTGGAATCAAAAGTAACAGCTCACATTAGGACCCATTAATTTAGTAATAATTGCAATCCGTGGTGCTTGGCAATCTGGGCTTTTCCCAGTGGCAAACGTCCCTTTGTGCCTATTGGCCTAGTTCTGTTCTGTCTCCTGCTTGTATGGAGGGAAGTGGAAACTATTTTTTTCTTACTCCTCCGCTATTCTTTTCTGATTAATTTCGTTGCGGGACCCAAGACAGTTAATCGTTTCTCTGGGACTCGTCGAGCTTCATTGCTTCGACGCTTTTCTGGTGGCCTCCACTGTTGATTCTGGCTTTCAGGGGTTGCAGTGGGAGGAAACAGTGTGGCGGGCTAGTCCCAAAAAAAAAAACTTCATAATTCCTCTCTAAATGTTTCTCCATACGAAGCTACCTTTTGGGAGGGGAATTTATATTCAATGTTCTGTTTCTTGTGAAATGACGTTCAGAAATGTCTAATGTCTCCATATTCTTATTTTACACATAACATCATGCCTGTAATCCCCGTAGGGTTAGGCAGAGGTGTACCCATTAGTACACCCACATTTCACCAGTTTATTCATATTGATTCAACTCTAAAACTCAAATCAAATTTAAAAAATACAATTCAAAAGATAAATGGGCTCAGATGGACCGTTGGTCTATTTACCATTCAAAGACAAATAAAATGACTGAACTTACATACCCAATTAATGGCATCAAATAGCAGCCATCTTGATTACTTTCCCCTTCGTATTAAACTACAATTCTCATTGTTCTAATGGGTTCAATCAAGACCAACATGAGCGTAGGGTCCACTCCCAAGAGATGGGAACTGTAATTGGGTTTTTCTGTTACAAAGTTCTCATTTAAAAGGGTTGATTGTGCCAAGTAAATGGCAATAGGTTCATCCTTTATTAAATTGTTAAATTGGATTCTATTTTGACAATATCACTGGTTGTAATAGCTTTTTCAAATGAATAATCTAATATCTGAATTTTATAATTGGCTGTTAATAAATTTTGGACAACCAATTTTAACAGCTTAAGCCCAATTTCGTCGCACACTTAATTCAGAGTCAGTTGATAATCACGGAAGGCTAAGCTACCGGAATCTCTGGCGTAAGTGTGGGAAGAGAACACCAGGGTGGATTTTAGTCAGTAAGGTCTTTTTTTTTTCTATGTGGTAAAATTCATCAAATGACTCCTTCCGCCCTGGGAGGGGCGGAAGGGACTGTCAGACTTTTACTGACTAAAAAACCACCCTGTTCCTTCTGTTGCCCTTTACGTTCCGGGGCCACGGTATCCTGTTAAGACGTCCCGCAACCCCGGCAGGCGTTGGCCCCGTCCCTGTGCTGACAGCTCTTTGAGGCGCGCGCAAACAGAACGCGCCGTCGACCCGGGGGTCAGTAAGGCCTGGTTCACATTAGGTCACACCGACTGTTTTATCAGACCGTCACAAAGCAGTTGAGTTGGCTGTGGTAAAACGATGGTAACGACTGTGGTGCTCACATTAGTTCGGATCGGCAGCTTCTAGTGTGAACAGCAACACCCGACAGTCGGTCAACGGTAAAACTGTTGGCTCGACTTAATGTGAACCAGCTCCAAGAGTCTGATAGAGCCCTTTGCCTCCCAAGGTCAGAGGATATCTACAACGATTACCCGCCAATTCGCCACCAATCAATTGTCATACTATTTATGTGCTGCTAAACAGCGAGCTATTGACTTTGTATGGCAATAGCAATTAAACTGTGACGTCACTGATACACATACATAAACTCACGCTTTTTTTCCAGTGGGGTAGACAGAAACCACAGAACGCCACCTGCTACGTATAACATACTCCTTTTGCCTCATCCAGGTTCACGTCACTAATTTCCTTACTAAATTGAATTTTACATTTTAATCGCGTTTTCAGGAGTCTGAAACGTTCGCCAATAGTCGATTGGCCCATGAACTGTTGGTCAACACAATCTTTCAACCACGAACTTTTCATCCAAAGCACTTTTCACCCACGAACGTTTCGCCAACATAATTTTTCGTCAGTGAATGTTTCACCAACAGAATGTTTCGACCATTCACTTTTCATCCAAATCACATTTGGCCCATGCACTGTCAGGGCAAATTGTTTTTTAGAGGAGCTGTCTCTTAGAATTATTGGGTGATGAAATGGTATTTATCTATGCTGATATTGAACATCAACATTTAAACACACCTATGCAAGAGTACCCGTCTATCAATACGTAGGTGCACTGTGTCGCTGCAATGATTGTCGATCGCTGCAGCCTCAAATATCTGCATCAGCGTGCGGCATATGTGGAACACAGAACTAATCTATGTGACATAGACAATGGTATGTATAGAGAAGTACAACGAAACCATTAAAAAATGTGTAATTTGTGCTTTTACAGAATTTAAAATGGCGCTATTAGTCATGCGTTCTCACTTGCACATTGTAGTATCGTAATAATCCTTAAGTAATTCCTAAACAATTTTTTTTTTAATATTATGTGCATCACTTTCGCGTGAAATTAATATTTTTTTTCTTTCTTTCTTTCTTTCAATATTATGTGTATAAGCAAGTTGATTGAATACTCTAACACAAGGTTACATAGGTAATCAAGGTCAATATAACTTTGAAATGGTATTCACAAACTCTGCATGGACAGACAGATAGAATAAATTCATTGATTGAAATTGACGAAGGACTACAGACTATTAAAAAGGCATCTTCCAAAACTTTGTCTGACAGTTCCAGAGAAGTTGTCCACTTTATTTAATCATGCATAGAATTTGGCAGCCATCTTTATTTGAAGTTAAGTCTGACTGCCTCGTTGGTCTAGTGGTCGCAAGCGCGACTGCTATGCATGAGGTCTTGGGTTCGATTCCCAGGTCGGGCAAAGTGTTATTGGGTTTTTCCATCAGGAATTTCTCAGTAGTAGCCTCGGAGTCTGGATTTGTGCCCGGTTGATGGCAATAGGCTCGCCCCCTATTACATGGGACTAAAAACATAACTGGCGAAATGTGGATGTACTAATGGGTACACCTCTGCCTAACCCTTCAGGGATTACAGGCGTGATGTTATGTTATGTTATGTTATGTAAGTCTGAATATTACTAACTAACTATACACTATAGTTTAGCCCGCGTTCAGTAATATATTTGGTTACTGGTCTGCTCCCATGAGTCGAAGCGTGGTGATATATACCTTATATTATTTATCATGAATCTTGCTACCATATACAGAAATATTTTTTGCAATCCAGCTCCAGAGATTCGCGCGCTTAAACAAACAAACAAGCAAAAAATTTCTTTAGCTTTATTATATTAAAAAAATAATAATATTATTAGTAAGTATATTAAGTGAGATATGTATGAACGTAGATGAGGCGAAAGGAGTATGTAAGGATCGTAGCAGGTGGCGTTCTGTAGTTTCTGCCTACCCCCATGGGAAAAAGGCGTGAGTTTATGTATGTATGTAAGACGTAGGTAATTAAAATAAACTATTAAAAAATCATCACTTAAAACTTTACACGACAGTTCCGCCGAATTTGTTTATGTTATTTTTTTAATCATGTATACAGACTGTTAGTGTAAACACCGTTGTCACTAAAACCATAGGTACTTGATTTATTATAAAAAATGTTTATCTGAATTTAAAAATAAATAAACAAAGTTTACTTTCAAAAATTAAAAAAAAATCTGTCCGACACTGTCCGTAAATTCATGGATACTATGCGCCCGAGTTACGTAATCACCGCAAAGGGCGTTGACCTGCTGCACTGGCCGTCTGTTATAACTACCTACATAAGTTTTAACTAATGACATCTTTGTAATATAGGATGAAATAATGTTGAGGAAAAATGGAGATTTTACTTTAAAAAAAAAGATATATTTTTTTTATTGAATTTACGTTCATTTAATGAAACCAAACCACTGGTTTCAAGGATAACGGTGTTTACGCTAACACTCTGTAGAATTTGGCCGCCATCTTTGTTTGATTGTTATTCCGGATATAACTAATTACGTTTGGGTTGCTAAATTAATTCTTTCGCACATCATCCTAATATGTGTTGGGTTAAAACTTTTAATTAGTTTATAGGTAAACGACAGATTAATAATAAACTCTTCCTAATTAATTTCGGTCAGAACGCTGGAGATAATAATATTATTAATGAAATATAAAATCTATTTATTTAATTATGTAGTTTTTACTTTACAGTTTTTAGTATTAGTATAAACTTAAAAACTAATGATAATAATTATCCTTAAAAATAATTATTATAATCTAACTACCTTTTTTTTAGGTGGTAAAAATCATCAAATGACTCCTTCCCCTGGGGCAGAAGGGACTGTCAGACTTTTACTGACTAAAAAACCACCCTGTTCCTTCCGTAGTCCTTTGCGTTCCGGGGCCACGGTATCCTGTTAAGACGGGCACTAGAAACACGGATGGATTTAGTCAGTAAAAGTTTGACACTCGTCTGACAGTCATTTGTTAATTTCCCAGCATCATCATCATTTCAGCCGTAGGACGTCCACTGCTGAACATAGGCCTCCCCTAAAGATTTCCAATAGAACCGGATGGAAGCGGCTTGTATCCATGTTAATAATTTGACATAATTTTGCATGCCTTAAAACATTAGTAGATGCTTGTATGAAGTTCTATCCAGTGACAAACAGGCGTAAAATAAAAAAAAACACTAAAAGGTGTCCTATCTATCCGTTCTATATTCTGTAACCCCTTTATGAAAGCCCCGGTACACAAAAGTTAGTCTTCCCATTGTTCTCTTCGACTGTGCTAGTCGGTTTTTATGAAAACGAGTCACAAAAGAACTGAAATATTGCGACCCGTTTTTACTTAACAAGGTGAGAGACGACAGTTAATTTTTTTTTTCTGACTTTGATATTTCTTAATCACTTTTTTATTTTTTATTTTGTCCTTAATTATTTTTCTAAAATAAAAAGTAAAAATAAGCCTAAGTTATCCATATAACATCAGCTATCTGCCAGTCAAAGTCTCGTCAAAATCGGTCCAGCCGTTTCGGAGATTAGCTAGACCAAACAAACATACAGACTGACAGACGAATGACTACAGACTGTCAAATGCAAATGCATGCATGAAAAAGTGATGTAAATGCTGTGTCATATTTATAAAGTAAAAAAAAAAATATTTTGACGTTGACACATTATGTACTGTGTTGTAACAAAAAAATATTTTTGATTTCATACTGGGCAACATCAGAGCGGACAGCCGCTTTCTGCGTAAAGATCATCGCTCTTTATAACAGCGCGGCTCTGACGCAACTAATTATAGTAATTTTTAATTCAAGATAGAGCTTTAAATCTTCTCTGTTAATTTTTTTTTTATAATGACAAGTAAATAAGGTGGCAGCTCGCTGGCTGCGTGCTGGCAGCTGACGGTTGGAGTTTTAGAGGCTACGTTGGCTGGGCTGGTTATGTCGGAGCGGTGCTGTGCTTATGTGCAATGGCCAAGTGTCAACCCATCTATACAGCACTGCAATGATACTACTCCGTTGTAGCTGAGCCTTTCTATAGACAAACATGAGGTTAGGCAGAGACGTACCCAATAGCACACCCTTTTTTTTTTTCGTGGGGAAATCCTCATGGACTGCCTCCACCTCGGGGAAGGCGGAGGGGTGTGTCGGACTCTTACCGACTAAAACCCCACGGTGTTCCTCCAATTACCTTTTGCCGGGGCACGGGGGCGCTCAGAGCATTCTTCCGCACCCCGGCAGGCATCGATCCGCCACCGCCACAAGACGGGTCCCGTCACCCCGTACGGCCGTCAGTCACCGGCCGCACTGACTCCAGCACAGCGCGCGGGGAACACCACGCGCGCCTTACTCTCGGGCCTGTTTCTGTTCGGGCCACGGACTGCCCCCAAGTTCGCTGCCCGCAGGCCCCATGTCATGGTGACCCAATAGCACACCCACATTTCGCCAGTTCAGTTAAAGTCACATGTAAAAGGGAGTGAGCCTATCATAACCGGGTGCAAATCCAGACTCCGAGGCTGCTACTGAGAAATTCCTGATGGAAAAACCCAATAACACTTGCACAGACCTCACGCTCAGCAGTCGCGCTTTGTGACCACTAGACCAACGAGGCAGTCCACAGACAATTTCGTAGGCAAAAGCTAGTACAGAATATTATTATGCAACATTAGTAAAAGCGTGGGATTTTTAAATGCCATTCGAGTCATAGCTGAATATCGCTATCATAACGCCTACGACACACAGATAACAATTGTCTGCGCTGAATTTGTATTGCTCTTAAACCAGGGGACACTTTCCCTAACTGTCAGGTACGGTCACAATCTGATGTCAGTCTGTCAAAAATGCTTGTATTATCCTTCTATCCTGGTAATCTAAACTAATATCATAAAGAGGAAAGATTTGATTTTTTGTCTGTTTGTAATGGATAAAATTGAAAACTGACTGCCTCGTTGGTCTAGTGGTCGCAAGCGCGACTGCTGTGCATGAGGTCTTGGGTTCGATTCCCAGGTCAGGCAAAGTGTTATTGGGTTTTTCCATCAGAAATTTCTCAGTAGCAGCCTCGGAGTCTGGATTTGTGCCCGGTTGATGGCAATAGGCTCGCCCCCTATTACATGGGACTAAAAACATAACTGGCGAAATGTGGGTGTACTAATGGGTACACCTCTGCCTAACCCTTCGGGGATTACAGGCGTGATGTTATGTTATGTTTATGTTAAAATTGAAAACTACTGTACCGATTTAAAAAAAAATCACCAATAGAAACCTACATTATCAGAAACATTATAGGCTGTATTTTGTTTAAAAAAAAATAGAGATCCTTACGAAAATAACAATAATGTAACCCAAGGTATCAAAAAATTGCCTATAAAAAGGCTGTGAGTGTGCCTGTCAAATACTCGTATTTTTACGGTCAGAAGCGTGAGTAGTGAACGTTAGTCTTGAGTTACTATTCGATTCCTGGCTCCTGGGGATTTGCCAGTAGAAGCGAGGCTAATAGAAATTAAGTTGTAATAGGATATTGCTAAATACAAGTAATTGATGAATTATGGGTGTATGATTATTTATGGAGTTTCTTGCTCGTTCTTCTCCATTCTGCCTCGTTGATAATCCAAAAAAAATACTTTTGCGTTTGTGTTTGTATTTATTAATATTTAATTGAAATATAATAATATGATTTAATACTGAGGTCAAAGTTAAACTCAAAAACCACATCATTTATTTCAATTAGACCATTAAAAGCACTTTTGAACGTAAATATAAGAGAGAACAAATAAATACTATTTAATCTAGCTTCCCATTCCGAAAGGTAGTTTCGTATGGAGAAGAATGGGCAAGAAACTTTATAAATAAGCTTCTGAAAAAAATTATAGGATTTGAATAAATAGTCTGTAAATTAAAAAAATACTCTTTGTTTTTCTGAGCTTATCTTGGACATCACTGACATCGGTGACGGAAAAAATTGTGAGGCAACCTAAAAATCCACCTTTACCAAGCATGGTGATCAATGTTCATGCCTTCTCTGTATGAGAAGAGGCCTTTGCCCTGCAGTGGGACACTAATAGGCTGGTATTACTTCAGTGGAATTTTAGACACGTATAAAATAATGAGAGTGGACATTTAATTTATATCTTAACATTAGGAATCATAACTTTAATGATATGAAACAATAAGCATTAACATAATCTTGTTACGAGGGTCATCATTTTGATGAAGAACGGTAAATTGGAACATTAAGAGGGGTCCCATTTACCCTGAGTATGCAAGACATGTTTTGAAACAAATAAAACATAGCATAACATCACGTTTGTAATCCCCGAAGGGTTAGGCAGAGGTGTACTCTGCCTAACCCTTCGGGGATTACACCCACATTTCGCGTGTTATGTTTAAGTTCCATGTAATAGGGAGCGAGCCTATTACCATCAACCGGGCACAAATCCAGGCTCTCAGACTGCTACTGAGAAATTCCTGATGGAAAAACCCAATAACACTTTGCCCGACATGGGAATCGAACCCATGACATGCTCAGCAGTCGCTCTTTGCGGCCACTAGACCAACGAGGCAGTTCAACAAATAATATGTTTATTAATGTAAATTATATTTCATCGTATTAAAAAATCACCCGTGTGTACTTGCGCAAACTGCTAACCACAAAAATCCATTGCTATCGCGTTACTATCAAAATCTTGCTGACTAATCCAAAACGTAATAGAATACGAAATCGTATAAACGCAATCGAAACTCGGTTTACGTAATTCGACACCATTTTCGTTTTTCCTGTTCTTATTTTTATGCCAGCATTTTTTATACATTATTTTTAACTCTGGCTCAGGTAGATAGGAGACACACCAAGACTTCTTTGTACCTCGGAAAGGCTCTCATACGTGGAACTTTCATGCTCGTTACAAGTCGTCAGAAGCCTGAAAGTCGGACAACCAGACTTACCAAAGGATATCGTATTACCCAGTTACTGAGTTGTGGAGGTCAGATAGGCAATCGCTGCATGTAAAATATTGGTATTTAGTTTCATTCGGGTAAACTAGAAGCCGACCCCATCATAGTCGGAGAAAGGGTTAGAAAGATTTCAAAATCAACCCTTGTTACCTCATTAACAGTTACTTGCAGGAGTTTTAACCACATTTTAAAAGAATAAACAAAATATAATCTGGCGTTTCAACAGTATCATATTTTTCGAACGCTTGTTGAACTATAAAATTTTATTTTATGATCCTTAAGTAAAAATTCTGACCGACATTTAGAATCTTTAAAGAAAATTGTTAAAAGAATACGATGATAAGCAGTTTTAATGTGGTTTCAGCGTCTTTTATTGTAAACTTTTTATGATATCTACTTACTTTTCGGGTTTCAGGAAAACCTCCGGCCGAATTTTTTATTTTTTTGTTTTTTTGTTAACTTTCGTGGTCACTAGGAATTTCTCCTGTAGGTATTGTGGGTACAGGTCGCGTCGTGTAAAAAGAACGCTGGCGGTCAAGGCGCAGCTTGACCACCAGCGTTTTTTATAGGCGATTTATCGGTCTATTTGGTGGTAACTAATAAGAATAAAGCCACGACTGCCTCGTTGGTCTAGTGGTCGCAAGCGCGACTGCTGTGCATGAGGTCTTTGGTTCGATTCCCAGGTCGGGCAAAGTGTTATTGGGTTTTTCCATCAGGAATTTCTTAGTAGCAGCCTCGGAGTCTGGATATGTGCCTGGTTGATGACAATAGGCTCGCCCCCTATTACATGGGACTAAAAACTGATGTTATGTTACGAAGCCACGACTCGCGAGCGAAAGCCTAGTTCAAAAATAAAATAATAGGCACATAACTTTTGTGCGAGACTGTACTCATGCGCAAAACACATCCTTACCACTTTCTTCCGCGTTCTTTTTACGTGACGCGTACTGTACAAACAAACAAACAAAAACAAATAATAAACATATAAACAAAAGCCCAAGGCATTAAGTCCGCCTTTAGTTTGTACAGTGTATTTTTTACATGTGCATAAAGTTTAAATAAATAAATTGACAAACACACCCCCATACATAGCTGTTAAACTTATAACACCCCTCTTTTTGCGTTGGGGGTTAAAAAATAACCTGGAACTACACTAGATCCTTAAAATAAAGTTTTTTAAGAATATATTTTTTTTAATGACATAATTTTTTGCTTCGCCCTTATCGAAGTTACCGATATCATTGAATAGAATGATATTAATACCGTATTCCGAAGCACGGAAATGTAAAGTGTGAACAATCATACCGCAGTCTTTTTCTTGCAGATCGATCACTCGTCGCGTTTATTTTTAGCTGCTGGTACCTCATTTCTATTCCACATAACATAACATCACGCCTGTAATCCCCGATGGGTTAGGCAGAGGTGCTTCCATTAGTACACCCACATTTCGCCAGTTATGTTTTAGTCCCATGTAATAGGGGGCGAGCCTATTGCCATCAACCGGGCACAAATCCAGACTCCGAGGCTGCTACTGAGAAATTCCTGTTGGAAAAACCCAATAACACTTTGCCCGACCTGGGAATCGAATCCAAGACCTCATGCACAGCAGTCGCGCTTTGCGACCACTAGACCAACGAGGCAGTCAGTTTCTATTCCGTGTGTAAAAATAAATGGATGTCAGAGGCCCTTGAGGCGGTTTAGAAACTCTGACACTAGGATATGTGGGGTCGTAAGACCTTACTGCCGACACGATAAAGAAAGAGAATGAAAAAGTAGTAAAATAGTAGTAGTAAAGTCAGGTGCGCAGTACTCGTAACCGGCGAGCTTGTATGACGAGATGTATGAACGTAGATGAGGCGAAAGGAGTATGTAAGGATCGTAGCAGGTGGCGTTCTGTAGTTTCTGCATATCCCCATTGGGAAAAAGGCGTGAGTTTATGTTTGTATGTGTCTCTTTTAAACAATACCTAACACGATATATTAATAGAATCCAAAACATAAAAGAAAAAGATATTATGTAGATAAGTACCTAAGTAATTTCAATTCTAATTGCATCATGGTATAAAATTCAAATTCCTACAATACATGTAAATCTTGAAGAAACTGCTTCGTAACAGACGAACAAAAAACGATCTTATAAAGGTTTAAATTTTCTTTTTGACATGCAGAACTCTAAAAAAACAATTACCATCAAATCAAGTCAAAATCTTCTCGTCGTGTGAATGTCGTGATGGCCTAGTGGTTAAGGCGCCCGCCTCTCATGCATGAGGGTGTGGGTTCGAATCCGGGCAAGTACCAATGTGACTATTTCAATTCATATGTACTTTCTAAAGTTTATGTTAGACATTACTGACATTCCGTGCCTCGGAAAGCACGTTAAGCCGTTGGTCCCGGCTGTCATTCGTGGATCTTTGACAGTCGTTACGAATCGTCAAAAGCTTGAGAGTCTGACAACCAGTCTTACCTAGGGGTATCGTGTTACCCAGTTACTGGGTTGTGGAGGTCAGATAGGCAGTCGCTCCATGTAAAATACTGGTACTCAGCTGCATCCGGTGAGACTGGAAGCCGACCCCAACATAGTTGGGAAAAGGCTAGGCAGATGATGTTCTTCTCAGTTTACTTTTAAAATCGCTAACAAGCTACTATAATTAAAAAAAAAACACGACTGCAAAAATTGTACATAATATTTGTACTTTGTTTACTCGTTAGTTCTTTTTACGACGTTTTTATTTACAGTCTTATATATTTTTTTAACTAGCCTATGTTACTCGGAACGGTAAATCGGTTCAGGCGTTTAAAAGTTATGGTGGAATTAAGAATCTCACATACATACATACATATATTAACCCTGAACACATAACACTCCCATTTTTGGGGCAGTCGTGTAAAAAGAAAAACTTTTCAAACATACGGAACAAAATTATGGTAATCCTCATAATAAGAATGAAAAGCATTATCTGACGAACGTTTTCAGAACCCATATTAGAAACAATTTTCATTACCATACTCAAACGGAGCTTAAAAGTATCATTAGCTCTTAATCACCATGAAATAAGGTTGAATTTAACAGCGCGTTTAACAGGCTAAATTACCGCGTAAAATACCCCTCAACTCTTAAAAGTACTTTGAAAGTAAGTCTTTATAAGTTTTATTATATAAAAATCAGATAAAATTCGGGAGATTGGGTGATACTGCTTCGGGAAGTGACTTTACAAGTCGTCTTCGAGACTGCCTCGTTGGTCTAGTGGTCGTAAAGCGCGACTGCTGAGCATGAGGTCTTGGTTTGATTCCCAGGTCGGACATAACATCACGCCTGTAGTACCCAAAGATTTAGGCAGAGGTGTACCCATTAGCAAACCCACATTTCGCCAGTTATGTTTAAGTTCTATGTAATAGAGGGCGAGTCTATTGCCATCAACCGGGCACAAATCCAGACTCCAAGGCTGCTACTGAGAAATTCCTAATGGAAAAACCCAATAACAGTTTGCATAGCAGTTGATAGGGCTTTCTTAAAATTCCAACTTGTAGTACCAGAGATTAAAGCATTTTTCGCTTAACCTAGGAATGAATCCAGAACCCGCATTCAGCAGTCAGATTCGCGAGGCTACTACGTGGTGACTGGGTAATGCGAAAAACATTCAAAAATCATTATCACGTACTAGATTTCTAAAAAACTCAATATTGGTGCCGATTCTCTTGGTCACAAACTAAACTAAAATTAAATAATAAATAAATAAATAAATAAATATCTTGGGACAACTCACACACGGCTATCTGATCCCAAGCTAAGCAGAGCTTGTGTTATGGTAACCAGACAACTGATATACATACTTATATAATTTATAAATACATACATATTATAGATAAATCACACCCAGACACAGAACTAACAATCATGCTCATCACACAAAGTTTGTCCTGGGTGGGAATCGAACCCACGACCTCCGGCTTAGCAGTCAGGGCCACTAACCACTAGACCAACAGGCCCGTCGAATTAGACTATTTCCATCTTTTTCTGTCCAATAAAACAAGAAAGAGACTAATGTAAATAAGAGCTGTCAAATTTAGTCAATCTGACACATCCATACAGTTATAGTTGACATCTTAAACCGTATGGATTAAAAATACGGAAAACACTCTAAAAAACACACACTTCAAGGCAAAACTAATTTGACATCGCTATCTTAGTTCTTTAATGTCACCGTCCTTTTCTTTCGCTATATGTCAGTAATAGATGTCAATTCTCTACATTTAGTCTAGTTTGTGAACAAGAGAATCCGCACCAATTAACCACTCAAGGCCCGGCTTTCATACACCGGTATGACAGAATAATAGAAAATCAATTGTGTCTCACTACGTGGGACTTGGTAATTAAGCCAACATCAAACCACTCTTTCAATCAAAATAAACCTACGGACGAACCGTCAACGTTTCATCAACAAATTCATAAAAATTCAGCACTGCACCGCATCGTTTCAAAAAGCTCACGGATTGCATAAATTTCACTTGAAATGCATTTAATGACCGGTAATAAAATTTAAAGCTCAATTTTATTTTTGCGGCAGTTTTATTTTATGAAACGTTTCTGAATATCAGCTTTTTATGGTCAGAAGTCTGCTGGATACTGTTTGTTCTGGACCAGTCGATGTGACGAGTTAATGTTTGCTCAATGTAACTTAGTTTGATGGGCAGTTAACGACTACATCATTGACCTTTTTATACGACTGCCCCCAAAAAAAGGAGTGTTATGTGTTCAGGGATAATGTAGGTATGTACGTATGTATGTGAGTGTGTTTATTCCACCATTACTTTTAAACGCTTTAACCGATTTATATGTATGGAGGATCATTACGATCCTTGCATCGTTCTGAGTAACAGAGGCTCAGAGGCTCACGTCACTTTAAAACGTAACTTAATACCAGCCTCAATTTATTTAATGAATCTGGTCGTGTCTATGTTTATCGTCTAGAATTTGCACCCCAATAAAGAACAAAGGTTTCTTTTTATTCTGTGACTTCGTCTGCGTCCGCGGTATCCGACGTTTACGCTGACGAAGTTACGGGGAAAAGCTAGGTAACCAACAACTTCAACAAAATCAAAACCGGTTCATCCGTTTGGGAGCTACGATGCCACAGACAGGTACAGGTTCATATTTGTATTGCCATACACAGACTAGGGGGAATTGCGTTTTGACAGCTCATAAAAAGTGTATCAGTTGTTTAATAGTTTCAAGTACCGCAATTATTGAATTAAATAATACAAAGGCTTTGTGAAACTAAGTACATAATGACAGCAAGAATGAGCTAACTATTGTACAGGTACTTTAAGTGTGTAATTAGCACTAAATTGGCACTTGTAAATACAGAACGGGGTCTGCAGTAATGCCAGTAATAGTTGAGGTTCTTTCAAAATTTTCTTTCAGGATCTAGGTAAGGTAAAATGTTACTGAGTTTTTTTTTTTTAATTAGGAATTTCTCAGTAACTGTATTCCTTAGTATGTTTTTTTTTTACTAGTTTCTCCCGTGGGTCGCAGTGTGATGGTATATTTATGGCCTACAGTATTCCTGAAAAAACTGCCTACAATATACAAAAACATTTTTACAAATCCGACCGGATAATTGGTATAATTCATGATGCATCATGCATTATGTCAAGTATTTCAATATATTATATCAATTGACAGAAAGAAAGAAAAATATTTATTTCCGCTAAAGTGATGCACATAACATAGAATTTTTTTAATTTACAAAATCTCAAGCCTAGAAAAAAAAAATTACGTTAATGGAAATATACGCTACTACTGCGCGAAACGGCTGACCCTCAGCATAATGCCGTGGCCCGTGCACGGAGGCATGAAACCACGCGGTGGTTTTCGGCGTACCCAGCAATTGTTGAAAGTTAAAACGGCCGACACTTAAAACAAAAATTCATTACATAGTGATCCCTTTTTTACATACACAAGGTATAAACTCGACCGGATTGTAAAATATAATATTACATAACATCACGCCTGCAATCCCCGAAGGGTTAGGCAGAGGTGTACCCATTAGTACACCCACATTTCGCCAGTTATGTTTTGTTAGTCCCATGTAATAGGGGGCGAGCCTATTGCCAACAACCGGGCACAAATCCAGACTCCGAGGCTGCTACTGAGAAATTCCTGATGGAAAAACCCAATAACACTTTGCCCGACCTGGGAATCGAACCCAAGACCTCATGCACAGCAGTCGCGCTTGCGGCCACTAGACCAACGAGGCAGAATAAAGTGTAGTTATTAATTTTATTATAATATTACTAGTTTTTGCCCGCGATTTCGTCTGCGTCAAAGTTGATTTCTCCATACAAACTTTGGACTCTCGCTTCGTCCCCTTAAAAGGTAAATTCTGGAAAATCCTTTCTTAATAGACGTCTTGGTACTAACTATAAACTACCTCCAAATTTCATCTTTATACGTCAAGCGGTTAGCGATATTTATTAGCTTTTATTATATTTAGATGTAAGTTATTAAAAGTTAAAAAAATAGTCGACCCTTTTAACAAAAATTCATTACATAGTGATCCCTTTGTACATACACAAGGTATAAACTCGACCGGGTTGTAAAATATTATCTTAACAAATTAATTATTCAATATACGAAGTCGTAAACATACATAAAGTGTTTCTAAGTAAGTAGATTAATAAGTACAGTAAGTAGATTCCACGTCTTGTGGTTGCTATAGTATCTATAGTTAAATCGCTCAAATGGGGCCCCGCCTGCAGAGTTCAGGGACGCGAGGGTAGGACGAGAACGGGGACTGGGAGGGGTGCGGGCGGCGGGCGTGAGTAGCGTGATACACAAGAGGCGAAACGTGCAGTGGACAGTTTTTAAGATATTATTATGTGACGTCAAAGTTGTATATAGTATTTACCAGCTTTTGCCCGCGGCTCTACTCACGTTTAATTCACTCCCACGTTTCTCTTAAGTTTCTCCATACAAGAATTAAAACTTCTGTTCACATCTGACGTCGAATGTATCGTCTTTAGTATGGTCGATGCTCTAACGCATCATCGGTTATATGTGTATGGTTGGATATTTTATTATCTATTTGACTGTTTCTGCGTTACGCGACGTATCTTCCGTCAAATGTGAACCGACTCTCACATGTCAAGCGGTATTCGATATTTCATGATGAGTGAGTGAACTGTCGCATTTAAAAATTAAGATTTGATTTCCCACAGGCGAGCACTCAATGCAGCGTTATTGCTATAGTTCTGTTTGTAATACAATTTTTAGTACAACATAAATTATTAATTTCACTAGAAACTAAGCAGACAAGAAAATACATGATTGGTTAATTTGTAGCAATGTAAGCAAGAAGTAACTAATGTGCAATCTCTCTAATGTGAATATCAACCGAATAAAACTAGTGATGCGAAATAGCGGAACTTTCCCGGGACTGAGACGATGGTACGCCGGGACTTTGCATCCGATAGACACATACACCAAGACCAAGTTGGCGTTGAACATTGAAACTGAATTAGTGATAAGTACATAACGACAGTTTTGGGAATTGATTCATGACTTGCTTCTGTCCGTAACTTTATCCGAGTAGATTTTGGAATTAAGCTAAGTCTTAAATTATACCACAAAAATACAAAAATGAGATTAGAATTTTATGTTTAAACTAGATCAATATCTTTAATTATAATTATGTGCTAAATTTCAACGAACTCAATTTAACCATGTGAGAGGTGTAAAAATTCATCCATCCATCCATCCTCATAAATTTCACTCCAATTATTATGGGCGACATCAAATATAGTGTCGTTTGTAAAATGTTTGTAAAAGCGCAAAGTATACTAAATGGTTAATGACATTAAAAACCACATGGCTCACATGATTATTTTGAGCTCACAACCTTCAACAATGAAGAAACGGAGCTCAAAAACATTTAACACATAAACTAACAATTTCATCAAAGTTAGAAAATCAACACTAATGAGAATAATACCACGAAACCAAATTCCCGCAAAACCTGAAATTCCGCGAAGATTCCGCTGCGTCACAACACTATTAACAACATTAATAATATGATAATGTTTGTAGGCTTACTCCAATTTAGTATAGTGCCTTATTACAAGGCAGTCTTACAGAATCAGATATACTTAGTTTATACTTATAGTCCAAGACCAAAGACACTAGGTAATTTTAACATGGTGGGAATTTTTAGAACAATGAAGAACAGTGCCCGTACCATATAATCATCGTACTACAAAGTCTATAGACAAAAGACAAAATATATTTATGAGTAGTTCCTTCCTTATATACTAGCACTCTTCCAGTGACTTTGTTCGCGTTATTTTTCTCACGAATCCCAATTTTTTTGATAATAAACAGCACTCAGTGTAGATTCCAATGTGCGAAAGAATTTTCGAAATCGATTCAGTTCAGTAGATTCAAAGATTGGGGTTAGAGATTCTTTATTTATTCTAAGAACTTACATTGGTGCCGATTCCCTTGTTCACAAACTAGACTAAATTTAGAGAATTGACATCTCTTACTAACATACACCAAGCGAAAGGAAAAGACGGTGACATTCCGTGACATTAAAGAACAGACTAAGTTAGCGATGTCAAATTTTGCCTTGAACTTTTCCGTATTTTTAATCCATACGTTTTAAGATGTCAACTATATTTGTATGGATGTGTCAGATTGACTAAATTTGACAGCTCTTATTTACATTAGTCTCTTTCTTGTTTTATTGGACGGAAAAAGATGGAAATAGTCTAATTTTAGTTTAGTTTGTGACGAAGAGAATCGGCACCATTGTTCACTTAGCGAATAAATATATAACTAGGGCAAAGCGTAGTCCAGTGGGTGTTAGTTTTATTCTTAATGTAGGTAGGTAATAATAATCGACATATTGTACTTTCACATAACATACATAACATCACGCCTGTAATCCCCGAAGGGTTAAGCAGAGGTGTACCCATCAGTACACCCACATTTCGCCAGTTATGTTTTTAGTCCCATGTAATAGGGGGCGAGCCTATTGCCGTCAACCGGGCACAAATCCAGACTCCGATGCTGCTACTGAGAAATTCCTGATGGAAAAACCCAATAACACTTTGCCCGACCTGGGAATCGAACCCAAGACCTCATACACAGCAGTTGCGCTTGCGGTCACTAGACCATCGAGGCAGTCTTGTACTTTCATTCGCATTTATAATAATTATAATAAAAACAGTTCTGGATAATACTAACATATGTCGTTATGCTAATAATTTTGTGACGTACTGCTTGAGTTTGATTTTAAATATCTTGAAGGAAGATGTGTTCCTGATGTCTGCGGGTAGATGATTTTAAAGTTGCACGCCTTCGTATTTTATGCTAGTCCTGCCATATTGCGTCCGTGGGGGGCGAGTCTGTGGTTGGTTAGAGTTTTTTATCTGATTATTCTCATAGGGAGATTACCCCCTATAACCTCACAAACTCAGACAAATTCCTGTATACAGCATCCAATAGAGCATAAGTATATGGACATTAAAAACATATTTTAGTAAAAAAGAAGTTGGAACTTTAATTTTCAATATTTTCGTATTCTTAACGTTTTCAGGTCATCATCATCATCTGCCTAGCCTTCCCAACTATGTTAGGGTCGGCTTCCAGTCTCACCGGATGCAGCTGTATACCAGTATTTTACATGGAGCGACTGCCTATCTGACCTCCACAACCCAGTAACTGGGTAACACGATACCCTTAGGTAAGACTGGTTGTCAGACTCTTAAGCTTCTGACGATTCGTAACGACTGTCAAAGATCTACGAATGACAGAACGTTAATTAGTTAATTAACGTTAATTTATTCTGAACGTTTTCAGGTATCGTTCAGAATAAAAAATATATATATTACAATGATGGGAAGAATTTAATTTTCGATTTCGATAGATGTCTATTACATCATTTATTTTGCTCTAACTATTCTCAATATTTCAGCCATGCTAAAATGATGTAGGTATAGCTGCACTAGGCTCTTAGCCTACTAGTTAACTTTAGTTAACAGATGGAGCTCCCAAGTTAAAGGAATATATTTTCTGAAAAGGTTTTGGTTGTGGTTGACTTCTCACTTACTCATTAAAGAATCCATCTCAACTGAAACTCAAAACCATTTATTTTAAATAAACCACAAGCACTTCGGAACGGTTAATGAGTTCTTTACTATTTTTTTCTTCACGAACGTCAGTTATGTCCAAGATAAACTTAGAATGTACATTATTAGTTGAAAAACTGCCTCGTTGGTCTAGTGGTCGCAAGCGCGACTGCTGTGCATGAGGTCTTGGGTTCGATTCCCAGGTCGGGCTAAGTGTTATTGGGTTTTTCCATCAGGAATTTCTCAGTAGCAGCCTCGGAGTCTGGATTTGTGCCCGGTTGATGGCAATAGGCTCGCCCCCTATTACATGGGACTAAAAACATAACTGGTGAAATGTGGGTGTACTAATGGGTACACCTCTGCCTAACCCTTCGGGGATTACAGGCGTGATGTTATGTGTTTATGTATGTTAATTTATTTGTGAAAGTGAATACAAGAGTTTTAAAGATTAATAAGTGTTTCAATCAAGTAGATTGATAAATATAAGGTACAAGTAACAACCTACGTCTGGGTTGTTACAATTACTATCAATCTGCGTAACCTTTTCCCAACTATGTTAGGGTCGGCTTCCAGTCTAACCGGATTCAGCTGAATACCAGTATTTTACATGAAGCGACTGCCTATCTGACCTTCACAACCCAGTAACTAGGTGATACGATACTACTTGGTAAGACTGGTTTCGCGTCTTCGTACACAGGCCACGGCATTATGCTGAGCGACAGCCGTGTCGCGCGGTAGTTGCCCATATTTCCGTCTGTGAAAATATTTATTTAATACTAGCATTCACCCCGCGACCTCGTTCGCGTGATGTTTCTTATGGATCCCTAATTGTTTTATAATAAAAGATAGCCTATGTCACCCGAGGATAGTGTAGCTTCCCAACAGTGAAAGATTTTAACAAATCGGTTCAGTAGTTTTGGAGCCTATGTAATACAAACAAACAATCAAATCTTTCCTCTTTATATAATATTATATCATAGACTAATTTGTTCTTATTTTGAGCTTTTGTAAACAACTATTTTTATTTATATGCGTAACTTTCATGTGAATTAACAGTTGTTCTTTTTTTTCTTTCTGTGTAAATTGGGAGCAGGAAAGTGTGATAGGGAAAAATTACAATGGCGTGCTTCACTCCAAATGTTCGGAATGTTCCCCTCTCGCCACTATTGAACAAGTCTCTCTAATCAATGCCCTCTGAGGCTCGAGAAACTTTACAGATTCACTAGAGACAATGGACCTCTCTTCTTTGTGTAGGTATTAAAACTCGGGTATTAGTTAGTCGAAGAAGAATATTTCAATGAAAATGAGCTCTTGGGTTTTTAAAGAAGATTTTCCTTAAGTCGCTTTTGTTTTTGATATTTGACGGTTTTGTTTTTGATTTTTTTGTCAGGGTGATTGCTGACTGTCATAGTAGTATACAAGAAAATGTTATTGCTTAATAGACCAGCTGATCTGATAGACAATAATTGAAAACATATAAAATTAAAAAAAAAAATGACAATGGTGCCGATTCTTTTGTTCACAAATTAGACTAAATTTAGAGAATTGACATCTCATATTAACATACAGCGAAAGAAAAGGATGGTGACATTCCGTGACATTAAAAAACTAAGTTAGAGATGTCAAATTAGTTTTGCCTTGAACTTCATACGTTTTAAGATGTCAACTTTAACTGTATTGATGTGTCAGATTGACTAAATTTGACAGCTCTTATTTATATTAGTCTCTTTCTTATTTTATTGGACAGAAAAAAATGGAAATAGTCTAATTTTAGTTTAGTTTGTGACCAAGGGAATCGGCACCAATGACAGTCTTTGAGATGACGCAACGATTATCATTGTCATTTTTTTTTATAAATTCTTTCTACTCTTTGACATACTCGTACAATCTTTGACAGATTGAGACTGAGATTTAATTGCGATCGTCTCAAAAATTAACACAATTGCCCCTCTAAAATAAATCCGCCAAACAATACTAATTTCGACACGTTTCTTACAAATACGAACATTATTTCATTCAAATAACTAAGTAATACATAAAATGGCTGACATGTTACGATTTGACAGATATTTTCTTCATACATTTAGAAGTAAAGATTGATGAAAAAGAATGAACAGACGTAATGAGATCTTAATGGCGACTCGACCGACATTAGCGAACCACGGAGTCCTACATTAATAATTATTTATTTATTTACGCGATAACTCGTGATTGGTTCTATCAATGACACTATCAACTGAGAAATTGAACGAGGGATCCGGCATCAATTTGGTTGTTTTTGATGTTTCCGTGACAGCACTTATCTTCCATCTCTTTCTGCCAATGGAAAATTGATACACCCATCTGTGTGCGTCACTTGTTTTGGGTACCTACTCTTGCAATACTTTTGCGCTTACGTCAAAATCCTATCAAAAATTATGTCCTGTCTTATAATCTAAATTTCTATGTCTATACATATAAAATGCTTTGTCCTGAATGCCTGACGGATCAACGCACAGTTTAAACCGCTGGCCGCTGAAACCTGAAACTTTGAGAGTGTGTGCTTTGTTTGGTAGGCATCCGATAAGAAAGGATTTTCCAAAATTCATCCCCTGAGGGGATGAAACAAGGCTTCCAAAGTTTATATGGAGAAACCAATTTTGATGAGGACGAAGTCAAGAGCATAAGCTTGATATTAAATAGAGGCGTTTTTGACAGATTGAGACTGAGATATGGATTCGAACATTCATAGATTTGCCCCCCCTCCCCTTGCCTGTAAAAAATAACATAACATAATACCATAACATCACGCCTGTAATCCTCGAAGGGTTAGGCAGAGGTGTACCCATTAGTACACCCACGTTTGTAAAACCCGCCTGTAAAAAATATTGTGACATTTATATAGCCTTAAAAAACTATTTATACTTCGCTGTCCGTAAAGTGGAAACGATAGTAAAATTATTGCCGAAAACCTTATACAGTTCACTGAACTGGGAAAGGGACAACCAGACATACGTCCCGTCCCATCCATACGCCGCTATATGAGGTGTAAAAAGACAAATCACATAGCCGCCTACACTGCCTATCTAACTAAGTACAATAACATAACATCACGCCTGTAATACGTGAAGGGTTAGGCAGAGGTGTACCCATTAGTACACCCACATTTCGCCAGTTATGTTTAAGTCCCATTTAATAGGGGGCGAGCCTATTGCCATCAACCGGGCACAAATCCAGACTCCAAGGCTGCTACTGAGAAATTCCTGATGGAAAAACCTATATTATAATGGTTTACCCTTATATTACAATAGTAGAGTCTATCTTTCTATTATGTATCTAACTTTCGGCTTCGGCAACTAAGCGTCTTACTACCCTCGTTATTTCTTCAAGATCAATAATTTCAGTGGTCTATTGGGACACATTTACAGAGTATTCATGATACCGATCAACACGATATTTGTATCTAATTTTTCATATAACTCACTTGTAGTTTTCCTAAGGGTCCTATAAATACAACTAACTTATACCCGTGGCTACGCCCGCGTAAATGTGGGTTATGTATGTCAGTGAAAGCCCCGTCAAAATTAGTTCAGCCGTTTTGGAGATTAACCGAAACAAACAGACTGACAGTTAGATATATAGAAAGACCATTTTTTTTATTGCTGCCTTGAAAACATTCATATGTATCAAGTAAAACGCTGTTATTTTGCCATTACAAACAAACACTTTAATTGTGTTTATTGATATAGATGACAAAAACAAATAAATAATCCACAAAATTGAACCTTATGCGTCTTAAAAATGGCGTTGGCTTCGCAAAATATGTTGCCATTTTGATGTGATGTAAATGGGACTCAAATAACACGTCTCAACAAGTTTGTCGCACACTATGCAACTGTCATCAGCCACAGCTGGCTGAGCAGGTGGCGCATACTTGTCAGTTTGGCATGATAATATGGCAGACAGTGTATTATATCGGATCTGACATAATGATATGTCAGATAGTACAATTATGTTAGGTCTGACGTAACATGTCAGTTAGTATATCTGATCTGTACCGGCGTGCTTGCATGACGAGATTCATGAACATGAATGAGGCGAAAGGAGTATGTAAGGATCGTAGTAGGTGGCGTTCTGTAGTTTCTGCCTACCCCCATGGGAAAAAGACGTGAGTTTATGTATCAATGTACATTTCTACTTTTTAAAATAATCATGAGGCTGTGTTTTTCAAATTTTAAGATCACTTTAAAATAGACGAAATATGGCGACTTCTCAAGCCGCGTTTAAGTTACGATTGACTGAATATATAACAGCTGCCAGTAGCAATCCAGTCGCCAAGTACGTGACGTCACTCGTGCCATACCTCACATTCTATATTCAAATAAAAATACCCCTTAACGTCAAAGGGTACAAATTCAAAGTCGATCTGACAGAAGTGAACCGCAAACTCCTATTTCGATTCACGTTTTGAAGTCGATGCACATGATCTGAAAGTCGTACTAACGTCTTCTGTTATGTATGAAAAATGACGACTTGTGCATACCTTGGGGATTCGATAAGACGTTGCTTTTAGATATGTGCATACTTTGTAAATAAGATCCAGGTTATTTTCTTTTTATCTTCGAAATTGGCTTTAAGACACTGACAACTTCTAAAATGCAATCACTGTCAGATAACATAAAAAAGAGAAACACGGCAACACAACGCTTGTAATTTATTACAAAACTAGCGAACCGCCCCGGCTTCGCACAGGCGCTTATTTGCGACTTTCTGATGGATGTTCTGATATTTTATTTTTAAATAAGCCATGTCCGTGAAATTACGAGAACGATATAAAAGAATCAGCTACATCGGTCAAGCCGTTTTCGAGTTTTGCATATACCTATAGATAGATATGACATTTTACTTACGTAGCAAATTTTGTTATTCAAACGCATTTAACAACACATTTGACCGCTTTAAGGGCCAACGGCTTAACTATGAGTTTAATTACGTGATGATGGCCACCCATCCACGGACTGGCCCCGGCAAGTGTAGCTTAACCTGATAAATCGACCCGTGCGCCTGGTAATACTTAGCGAAGATAATAAACTCTCTTCATAAACATTGGTTTAAAGACTCATCATCTATCTAGCTTTTTACCAACTATGTAAGGGTCGGCTTCCAGTCTAACTAGATGCGGCTGAATTCAAATATTATACATGGAGCGACTGCCTATCTGACCGCCACAACCCAGTAACTGGGTATTACATACCCCTTGGTAGGACTGGTGGACTTTCGGGCTTCTGACGACCCGTAACGACCGTCAAAGATTCACGTATGACAGCCGGGACCAACAGTTTTTTTTTAGCTGGTAAAAATCATCAAATTCGTCCTTCCGCCCTGGATGGAGTGGATCATATCAGGCCTTTACTGACTAAAAAACCACCCTGTTATGACGTCCAGGATGCCGGACGTCATAACAGAGTGGTTTTTTAGTTAAGACGTCCCGCAACCCCGGCAGGCGTTTGGCCCTGTTGGGACCCCGTCCCTGTGTTGACAGATCTTTGAGGCGCACGTGAAACAGAACGCACCGTCGACTCGGGCCAAGGGATCAACAGTTCAACGTGCTTTCCGAGGCATGAAACGATGTTAGTGATGTCTGAGATAAACGAAGTACGACGAGAAATAATGAGACGAAGAAATAAAAATATCCTAAGCCCACGTACCACGGTATTAAAGAGTAATTAAACTCTAGCGAGTATGATATCCTCATTAGCAGTTAACCGGAGATGTTACAGCTTCATTACCAGTAATGGGTGGCGGTTAAACTTTATTTAAAGGTTTAAAGCCGGTTCGGATTTTAATTGGGTACTGGATACTACCAATCAATGTCCATACTTCTTATGAGCTGTCGAAACGCGATTTGTCTATAGATTTTGTATGACAATGGTGCCGATTCCCTTGTTCAAAAACTAAACTAAAATTAGACTATTTCCATCTTTTTCTGTCCAATAAAACAAGAAAGAGACTAATGTAAATAAGAGCTGTCAAATTTAATCAATCTGACACATCCATACAATTATGGTTGACATTTTAAAACGTATGGATTAAAAATACGAAAAAGTTCAAGGCAAAACTAATTTGACATCGCTAACTTAGTTCTTTAATGTCACCGTCCTTTCCTTTCGCTGTATGACAGTAAGAGATGTCAATTCTCTAAATTTAGTCTAGTTTGGGAACAAGGGAATCGGCACCAATAGCATACTTTGAAAACTTAATTGACTAACAATGTATTTTATTATTTTAAAGCAAGTAAAATTTAATTGACTGAACTCCCTCGTTGGTATAGTGGTCGCAAAGCGCGACTGCTGAGCAGAGGGTCTCGGGTTCGATTCCCAGGTCGAGCAAAGTGTTAATTAGTTTTTCTATCAGGAATTTCTCAGTAGCAGCATCAGAGTCTATATTTGTGCCCAGTTGATTGCAATAGGCTCGCCCGTATTACATGGGACTTAAACATAAGTCGCGTAATGTGGGTGTATTATTGGGTGATTGGGGATTTGAGTCGTCGTCTGCGGGAAATATACAATATATCACTGTGACTTCACATATCTTAAGAACTGTCCAGTGTAAATTTCGCCTCTTGTGTATCACGCTACAAACCCCGCCGCCCGCTGCCTGCACCTCTCTTGATCTCCGCTCTCATCCTACCCCCGCGCGTTGTACTCCAGGCGAGGACTCAAGCTAAAGAACTATTTTCAAATTACCTTCAAATAGAGCCTCGCAGTCTGGATTTGTGCCCGGTCAATGGCAATAAGCTCGCCCCCTATTACATGGGACTTAAACATAACTGGCGGATAACAATGTGGGTGTAATGGGTACACCTCTGCCTAACACTTCAGGGATTACAGGCGTGATATTATGTTGTAATAGAAATAGGGACCTACCAAATGCACTCGTCAGCTCCTGAACACCATCTTATCTGCTCAAGCTAAAGGCACACTTACGCTAAGTGCTTCTTAGTTTCTTGTGACGTCACATCGGAAAGTGCTGCGATCTATGTAAAATGAATATAATGGACCGAGATACCGACGTCGTCAGATCTACGTCATTTTAGCGTAAGTTTGAGAATAGACAGAGGAATAATGCAGTTAAGGTTTGCGTACTTGCTAGTTTGAATGCCAGGCCTTATAACTGATATAAAGTACAAAAAAGTAGCTTTCTAAATGCAATGTACAACATCTATAAGTACATCTATACAAAACAAAATTGTTTGCAATTATTGGATCATTTGGCTCCCTCCTTGATGGTTGAGCTAGGTGGTTCTGATCCATGCGTCATGCTCGTGAACGGGTGCTGTCAGTTGGGATTGGTCATCTTTTAACTGCTATGGCTTACATCTTTAATTTTTTTGTATATTTTACTACCGTTTTAAATTCTTCTTCACTGTGATCACTTGTAAGTAGAATCAACAGGAACAATGTAACCAGGATATTGTAAAAACCTAATTTAAAAGAGTGCCGTGGAGTTTCTTGCTCGTTCTTCTCCATAGAGGCCTACCTCCGTTTTGAAAGGAGCAACTAGCTTCAATTTTCGGACTAACTGACAGACTCCTTGACAATTCAAAAGTGCCTGTAAACGGTCTTATTGAAATAAATGTTTTTTACTTTGACTTTTGACTTTAATATTAAAAATAATAGCTTTTTAAAAACAAATAATTATGAATATTTACATAATAGTACTTACACAAAAAATAAAATAATTAAAAAAAAAAAAACTGTCTGCCGGTTTGTTCCCAGTAATCTCCGAAATAGTAGCATTGATTTTGACGAGACTTGAACTGGAAGATAGCTATAATGTCATAAAGAGTAACTTGGGCTAGAAAAGCAATTCAAGTTCCGGTTCCGCGCACCAACATCCACGCAGACGAAGTCGCGGGATTAAGCTTTATAAATTACTTAAATCACGTAGATCTCGCGACTCTGGGATCTTGGACAATAAGAGCGCTTATGGTACTTAAATAATATGAAATGAAGGGATTAAGTATAATGCTACGTCGACGTAGCCTTTTGCTACGGCGTAGCGGCGTAGCATTGGCGTAGCGGCGTAGCATTGGCGTAGCACTTCACGTAGCGTTCTTTCGTCATAAATGTAGTTCTTGTACCTGAAGGCAATTCTACTATTAAGCTTTAGGAATAATCGTAATGTAATCTTAGTCTGAATCTGTCAAAGTCTAAATTTTTTGACATTTATTGTCGCTGAGATGAGATTGCGAACACATTTGAACGTTTTTAGTTATAAGAACAGGCTCGTAGAAGTCACGCCTTCAATATAAAAAAATGATGAGATAAATGTTTTACGCTCACATATAGGTAATCTATCTCACTCACTCACATTATAGCATCTCTTTCACACAGTTACGCATCATCAAACATTCCATTCCTACACTAATATATTTTTAATTCCACGGTTTATATTGAACAAATTTACTAATATATATTATAATTTATTAATATTAAACCTTTGGTTGAATATTCTTAAACGTAGCCCTCCCATCTGTAACCAGCATCCATCATACTGGTCTAAAAATAGGCCACCGATATTATACCAAATTACTTGGAAACATAATGAGTTTTATTTTCGGAAATGAATGAATGAACCCATTTTAATAAAACTTCCTACGCATATTTCTTATTTAAGAAAAGATAATTAGAAATCTGTTTCTATAAAAAACTTATACTCCTGGTCGAATTTAGCATGTAACACAATTTTTCGATAATAATCTCTGATTTTTTAGACCTACGTATCCTGCTTATGTCTAGAAAGTTTCATTAAAATCGATTCATTCACATAACATTACGCCTGTAATTCCTGAAGGGTTAGGCAGAGGTGTACACCCACATTTCGCCAGTTATGTTTAAGTCCCATGTAATAGGGGGCGAGCTTATCAACCGGGCACAAATCCAGACTCCGAGGCTGCTACTGAGAAATTCCTGATGGAAAACCCAATAACACTGCCTCGACCTGAAAATCCACGACCTCATGCTGAGCAGTCACGCTTTGTGATCACTAGTCCAAAGAGGCAGACGTCGGTTCATTCATTTCGAAAAATAAGTACTTAAAAGTTTTTATGAATTGCCGTACGGCATAAATCATTCTTTGTCAATCAATCATTATTTGTCTTAAAATTTCAATTTCTCTAATTATGATTTAATTTGTAATCTGTAATGGGATGTGACATAGTGTAAGCATGACAGTTGTAAAATTATTATTTGTTCAAAATTATATGGGTTAAAGACCTGAAATAAATGAATTATTATTATATTATTATTATTATTATAAACAATCTTAAAGCGAAACTATAAAAGGTCTAAAGACACACTGCACGTCGCACCCGACCGCGCGGTCGGGCGGTGTACGTGTGTTAGGCAACGACAGATTTCACAGAGGCCAATGCAACATGAGATCCGCTTCACCGCCTACCGCGGCGGTGCGCGATGCCGTGTATTAATCGCCTAAGGGAATCTACCGTGTATTATTATTACAGCAGACAAAACGTGTCATGATGGCCCAGTGGTTAAGGCGCCCGCGTCTCATGCATGAGGTTCTGGGATCAAATCCGGGCAAGTACCAATGTGAATTTTTCAATTTAAATGTACTTTTTGAGTTTATTTTGGACATCACTGGCATCGGTGAAGGAAAACATCGTGAGGAAACCTGGACTTACCGTTCCACTCAAACCATGTCAGAGGCCCTTGAGGCGGTTTAGATGCTCTGACACTAGGGTGTGTGTGGTCATAAGACCTTACTGCCCACACGATAAGAGAGAGAGAAGAGCAGACAAAACAGCTGCACATACTATGTTTATTTCACACGAAAACAAATATGATAATATTACGCCGTTAAAGAAATAACTACTTATCAATCAGTAAGTAGTCGTATTAAGTTACATCGTAGATCAAAAGGAAATGATTGATTGATTGCTAAACTTGGTGAGAGCTAACATGATCAATTCTCAATCAACTTTGGAGCTTGTGCAAGATGTTCAGGGAACTAGAACGAGGATTCTAGAACTATCGATTTGTGTGATGGGCTTTTTATAATAATGAAAAACGGGTGTGATAGATTCAGTGGCTTTTATTGTCATTACGGTGGCGCAAAATAAAAATAAAATCTCCAAAACTACTATTTCAAAAGGCGTCTAACAAATTATTAGACTTACAGCATCTTAATCTATTTATTCTCAAGGTTCTGGAAAAAATGTGAGGCAAATAATTCGCCACCGCAATGAAAAAAGGTTCTGAAAATTTACCCAAAAAGACAATATTAGTTTAAGTTAAACTTTTCCGTGTTTTTAATCAAAACATTCTGTCATGTCAACTATAATATTGTACGAAAGTTTTATATCAACTAAAATTTGATAGCTATTTATGTCTGTTTATTTCTTGTTTTATTAAAGAGAAAAAGACAGAAATAATCAAAATTAAGTTTAAATCGTGCATAATAGAATGGACACCATTGATCCCTTTTCAGGTTTCTGGTACATTAACAACAGTCTGTATATCTATAATAATATAATCTTGATAACAAATTTTAACTACACGGCCTATTACTGGATGTATCAATATATAACTACCATAATAACAAAGTCCATTTAATCTTTCCTAAACTTAGCTAATAACCATTTAATTACTACCCTGATAGTTGGTGTTAATTACTTATAATCTAAATTAATTCCATGAAATCTCAACTTATAAACTTAAGGATTTATGTTAGGTTTACCCCAAGTAAGGGAGCATAACTGGGCTTGTTGTATCCCAATTATGTGAAACTTTGGACTCTGGAGTCCAAATTGGAATGCCGGATGTGGTGTGGACTTGACCCTTTTTAGGGTGTGGTGCAAAGTATAGAAAATAGCGAGAATTATCAAATTACTTGATAAAAGTAACAGGCTATTATTGTCCTACTGCAGGGCCAAGGCCTGTAGGCTTACTCTTGAACAAAATCGAGAATGAGATTGGAATCGACTGCATGTTTGACTACAGCGATTGACATGAGGTTGCCCATACAAATGAAAACGTAAATTATCAAATTTTAAAATATTAAATAACTCGTTAATTCTATAAATAAATGTCTTCTTATATTTATTGGAATTGAAACTGGATCGGATGTACATGTAATGTCGATTCCAATCTCATTCTCGATTTTGTTCAAGAGTAAGCCTACTGTTCTTCTGAGAAAGCACGAGCATTGATCACCACTCTTACTCAAGGCGGATTGGTGATTTCAGACTTATATTAATTACTTATATGGCAGAGGTGAGTGGCAACGCCGGGACGCCCTAGGAAGACCTACGCTGACCTTATTGGTGAGGTCCTTCAGAAAGGTCAGGTGCGCAGTACTCGTAACCGGCGTGCTTGTATGACGAGATGTGTGAACGTAGATGAGGCGAAAGGAGTATGTAAGGATCGTAGCAGGCGGCGTTCTGTAGTTTCTGCCTACCCCCATGGGAAAAAGGCGTGAGTGTATGTATGTGTGTATGTATTAATTACTTCGTTCGCGTGATTTTTCTTTCGGATTTTTAATGTAATATAGCCTAAAGCACTCAGTAATAACGTAGCTTTCTATTTGCAAAAGAATTTTCATAATTGGTTCAGTAGATCCAGAGATTACCCCCTACAACCTCACTTACCACTTACTTTAATATAAATTGAAGATTTCCGCACGCTGTTTTCCATCATCAATGTCAGTGACATACAATACATATGAAGTTTTCAATTCATATGTACTTTCTTAAGTTTATCTTGGACATCATTGAGGCGGTTTAGAAACTCTGACACTAGGGTGTGTAGGGTCGTAAGGCCGTACTACCCACACGATAAGAAGAAGAATAAGAGTGATGGCCAAGACAAACTTAAAAATAAATGTAATAGAAAAAGCCATTGGTCCTTTCCCGGTATCGAAACCGCAGCCTCATGCATGAGAGGCAGGAACCTTAACCATTGGACCATTATGACGATAAAACTCAATATGACATCAATAAAGTTACTTAACACACAAGAGAATCTGTACTCACAAAAACAATAAAAAAAGACATTTAACTAAAAAAAAATATAGTTACTTAGAAATTTATGCCCTAAAACAATTTGGCTAAATACCAATTTAGGCTAAAGTGGTCATTAAAACCACAGTTAAAATAAAAAATGGCTAATTAAACTGAAGACGCTGAAAGTTATTTACTCTTAGATAGGAATAACTGTTAGGTATATAGAAAAATAAGGTTAAAGAAAATCTGACTCACTGTAGATACTAAAACCGGCTTAGAGTGAATCAGCCTAGCAAAAGAAGGGTTCCGTTTCACTACAATTTTTTTTGTACCTATAGTCCTAATACCTAAAATGTCGTGATGGCCTAGTGGTTACGCTCTCATGCGTGAGGGTGTGGGTTCGAATACGGGCAAGTACCAATGTGACTTTTTCAATTCATATGTACTTTCTAAAGTTTATGTTAGACATTACTGACATTCCGTGCCTCGGAAAGCACGTTAAGCCGTTGGTCCCGGCTGTCATTCGTGGATCTTTGACAGTCGTTACGAATCCGCAGAAGCTTGAGAGTCTGACAACCAGTCTTACCTAGGGGTATCGTGTTACCCAGTTACTGGGTTGTGGAGGTCAGATAGGCAGTCGCTCCATGTAAAATACTGGTACTCAGCTGCATCCGGTGAGACTGGAAGCCGACCCCAACCTAGTTGGGACAAGAAACGTGTTTTTTAACATTTTTTATACTTTCCCTTTTTGTTAATGGTCATAAACTCTTTAAAAATTGTCAATTATTATATTCTAGTTCAAAAAATGCAGTCTGCATCCAGTCAAAACATGCAGACTGACGGATACTACACAAAAAGTTGTATACACGATTATATAGGATTAAAAGTGAATAATTATAATGTACCTACCTTGCATAAAAACTACTACATTATAACACGTACAAAGTATTACTAAATAAGAGTTGATGGCTGTGATTACTGTGGGCATCGCCCGGAGGCCATCGGCTTCGGGGATCTGTCGCTTCCAGACCTGGTTCAATCCATGATCCGGAGCGAGGCGGCATGTGAAACAGTCACCTCCTTCCATAGTAGAAGAGTAACCATGGCCTTGAAACGCAAAGGGCATTAGGAGAAACACGGATGGGTTTTTAGTCAGTAAGAATCTGATGAGACCCGCACCCAGAGCAAAAGAAGAACTAATTTAAAGATTTCCCATCCCTATAAAAAAAGGTTTAGGTAAACATATACAAAAGCTTTTAAAACAAAACTATCATTTTCTTTCCCTTTCACTTCGGTATAAAATCTTTTCAAATTACAACTCTAGTAATAAAAGCATCGATTTTAAAATCAAATTCTTTAATGGAAAAACTTTTCTATAGAAATCTGTAGATTTTTTCATTTATTGAAAAGCGTCTAGTGATTAGCATTGAAACAGTTTTTCATAAGAATTCTATTGAGATTATGCTATTTATTTATTCACTAGCGTTTGCCCGCGAAATTGCCCGCGTTATTTTTTTGTGTGCCGGCTTTACGCGCTCGTTCGCTTATCTATGCGCTTATGTACCTATCAATCAATCAATCAATCAATCATTTATTTGCAATGAATGTAGGTTAAAATATAATACAGGTGGAGTAGATAGAAGTAAGCCATGTACATTCTGCCTGGAAACAGGCACGCAAAATTTATAAAACATTATAAGCAGTCTAAAAAATTCAAATTAATAAATTATAGTCACAGTTAGAATTATTACAAATTAAAGTCAGTTTAAATTATTATAAAATAAAATTAATATAATAATAATAGTTATACGTACATTAATTAATATTGAGGAATGTCAAATTAAATCGTCATCTATTAAAAAATCATTAATGGAATAGTAGCATTTTTTTGTACCTATGCGGAGAGATTTTTATATAGTAATTATAAGTAACCCCCTATTATACGAGACTTAAACATTAGTGGCGAAACGTGGCGCTTTGCACACGGAGCAACTTAAATTGAGGCAACTATCAACTCTTTAAAAGCTTCCTGTAAAAGTTGATAGTTGGTAACATTTACGGTTGCCGCAACTTTATGGCAATCTGAGAGCAACTTTCATAGCCGAGTTGCTCAATCTACGCAGCGATCAGCTTTAAAGTTATAATATGTAACAGTTGTTAGTTGCGCGATTAGGAACTAACTTAGTCATCGATTGCAGCAACTGAAAACTGTTGACGATTGTCGCAACTCGGAACTCGAGTTGCAATGAGTGCGCAGTCCAATGGAAATATATGTAAACAGCTAGTTGCCAGTTGCCAGTTGCTGCACTAGTTGCTCTGTGTGCAAAGCGCCTAATGGGTACACCTCTGCCTAACCCATCGGAGATTACAGGCGTGATGTTATGTATGGATTATTTTGATAAACGTAATCCTTATTCAATATTCGGCTCGAATCGAACACTTTTAAGTTACCACACTCGGCTCCGACAATAAGGCTAGCACGAGTTCAAATTGATATTACTAAGCTCGGAATCGCAACGTCCCGACGAAATTATAATTACGCTTAAATTATCTTAAATGAAAACTGGAAATTGCGCGTCCCTACTTAACAGTACCTCGTAAGCCTCAGGGATTCAAATTTTAATTTTCTTCATTTTATATATTTCGAAAAATGTTATGATGATCCAATGCTTTGGGGATTGTGGGTTCGAGACCAGGCAAGTACAAATTTGACTTTTTCAATTAATATGTTCTTTCTAAGTTTATCTTGAATATCACTGACAACGGTGAACGAAAATATCGTGAGAAAACTTAGACTTATCACCTTGAGCAAGCGTGATGATCAATGCTCGTGCCTTCTCTGTACTAGAAGAGGCCTAAGGCAGTGAGAGGCTGATATATATTCCGACATAATAGCCTAGAATTCTTTCAAACAAAAGCATGCAAATAAATGTATGTTCACATTACTGTGTTAACCCTTAAACGGCTGAAAGAATTCCGATGAAAACGCTAAGCTTTCTGGCACATTAATCAAAGCAGGTTACCTTGAAACAAAACATAAAATGCTGTTCAAAATTTCTCTAAAATTTGTAAAGTGCTTGCGGAGAAATTTTCTAACAAAAGGAAGTATAATGTATTCCCAGAAGATTAGAGAGCAGAATTCTGGAGTACTTATAAATCAGCTGTTACAGTAAAGGTGCATGCCTTCACATACAAGCTCTGTCTTTGGGCAGAGTTCCAATAACCTTTGCCTGTATAAACGTCAACCAAAAAGTATATAATTTTCTTTTAGTCATCTACAGTTACAATATTTGTAAACGCGTGACGCTATGAACATGATTTAGCCGGCAATACTCACGCTTTTACCACTAAGCCGACTGAATCGATTTTAATGAAATTTGGTACAAGGTAATTTTGAACCGCAACACCGACATAGCAACTTTTTTACTTTTTTTCCCTTCGCGTGTGTAAACAGATTTTTTATTATTTCTTCCTGCTTATTTCTCTTTCTTTCTTTTTTTCCGCGTCTGCGATAATCGACATTTACGCGGGCAAAGTCGCAGACAAAAGCTAGTACAAAATAAAGATACCACACAATAAAAAAACAAAAAAAAGAACAATTTATATTGCTTGGTAGCAGCAAAACCTTCCCACATAAAACAAACCAAATCAAAAAACAAATGCTTGAACAAAAAGGTTTAAAATGTAATTTGAAACGATTTACCTTTACCGATTTCAAATCAATCGGATGTAAAATAAAATGGAGCAAAATTTGCAAACGCCAGAAGGTCAATAATGCCATTACACCTCTAAAGAGTGGAGGAGCGCTAAAATGTCTACAAATAGGTCTAAAACGAGCTCTCGGACATTCATCGTCTTTGTTGTGAGGCGTCGTAAAATGCTGCTTCTACCATTGTTACAAGGAAGAAACTACGCCATAGCCTACTGCAATTCATACAAACCTTAAAGTCCTTATTTCTTGAAATGTAAGAACCAATTTTAATGAAACTTAATACACAAAAGCAGAATATATTGTTCTAAAAAGTTATTAAGAAACATTTTCGAAATGTCTTATTTAAAAAAGAGATAAAAATCTCTGGCCTACCGGTATGACAGAACAATAGAAAATCAATTGTGTCTCATTACGTGAGACTTGACTGATTAAAATCGATCGAATTTAGCCATAACACCATTTTTCGAAAATTTTCTCTGATATCTACGATACCGAGGACCGAAGGAATAACCAAAGACGTAACTGAACACGGGCAAAACCGCAGGATATAGCTAGTACACAATAACTAGTAAATTATAAATCAGCTCACACTTCAAGTGGGGTTTAAAAAGCAATAATGAATATTTCATTCATACCCTCACTTTCAACATCAATATCGAATCGACTACCAGTAGTAAATCTCTTTAACGAGCGGCTCAACTAATAAGGGGTTTTTTATCGAGTTTTGTAGAAGCTTTACAGCTTAATGACCTCTCTCAACCCCTCTGCACCCCTGTTCAGATGTCGATAATGTTGTACTACGGCTTTGCTTTAATGTAGTCTATTTTCTCTTCAAGGATTTGCGCTTGAATACTTTTTATACTTACAGTCTTGATCTTGGTTGAAAGAAAAACGATTTAAGAACTCTCGGATTTGCGTGTCTGCCTGTAAATGGGGTGATATTTATGGGAATATTCTATCTCCTATTCTGATTATCATAAATACAGGTTCACTTTTATTCACCGATCATTTTTCAGTCTCACCGACTTCATACATATCATCACGCCTGTAATCCTTGAAGGGTTAGGCAAAAGTTATTTTAATGTCCCATGTAACAGGGGGGCGAGCTTACTGGCATTAACCAGGCACATCAAGACTCCGAGGCGTCTACTGAGAAATTCCTGATGGAAAAACCCAATAATACTTGGCTGACCTGGTGACCTCAGCAGGCACGCTTTTCGACCACTAGACCAACGAGCCCGCGGCCCTAATAGCCATCAGTTCTGCGTGCTATGTGGCCTGCCCACTGCCACTTCAACTTGCTAATTCGCTGGGCTATGTCGGCCACATTGTGCGCTTCAAAAGAATTAACAACTAATCTAAATAAACCATTAGGTTACCTCATCGCATCATAAAGAACTTAAGCCATTATCGGCCCATAAATATTTAAAACAGGCACGCCCTGAGCTTTAATAGCCAATAAAAATTATAATCAAAATATTCCACTAAGGAATATCGTATTTTCTTATATTATGCTGCGTTGAACCACTTTGCATAGTAAAGGCAGGGCTAATACCTTGAGCACTAGTTACTGAGGAGAAATTAGTTACATGCATTATTGACTAATAGTCCAAGACCGGGCGTCACCAGACTTACGTCATTTTAGCATGGCTGAAATTTGAAAATAGATACATATAACGAGTGGAAAGAATATTGTAATGATAACTTTAACTAACTTTTTTTTTTTTTAACTTTTCGATTGTCATGTCAGTGAACGGTTTAATAGCGAAAAGTTTCGACCAACACCTTGAGAAACTTTCGCTCAACAGCTGGATCAAGAGTCAGATGCAGAAGGCGGTTGTCTTGGACACGGCACGCATAGTGAGGAGGTTCCTCTCTCTGGATCCCTAACCGCCGGTAGCTTGATTTTTACCACCTCGTTGCGGGCGGAGCACTATTTATATACATTTTTTTTTAACTATATTATTTGTTTTTTAAAGGAAAATATGTGTAAAAATATGGAAAATAAAGAAAATGCTATTTCTAAAAGTTACTTTAACTATAGATTTAGTAGGTGTAATTTAATATGATTCTAGACGAACCACAAAAAAAATCGTTGGTTATTAAAAAAAAAACTGCTGTTCCATATAAAAGTGTACACGGCCAAAATGTATTTAACAGGTTTTATTACTTAACATTGTGGCTGTCTTTAGGGGAGGCCAATGTCCAGCAGTGGACGTCGTTCGGCTGATATGATAATAATGATGATGAACCAGCGACAAATATTTTACCCCTAGAAACTAGAATCATGATTGTGCTGAATTCATATTTAAAGTTTTTGCAACAAAGTCCTTTTCACCTCGTATTTACTTTTAAAGTTAAAGTCAACGTCAAAATCAAAGCAATAAATCGGCCAGTTAGTCAGAAAGTTAAAGTTAGTTGCACGTTTCAAAACATAGGTAGACCTCTATGGAGAAGAACGAGCATACATACATACATACACTCACGCCTTTTTCCCATGGGGGTAGGCAGAAACTACAGAACGCCACCTGCTACGATCCTTACATACTCCTTTCACCTCATCTACGTTCATACATCTGGTCATACAAGCAGGCCGGTTACGAGTACTCCACACCTGACCTTTCTAAAGGACTTCACCAATAAGGCCAGTGTAGGTCTTCCAAGGGCGACACCTCCCGGCGTGAAAAAAAAAAAACAAACAACAGAACGAGCAACAAACTTAAAATTTTAGCCATGATAAAATGATTTAGGTTTGGTGACACCGGACTCACAGTCTATAAGCGTACATTGTGCAGTGTCCCGTAAAATATGTTGTGTACTCGTAGCGAAAATCAAAGAAGATTTTCTTTGGTAGATTCGACTGACATTCTTTGTTTACTCTTGAAGAAGCTTCTTCTTAAATTGTAATTACTAGTACCTATTATGTGCTTGAACGGTATGTGTATTATGTTATTACCTACCTTAACTCTTACCTTTAGAGTTTCATTTTGAGTATGAAAAATATTATCTACCCAGTGTTTGATAACTATTTTTTCCCCCATGATCATCTGCCTAGCCTTTTCCCAACTATGTTGGGGTCGGTTTCCAGTGAGGTCATAACCGGATGCAGCTGAATACCAGTATTTTACATGGAGCAACTGCCTATCTGACCTCCACAACCAGGTAACTAGAACTGCGTAATACAATTTCTATATGATCTCTTATTCTTAGAAAAGTCTATACATCAGCTTATACAGAAGTGTACAGACCACAAGTTTGCCTAACAAACTAAACTGCATTACCATTTCAAATCTTTATCTCCTACAATGCAAGACAACAGCTTGAAAACCAAGTAAACCCCCAAAGTAAGGCTAAGTCGAACCAGCCTTTGGATCATAAATATGCAACTAGAGGAAAATATGGAGATATCTCTTCATATTTACATACAAATTGACATCTGTCAAGTACATCCGTTTCTGTAAGAAGAAAATATATCGTTGAGGCATGTTTGAGAAAAAAAGGGTTATTTTTTATAATGACTATAAGGCTTTATTTATTTCCATAAAATTATAGGAAATTTCCAAACGTGCAGCGTACGACAGTTCCATTATCTGATTCCATTATCGTACCCAAAACATAAACGTTTGGAACATTTAATCAAATAGAGTTTTCGTTTCATCTGCAGTTGGTTTTCATAAATACGCTGATATTTTAATGGTTTCTTGCTTAGTACTACTATCAAAACATAGAAATAAGCTTGAATTTTGCGGTAGTGGTACCTCGATCAGAAATGAAATTGCAGACAGAAAGAAATAAAGAAAGAAGGAAAGAAAGAAAACATATTTATTGGCACAGACCTAAAAACAATAAAACATTATTGTGTTCAGCATAAAATGCCAGACCAGTTGTGCTTGATGCTGGTTTCCAACTGAATCTAAGAAAGAGAGAGAAAGTTGCGTAGCGGGGCATTGTCATTACGTGACGTTTACAGAAAAGGCAAGAGTATTGATCACCACGTTTGCTCACAGAAGATTGGCGACTTCTGACTTATATTAATCGTAAGTACAGGTTTCTTCACGATGTTTTCCTTAAACGAGGTCAATGATGTCCAAGATAAACATAGAATGTATAATTACGTACATTCTAAGAAAAAATCCAGTTGGTAATTTCTCGAATTTGAATTCTTAACCTCATGCATTAGAGGGGATCTGGTACACTTGCGCGAAAGACATTTCCGCGCCAGACACTTGCGCGAGTCCCTTTGCGCGCCAAGACACATGCGCGAATGGACTTTTGCGCGCCTAGACCTTTCCGCGAACAGACACTTGCGCGAATGGACATTTCCGCGCCAAGACACTTCCGCGAGTCCCTTTGCGCGCTGGCCACTTGCGCGAAAGACACTTCCGCGACAGACATATGCGCGCCTATACTTGCGCGATAGATACTTCCGCGAAATATGCGCGAAGTATATTTTTATAAAGGACAATGGGCAAAATTCTTGAATTAGGGTTCCGTAACTTTTTTTACAAAATATGCGTCATGGGTGTCGTGTCCATGGTTTTCGAGGGTGCTGATGACGAAAATGAGGTCTAAAAGAAAATCCAAGATGGCGGCCGGAAAATTTTCCAAGATATGCTTCATGGGTGTCGTGTCCATGGTTTTCGGGGGTGCTGATGACGAAAATGAGGTCTAAAAGAAAATCCAAGATGGCGGCCGGAAAAATTTCCAAGATATGCTTCATGGGTGTCGTGTCCATGGTTTTCGGGGGTGCTGATGACGAAAATGAGGTCTAAAAGAAAATCCAAGATGGCGGCCGGAAAATTTTCCAAGATATGCTTCATGGGTGTCGTGTCCATGGTTTTCGGGGGTGCTGATGACGAAAATGAGGTCAAAATGAAAATCCAAGATGGCGGCCAGAAAATTTTCCAAGATATGCTTCATGGGTGTCGTGTCCATGGTTTTCGGGGGTGCTGATGACCTGCTGATGGCAAGCCGGCCGATCACCGGGCAGGAGGCAAGGCCTGCGCCCCACCCGCCAAGGCCAGCGGTAGAGGTAGGCCCTCCGCTGCCGCTGCCACTGTCGCCGCCGTCGCCGCCGCTAGGGCTATTCCGCCCTCGAGGAGGGCCCTGGAGGGGGATGTAATGGAGGGCTAGTCACGGCCCCATTGCGCCTCCTCCAGGCCAATATCAACCACTGCGCCGCCGCTCAGGATCTCTTGGTCCAGAGCATGGCGCAGTGGCTGATCAACATCGCGGTGGTCGCCGAGCCGTACTTTGTCCCACCCAGGGATGACTGGGTGGCGGACCTCGACGGCTCGGTGGTCATAATCGCGTCGGCTGCCGCCGGTACCCCGTCTCTCGAGAGCGTCAAGAGAGGACGGGGCTGTGTGGCAGCACGGTTCGGGGAGATCGCCGTGGTAGGCGTTTACTTCTCCCCGAACCGAACTCTCGCCGAGTTCCACGTCTCCCTTAGGGAGCTAGGAGTCGTCGTCGCCGGGTTCGGTTCCCTCCCTGTGTTGGTCCTCGGGGACTTCAATGCCAAGAACGTGGCTTGGGGTTCCCGGTACACGGACCATGCACGGGGCAAGATGGTGGAGGACTGGGCTCTGGAGACAGGCCTGGTCATCCTGAACCGGGGTTCTGTCCCCACGTGTGTACGGATGCGGGGCGAGTCGGTGGTGGACATCTCGTTCGCCAGCCTCGCTCTGTCGCCACGTGTCGTTGACTGGCGCGTAGAGGAGGGGGTGGAGACATATTCCGACCACCGGTACATCCGGTTCGACGTCTCCGCCCAGATCCCAGATACGCCGGTCCGACAGACCCCTAGTGGTCCGCGATGGGCGCTGAAGCAGCCGGACCGGGAGCTCTTCCTGGAAGCCTCGTTCGTGCAGGCCTGGGTGTCGTCACCAGACAGGCCTGCCGACGTCAACGACGAGGCGGAGTGGTTCCAGGAGGCCATGTCCGTGATCTGCGACATGGCAATGCCCCGGGCCCGGCCAGGAAGCGCCCGGCGTCAGGTGTACTGGTGGTCGCGCGAGATAACGGCACTACGCGAGGCGGTGCCGCATCCGACCTCCGAATGCGGCAGCCATTGAGGCGGAGCTGTACGAGGGGTACAGGGTGGCGAAGACCGCCCTCCGAGATGGGATGCTGCGGGCTAAGAATCTATCCCGCAGGGAGATGCTGGAGGCTCTGGACAGGGACGTCAGGCGACAGGGCGTCGGCGCCCTGTTTCCTTCTCGGGGGGAACATACCCCCCCGCCCATGGCTCAGCCCCTGGTGGTGTCAGACGAAGACGCGGACCACAGCGACGGCGGCGACTACAATGCTCCGGAGGTGGCCGAGGTAGATCTGAGAGTGGCGGTACAACGGCTGAAGGCCAAGAATACCGCCCCGGGACCCGACGGCTTACCTGGGAAAGCCTGGGTCCTGGCCTCGGGGGCTCTCGGTCCTCGACTAGGGAGGCTCTTAAGCGCATGTTTAGAGAGGGGCCAGTTCCCGCTTCGTTGGAAGACGGGGAAACTGGTCCTCATCAAGAAGCCGGGGCGCCCTGCGGACTCACCGTCCGCATACCGGCCCATCGTGCTGCTCGACGAGGTGGGCAAGCTCTTTGAAAGAGTAATTGCAAACCGCCTCGTCGGGCACCTGGGGAGATCCGGGCCGGACCTTGCGGAGAGCCAGTTAAGCTTCCGCAGGGGGCGCTCCACGGTGGACGCCATCATGCGCGTGAGGGCCCTCACGAAGGGGGAAGCAGTATCCCGGGGCAGGGTCGTCTTGGCGGTGTCTCTCGACATCTCCAATGCCTTCAACACTCTGGCCTGGAGTTGCATCAGGGAGGCATCCGGTGATAGAACAAAGAGCGCTCAGAGCGCCCAGCGCCTCAAAGAGCTGTCAGCACAGGGACGGGGCCCCAGGGACACCTTCGTCGTGTTGTCGAGGACTATCTGACGGATAGGGCCGTCGTCTACCCCGGCCAACGGGGAGAGTGGAACCGGCGAGAGATGTCGTGCGGTGTCCCACAGGGATCGGTCCTGGGACCGCTTCTGTGGGACATTGGATACGACTGGGTGCTGCGCGCCGACCTCCCTGACGGCGTCAGCGTAGTCTGCTACGCTGACGACATGCTCGTCCTGGCACAGGGAGAGTCGCACCAGGCGGCGGCCGACCTAGCGACGCGAGGGGTTGCGACAGTCGTCGAAAGAATCCGGCAATTGGGACTCGAGGTGGCATTGCACAAATCCGAGGCCATGTGCTTTCATGGTCTTCGGAACGCGCCACCGTCGGGTTCCCAAATAACGGTGGGAGGCAGGCACTTCCGACGTCTGGCTCCGCGATTGGACAGGGCTGGGGCTGCTTTTTGGCGGCTCCTGCCCAACCTCGGGGGACCAGGCGCCTCCTACCGGAGGCTTTACGCCGGAGTCGTGCGGTCCATGGCCCTCTACGGGGCCCCTACCATCAGGCGGCGGCCACCAGCCAAGTTGGTGGCATGCCAGAGGGTCATGGCCATCCGGATGATCCGGGGATATCGCACGGTCTCCGGCGAAGCGGCAAGCCTCCTTGCCGGATTGCCTCCAGCGCGTCTACGAGTGGCGTGTGGACGCGCAGCGCCGGGGTGAAACCCCGCTGCCGCGGCAAATCGTGCACTGCGGAGTGAGCTCCGGTGCGATCTCATGGCGGGATGGGAGATGCGACTGTCGCAACCCAAGTTCGGGCACGCCGCAATCGCGGCGATAAGACCCCTCTTTGAGGTGTGGCTGGAGAGGCGCTACGGCGTCCTCACCTACCGCCTGACGCAGGTCCTCACCGGACACGGTTGTTTCGGGAGGTTCCTGTGTCGGATAGGGCGGGAGGAAACGCCCGGGTGTCACCACTGTGTGGATCGCCCGGAGGACACGGTGGAGCATACGTTGCAGGACTGCTCCGCTTGGGCAGAGCACCGCCGTGCCCTCACGGAGGTGATAGGCGGCGGCAACCTCTCGCGTCCGGACCTGGTTCAGGCCATGCTCCGGGGCGAGAGGGAATGGGATGCAGTCACCTCCTTCTGCGAAGCAGTAATGCTAGCGAAGGAGGAGGCGGGCCGCGTGACGGAGAGAACCACCTCACGCCCCAGCCGCCGCGGGAGACGCCCAGGGCGTCGGACGTCGCGAGGCGACATCCAGCCACCGTAGGCGCGGGCTTGCGGACGGCGAGTAATGGGTAGCTCGCCGTCCGATCAAGGACCAAGCCCGGGTCGACGGCGCGTTCTGTTCGCGCGCGCCTCAAAGAGCTGTCAGCACAGGGACGGGGCCCCCAACGGAGCCAACGCCTGCCGGGGTTGCAGGGCAACAGAAGGAACAGGGTGGTTTTTTAGTCAGTAAAAGTCTGACAGTCCGTCAGTCGGAGTCATTTGATGATTTTTACCACCTCAAAAAAAAAACAAAAAAAAAAAAGCATTGCTGACATCACACTCTTGGTTATTTTCCATCTTCTTCAAATAAAACACTTTTTACAAGGACGACAGTATAAATATTCCGTTGCGGGACCCAAGACAGTAAATCGTTTCTCTGGGACTCGTCGAGCTTCATTGCCTCGACGCTTTTCTGGTGGCCTCCACTGTTGATTCTGGCTTTCAGGAGTTGCAGTGGGTGGGAACAGTGTGGCGGGCTTGTCCCAAAAAAAAAAAAAAAAAAAAACAAAAAAAAATATAAATATGACTCACAGAGATGTGTTCCGTCCGACGGCTCGTGCGCAACTGAGCCGCTCTGTGGCTGTCGCCTGTATTTATAGACACTAACCACGTGCTCGGCGCACGTGTTTGAGTTTTTAGGTTAGGATTCTAACTTTGTAAATAAATGATTATTTTTACAATCTTTTGGAGTAAATAAACTGATAATTAATTGAACCATACAATTATAATTAATTAATCATCTTCAAAAAAAAAAAACCAAAAAAAAAAAAAAACAAAAAAGTATAAATATGACTCACAGAGATGTGTTCCGTCCGACGGCTCGTGCGCAACTGAGCCGCTCTGTGGCTGTCGCCTGTATTTATAGACACTAACCACGTGCTCGGCGCACGTGTTTGAGTTTTTAGGTTAGGATTCTAACTTTGTAAATAAATGATTATTTTTACATCTTTTGGAGTAAATAAACTGATAATTAATTGAACCATACAATTATAATTAATTAATCATCTTCAAAAAAAAAAAAAACCAAAAAAAAAAAAACAAAAAAAGTATAAATATGACTCACAGAGATGTGTTCCGTCCGACGGCTCGTGCGCAACTGAGCCGCTCTGTGGCTGTCGCCTGTATTTATAGACACTAACCACGTGCTCGGCGCACGTGTTTGAGTTTTTAGGTTAGGATTCTAACTTTGTAAATAAATGATTATTTTTACAATCTTTTGGAGTAAATAAACTGATAATTAATTGAACCATACAATTATAATTAATTAATCATCAATAATAATTAATTAACCCTCAAAATAAATAACATTAACATAATTTGTGTTTTTAAACAATTAATTCGTGATCATAATTGTAATCAACTCTTAATCTAATTATTCGTTGATGTAGCTGCATCTTATATAGTTGACGAGGTTCTTTAAATAATGCACTTGCGCCGATACACATGATTACCATAATTTTGTTTTGAGCTCTATCTAGTAACGAAGATTTTGTATAAGTTGGTAATTACAATATTTGTTAAGTTACATGTTAAGACATTTTGTATATTGGTATTGTATTGACTGCCTCGTGGGTCTAGTGGTCGCAAGCGCGACTGCTGTGCATGAGGTCTTGGGTTCGATTCCCAGGTCGGGCAAAGTGTTATTGGGTTTTTCCATCAGGAATTTCTCAGTAGCAGCCTCGGAGTCTGGATTTGTGCCCGGTTGATGGCAATAGGCTCGCCCCCTATTACATGGGACTAACAAAACATAACTGGCGAAATGTGGGTGTACTAATGGGAACACCTCTGCCTAACCCTTCGGGGATTACAGGTGTGATGTTATGTGTTATGTTATGTATATTGGTACTGATGGTTAGTACCTAATTAATATGGCATATTTAATTACTTTTTTAAATATTGTGGGTTGACTTTGTTTGGCAAATCTAAGTTCCATTAAAAGGTTTTCGCCTTTATTTAATTAGGAACATAATAAACAGCTGTGTTTATATTAACAATAATAAATCTGGGATGGGATCTGGTACACTTGCGCGAAAGACTTCTTCCGGCCGCCATCTTGGATTTTCATTTTGACACCATTTTCGTCATCAGCACCCCCGAAAACCATGGACACGACACCCATGAAGCATATCTTGGAAAATTTTCCGGCCGCCATCTTGGATTTTCTTTTAGACTTCATTTTCGTCATCAGCACCCTCGAAAACCATGGACACGACACCCATGACGCATATTTTGTAAAAAAAGTAACGGAACCCTAATTCAAGAATTTTGCCCATTGTCCTTTATAAAAATATACTTCGCGCATATTTCGCGGAAGTATCTATCGCGCAAGTATAGGCGCGCATATGTCTATCGCGGAAGTGTCTTTCGCGCAAGTGACCAGCGCGCAAAGGGAGTCGCGGAAGTGTCTTGGCGCGGAAATGTCCATTCGCGCAAGTGTCTGTTCGCGGAAAGGTCTAGGCGCGCAAACGTCCATTCGCGCATGTGTCTTGGCGCGCAAAGGGACTCGCGCAAATGTCTGGCGCGGAAATGTCTTTCGCGCATATGTCCTGGGGGCCAACCACAAGCTCTTAAAACAATATTATTCTAATATTACTTTGCCTTCCACACTGTTGCATTTTCAACGCTCGGATCAGCGCAGAAAGTTGAAAATGCAACAACAGAAATTACAAAGTAATATTAAAATAATATTGTTATAAGAGATGGCGGTAGGCGCCCTGATACCCATTAGAGGCTATCATGATTTTTACTTGCGTAAGATCCAAGACCTCAAATGACTCGAAATGTAATTTCTACGAAACTTTTACAGTGTCAACATTATCTGGATAAACTAGAGTAACATTTCATTAATCTCTCCACAACACAACAATACCATAACTACAATATATAGTTTAAGTAGGCTTTCATATACTTACCATCGATTACTGAATCGCTTGTCTGTTAGGTAGCTACAGTATTAAAATGAACACTTTCCGTAGCGTTGGACATATTGAGTATTTTACTTTGAATAATATTATAGATAAAGATGTGCAGTCAATGCTTTTGCCTTTGAATCTGATGCAGCATATAACGCTCTGTCCTAAATATCGCATAAAAGATAATATTATTACTCCAAATAGCCTCATCTCCAAGTTTGTTTCAATGATTGGAACACTAGTTTTTGTGTTTGTTTTCGTTTGGTATACATTATTCTGGTACAGAGATGTGGTTGGATTCAACACTTTCGCTACTGTCCAGCTTTATTTTGATTGTATGTACTATTGTTTTGGTTGTGCTATAAATGTCGTGGTCGGGATAACTCAAACTAAAAACCACGTAAAGTTTATTGTAACCTTTCAAAAAGTTCATAGATTTCTCGATAATAACATCAGTTCTAGTCGTATTGTTACTTGGAATTGGATTTACGCCATCGTGGTTATAAGTTCTTATATCATATGTGCTTCTTCTTTTTATACACTGCTAGGCTTACCTTACTATTATATATATTTATGCTTCCTTTTGACTCTTTTCGATTTAAACACAATCTATGCGATGCGCATAATGAAATTGTTGGAAAGTAAAGTTCTTCTGTGGAATACACAAGTTATAAGTTTTCAAAAAATTGAAGAATTTCAAGATGAATCTTATATCAAAAAAGTATTTGAGTCTTATAAAGATATATTACAGTGTTATGACATACATAAGGTGTGTTCGCAGTATTCTGTAAGTATCCTAACTAATATTATAAATGCGAAAGTAAGTTTGTTTGTTACCATTTTACGCCTAAGTCACTGAACCGATCATCCTGAAATTTTGCATATACATTGCCAGGTGTACAGGAACGAACATGGGGTACCTTTAATTCCGAAAAAAAGTAATGTCTTCGAGGGAAATCACAATAACGTTCTTATGATCATTGATGGCGCCACGTGTCGTTTCGAATTGAAATGACAGAACATGGGTAATTTTTTCCGCGACTTTGTCTGTGTCCATTATAACCGAAATTTACGCGGACGAAGTCGCGGGCAGAAGCTAGTCTTACTATAAATCCATGTACCTCAACACAAACATAAGACAAGAAAGCCTAGAAGTCTCCATAACTGTTGTGCTGTTCTGTAAAAACTTTTCTCGGTAAAGTAATACAAAAAAATAATACAAAAACTGCATTATTATAATTATGATAACTATTTTATATTTGTACAATCTGGGGTACAGGGCCATCGCGTTTTACATTTATAGGGAAAATACTTTTATTTATGTTTTATTTTGTACTTCTGCTCAGAGATGTTATTGGTTATTTTATTTTCATACATACATAAACTCACGCCTTTTTTTCCATGGGGGTAGGCAGAAACTACAGAACCTTACATACTCCTTTCGCCTCATCTACGTTCATACATCTCGTCATACAAGCACGCCGGTTACGATTACTCCGCACCTGACCTTTTTGAAGGACCTCACCAATAAGGTCAGTGTAGGTATTCCTAGGGCGACCCCTCCCAACGTTGCCTCACCTCTGCCATATAAATACCTTTTGTCAATCGTCTTTCACTCATCCTCTCAACATGACCGAACCATCTAAGCAAACCCTTTTCTATCTTTGTCACTACATCTTCTTTTAATCCGCAACGGTCCCGTATAACCTCATTCCTCACTCTATCGTTCAAAGTTACACCACATATACTCCGCAAGGAACGCATTCCACAGCATTAATCCTACAATTTTCTTTATTCTTTTTAATAATTTTATTGTTACGCTTTTATTCCGGTTATAATCTGGGGCACGTTTTGTCCATCTTCTTTAGGCAAAGTGATCCCACCGATACTACTACCGATACTAGGGGCTGTCAGCTTACCTCAAGCGAAATTCAAATAAGCTTCTCACCTAAATTCACCAATGAAAATTTTCACATAAATTGACTGAAACAAATATGTTCTTTTCTGTTTCAGATACTCTATTACATTGTAGAAGTATTTATCCACTCTCTACTATATGTTCAACAAGCGATTGTTGCGTGGGAAATGGATAAAACAGTAAGTCGATTTTAAAAATTAAAGCCAAAGACAAGGACAGATTTTTCAATAGTTACAAAACTTTTATTCAAAGAATAAATATAACAGTTTGACATATTTTCTATACAAATGCTGTCAACTGACTGCCTCGTTGGTCTAGTGGTCGTAAGCGCGACTGCTATGCATGAGGTCTTGGGTTCGATTCCCAGGTCGGGCAAAGTGTTATTGGGTTTTTTCCATCAGGAATTTCTCAGTAGCAGTCTCGGAGTCTGGATTTGTGCCCGGTTGATGGCAATAGGCTCGCCCCCTATTACATGGGACTAAAAAGATAACTGGCGAAATGCGGGTGTACTAATGGATTCACCTCTGCCTAACCCTTCGGGGATTACAGGCGTGATGTTATGTTATGTAAATGCTGTCAAACCGCCATATTTATCCCCCCGTTATGAGTTATCTGACGATTGAAAAAGTAGCCCTAAGACACTTTTAGTCGTCCAATAACATGTTCTGTTATCTGACGACAAACAGAGGAATAAATATGGCAGTTTTACAGCCATTGTATGGAAAATAAATCGAACAGTCATTAGGTATCTGTACTTCAATAAAGAAATTATCTGAATATTGAAAAATCACCCCTATATATACTAAATAAACGTCTATTTTTGTTTTACGTGCAACATTTATTTTTATCTGTATCCAATTATTGTATCTAAAATTATAATTATATATATTTCTTTTGTTTTAGGGTACAGTGAATATGGATCCGCTGTTCATATTCTTGTGGATGATGAAGAATTTGTTTTGGCAAACAATTTGGAGCTATCATTGCGACAAGTTCTACTTAGCGGTAGAAAGTGTTCGAGATACTTGCGCAATTATTATGAAGTCTACTTGCAGTGGTTTATTTTTCTGTACCTTTATTTTTCTTTTATAGGGGTGCAAATACTCATAATTATTAACAACTTCTATTGTGGGACCAACCAATAAATATGAACAAAAATAACTATTTTTCGATAGTGTTATGGTTCATTTTCGTAGGCAACAATATTTTTTTATATTGACATCTTGGGGAAGTCAAGTACCTCACATATTCCTAACTCAAGGAGGCACGCAGTGGCGACACCAGCTAGCATTCTCGTAAGAGCCTAATATGGGACATATCCTTCCCAAATGCACGGGACATCCGTGAAATTTTCCATACTAGAACAAAAAAAAGCCCCAACATCGATGGGAACAGGTTGGGCAGATGAGATAGAAGATGAGTGAGAAGGAGGAGAGAATATTTAAGATCAAAATTATGAACTTACCTTTACAGCTTATTTTTACAGACCATGAGAAGAAGGTATGCAAGAACGTCCTGCGCTTGCACCGAGCATCGTTCAGCAAGATTCGTGTGTGTAACTTGTTCTACGTAGACGCTGCGTTACAATTGAGTCTGATGAGTCTTCTAACTAACTATACAATTGTGTTGCTACAGTTAGCGTTATTGTAACCTTGGCTTTAATAAATTGATATTGTTGTTAGCCAGTATTATCATTTTCTTCTGTCAATAGTTCCAGAAATTCTATAGCAGAGAACGATGTACTTCTAAAAATGGCATGAACGGCCATATCTTTTTTTAAAGTAAACTCAGAAGAATTTTTTTAGACAGCTTCTAGAGACTCTAGACCTTACTATATCGTTTTAATTTTAACTCCATACCTCCACACGTCCTAAGATAAAAGGTCTTGAGAGACAGGCAGAAGGACGTACAATAAAGGTTTCCGATTTTTCCTTTTGAGGTACGGAACCCTCAAAAAGGCAAAATTCTACCTGAGAACTGTCCCAGTACAAAACAGCAACTTCCTGTATAAGCAACACAAAAACATCAGTAAAAGTCCCAAAAATTTACCCTATAATGGTTTAAGTTGCTTCTCATGTAGCCACACTCGTGAAACTAATTAATTACTGAAAACATTTATGTTACCGTATTGAGTCGGCTGTTTGTTGTTAATTCATTATACTATCGACAAATATATCACTCGCGTGTTGGAATACTACGGGCCATGATGGAGAAATTTCGGAATAGAGAAACAGCCTGTGAATTTTATCGTGAGGATAAAGTGGATCAAGATGTACAGTCAGTGTTATTCCCTCTGAATCTCATGCAATATGTCATATACTGCCCGAAATATCACATCAAAAACGATGTTATAACTCCAAATAGCCTCATTTCCAATTTAGTTTCAATATTTTCAACACTATTAGTCATGTTTCTAATTATACTCTGTGGTTATCTCACCGTCGTGAATGGGTATAGTATGTGCTCATCGTTTATAACGTATGTTATTTATTTTAAAGACATTATCTTCTATTGCTTCGGTTTTGCCATAAATTTCATGATCGGTGTCATTCAAACCAAAAGCCATGTCCACTTTGTCCTAACTTTTCAAAAAGTGCACAGATTTCTCGATAATGGAACCAGTTTCAACCACTTCATAATTTGGACTTGGATTCTTGGAATTTTTGTTCTTAGTTTTTATGTCATTATTTTCACTTATTGTATGCTGTTAATGAATGCACCTTTCTACAGTGCATTTATTGGTTACCTTTTAGTGGTTTTCGATTTGAATATACTTTATGCTGTACGAGTCATTAAATTGTTAAAAAACAAGGTCTCTTTATGGAATTATCAAGTTTTAAATTCACGAGAATTAAGAGATATTCACGGAGAAAATTTTAGCAAAAAAATGTATGAGGCTTATGTTTGTATATTGGAATGTTATGATATCTATAAAATTGGTTTTCAGCAATACGTAAGTACTCGATGAGGAACATAATTGTTGTAACCTGTTTTGTGTTAATCAAAGCCTGTTTTGTCCCACTCCTCGGCAAAGGGTGCAAACATAAGGAAGCAGGTTACAGGTACGGATATGGTGGTACGGATTATAACCGATTGGTATGGGTAAAATAGCTCATACAGTCAATTTGCGCTTGTTCATAAAGAAACAGGTGGAAACTTGTCGGTACCGATTATCTACATCGATATGTACGGGTTTAAGCATTTGCCAGCGTAGTGTTTGTATATGTCACTAAGAACAGATTTACCTGTTTCTATATGTGGTTGAACCCTTACCTATCAGTAGCGACCCGTATTGGCATTTTGGGACCGAAAAACCTGTATCTTTATGTTTGCACCCAAAGGCCAAACGGCTGGATGCGAACAGTGCAGGACTTGTCATTGTGGTAATCTTTAGGGGAGGCCTATATTCAATAGTGGACGTCGTTCAGCTGATAATGATGATGATGATCCTCTTCCTAAAGCTCGATCTGCCATTCAATAAATTTCATAATTATTATAAATTTCCAGATACTCTTTCAGATTATAGAAATAGTTAATCACACTCTAGGTTACACACAAGTAACAATTGAAATTTTTAATCAAGGTCTTAAAATTGATAATAATATGGTGAGTCTAATATATTATTTATCTTCTCTTCTAATGTGACACAATTCTTTATTCCATTTAAATATTTTAAAACAATACACAATACTGTAAAAAAATATATACGTAAAATAATAATACTGTGCATGCAGCGAGGTGGTATGACCCAAACCGGAGTCAAATGTAAGGAACTTACTAACAATCTTCCTCCTCTCCTCTCAAAATTTGTATGTGTTATTGTACTTATTTATGTATTTGTATTTTATGGGCCTTAGTTGCCAGAAATAAAGTTTTATTATTAATGTATGCCGTGTCCAAGACACCGACCGATCAATAAACATTTGCCAAACTTAACCTTGATTCATCAACCTGTGTGGTTTTGACTTAGCTACGAGCCCATTATGGTAGTAGCATCAAGAGTTTGTCTTATTACAGGATGAAACAGCTATATGGTCGTTGTCCGTTTTAAGTTGGTTGATTAAAAATATGATCTGGCAAACCCTGCTGACTCATCAATGTGAGAAATTTTACTTAGCCATCGAAAGCGGTCGAGACAGTTGCGCACTTGTTTTGAAGGCAACAAGCTCCGGTAATTCTACTACTATTATAAACGTGAAAGTTTGTGAGGATGAATGGATGGCTAGATGGATGAATGTTCTCTTTCTTGAACGACATTACCTGTGATACTCATAATTTTTATCTCTTTTTTGTAATCCCGTGGGATAATTTGAAACTTTGGCTTTCTTAAATTTACGCAGACAAAGTCGCGGGCACATGCCAGTTATGCAGCTAAATACCAATATTTTACATATAGCGACTGGTAATCTGACCTTCACAATCCAGAAACTGGGTAATACGATACCCTTTGGTAAGATTGGTAGTCAGACTTTCGGTCTTCTGACGACCCGTAATGAATATTTTTGATGTGATAAAATTTAAAATGAAATAATTATTTCTGTGCCCACGCGCAGTTATATAAAACTAAATGAAAACATCTATTATTGTAACTATGTGGATATTATTATCTCTATTTTGTGAAATGTATTTTCTTACAGATGATGAGAAAAGGCTATGCAAGAACGTCCTGCGCTTGCATCGAGCATCGTTCAGCAAGATACGTGTGTGTGGCCTGTTCTACTTAGATGTAGCGTTACAATTGAGCCTGTTGAGCTTTATAACTAACTATACTGTTGTGTTACTACAGTTGGCATTTTTGTAATCCTTTCTTCAATAAATTGGATCCGTGTTTTTTTTTTATTTAAGTCACATAAGTCCCCAGAAAATTGGCAGGGCCTGAAAAAGCCTCGCAAAGGCCAAAAGTGTTGCAAAAAGGGAGAAGAAAGGCGACTCAGCAATCGGTAGAACTTAATTTAAATTTTTAATATCTCTAAGTTTTCAGCCGATATAATTATTATTCTGCCAGAATCTACTTCAATAAATTTAGGAGAAATGAGTTTGCGGTGAGCTGTCATCCTAGCAGCCGGTCTGTCAGGGCCCCGCCCCTGACAGACCGGCTGCTAGGATGGTAATGTACTCAAGTCCTCCCCAAAACCATCTGAATTCTTTCGTGACAAATCTTTAAGTGAACTTGATATTATTCTAATTTATTTTTTTGCAAACATTATCTTACTTGCCATTATCATCAAATTAAAATGTAGACTTCAAAAAAAAAATGTTCCATGTCCCCAAACGGCACGGGCGGTACGGTTGGCCTAGCTAAGCGATTGGCTTGGCTGCTGCGTGTTGGGTTCGATTTCCATACGTAAGATGATCTACAGATAGTTGTTCCGGGTCTGGCGACCTGTCCTCTCTTCCTCATCGTCTCTGTCTTTTTCAGTCTATTGTAAACAAGTGTCAGAAACTACGTTCCTAGCAGAGCTCCTCCGCATGATTTTAATTTTCAGGCAGTTACGGCTATATCAATAATAGATAAAATATTACAATTATTTCTTATTTATTGGGACTGCCTCGTTGGTCTTGGACTGCCTCGTTGGTCTAGTGGTCGCAAGCGCGACTGCTGTGCATGAGGTCTTGGGTTCGATTCCCAGGTCGGGCAAAGTGTTATTGGGTTTTTCCATCAGGAATTTCTCAGTAGCAGCTTCGGAGTCTGGATTTGTGCCCGATTGATGGCAATAGGCTCGCCCCCTATTACATGGGACTAAAAAAACATAACTGGCGAAATGTGGGTCTACTAATGGGTACACTTCTGCCTAACCCTTCGGGGATTACAGGCGTGATGTTGTGTATGTTATTTCTTATTTTAGGATTTTTTTTTAAATACAAGAAAAACTTTTCAGTAACGCAAAACTTTATTTAAAAATCACACGTGGAGACTTTTTTTTTCAAATACGAATTATCATTCTCACAACGAACTTTATACAAACTTGTAATCGAAAATTTTCATTTCTCGGAATGACGTCATAGAGAGAACAATATTAATCATTGTTACAAAAATGCAAATTGTAGCAGAATAATTATGTAGTTGGCTAGAAGACTCATCAGACTCAATTGTAACACAGCGTCTAAGTAGAACAGACGACACGCACGTATCTTGCTGAATGTTGCTCGATGCAAGCGCAGGACGTTCTTGCATAGCTTTTTTCGATCGTCTGTGAACATTATAATGAAAATATTTTACACTGACCTGAAATGTTCATAGTATCATAATATAGATGTACTTTAAATTCACGACCGATCCTTCAGGAAGTAAAAAAAACTAATGAATATGAACAACGTTTGTCTTAGAACTGTGGCGAAATCTGTCACACCATACGCAAACTAGAACTGAAGTATCGGGGTGTTAGACATTTGCTATATAATCACGACCCCAACTGTCAGGCTCAGGACCAACTCGGGGGCAAAAGGCCCTATAGGCGTCTAGGTGCTAAATATTTCCCTCCTCCTCGCCTTGAGAGGGAAACAAAACCCAACGCCAGGTCCCTAATTTTAAGGATTGCTTCCCCGCTGCCTCAAGAGGCTAGACAGCTCCGATATAGACTCCTCGCAACCCATGCCGGGGCGCCAAAACGACCTTAAATTAACTGTTGGGCAGTAGCCCACCAGACACAACACCCGTCTAGTCTGAGAATCCTCCCTTTGTAATAAACAATGAGGAAATCTCCGCCTTATTCCTCATGCCTCTAAAAATCCAATTCTGAAATATTTCAATTTTCGCATTTGGATTCGTATCGTTGTGCATTTTTGTTTGGTCCCATAATAAAACTTGTTCATTTTCATGAATATATTTAGCCCTCGAAAGACTAGTCTTGAATTAAACGTCATTATATGTTACACTATACGGTTATAACCAGAGTAATTTGACTTCAAAATAAACGCGCAAGAATCTTGAACATTCTGGAGAGCTATGTAGAATTTCTCGCATTGCTTGATCAGTATTGTTTGAAACATGAATTTCTTCAACATCCAAACCAACAAAGTCAGTGACCCCAAAATTGGTTTAACCTATAACAAAGTAAACGTTACAAGTAATTATTGTAATTTTTATTTTATCACATTAACATAAAAATCATATTAGGTGCGCTCGTTAATTTCAAAGGCTAATCGACTACAATTTAATAAGAATCCAGCACAAGTGCACATACATAGAGTTTATAAAACGTCATTCAAAATATCTTAGAGTATTTTATGAAGACTAAGTAGGTGTGTCCAATTTAGAAATCGAACAAGTTTGTGTTCTGAACAAAAATGAGCTGAATCACTGAACATGATGAGAGTCAATAAAATAAAAAATAATACTTACAATGTTATCAACCGTCACGCCCGTTTTGAATATGTCAATAATACATTGAAAATTGACTAGACTGTGGATGATTACTTCTAAAGTGTGAAAAAGAATCTGAAAAGCGATAAACACATTAAACAATTATTTTAGGTAAAGTGTCACGTGGAGCTATATCTATTGATGGAAATATATCTATTGCACTATTTATACTAAAGGCTATTTTCCTATCAGTAATTGTACGTTTGTACAGTACATAATTGGTCTATATGGCAATCGGTCCTAAAATTGATATGGCCGCTTTGCCTGCCCACTGTTACTTCAGTTTCATTAGTTCTTTCCCTAATGATTTTATTGCTTATGTTTTTGTCTTCGAATTTTATTTTATTTAATGAATTTGTTAACCGTTTCTATACCTATAGAAAAAATTCATTCAACTCCCCCGTCATTAATGAAATCAGTTACAATGAATACACCAGTATACTATCAGTAGACTAATATACTATATTACCTACTTACGTTTTACACTATTTCAATTATACTTACGAACGGCTGAAAACTGTCTTTGTAAATGTCGTAACACTCTAATATTTGTACGTAAGCTTGAAACATTCTTGTACTATTATTATCTACATGCGTGTCTTCTGTTTCTTGAGAATTTTCATTTCGAGTGATCCACAAAACAACTTTATTTTCCAAAAATTTAATGACTCGTATGACATAAGCAATATTAAAATCGAAAGCCATCATAATGTAAGAAGCATACACTGAATCTAATGGTACACCCATCAGTATATGAAAACAAGAGAAAACAATGCAATAAAAACCCAGAATCCCTATTACAATAATCCAATTCCAAACAACAAAGTCGTCAAAACTGGCTCTGTCGTTGAGGAATCTGTGCACTTTTTGGTAAGTCAGGACCAACTGGACATTGTTTTTGGTTTGAACGATTCCGATCACAAAATTCATAGCACATCCTGAACAATAAAAGATGCAGTTATAGAATGACATGTAGAATACGAAATCGTGTTTCGATCCTAAGATTGCTTGTTGTGCCTCTACCATATTATAGGTACAATGAAAGAATGCACATATGAATACTAGTGTTGCAAACATTGAAACAACGTTGGAGCTGAGGCTATTTGGAGTAATAACATTATCTTTGATCCGATATTTAGGACAGAACATGATATGCTGCATCAGATTCAAAGGCAAGAGCATCGACTGCACGTCTTTGTCCACCTTATTGTTGGAAACAAGATTCCCTGGATAACTTTGTCCGATTTGACGAAATTTCGTCATTTTCCTTAACATGGGTAGTTTGTAGCTCTTCAACACACAAGTGATACAGTAATGGATGGTAAATGTATTGACATGTGGAATTCATTATGATAGTAATTTTGAAAGGCCCAATATTAATGACTTTATTGAATTTGGTTAATCAAAATATAAGTGCACCACTTTATTGTCTTTGACGTTTGAAGATAAATTTTTCCTACTACTTTCTGAGTGTGGAATCATGGGTTCTATTCCTTATTAAGTTTTTTCAAGTATTTGTTAAGTTTTTTCAATTTCTCAGTAGCAACTCAATATTTGGAATATGGTCTTATGATACCCCTGGCGTGCTTCTGATCTCTCCCCAGTAGTGTCGTATTGTCGTCCCATTGAAATATGTAAAAGATAAAGCAAATGTACCTGTGAATGCACACATACCTACTTGACTTGTGCACTATACTCTTGCGTACTTGACTAGTCTCCGCTCAAATAAGTCGCAGTAACAGAAATGCGAACAAGAGGTAATAAACAGATTCTCAAAATAATTTAAAAATAATGAACATTTATAAAAACAATTTAATAAAACCAATATTACAAAAATGCAAACTGTAGCAACACAACAGTATAGTTAGTCAGAAGACTCATCAGACTCAATTGTAACGCGGCGTCTAAGTAGAACAGGCCACACACACGTATCTTGCTGAACGATGCTCGGTGCAAGCGCAGGACGTTCTTGCATAGCCTTTTCTCATGATCTGTCAAACATTAACGGCCATATTTATCTGAAACACTGACATTTTTGGTCACCACAGTCAATGTAGTTTGATGGGCAGTAAGCGTATTTAGATACCATTATTGTATGATAGTTTATCTTGGACATCACTGGCATCGGTGAAGGAAAACATCGTGAGGAAACCTGGACTTTTCCACTCAAACCATGTCAGAGGCCCTTGAGGTGGTTTAGAAACTCTGACACTAGGGTGTGTGGGGTCGTAAGACCTTACTGCCCACACGATAAAGAAGAAGAAGAAGCGTATTTACAGTCTATGTGATGTGTCTACTTGCACTTTGTATGTTAAAATGAAAAGTCAGTTCTGAAAATGTTTGAGAGATTTGTTTACCCGAGCAAGTTGACTTCAAAATAAGTGCGCAAGTATCTTGAACAGTTTGGATTGCTATGTAGAATCTCTCGCATTGCATAGTTAATATTGTTTGCCACATCAAATTCTTGATATACCAGCTTGTAACAGATAAAGATCGTATAATTGTTTCATACTGTAACAAAATGTAATGTGATTAATTTACAAAGTCTCCTTCTTCTCCTTCTAGAAGAAGAAGAAGAATTTACAAAGTGATTAATTGATTTATTTAATCTCAAAAGGCTATACATTCTGATTTATATGTAACACTGGACCTCACACTAGGATACCCTGTGTCGTGGGGTCGTTAGAAGTACTATCACACTGAACTGATTACAGTTATGACTAGACTTGCTTTTGCCACTTCGTTGGTCTAGAGGTCGCAAAGCACGACTGCTGAGCACGAGGTTTTGGGCTGATTTGCAAGTCAGGCAAAGGGCAAAGTGTTATTGGGTTTTCCATCAGGAATTTCTCTTGTATTGTGGGTCCGTTTACGAACATATACTCCTGTAGCGCCATCCGTGTCGTCTTTATAGAATTAGTTAGGATATTATTGAATACTTGCCATGTTATTAGTAGCTACTCCTTTTTTGAATGTTTCGATTGCCACTTGGGTGTAACACAAAGAATTAATGAATTCCAATATTCGGAAAAATATCTGAAAAACATAAATTTTAAATGTAGTATTTTGTTAGAAAAGTATACCCAGGTACACATGTTAAAATAACAATTCCAACTTCTGAATATATTTTATTAACCAAGTAAATATATCAACCCGTTATTGTCCCACTGCTGGGCAAAAGCCTCTTCCCATGTAGAGAAGATACGAGCATTGTTTAAAACACGCTTGCTCAAGGCGGATTGGCGATTTCAGGCTTCTATCAACTATAGGTCCAGGTTTCCTTACAATGTTTTTCTTCACGAAGAAGCCAAGTCCAAGATAAAGTACATAGGAATTAGAAAAAACTAAATACTTACAAATGGTTGAAAATTGATTTTATAAATGTTATAACACTCCAATATATAAACGTAAGCCTTAAATACTCTACGGCTATCATTTTCCCTGTTCGTGTTTTCCAAGTTTTGCGAGTTCATTACTTGAAAATTCCAAAGTATCACTTTGTCCTTCAACATTTCAATGACTCTAGAGGCATAAACTATATTTAAATCGAAAATGAACATAAGATAGCCGACATATGCGATATAGAAAGGTACACCTAACTGTAAGGTAAAAAAAGTAAAAACAATTACATAAAAACTTAAAACAACAATTCCAGCAATCCAATTCCAAATGATGAAGTAGTTTAAACTGGTTCCGTTATTGAGAAATCTGTGCACTTTTTGAAAAGTTAGGACAAATTGGACATGGTTTTTGGTTTGAATGATTCCCATCACGAAATTCATAGCACAACCGAAGCAATAGAAGACACAGCCGTAATAAAAAGTAAAGTAGTCGAAAGGAATTAATCTTAGACTATCTTTATTTATGGCTACTAAATATGTATCGAATATGTACAAAAACATAAATATTAGAGTTGCAATCATTGAAAAAACGTTTGAGATGAGACTATTTGGAGTAATAATACTATCTTTGATGCGATATTTAGGACAGAACATGATATGCTGCATCAGATTCAAAGGCAAGAGCATCGACTGTACGTCTTTGTCCACCTTATTGTTAGAGACAAGATCGACAGGATAAGTTTGTACGGTTTTTCGAAATATCGTCATTTTCATTAACATGAGCGGTTTGTAGCTCTTCAACACAAAAGTGATACAGTAATGGATGGCTATTGTATTAACTATTCATAGAAAATTAATTAAGATCGTAATATTGATAAGGTCATACAATTAATAAATTTATTAATTATTCATGTCAAGAATTTGGCTAAACAAAGCATAGACATTGTTAATGACGGTTGAAGTTTTAAATACCTAATAAGCATTCGCTGCTGCTCCGCTGGTCTTATGGTCACAAGCGTGATTGAACATGGGATCCTGGGCCTAATGCACAGGTCGAGTAAAGTGTTAGGTACTGGTTTTTGCCGTTACAATTTCGTTAGAAGCAGCCTGAATTGTGGAAGCAGTAAGACACCTCGTTGCCGCAGAATGCACAACGTAAGGCCGTTGGTCCTGTGCCTGATCTTTCCACGGCTGTGTTCGATTGCCGTTCCATTGGAGAACCGTTATCTGTGTCCTTACAAATAATTGTACACTAATATTTTCTTCTGACTTTACCAGTCTTCGATGAAATTGACTAAGGTAACGGAAAGAGTAACAAGTACGATCAAGAGAAAATTATAACTGTTTATCATTTGTAAAAAAAAAACTTGAGATTTCTAAACATTTATAAAATAACAATACTGACTACCAACAGAATCAATGTACTGAAGCCAAGGTTACAAAAATGCAAACTGTAGCAACACCACAGTATAGTTAGTGATAAGACTTATCACACTCAATTGTAACGCAGCGTCTAAGTAGAACAGGCCGCATACACGTATCTTGCTGAACGATGCTCGGTGCAAGCGCAGGACGTTCTTGCATAGCTTTTTCTTATGATCTGTCGGACATTACATTAGGTATAATTAAATGATAAAACAGAGTATGAAGACTGATTTACTGATCATCAGAATGTACGAAGCCAGTAGCAGCCGTCTCTAATAAAGCTTGTTAACGAAATAGTTACTAATTGAATGTTTCGATGATATTTACAGAAAAAACAATAATGACGACAAGGTTAGCGTGATTCCCGTACGTAATAAATATTTGTATGGCCTACAGCTAATGGTTCCAGTTCGAGGGGGCCTATCGCCATCTCTTAAACATTCTTATTTTAATATTACTTGTAATTTCTGTCGTTGGATTTTCAACTCTCGGCGCTTAGCCGATCATTGAAATTCCAACTGTGCGCAAGCCAAAGTTATATAATAAGATTGTTTTAAGAGATGGGGGTAGGTCTCCAGGTCTATCTTTTTGTATATGTGAGTTTATATGTTTGCAAAACACAATTACGAAAAAGGAGAATTCGTAATGAGAGGTACCTTAAAAAAAACCATTAAAGTTTAAGACGAAACTTTGACCCTGCCAAAGACTAAATGAAACGAATGAAATAACTAACCTGAACAAGTTGACTTCAAAATAAATGCGCAAGTGTCTTGAACACTTTGCAGAGCTAAGTAGAATCTCTCGGATTGCAGGACGATCAATGTTTGCCACGTCACATCCTTTATCCACCAACTTGACACAGACAGCATCCGTATTATGGTTTCATTCTACAAAATAAGATACATTAGCGCTGCTATCATCATTTTGGGTGTAAAAAGACGATTGACAGCAACGAAAGTCACAAATGTTCTTCTAATCATTGTGATAATAATTTTGCCCTGGTCCAAAGACCTAGAACCTTCTGGTTATGAAGATATTGACGGTCAAAGTTCCAACTTTTAGTTTTTTTTTCGAAATCTTTTAACCGCTCAAAGCCCGGCCGTCATACAGGTATGACAGAACAATAGAAAATCGATTGTGTCTCATTAGAGATAAACTACTATAACTTGACGCGCCCCTCCACGTGCTTCCACAGTTCAAAACGTTGTAAAAGTGTTTGTAACATAAGTCTTGAAAAGATTCACAACGCAAGTGTGCGTACTGAGACTTCTCCCGAAACAAAACAAATCAGCGATTTGTTGCTAGACTAGTGGCGTCATTAATCACTCATTATTACTAGTATGGCGCTGCACTGACATACTCTATGAAAATGACAGGTGCATTGTCTTGCGCGGTCGGCTATTTATGGTTAGTTGACAAACAAATCTGCCGGCTTGCTACTGAAAAGGATTACTCACAACTACATACAAACGCTATCATACGGATGTGACTACACAATTGAAATAGCGTCATGTTACAATAGTTTATGGGATGATTCTCATTAGAGCGGGCCGTGCCCGGGCCGGGGCGTGGACGAGCCGCCGTGGTATTGAAGTGCGTCGAGAGGGCCCGGACGGGACACGGATATTGCACTGTGTAATATAAATTGATTCATACAAAATATATGTAACAGATTTAAAACCGTGCCCCGTCCGTGCCCCGTCCGGGCCCCGCCCCGCGCAAGGCACGCTCTAATGAGAATCATCCCTATCTCTACGTGGGACTTGAGTAATTAAATGTCTAAAATAAAAAACTCCTAAAATTTTAAATACCCCCATGAACGTACTATTGTATACATTCGTAAGCAGGAAGCAGGATAATTGGCGATATCTATCGAACAGCTGACAATACCTACAAATTAGCATATATACAAAATCCTAACAACAACCGTCGGGCAGTTAGCCCACCAGACACAACACCGGTCGGAGGATTTTCCCTTTTCAACGGATGATGAGAAACTTTACACCCTGTTTCTAATGCCTCTAAATTACATTGCATAGTAAGATAAACAGTGATTTTTTACACCAAAAAAATAAATTGTAAATAGGTACTCACCATGTCGCCAATCATTAAGCCTTTTTTATACGTTTCAATTGCTACTTGAGAGTAAAACAGGGAATTGAGTAATTGAACAATATGGAAGAGCATCTGAAAAATTAAGAATAATAATAAAGTATTTTTTAAAATATATTAAGATTTTGTGTTATGTTGGGCCTACATCAGCAGGCTATGGCCAATAATCGCCCGAATACTACATTGCAACGCGTAGTCTTCGGGCAAAGGTGATTTACTATCGGTAAACTGGCGTGCATCAAAGGGATTTGTCGCAACAATATTCACTTGGGTGGCTACACCTACGTCACACCGCACAACAGAGTACAACACAATTCGGCACGATGAATCTTCACCCGATAATGTAGCCACAGCATTATATATTTGTAACAGAATATATTTTGGGAACAAATTAAATTATATTAAAATACTTACAAATGGTTGAAAATTAATTTTATAAATGTTATAACACTCAAATATATAGACGTAAGCCTGAAATACTTCTTTACAATAATGTTCACCGTCCATATTCTCTAATTCATGCGAATTTAATAATTTCGAATTCCATAATTTGACTTTGGTTTTCAACATTTCAATTACACGGAAGGCATAAATCATATTGAAATCAAACATAATCATGAGGTAGAAGACAAACGCAACATCGAAGGATATGCCTAGCTTTAAGGTAGTATAAGTATAGGGAATAACATAGAAACCTAAAGTAATAATTCCAAAAATCCAATTCCAAATAATAAATTTGTTTAATCTGGTTTCATTATTGACAAATCTGTGAACTTTTTGAAAAGTTAATACGAATTCGACATGGTTTCTGGTTTGAACTATTCCGGTCACAAAATTCATGGTGATACCGAAGCAATTGAAGAAACATCCGTAAAAATAAGACAAATAGTCGAAAGAAATTAATCCTACACTATCTTTATATATGACTACGAAATATATACCATATACGTGCGAAAATATGAATATTAGTGTCACTATCATTGAAACGACACTTGAGATGAAGCTATTTGGAGTAATAAAACTATCTTTGATGCGATATTTAGGACAGAACATGATATGCTGCATCAGATTCAAAGGCGAGAGCATCGACTGCACGTCTTTGTCCACCTTATTGTGAGAGACAGCATTCACAGGATCAGATGGATCGATTTTTGGAAATGTCTTCATTGTCACATGAGCGGTTTGTAGCTCTTCGATACACAAGTGATACAGTAATCGATGGTAAGTGTATTAACGATTCTTAACTACTAATTCATTATGACAGTAATATTGAAAGGATCAATAAGTTACCAATTACTTTCATGAACTTGGCTATTAAAAACTGTGCGGTCAGAAACGAAGTTCTTTACGTTCTTCTTTATCGTGTGGGCAGTAAGGTCTGACGACCCCACACATCCTTTTTTTTTAGGTGGTCAAAATCATCAAATAACTCCTACCGCCCTGGGTGGGGCGGAAGGGACTGTCAGACTTTTCCTGACTAAAAAACCACCCTGTTCCTTCTGTTGCTCTTAACGTTCCGGGGCCACGGTATCCTGTTAAGACGTCGCGCAACCCCGGCAGGCGTTGGCCCCGTTGGAGGCCCCACCCCACACACCCTAGTGTCAGAGTTTCTAATCCGCCTCAAGTGCCTCTGACATGGTTTGAAAGGGGCAGAAATAAGTCTAGCTTCCCTCACGATGTTTTCCTTCACCGATGTCAGTGATGTACAAGATAAACTTTAGAAAGTAATGAACGTGTACGTTTATGTTGTTGCATATACACTCATATATAAAAGAAAGAGACATGGAGAAAGAGAAAGAGAAGGAATGTCGCCTGGAGAGAGCAACTCCTACTGCATACCTTGTTAAGGAACTTTAAATACCAAATACAAGCTTCTTGAAAGTTATGTGTTCGAGCCGTTTGGGGTTAAAACACTGGGGCCATGGGGTCCGAGCGGTCACCTTGTTTTTCGGGACATCGCTAAGCGACTGGTCGACTTCACACGTCCAGAGGGCTGGCCTTTTCTTAGGCCAAAGAATCAGCATTGCCATACAACGTGGCAACGCTGTCAGCCTTTTGGGCACTTGCCCCATTGACAGCGACGCGGACGAATTTTTTGATGCCCTATGAGGTTTCTCTTTTCTGACTTTTTTTATTGTACATATTTTACATTAACTTTAAGGTTGAATGTATAGGTTAATTATTGTATGATACCAAAACTTCCAAAAGCCTTAAAGCTGCTTGTCACATATAATTATTCAAATGCCTGAGAAAAAAATCTTAGGAACAATGAACATATAAAACTGATTACCCTAAAATCGAATTTATTGAAACCAAAATTACAAAAATGCGAACTGTAGCAACACTATAATGTAGTTAGTCACAAGACTCATGAGACTCAATTGTAACGCAGCGTCTAAGTAGAACAGGCCACACACACGTATCTTGCTGAACGATGCTCGGTGCAAGCGCAGGACGTTCTTGCATAGCCTTTTCTCATCATCTGTGAAAAAAAACATTTTTATAAGAATAGATATCATTTTTAATTTAATTATAAGAATTTATATGAATGTAACAACATCTTATAAATTATTATAATTCACGACTTTCTGCACAATCATAATCAATTCAAATTTGTAATAAAACTAAAAGTATTTATAATTTAAAATAATAATACGTAATTATAATAATGCAAACATCGACGCTGTGAGAAGGGGATTGGATGAGCAAGGCTTAAAATCTTTATATATAAAAATCAGTGGCCATGGGTTTGTCTCGCAAAAACTCGAAAATCAACGCGCGTCGGACGTCGCGACATACGGCCTCCGTAGGCGCGGGCTCGCGGACGGCGAGTAATGGGTAGCACGCCGTCCGACCAAGGACCAGGCTCGGGTCGACGGCGCGTTCTGTTCTCGCGCGCCTCAAAGAGCTTAGAGAGCAGCACAAGAATGGGGCCAAACGCCTGCCGGGGTTGCGGGACGTCTCAACAGGATACCGTGGCCCCGGAACGTAAAAGGCAACAGAAGGAACAGGGTGGGTTTTTAGTCAGTACAAGTCTGACAGTCCCTTCCGCCCCACCCAGGTGGAAGGAGTCATTTGATGATTTTTACCGAGCGAAACCGCGAACAGAGCTAGTTTGTAATAAATGCTCTATTAATGCAGGAACATAGTTCAATGTTGAACGAACAAATAAGAGTATTTCAGTTCTCATCTCGTCAATATTTGATGTGTAAAGTCTGGATGCGCGAGGATGTGTGAGACGGAATAAAAATAATCGTCCGTACAATATTGAATCATATAACTGCATAAATAGAGTATTTATTATGTACTTTGCAAAATGTATACACTTTTAGAGGCATGAGAAACAGGGTGTAAAGTTTCTTTCTCTCTTGAAAAGGGAGGATTCTCCGACTAGATGGATGTTATGTCTAGTGGGCTACTGCCCGACGGTTATTGCCGTGATTTTGTATACAAATTTGATTCGACAGATGGGCTTTCCTTTAAACTGCCTATCATTTACCAGGTACCATTTTCAAGCTCAGTACCAAAAAATTAAATAGGAGCAGTAGTTTAGTCGCAAATGATTTTTTAAGTTTTTGCCCCGTTTGAACACAATGTATCTTTCCTAACAACTGATTATGTCTATACGCATAGGTCATGCACCTACGTTGCCGCTTTAATACCTAGGTATCTAAGGTCAGTTAAATTTATTTACAAAGGGTGTTTGCGTTTTATTCTGATTTGTAAGCTATTTAGTTTGTTTGAAAAAAAAACTCATGACAGATGGGCTTTCCTTTAAACTGCCTATCATTTACCAGGTACCATTTTCAAGCTCTGTACCAAAAATCAATTAAATAGGAGCAGTAGTTTAGTCGCAAATGATTTTTTAAGTTTTTGCCCCGTTTGAACACGATGTATCTTTCCTAACAGCTGATTATGTCTATACGCACAGGTCATGCACCTACGTTGCCGCTTTAATACCTAGGTATCTAAGGTCAGTTAAATTTATTTACAAAGGGTGTTTGCGTTTTAGTCTGATTTGTAAGCTATTTAGATTGTTTGAAAAAAAAAACTCATTTTTATTTATATTTTATTTTGTACCGTATCGAATTTATATTAAATACGTATAGTATACGTAGTGTAATTTGATGCCCCTCTGTCATATCGACTTTGTATATGCTAATGTCACGGTAAACTTCGATTGCGCGATGTAGGAATTATCAGTTGTAGTTCGTGCGATAGATTTTTGGGACATTCCCAACACACTATTCCCAGAATCAACAGTGAAGACCGCCAGAAAAGCGCCGAAGCAATAAAGCTCGACGAGTCCCGGAGAAACGATTCAACTGTCTTGGATCCCGCAATGAAATTAATCAGAAAAGAATAGCGGAGGAGTAAGAAAAATATAATTTCCACTCCCCTCCAAACAAGAAGGAGACAGAACAGAACTAGGCACAAAGGAATAGATGTCACTACACACACATATCGCGTAAGCTATCAGTACATCTTCGATGTGAAAGGGCCAGTTTGATTTCAATTCTCGTCCATACAATCCGCTTCTCGCCTCGCCGATTTGAAACCACCTTTAGTATAGATTACCGGAGCAGGTTGTCTTCAGTACAAGTGCGCAAGTATCATGACCACTTTGGATGGCTACGTAGAATTTCTCACATTGATGAGTCAGCAGGGTTTGCCACATCATATCTTTTATCAACCAGCTTAAAACGGCTAACGACCATATAGTTGTTTCATTCTGTAACGAAATAAACGCTTAATGCTACGATCGTAATGAGGGCTATGTCTAAGATGTACGGGTCTAAGTATCAATCTAAGTAAAGCAAGGCTTAGCAAGATCTTTAGAGGCCTGTAGAAGTAGCACCAAAGCTTTGGCGCTCATTAAATATAAAAAATTATAATAAAATAGCAGAAGTGAATGAGTGCCAAAGCGTATAATGAAACGGAGGCACTATTTTATTAATACATTTTTTTAAGTATTAATTTTATTTATAGCCTACAATTTAAGCAGAATCTTATTTTTTTCCTTTTTTCTTATACTATCAATTTTTTTTTAAATTTTATTCTTTAAATAAAAGCTTCTTTTTTATATGATTAACTATTTTTTCTTTAAACATCTATTTACAAATGGATCGAAGAATTATATTACCACAACGACATTATCACCAAAGAGAAAAAAATAATAATTAGGACTCACCATATTATTAATAACTAGGCCTTTTTTAAACGAATCAATAGCCACTTGTGTGTAACTTAGACTGTGATTTACTATTTCAATAATGTGATACAGAGTCTGAAAATTTAAAAAATATACAAGTTTATTATTTGTTTACCAGAAATCTGAGACTAAAACTAAATAGCATCTAAATATTCTTGTTTTATATATTGTACATATTCATCAATCATAATCATCTGATGATGATGATATGATTATCAGCCTATGGCCGTCCACTGCTGAACGTAGGCCTCCCCCAAAGAGCGCCAACCATCCCGGTCTTGGGCAGCCCGCACCCATCCACTGCCCGCCACCTTCCTTAAATCGTCGATCCACCGTGCAGCAGGGCGTCCCACACTAGGTTTGCCTAAACGTGGTCTCCACTCTAACACGTGTCTGCTCCACCGACCGTCTGTCCGTCTGCAAACATGACCGGCCCACTTCCACTTCAGCGCACTAAACATACACACACAAACAACAACGTAAAATAGGCACAATTTAAAAAAAAAAACATGATTTACTTAAGACATGGGGTTTAAAAAAAATATTCTTTATCTTGTACTTACGAACTGCTGAAAACCAATTTTATAGATATCATAACATTCTAATATATGAACGTATGCCTCAAACATTTTCTTGCTAAAATTTTCTCCGTGAATATCTCGTAACTCTCGTGAATTTAAAACTTCATAATTCCATAGACAGACTTTGTTTTTCAGCAATTGAATGACTCGTGATGCATAAATTATATTGATATCGAAAATGAGCAGCATATAGCCATTATAGACACAATCGAAAGGTGCATTAATTACCAGAATAAAACAAGTAAAAAAAATGACATAGTAACTCAGAGCAACAATTCCTAGAACCCAATTCCAAATGATGAAGTGGTTTAAACTGGTTCCGTTATTAAGAAATCTGTGCACTTTTTGAAAAGACAGGACAAACTGGACATGGTTTTTGGTTTGAATGATTCCGATCACGAAATTCAGAGCAAAACCAATGCAATAGAATAAAGAGTCTTTAAAAAAAATAGGGTACGTCAAAGACGTGTATCCAACACTCTCTTTTTTCAAGGCGAAAGAATAATTACAGAACATGATTAGAAATATTAATACTAGTGTCAAAAACAAAGAAGTAAAATTGGAAATGAGGCTATTAGAAGTAATAATATTATGTTTGATGCGATATTTCGGACAAAATGTCAAATACTGCATCAGATTTAAAGGAAAAAATATCGACTGTACATCTTGATCAACTTTACACTCATGATAAAAAAAGGTTACTTTTCTATTCCGAAATACTTCTAACATGGCACCTAGTTTCCCAACACGCAAGCAATATATAACGTCGAGTACGGTGAAACTAGAAATATCAAATTTACTACGTTAACACAAATGTTTTCAGTAATTAATTACTTTAACGAGTATTGCTACACAAGACACATTGTTTATCATAGGGTGAATTTTGAGGAAATATTGGTACAGGGTGCTTAACTATGAAATTACTATTTCATGTCGGTTATGTCAACAATAAATATTTGAGAAAAAGAAATGCTATGAAACATTCAAGGTGTTTACTATTTCATGTCAACAATGAATATTTTCGAAAAAAAAAGGTATGACAACATTCATGGTGTATGATGCCGGATGCCATCCATGGTGTTTGCCATTTTCATAAATATAATAATAATACTGACTCCACACAGTTCGAAAGTCCACAAAGTTTACTGATTACAACCATATGAACTGTAGCAATACAAGTGAAATTAGTAAGAAGACTCATCAGACTCAATTGTAACGTAAAGGAGAACAGACTACACACACTAGTATCTTGCTGGAAAAGCTTCATGCAATGGGTATAATTCATGGGTTATGTTACTTTTTCAACTATGAACTGCTACTGAGAAATTCCTAAAGGGAAAACCCAACATCACTATGTCCGAACTGAGAATTAAACCCAAAACTCCTCACTCAGAAGTGATGTTTGTGGCTACATAACCAATAAAGTAACACGTTACTGTCAGGGCGTACCTATACGTTGTTTAACTCAATTCATAGAAGGAATTAATTGTACCCACATTTATCGATCCTTTTAAAATAACTATTATAATGAATTTCCTAATGAATCATTCATCAATATGAATAATTAATACATAACCATCCATTACTGTATCACCTGTGTTGAAGACCTATATACCAATGTTAGGAAAAATGAAAATATTTCGAAATATGGGACCAACTTATCCTGTGAATCTTGTCTCTAACAATAAGGTGGACAAAGACGTGCAGTCGCTGCTCTCGCCTTTGAATCTGATGCAGCATATCATGTTCTGTCCTAAATATCGCATCAAACATAATATTATCACTCCAAATAGCCTCAGGTCCAAAGTTGTTTCATTGATTGCCACACTAGTGTTCATCTGTGCATTTGCTCACTGTACCCATTTGTCACTAGAAAACCAAGAAACCTCTGAAAAAAGAGCTTATACGTTTTACGTGTTTTTTTATAACTGCACCTTCTTTTGTTTCGGATGGACTATGAATTTTGTTATCGGAATCGCTCAAACTAAAAAAAATATCGAGTTCGTTCTTACTTACCAAAAAGTGCACAGATTCCTCAACTACAAAATTAGTTTTATCGACATTGGTGCCGATTCTCTTGTTCACAAACTAGACTAAATTTAGAGAATTGACATCTCTTACTAACATACAGCGAACGGAAAGGACGGTGACATTAAAGAACTAAGTTAGCGATGTCAAATTGGTTTTGCCTTGAACTTTTCCGAATTTTTAATACATACGTTTTAAGATGTCAACTATAATTGTATGGATGTGTCAGATTGACTAAATTTGACAGCTCTTATTTACATTAGTCTTTTTCTTGTTTTTTTTTGACAGAAAAAGATGGAAATAGTCTAATTTAAGTTTAGTTTGTGACCAAGAGAATCGGCACCACTGTCTTTTGGAATTGGATTATTCTAGTTGCGATTCTGGGTTTTTATGTCATTATTTTCGCTTTACACATACAGATGGGTTTACCATTTTATACAGTATATGCTTCCTATATTATGATTGCTTTCGATTTTAATGTTGTCTATGTCATGCGAGTCATACAATTTTTGGAAAATAAAGTTATCCTGTGGAACACTCGAAATGTCAATGCTCAAGAAACAGAAGACCCGAAGGAAGATAATAATAGTTTCAGAATTTTTCAAGCTTTCATACAAATATTAGAGTGTTATGACATTTACAAAGACAATTTTCAGCCATTTGTAAGTATATTAAGTGGAATAATAAAAAATATACTATTAGAAGTAATAATCAAAATAATCAGGGAAAGCAAATATTCTTCAATATCACAATATTGAAGAATATTTGCTTTCACTGATTATGCGTTTCTGCACGGACTTAATTGCTTCTATGGCCATCGGTCTTAGAATGTCTGTGTGGCCTGCCCACTATTGCTTTAGTTTGCGTTAGATAATTGCATTCTCTTAAATCGTCATCGAATGAAGCTTCCTCTACAGAGCATTAAAAGCCTTTGGATTTTTAATCTTTCTCTAATCAATAAAACCAGTTGCAATTACTTTTTTTTAAATAAAATTTATTACATTTTTAATGAATTATTTTTTAATTAATTACATTTTGCAATATCCATATCTCCAGCAATAGCTTACGCAAATCTGAGTTGACTCGAATTGAAACAATACAGCTTGTAATTCGGCAAATCACTACCTAAAAACATTTGAGTGTATTGCTTTTCAGATACTTTATAACATTATAGAAGTATTCATCCACAGTCTAATTAACATTCAATGTATAATAGACATGCTGAAAATAGGCTTGACGATTGGTGATGTAGTAAGTTATTTTTATCTGTTTTGTCGTAAAGTTAAGTTCAGATTTCGAGGCCACAGAATCCTGTTAAAATGGCCCGTGACCCCGGCAGGCGTTTAGCCCTATTAGGGCCCTATTAGATAGGGCCTCGTCCCTGTGCTGGCAGCTCTTTGAGGCGCGCGTGGAACAAATCACAATGACGACCCGGACTTGGTCCTTGATTGGACGGCGAGCTACCATGCACTCGCCCTCCGCAAACCCGCGCCTACGATGGCTCGATGTTGTCTCGCGACGTCCGATGCTCTGGGCGTCTCTCGTGGCGGCTAGAGCGTGAGGTGGAGGATGTCCTCTCCCTCAAGCTTTCCGCTTCTTCCTTCGCTAGCATTACTGCTTCGCAGAAGGAGGTGACTGCTTCCCCTTCCCTCTCGCTCCGAAGCATGGCCTAAACCAGGGCCGGACGCCAGATGCCGCCGCCGCCTATCGCCTTCGTGAGGTCATGGCGGTGCTCTGCCCAGGCGGGGCAGCTCTGCACTGTATGCTCCACCATGTCGTCCGGGCGGTCCATACAGTGGTGACATCCGAGCGTTTCCTCCCGCCGAATCCCTTAGCGTAGCAAACTACGCTGACGCCGCGCCGCCAGGGAGGTCTGCGCGCAGCACCCAGTCGTATCCGATGTCCGCAGAAGCGGTCCCAGGACCCATCCCTGTGGGACACCGCACGACATCTCTCGCCGGTTCCACTCTCCTCGGTTACTGGGGTAGATGATGGCCCTGTCCGTCAAATAATCCTTGACTACACGACGGAGGTAGATCGACACCAGGTGATACCGGAGTGCCTCCCCGATTGCAACTCCAGGGCAGAGTGTTGAAAGCATTGGGGATGTCGAAAGACAACTTCAAGATGACTCTGCCCCGGAATGCTGTTTCCCTCGTCGTAAGGGCTCTCACGCGCATGATGGCGTCCACCGTTGCTCGCTCACACCCTAAAGTTCCATTTGATACCTTGTTCATACTTTCCTTTTATCCATCATACATTGGAAGGCTTTATTTATATGCTATACCATAAAGTACCACCAATAAAATGTCTCTAGTCTGTTTTTTCTAGCTGTAGGTCGCTGAGCATCTGATTTCTCTGATATTTTGGAGCTGGTCACAATATAACAAAACATTTTACATACTCTTATTTCTCACCACTTGTCAGATCGGCTGTGAATGTAAAGTCAGCCTATATTAAAATAAGAACATTCCTAGGTAAGTGTAAGATACATTTTTTTAATGTTTCACAGATAATGAAAAGCGGCTGTGCAAGAACGTCCTGCGCTTGCATCGAGCATCGTTCAACAAGATACGTGCGTGTAACCTATTCTACGTAGACGCTGCGTTACAATTGAGTCTGATGAGTCTTATGAGTCTAACTATGCTGTTGTGTTGCTACAATTTTCATTTCTGTAATACTGGTTCATATTATTGTTCCCTTTGCAAGGATCTTACAAGAGACGATTTAGAAAAAAATCGTTGTGAGACTGATATTTTTTTATTTGAAAATAAAAATCTGGCTCAACGGATTAATTCTGAATAAAATTTTGGGAGAATAGTGAGCTTTTATTTTGAATAGACTTAAAATACCATGTATAGCAATGAGTCACAGAACTATTACAAAAAAAAACTATTAAAAAAAACAAGCTAATACAAATAGAATTCATTTTGTTTAGACGATACATGACTTTTCTACTTCAGGATTTGTATTTATCTTAGACACTGACTAAACTTTGAAGCAAACAAAAATACAGTCAGTGTCATCATCATCCATCCGTCATCCCATCGATGCCTGAGATTGGCAACTCACTCAAACTTCCTTCTCCAAAATTCGTCGAGGGAAACTTTCACAAAATAGACACATTTTTAATGCAAAAGTTTAATAACACTAAGTCTGACTTTGGCATTGATTGAACCTAGGACTCAGCATTCATTTTTTGTGACAACATGACCGGTAAGGTAGGAAAAAAATCTTATCAGGTATTAGAAAGAAAGTAAGGTAAGACAATATTGTAGTTTTGTTGTATTTGGTTTAACCAAATTCATTAAAATAATGAATTCCGTATTGATCCCTTTCATAATAACTATCACAATTAACTTCCTGTGAACAGTTAATACAATTATCGTCCTTTATTGTATCATTTGTGTGTGAAAGAGCTAAAAACCGCTCGTGGTGAGAATAATGAAGACGTTTCGAAATATCGGACAAACTTATCCTGTCGATCGTGTCTCTAACAATAAGGTGGACAAAGACGTGCAGTCGCTGCTCTCGCCTTTGAATCTGATGCAGCATATCATGTTCTGTCCTAAATATCGCATCAAAGACAATATTATTACTCCAAATAGCCTCAGCTTCAAAGTTGTTTCAATGATTGCCACACTAGTGTTCATATGTTCATTTGTAAACTGTACCCTTTTGTCTCTAGCCGACCAAGAAACTCCTGGAAAAAGAGCTTATACGTTTTACATGATATTTTATAACTGCACCTTCTTTTGTTTCGGATGGGCTATGAATTTCGTTATCGGAATCGTTCAAACCAAAAACAATGTCCAGTTCGTTCTTACTTACCAAAAAGTACACAGATTCCTCAACGACAAAACCAGTTTTGTGGACTTTGTCATTTGGAATTGGATTATTCTAGTTGGGATTCTGAGTTTTTACGCCATTATTTTCGCTTTACACATACAGATGGGTTTACCATTCTATTCAATATATGCTTCCTATATTATGATTGCTTTTGATTTTAATATTATTTATGTCATACGAGTCATTCAATTTTTGGAAAATAAAGTTGTCCTGTGGAGCACTCGAAATGTGAATCGTCAAGAAACAGAAGACACGAATGAAGAGAATAATAGTTTCAGAATGTTTCAAGCTTACGTACAAATATTAGAGTGTTATGATATTTACAAAGACAGTTTTCAGCCATTCGTAAGTACAATAAGTTAAAAAGTGTTAAACGTAATAAACCTTGTAATAATTATACAATTAGTAGTAATTGCAAATTGCTACAAATTTCATTGATCATAAGAGTGATTGCAAATCCAAACGCATATAATGCTGGGTAGAGTAAGCTTCATTCGAAGACGAATTAAAAAATATATGTATGCAAAAATCTATCACAAAAGAACCAACGGATCTAAAGTAATAGTGGACAGACCAAGTGGCCATATGCGTTTTAGGACCTATGGCCATATGGAGCAAATTAGTCCGTGAAGAAACATGAAAAGCAAATAATCTTTAATAGTGTGCTCTTTGCAATATAAATTTATCTAGCAATAGCTTACTCAAATCTGTGTTGACTCGAATTGAAGCAAGACAGCTTGTAGTTCGCCAAAACACTACCTAAAACATTCATATTGAGTTTATCGCTTTTCAGATACTTTATAACATTATAGAAGTATTCATCCACAGCCTAATTAACATTCAATGTATAATAGACATGCTGAAAACAGGATTGACGATTGGTGATATAGTAAGTTTTTTCGTATTTCTTAAAATGTTAAGTTTAAATTCAACTCTCTTTTGACTAGAGCGCCAGAAGACGAGCGCATAAAGTTTGATTTTGCTATTGGAAATACCCTTTCCAAAGATAATGGTTATTATAATAAATCCGCTCTCTCTCACTCTGTGTCTCTTTCATACCCTTCGTTCTCTCACTATTACCCTTTCGTTCCGTTTCGTTTTATCCATCATACCTTTGAAGGTTTTATTCATATGCTCTAAATTAAGTTTATCTTTTAAGTGAATGCTAATGTTATTCTAATGAAAAATAGCAAAGATCCTTAACCGTAAATTGCAATTATTGATTTAAACATTTATTTTGTTGTAGGATATGGCAACAATGGGGTCATTGGGATTATTCATTTGGTCGATGAAGAAATGTTTATGTCAAACAATACTGACCAAGCAATGCGAGAAATTCTACTTAGCTATCCAGAGTGTTCAAGATACTTGTTCACTTATTTTGCAGTCAACTTGCTCAGGTTATATTACATACATGACTGTTGATTCACTGCTAAAAATCTCATGAATATGAGCAATATTTATAACGGGACCTACTCCGTAAAAGGAATAACAAAATATATAGAACCAGAAACGTGCAACTGGAAAGACTCGGGCGACGCCTTTGCCCAGCATAGGACAATGCAAATACAATGATAAAATATGAAGCATTTGATTTCTTTGATGTTTTGGAGTTGGTCACATAAGAAAAATTGTAACATACCTACTAGTATTTTTCACCCCTTGACAGAGCGGGTGTAAATGAAAAAACTAGAACATTTTTAGGTTAGTGAATTTGTTCTCATGTTTCACAGATGATGAAAAACGGTCATGCAAGAATGTCCTGCGCTTGCATCGAGCATCGTTCAGCAAGATACGTGTGTGTGGTCTGTTCTACTTAGACGCTGCGTTACAATTGAGTCTGATGAGTCTTGTGACTAGCTATGCTGTAGTGTTGCTACAGTTTTCATTTCTGTAATGTCGGTCTATATTATTGTTCTCTTTGCGAGGGCATTCCAAGAAATGATTCGAAAAAAAATTGTTGCGAGAATTTTTTTTTTTGGAAAATTAAAAATCTGCTTCCGCGAGAACTGAGAACTTTTATTTTTGCCAGACCTGAGATTCAAACCCAAGTCCCCACGATCAGCAGTCGCGCTTCGGACTACGTGACCAATGAGATAGTTTTTTTTTTTGGGATTCATAATAATATCCTCTTGACCATATTTTGGCTATGGTGGCCAATCTCATCGGATCTGGCCAAGTACACAGAAAATATTGTATGCACAAGTGTGAGCGTAAGCAAAAGTACTCTACCTTTCTCTTGATACTCATTTTTTTATTTAACATTATTGCATTAACTTGATAACACCAAGCCTGACTTTGGCATTGATTGAACCGAGGACTCAGAATTCGTAATTGTAAAAACATGACCGGTAAGGTGGAAAAAACATCTTATCAGGTATTTAAAACATCAATTGGCTCGCCGTCTTAAGACAATAATGTAGTGTTGTTGTTGGTTTACCCGAATTCATTAAAGTAATTAATTTCATATTGATCCTTTCAAAATAAACATCACAATGAATTTCCTATGAATACTTAATACGTTTATCGTCCATTACTGTCTCACTTGTGTGTGAAAGAGCTACAAACAGCTCATGTTAAGAATAATGAAGACATTTCGAAATATCAGACAAACTTATCCTGTCGATCTTGTCTCTAACAATAAGGTGGACAAAGACGTGCAGTCGATGCTCTTGCCTTTGAATCTGATGCAGCATATCATGTTCTGTCCTAAATATCGCATCAAAGATAATATCACTCCAAATAGTCTTAGCTCCAACGTTGTTTCAATGATTGCAACACTAGTGTTAATGTGTGCATTCATCCACTGTACCTACATGGGAGTAGTAAACCGAAAAATTCTCCAACACACTGATTTTATGTTTTACATGTCATTTTATAACTGCATCTTCTACTGTTCAGGATGCGCTATGAATTTCATGGTCGGAATCGTTCAAACCAAAAATAATGTTCAATTTGTCCTTACTTACCAAAAAGTGCACAGATTCCTCAACAATAAAACTAGTTTTAACGATTTTGTCGTTTGGAATTGGATTATTCTAGTTGGGATTTTGAGTTTTTACGTTATCATTTTCATTTTACATAGACAGATGGGTTTACCATTCTATTCTATATATGCTTACTACATTATGATTGCTTTCGATTTTAATATTGTTTATGTCATACGAGTCATTCAATGTTTGGAAAATAAAGTTGCCCTGTGGAACACTCGAAATATCAATTCTCAAGAAACAGAAGACACGCATGGAGATAATATTAGCATAAAAATGTTTCAAGCTTACGTACAAATATTTGAGTGTTACGATATTTGCAAAGACAGTTTTCAGCCGTTCGTAAGTATTATAAGTGAAACAATGTAAAACTTAATATAGTAATAGGGACTATTAGTATTGCTACTCATCATCATCTGCCTAGCCTTTTCCCAACTATGTTGGGGTCGACTTCCAGTCTGACTGGATGCAGCTGAATACCAGTATTCTACATGGAGCGACTGCCCATATAACCTACACAACCCGGTAACTGGGTAATAACAAATAAGACTGGTTGTCAGACTTTCAAGCTTCTGACGACTCGAACGACTGTAAAAGATCCACGTATGACAGCTGGGACCAACAGCACCGAGCACCACCGGGCACCGGGGCTATTAGTACTGCTACTGATTTAATTAATCATTACTGAGCACCTACGGAGCTGGTAAACAAATTCAGATGCACCTGGGTATAAGATGCATTTAAGTTTCTTAACCAGCTCCCATCTATGGAGCTGGTTAATGTCTCAGTATTGATTAATGAAGCAGCTTCATTCGAAAATAAATTGAAAAAAAATATGCAATTATCTATCAGAAAATAACCAACGGAGCTGAAGTAACAGAGGACGTTACAAGTGGCCTTGTCCGTTATAGGCCCGATGGCCATGGACGTAATTCAATCCGTGAAGAAACACATAATCAGTGAAAAGCAAATAGTCTTCAATATAATGCACAATTCAATATCCGTATCTTCAGCTTACGTAAATCCAAGTTGACTCGGATTAAAGCAAGACAGCTTGTAAGTAAACAAAACACAAACTAAAAACATGTGTGTATCGCTTTTCAGATACTCTACAATATTATAGAAGTATTCATCCACAGTTTAATATACTTTAAATGTATTATAGACATGCTGAAAATCAACTTGACGATTGGTGATATAGTAAGTACTTTTTCTCTGATTTGTGAGAGTCGAATATCCAGTTAGGATTCGACTCTTTTTTGCCAGAACGTAGGAAAATGAGGGCATAAAGTTCGATTTGCAATTGGAAATATCCTTTTTCGTGGAGTTTCTTGCTCGTTCTTCTCCATAGAGGCCTACCTCCGTTTTGGAACGAGCAACTCCTTGATAATTCAAAAGTGCCTGTAATTGGTCTAATTGAAATAAATGTTTTTGATTTTGACTTTTCGCAGATAACGGCTTGAAGGCTTTATTAACTTGCTATTTTATGTTAAAAGTACCAACAAGAATGCTAATGTAATTCTAATAAAAAAAACAGCAAAGACTCTGAAACGTTTTACTTGTTATAGGTATTGGCAACATTGGGATCACTAACTTTGTCCATTTGGTCGATGAAGAAATGTATTTGTCAAACAATACTGACCAAGCAATGCGAAAAGTTCTACTTAGCTATTCAGAGAGTTCAAGATACTTGTGCACTTATTTTGAAGTCAAGTCACTCTGGTTATACCCGTATACTGTTTACCTACTACTACTTTTAATTCACTAACACATTCATAACAGGCAAAACCCCGCAAGACAACGCACGTATCATTTTCATAGAGTATGTCAGTGCAGCGCTATACTAATAATAATGAGTAATTAATGACGCCGCTAGTCGAGCAACAAATCGCTGATTTGTTATTTTTTGAGAGCAGTCACAGTATCCACACGTGCGTTGTGAGTCTTGTAAATACTTTCACAAATACTTTCAAACGTTTTGAATTTGTGGAGTGGCGCGCTATGTTATAGTAGTTTATCGATATTAAAATAAGAACATTCCTAGGTAAGTGTAAGATACATTTATTTTTAATGTTTCACAGATGATGAAAAGCGGCTGTGCAAGAACGTCCTGCGCTTGCATCGAGCATCGTTCAGCAAGATACGTGCGTGTAACCTATTCTACGTAGACGCTGCGTTACAATTGAGTCTGATGAGTCTTATTACTAACTATGCTGTGGTGTTGCTACAATTTTCATTTCTGTAATTCCGGTTCAATTTTTGTGAATTATGTGGTGTTCTTCTATTTTGTTTATTCACATTCATTATAGAAATTAAATACCTACCTACATATTGATGCTTTCAACATAACTATCATAATGAATTTCCGTGAATACTTAATACATTAATCGTTCATTATTGTATCACTTGTGTGTGAATAAGCTACAAACCGCTCATGTTAAGAAAAATGAAGATATTTCCAAAAATTAGACAAACTAATCCTGTCGATCTTGTTTCCAACAATAAGGTGGACAAAGACGTGCAGTCGATGCTCTTGCCTTTGAATCTGATGCAGCATATCATGTTCTGTCCTAAATATCGCATCAAAGATAACATTATTACACCAAATAGCCTCAGCTCAAAAATTTTTTCATTGATTGGAACACTAGTAATTATGTATCTGTGGATATGTTCACTGTACCTGTATGGTACTCATCAACCAAAAAAGTTTGCGTCACAATGATTTTATGTTTTACATGACATTTTTTAACTGCATATTCTATTGTTCCGGATGCGCTATGAATTTCGCGAACGGATATCTTCAAACCAAAAACAATGTCCAATTTGTCCTTACTTACCAAAAAGTACACAGAATCCTCAAAGATAAAACTAGTTATGTCATCTTTGCCATTTGGAATTGGATTATTTTAGTCGCGATTCTGGGTTTTTATTTAATTATTTTTACTTATTTACTCATAGTTATGGGTATGCCATTCTATTCAATATATGCTTCCTACATAATGATTGTTTTCGATTTTAATATGGTTTTTGTCATACGATACATTCAATTTTTGGAAAACAAAGTTGCCCTGTGGAACACCCAAAATGTCAATTCTCAAGAAACAGAAGACACGAATGGAGAAAATCTTAGAACAAGAATGTTTCAAGCTTACGTTTACATAATAGAGTGTTACGACATTTACAAAGACAGTTTTCAGCCATTCGTAAGTATAAGTGAAATAGTGCAAGAAAATGAAATAGTTAAACTGTTAGTGGTTAATGCAACTGATTTCATAAGTTGAAACTAATTCAAAAGCATTAGATGCTCTCTTCAACTAGTTTCGCTCAGAGATTAGTTGGAAAAAATTTGCTGTTAAGTTTTCGGAATAGAACTAATGAAGCTGAAGTAACAATGGGTAGGCCAAGCGACCATGTCTATTTTAGGACCAATTAAATATATGAAGAAAAGCAAATTTTTATAGCTATATCTCCAGCAATAGACTGCATCAAGCTAAGGTGACTCTAATTAAAACAAGAGTCTGTAGCTCGACGAAACACTTTAATAAGAATAAACATTGATTTCAGAAAACAATCCATATTTGTTAGTAACAGTGTAAACTTATAAATTAGTGTTAGTAACATTATTATTGTAAGCATGAGGCACGCCGACCCCGGGAATGTCTACTTGACTGCATGCAGCCGTATCCACCTGTCCAAGATCGGAGGGTCCTACCTATCAGCCAACATTCTGAGAATGGTGTTGGTGCCCGGGGAGACTTTACTATTAAACAAAATTTTACTGAGTATATCGCTTTTCAGATACTTTATAATACTATAGAAGTATTCATCCACAGTCTACTTAATATACAATGTATAATTGATATGCTGAAAATAGCAGCTACGACTAATAACATAGTGAGTATTTTCTCTTAATTATGATGAAGTTTAATGATGCAACTGTTTTTAGATGTGAGGGCCAAACACGACCGGGGTCGCGGGACGTCTTAACAGGATACCGTGGCCCCGGAACGCAATGGGCAACAGAAGGAACAGGGTGGTTTTTTCGTCAGTAAAAGTCGGACGGTCTGAAGTCTTCCGAAGGACTTATTTGATGATTTTTACCAACCCAAAAAAAAGACCAAACATGAGCATGTAAATTCATCTTCGATTTTTTAATTCAAAATATCCTTTTCTCATAAAACGTTTATTAATTTTGATGGCTATTTTCATATTTAGGCTTGTGTTAGGGCCTCGGTACTTTGTTATTGATTAATCGTAATAATTCACAAGCGTGCTTTGGATGACTTTTATGCCATTGAGATAAAGTAACATTTGCAATGATTGATGTCAAACATTTATTTTGTGCTACTGCCTCGTTGGTGTAGTGGTCGCAAAACGTGACCGCTGAGCTCATGAGATCTTGGGTTCGATTCCCAGGTCGGGCAAAGTGTTATTGGGTTTTTCCAGCATGAATTTCTCAGTGGCCTCGGAGTCTGGATTTGTGCCTGATTGATGACAATAGGCTCGCCCCCTATTCCCATGTATTAAACATAACTGGTGAAATGTGGGTATACTAATGGGTACACCACTGCCTTACCTTTCGAAGATTACAGGCGCAATGTTATGTTTATTTTGTTACAGGTTGAGACAGCTGTGGGGTCACTGATTTTCTCAATTTGGATGATGAAGAAACTCATATTTCAAACAATATTAATCAAGCAATGCGAGAAATTCTACATAGCTCTCCAGAATGTTCAAGACACTTGCGCACTTATTTTGAAGTCAAGTCACTCTGGTTATGCCCATTTTCTGTGACATACAACATGACGTTTAATTCACTACTGACTTTCGGGGAGTAAAGTACTCATGAATATTAAAAACTTTTTTTACGGGACCAACATAACATCATCACGCTTATTATCCCCGAAGGGTGCGGCAGAGGTGTATCCATTAGTATACCCACATTTCGCATGGTATAAGTCCCATCTAATAGCCTATTGCCATCAACTTGGCACATATCCATACTCTGAGGCTGCTACTGAGAAATTCCTGATGAAAAATCTGCTCAACATTCGCTCTTTGCGACCACTAAACCAACGAGGCAGACCATGGCAGTTACGGAACCAAATCTAAAAAAAAAAAACAAATATTTAGACTAGAAACGAATACATGGAAAGACTTGAGGGATGTCGTTGTCCAGCAGTGGGACAATACAAATTATATAAAAAAACATATCCAGGAGCTGAGTTTTCTTTTCTCATTTCGGAGTTAAAGATAAACTACGATAACTTGGCGCGCCCCTCCACAATTCAAAACGTATGAAAGTATTAGTGAAAGTATTTACACAAGATTTACAAGACTCACAACGCATGTGTGCGCACTAATATACGGCTCTCCAAAAAAAAAACAAATCAACGTGTCATTGTTGCTTGACTAGCGACGTCTTTAATTTCTCATTATTATTGAAATAGGAGGGGCGCGCCATGTTAAAGTAGTTTATCTCTAGTCACAATACAAAAGTTGTTCATATTCATTATAATTTCACCTCTTGGAAGATCAGTAGTTAATTATTATACAACATGTAGAATTCTTAAACTAATGTAAGATTTTTTTTATGTCATACAGAGGATGAAAGAAGGCTATGCAAGAACGTCCTGCGCTTGCACCGGGCATCGTTCAGCAAGATACGTGTGTGTGGTCTGTTCTACTTAGACGCTGCGTTACAATTGAGTCTCATGAGTCTTATTACTAACTATGCTGTTATGTTGCTACAAATTGCATTTTTGTAACTATAATATTGTTCTCCGTGAAGAAATTCCAAGAAATAGAAATTTACAATTTCATGTTTAGAAAAAACAATGAAAGAATTTTATTTGAAAATAATAAGCTGATTTCTCAAGTTTCTTTGGATAAAGGTTTACGTGAACTTAAGCTTTTTTCTTCAAATTCAAATTCAAACAATTTATTTGTGAACACAGGTTTGATAGATGTTATAAATACATTGATAAATGTTCTCTATGTTCTACCAGTAATGGTGTACAAAATTTTAGAGTCAAAATTATGTCATAATATAATGTTATTACCACTAAGTTACATTTTAGAATAAAATTAATTCATTAAATACATTGCAAAGTAAAATAAAATAATAATAATTAAAGTCAATAGATATAAATTCAGTAAATTAGGAAAATATATGTCGATACTACAATAAAATGTCAATAATATTTAAAATAATACTAAGTAGACCATGCACTATATTTTATCATTAAGGAAGCTATCGACTGAATAATATGTCTTTTCAATTAGAAATGAAAAAAGTTTTATTTTAAACACATTGAAACTTTCTGCTAACCTTATATATTTAGGAAGTCGATTATAGACTTTTGGAGCCATTGAAAATATGCTTTTATGAAACCGTTTAGTTTTACTTTGAACCAAATTAAGTTTATCTGCCCTACGTAGGCTACTCACTTGTAAAAACTTAGACAGGTTGCACCTAACAAATATAGCAGTCTCATATATACAGGGTGTCCGGTTTTCAATGGATTATCTTGAAATGGATCATGGTAGAACTAATGACTAATCTGGAAAAAAATACAAATAAAAAAAAAACCAAGTAGTACCAAAGATATGATTCATTTAATAAAATTCGTGGTTTTTTGTGACCTTTTTTTACATTCTTGTACACCACGACCACGAATTAATGAATTCTGTCGGTTTTTTATTGTTAACGTAATCTACGTTAACTAAGCTGATAGATAAGTAATCAAAAATAGGACTGCTATCAAACGGTTTTGAAAAAAAACAACTTGAACTATGTTCTTTTGAAAAAAATCGTGGACAATTTTCTTTTTGAGCAAGTTTAAACGTCCGTAGCTTAAAAAAGATGTATCGAAACACAAGTGGCCAATAATTTTATAAGATTATGTGTTTATAGCCGATTTCAAAATGGTATGATTCAGTTTTGTACCTAATATAAATAGTGAATTATTGCTATTCGTTTTCAAAAGGAGCGAAATTTGGGTAAACAACAAAGTTTGAGATATTAGATTATTTATTTACATTAAATGTATCTAGTCATTGGGGTTTAATAAAAAACAGCATTTGATATTAATGACACTGTTTTTGACTACTAAGAATGAGGTTTTGGGTTCGATTGCCAGGTCGAGCAGTGTTATTGGGTAAAGTGTTATAACTGGTGAAATGTGGCTACACCTCTGCCCTTCGGGGATTACAGGCGTGATGTTAAGACTGTATTCGTTGTAAATTACATTCGTTGTAAATTGTTTGCCACCCACTCTGATTCAGACCCTACATTTTAGAATAAATGCTCTCCTAAGTAGTCGTATATCACGTCGATCGCTTATTTTTGATGTGGTTGACCGGACACGGCTACCTAAGTCTTTCAAGGATCGACTTCGCGTAATAATTTTCCTTAAGACAGCCCAAATAAAAAAAAAACACGGTCTCACCATATTTTCATCATATCACATCCCACAAGTCGCATTACAGGTTAACAAAGCTTTCCTATTAATTACTAACGTCTACAAATCTTTTTATTTAAACCCTGATGGTTAGGTTCATCTAATGTTCAAATTTGTTACAATATTGCAAACTTTGTTGTTCAACCAAATTCCGCTCCTTTTGAAAACGAATAGCAATAATTCACTATTTACATTAGGTACAAAACTGAATCATACCATTTTGAAATCGGCTATAAACACATAAGTTTTTAAAATTATTGGCCACTTGTGTTCCGATACATTTTTTTAAAACTACGGACGCTTAAACTTTTTCAAATAGAATTTTTTTCACAATTTTTTCCAAAAGAACAGACTTTAAGTTGTTTTTTTTCAAAACCGTGTAATAGCAGTCCTACTTTTGATTACTTATCTATTAGCTTAGTTAACGTAAATTACGTTAACAATAAAAAACCGACGGAATTCATTAATTCGTGGTCGTGGTGTACAAGAATGTAAAATAAGGTAACAAAAAACAATGAATATTATTAAATTAATCATATCTTTGGTACTACTTGTTTTTATTTTTTAATGTATTTTTTTTCTGAATCGCCATTAGTTCTACTATCACCCATTTCAAGATAATCCATTCTTTACCGGACACCCGATATACATCGATGGCAAAGTTAGTATTTTATGCTTTTTGAAATGTGGCTTACAGCTGTCAGTTCGTTTCAGATTGCAGATGGCTCTAATACACCTTTTTTGTGCAACGAATGCAGTTTCCTTTCCAGTTGCATTACCCCAGAATATTATGCCGTACCTTAAATATGATGCAACTAGACCATGGTATGCAGTGAGCAGTGTTGACATGTTAACTGTTTTCCTTAACATGTATAAGGCATAAGAATATTGATTTAGCTTATTGCAAATCTTTTCAATTTGTATGTTCCATGACAATGTATTTTCAATGTCTAATCCCAGAAATTTTGTAGTACTAGTTTCATTAATACGTATTCCATTGTAATTTATATTTAAGTCCAATTTACTATTAGTTCTATGTTGAAATTTCATAATCAATGTTTTAATTAAATTAATTTTCAAATTATTAGATTCTAACCAATTAATAACAGATTTAATAGTATTATTTATGTCGTTCTCAAGGTTGTCAAATAGATTATTGTCAAAAACTATCGTACTATCATCAGCAAACATGACCATGGGATAATTCGTTGCTGTAGGCAGGTCGTTAATGTAAATAAGGAATAATAGTGGTCCAAGTACACTTCCTTGTGGTACTCCATACCTTATAGTTTTAACGTCTGATTGATATTTAGTCTCAGTTTTAGTTTTTTTACATACTCTGTTAATGACAGTAAATTGTTGTCTGTTTTTAAGGTAGGATTCAAGAAGATTATATATGTTACCTCTAATGCCGTATGAGTCTAGTTTCCTAAGTAAAATTTTATGATCCACGTAGTCAAATGCCTTTGACATGTCCATATACAGAGCTAATACTGGTAGTCTTTTATCCAACCTAGATGCTATAATACATAAAAAGTCATAGATGGCCATATTAATTGACTTATTCTTCCTAAAACCTTTTTGTTTGTCAGTAAATAAATTATTTTTTTCAAAGTAATTGTTAATGCTATTGTAGATAACTTTTTCGAAAATTTTAGCAATGACTGGTATTAATGCTATTGGTCTATAGCAACTCATATTTTCAGTGTCATCTTTTTTAAAAAGGGGCTTGACGACGGTTATTTTTAATTTATCAGGAAATGTACTATTTGTTATACACATATTGATAAGATGGCTTAAAACAGGCGCAATATATATAGCAACACGTTTTAACACCTTTGTACATATATTATCGTACCCTGTACTAGCTGTGTTTTTCAAACCTGTGATAATATTGAATATCTCTCGAGCTCTTGTCTTCTTCTTCTCAAAAATATCTTAGGTTAGCCATACATATTTCCGCCAGGGACAGTTCCTGCCAGGGTTGCGGAATTTGCTCAGAAGAGTTACCGTGGCGTGGCCCTGAAACGCAAAGGACACTAGTAGGAATACGGATCGGTTTCTGTCAGTAAAAGTCTGACACTCCTTTCCGCTCCGCCCAAAGCGGATAGAGTCATTTGATGGTTTCCCATCCTTAAACAAAAACAAAACAATACATATTTAAAACTAGCCTCTACCCGCGACTTATAGAAAAAAAATTAAACTTTAGACCCCCGTTTCAAACCATTAGGTAGTAAATTTTAAAAAATCCATTCTTAGCAGACAGACCTATAAACTGCCTCTATGCCAAATTTCATTTTTATACGTCAAGCTGTCTTCGATATTTCGTGTGATTGATCTTTTGCTTTTATATATTTAGATTAGATAAAGCCAAAGAGATTTTTTTTTGTATAGATTAAAGGTACACGTTTTTACAAAAACTAGTGTTATAACTAAACTTCAAATACCCTTGACCCCTGCACCGTTACTTGTAAAGTTAACATAATATTACCGTTAACAACAAATACGTACACTAAAATTAAAAGTCATTTTCCAGTAATTAATATTACTGAATGTTTGATGTACAAAATGCGTAGGTAGAAATTTTGGTGTTGTGACTTTTTAACCAATTATAAAAAAAAGGAGAAAGAAGAATGAAAGAAAAAATGTTTAATCACATGAAAGTGCAACAGCCCAAAACAAAAACAAGTTGTTAGTAAAACTAAAAAAAAAAAATTATTATCATAACTAGCCCGTACTGTCCCACTACTGGGCAAAGGTCTCCCTCCATTTCTTCCATCTATCGCAACTGTGAGCAAAAAAAATTGTTATCCTAGACGGAAACATGAAGTGGTTTTTTTTATTAAAAGTATATTCGCCGATTTCTCCAATTTTCAAAATTGTAGCAAACGTATACTAAAGTCGTTTTATATTAATTTCAATATAATAAATGATCTAATGTAGACCTTCGGAGATAATCAAAGGAACTCCTTAATAACGAACAGTCTGTACACGTTAGTGATTGTACTAAAGTTATCTATCCGAGGTCAACTACTACGTGGTCTTCGAAGATACTTCATGAAACTCCTCATCGATGAGCAGCACATACTGGTAGGTTGGTAACGCCAGTGAAAAGGCATCATGTAAAGGTGAAACAGATTTGCTCGTTGATTGCACCTAACAAAAACTGAAAAAAAAATTTTTACAAAAAAATAAGACCACCTTTAAAAATATCAAAATTAAAAATTAACTTTAGTTTTTACACCCTGTATATACTTTGTATTTACCTTTCACTCTCATTAAAGTAATAAGTTCAGAATTTATATGGATGACTTTATTTTCCCATCGATTATTGAAACACTTGTGCACAAGAAAGGACATGTTATTTAAAATGAAGACGCTTCGAATTTTCATTGGAAAAAAGAAATCATCAAAATATACTTCAAAAAATATGGTGGACAAAGATATACAATCAATGTTTAACTCTTTAAATATAATGCAATATATCGTGTTCTGTCCTAAATATCGCATCAAGAATGACTTTATATATCCGAATAACATCATCTCCAATTTCCTTTCAATGATTGGAACATTTATGTTTATGTTTTTGTTTATAATCAGCACCTATTTCGTTGGCTTAAACAAAGAGAGTCTTGGTTACACCACAGTTATGTTTGTTACCACTTGTTACAACTGTGTCTTCTATTGCTTCGGTTTTGTTATGAATTTCGTGGTTGGCATCATTCAGACGAGAAACTCTATCCAGTTTGTTTTGACCTTTCAGAAAGTGCATAGATTTCTTAATGATAAGAGCAGTGATAGGCGGTTTATTACTTGGAATTGGATTCTCGGGTTAGCAATGGGTACCCACGTCATTATTTGCACTTACATTCACATAAAACTTCGCATACCTTTCTACACTATTTATATTTGCTACCTAATGCTTGTTTTTGATTTCAATATATTTTATGCCACTCGAGTCATTAAATTATTGGAAAATAAAGTCATCTTATGGAATATTGAAGTTTTAAATTGTCAAGAATTGGAAGATAGTCAAGCAGAGAATAACAGTAAACAGTTTTTTCAAGCTTACGCTGACATATTAAAGTGTTATGACGTCTATAAAGTTGGATTCCAGCAATTAGTAAGTATAATTATCATAATCTATCTAATATTATTATTGCTTATTTGTTCAATAATTATTTTAATTTTTTTTTACTTTTTAGATACTATTCCAAATTATAGAAGCATTCACCCAATCTCTTACTTACATACAAATCGCAATTGATACGTTTAAAAAAGATGTAATGAATGATAACATGGTGAGTATTCTTTTAAAAGAAGATAATAATTATGTTTTGTGTCCAAACGAAATAAATTAAAATTAATCAATTGAGTTGGCAAATAAGCGACGTCACGGTGCTGCTTTGTGACGATCGGGTCGTCACAAACTAATTGTTTGTCGGTGCTAAAAAAACTGTCAGTCTAACCTAATGTGGACCAGGCATAGGCTCGCAGTCGGGCGGCGCTTGGCCGAGGCTACGTGAACGAGCCACGACCACACCGGCTGAGGCTGCCACGCGAGCCAAACTCTGTCTATGTTGCAACGGCTATTGCCATACAAAGGGGGAACCCTGTTTTGACAGCCCACAAAAAGTATGTCAATTGATTGATAATGAATTATTGATGATGCACCCAATTCAAAAGCTAGTTCAAATGAAATAAATACTTTGACTTTTTTTAAAACGAATTTTTTTATGCCCTTTGAGGTTCCTCCTTTCTGCCATTTTTTTTTTTAATTGACATATTTTACATTTACTTTTTTTTTAATCTACATATTTTACATTTACTTTGAGGTTTATTGTATAATGTAATGATTTAAATATAACATAGTACTTTGACTTTGACTTTTCGTTACAGGGTGAAGCAACACTGCTGTCGTTTTACGTTTCATTTTGCATTGTTAAGGATTTGATGTGGCAATTAATATTGATCAAACAATGCGAGAAATTCTACTCATCTATTCAAAGTGTCCAAGATTCCTGCTCACTTATTTTGAAGACATCTTGTTCAGGTTATTCCTTTATCCTATCCTATTCTATAACTATTGATCTACCTTAATACTTAGGACAATTGACTTCTTACTACTATTATCAACGGGAAAGTTTCTAAGTATGGATGGATGTTAGTTACTGTGTCACGCTCAACCAGCTGAATGGAGTTAACTGACATTTGACATAACATCACGACTGTTATCTCCGAAGGGTTAGACAGAGCTGTACCCAGTATTACACCCACATTTCGCCACTTATGTTTAAGTCCCATGTAATAGGGGGCGAGCCTATTGTCATTAACCAGGCACAAATCCAGACTCCAAGGCTGCTACTGAGAAATTCTTGATGGAAAAACCCAAGACCATGCTCAGCAGTCGCGCTTTGCGACCACTAAAACAACGAAGCAGAAAAAAAGAAAGACAATAAATATTGTTATAGCATTGTATGATTCTTAAGTGTAAGATATTTTTATTATATTTTTCAGACGAAGAGAAAAGGCTATGCAAGAACGTCCTGCGCTTGCACCGAGCATCTTTCAGCAAGATACGTGTGTGTGGCCTGTTCTACTTAGACGCTGCGTTACAATTGAGTCTCATGAGTCTTCTGACTAACTACACTGTTGTGTTGCTACAATTTGCTTTTTTATGAGTGGTTTTTTTTTAAGGATTTTCCTAATTCTGATTTTTACAGAAGCGTTTTAGAATCATCGGCATGGTAATGAATATATTTTTGTGCCATCTACTGATTTTATTTCTAATTCCAATAATTATAATAATTATTGGAATAGATTAAGGATTACAGGCGTGACGTTATGATAATAATTATCATCATAACATCACGCCTGTAATCCCCGAACGGATAGGCAGAGGTGTATCCAGTAGCTCACTCATATTTCGCTATGTAATAGAGGGCGAGCCTATTACCATCAACCGGTCACAAATCCAGGCTCCGAGGCTGTTCCCTACAAAAATGCTGAATTTTTTTTCGTGATTTCAAGTTTGGCCCCATAGTAAAAATTGTTCATAATGATGAGTACAATGACCCCTTTTCAGGTTTCAGGTAAATTTTCAATGACCCTGTATACAGATTACTAAAAACGTTACATTACTTCGAAATACTTGAAAAAAAAATCAGAACATTTCAGGTGTGTATTTTCCTTCAGGTTGATTCCACGACCTCGTGCCAAGAACAAAAAGGCCTGTAGATATTTTTAAAAAGTATCTGAAGCACTCTTTCCGTACTTCACCGACTTTCTTAATTGACTTTTAAGGGCGATATGATCTCAAAGGGTTTTAATTTGTATCAGAAAAAGGTACGGGCTTCACTCAAAAATGAGATTACGCTTATTACCTCGCCCTTATTCTTTTTAACATAATTTAAATAAGCTTTTGATAAAAGTATCTAAAACCTAAGTAGGTATTTTGAATTGTAACAAGTTTTTTAAATAGTTTTTAAACGGTTTTGAATAGTATAAAGTGCCATCGGGGGTCCCACGTCGAGAACGAAGTTATAAAATTGCAATAATGACAGTGTAAATCCCATTTTAAATTAGAACAAAAAAAAAGAGCATAAAATAAATTTTTGACTGCCTCGTTGGTCTAGTGGTCGCAAGCGCGTCTGCTGGGCATGAGGTCTTGGGTTCGATTCCCAGGTCGGGCAAAGTGTTATTGGGTTTTTCCATCAGGAATTACTCAGTAGCAGCCTCAGAGTCTGGATTTGTGCCCGGTTGATGACAATAGGCTCGCCCCCTATTACATGGGACTAAAAACATAACTGGCGAAATGTGGGTGTACTAATAGGTACACCTCTGCCTAACCCTTCGAGGATCACAGGCGTGATGTTATGTTATGTAAAATAATTTTTTTTTTCATTCGCGCCGCGCCTCGTTTAGTTACGTCCTTAGTTACTGCTCTGCTCCCGTGGTATACAGCGTGATGTTACATGGCAGAAACGATTCTTCATGAATCTAGCTATCATACAAAAACAGGTTATTTTTAATCCGAGTGGTACTTTCAGAGAATATCGCGTTTAAACAAACAAACAATAAACTTTCAGCTTTTATATTTTAAGTTCACAATATTGGAAGGTTTAAAACTGATGGGTAATATAAAGTTTATGTACATATTTCATCTGGATGTACTCCATCACTCAAAAAATCAGTTATAACAAAAAATACTGTTTTACATCAATCGGGAAACGAACTGCAAACCATAAATGATGGATAGCCTAACGGTCGAGGAACAAAAAGGCACGCATCTAGTTGAATTGTTAGTGTTAGTGCCGACATGTGATCGATGAATAGGTAAGTCTGTTTATTGTCTATGGTATTCTCAGGGTTCCCAATCGGAAAAATTTTGCTTTTTAATCTGTACTAACTAATATTATATTCCCTATTCCCGGTATCAATGAACTACTATTTTTTATTACAATTATTTTTAAAAGTTATTTTTGTAATATTATCTAAAAACTAGCTTATGACTGCGACTTCGTCCGCGTTAATGTTAGTTATCGCGATCGCAGACGAAGTCGCGGAATAATACCTTTAGCTAAAGCCTAAGTAGCATGTCTTTTCTTGAGGTTCAAACTAACCTTGTACTAAATTTCACGAAAATCGGTTCAATAGGCGTGAATGCGTAACAGATAGACGGGCAGAGTTACTTTCGCATTTATAATATTAGTATGGATTAATTTGTGTGTACGCACAATAAATTAATAAATAATAATTTAAAGAATATCTTTATAACAAAAAATACTTTACAATAAGATTTTGTTTTCTAAAAACATAATGCTGCATTTTATTTAATTACGTAAAAATTTAAAAAAAAAAAACAATATTCATTATTAACAAATTATTATTGAAATAAAGAAGTGTAAATAGATTTTTATACAAATAAACTCAATATTTTTATATTTTATTGCAATTTTTAAATTATTCGAACGTTCTAATATATTTTTGAGAACGACCCACACAATTTGGCTATACAAATTATTCTTTTTCTATATACAAAATATCAATCATTCAACAACCCTGGCTTAGCCGATATGCGTATCATGAAATCAATTTGCGAGCCCATTCGTACGTTAATGAGCAAATTAATAGACTTCGTATTGTTGTTATGATGAGTTCTGCTTTTTGAATTATTTTTGTTATTAACAGAAGTAGAATAAGCTGTCATATAGATATGTAGGTCGGAGAGAGAACGATGATTTCGCTTTTCGCTTTCTAATTATGTAAACAAGGACAGCTATTTGTACAAAACAAAATCTTATTTACAAAAAAAAACCGCCTTCAAAAACTACCAAATAAAAAATTACTTTCGTTTTGGAAGTCGGGCGGCTTTGGTTTTGGTTGTCGACTTTCAAAACTAAAGTTATTTTTTATTTGGTAATTTCTCATCCTTAAAAAATACCTATAATATCTATATCATACGTAAACACGCCTTTTTACCATGGGGATAAGCAGAAACTTCAGTATGCCACCTGCTACACATATATCATACATGAGGGGACGCCCTTAGAAAGACCAACACTGACCTTATTGGTAAGGTTCTTCTGAAAAGTCGGTTGCGCAGAAATCGTAACCGGCGTGCTTGTAAAACCAAATGTGTGACTGTTATAACATATCAGGTAACTGTAGTCTGTAGAGTTTGATTGCGTTTCTTATAACACTCTTACCTCCGAAACTACTGGACCGATTCTGAGAATTCTTTCGCTAATAGTAAGTTACGTTATCCCTTAATGTTATAGGCTATATTTTATTGTTCAACATATTTGGAATCCGAGAGAAAACACACGTGGACAAAGTCGCAGGCAAGTGCTAGTAAATTTGGAGATGGTAATGATTAAATACCAGTTATTTAACCGATTATAATTATTATATTCGAAATCAATCATCGTGAATACATAATAATTAATTTTACTGGGAATCGGCAAATTATTGCCACTGTTTAATTGGTATGTAAGTACCTACTCATAGGTAGGTATATCTACGTAATTCCTGGAGAATTACGGTGACGCAGTTTCCGGTTCCATGGACCTCATCATCCAATTACATAAGGTGTCTGCTACCCAGTGACCGGTGGCACATATGACAAACAACTGTCCCAAAGAAATGGTTTTTTAATGCGCAGAACCTTTATCACTTTCCGTACTGCTAATATTTTAATTTAAAAAAAAAATACACACATAACATCACGCCTGTTATTCCCGAAGGGTTAGGAAGAGGTGTACCCATTAGTACACCCACATTTCGTCAGTTATGTAGTCTCATGTAATAGGGGGCGAGCCTATTACCATCAACCGGGCACAAATCCAGACTCTGAGGCTGCTACCTGATGGAAAAACCCAATAACACTTTGCCCGACCTGGGAATCGAACCCAAGACCTCATGCTCAGCAGTCGCGTAGACCAATGAGAGAGTCAAAAATAAAAAATAAAATATTAATTAACAAATTAATTGCTAATTAAATATTAATTTATCAAGGTAAATAATAGTTTTCTCAGTGAAAAGGTAACTAAATTCAATTACCTACAGCTGATTGTGTATTATTTTTGTTTATATATCTAGAGGGTAGGCAGAAACAACAGAACGCCAACTGCTACGGTCCTCACATACTCCTTTCACCTCGTCCACATTAATACATCTCGTCATACAAGCACGCCATTTACGAGTACCGTATACCTACCTGACCTTTCTGAAGAACCTCACCAATAAGGTCAGTGTTAGTCGCCTCATCCACGTTCATACAAGCAAGCCCTGTTACGAATACTGCGCACCTGTCCTTTTTGCAGAACCTCACCAATAAGGTCAGTGTAGGTCTTCCTAGGGCAACCCCTCCCTGCGTTGCCACTCACATCTGCCATATAAATACCTTTTGTTAACCGCCTCTCACCCATCCTCTCAGCATGACCGAACCATTCATCATTCTAGGTATAAAAAGTCTGTTGAAATTCAACCTAAATACTGTAATCTAGATTTAATAAATAATACTATGAAAATAGAGACGGACTGTTTCAAATTGTCCACGACAAGCACGTAGGTAAATGTTTTTCTATCTAGGAGTAGAGATAAACTATAATAACATGGCGCGCCCCTCCACAATTCAAAACTTTTGAAAGTGTTTGTGATAGTATTCAAAAGACTCACAACGCATGTGTGCGTACTGAGACGGCTCTCGAAACAAAAGTAAATCAGAGATTGGTTGATTCGACAAGCGGCGTCATTAATCACTCATTATTCCTAGTATGGCGCTGCACTGACATATAGGTACTACGAAAATGACGGTGTGTTGTCTTGCACTGTCAGCTATTTATGACTAGTTGACAAACAAAGCCGGCCAGCTACTGAAGACGATTACTGACAACTACATACAAACTCTTTCATACGAATATGACTACACACATTGAAATAGTTGTGGGGTAACCGAAGCAGGAGTCCGTTGAAATAAAATCATCAAGCGGTTGCTGGATGTTCTTATAATTACCCGACCATAATCGTGATGTTACACATTTGAATAATTAAAGGTCAGTCACACAATAGAAATAATCTATGATAAAAATAATGCGAGTGATCTACACTCTTAATCAATATCTATCTGTAATGGCGAATGGCGTCCCTTCTCGCGTCCCACAGTGTTGCCACTTTTTAGTGATGCGACACGAACGCCACATATAGTAATATGGAGGGGCGCGCCATGTTATAGTTTATCTCTAGCAGAGGAAATAAAATCTAAATCTCGTTTTAGTTTCCAACCGTTTATTTCCACTCGGAATGTTGTTTCTTATCTGTTTTGTAGGACATTTGTAGTTTAATTTAATAAAACTGAGGACGTCACGTTTATTAGTAGGTATTTCTTTTTTTTAACTCTTCAAAAAACTAGTCACGTGCGAGTCGGACTCGTACACAATGGGTTCCGTACCATAATAGAATATTTAACATAAAATACAAAAAATAATTTTATAATTGCAAAGCAGTATTATTTTGTGATGTATCTACAAGTTTACGCTTTTCGGATTTATCCCTTGTCTTGTGCTACACACATTGCTTCTTGCCTTTCATGATTGTAGGGCAACAGAAGTTCCTTATACCTAGGTTTGGATTCCCTAGCGAGCAGTAGATAAAATATCATAAATGTCCTCTTTAGATTGCGTTGACTTCAAAATTTGATTTTTCACTGCTCAAAGAGGAAGCCGACCTGAGTAGTTGATATTGACAGACAGACGACAGACGAACAACAAAGTGATCCTATAAGGGGCCGTCTCCACGAGCAAGAGAATCGCGGCGATATTATCGTCGTGCCACGTATTTATGTACACTCTCATAGAACGTGTCTACACACGGCGATGTCATCGCGGCGATGCGACGCGTAGAAATACGTGGCGCAACGATAATACCGCCGCGATTTTCTCGCTCGTGGAAACGATCCCTAAGGCCTCATTTTCGGATACGCGGGGCGTCGCGCGTCGCTTTGCGCTTGAATTCAAACTTAAGGCATCGAATGAGTGCGTTTACAAAGAAGCTATTTTTGACGTACAAATTTTCGCGCCGCGAGACGCTACGCCGCACGCAACGCGCGACGGCCCGCGTCTAAAATGAGGCCTTAGGGTTCCGTTTTTCTACTGAGTCACGGAACCCTAAAAAAGTAAACCATTTTTCATAAAACTGCCGAACGCCCGTTGTGAGCGGTAGGTACAGTGAGCTACATAAACATCACGCTATATTCGCGGTATAAAGTACAGTCACGCACATTAATCAAGGCGAACCCTTTTTTACGTCTATCGCGATGTTCATATACTAAGTGTACTATTACGTGTATGAAAATGATTTTTTATTAATTTATGAAATAAATCTTTGAAAGGCTGTTATTTTGACATTCTTCTTCTTTATCGTGTGGACAGTAAGGTCTTATGACCCCACACACCCTGGTGTCAGAGTTTCTAAACCGCCTCAAGGGCCTCTGACATGGTTTTTGTGGATCAGTAAGTCTCAGGTTTTCCCACAATGCCAGTGATGTCCAAGATAAACTTTAGAAAATACATATGAATAGAAAAAGTCACATTCATGTCATTTTAATATTACAAACAGACATTTAAATTTTATTTATTTAATAGCCTATAGCACTTACTTCTTTATCGCGAAATAATTTTTAAAATCGGACAAGTAATTTCGGAGATAACGCGTTCAAACCAAAAACAAACAGATCCTGCTAATATTATAATAACATATGTGAAAGTTAGCGAAAATGTTTGGATGTTTGTAAGGCGAGTAATATACGCGATCGCCCGTCCGCAGGGTCGTGCGGTGTACCGTATGATAATCGGCGCTTCACCGTATACCGCAGCGATGCGCGTCGCGCAGTGCCGTGTGTTGATCGCTTTACTCAATCACGCATAAACCGTTGAACAGATTTGGATGAAAATGACACATAGATAGACTAGCACAGACATCGAATGCCCAACAGTAACTGGACAACAAATAAGACATGAGTGACAACGGGGTGACAACGTTATGATAAATAACCATTCTACTAACTCAGCCTTTCCCAAAGTGTATCCCAATAGATAAAACATTTTTTCATCCCACCATCTCGGAAAGAGTATTTTTAATCTTCAATATCTGAGTGGAAAAGCCGTTTTTATTCTCTAGAGGATTAAAGTAAATTGAATTTAGAACATCGTGTGCACTAAGTTTGTGAATTAAAAAAAACATTAAACCTATTTACTGCTACCTCTATGGTGCCGAATATATCATACAACTTTTTTTTAATTTGTTAAAAACTCAGACTCGGAACCTTCTTGGTGTTCTTTTTTCAATTTGCTTTGTACGCGGCATTTTTTCACGTCATTGTTAAACCTTATATTAAAAACAAGAAACTTGAAAACCCTCTCTCTCCAACATTCACGCCAAGGGAATCCGATGAATCGGTACAACTATTAAGTATGACAGATAGTTTACCGAAAAACAGTACACAAGTGACTATCACCAATATTACAGTACCAAACAAAAATATTACACTCAATTTAAATAACTGTAGCAACGTTACTTTAAAATTTTCTTAATTATACCTTAGTATTATTTTGTCATAATTTAAAGATTATTCTGTAATACTTACCTGTCATAATGTAGTAATTAATACCTAAACTGAAATAAAAGTGTACCTATCTTGTGATTGTAAACGTTTTTTTTTTGCATTTAGTCATTTCCTCGCTGAGGTGGAATGAAAAGTTACGTGTTGCACTCGAGTGCAAAGATTTTTCACCTCGTGCTCTTTTGATTCCCTCGCTAACGCTCAGGATTCGAATTTTAGAATCCTTCGCTTGCTCGGTCATCAAAATTGAACACGCGGTTAAAAAGCAACTTTGCACTCTTGTATAACAAATAACTATTTTTTGTGGGCACTGCAGGCAACAAGTGCGGTAAGAGACCCAGAAAAAAAAAATCAGGGCGTTGTGTAGAAGTGGGGAGCGATTCGTTGATAATTTCATCTACTGTACTCATCTGGCCATTTTTTTTTGAGGTGGTAAAAATCATCAAATGACTCCTTCCGCCCTGGGCGGGGCGGAAGGGACTGTCAGACTTTTACTGACTAAAAAACCACCCTGTTCCTTCTATTGCCCTTTGCGTTCCGGGGCCACGGTATCCTGTTAAGACGTCCCGCAACCCCGGCAGGCATTCATCTGGGCTTGAGACAAAATGTAAACAACAATGGCAGATATAACCCGACCGGTTAAAAAACGTCACATTTTAATGTAAAATGTTCGAAGTATCTGTGTTCATTAATTTAGTAGTATTATAATGCGTTCGAAGTACCCTTGTTATGATTTGTTTACCTTTTATCTTATGGCTCCCTGAATACGGAATGGGTGGTTTTTAAGTAGGAGAAAAAATGGGGGCGCTGGAAAATAATTTATTCTCAAAGTGGACAGTAGATAAAATAAGTTTTGGGAACCCCTGTGCTAACTGGACATTCTGCGAACTGGACACTTTTCGACCACTGGACATTTTGCGTCATAGATCCAACGAGGCAAAATACAGTACAGAATAATAATAAAAGCAAGGGGACATTTGGAAGAGTGCCAAACGATGTCGTCAGCTCCGCTAAATGTGCTGAACATTGATTGTTTTTTAAGTTATTCGGTTTTTATTGTTGTAACTAAAGCGTTCATGTATTTTGTTTCAACAATTTTATTTGGAACTTCAGAAAGTATTTTGTATTTTATTTTTTGTAACAATGGTTTATGGTTTAAGATCCCAGGAGCCACCAGAGCTACGCCATCAGAGTTAGAATGCTTTATCTTTTTATAAAGATAAGGGTTTGTGTATTTCTTTTCATTTATAATTTTCGCCCTCGGAAGACCTACACTGACCTTATTGGTGAGGTCCTTCGGAAAGGTCATGTGCGCAGTACTCGTAACCGGCGTGCTTGTATGACGAGATGTATGAACGTAGATGAGGCGAAAGGAGTATGTAAGGATCGTAGCAGGTGGCGTTCTGTAGTTTCTGCCTACCCCCATGGTAAAAAGGCGTGAGTTTATGTACCTATGTATGTTATAATTTTATTTTATTAGTCTTTTTATTATTGCTACGTTGTTATGCGTTGCATCACGACATCATCTCATGATCATTATCTTAACTTAATATCTGATAAAATGTTCAGCATTAAAGCATGCAAGTACGGTTGCCTTTTAAGCTTGCTCGCTTGCTTTTTTTATATACTCGTATTTCTTTATCTTTCCTCAAAGTATCAGTCTTACTGGACTGACGTAGGTCAGGTGACTCCGGGATCTTAGTCTATTACGAGAACTTCTGGCAGCTACAAGTTCTTTCTGTCTAATAAAATATATTGTGGTCTCTTTACTCGCTAATATAAAATAAACATGAGTGTTTATTTGTTTGTTTATTTTATTCTGCTTTCACGCCTCGCCTTACCCATTGTCGTGTTTGGCTGAATAAAATAAATACAGTATGATTTTTGTGAGCTCTGAAAAAAACTTCGTCTGAGAAGCGAAACCGGGAGCCAACAGAATTTGAATTTGAATTTGGGAGTCTAATCAAAAAATAATCTTATAATATTTGAACCATTAACATCAAATTAATTTGAACTATTCTCGAAATGATTGATTTTTTTCTTTACTATATATTTGAAAAAAAGGGGTTACTTTGTATTAAAACAGCCAGTCAGCACGCATTGAATAATATGAATATTTGAAGGAACACACGTAACTTAAACGATTTGTATTGAATGTATTGTATCTGTGTATCCTTTGTTGGAGATCCTAAATAAATAAATTAAAGTAAAATATATTAATTTAGAATTGTAAACCGAAATGAGACGCTTGAATCTTCAGAGACTTCTTTTATTAATTAAATCTTTAAATTAAAGATCAGAAAAGCAACCATCTTCTTTTACATTCCGCCATCTTATATATCCTCTCTCTCGCACACTCATCTATCTCATTCTCTCTAGGCTTCGTTCATCACCTTAATTGTTAAATCGGGTTGTTGTAAGTTCGTCACAAAAATAATTCCCCACGAAAAAAAGTATGTATAAATTAGTCGAAGGCTTTTGATTTTTTTATTTTTGATTATTGTAAATTCGCTCAATTTCTTTTTTCCGCACGGATAGCAGAACAATTAAATAATAAAAAAATCCAGCATAAAACTACCGAAAACGGGGACACAATGTGGAATCTGAACAGAAAGTACTAGGAGAACAGGATCAAAACTTTTTTTCGTGGTGAATTATTTTTGTGACGAACTTACAACTACAAGATAAAATATTCCTATATTAATATAAACTGAAGGCAATAGCAATAGCAAGTCATAGCAATAACAACGCCATCATACGTAATAGAACCCTTCATTTTAAAATCGCCTATTCACGCCAGAAAATAAATAAAATCTACCACTGATTAAGTGGCTGTCGGTTAAACATTAAAGTGAATTAATTAGTTTGTTGAAAATTATTTACGAAACCCGACATAGTATTGTTGGTTGCCAATTTGGGATATCTTTTGTATATTTATGGAGCTAGTAAATTTTTATATTTGCAATTTTTTAGGTAGATTGGGGTCGAATGTATCAAGGCCTGTATATGTATGTACACTAGCTTCTGCCTGTGAGTTCGCTCGCGTGGTTTTTGTCATATAATTATTGTAATAAGATTTGATAGAAGTATCTAAAACATAACTTGTGGGTAATATAAAATTATAATAAGAATTTCAAATAGTTTTTAAACGGTTTCGAAAAATAAAACATCATGCGGTCGGGTAGTTATAAAATTGGAATAATGACAATACAAATCTCATTATAATTAAAAAAAAATGTTTATTTTTACCTACGTTATGTTAACTCTAGGGTTACTGCTCCGCTCCCATAAGTCGTAGAGTGATGTTATATAGACTATAATATTCCTCATGAATCTATCTATCATATACATAAACATTTTTTCCAATCCGACAGGCAGTTTCAAAGTTAAACGCGTTTAAACAAACAAACAAAAAATCTTCAGCTTTAATGTACTAGTATAGATTTTTTATTCTTTCAATGATTTAGGTAGGTTGAAGTCAAATGTATCTAACCCTGTATATATTATACATAAATATATAAATATAAATATCTTGGGACAACTCACACACGGCTATCTGATCGCAAGCTAAGCAGAGCTTGTGTTATGGTAACCAGACAACTGATATACATACTTATATAATTTATAAATACATACATATTATAGATAAATCACACCCAGACACAGAACTAACAATCATGCTCATCACACAAACTTTGTCCTGGGTGGGAATCGAACCCGCGACCTCCGGCTTAGCAGTCAGGGCCGCTAACCACTAGACCAACAGGCCCGTCAATATATTACAGGGCCAGATATTTTCGGCCTTGGAAGTTTTGTTGGTAGCGAAGCGTTGGGGTGAGACTAATGAATCTATCTTCTATACATATAAAATGCGTTGTCCTGAATGACTGCAGATCAACACACAGACTAAACCACTGATCGTAGAGACCTGAAACTTGGAGGGGGTTTTCTTTGTATGATGAAGGCATCTTGTATGTAAGGATTTTACTAAATACTACCCCTTAGGGAGTGGAAAATAGGGGTAAAGTTTGTATGCGAGAAAAAATCTGCAGTTTCTTAAAAAGTGGCTAACCTAGACGGTCTAAATCATTCATGAAGACACATTCATATCAGAATCATCATGGTAAAAGTTTATTTATTTATTTAAACTATGCATATGTAAAAAATACACTGTACAAAGGCGGACTTAATGCCTTAGGCATTTTCTACCAGTCTACCTTAGGGTGATGCAGAGACAAAACGTAGTAGGTGCAGAAAAATTTTCGATATTAAAATAAATACATTAGCAAAAAAAAAAGAGAAACAAAACAAAAGTTAGTGTTATAATATCTCCTCTACCCCGTATACATTTTATTACATTTTTTTTTCAGTTTCAAAGATTAGCACGTGAAAATAAACAAATAAAAACTCATCATCTTTATTATAGGTACTAGTATAAAGTTCCTATAGATCCCACTTAACTGTTCTTTAATATAAACAGCACATAATTTAATTATTCAACGGATTACGCTTAAAGTAACTTCCTGCTCATAAGTTATTTAATTAAGGCTGTGCTTAAGGGGAAGTCTTAGGGAACTATATTCACCATAGTATCACTATTATTATTAATGTATTTGCTAACGCTTGGTATAAAATAGTTTGGTACATTATTTACATGTTAATGTGCACAGGGTGAATTCTAATACCAGTATATTACTGGCCCACTGCAGGACCCTTGTCCTTGTCCTCTCTCGGGGTGAATTGTTGAAGGGGCTCGCCAATGGTGGCGGTCCAACATCAGTTAGAGCCACGAATCATGCGTTACACGAATACCAAGCTCCCGACTTATGTTAGCAGGAGAAACCGTTGGGTTTTAGTCGGTAAGAGTCCCACATAACCCTCCGTTATTCCCAGACGGAGGGTAGCCATGAGGATTTTCCCACAAAAAAAAAGGACCTATCTCACACAAAAAAGGCACGAGCATTGATCACCACGCTTGCTTAAGGCTGATTGGTGATTTCAGACTTACATCACACACTACAAAGACACACACTACTACAGAGTTACACAGTACTTATAAATCAAATTCGCTTCCCGCCATCTGTGCGCTTGGATCTTTTAAACTACGCTACGGATTTTAATGAGAGTGATCATAATATGGATAGAGTGATTCCAGAGGAAAGTTTATGTATCTAAGGTGGGTGTACCATGGGAGGCCACTCTAACAAATAAACAGTTATTAGTCGTTTATTTACTGTATAAATAAAACTAACAAATATTTAAGTAATACTTTGTTTTATTACGTAACATATAAACCACTTTTTTGAATTCCAGATTTGATCAATATTGATTGAACTTAAGTTTCATGGAACTCTTCCAAATGGCCTTGCTAGGAACAAGGCTCCTTAGAAGGCCATTATAATAAATCAGTCATTTAACACTAAAAATTAATAAATAGCGATTAAATCTACAATAAAAAGAAATGGTTTATATGTTACGTAATAAAACAAAGTATTACTTAAATATTTGTTAGTTTCATTTATCCAGTAAATAAACGAATAATAACTGTTTATTTGTTAGTGTGGCCTTCTATGGTACACCCACCTTATTTTAACGTCGCCGATTTCCGATATCAATGACACGAGGGACCGTTCGGCCAAAATAGTAGCGCAAACGATTCACTGCCGCATCTGTGATTTCCAGTTCGATGGGTGTTTATGTAAATAGAAGGAATTTGTCATCACATGGCAATAACTACGAAATTTTAATAATTGGCCTTCGAAGGAGCATGGCCTTCCATGGTCCACCCACCTTACATTGCAACTAAGCGAAGCCGGGGCGGGTCACTATTTAATTTTAAGTCCAGGTTTCCTAACGATGTTTTTCTTCACCGGTGTCAGTGTTGTCCAAGAAATACATAGAAAGTACATATGAATTGAAACAGTCTTATAGTAGGTACTTGTCCGGTATCGAACTCACAACATCATGCATAAGAGGCTGACCACTTAACCATTTGGCCATCATGACATTTCTACACCACTCCCACCTTACCCTTGACTGCCTCATTGGTCTAGTCTACTTGATGGCAATAGGCTCGCCGACTATTATATGGGACTTAAACATAACTGGCGGAATATGGATGCACTGATAGGTACGCCTCTGCCTAACCCTTCGGGGATTACAGGCGTGGTGCTATGTTTATGTGTGTAACATTTCCAAAAAAACCTTTTCCATCCTTGAATTCCTTGACCCCTGTCATATAATAGCTATATAACAAGACAAGTACATAGCAGTGATAAACGATGTGGACAAAGGGACGGGCGCACATAAAATTGTACTATTAGCACAGTTCACCGTGCGGAAGCGGTCAGGACCTGTCTTAAATGAGGTCATAAATAACATGTTTTTAACGAAAGGTTACCACTTAGATTTATGACCTACTATAGCTGCTCCTCGTGACCTTGTCCACGGAGACTTCAGAATTAAACCAAAGACAAAAAAAAATGGATATTGTGTTAAACTAGATAAATTTCTATGTGTGTCTTTCAGTTCATTTCGTTCAGCTGTAAATGAAAAGAAAAGAATAAAAAAAAGAAAGAAAAAAAAGAGTAAAAAACATTTATCCAGTAATCCTTACAAACTTGTACATTTATAGTAGTAGTAATAATTCCGTATAGCTGTTACGTCTTTAATTACTGCTCCGCTCCTGTAACTCGTAGCGCAATGTTATATAGCCTATAACCTTCCTCGTTATACGGGATATCGTAAAAAGAATTTTTGAACTCGGACCTGTCTAAAGTTTTTCTTACTAATAAAAAAAACTAGGGTTAAATTTTGGAGGATCAATTTTGTATTATTAACTTTACCATAGTCCAAATAAAGTGCAAAATACTATAAAAACTGGATCCAAGGTCTACGCTTGGACTAAACTTGGGATTCATTTTGTATAAAACAGAAAAGAACTTACTAAAACAACCTAAGTAAATAGCCACTTGTAGAAAATTCTCAAGACATTTTTATTAATAAAACAGTTAGGTATAGGTACTAGATGATAAACTACAAAAACACAGCGCGGCCCTCCACCATTCAAAACGTTTGAAAGTGTTTGTGATAGTATTTAAAAGACTCACAACGCATGTGCGCGTACTGAGACGGCTCTCTAAACGAAATTAAATCAGTGATTTGTTGCTAGACTTAGCGGGGTCATTAATCACTCATTGTTACTAGTATGGCGCTGCACTGACATACCCTATGAAAATGACAGGTCCGTAGTTTTTCCTGGTCGGCTATTTATGATTAGTTGACAAACCAATCTGCCTGCTACTGAAGACGATTAGTTACAACTTCATACAAACAAATGAATGAAATATTAATATGGAGGGGCGCGCCATGTTATAAAATAATCTACGTCTTTTCAGGTCTTGGGATATTTATTAAGGACTAACTAGCTTAGTAAATAAACCTTTGTTTCTTGGCTATTTGAAAAAAGGGAAAATTAATGTTACAAAGGCGCTAGCAATGAACATATCACAACATTATGCCTGTAGTCCCCGAAGGGTTAGGCAGAGTTGTACCCACATTTCGCCAGTCAAAAACTTAAATAAAGTCGAATTTAGCCGTCAAACAATATTTTTTTTTGGCATTAAGTCCGCTTTTGTAACTTTTTGTTGCATAAAGTTTAAATAAATAAATATAATTTTCAAAAATGATTTCTGATAACTTTTTAAACCGCTAGCAGACATATATCAGTCTGTTTTCCGTCATTCCAATTACCTGAAACGTTCAGAAGATTCTTTTGCGAGTTCGTTGCCCAACAAAATAATGACGTGACAATGTTTTACGTAGTTAGCATCCCTAATGTACGTCTTCTGTTAACTTTACAAAGAAACGTGAAAGTTCAATAAACTTTAGAAGCTCATCTCAAAAGGTACTTTAGAAACATTCCGAGAGCTATGCATGAGAGTGCGAAGTAAACGGCACGGGAATTTATTTTGTTTTTTAATTGGAGACTGAACAATATTTCTCTTATAGTGGGTAAGTTTATTTTGGTTAAATTAATATATTATTATTTTCCATACATATATTTTACATTTTTGAATATTAATTTAAAAACATTTAAAAATATAAATTATAGGTAGCCTACCGGCATCGGGAACAGGGTCCTAGCTACCGGTGGTCAGGGCTCCTGAGAAAGGAATCTCTTAACAATACGCGCCGTGTCCAGGGGTACCTACCTACCGCTTTCTGAATAAAGCCCTTATTAAATAAACAAGACCAAATATATACTTTTCTAAGGAATGAATTTACATGGTCTAAAATGATTCTTTACTCAGCCAAAAATCTACATAGTGACACATACATTTTTTATTACTGAAACGTTATCCCACACAAGATGACCCTGCTTGCAATATATCACATAGTATATAAGGTCATATATTTAAGACACTCGACCTATCACGTAATAGCAATAAAACAAAGCTATTGCCAGCGCAAAGTGTATATGAACGACAAAAATGTGATCGTCATTTGTCTTTTTTGTTCATGGAATTTTTTTTGCGTGTCTTCTTTGATTTGTACTTCAAAAATAATGTGCTTTTTACTAGATTGTGCCCGCGACTTCCTCCGCTTAAAATTCTATTAGCTAAACGTATTAATATACTTTACGACCTATTTTCAAACTCACTAATAATACGTTAAACATACATACTCACGCCTTTTTCCCATGTGATTTGGCAGAAACTACAGAACGCCACCTGCTACGATCCCTAAATACTCCTTTCGCCTCATCTACGTTCATACATCTCGTTATACAAGCACGCCGGTTACGAGTACTCCGCACCTGACCTTTCTGAAGGACCTCACCAATAAGGTCAGTGAATGTCTTCCTAGGGCAAATACGTTAAAAAAATCATGAAAATCGGTTGAGCCGTTTCGGAGGAGCGACAAACACCGTGACACAAGATGTTTAAATATATAACAAAATATCGCGCCTGTAATCCCTGAAGAGTTTAGCAGAGGTGTAACGATTAGTACACCCACATTTCGCCAGGTATGTTTAAGTCCCATGTAATTAGGGGCGAGCCTATTGCCATCAACCGACCAGACCGAACCAGACTCCAAGATAACTACTGAGAAATTCCTGATGGAAAAACCCAATAGCACTTTGTCCGACTTGGGATTCGAACTCAAGATCTCATGCTCAGCAGTTGCGCTTTGCGACAACTACACCATCAGGGCAGTAACACAAATTTAATTCCCATAAGAAATAAAACATAACAATATTCCGTCTACTAAAAAAATAAAAGGAAACTTATCACATTTCCATCTTCAACAAGAATGATTGCAAAAGTTGTAAACACGCACTTTTTTCAGAATATCATATTATTTTCCTTTTATTGTGCTATTCGAGAAGATGTCAAGTACGCGGCTGTCTTAAAATAGGGTGTCGTGCACAACGAGTAGACGGGACAGATGGTAGGTTAGGTAAAAAAGTAGTCTCAAGTTTTCTATGTAAGTAAGTCTCTAGAAGTTCTAAAAATATCGAAGTTCACAAAAGAATAAACAGTATTAATTGAAAAAAGAAAGTTACTAACTAAAACAATTTTGTTTTTTTTGGTTTGATTATTTAGCGTGGCTGCACCCAAGCCACACGCGACAGCCACAGACGCCGCTACAAACGCCGCCACCTGAAGCTAGAAGCGGCTTTGTGTCGACCACCGACGTCAACCATGTGCGGCGAGTCCATAAACAAAATATATAAAAAAGAAAGAAAGAAAAATTGTTTATTCACGCGAAAATGACACATAACATAAAAGAAAAAATAAAAATTGTACACAAAAGCAAAGAGAAACAAGTTATTTAAAAAAAAAAAAAAAAATCAAATGAATACAAAAAAAAATATGCGTCACTACAACTACAGGCAATGTCGGAGACGGAGATATCTAAGAACTAAGTTAGAAATGTCAAATTCTGACGTGTCAACTATAATTTTAGATCAACTAAAATTGACAGCTCTAATTAATGTCTGTCCTTTTCTTATTTTATTAGAAAGAAAAAGATACCTCGGACTGCCTCGTTGGTCTAGTGGTCGCAAGTGCGACTGCTGTGCATGAGGTCTTGGGTTCGATTCCCAGGTCGGGCAAAGTGTTATTGGGTTTTTCCATCCGGAATTTCTCGGTAGCAGCCTCGGAGTCTGGATTTGTGCATGGTTGATGGCAATAGGCTCGCCCCCTATTGCATGGGACTAAAAACATAACTGGCGAAATGTGGGTTTACTAATGGGTACACCTCTGCCTAACCCTTCGGGGATTACAGGCGTGACGATGTTATGTAGAAAAAGATAAAAATAATCTTAATTATGTTTAGGTCGTGCGTAATGGAATCGACACCACTGTCTCCTACAGACACGCGCTGGGGTCAAAAATTGAAGCCCATTCTATTTATTACTTACTCTGTGCATACTCTATAGTATGACAATCTCATTTCTTAGCGCTTCTCGCTGTAAACATAATGTATTTATCTACTCTGCTGTTCATAAAAATGCTGTTGAAAATTTTAAAACACTTTTTGAAAACACTTTACATAATACTAGGTTTTCAGTCTATTTTTGCAATATTTTATATACATATACTCGATTATAGGTGTTATATATATATAAACCTTTATTCACAAAGGTTTATTATACAGGGTAATTGAAAATATACCCGAAACCTTAAAAGGGGTCATTGTACTCATCATTATGAACAACTTTTACTATGGGACCAACCCTGAAATCATGAAAAAAAAAATCAGCTGTTCCCTACAAAAATGCTACATAACAAGATCGTAATGTATGGATCAGCTGATTTTTTTTTTCATGAATTCAGGGTTGGTCCCATTGTAAAAGTTGTTCATAATGATGAGTACAATGACCCTTTTTAAGGTTTCGGGTATATTTTCAATTACCCTGTATAATAAACCTTTTTTTACAAAGCTTTAATCGAGTTTTACAAAGATTAGCTATCAAGAAACCCCGTTACATAGATTTCTATGTTCATAGAAGTACCAAGGCTACAGAAAAGATTGAAAGAACGTACTAGAAAAGCCGTGCGTTAACAAGAAATCGGAAACGTGCGCGCACTGCGAACGACTGCGGTGGTTATCACGTGTGTGTCTAATGCCTAGGCCACACTTACGTTTATCGTCACGAATCAATGCGTTTCGAAACATTGTTTATTTTATTAGAAAAAGAAAGTTAAATTTTTGTCCAATCTTTCAGCGAGTTACTGAATTTTGAATTTTATTCTAACAATGATAAAATTCTGTTCAGAACAGAGTTAGTTGTAAATTTTATTACATTGGCTTGAAGTTTACGATTTAAGACTGATTCACACATATCAGTGAAGCCACAGTTCCGGCACCGTCCCAGATATGACGGCACGATCCCATATCAGTGATAATTATATTATTCTTTCATACATCTTCAATCAACGCCCCGGAACTGACACTGAGAGCACTGTGTCGTCACAGACACTATTAAATGTGAATGACTTCTTTAATGTATGAAAGAATAATTTATCACTGATACGGCACGGTGCCGGAACTTTAACTTCACTGATATGTGTGAATCAAGCTTTATATGTTAGCTACGTTTGCTTTAGTTTCATTTGATCGCAAAATCTACCGAAAAACAAGTTATTTTTGACACATTTGCAAACACGTCCCACCTTCTATGTTATTCATGGGACGGACACCGTTCTATCACAACGATAGCGGTTGGTCACATCTGCGTATATCGCCGTCATGGCGCGAAACAATAACGATAGCCGTTGGTGTGGCCCCAGCATTAGAACTGTTCGACTGATGATGTAATTATAACCTGACGTACTATACCAATATTAATAATAGTAATTGATATTTTCCTAAAGTGAAAAGATTTGTACTTTCGTTTGTAATGGTTAAACTCAAAAACTACTTAACAGATTTTGAAAATTCTTTCACTTATGGGAAGCTAATGAAGTGGTAATATTTTATTTAAAAAGAATTAGGAGTCCGTAAAGAGAATTCACGCGTACAAAATATTATAAAACATTCATTTTAAAATAGTTTAAGGTTTATTGCCGACTTTTCGCCATACATAAATATCTTTTTGGAAGGTGCAGCTTTTAATTCTTTTTCTTGTAAATAATGTCCTTAATTGATTTTTAATGGTCATTTAAAAATAAAAAAAATAACTTTGACTTAAAGACGAAATGAGCAAAATTCTGTAACAAGATTTAGTTCTCAACTAAAACAATGCCAAACTAGTATCTCCCGTTAACAGCATTTACTTCGAACATTATCTCATACAAACTTTCAAGTCCAAATTATAAAGTTTTCTATTTAAAACTTTAAGTCTACCTATATTAGGTACAAAACTCTTTTTCAAAAATGTTCTCAATTGATTCTTTAGACTTATATACTGGCTTATATTCCTGGCTTGAATGAACTAGAAAAGAGCTAATGATTTGCAAAAGTTTTTTTTTTTTTCAATCTTACACTCACACTCACACCCTTTTGAACACTTCATTGAGAAAATTCTCAATCAAGTCATCTCACAAAAACGAAATCAAAATCAGTTTAGCCGTTTGGAAGCTACGATGCCACAGACAGACAAAATATTTAAACACCTTTCTAATTTTTTGTTTTATTTTTCTTCACCCTGTGTTATCCCTCTGCTAGGCAAAGGTCACAAGGCTAAGGGAAGAAAAATCTAGGTATTTTAATTTCCAATATTTTGGAGTTGAAAATTTGTATGCGTGGCTGCTAAGCTTGAGTTCTTGGGTTTGATTCCCAGGTCGGGCAGTGTTATTGGGTTTTTCTATCAGGAATTTCTCAGTAGCAGCCTCGGAGTCTGGATTTGTGCCTGGTTGATGACAATAGGCTCGCCCCCTATTACATGGGACTTAATGTGTACACCTCTGCCTAACCCTTCGGGGATTACAGGCGTGGTGTTATATTATGTGAAAGTTTGTATATGATACTATTTAAATACTACTACTAGTAAGTAAATACTCTTTATACTAAAGATACCTCGTTTATAAGCAAACAGCGGATCGAATGTATAAGCGTCTCCTAATTTATTAAGGCAATACCATCAAGTCAAGTCTCTGGCAAGTAAATTTGTCCTAGTCTGATTGGGGCTGGAACTAGAAGGAATCACAGAATTTACTGTCTGTTTTACGACAATTCCAATTAGTACAACTGACAGTTAGACGTTATGTCATTTGTTTGATTTAGATACTTTAGCCGATTCCCTTGGTCACAAACTAGATTAAATTTAGAGAATTGACATCTCTTAATAACATACAGCGAAAGGAAAGGACGACTTAAAGAACTTAGTTAGCGATGTCAAATTAGTTTTGCCTTGAATTTCTCCGTATTTTTAATCCATACGTTTTAAGATGTCAACTATAATTGTATGGATATGTCAGATTGAGTAAATTTGACAGCTCTTATTTACATTAGTCTCTTTCTTGTTTTATTGAACAGAAAAAAATGGAAATAGTCTAATTTTAGTTTAGTTTGTGAACAAGGGAATCGGCACCACTGTGTCTCTTTTCTGTGGCAAATTGTCTACTTATGATCGTTGCAATTATTTTTTGTATTTGTTGAAGTGCACTTTGTATATGGGACGTCATCGCTATGACGTAGCTCCTTATAGAATGTCGTGATGACCCAGTAGTTACGGCGCGTTCAAATCCGGGACAAGTACCAATGTGACTATTTCAATTCAAATGTGCTTTCTAAAGTTTATCTTGGACATAATGTGAAGAAAAACATCGTGAGGAAACCTTGGACTTATACCAGCCTATTACTGTTCCACTCAAACCATGTCATGCCCTTGAGGCGGGTTAGAAACTCTGACACTAAGGTGTGTGGGGTCGTAAGACCTTACTGCCCACACGATAAAGAAAGAAAGAAGCTTCTAATCGCTACGACGTAGCTTCTTGTGGATTCATCGTAACTTATTTTGCTACGACGTAGCCCTTCATCGCTACACCGCACCTCCTCATCGCTACGACGTAGGTTCTCATTGCTACGACGTAGCTGTTCACCGCTACGCCGTACCTTATCATTGCTACGACATAGTGACATTACTGCTACGCCAGTTATGCTATTGTAGTTTGTTGGTGGTTGCCACTAGCCCTTTTTTTTTGAGGTGGTAATAATCATCAAATGACTCCTTCCGCCCTGGGTGGGGCGTAAGAGACTGTCAGACTTTTACTGACTAAAAAACCACCCTGTTCCTTCTGTTGCCCTTTACGTTCCGGGGCCACGGTATCCTGTTAAGACTTCCCGCAACCCCGGCAGGCGTTGGCCCCGTTGGGGGCCCCGTCCCTGTGCTGACAGCTCTTTGAGGCGCGCGCGAACAGACAGATTCAGATGGCGTTTGTAGCGTTTGCGGCCCGTGTGTTGCCAAGCTCAAACAATTCGCGATAAAAAAGGTATGCCTAAATAAATAAGCAGCCACTTATCTCAAAACATAAGACTGTCGGTATATAAAATTAAACACAAGATTTCGATTTAAACAACTGAGGTGAGCTCCCCGCTTAACTCCAATATGGCGCGCGTACCCAAATATTTGCGTCGCTTTGATAACTTATTCAGCATTTCAGAAATATGAAAAGGGCAACGTTCCGATCATGTTATTCACGTACATAGGTTTTTTTTTTATGTTAAGCTAGCAGCACATAAAAAAAAAACGAAAATAGTCTGACAGTCCCTTCCGCCCCACCCAGGGCGGAAGGAGTCATTTGATGATTTTTACCACAACAAAAAAAAAAAAACTAGCAGCACATAATATGGTTTATGTTGTAATCGGCAATAACTTTTGCGGTTAAGTCAAAAATTTGAAGGAAAAAAAAATACTAGCCAATTGTTGACTCTCTGCAGAGCAAAGAGCCTCTTCTCATACAAAGAAGGCACGAGCTTTGATCATCACGCTTGCTCAAGACTAATTGATGATTTCAGGAATACATATCAGAATATCGAAAATTTAAAGTCGAAAATCAAAATGTCGAAGATCAAAATATCGAAAATAAAAATATGCGTTTTTTAAATAAAGCCACCGGTTAAATGAGAAAATTTAAGGATCGTAGCAGATGGTGTTCTGTAGTTTCTGCCTACCCCCATGGGAAAAGGCGTGAGTTTATGTATGTATATTGTTTAGCTCTTTAAGGTAAGTGAAGACCAATTAGTACTTTTGAAAAATGTTTAAACGGAACAGTTCCACTACAGCGTAATTCTCATGAATAGAAGGAACATTACCCACCGCGATAGGCCACGTTTCGTCACACCGTGTTAAGCATTTTAAACCTTAAGTGGTTCTGTAATGGTTGTAGTTTCTTCACCAAAATTTTGAAGTATTTTAACTTGAACAAGCTATTCAGACTTTTGAGGTCTAAAATCTAGTATTTAAGAGCGAATTTACATAATTATTTCGAAGGAACGTGGATGAGGCGAAAGGAGTATGTAAGGATCGTAGCAGGTGGTGTTCTGTGGTTTCTGCCTACCCACATGGGAAAAAGGTGTGAGTTTATGTATGTAGGTATGTATTCCGAAGGAATTTCAGCCGTAAACTGATTTTTGAATAAGAAGCCTTATATACTGTGGAATTTTACATACCAATTTTTTTGGTGGTATTTTTGAAAGATAAATGAGGTGAAAAAAAAATAACGTGATAAAAAAGTGTTCCTCTGTATGACTTTAAAAATGTACATGGATTTTTTATTTATATGATTTCACACAGAATTTAGTTTAAGTTTCCTCAAACCAACCTTCGCACGCGAAAGAAAACAAGCATAAGAATTCAAAATGGCAGATTACTGGCACGAACGAACGCCGGCACAGAATGTGTTGACCCGGAAAAATTCTTACACCCTTAAATCGCGGAAATCTGAAGAGAATATTGATGTAAACCGGGCTTTAAACGAATCTCTCTTTACTCGTTCACTTTGCGTTTTTACATTTGTGTTTATTTGCAAGAATTTTCTGCTACTATTGAAGATGAAAATTGCAAGTTTTTAAATGAAAATAGTTTTCTTCTCTGCCGGAGTTTAATCACCGCGGCTAATCTCAATGAAGGGGTTGCGGGACGTCTTAACAGGATACCGTGGCCCAGGAACGTAAAGGGCAACAGAAGGAACAGGGTGGTTTTTTAGTCAGTAAAAGTCTGACAGTGCCTCCCACCCCACCCGGGGCGGAAGGAGTCATTTGATGGATTTTACCACCTTAAAAAAAAAAAGGACCCTCCTCTAACAGCTACAGAATATTGTCATAACGGATTGAGGTGAAATAAAACCGCTAGTTATTATGACGAAAGCATGCGCTATGAAAGGATTTTTCAAAATTTACTCCGCTTCAAAATCCAGATGAACCGGGGATCTGACATTTACGCGGACAAAGTCGTGGGCAAAATGTATATTACTGCTACTTTTGCAGTGACCTAAAGTCGGAGAGGATGTCCTAGTGTGCTCATACTGCATGAACGTGCGTTTGTTTTTTGCGCGCGTTAGTGCAACGCAGAATAGCTGGAGTTAGTATATTATTCAATGACTCTACTGAAAGATTCTAGCTTTCATTTTTCAAGCAATTGAAGTATAGTGAACACTAGCTTTTGCCAGCGATTTCGCCCGAGCAAAAATAAAATAAAAAAATATAGCCTATGTTACTCGCAAATAATGTAGCTTTCTAATGTTTAAAGAATTTTTAAAATCGGTCCAGTAGTTTTTGATTTTATCCATTACAAACAAACAAACAAACATACAAATTTTTCCTCTTTATAATATTAGTGTAGATAGATAATAGCCTCAATGTGTATACACTCAAAATATTTTTAGCAGACATATTGCTACGCTAGCTAAGTGCTCAATCATAACTTCAAGCCCTCATAATCTACAGCTTTAATCTCCAAACATAAATTCCGATGAACTTCAGTTTTAGACTAAGATTACATAAATTCCTTACATGTAGGTACTTCTACCTATGTCTTACATATTCATGAACATAATGCTTTGTTTCAATAGCTTATCTTCAACGGATAATAATCCATTGTATGAGCCAACATAATTTAGATGCCTTCGACACTACGTCGAGACTTTACTGTATTCACAAATATGTGTAAGTAATTAATTATCTACGTTGTACCTATGCTAATCTATACTAGACTGCCTCGTTAGTCTTGTGGTTACAAAGCGCGACTGCTAAACATAAAGTCTTGGGTTTGAGACCCAGGTCGGGCAAAATGTTATTGGGTTTTCCATCAGGAATTTCTCAGTAGCAATTTTGGAGTCTGAATTTGTGCCCGGTTGATGGCAATAAGCTCGCCCCCTATTACATGGGACTTAAAAATAACTGGCGAAATATGGGTGTACTAATGGGTACACTTCTGCCTAACCCTTTGGGGATTACAAGCGTAATGTTATGATAATCTATACTAATAATATGAAGCTATCATTTTTATTTGTTTGTTTTAACATTATTATTCTGCACTGTTTTTGCTTGCTTGTCTATAAGTTTGAACCCTAAGGATGGACAAAGGATACTTTCATCTCGCAACTTCGTCTGCGTCCGCGGTAACCGACATTTACGTGGACGAAGTCGCGAGCAAAAGCTAGTATTGCAAATAACAACACATTCATCAAATCCCCAGACAGTAATTCTTCAAACGTTCTGACAGTATCGTCTTTCAATCTTCTGCAAATAAATCAAAATCTGTCACGACTCGTGAGGAATCGGTCGTAATTCCATATGTTCATTGTCTATTATACGTTTCAACACACGTATCTGTAGAATAGCTCTTATAGCACCGCTTTTAGAGTCTTATTTCGATGAATACATCGAAATCAGACTCTAAAAGCGGTGCACGCATTTTTTGCTAGACTGCAATACAGCCTCGACCTCAACGACAAATATTCACTTACTATCACAATCGTGCCTCGACTGCTTTGTTGGTCTAGTGGTCGCAAAGCGCGACTGCTGAGCATGAGGTCTTGGGTTCGATTCCCAGGTCGGGCAAAGAGTATTCGAGATTTTGCATCAGGAATTTCTTATTAGTAATTTCGGAGTTTTGTGCCCGGTTGATGACAATAGGCTCGCCCCCTTTTACGTGGGACTTAAACATAACTGGCGAAATGAGAATGTACTAATGGGTACAGCTCTGCCTAACCCTTCGGGGATTACAGGCGTGATGTTATGTTATATATGGTTAGTTTCTCGTCAGTGAAGTACAACCAAGTATGGTCGGTTTCAAGACCACAACCTAGCGAGAGCGGGTACAGTCACAAAGTTATTTCAATTACCGTATTAATTAAAAAGTTAGCAGCGAGGACGCCACTTGACCTTTAAAGGTTCATCAATTTTACTAATATTAAATGTGTAAGTTTGTATGTTTGTTACTCAATCACGCAGTATACAGGTGAACAGAATTAGTTGAAAAGACAGACATATAAATGATCTAACTTAACGCATAGATTATTTTTTTAATTCATTTTATCCCGTTTTTGTGAAATAATTTAGCAATATTTTTTTATGGTAAAAAAAATTCAATGAATTTTTTAAAGTTTACGCAGACGGAGTCGCGGGTAAAAGCTCGTATCAAAATAAGATAAGAAAATTGTATCCTGTTTTTATGTTCCCGTAAGATAACTTAGTACATTTTTTAATTATAAAATTTTAATCATCGTCGAAGGATGGTTGGAGCCGCCGAGGCCGGCCCAGAAAGAGGTGACAAGACGCGCACCAAAATGGCTGGATCAAGGTGGCGCCAGAATATAATAATGGTCTTCCAAGTATTCTATTCTGGCGCCACCTCGAACCAGCCCTCTCGAGGCAGGGTTTGGCTCAGAAGTCAGAAATTACATTCTAAATAATAAATATTATGTTTAAAAGCATGCTTTTATAATTTAGTGAAACTTTTCTTCTCAGCAAACCTTTTCATTTGATACCCATATCATGAGTGCACAAAATAATTAATCCGCCATCTTGTCTGGTCCGCCATATTGGATTTAAAATGACGTCACTTTACTGGCCATGCATTGTCATCCAAACTTGTTCAGTTGCTAGATTTGACGCGAACCAACATTAATTTAAATTAAATAAAAGCTTGTAAAAAAACTTTTAATTTTGAAATCTACGCAAGCGAAGACACGAGCAAATCCTAGTGCTTTAATAGAAATGAAGTAGTTTCCGAGGGATTATCTCCCGCTCTTCCTTGTACAGTTACCACAGAAAATGTTAGTAAATGAAAAGAAAGTGACCGTATTGCATTGAATTTTATACCGGCTTATAGCTTGAAAGGACTTTAATAAAAGATTTAAAGGATGCGGAAAAGTTAATTTGGATTTTAAGCTGTAATACGATGAAATACTCCAGGTGATTCTCAGGTCGGGCAAAGTGTTACTGTGTTCTTACATCAGGAATTTCTCAGTAGCAGCCTCGGAGTCTGAATTTGTGCCCATTTGATGGTAATAGGGTCCTAATTATTTATAAGTACAAGGTGCTTACCTCTATATCTTAAAACAGTATTATTTTACTGTGCCATGTGCACTGTTGGATTTTTAACCCTTTATACGCCTACGACACTTTCAAGCGACAAAAGTAATCAGCCGCTAGAACGCCAACAACGTGTTTAGGCGACAAATAGATGTGCTAGCTTATAATCTAATATTATAGAAAATAGGTAAAAGGATTGTGTTTTTGTCGTCTTCTCCACACTTATGGAAAATCAATTATAGTGATAAAAGTTAATCGTAATTGGTGGATACCTCATCACTAGCATTTCGTAGGTATTTAATTCAATAGTAAATAAATGGCTCGGCGTTGAGAGCATACTTCCTATGAACTGCGCTTGGCGTTCAAAGGGATAACGCTCGGTTCAACGCCGAGAGTTGATAATTCACCAACAGAAATTATAAAGTAATATTAAAATGTTACTGTTTCAAGAGATGGCGGTCGGCCTCCAGGTTTCCTCTCGATGTTTTCCTTCACAAATATCAGTGATATCCAAAATAAGCTTAGAAAGTGCATGTACTCGTAAATTGCAGAGATCACATTCGTACTTGCCCTGTATAGCACCACTAAGCCATCAAGATGCATTCTTCATCTAAATTGCAAACACAATACAAAACTCTCCTACATCAGCTTAGTTAGCAATTCCAGTGATATTTATCTTTGTCTTGTGTTTAATAGCGAGTCCCTGGCTGTGACGGTTCGCAAGACGCTTGTGAAGATGTGCAGTAGGTACTTACTTAACATAGACTAAGAAAGAAGAGAAGCGAAACTGATGTAGGTAGGTATTGTACGCGATCTATTAGGGCACATTGGTGCCGATTCCCTTGTTCACAAACTAGACTAAATTTAGAGAATTGACATCTCTTACTAACACACAGCGAAAGGAAAGGACGGTGACATTCCGTGACATTAAAGAACTAAGTTAGAGATGTCAAATTAGTTTTGCCTTGAACTTCTCCGTATTTTTAATCCGCACGTTTTAAGATGTCAACTATAACTGTATGGATATGTCAGATGGACTAAATTTGACAGCTCTTATTTACATCAGTCTCTTTCTTATTTTATTGGGCAGAAAAAGATGGAAATAGTCTAATTTTAGTTTAGTTTGTAACCAAGGGAATCGGCACCAATACCTATTTTAATTTCATTTTTTTAGTTTTTTTGTTGTAGATTTATTAGCTATTTTTTTAATGTTTTTATGTAAACTAAGTACTGAAATGTCCTTAAAATATAATAATTTTTAGTATAATTTTGTATTTGATTAGTAAAAACCTGTTAGCAGTCTTTTGTTTTTATAGCTATAATTTGTTATAATTTTTATATTGTTTTTTTTTTATGACTTTGAACTGTAGGCATAAAGTGCGCATAGAGAACAAGAATTTCGGTCTTCTGTGCTTTTATTCTATGACAATACTCTCGTTTAGATATGCAGTAATAATCTGTTAATAGAAAATGTGATAGATGTGTGTTTTGTGAATGTTGGTGTAATTACACCTATTGTTGTCACAACGTACTGAATTATCTTAAGACCGTCTTCATAAACAAACTTTAAATTGTACTCTGAAATTAAATGTCTTTGGATATAGTGCTGAATAGCATTCATATTGTCTGCCTCGTTGGTCTAGTGGTCGCAAGCGCGACTGCTGTGCATGAGGTCTTGGGTTATATTCCCAGGTCGGGCAAAGTGTTATTGGGTTTTTCCATCAGGAATTTCTCAGTAGCAGCCTCGGAGTCTGGATTTGTGCCCGGTTGATGGCAATAGGCTCGCCCCCTATTACATGAGAATAAAAACATAACTGGCGAAATGTGGGTGTACTAATAGGTACACCTCTGCCTAACCCTTCGGGGATTATAGGCGTGATGTTATGTATGTAGCATTCATATAATAAAACATTAGCCTCTTCCCCCGACTTCGTCCGCGTAAACGTCGGATCCTCGTTTCATTCTCTTAAAACTCACCCCGAATTTTGAAAAATCCTTTCTTAGCGCATGCCTACTTCATCATTACTATCTGATTTTCTTTTAGCGTAATCCGTTCACTGTTTTGACGTATTTGAGTCAGTAATGCATACATACATAACATCGCGCCTGTAATCCCCGAAGGGTTAGGCAGAGGTGTACCCATAAGTACACCCACATTTCGCCAGTTATGTTTTTAGTCCCATGTAATAGGGGGCGAGCCTATTGCCATCAACCGGGCACAAATCCAGACTCCGAGGCTGCTACTGAGAAATTCCTGATGGAAAAACCCAATAACACTTTGCCCGACCTGGGAATCGAACCCAAGACCTCATGCACACCAGTCGCGCTTGCGACCACTAGACCAACGAGGCAGTCAGTAATGGTCACCTTATATATATATGCACAAGTCGTGGAAGGTTCTTCGACAATGACAAATCAAAATACTGACTATCCAAAAAATCTTTACTGAAGTCTTAATTACAAAAATGCAAACTGTAGCAACACAACAGTGTAGTTAGTCAGAAGACTCATAAGACTCAATTGTAACGCGGCGTCTAAGTAGAACAGGCCACACACACGTATCTTGCTGAACGATGCTCGGTGCAAGCGCAGGACGTTCTTGCATAGCCTTTTTTCATCATCTGTGAAACATTGAAAAATATACCTTATACTAACTTAATAATGTTCTAGTTTCAAAACATACTAACGTTTAATATACAACGAGATTTCTAGGGGTGAAAAATAGCCTTTTCTCATCATCTGTAATAAATTTTATTCAGAAACAAAATAATATAAGTTTATTTAAAGTGTTATCAATAGTTTTTTCGTGAGGAAATTCTTCTCAATAGACTGGAAGTCTCGTTGGGGTACTCCTTATCAGATACTTACTATTGAAATTTACTAAACCAGCAGTACTTAAAGTGACCTTGAAGCATGCTCTTAATCAAATCAAATCGAATCATTTATTTATTTGCGAGTATGGGTACAAAAGAAAAGGTCTTAAAGTATAACATTAATGTCCATTAACCATATCCTACCATAAGGCATGCAAATTACAATACACAGCTACAGATTTACGAAATTAGAATTCAGACAGAGTAACATTATAAGAGTTTATCTTTTAAATGTTCAGTGACTGAGTAATATGCTTTTGTTAATAGCAGTGTTTTTTATTTTGTGTTTAAATATACTAATATCACTTATTGTCAAGTATATCACTTATTTTCTTTACTCAATAGTAAGATGTCAGGAAAAGCAGAAATGATCCTATCTACTTAATAACTGGATCTATATCTATATGCGTACCACAAGAGATGTCAGCAAACAATTGGAGGGGCCACTAAGGGCCGATGCCTGCCGGGGCTGCGGGTTGTTCGAAAGAGATACCGCGCCCCCGGAACGCAAAGGGCACAAGAAGGAACATGGATGGGTTTTAGTCAGTAAAAGTCTGACACTCCCTCCCGCCCCGCCGCGGGGGAAGTCATTCGATGATTTCCCATCGGTAAAAAAAAAAAAAAAAAAACCTAATAAAATTAAGCAGTGTAAGCGTGAAAAAGTAACAAGAAACATCCATTCATTATCAGTTAATAATAGTAGTAGGGTTACCAGAGCAAGTTGTCTTCAAAAGAACTGCACAAGTATCTTGAACATTTTGAACAGCCATGTAGAACTTCTCGCATTGGTGGGTCAACAACGTCTGACAAATCAAATCCTTTATCAACCAAGAAGTCATCATCAGTATAACCCAAGTTAACCTCACCTGTAACAAAAAATATATATGCTACATGGTTTTTGCTTTTACAGTTCTCACCAAGACTCCACGGAAAGCTCGTTAAGCCATTGGTCCCGGCTGTCGTGCTTGGATCTTTGACAGACGTTACGGGTCATCAGAAGCCCAAAAGTCTGACAACCAGTCTTACCAAGGGGTATGGTTTACACACTTACAGAGTTGTGGAGGTCAGATAGGCAGTCGCTCCATGTAAAATACTGGTATTCAGCTGCATCCGGTTGGACTGGTAGCCGACCTTAACATAGTTGGGAAAAGGCTAGGCAGATGATGATGTTATTTGTAATACTCACTATGTTATACACTTTCCCCATTTTAAAGATGTCAATTATTATTTTATTGTTCTTCAGAGCGTGGATGAATGTTGCTATGATGTAATAAAGTATCTGAAAAGATTTTAGGTTAAGTGTTAGTATTTTATTGAGTTGATGGCTCTCATATTTGGTTTAAATACACCTAGTCTTTCGCTTTACTGCTTATTAGGTGTAGACTGCTAATCAAACGACTCTTTCAAATTGTCCCATAACTTGTTTGTTACGATCACTTTTAAGTCGCTACCTTACCTAATTCGATCTTGTAGAGTGAGCCCGAGAATAAAGCCCTCTCTTCTCCCAATATCCAACGGAAAACCGCTGGATGCGGGCAGTACAGGACCGTTCATTGTGGCTATCTTTAGAGGAACGAACGACGTCCACTGCTGGACATAGGCCATGTCCAGTAGTGGAGGTTGTTCGGTCCTCTGAACGGTCGGTTGATATGACAATGATGACTCAGATGATGGTGAAGAATTACTTACAAAATGCTGGAAACCATTTTTATAATTGTCGTAACATTCTAATATTTCTACGTACGCCTGAAACACTCTTGCGTCATAATTCTTTCCTTTCATGTCTCCCATTTCTTGAGGATTGCAAACTCGAACATTCCACAATACAACTTTATTTTCCAAAATATGAATAACTCTTATCGCGTAAACAATATTAAAATCGAAAGCAATCAAAAAATACGCAACGTATATTGCGTAGAAAGGTGCATTTATTTGTATGTGGAAGCTAACGTAAATAATGACAAAGAAACTAATAACGACACATACAATAACCCAGTTCCAAATAATGACGTGGCTAAAACTGACTTCATTGTTGATGAATTTGTGTATTTTCTGGAAGGTCAGGACAAACTGAATGCTGTTTTTTGTTTGAAGGATTCCAATCACAAAATTTATGACAAATCCCAAACAATACAAAATGCAGTTACAAATAGAAAAGATGACTACGAAATTAGTATATCTTAGACTTTCTGCGGTAAAAACTATCATATAGGTGCTGTGAAGGAATGAACATATAAATGCCAGTGTCACAATCATTGAAACGACGTTGGAACTGAGGCTATTTGGAGTTATAACATTATCTTTGATGCGATATTTAGGACAGAACATGATATGCTGCATCAGATTCAAAGGCAAGAGCATCGACTGCACGTCTTTGTCCACCTCATTGTTAGAGACAAGATTCACAGGATAAGCTCGTCCGATTTTTCGAAATGTCTTCATTTTTTTAACATGGACGGTTTATAGGTCTTCAATACACAAGTGATACAGTAATGGATGGTAAATGTATTAACTATTCATGGGAAATTTATTATGATAATCATTTTGAAAGGATAATTAATTAATTTAATGAATATGGATGTTAAAAAAATACATTGTGATATTATCGTATTACAACTGCGAGACAGTATTAAGTCAGGGTACACGAGTAAAAAAAAAATACTGAGAAACTAAGAAATAGGAAAGTAATATTTCTTCTAAAGAAAATGGATTCTGCTAATCTTAGCCTGACTTCATTAATTAATTAACTTCATCACGCCAGGATTGGGCAGAGGTGTACCCATTATTACACCCACATTTTGCCAGTTATAAGTCCCACGTAATAAGGGACGAGCTTATTGCCACCAGACTTCAAGGCTGCTACTGAGAAATTCCTGATAGAATAACCCAGTAACTTTTTTCGACCTTTAACGAGCCAGACGTAAATAATTATTGCTAAATATGTTAATTGAAGACAATAAATAATTTAAAGCTCTTAGTTCTCGGAACAGTTTATTCAGAATGAACCCGTGGAAATAGTTTTTTTTTTTTATTTGAAATTAACCTAGAAAAATTTCTGATTTTTTTCCAAACTTAAAACGAAACAAATACATTTCTTGGATTTTTCTCGCAAAGACATATTAATTGAGATTATAAAACCGCAAATTGTAGTAACACAACAGCGTAGCTAGTAATAAGACTCATGAGACTCAATTGTAACGCAGCGTCTAAGTAAAACAGGCCACACACACGTATCTTGCTGAACGAAGCTCGGTGCAAGCGCAGGACGTTCTTGCATAGCCTTTTTTCATCATCTGTGAAACATTGAAAAAAATACCTTATACTAACTTAATAATGTTCTAGTTCCAATACAGACTGACTTAACAACCAACAACTGAATTTACAACCGAATTTCAAGGGGTGAAACATACTAATGTGTAGTATACAAACTTTCGTTATATGAATAATTCCAAAATGCAATAGGAAAAGTCAACTGCTCCATATTTCATCGTCATATTTGTATTGTCCCAGTGTAGCGACATCTATTGGTCAGCATGTGAACTACAGCTGATAATCCTTACATCACACAATCAAAGTTTTTCGCAACACTAACATATATACAAAATCCCGACGATAACAACAATTTGGCAGTTACCCCACCAGATATTACACCCGTCTCGCGTCTGTTAGGAGGATCCTCCCCTTTCTACGGAGGATAAGAATCTCTAGACCCTATTTCTTATTTCCCCCTCTAAACAGGTATTCGTTTCTTGTTTCATACGTTTTTCTATTTTTGAATTGGTCCTGTTATAAAAGCTATTCATATCCATGAGTACTTTCACCCCTAGAAAGACTAGTTGTGAATCAATCGTCATGATGTTTGTAACACTATACGGTTATAACCAGAGTGACTTGACTTCAAAATAAGTGCGCAAGTATCTTGAACACTCTGGATAGCTATGTAGAATTTCTCGCATTGCTTGATCAAGATTGTTTGGAACATGAATTTCTTCATCATCCAAACGAACAAAGCCAGTGTCTTCAATGTTGTCATAACCTATAACAAAGTAACCGTTTAAATCAATCAAAATCCAAATAAACATCTAGATCCATTCAGGATCTGGATGATCAAATGAAATCTAAATAAACAAGTAGAAAAAATATCCAAATTTCAAGTCCGGCGCGGCTCTGGTCTAAAAAGAATTATATCACTAAACTTCGTGTCAAATCAGTGAACAAAATACTTACTATATCACCAATCGTTAAGCCTATTTTTATCATATCTATAATACATTGAATGTTAAGTAGACCGTGAATGAATACTTCTAAAATATTATAGAGTATCTGAAAAGCGATAAACTCAACTTAAAACTGTATTTTAGGTAAAGTGTTTCGTCGAGCTATAGGCTCTCTTGCTTCAATTCGAGTTAACTCAGTCATTGCAGGACTGTCAACATAGGGACGGGGCCCCAACAGGGCCAAACGCCTATCGGGGTTCCGGGACGTCTTAACAGGATACCGTGGCCCCGGTACGTAAAGGGCAACAGAAGGAACAGGTGGTTTTTTAGTCAGTAAAAGTCTGATAGTCCCTTTTGCCCCACCCAGGGCGGAAGGAACCATTTGTTGATTTTTACCACCTTAAAAAAAGGCATTGCTGGAGTATAAACGCAGTTTTAGCTACGTGATTATTTTTTCATACACAATATATTTAATTAAAAAATTGAAGCAAATTTCATTCTCTATGGATGCTTTCTCAAGATTGATGAAATCAATTACAATAACTACCAACAGATTCAACTATTTCACTTTTTTATACTTACGAATGGCTGAAAACTATCTTTGTAAATGTCGTAGCACTCTAATATGTATACGTAAGCCTGAAACATTCTTGCGGTATTTTTTTCTCTTTGAGTATCTTCTGTTTCTTGTGGATTGAGATTTTGGGTGTTCCACAGGACAACTTTATTTTGCAAAAATTGAATGATTCGTGTAACATAAACAATATTAAAATCGAAAGCCATTATGATGTAGAGAAAATATAATGAATACAATGGGACACCCATACATATTTGAGAAGTGAAAAGAACAACGTAAAAACCCAGAATCCCTACCACAATAATCCAATTCCAAATGACAAAATCGTCAAAACTGGCTCTGTCGTTGAGGAATCTGTGCACTTTTTGGTAAGTCAGGACAAACTGGACATTGTTTTTGGTTTGAACGAGTCCGTTCACAAAATTCAGGGCGCAACCGAAACCATAGAAGATACAGTTATAAAATGACATGTAATACATAAAATCAGTTTGTTCAAGACTTTTTTGGTTTACGATTACTATAATATAGGTACAGTGGACAAATCCATATATGAATAATAATGTTGCAATCATTGAAACGAATTTTGAGCTGAGGCTATTTGGAGTAATAATACTATCTTTGATCCGATATTTAGGACAGAACATGATATGCTGCATCAGATTCAAAGGCAAGAGCATCGACTGCACGTCTTTATCCACCTTATTGTTGGAAACTACATTCACTGAATAAGTTCGTCCGATTTTTCGAAATATCTTCATTATTCTTAACATGAGCGGTTTGTAGCCTTCTATATACAAGTGATACAGTAATCGATAGTGACTTATTAACAGGAGCATTTTGATAATCATTTTGAAAGGATCAATATCTAATTACTTTCATGTATTTGGCTAAACAAAATAAACAGCGTGACAATATCGTCTTACAGCGGCGAGGCAGTTTAAGTTTCAAGTACCTGATAAACATTTTCTCCTACCCTAATAGTCACTTGGCCAAAACTTGACTGGTAAAGCGTAAAGGTAAAACGTTGTTTAGTGACTTCAGCAGTGACGACACAAGCTTGGCCAATCCCAATGATGTTTTAACATTTTATTAAACGTAGTGTTAGAACTGTATTGTCCAACAGATTATGAGAAAAAGCTAGACAAGAACGTCCTGCGCATGCATCGAGCATCGTTCATCAAGATACGTGTGTGTGGCCTGTTCTACTTAGACGCCGCGTTACAATTGAGTCTCATGAGTCTTCTTACTAACTACGTTGTTGTGTTGCTACAGTTTGCATTTTTGTAATCTTGACTTCATTATATTGATTTTGAAAAATGTAAAATACTGGTACTTAGCTGCATCCGGTTAGACTGGAAGCCGACCCCAACATAGTTGGGAAAAGGCTAGGTAACTGATGATGTATTTTTGCATTGTATTAAAATCTTATTAATGTTTCTTAATTCCATGTCTTTTTATAAATAATTCTTTACTAGGTTTTGTTTGCGACTTTGTCCGTGTGGATATTCTTTACGGATTCCTATTTTTTTTTATAAAATATAGCCAATGTTACTCCCTGATATTGCTTTTCATTTGTAAAGAATTTTAAAAATCTGTTAAGTAGTTTTTGAGTTTAACCATTAAGTACATATAAAAATACTATAATTATATTTTCCTGACCGTATTTATGTCATATAGTGGTCAGTTAGTCTTATCGAACATAAACATTACAGTTATAAGACGATTACGTCACGACGTATCAATATATTCTTGAGTAATCATAAAAGTAATGTATTTTTTCATTAACAATTTTCATAATGACTTTTAAAATCAAATTAATTTCATTTAGATAGTTGCTCGTGCTTTAGCATCGAATATTGTATCACCTGTGTGTTGAACGCTACACGCTGTATAATTTAAAATGAAGACATTTTGGAATATTGGAGAAACTTATCTTGTTTCCAACAATAAGGTGGACAAAGACGTGCAGTCGATGCTCTCGCCTTTGAATCTGATGCAGCATATCATGTTCTGTCCTAAATATCGCATCAAAGATAATGTTATTACTCCAAATACCCTCAGCTCCAACGTTTTCTCACTGATCGCTACCCTAGTATTAATGTTCTTGTACATACGTGGTACTTATTTGGTAGCCATAAGTAAAGACAGTATTAGATTAATTAATTTCGACTACGTTACATTTTTTTACGGCTGTGTTTTTTATTGCTTCGGTTTTGCTATGAATTTCGTGGTCGGAATCATTGAAACAAAAAACCATGTCCAATTTGTCTTAACTTTTCAAAAAGTGCACAGACTACTCAATAATGGAACCAGTTGCCAGTTCATCATTTGGAATTGGATTCTTGGAATTGTTGCTTTGAGTTACTACGTCATTGTTTTTACCTATTTCATTTCACAGATAGGTGTACCCTTATACATTGCCTATGTCTGTTACCTCACAGTGGTCTTCGATTTGAACGTAGTTTATGCCTCGCGACTCATTCAAATGTTGAAAAATAAAGTCATTCTTTGGAATTTTCAAGTATTGAATTCACAAGAACTGGAAAATACGAACAGAGAAAATTACAATCAAAAAGTATTTCAGGCTTACGTCCATATATTGGAGTGTTATGACATTTATAAAACTAGTTTTCAGCCGTTCGTAAGTACTTTGTTTATTTTTTTTATAATAATCAATTGGTCATAGGAACTTGTGGCTAAGTAATATTAGCCACACGGGCCGATCCATCAGGTTAATCTACGCTTACCGGGGTTGGTCCGTGGATGGGTGGCCATCTTTGCACACCGTGACTCCTCTGTGCCTCGGAAAGCACGTGTGATTCTTTGACAGTCGCCACGAGTCGTCAAAAGTCTGACAGCCAGTCTTAGCAGTATTACCCAGTTCCTGAGTTGTGGAGTTTAGATAGGCAGTTGCTCCACGTAAAATACTGGTATTCAGCTGCATTCGGTCAGACTGGAAGCCGACCCTAACATAATCGGGAAAAGGCTAGGCAGATTGATGGATATCATTGACATCGGTGAAGGAAAGCATCGTGCGGAAACCTGAACTTATAATAAAGTTAATTGGCTTGAGCAAGCGTGGTGATCAATGCTCATGATTATCTTCTCTGTATAAGAAGAGACCTTTGCCCTGTAGTGAGGCAATAATAGGTTCTTATTATTATTACAGAAAAATAATCGTAAATATTTTTTATTCAAAAGTTGTGTCATGTTATCGAGACAAACTAGAAGATTTATGTATCAAAAAACAGTTTCAATTTAATGTTTTTCAGATCCTATTTCACATTTATATTGTAATTAATTGTCTGTGTTACGCTCAAGTGGCAATTGAAACGTTTCAAAAAGGCATAATGATTAATAACATGGTAAGTGTCAAACAACATAATTAGTTTTATATTAGTACAAGCGATACTATAGATACGGTAGGTTACCTAAGTCTTTGATTACTGCTGCCTCCACTGTGGGTCAGAGCGTAGTGTTATAATGCCTATAACATTTCCCGATAAACCGGCTATATAAGGTAATAATTTTTTTCAATTGGACCAGTAGTTTCTGATACAATTGCGTTTAAACAAACAAACAAACTCCTCAGCTTTATAATGTTAATAATAACATACTAGCTGCTCCCTGTGGCTTCATACACGTGGTTTTTTAGCCTTATTGCATCTTTAGTTACTGCTCTGCTCCCGTGGTTCGTAACGTAATGTTATATAGCGTTCCATTCCTCATTATTCTGGCTATCATATACAGAACGAAAGATTTTTCCAATCCGATTAGCACTTTTAAACAAACAAACTTCAGGATTTTAATATTAGTCACATCATCATAACATCACGCCTGTAATCCCCGAAGGGTTAGGCAGATGTGTACCCATTAGAACACCCACATTTCGCCAGTTATGTTTTTAGTCCCATGTAATAGGGGGCGAGCCTATTGCCATCAACCGGGCACAAATCCAGACTCCGAGGCTGCTACTGAGAAGTTCCTAATGGAAAAACCCAATAACACTTTGCCCGACCTGGGAATCGAACCCAAGACCTCATGCACAGCACGCTTGCGACCACTAGACCAACGAGGCAGCCAGTCAATATTAGTATAGTAACTATTAGGTTTTTAAAATACGAGTAGTACGTCTAACGTATTTTTTTTACAGTATGAGACTATTATGCGGTCGATGTCCGTTTTGAGTTGGTATATGAAGAATTTAATGTGGGAAACAATATTGATCAAGCAATGCGAGAAGTTCTACTCAGCTCTCCAGGGTGTACAAGATACTTGTACACTTATTTTGAAGTCAACTCGCTCAGGTTAGTTATACATAACATCACGCCTATAATCATCGAAGCGTTAGGCAGAGGTGTACCCATTAGAACTTACACCCACATTTCGCTAGTTATGTTTTTAGTTCCATGTAATAGGGGGCGAGCCTATTGCCATCAACCGGGCACAAATCATTTAATTTCATTTATATATTTAAACTTTATGCAACAAGAGTACAAAAGGCGGACTTAATGCTTTAAGCATTCTCTTACAGTCAACCAAAGGTGGTGAAGCGATAACATATTTAATAGGTGCAAGTTATTGTATAAGCGCAAAACAACAAAATAAAAGATATAAACAAAAAGTACTCAAAATTCTTCATTCTTCTCATATTAACATAACATAACATCACGCCTATAATCCCCGAAGGGTTAGGCAGAGGTGTTCCCATTAGTACACCCACATTTCGCCAGTTATGTTTTTAGTCCCATGTAATAGGGGGCGAGCCTATTGCCATCAACCGGGCACAAATCCAGACCCCGAGGCTGCTACTGAGAAATTTCTGATTAAAAAACCCAATAACACTTTGCCCGACCTGGGAATCGAACCCAAGACCTCATGCACAGCAGTCGCGTTTGCGACCACTAGACCAACGAAGCAGTCATATCATATTCTCATATTATTTTTTATATATAATGAACGGGTTTGCTCTTGACTCTAGTTTAGTTAAGCTACGCTTGCCCGGTTGGTCTGTGGACGGGTGAATATCTTTACATACCGAGACTCCTCTGTGCCTCGGAAAGTACGTTAAGCCGTTGGTCCTGGCTGTCATACGTGGATCTCTGACAGTCATTACGGGTTGTCAGAAGTCCGAAAGTCTGACAACCAGTCTTACCAAGGGGTATTATCCATCAGGTATTACCCAGTTGCTGGGTTGTGTAGGCGAGTTGGGGAAAGGCTAGGCAGATTGATTGACTTATACCTAATGTTATAATTGTAATGTCCGACAGATGATGAGAAAAAGCTATGCAAGAACGTCCTGCGCTTGCACCGAGCATCGTTCAGCAAGATACGTGTGTGTGGCCTGTTCTACTTAGACGCTGCGTTACAATTGAGTCTTATGAGTCTTCTTACTAATTATACTATTGTGTTGCTACAGTTAGCATTTTTGTAAACGTGGCTTAATTATTATATCATTAAATTAAATTAAAAATTATTATTATTATTAATCAAATTATAGAATTACATTTAAATTTAAAATTATACATTAAGATATAAAAAAAGGTTCTATAAAAAATAAACAAAATTAAAAATGAAAACAATTTTAATTATTTTAACTTTACAAACACTTCAATTTAATTATATTTTTATAGATTAGTGTGGATGTGAAAGCGTCAACCTCTCCGTCGCTAGTACCTTTCACCTTTAATATCCTTCTAAAGGATTCCGGGTATGCTATTGAAAGGTTTTCCCTTTGATGAGAATACGTATTACTCGTCTTTGAGGGTTAAATTGTGTGGGAGGTACGTATATTGTAGTATGTTATTAATAAAGACTGTCGTTTTGGAATAATGAAAATATTTCCCAATAATTTCAATATATAATATAAAAACGAAAGGTCACTCACTAACTCACTCACTCACTCATCACGAAATATCGAAAACCGCTAGACATATAAATATGAAATTTGACAGGGAGGTAGTTTATATTTAGTAAGTACTGTCGTCACTGTGGCGTGACCTGGTACCGAAATCGCCTCCTGGATTTAAGGGGTCTTTCTCGGGGCGCAAATAATAATTGAAACGAATCGTTACTTTTAAACTATGTATTAAAGAAAGACTTGACTCTACTGCTCGCTGCCGAGCGAATGACCAAAACAATTGTCATCATATAAAATATTTTATTCTAATTCTAAATACGAATGATTTGTCAGAGAGTTTAGAACATAAGTCTTCCAGCCTGCTTGCTTTAGCAAGCAACCTTCACAGTACCTACTCATCTGCAAAGAAAGGATTATTCAAAAAGGAGTGAATTTTGAAAAATCCTATGGGTATGAAACGAGGTTCTGACATTAACGCAGACGAGTAAGGTAAAATTAATCTTACTGGAATAAAAAAAAACCCTCGTTCATTTGTTAGAGTGAGCTTGAGGTGGGATGACGGATCACCTTAATTATTTTACAAGTCTTTTACAGTATAGCACAACAGTGGTGCTTGTTACGACTGCTCTGCTATGATCCTATGAGGAGTTCCGTTCCATATCCGAAGTTCATTAACAGATCATGACATTATTTGTATGAGACCAATTTAGAAGTATACTCTTTCTAATACAAAATAATTTTAAATCGATCCACAATTGACCGAGACATCTCGTAATCGCATACAAAAAAACATAAAGTATAATTAAAGACCTCCTTCTTTTTGAAGTCGGTTGAAAAGCTGATAATGTGACATTACAAACAGACAATTCAAATTATATTTTTATCTATAGAGAAAGTAAGTACTAAGTATAAATTCAGGGTACCCATTTTTAAAACATTAATAACACTGCTTTAATATTATTACACTAGTTTTATTTTCGCTCCTAATTATTTTTAATTAAGGTAACATTGCGTGCTACCTCGCCACCTGTCCGAATGTTTATGTAAAACCTTTTTTTATTTTACTTTTAATTCTTAGTGCGACACAAAGTTTTCTAGTGTGCTGAACTTGAAAACCATAGAATACATAGAGTATTATTCAGAAAAATAAACGGCGGTCTGACAAATTAGGTAATAATGCTATTTTGTCTTCATCATCATGTCGTGATGGCCCAGTGGGTTCAAATCCGGGCAACTACCAAAGTGACTTTTTCAATTCAAATGTACTTTTTAAAGTTTATCTTGGACATCACTGGCATCGGTGAAGGAAAACATCGTGATGAAACCTGGACTTATACCAACCTATTACTGTTCTACTCAAACCATGTCAGAGGCCCTTGAGGTGGTTCAGAAACTCTGACACTAGGGTGTGTGTGTGTCCCCACACACCCTAGTTTCAGAGTTTCTGCTGGGGTTGCGGGACGTCTTAAAAGTTGCGGGACGTCTTAACAGTTGCGGGACGTCTTAACAGGATACCGTGGCCCCGGAACGTAAAGGGCAACAGAAGGAACAGGGTGGTTTTTTCGCCCCATCCCGGGCGGAAGGAGTCATTTGATGATTTTTACTACCTAAAAAGAAAAGGGTCGTAAGACTTTACTGCGCTCACGATAAAGAAATCATCATCTTCTTCAGCCTACAGCAGTCCACTGCTGGGTAGAGACCTCTTTTAGCGCACTCCATTATCTCAATTATGCAACTCCTCATCCAACTGCTAGCAGCCACCCTGTGAAGATCGTCGCTCCGCCTAACCTGGAGGCGTTCTCCTTTCTTCGTCCTGCCGGATCGCGGAAGTACAATTCTAGGATCCCCAGCGTAAGTGTGAGAATAAATAGTAGAATTTCATTTTGTTGACAGTTCTTTACAGCTGTGTGTATAACAGAATTAGTCAGCACAGTTTTGTTGAGTACGAGGCTAGCATTCCAACGTTTAGGAACATACTTTATTATTAATTAATGTAACGAATTCCTGCGACTTTGTCCACGTGAGTGTTGGTTATCAGCGATGTATTTTTTTTTTAGCGTAACCCAATTTTTTTTCCCCTGAAATCTAAGTAGCCTAAGTAACTCCTTATAACGTCAGCTATGTACCAGTGACAACCCCGACATAATTAGTCCACCCATTTATTAAATTTGCCGCAACAGACGGACGAAAACGACATTTCTGGTACAATTAGGTACTAAGACTTATAAACATTCATATTAATATGCATTTAGTAAAAGGCTGTTATTTTAATATTACAAACAGAAAGTTCAATTTGTTTGGATAGATGTTGTACATAAGTGTGACCCAACCGTATCAGTACGACCAAAACTTGCTTTGTATGGTAATTTATGACATTAGACCAAAATTTTGTAGGTGAACTTTCAAAATGAATTTATTATTCAGCCCATAAGCTTTTACTGTTGAATAAAGTGCCTTTAAATACCTAGTACCAGTCCATGTCAAAAAAGGCTCGACTGGCTGTTCACAACGGTGTGCTGGTGCCTACGCTTATGTTTGGAAGTGAATGTTGGGTATGGCAAACGAGGCATGAGAGTAGGATTAATGCGTTCCTTGCGGAGTATGTGTGGTGTAACTTTGAACGATATAGTGAGGAATGAGGTTATACGGGACCGTTGCGGATTAAAAGAAGATGTAGTGACAAAGATAGAAAAGGGTATGCTTAGATGGTTCGGTCATGTTGAGAGGATGAGTGAAAGACGATTGGCAAAAGGTATTTATGTGGCAGAGGTGAGTGGCAACGCCGGGAGGGGTCGCCCTAGGAAGACCTACATTGACCTTCAGAAAGGTCAGGTGCGGAGTACTCGTAACCGGCGTGCTTGTATGACGAGATGTATGAACGTAGATGAGGCGAAAGGAGTATGTAAGGATCGTAGCATGTGGCGTTCTGTAGTTTCTGCCTACCCCCATGGGAAAAAGGCGTGAGTTTATGTATGTATGTAAATACCTAGTAGAGTCATAGATTATGGATTATGCTTCCCTTTCTCGCTGGTATGTACCACGCATCCTAGTAGTGGGAAGATGATCGGTAATTATGGGATAAGGGGACTGCACTCAAAGCGCGCTCTATATTAAAGTAGGTACTTCTGACTACCCCTAACGATTGCCAAAGATTTGCCAATGACAGCTGAGACCAACAGCTTAACGTGCTTTCCGAGGCATGAGCTGATGTCAGTTACGTCTAAGGAAAACTTTTTTTTTTTTTTTATTATTTAAAAATACCTACATGACACAAAAATAGAAAAAGTCACATTGGTACTTGCCCGGATTCGAAGCCACAACCTCATGCATGAGGGGGCTTAAACGCCATCACGACATTTTGGCTAGGTTAGGTTATTGGGCACACTTGTGCACTGTAATAAGTATCTGTTATCAATTACAATAGAGGTTCATTGAGATTGAACGCTGAGACCGAAATTCGGTTCGGGACAATACATACATAACATCACGTCTGTAATCCCCATTACCCATTAGTAGTGTAATATAGGAGGCAAGCTTATTGCCTCTAATCGGGTACAAATCCAGACTCCGAGATTGCTGGATATTCCTAATGGAAGAACCCAATAACACTTTACCCGACCTGGGAATCAAACCCAAGACCTCATCTTAAGCAGTAGCGTTTTTTGACCAACGAGGCAGTCAGTCGGGATAATATTATTATTATTACAACTCCAATCCCCAATCATCCAACTATCTCCATTGTCTGTTTAAGTTAGGAACCTCAGCTTGTTTCCGAGATTAGACAGTTACAAGACGTCATGGTTAATGTAAGTGATGACTAACACTTTTTCTGGAATAAATATGAGCTCAGCAATTTTGTTAATTTGGTCACTGTTAGTGCCTTTTCACACGTGCTGGTTCACGATTAACCGGTACCGATAAATCGCGAAATAAAAAAATAAAAAGGCACTAAGGAGTTTGTGCCTATTTTTTTTTTACAAGAATAAAGAACCATTACTTTACTTGCAAAAAATACAGGTGTTACCAGATAATAATTCAAGATAACGGTTACAATCAATGTTTTGCCGATGATGCCAAGAAATAGATATGTATAGTCGTTTTTTTTTAATATAATTTTAAAATTATGTTTAAAGAAACTTTATTCTCAATAAAACATACAAAAATGTCACTTACTTGAGAACAATAAATTAATGTTAACAATATAAAAAGGTCAAAAAAATAAAAATAATAAAAGGTAAAATTAGTTCACCCATTACTTCGATCGACCTGGAAATCGAAGCCAGAACCAAAAATCCACATTCACAGTCATTCAAGACCATACCGAAGTACCTAATAAATGATTTATTACATCGGTAAATATTTTAATTTTTGACGTAGAGGTACCTAAGCTTTAGACTCAGACTTTACATTTAGCAAACCGAAAGTGACCCGAACTTTCTAAATCAAATAATACAATTGTCTGTAACCTCCTTTATAGTCAGAGCGCCAAATTCGCTAAAACATCGGTCAGGGTCAATTTAGGGGAGGCTATTTTGGGGTTGACGTCCGATACAATAAACTAGAAGGTCGATAGTTTGCTAGGGTTGTAATGGGCCAGTATCTTTGAGTCTTTGACGACAAAAAAAAAGTGCCAAATCTTTTTATAGCATTAAATCAAACCTTGATGGATCTGCTGTAATTTCGACAAGTTGCTAAAGACTGAGGAAAATGTGATGTATTTTATGACTCTCGGACCCGGTTTTCTATATGGGTGTATTATTTTTTAGGAGTCAGTCACGAATTCCTACTCTATATTTAAGAAAAAAATTCCAAAGTAAGTACTGTTTTTTGTCAAAGGGTTGACAGGTACCTATGTCATCCTTTTGATTATAATAAAATTATGTATATACAAAAATAAACAGCAAACTATGTGTATGCACGATGGTCTTTAATGTGTTTACAAAACAATTAAAATTAAATTTTGCTATAAGTCTTTCAAAGTCCTTAAATAAATGAATAAAAATGTGTTTAATGTGACAGATTTTCTGCTCCAAAGATCCGAAACAAGCTTTAAAAAGTAAGACGGTCTGTCATTAATTGTTACCATAGGAAAAATGTTTCCACAAGCTTTGGTTTTTTTACGCATAAACATGTTGTACAGTGTTATCTACGAAGATAACATAGAACTTTAACGAAAAACACAACACAATACAAAAAAAAAACAAGAAATTCCTAAAGAAATATATTATTAACCATTCTGGGAGTTTTAACAATTATTTCCTAGCAACACTGCAGTTAAGTGCAGTTGTCATTTTATAATAAAAGCTATGCTGATGCCGCGTTACTATTCTTAATATTTACACTAATTTTCGCGTTTAATCTATCAAAATCTGTGTGTTTTCTTGTTCATAATAAGCAGTGCGAGATGTCAAACCTACAAATATGTCGCATATGCCTCTCTACTGATGTAAAAATGTACGAATATGACCAATATCAATTGAAGAGTTTTTATGAAGAGATTATGGCTACAAAAGTAAGAATGTTTACTGTATTTTCGTATTATTTTGTTGTATTTGAACTCCTTTGTTATTGTTACTAGTTAATATCGTTTGTTTCTGTGTTCTTTTCGCTTAGAGTACAGTAGAAAAGTTTTATCGGATTCTTATTAAACGTACACTTATATCAGACATGTATGTATACTGCCGATCTCTGAAAAAGGTAAATAGAGTTACAGTCGGTGTCTATTCAATTATTCTCTACTGCTACAATTACGACCAACACATACAATTACATAAAATATTATTAAAAAGCATTCATTCAATAGATAATAAAATAAAATGACAATACAAAGATCAACAGTCAGTATATAGAAATTATAATAAACTTACTTTTAAACTATATTCAGAATAAAGTACAAAATACAACGGCTGGCTCAAAATTTTAATCTTTACAGTTAGTTAGAACTACGTTGTTTTAAATAAAGGTGCTATAATTTTTTGATAAAATTAAGGTGATTATTTTAAACAATAGTATAATAATACCAGCCTGTAAGTGTCCCACTGCAGGGCAAAGGCCTCTACTCATACAGAGAAGGCTCAAGAATTAATCTCCACTCAAGACAGTTTGGCAATTCCAGACTTATATTAACTTTAAGTCCAAGTTACCTCACAATGTTTTCCTTCATCAATTTCCAAAATAGACTTAAAGAGTAAGAAAAAGTCACATTCGGCCCCTGCCCAGTTCCGAACCCATAACTTCATGCATGATAAGTGGGTGCCTTTAACCACTGGCCAACACAACATTTTTCGTTATTATTTAATTAGAAATAAACAAAATTTAAGCTGGCTGTTCACCAGTCTTGATTGATATCCAAAATGTATATACCTGCCTCCATTCTCAACCACTCTCTATAGCTAGACTCAGTAAGTATTTTCTTTTAATTGCAGGTAAATGAAAGATCTGGCCTGCCCAAATGCTTCTGCTACCAGTGTGCAGCTTTACTGCACAAGTACCACAAGTTTAAAGAGAAGTGCTACACTGGACAGAAGGCACTCAAAGAAATCGTTTGGAAAGGAAAAGTAAGTGTATTTCACACATTATTAGAATTTCAACCTTATGTTAATGTTTATAAATGTCTCATTAGAACTTGCAATGGCTACAAAATGTTTGTTATTCATTATGCAATATCTTTTTTGATTATCTATAAGTAAATTTTTGCTAGGTCATAGCCCAAATCAAATAATTACATGGTTAAAAGTCATGTTTGAAAATCAGATACAACTAAAAGAAATTTAATCTAGTTACATAAATAAAAATCTCATATTGCTACAATGTGTTAAGATCATTACAGACCTAGACACTGCATTGTTTAAATAATTGATCATCATCACAACATCATCATTGTTTATCATTTTATTCATTCATCCATTTTCATTTACTTGTGATCACTTCACAACTCTATAATTGATACATTGATTAACAGAAAACTCTGAACCATTACCAGAGACAAGGGTTGACAATTTGGTGAAAGTTACTCACTCCACAAAACAAAAAATTCTGTACAATAACTCTACTATTTCAGCTAACCAAAAAAGCAGTGCGAAGCATAGACAAGAAAAGCAAAAACATTCGTACACCGCTAAGCATAGTAACTGTAAACAAAAAAGTCAGAACCTGTATAGTTAAAAATGCAACCAAAAGAAAAATACAGGAAAGAAAACCTATAGAAGTAGATGTAGGCTCACTGAGTGATGACGGAGACTTTTTTGACGGTGATGATAATATTGAAGATAGCAAAGAACATTTAGTTGAAGAAATCGACATAGAAAAGATAGACATAAAAGAAAAGAAAGAAGAAGAAGACCTAGAAACAGAAAAGATAGAAAAAGATAAAGATATAGATGTTGTAGACGACTTAGAAACTAAAATACAACCAACAGAAAACATAACTTTAGATATAGAAAAAGTCTTCTCTGACGATGACTTACAAAGTGACAACGAAAAAGTCTTCGTTGACGACATTAAAATCATCACTGACGACGATGATGAGGATTCTGAGCCAAAAGAGCCGGTTAAAAAGAAAAGAACACGAAATGGGGGGAACAGTAAAAAGAAAAAAGCTAAAGATAACATACCAAAAGAAAAGAAATTCGCTGTTAAGACTACTAAGAAGGCCGAAATGGATCCTAATAACTGGCTGAAGATAAATTTGACTGAGGAAGAAGCGGATGCTGAGTTCAAGTCCAGAGGAACGCATAAAAGATATTTGAACGCTCAGTACAAGTGTACTGATTGTCTGAAAGGTTTCTCTAAAGAGGATATGTTGAAGAGGCATGAGAAATTAAGACATAGTGAGGTGAGAGAAATGAGTTTTAGTTAAACATTGTGCTTGTTTATGGTAATCCCTAGTCATGCAATGACATTAGGGATTTTTTGTGACGAAACACAAAATGCGTGAGTCAATGTTATGACATTAAAGTTAAAATTTCAAACACGTACCTACTGACAAGACATCAGCATTTGATTTTGTAGCTACGACGATTGTCACTGAAATTTGAATTATATGTTATGGGATATTATGTGTTGTTGCATAAAAAATCGCTTGTGCCGTGCGCTGGGCCAAAAATTGCGCCATAAAAATACTTAGATAATTAACATGAGAATAATTACTAATATGAACGTTATAGACTAAGTATGTAATGTGTATACCTATTTGTGAATTAATTTTTTGAATATATTTTCAGTCAAACGGGCCCATAGAGTGTCGTTTCTGCCACATGCGCTTCAAATGGAAGTGTTTCCTCAACAAACACATGAGACAGCACTATACAAAGTACAAATGTTTGCGCTGCGACCTCGTCTGTCCTTTAGAGTGAGTATAAACTAACTAATTTAATAAAATATAAAATTAATCTTGATTTGTAATACTTTATAAGTGCTATGATTTAGTAAAACATTGCACTGAACTGGCGAAATGTGGGTGTACTAATGGGTACACCTCTGCCTAACCCTTCGGGGATTACAGGCGTGATGTTATGTATGTAATGTATGATTTAGTAGTTTTTGAATAAGGTACATTCACTTGCCACTATGTATGATTCTGTGTGCAAGTATTGTAAACATTGATTTTAAAAGAGTACATATGGAGTTTCTTGCCCATTCTTCTCCATACAAAACTACCTTTCGGAAGGGGCAACTAGATTCAATTCCTTTTTCTTTTGTATTTGACATCCAAAAGTGCCTTGTTAACATATGTATATAGTATTTTAGCAGAAGCCCTTAAACCTACAATCACTCTTACCAAGGCGTATTGTGTTACCCAGTAACTAGGTTAGGTTGTGGAGGTTAGATAGGCAGTCGCTTACATTGAAATTTCCTTAAGAATCCTTATTTTTGTTTTTAAATATAATACAAGTGGCTCAGGGATAACAATAGCTTCAGCAAGAAAATGTATTTTCAGAATACTACCAATACTTGCATAGATTCTTCATCTTCATAATACCATATAATAGCTTGCGTGACACAATATTTTTAAAGTGTAAAATGTCAATGGTGTTCGTTTTCAGAACAACAGCACTTTTCCATGAAGAATACCATAATGGCGTTACGAGAAAATGCGATCATTGTGGCGAAGTGTTCAAGTGAGTATAAGATAAGTAATATTAATACCAGCCCACTATTATCCCTTTCTTTATCGTGTGAGCAGTAAGTTCTTACGACCCCACACACCGTAGTGTCAGATTTTCTAAACCGCCTCAAGAGCCTCTGACATGGTCTATGGGGCCTTAGGTCGGGCAAAATATTACTGGGTTTTTCCGTCAGGAATTTCTCAGTAGCATCCTGCGACGGGCCTGTTGGTCTAGTGGGTTCGATTCCCACCCAGGACAAACTTTGTGTGATGAGCATGATTGTTAGTTGTCTGGGTGTGATTTATCTATAATATGCATGTATTTATAAATTATATAAGTATGTATATCAGTTGTCTGGTTACCATAACACAAGCTCTGCTTAGCTTGGGATCGGATAGCCGTGTGTGTAGTTGTCCCAAGATATTTTTAATTAAAAAAAAAAAAACTATTTCGATTGTTCTTGACTATTGTCTCTACTATTGTGTAGTGATGGTCCGGTGGTTAAGGCATCCGCCTCTCTTACACAAGGTTATGGGTTCGTGAGGAAACCTACATTTATCTATAGATATAAAAATTAATTGCTGTTCGAGTCTCACTAAAACTTGAGAATGTTTGGGCCGATTTAGCTGTTTTTGGTTTTGAAATGTTTGTCTTAGTCCAGGGAAGGTTTAAACAGTGAGAAAAGGTAGGAGTAAGATACCACGCGAACAAAGGGGCGGGTCAGTTAGTAATTAATATAAGTCTGAAATCCTATCCGCCTTTAGCAAGCGTGCTGATCAATGCTCGTGACTCCTCTGTGAAGGAAGAGGTCTTTGCCCTGCAGTGGATTGTCACGACAAAGGGATGATTCTCATTAGAGCGGGCCGTGCCCGGGCCGGGGCGTGGACGAGCCGACGTGGTATTGAAGTGCGTCGAGAGGGCCCGGACGGGACACGGATAATGCACTGTGTAATATAAATTGATTCATACAAAATATATGTAACAGATTTAAAACCGTGCCTCGTCCGGGCCCCGACCCGGGCACGGCCCGCTCTAATGAGAATCATCCCTAAACCACTGAATTTTAATGTAATTTGGTACAGCGTAAATTTGAACCCCAACAAAATGACATAGGCTTTCTTTCGACTTTGCTTCGACTTCGTCTGCGGTAACTGACATTTCCGTGGGCGAAGTCGAGGGCAAAAGCAATAAATAAATAAATTATGAATAGATAGTGGTGACGGTGGTATAAAATACTTGAACGGTTGTTGAACTGTTTTCTGTGTCTGGCAGGCATCTAACAACCTACTACACGCACTTGCGTACGCACCGCAGCGAGCACGTGTGCACGCTGTGCGGCGCGTCTTTTGTCAGCGTCACCGGCCTCGGGATACATAAGAAGATCAAACATGTTAATGCTGATTCTGTAAGTATATACCTCTGTGTATTGTACCTAGCTGTGACTTGCACACGAATAATACAATATTTAATGCTACATAAATATCATGTCGGCCATTTTGAAATTCGCCATCTTGATTTTTTGTCAATAGCGGCTATAGAAATACACACTGTGAAAATATCAACTCTGCCGGTCCAGTATTACGGTTCTTGACTTACAGCCCCCTGACTGACAGACGGGCGGTCAGCGCAGGCTTAGGGTCAGGACTTATTAATAGGCGCCCGTTGACATCCTTCGGATTCGGAACTAATTTTAGCTCTCTACCTATTACGGTTCATGAGATAGGATCCTGTTGGTACGGAACCGTAAAAGAAATATTACGATCGAATTCCAACCAATGAGCGACCACTAGCACAGTCGCCAGCACATCACAACTATACCTTTTTGTTGTAAAATAGCTCCTATTTCAACCGCATAAGAGGCCGCAGTGTTCGACCTAAAGCTCTGTCGTCGTATTGATTTATGGGTGAATGCAGAAACCACAGAACGCCACCTGCTACGATCCCTACGTACTCCTTCGCGTCGTCCACGTTCATACATCTCGTCAAACAAGCACGCCAGTCAAGAGAATCTTCTAATCAAATATTATGCTTTCAGGATATACCTCAAGGTGAGGAGCAGTACTGTCAGCGATGCGACGTCAAGTTCGAGACGCGGAAGGCTTATGAGGAGCATCTCATACATTCGGCCAATCACGTCGATGGAATTGAGTGAGTTGTTTACCTTGGACCATCGTAGACTATCGTCCAATAATGGATGTTGCCATAGATAAACCTAGAATGTTTATAAGAGCACCTCCCCGAAACGGCAATGTCTCGACTGACATTGCATCGCCCGCGAGCTGTCACCTTTTTCTATCTTGTCATTGTAAAAAATATTTTAATGCACACGATTTAAAGTCCACACTTCAATGGCATAATATTTGCTGTATCAGAACTGTGCTGTTATAATGAGCAATGACCCAAGCTGTATAGTTAGCAACAGTATTGAGAAGATGTCAGAAAAACGATGTCTATTGAAAAAAAAAGTGATGGAGGCTGGTCGGTTATATAATTCTCGAGAAAGCAACATATTATTATGTATTTGGAGTAATGGGCATTTCGCCATTGCCAGAGTAAAATATCCAAAGACGTCCCGTGCCCGTGGCGACGGGGTAACCCTAGCTAAGATGTATGTATATGTTTATATTTTGCAGAGACTTAGAAATAAATGCACCTATAACTTCTAACCCCAGGAAACGGCGGCAGAATCTCAAAAGGCTGACCAGAATACCCACCGACTGCCACATCGTGAGTATTGGCTTTTTTTATTTAAGGGAATATAGGGTAGATGACACCACCAATCAATTGATGTATTTTTTATGACCTGTCAAAACGCGCTTCTCCCATAGATTATGTATGGCAAAAGACAACTGTGCCGGATTTTATGCCAGTTGCTTGCATGATTTTTATTGCATATAATTGAAAATTAATCGGGTTTTCAGAGCTAAAAAACTTTCAAAATGTAGTCGCATTTCTCGCAATCTCATCTTAGCGGCAATCAATGTCAAAAACTAGCCAAAAATTTGGTATTTAGATTTCTTGACAGTTTGAGACGAGACTGAAATTAGAATGTTTTTAAAGTTATGTGAATTGACGAATAGAATTTCTTTTTTGTTGATTACATTAGTATAACCCTTTTATTCCGCGACTGTAGATCGTTGTATCGACGCAGTGGCTTTCAGATTTGTCACAGAAGATCTCAGATGAATTTGGGTAGGGGGGGAGGCTTGATACCTAGCCCCACACCCTGGATCCGCCACAGTATTCCCAATTGGTCATTGTAAAAAAACAAAACAAATAGGTATAGGACATAACCACGTCCTCAGCACAAGTCCCGATAATTTATGTCGTTCCTTCTATACCTTCCTATCTAATGTCATTGTTTGTTTTTATGTTAACAGTGCGGCAAACACTTCGCCACGCAGGCGGCGTGTCGCAAGCATCACTTGGCGGAACATCCGCGGACTTCGTTCTTCGCGCCCAACGAGAGACACATCTGTGAGATCTGTGGCATGTCGCTAGCGGTGAGTCTTGAACTACTGTTATTAGGTACATCATATGGTTCTTATAGAAGTCTTACGAGATGTTTAAATATTATATCATGTCATAGTTAGTAGTACAATATAAGATGTTATTACATACTAGCTAATGCCCGCGACTCAGTCTGCGAGCATGTCGATTCCCGAGGGATTTTAGTTTTCTTTGCGTGGAACCCAAATTATGAAAATAAAAATAGCCATAGTTACCTCCTTACATTAGTAACATGACAGTGAAAGTCCGTCAAAATCGGTCCAGTCGATTTGGAGATAAACAGGAACAAACAGGCAGACAGACAATATTTAAAAAAAAGAAGCAGGTAGAAACCCTGTGAACACTCATATTTATACATATTGCAAAAGCTGTTACTTTGACATTACAAACAGACACTTCAATTTTATTTATTTGTATGGATAAACAATTTGATTTCATCCGGCCTGTTTGGCCCAGCTGTCCGGCACACAATAATGTATTTTCTTATTTTTTGTATTTTTTTTTATTGCCTTTTGTGTGCACATGGTCTGTGTCGATAAACATTATTTATTTAATTTTCTTTCATCCGTGTCCTTTCATCTTTACAGCCGGGCAGTGTATCAAGTCACCTGAACACTCACACACGCGAGAAGCTGTACACTTGCAACACATGCGGACGACAGTTCAGTAGCAAAGGAGGCATGACTACACATCAGCTGGTGAGTAAGACGCCAGCGCCCTCTAGCGGCACGGCGCTCAAATAGATTTTTATGTGGTGACTCTTAATACAGGTGGACTATTAACTTACTGACTATTTTTGAAAAGGGAAGTATAAGAATAAAGAATATTTATTGCGGGACCAACTCTGAAATATAGAAAAATATCAAGTTTTTCCTTCGATGTAGCGCATATTTATGCGCTACATCGATGGGGGCCCCCCAAGGTGCCTAAGCAAAAATTAATAAAAACTTCTCAAAGAAGTTTCTCGTAATTAAAACTGATAAAAAATTATTTAAGAACTTCTATGTGACAGGAATGCCTGTCAGACCTGTCACTATTGCCCATAGAGGCAGAAACTTAAGAAAAACTAAAGTCATCATCAGCTATGAATGATTAAATTAATCAGTTTGCAGAAAAAAAAGCAAGAAGAGTTAATAGTTAATTTGAATTGTTTTTAAAAATGTGACAGATAGATAATTATGATGAATAAATATTTCTTTTAATTTTAAGCAAACATTTTTTTCTTTTTTGAGAAATCTTTACCTCTCTTATGGGCCCCCGAACAATTTTTTATACGGGGCCCCGCCAAGGTACGCTACGCTTCTGTTACAAGCTTTTATTTAGCTTGCACTGTCCGTATGTAAGTTCATGTCCTGTCAAAATTTGCAACCTTTTTTCGACCATTGTTGGTATCCGATTGAGCTGAAATTTTGCATACACCTTTAGTTCTGATGACAATACAATGGTCCAATACTCAATATTGTAATAATTTTGAATTAAAGCTTGTTATTAAAAAAAAAATATTTTTAATAGTAAAATTATTGACACCATGCTTATAATATTTATATTAGAGTAGTTAGGTAGCTTATAATATTTTAACCCGTTAAAAATAGCCGGTACATTAAAAGTTAAGTAGGTAAATAAAAAGTCTCCCTGTAATTTTTGAAATTCTGTAAATATGCTAATGTCGCGGCGAAATTTTCAAATCAATTTCAAATGATTCGTCAATTGTAATTCGTGTATAGCGCAATAGATGTCGCCACATGTCTATCAGCCAATAATATATTAATCTATTTTGTTTTTTCCAGACACATACCAGCGAAAAGCCAGTGGCGTGCACTCTATGCGATAAACGGTTCAAACAAGTCAGCAGCATGAAGCTACACTACCGCACCTTCCATCTGAAAGAGCCGTATCCTAAAAGGTAAAACAAGATGAAAACCATCTGACATTCTTTTGCAATTAGATCAGGTGTAGATGTCGCAGCAAACTGATCTAAATAGCTGTTGTATTGCACGGCTAGCCCCTTCATTGAACAACGCCATTCTACCGCCTAGTTTTGCAGTTGAATCATTCATCATCTTACCTATTATGTCTTGTCTCTGCATCACCCTAAGGTTGATTGGTAGAACATGCCTAAGGCATTAAGTCCGCCTTTGTACAGTGTATTTTTTACATGTGCAAAAAGTTTTAAATAAATAAATCTTCCTGCACTTGTCCCATGTTACATGGGGTCGGCGCAACACGTTTTCTTTCTTCTTAAAAAAAAAAAAAAGAAATAAGTAAAAATAAACACACCATCAATGGTAATTTAACTTAGTTATCCCTTTTTACAAACAAAATCAAATATCAACTGTACGGAACGTGTGCACAGCTGATCCTAGCGAGGCCGGTCGATGACCCCTCATATTTTTTCATACTTTGTTTTTTTTTTCGGTAACTTGTTTGTTATCATATAATGTACAATCATGTGTATAAATATTGTACTCTAATTACCAGTCACCCTATACAGTGTAATTCAAAATATACCCGAAACCTTAAAAGGGGTCATTGTACTCATCATTATGAACAACTTTTACTGGGAGACCAACCCTGAAATCATGAAAAAAAAAAACAGCTGTTCCCTACAAAAATGCTACATAACAAGATCGTAATGTATGGATTAGCTGTATTTTTCTTTTTTCATGATTTCAGGGTTGGTGTACAAAATCGCAAAGTTGAATCTCTAATGCTCTACACAGAGAGTTGAATATCCAGTGTAGGTGAAAATAGGCAAATAATTGTGTTTCATCTAGATGTAAATCTAATAAATTTGACTTCAATTTCAGGAACAGGAAAAAGAAAAACGACGACATGTCTAAGGATGAGTATGGGCACGAGGATTCAGATGACAACATGACACTAGACAACTTTTACGCGCGAAAATATTAAAAGATGACTTCCAAATGGGTACTTGACATCACCAATCACAATTGACATACTTTTTTTGACCTGTCAAAATGCGATTTCCCCAAATTTATTGTATGGTAAAAGTATACTATGACATCACATAAATGCCAACTCGATTATTATTAATAACTTTTGACTGCCTCGTTGGTCTAGTGGTCGCAAGCGCGACTGCTGTGCATGAGGTCTTGGGTTCGATTCCCAGGTCTGGCAAAGTGTTGGCAAAGTGTTATTGGGTTTTTCCATAAGGAATTTCTCAGTAGCAGCCTAGTAGTCTGTATTTGTGCCCGATTGATGGCAATAGGCTCGCCCCCTATTACATAAGACTTAAACATAAAATGGCGAAATGTGGGTGTATGGACATACCTCTGCCTAAGCCTTCAGGGATTACAAGCATGATGTTTTAATCAGCTAAAATAAAGTGTTTTCAAAAAGTCTTGGAATTGTTGGTTAATGGTGTCAGGTAACCAATTAATATTTAGGATAAATATCCAATATAAGAGAAATAGTACAACTCTAGTTCTTCTCGTGTCTGCACGAGTTGTATGAAGAAAGGTCGTGCCGTGGTGTTAGCCAATCAGAGGGTCTAGACAAGATTCTTCCTGACAGAACGTTGCAAGAAGTCAAAGAGTCAAAGTCAGAACATTTATTTCAACTAAACCATTTACCAATTGTCCCTTGACAATTGTTATTTATATTAGTCGGTCAGTTAGTCAGAAAATTGAAGCTAGTTGCCCTTTCCAAAAGGCAGGTATAGTAATAACAAGCTTTAACCTCCACGGACAATCTTTTCATTTCAATCATGTTGTTCAGAAATCCTGGTTTCATTGGTGACTATGACTACTATGAGACACAAAATGGCTGCCAAATAACACTCGTTTTGACGTGTGATATACGAATATGAAGTTACTTTCAAACTAAAATCTAATACTCAAAATGACATGCCCTGTTATGGCAGATATTTTATTTATACAATTGAAACTGAATTCCATCTCGATATGGTTTAGCGCAGGGGTCACCAAATAGTTTCGCTCGGGGTCCGTTTTAAGAATGGAAATGACAATCGCGGTCCGCACAACATTTTACAGTTTTTTTTTTTTATTATTTATTTATTTATATGGCAGAGGTGAGTGGCAACGCCGGGAGAGGTCGCCCTAGGAAGACCTACACTGACTTTATTGGTGAGGTCCTTCAGAAAAGTGAGGTGCGGAGTACTCGTAACCGGCGTGCTTGTATGACGAGATGTATGAACGTAGATGAGGCGAAAGGAGTACCTATGTAATGATCGTAGCAGGTGGCGTTCTGTAGTTTCTGCCTGCCCCCATGGGTAAAAGGCTTGAGTTTATGTATGTATGTAATTACGGAAATGATAAAGGTATTTTTTTTTATATCAATAAGAGAAATATTACCGGTGATACAATTTTATTAAATTACGTACTCGTACGTATGTAGTGCAAGTTGCTGTGTTCTCGGGGCCGCGCAGAATGGGTCGGCGGTCCTCCATTTGGTGACCCCTGGTTTAGCGTAATTATCTGTCTAGGCCCTCAATGACGTTGGTAACACGGCTAGAGTACACTTTAGCCGCCTGTATTTATTTTCATTAGCTGAAATTGGCTGAATCATAACAACAGCCAATCATGATAGTTGAAATGAGATTTAACAGTTTAATAGTCTTTGGAAAAACGTGTTACGGCAAGATTCATAGACCGCTCTTTGACTTATTAACGTTGCGAAAATAAACATTATGTTTGTAAGGCTAGAGTTCAAACTCGTATGAAATGCTTGCCCTCTCACATTTGTACACGAATATGTACGTTATTCACTTTAAATAACGTTCATATTTGCGTGAAACTATAACTTAGTCAAATCAAAGGGCGGTCGGTGAATCTCGGCCATAGTGTAAAAGAAGAGGCCTATGATACGCAATAGTAAGCGGTGATTGGTGGAAATTACAACTTGTATATATTTTCTTATTAAGGCTATGGATAGATCTGAGTGGCGATGCTGTAGTGCCACTGAAAAGTTGAACTTTCTGCTGCGGTTCCGCTTGAGCTGTCCGATTCACACCAATAGGATTGCTGTAGTTTCAAAGCTAAATATAATAAAACAATCTTATTCGTGTAATAATAAAACATCCTTAGCAACGCAGCTTAGCTCAAGTGTAACCGCAGCCTTAACGAGAACTTCATTAAAAATATTGTCGGTTCTTAATTTGAAGAAATTGGAGGCTCTAAAACCGTTGGGTCGTGCAAAGCTGTTCTTTAAACTTGTCTATGATTTGAATAATATTTGTATTGCGAACGTAATGCTTCAGGCTCGCTACAATTCAACAGTTCAATATTCATTGCATTGTTCTATGAAGAAAAAGGAGTAATTTTAAAACTTACATCACAATGAATACTGTTCTTATTTCAAAATGAAATTGATGAAGCTATTACAAGTGTGTCTAGAGAGAATACTCGATTATATTTTTTTTATCGCAGGATTTTTTTTAACCATAAAGGTACAAATTGGTAGCCGACTGCACGCAGCAGCAGCAGACGACATGTCGTCGCTTCATGTCGTCACGACACGTCGTTGCGTCATGTCGCTGCAGTCATGATTTCGAACCCGACTGCAGACGGCAACAGCAGATGGATCGCGTCGCTAGCTTCATGTCGCTAACTACGGAGGGAATTTCATAGAAATACGTAGAAACCAGTAGTGTCGCTGCGATATGTCGTCTGCTGCTGCTGCGTGCAGTCGGCTACCAACTTGTACCTTTATACAAGAAAATAAAATGTACTTTTTATGTAATCGGTACTTATTCAATTGAAATCATTCACTGCCAGTCATAACTCATTGCTTGGTAACTTTTTTCATCGTGTATTTAATATAATTATAGATCTCTATATAAGTACTAAAATATTTTACAATTTTAGTAATTATTTTTATTTTGTATGAAAGTGAACGTTATCGTGTAGCTACGTAATTATTAGTTATGTATAAACTAAAGCAATCAATTTAAGTGTACATTTTATAAGATTGTTTATGTTATTTCTAGTAAAGTATTATTTCTACTAGTTTGTGTTTTAATTAACAAAAACTATGGCAGAGGTGAGTGGCAACGCAGGGAGGGGTCGCCCTAGGAAGACCTACACTGGACCTTATTGGTGAGGTCCTTCAGAAAGGTCAGGTGCAGAGTACTCGTAACCGGCGTGCTTGTATGACGAGATGTATGAGCGTGGATGAGGCAAAAAGAGTATGTAAGGATCGTAGCAGGTGGCGTTCTGTAGTTTCTGCCTACCCCCATGGGAAAAAGGCGTGAGTTTATGTAGGTATGTATGTAACTAAGAAAATCACCCTTATTGTTATGAGGAGAAGGTGTTGTCAAAGTAACTTTAGCCGCCTAAACCAGGGTTTCATAACCTGTGGTGTATGGACCCCTAAGGGGTCCGTGTAATGAACGCTGCGGGTCCAGCACTATCCTACCTAACTAAAAGTGAAAGATGACATGCGCCTTGCATTATTAAAAACGGTTCCTATCAATTTGTCGTAATCTAACATGAACAGCATCTACCGTTTTACTAAATAATCGTATGTAATCGTACACAATATAAGAGCTGGTACGAGCAAAATCCTGTTTTTTATATTTTTTCGGAAAATGTCCGTGGGCACAAATTTTGAGAGGAGTTCATAACTAGAAAAATGTTAATAACCCCTGGCCTAGACGTTCGATCGAATTGGCATATGTATGCACACGAACACCTGGAAGTAGGTCAAATTTTAAACGCTTTGCACACGGAGCAACTTAAGTTGAGGCAACTATCAACTGTTTAAAAGTTTCCTGTAAAAGTTGATACTTGCTATAACGTTTACGGTTGCCGCAACTTTATGGCAATCTGTGAGCAACTTTCACAGCAATGTTGCCGTAGCGACACTGGCATTGCCGGGCACATGGAGAAGGAGGGAGGGTGTGAAATCGCCCGACGCGTTGCGATTGACGGTTGAGGAAACAAACAAACAAAATCTTTAAAAACTGGTACAATATTTAACAGTTGCTAGTTGCGGCAATTAGCAACTAACTTAATTATCGATTGCCGCAACTCGGAACTCGAGTTGCTATGTGTACGCAGTCCAATTGAAATAATTATGTAAATAGCTATTTGCCAGCTAGTTGCCAGCTGCAGCAATAGTTGCTCTGTGTGCAAAAGTGTAGAAAATAGAAAGTCTAGAGTGGTAGTAAACGGTCACTACTCTGAGAGCTATATGGCAACCTCTGGAATCCCGCAAGGATCGCATTTGGGTCCGGTTCTTTTTAACGTTTTCATCAACGACATAACTGAATGCTTCAAAAACTCCCGTTTCTATTTGTTTGCCGACGATTTAAAGATAATGAAGCCTATTCAGTGTAACTTAGATTCCATAATGCTCCAGGACGACATCAACAGACTTGCACAATGGTGCAAAGATAACAAAATGCATTTAAATATTAGTAAATGCCATTACATCCAATTCACTCGCAATAAAAAGACAATAGAAAATAAATACTACATAGATGGAGTTGAGATAAAGAAACTGAGTAGTGTTCGCGACCTTGGAGTTCAGCTTGACATGGCACTGAAGTACGATGTGCACATTCTGAACGTTGTCTCAAGATCTTTTAGGGTACTAGGATTTGTTTTGAGAAACAGTAAAGATTTTAAAAAACCATCCACAAAAATAAAGCTTTTTAACACTCTAGTCCGTCCAATTTTAGAATATAGTTCAGTGGTGTGGAATCCGCATTATGAGGTCTACATCAAACGACTAGAGAGTGTGCAAAAGCGATTTCTTTACCATCTGTGCTACGGAGATCACTTGGCTAAACAACTGACTAGCTACACTGAAAGGTTAAGACACTATCAAATGGTAACGCTAGTCAGTCGTAGGAAAAAGCTGGACTTCATTATCCTTCACAAGATACTAAACGGATCGATAGATTGCAGTGAACTTTTGGCCTCATTAGTGATCAACACTCCTACTCGAATCCCCAGGCCGAATACTTTTAATTTATTTTACATCCCTGGCTCCAGAACAAACCTAGGTCATTACGCCGCCGTGCCAAGACTTTGTAGGCAGTATAATATGTTGGCTAAAACCACCAATCTAGATATCTGCCAATCTCTAGTAAGCTTTAAAAAATGTTTTATAGATTTATTATAGATTACTTTTATTTTTGAATTACTTTTGATTTATTTTAATATTATTTCCTCAATTCATGTTTTTATTCATTTTATTATTATTATTTTCCTTCTCCAATGTATATTTTGATTTAATTGTTTTATTTTCTTTGCTTACAAAATTTTATATAAATATGTATTTGTTAGCTAGTTGTTAATTTATTGTGCATGCTGTGGTCTCCTATAAGTGAAGGAGTACACTTATGTAATACCTTTTGTTTATTGTTGTTATCTTGATTTGTGTATATCTTTCGTTGGAGATCCTAATAAATAAAATAAAAATAAAATAAAATAAAGCGCCTTTAGGATTTGATTAGCTACAAACTTATTTACTTTTTTCCTGAACGGGTAAAAGTAAATAAAAGCTTGTAAAAGACAATACAACCTCAGCATCTCACCAACTTTTAAGGAAGGATTTATACCATTCGTAATTAGTACTTCAATCACCCGACGAAAAGAAAACTACTAAAAAGCTTTAGTTCCAGTTCCCATATTAATGTAAAAACCACTAAATGTCAAATCGTATTTGACATTGACAGTATTGACACTGATAGATTTGTAAATAATTGCTGGGCAATGCTGAGAAATAATATTGTTTTGTCGAAGTTTATATTTTTATTATAAAATGTACATTAATGTATGAAATATTAATTATAAGCGTAATATAAATGTAGTAAAATGTCCAACCTCAAAGTGTGTCGCATATGTTTGTGCAAGGACGCCAAAGTATACACATACGATCGCTATCACCTAAAACAATATTATGAAGAAATTATGGCAAAAAAAGCAAGTATTCTTAATATTTAAAGGTTTTATGCCTATTTATTTCTCAACAAAAGGCTTTATTCACAAAATTATTCTAAATGTTACCATTTGAAATTGATTTTGATATTTAAATTCATTTAATTAAATTATGCTACATAAAAATGCAAACTTGTTACATATAAAGGCTAAAGGGGTCTCTTATATTATTATTGAGGACATGACAAAATCAACCATAAATAGTTTTTGCCATATTATCTATGCACAGAGACAACAAATTAAAACAATTTTATCACAGGTTTATGAAGAGGATGGATTGCCAAACTACTTCTGCTATGAGTGTGCAGCTATTCTATACAAATTCCATAAGTTCAAGGAGAAATGCTGGACGGGAGAGAAAGCACTCCAGGAGTTGCTATGGAGCGGTTCTGTAAGTATTTATTTTCTTCTTAGTGTATCAATGATAATATACATATTGTTGACTGCCTCGTTGGTCTAGGGGTCGCAAAGCGCGACTGTTGAGCATGAGGTCTTGGGTTTGATTCCCAGGTTGTCAAGTTTGATATCTGTTAAGTTAACTAAGAGGTGCCTTCTGTTCATTTATTTAATAGCTTGAAAGTAAGTAAATCAAGTATTCATAATTTTAAAGGTCCGTTAGTTGCCTTTTACTCCTCCCTGTGTATTGTTTTCTTTAGCCAATCTACCATAAACTTTTAACTTTTTTTCGTAACGCATACTGTCCCATTGCTAGACTAAAACCTTCATGAACGCATTTGGACACTCTTTTCCATCATGTAATTGAACAGAAAAAATCCAATCCAGTTGTCCTAAGTCAAGCCACCAGAAAAAAAATGCATTTTCTAATTGTCATTTTTTTTTTCAGATCACCTTATCATCAATATCTCAAATAGACAGACAAGGCAAAAATCTACAATCAACTATAGACATTATATCAGTAAGTAAAAGAGTTAGGACATTCATTATTAAAAACAAAACACTATCCAAAAATTTGCTAAAAGAAATAAAAAAAGTTGAAATACCAGAAATAGAAGAATGTAAAGTAGACTATGATAGTGATAACTCTTTAGATGACAAAAATCTAGCTGAAATAAAGAACGAAATGAATAATGAAAAGACAGATTATATCATAGAAGAGAAAAAGACAAATATGAATATTGAAATAAATCTAAAAGAAAAGACAACTATAGATATGGAAGATGATAGAATATTTACTGATGGTGACGATTTCCCTTCAGACAGTCTTCTTAGCACAGAACATCCAGCTATCAAAGAAGAATTAAATACTGGAACTAGTTTTGAACAAAAAGACATAATAAATTGTGACAATGAAATAGTTCTTAACAAAAACCATAAAAAACAAAAAAGAAAGAAAACAAGGAAAGCTAAAACAGATCTGGCTGACAATAAGGTTAAAAAATTCGAAGTTTATAATTCGAAAAGCAATTTCTTAGACCCAACTCATTGGTTGAAAATTAATTTGACTGAAGAAGAAGCTTTGGAGGAGTTTAGAGCGAGGGCGCAAGATTGGAAGTACGTGTCAGCTGCTTATCAATGTACTGATTGCTTTAAAGGATTCTCTAAAGAAGATATGTTAAACAGGCATATTAAATTAAGACATAGTGAGGTAAGACTCATTTGAATTTGATTACTTAACTAGCTTTTGCCCGTGACTTCGTCGTTATATAGTTTTAATGGAATTTCTTAAACAACTGTTCTCAATTCATTATCACGTTTATTTCCAGTCTCTCGGCCCAGTGGTTTGTCGTTTTTGCAATATGCGTTTCAAATGGAAATGTTACTTAACCCGGCATATTGTGCAACACTATACGAAATACAAATGCTTGAGGTGTGACCTCATGTGTCCTTTGAAGTGAGTATGTACCACCGTTACGATAATTTTTTAAATTATGATTAAAAAATTTAGTGAAAAAAGTGCTTTAAGAACGAAGAAAGAATAATGGCTAGAAATAGGTGATGCATGAGATGACGGTTGAAATAGATATAGACGAAAAAGAAAACACCGAATCCAAATGCTGCACCGAATCCAAATTAATTAGGGCAGAAGGAGAATAAGATATGAATAGGATGATAAGTTGACAAAATTCTCCTTTACAATGCTTGTATTCTGACGATAGATTCTTCTTTTATATCGACGTTCTACCAAATCTCTCACAGACTCATTATATTGACTGGTCTGACTGTTCATTTCTATGACTTCATAAATAACAGCACTATGTTGTATCCTATCTCTACTTTTTTTTAAGTATTTGTATATTTTTTCTTTTACAGGAATACAGCTCTATTTCACAATGATTATCACAATGGAGTAGTAAGAAAGTGCATGCATTGCGGAGAAGAATTCAGGTATGCTTTACCAAAACTTACAATGTTGTAGTCTAGAAAAGGATGGAGACACTTGCTTGTCCCTGTTCTTCTTGTTCTCTCTGACCTCCAATGCTACAATCATATTCATTAACAACTAATAAAAGGATACTAAATTCCGTAGATGCGTATCGTTTTCACTAAGATTTCGCTTCATGAATAGGCTTCTAGTAATATTTTATTTGTTTTCTTCACCTAGTTTAGCTCAACCGAATTTTCTACTAACAATTAAATTTTGTTCCCGATTCAGACATCTATCAACCTACTATACTCACTTGCGCACACATCGCAGCGAGTATGTTTGTACGCTGTGCGGCGCGTCGTTCGTCAGTACTATCGGACTCAACATGCATAAGAGAACAATGCATATAAATACTGTCGTTGTAAGTGAAGCCATACATTTTCCATGTTTATTAATATAGTTAGAGAAAGACAAGGCAGGTGATGGTCCCTAAAGTCATCCATAATGCCGAGGCTAGTTTTACGAAGCCAGGATAGTAAATTACTAGTTTGCCTTCTAGTTAGGCTTTACTGTCTTGACTTAGCACAAGATGACTAACTTAGAAATGAAACTAGTTCTGTAAATACGAAATAGCTAGTACAAATTGCTAGCTTCAAAGACTAGTATTATATATATTGAGCAAAACGTCACAAACTTAAGTTGATAAATTCCTGCAAGCAGAATGTATAAAGATTTAAGTAAAGCATTTGATAGTATAGACCATGATATAGTACTAAATAAATTTGCTTATAATACAGACAATGCTTAACCATGTTGCTGATATAGATCTTTTGTCACTAATACTTAGTAATATTTAAAAATTAAAAGTTATTCCTCTTTCAAAACTTTCGTATCTAACGGCGTTCCCTAGGGGTCAATTCTCAGTCCTATACTGTTTATAAATTGTCATCGTCGTGTTTCACCAACTTTGCCGCACCACTAGGAAGGGGAGAAATCAATTCTTAGAAAGAAATGAATTCTTCAATAAATTCTTTAGTAGACAACTTAATCTTAATTAAATTTTTAGAATCCCGAAGAAGAGGAAGTGAACACATACTGCGATCGATGTGACGTCAAGTTTGAGACGCGGAAGGCTTACCAAGAACACGTGTTTCATTCAGCGAAACACGTTGAAGGTGTTGAGTGAGTTACATTTCAAGTTCATATTTCATATCTCCATTCCTTATATTTCCCTCGATGCTTTCACTCGTCTCGCCAATTCTTGAGGAAGCCATCCAAGGCGTCTCGCCATTTTCTCAATCTGTTTCGACCCCATCTATCTGTGTCAGGACTCTTTTAATATGCTGGCCTTATTTACTTAAAAAAATCCACCTTCTATGTTGCCCTCTGTGCCCCAAAACATGCAGCCAAAGTGACCTATGTGCTGTCACCAACGATGCCGTAGAATTGGCAATGTTTTGGACACGAAGACGAAGGAGACTTAACATAACATAACATCACGCCTGTAATCGCCTGTAATCGCCTGTGGGTGTACATTAGTACACCCACAGTCCCAGTAATAGGGGTCCCAGTGTATTAGTCCCATGTAATAGGGGGCGAGCCTATTGCCATCAACCGGGCACAAATCCAGACTCCGAGGCTGCTACTTAACAATTATAATATTGTTTTTTTTTTATGCTTTAAGGGACCTAGCATACGAGATCCCTGCACCATCGATACCGAAGAGAAGAAAGAAATGTATTAGAAGAAATCCTAGGAAATTCACTCCTTGTACCTTAGTATGTATTTTCCTATATTAAACTACAAACATTTTTTTATGATTTTTGTAGTAGTAAAATCAATGTCACGATGACTTAAAGATCATACTCGTATTAAATAACAGCTAAAGATAATGCCTTACGTATTGCAGTACTACAACTTAGAGCAGGGGTTCCCAATATTTTTCAAACTCCTTATTAATTGAAAGGCGTGTCCGCGGAGTTTGTTCTTCTCCTACCTATGATGTGAAACGAAAAACTAGCTTCAAGATTCTGACTAACTGACCACTCCTTGAGTATTATCAAGTGCTAGCTCCAGCAGACATTATCCCCAAAAAAATATAAACTAAGTTGTTAGTATTAAAAAAAAGAGGCGAACGCGACCTCGGCATACCGTCTCGCGAAGCCCTCAGTACAGCGTCGCACTATTAGGAACTCCTGGTTTAGACTATAAATATTATATTTATTCCTTTATTCCTACACAGATCTACGACTTTATTCTCATACAACTAAAACTCAAACTTCAATAAAATTATTATTGTTTACAGTGCAACAGAAACTTCCCTAGTCTGACAGCATACATGAAACATCACACAGCGGAACATAAAGACGAACCTCTCCCTTCAAAAGAAGGGGAAAGACACATTTGTGAGATTTGTGGAGCTTCTCTTGCGGTACGTACCTTTAAATAGCAGTCTGTAGTCAACAGCAACTGACCCACCCTAAAAACAAACGAATTTGGACCCTCTACCTGTAGCATTAAGGTTTATTCAATTTATATGAGCTTATCAGACAAGTGCTCGAGGATTCGATGACCAAATACAATAATAATACAGGCACGCAAGTTTGATCTTTAACACGTAACGTTAAGGTAAACACACTTCTGAGCAAAGGCACCCCACCAATCCTTCCATCTTTCACGATTCCGTACTTCATCTTTCTATATTGTCACTGTCCCATCTTTGCAGGCCAGTAGCGTGGCGAGTCATCTTAACACCCACACTCGGGAGAAGGTATACACCTGTTCGACGTGTCGTATGCAGTTTAACAGTAAAAGCAGCATGAATAGACATCAACTGGTACGTTTTATTGATACACGATTCCATTGCTGTTCCATTCCATTGTTGTTGCTTTATGATGAGCAGTATGTGTAGTCAACGACTTTGTAATGTGTTTTTACAGCGCGTTATTATTGACATGTATTCGTTTTAAATACATGACATTTGTATAAAAAACAAAAACCGCCATTGGCTGTCACGATTATGGGCACAATGACTGCTGTACTCCCATCCCACATGTCGACAACCTCGCGAACCAAGATACTTAAGTCCAACACACACTGAGAGTGGGCGCGGGACGTGAGCGTGACGTGGCTGGATGTGACCGTTGGGTGTATGGACATCCATAATATAAATACACATATACATATATACAACACATCCAGCTCACGTCCCGCTCCCGTCCCGCTCCTGCTCTTTGTATGTGTTGGGCTTTAATCTATTTATCTTTCTCAGCTTTCATGAGGCATCAATAGGGAGAGAGGGAGGGAGTGAGGCATCATGCTTCAATAGTTTTGTAAAAATTGATTAAAAATGTATAAATGAATATATTTTTGCAGACCCACACGGGTGAAAAGCCGTACGAGTGCACGATGTGTGATAAACGGTTCACGCAGAAATCTAGTATGAAACTACATCTTCGTACCTTCCATTTAAAAGAACCGTATCCTAAAAGGTAAGATCAAGTACTGGCAGAATGCAATATTATTTTAAAAAAAACTTCCTTGAATAGCATATTTTTCATCACAGTTTTGTTAACGGCACAGTTTTATAGGGTGACTGGTAATATTAGAGTACGATATTTATACAGACATGATTGTACTCATGATATCAAACAACTTAACGAAAAATAATTTTAAAAAAAAGTCTCCATCAGTGGTAATTTAAATTAGTTGTCCCTTTCTACAAACAACTATTCAATTTTTAAAATTTATTACTCTTTTTTTCGATCAAATATCAACTTTACGGAACGCGTGCACAGCTGATCCGAGCGAGGCCGATCGAAGACCCCTCATCTTTATTTTTTTCATATTTTGTTTGTAGATGATAAATAAAGAACAATGAAAGTTATGGTTCTATTCCTTTCCACAGAAACAGAAGAAAAAACGCCGGTATCCAACAAGAGATAGAAGACTTTAGAATGAATGAAGATGATTCAGAGGAAAACCTGAAAGTCGATAGATTTCGCTAGTTGTTCCAAGTTATAGTAGTATAAAAAAGAAGATTAGTTAAATTATAATATATATATAAACAGAAATGTGTTTTTATTATGTCGCTCTGCCTATTTCATTTATATTCCATTCTGAACGAAAGACAGACACAAACATCAAAGATTGCAGGAGTAATCTCCTGCAATCTTTGATGAAAAATAAAATCAAATCAAGTGCTGTCACATTTCTGCAAGGAATAATAGTGTTTTGAGGCCCACAACAACCAATGAAATGGAACATTAATTTTTGTCTCGTGTGTTCCTGCATTACCCTCACAAGTACGATAATTTTGAGTAGAGTTTAGGCGCTTTGCACACGGAGCAACTTAAGTTGACGCAACTGGCAACTTTTTAAAAGTTTCCTGTAAAAGTTGCTAGTTACCATAAAGTTGCCGGTTGCCGAAACTTTTTGGCAATTTGTAAGCAACTTTTTTAGCCGAGTTGCAGTGTTGCCAACTTAGCGGTATTACCACTAGATCTGGTGGATTGAGACCTCCTTCTGGTGGGCAGAATTTGTATCTAGTGACTTGTGGATTTTCAGTGGGCAACTTTTAGGTTGATGGTTTTCAAAACCAAAATTGAAATAAATTTACAATACTAACACTTTCAGTGTACTCATCCGTTAGATGACTGTAGTATTAAAAAGAAAAAGTAATCGTACTGATAATGGTACAAGTTATTCAGGTCGATAAAAAAGAGAGTAAGAAACATCAATCTCTTAAAAAACAATCCTATTTAGTGAGCCCGAGTGGCTGTGGAGCAGGACTAGCATTTAGCCAATCATTTTTGTCCGTGATATAATCATCTAACTTATAATAATGCTTAATTAGATAGTGTGCGTTTTATTCATGGTTTAAATTTCCTCTCATTTAGTTGGAGAATATCAAGAGGTTTTTTATTATAGCATTTTACACATTATCCCAAAAAGAAGTGTCTACTTAGTGGGAAAAACCACTAAGTTAATGGCAACACTATTGCGGGCACAGGGCGAGGGAGGGAGGGTGTAAAATCGAATATTTGACAGTTGCTAGTTGCGGCAACTAGCAACTAAATAAGTTGCTAGTTGCCGCAACTGAAAACTGTTGACGATTGCCGCAACTCGCAACTTGAGTTGCTCTGTGTGCGCAGTCTAATTGAATTACATGTAAACAGCGAGTTGCCAGAAAGTTGCCAGTTGCTGCAAAAGTTGCTCCGTGTGCAAAGCGCCTAACCTTACTCTCAAGGAAAGCTACAATCAGTTTGAAACACAATGCACGCAGCACCGATTGTAGGCAGGAAATAGTAATAACTACCCCTACCCAGATTAATTCATCCATCCATTGAAGTGAAAACTCTCCAAGGATTGATTATTTAAAAATGGCGCTTCACTACCGGTTGTACGCAACCAGCCACGAATGAGGGTGTTCATGCAGAAACGTTATATTTATGTAGCGATGCTTGCAATAGAGCACGCAATGAGTAACGGTATGGCGTACGGTTCTACGAGCTTAGTTAGCACTCGATTAGTCTGCAGAGTTCAAGCCCACTTTTGAATGTTTCTGCGTAATATGAAACGAATCTTTGACAGTTGCTTGTTTATTGTTGGTTTATTTTATTGACTTTGACAGGTAAACAAATATGGTGGCTGTCGGTACTCGAAAGAAATGCTTTTGTGTACATTTTCTGTGTTTTTAAATAGTAAAACCCTTAATTTAGTTGTAAATAACCTAGAAATAAAATTAATACATAATGTCGGACTTAAAAGTGTGTAGAATATGTCTTCGGACAGAGGCAAAGATGTACCATTTTCATTTGTATCAACTTAAATTTTATTATGAAGAAGTTATGGCTTTGCAGGCAAGTTAATTAATTAATTACATACCTAAATATTAAAAGTTATTTGTATAAAATAACTGTCTTTGTATATTTGCGATTGCATGTAAGACACACGACCTATCTACAGTCTAGGGAACATTCTTTTTCTTATGCTCTATGCTGCAGGACGTATAGTTTTGTGTGTACTTAGTTTTTCATTCCAACTACAAAGCTTTCTATGCACTGCATCACACTAACCACAGATTGCAAATATATTTACCTGTATTACAAGGCATACCCTTACAGTAGTTATTTAATAAGGCTTTTCAAATGAAGTGTATCAAATTGTAGACTACCCATCATTATCTATTAAATATTATTGAACAGAATTACGTGCCTGAATATTTTTTGTTTTACTTGCAGGACTCGTTAATTGTTTCTCTAGGCTAATTTAAATTATTTGATTACTTACAATGAATTAAGTCTGATTATGTGCAATTTGGTAGGTAGCTACCAATTTCAAAGTATATGTTATACATACCTGTTTTACTAATATTTAATTGTTGCAAATTGTGGCAGGACACAGCTGATGCCCAAACTTTAGTAGAATTCGAATATCATGACTTTGTTTATAACATTCAACTGCATGTAGCAACGTAAATGCAAACTCTACTTTAGTTTCATACCTATTTTAGCAAAAAAATCATCCATTTAAATTGAGGCACTGTGTTATTTACAATATCTATGCACAAACAATAACTCAGGGCACCGTATCCCAGCTCTCTACCCAGTTCTATGTACTGCAATATAGTATTTTATTATGTTTTTTTTTTAATAGTAATTGATTTAACTATATTTTTATTTCATAATTACCTATTAGTAATATTAATACATATAAACATTCATATTGTGCGTCGATTACTACGACTAAGTGTCGTCCGGCCCCTGGGGGTTGTCATATCCAGATTCTACTGTATTTTGCAACACCCAATATCTATTAGCACAAATAAACATATATTTTTTTTATTCTTAACAGTTGAATGAACAAGACGGTCTGCCTCAGTACTTCTGTTTCGAGTGTGCCACAATACTTCACAAGTTTCATAGGTTTAAGGAGAAGTGCTTCAGCGGTCAGAAGATTCTCAGGGAACTGGCTTGGAGAGGACCTGTAAGTATCAGTAGTACCTGTAGTACTCAAGTTCAAACTGAGGTTCTTAGTCAGCTTACTCATATTCATTGTGGTATTATGGGGGCCTATTGCCTGGGTAAACTCGCTCTAGTCTACAGTCGCAAGCAAACCCACCTTATGGCTCCTACACGTGCCGCCGGCTTTTGCCGGGCGTTTGTGCCGCAGAAACTTGCACAAAGCCGCGGCGCATCATTTCAATTATTTTGTCCAAAGCAAACTTCTTGCAACCCACGCGGCATGCCCTGGAGGCCATGCCAGCGGCCATTCCTTTGTGCGGCAAAGCGTGTGGCTTTATAAGCGCCGCCGCCTGCAAGGAGTGTAGGAGCCTTTACATTTTAAAAAATGGCTGTGTGCACACATGCGTCGTTGCTGATCCATCAATTTTGCTTTATCAATTATTATTGCAGATCACATACGAAACAATATACAAAGTAGACCGCGACAGCACATTACATAAATCACAGGTAACAGCAGTCAGTGTCAATGACCAAATCAGAACCTTAAACACAAAAGAAGGCATACAACCAGAAGAATTATTCGACCCAGAAAAAAAAGTGGAAAAGTTGGAAAACATGGAACTTGATTACTTCAGCGATACATCTATACCAGGAGCTCATGACCCAATGCTAGATTTTGACGAGCAAAAGATTATTGAAGACTTAGAAGTCTCTTTTGAGAGAGAAAAGATAAAGATTGATACTGATAACACAGATATGGAACCGTTTAACCCATCCTCGGTTTTCTTCGGTGGTGAAAAAGATGTAATCAAGATAAAATGTGAAGAAATCAATGATAAAAAGAACGGTGGGACATGGTTTCGGAGTAAAGTTTTAGATAATGCTCATTGGAAGAGATTTACGTTGAGTGAGGAAGAAGCGGTGAAGAATTTTAGGGCACGCGCTGAAGATAAAAAGTATAAAGATGCCGCATATAAGTGTATGGACTGCTTTAAAGGTTTCTCTAAGAAGGATATGCTAGCAAGACACATACAGTTAAGACATGTTAAGGTTAGTAAGTTTTATTATTTAAAAGCAATAATTTCAATTAACTTTTTAGAACTATGTATCCTGCTTCTTCTTTATTGTGTGTGCAGTAAGGTCATACGACCCCACACACCCTAGTGTCAAAATTTCTAAACCGCCTCAAGGGCCTCTGACATGGTTTGAGTGGGACAGTAATAGGCTGGTATAAGTCCAGGTATCCTCACGATGTTCTCCTTCACCGATGTTGGTGATGTCAAAGATAAACTTTAGAAAGTACATATTATTGAAAAATTCACATTGGTACTTGCCCAGATTTTAAGCTACAACCTCAAGCATGTGAGGCGGGCGGCTTAACCACTGGGCCATTACGGCATGTATCCTGTTCATGTGTAGGAAGTCACAATAAAAGTAGTTCATTCATTTTGAAAATAAGGACTTAAAAGTTTGTATGTAATGCCCAACGGTGTAAAAGCTCTTAACTGTTTACGTTTCCACAGATGCTGGGTCCGTACGAGTGTCGTTTCTGTCGGATGCGCTACAAACTGAACTGTCATTTACGCAAGCATATCAGACAACATTACTTCAAGTACGAGTGCTTGCGGTGTCATCTCATCTGTCCTTTAGAGTAAGATATATCTCTCATTTACCTGATTAAGGCAAAGCCAAAGGAGAGTTATGATTTTAGCTTTTTTCTGTATGTACATATCTACTTTTCAAATTAAATTACATTTGAAAACATCCATCGGTTCCTAAGGTAACTTTAACTATGTCTGACGACCCTGGATGACTATCTGTTTTGCTGACTGTACGTTCATCTGTGTACACATATCTCCTGTTCTATTTTTAAGACGTTATCATACGTCATTTGCGCCGGCAAGCGCAGCGTAGGACGTCCACCCACAAGGTGGACAGACGATCTGATGAGGACTGCAGGATCGCGCTGGATGCAAGCCGCTTCCAACCGCTCCTATGGAAATCTATAGGGGAGGCCTATGTTCAGCTGTGGATGTCCTACGGCTGATATGATGATGATGATTTGCATTATCTATTGGCCTTTAGAACGACCTATTCTCATACTTATCAAATATACATAAAAACTTTTATGAACATCGGTCGAGCCGTTTCGGAGAAGTGCCACCACAAACACCTTGACACGTGATTTTTATAGTTATGTAACTGATCGTCTATGATTGGTATTCTTGGTAACAAATATCTTAATGTTTCTGGCAAATAAATATTTTATTCTATCCTTAATTTCAGAAGTTCAGCTCTCCTTCATGATGAGTACCATAGTGGAATTACAAGGAAATGCGTTTTTTGTAATGAAGAATTTAGGTGAGAGGAACTAGAGTGCTTTTTACTCCTTGCTTAGACAATGGCGACGATTCCCTTGTTCACAAACTAAAATAAAATAACACTATTTATATCTTTTTCTATCCAATAAAACCGGAAAGGGGTAGAAATAAATTAGACCTGTCAATTATAATGAATCTGAAACTTCCATGCAATTTTAGTTGACATGTCAGAACGTATGGATTAAAAACATGAAAATGTTCAAGACAAATCTAATTTGACATCTCTAACTTAGTTCTAAAATGTCACCGTCCTTTTCTTTCGCTGTTTGTTGTAAGAGATGCCAATTCTCTAATTTTAGTGTAGTTTGCGAACAAGGGAATCGTCACCAATATACATGTTATTCAAAATACATACAACGCCATCAAGAGGCGAATAGCACAAACATTCAACGACGTGAACATCGTGCAGTGTCCTCGTGTAGGTGGCAGCACCGTCGCAACAACTTCAGACAACTACTCCGTCTAACAAAATTGTAATTATAAATTAACAAATGTACGTTTATAGTGAAGAAATTGTAAATACGTAATTGAAGACTTCCTTGCCCTCGCCATATAGGGGACATTTATTGAATTTAAACTTTGCTGTTTTATTACATAAGTGCGAAAATCCTTTGGCATTTCCCACTAATAAAACAAAATATTTCAGACATTCGTCGACGTACTACACGCACATGCGCTCACATCGCAGCGAGCACGTGTGCACGCTGTGCGGCGCGTCCTTCGTCAGTACAGCGGGGTTACATCAGCATAAGAGGGTCAAACATGTTATTGCTGACATTGTAAGTATAATGTTTTTTATTTTATTTAAAACCAAATAATTTGAATTCAATTTAATATAATATTTCACTTACGAAGTTTTAAGAATATGTATTCTGAGAAAAAATCATCATCATCTGGCCTCCTTTTCCAGTCTAACCGGATGCAAAAAAAATATGGACAGAAATTGTCTAAATCCTTTGCAATTTTCAGTTTTTATATCTCGTATATATTTTAAGTCGGGATAGCCTAGCGGTTAAGGCGCCCTGTTCTCATGCATGAGGTTGTGGGTTCGAATCCGGGCAAGTACCAATATGTGACTTTTTCAATTCATATGTACTTTCTAAAGTTTATCTTATACATTTCTGACATCATTTCGTGCCTCGGAAAGTACGTTAAGCTGTTGGTCCTGGCTGTCATACGTGGATCTTTGACAGTCGTTACGAGTCGTCAGAAACTTGCAAGTCTGACAACCAGTCTAACCTAGGGGTATCGTATTTACCCAATTACTGGGTTGTGGAGGTCAGATAGGCAGTCGCTCCATGTAAAATATTGGTACTCAACTGCATCCGGTTAGACTGGAAGCCGACCCCAACATAGTTGGGAAAAGGCTAGATAATATGTTTTAATCTACAAATTACTTTGAAAATTTTCAGTTTTGCAATACAAAGACTGTGAAACTTCCATTTTACACTAGGTTTTGTAAAATTCACCTTTAATGGTATAATTTAAAGTAAATAATTAACTTAATTCTGTCTTTAACACTTTTCACATCGTGTTACTTGTCGAAAATCTAACCAAAAAGCTGACAAACGTTTGTAAGTAAAACCAATCCTATGTAAAAATTGATAAAGTTAATTTTCCCGTACCAGGATAGTCCAGACGATGATGAGGAAGTGAACACTTACTGCCAGCGATGTGACATCACTTTCGAAACTCGGAAGGCGTATGAGGAACATTTGCTGCACTCAGCTCTGCATAGCGAAGGGGAGAGGTAAGATAGTAGATAATCATCATCTGGCCCCCCCTTTTCCAACTATGTTAGGGTCTGTAGAGAGTAGGATTAATGCTGTGGAAATGCGTTCCTTGCGGAGTATGTGTAGTGTAACTTTGAACGATAGAGTGAGGAATGAGGTTATACGGGACCGTTGCGGATTGAAAGAAGATGTAGTAACAAAGATAGAGAAGGGTATGCTTAGATGGTTCGGTCATGTTGAGAGGATGAGTGAAAGACGATTGACAAAAGGTATTTATATGGCAGAGGTGAGTGGGAACGCCGGGAGGGGTCGCCCTAGGAAGACCTACACTGACCTTATTGGTGAGGTCCTTCAGAAAGGTCAGGTGCGGAGTACTCGTAACCGGCGTGCTTGTATGACGAGATGTATGAACTTAGATGAGGCGAAAGGAGTATGTAAGGATCGTAGCAGGTGGCGTTCTGTAGTTTCTGCCTACCCCCATGGAAAAAAGGCGTGAGTTTATGTATGTATGTTAGGGTCTGTTTCGGCAAAGTGTTATTGGGTTCTTCAATCAGGAATTTCTCAGTATCAGCCTCGGTGGACTTTGTGTCCGGTTGATAGCAATAGGCCCACCCCCTATTACATGGGACTTAAACATAACATAACATCACGCCTGTAATCCCCGAAGGGTTAGGCAAAGGTGTACCCATTAGTGCACCCACATTTCGCCAGTTATGTTTTTAGTCCCATGTAATAGAGGGCGAGCCTATTGCCATCAACCGTTCACAAATCCATACTCCGAGGCTGCTACTGAAAAATTCCTGATGGAAAAACCCAATAACACTTTGCCCGACCTGGGAATCAAACCCAAGACCTCATGCACAGCAATCGCGCTTGCGACCACTAGACAAACGAGGCAGTGCTTAAATTGGCAAAATATAGATGTACTAATAGGTACACCTCTGCCTAACCCTTCAGTAATTACATGCGTGATGTTATGTAACGATGTTATGTAAAAAGTAACTTTTTTGTTTCAGCCACTATAAGCAAACAATGAGCCGAAAAGTTTTAGGGAAGAAGCAAAAAGCCAAAGTAAGTGTCTAAACAAGTTGTGAAAACAAATATCCGCCGAAAAGCAATCAAATAGCTGTTACGCATGACGCCCACTAAAGCTAAGAGTATTGAGCAAAAATTTGTCAAACCACAAATGCAGCACAGCACAATCAAATTATAGGAAATATTAGGGAAATGTGTTTGAGGAGCTCGTGGCTAAGTAATAACAGCCGCACGGGTCGATCCGTCAGGTTAAGCTACGCTTGCCGGGGTTGGTCCGTGGATGGGTGACCATCTTTACACACCGAGATTCCTCCGTGCCTCGGAAAGCACGTTAAGCCGTTGGTCCCGGCTGTCATACGTGGATCTTTGACAGTCGTTACGGGTCGTCAGAAGCCCGAAAGTCTGACAACCAGTCTTACCTAGGGGTATTATATTACCCAGTCCCAGTAACTGGGTAATATGATACCCCTAGGTTGTGGAGGTCAGATAGGCAGTCGCTCCATGTAAAATACTGGTATTCAGCTGCATCCGGTTAGACTGGAAGCCGACCCCAACATGGTTGGGAAAAGGCTAGGCAGATGATGATGATTAGGGAAATGTGTTTTTCTTTTTCGGCGCTGTACCTAATAATTCCGTCCCTCCCCATCCACCCACTGAAAGATATGCTGTAAACTAAAAATCGTCCTGTATAAATAATAATATTTATGCTTATTTTATTAAACAATTCTTCGTTTTATTTCAGGTTACAAGACGAATGAAAAAACGGTATGTTTATTTGTAACGGTATCTATTCTGTTTTTTTTTTAAATTTCTCTTATTCTTAAAAATATTTCAATTAAGTAAGATTATGGTGCCGATTCCCTTGTTCACAAACTATACTAAATGTAGAGAATTGACATCTCTTACTAACATACAGCGAAAGGAAAGGACGATGACATTCCGTGACGTTAAAGAACTAAGTTAGCGATGTCAAATTAGTTTTGGCCTTGAATTTTTCCGTATTTTTAATCCACACGTTTTAAGATGTCAACTATAATTGTGTGGATGTGTCAGATTGACTAAATTTGACAGATCTTATTTACATTAGTCTCTTTCTTGTTTTATTGGACAGACAAAGATGGAAATAGTCTAATTATAGTTTAGTTTGTGACCAAGAGAATCGGCACCAATGATTGTTTTATTTCCAGCAGCCATGACGATGACGTATTCATGTTTACAAAAGACAGAAAAGGGAACAAGAAATGTAGAAGAGAACATAGGAAACCTACCACATGTCATCAGGTAAGATGAACTACGTTAAAACTTACTGTAAGGCTCAGTGTGGGAAGTCCCACCCACGAGGTGGACCTTAGACCTGGTAATGGTCGCAGGATGCTCCTGGATGCAGGCAGTGCAGACCCGGTCATTGTGGCTATCTTTGGGGAGGCGTAAAATTTATACCATTGATTAAGTCAATGACTCTCCAACTGTAAACCTTGGGGTTACATATTTCATCGGTTATCGTAAAAACAAACAAACTACTATAATTAAAAAAATAAAAAACATGACTGCAAAAATTGCACATATATTTGTACTTTGTTTACTCGTCAGTTTTTGTTAACGACGTTTTTTATTTACAGTGTTGTATATTTTTTTAATCTACTTGTCAAATTCTAGACGATAAACATAGATACGACCAGATTAATAAAATAAATGTAGGCTGGTATTAATTAACGTTTTAAAGTGACCACATTGGTTTCTTTTTCTTTTGTACTAGTTACTCGGAACGATGCAAGGATTGTAACGATACCCCATACATCTAAATCGGTTCAGGCGTTTAAAAGTTATGGTGGAATAAAGAAACTCACATACATACATACATAGTTTAAATTAAAAATAAATAAAAAAAATATCTCTAGGACTTCCCAGAGATATTCTACATTATGTATGTAATATATAAACTCACGCCTTTTTCCCATGGGGGTAGGCAGAAACTACAGAATTCCACCTGTTACGATCCTTACATACTCCTTTCGCCTCATCTACGTTCATACATCTCGTCATACAAGCACGCCGGATATTCTAGACTTCTAGAATTCCTCCCTTCCACCATGTATGTATGTATAAAAATGTTCTCATATATTATGTTTGTTGCAGTGTGGCAAACACTTCGAAACTCAAGCAGCGTGTTGGAAGCACCACGTGTCAGAACACCCGCGCACGTCCTTCTACGCGCCCACCGAGAGATATATCTGTGAGATATGTGGATCTTCACTGGCTGTGAGTTGAATTCTTATTAAACACACATGTTTTTTGTGGCAAGCATAGTAGCGCACAATGACTCAATCAAAACATTATTGTGCCTTGGGGGGAAGTTAAAGTTTATTAGTAACATTAAAAAATACATGTTTTTGTGAATTTGTCAGTAGCTCCGCGGAGTCTCGGAATCTCGGTCGGATTTGTACCCAATTGATGGCAATAGACTCGCCTCCTATTACATTGGAATAACTGGCTAAATGTGGGTGTACTAATGGGTACACCTCTGCCTAACCCTTTGGAGATAACAGGTGTTGCGATATTAATGATATTTTATTAAATACTTTTTTCCCTTTCATCTCAGCCGGGCAGCATCCGCACGCACAGAAACATGCACACGCGAGAGAAGCTCCATACCTGTGATACTTGCGGGAAGCAGTTCCACGCCACAGTGGGACTGAAGCGACATCTACTGGTGAGTCAGCGAACATTCAAGTTATAAGGGAGGGGTAAGGGATAGGCTGGTTTTGTTAAGGGTTTTTCCAACATTTGTTTATCGGGTATTTCTAAGTAGCAGCCTCGGAGTCTGGATTTGTGCCCGGTTGATGGCAATAGGCTCGCCCCCTATTACATGGGACTTAATTACTAAATTCCCACCTAATGAGACACAATTGATTCTCTATTGTTCTGACCTACCGGTAAATCAGCCGTGGTTTGACCGGTTAAACAACTAGCGAAATGTGGGTCTACTAATGGGTACACCTCTGCCTAAACCTTCGGGGATAACAGGCGTGATTATTTTTAAATCGGACCAGTAGTTTCTGAGATTAGCAAGTTCGAACAAACACACTCTTCAACTTAAAATATTAGTAGGTATAGATTAATTAATATATTATGTTCTGTGTATTACAGACACACACTGGAGAAAAGCCTTACTCGTGTTCGCTATGCGATAAGCGGTTCACACAGAGCAACAGTATGAAGCTACACTACCGCACTTTCCATCTGAAAGAACCTTATCCTAAGAGGTATGTACAGTTGAGAGCAAATCAAAATAATATAATATGTAATACAATTGACTCGACTGCCTCGTTGGTGTAGTGGTCGCAAGCGCGACTGCTGTGCATGAGGTCTTGGGTTCGATTCCCAGGTCGGGCAAAGTGTTATTGGGTTTTTCCATCAGGAGTGTCTCAGTAGCAGCCTCGGAGTCTGGATTTGTGCCCGGTTGATGGCAATAGGCTCGCCCCCTATTTACTGGGACTAAAAACATAACTGCCGAAATGTGGGTGTACTAATGGGTACACCTCTGCCTAACCCTTCGGGGATTACAGGCGTGATGTTATGTTATGTGTTATGTAATACAATTAGCCTATTATTGTCCCACTGCAGTGATCAATGCTCGTGCCTTCTCTGTATGCTCTTCTATTCTTTAATTATAATTCCAGGTTTCCTTACGATATTTTCCTTCACCGATTTCAATGATGTCCAAGATAAACTTGAGAAAGTACATATGAATTGAAAAGTCACATTGGTATTTGCCCAGATTCGAACCCATGCATGAGAGGCGGGCGCCATAAACACTGGGCCATAGTGGTGTTTTGAAATGAGTAGGATTGCCCTCTTACTACATCCATATAAAATGAGAAAGATAAATCAAAAACCTTTTTTAATATTGACATTGGGTTTCTTGTCTTTACAGAAATCGTAGAAAAAACAAAGACGAGCCTAAAACAGCTGACCCAGAAGATTCCAACAGCGAGTCGGATTCCGATAGCAGTTTGCCGGACATGGAGCCGGAACTTCACGGAGTTGACCCGGTCAAACCCGTGCCTGACGCTATGCCGGACAAACCGAGTGATGAAAATGTGCATTATTTGACACTGACTTAGGGGTGGAAGAGACATTGTGAAGCATAAACTGAAAAATCCGGTATTCGGAATTAGCCGACCCGATTTATTATAGGGAGAGACATCGTATATAGTAATCCATGGTGAAAGTTGTCGTTGCGATGTCCTTTTCACCCATTTCTTGAGCGGGTCGGCCTATTTCGTTCGGAATTCTCTCAACTGTTTTTGAATGCCGAACCGAATAATTGGGAATGCCGAACCGAATAGTCCATTAGGGCTTTTTCAATTTATGCGACAATTTTTCATGGACAATTGTCTATTTTCATACTCGATGAAGATTTATGCTCACGACTGTACACCCAGTCGTAAATAAGTTGAGTTTTTAAAAAGTTTTAGTTTTGTAGAGTGTGGTCTCTGTCACTCACATAAGTGTGTCTCTTTCTGACGCTCCACGTTACCGGGAACTATTATTATCTTCTATACCAGTCAAAGCCAGTGTGTTTGTGAAGTGTGTTAAGTAGAAGAATGTGTCGATTATTTATCGTCATTAATCTATTGATGTGACTATTAAATTGTAAGAATTAGTCTTTTGTTTTATTTAAAAATGAACAGTGAACGCAGACGGACGCGTTTACGTTGTGTAAGAATCGGTTACCTACAAAAAACACTCAGCTATGCCTAAAGATGGTTTCACCGACTATGCGAATTTTTGTCTCCGTTTGTTTCGGTTATTCTCCGAAACGGCTGCACAGATTTTAATCAGACTTTCACTGGCAGACAGCTGATATTATAAGGAGTAGCTCAAACTACTTAAATTTTAGTAAATAATTTGCCTTCCACGCAAAAATAACTTGCGATAACGGACGTAAGCTTGTGTCTATTATAACGCAATAACTATTGTTATTTTTCTAGTGCTGATTTTTAATCTGTAGAACAAATATGGCATTTTGACATATTGTGCATACAAAACCTGTCAAACTGTCATATTTATTCCTGAGATAAAAGTTATCTTTTGTTTAAAAAATAGCCGTAAATGGAATGGATAGCTCTCAATTCGTACCCATAGATTGCCAAAACTTAACAATAAAACAACGAAACGTAAGTTTTAAAATTATATGTACTATCGATAGCTTAGATTAGATCACATAACATAGTATAGCAAAGAGTCTACGGGTGTTCTCCATCATTTATTCTAACTTTTGTCACTTTCTTTCCTCGTCTTCTCTTCTTGTCGACGGCCCAGTATGTCTCGGGGAGCGCAGCAGTTGCCACTCTGAAAAAGAAAAAATATTTTATGTCTTTGAAAAATATATTATTGTACATATGTCGTGATTGCCCAGTGGTTGAGGCGCCCGCCTCTCATGATGAGGTTTAGGATTCGGATCCAGGCAAGTACCAATGTGACTTTTTCAATGTATGACTGCCTCGTTGGTCTAGTGGTCGCAAACGCGACTGCTGTGCATGAGGTCTTGGGTTCGATTCCCAGGTCGGGCAAAGTGTTATTGGGTTTTTCCATCAGGAATTTCTCAGTAGCAGCCTCGGAGTCTGGATTTGTGCCCGGTTGATGGCAATAGGCTCGCCCCCTATTACATGGGACTAAAAAAAAAACATAACTGGCGAAATGTGGGTGTACTAATGGGTACACCTCTGTCTAACCCTTCGGGGAGAACAGGCGTGATGTTATGTTATGTACAGTGAACAAAAGAGATACGCAGGGTCGTCAGATATAGTTGAAGTTTTCTTAGACACCAATGGATGTGTTCGATTAAAACCTAATTAATGAACAAACTTTATTATTTTGTAATACTAATATATACAATATTTACAAACTTAATAATAAAAATAAAATAAAAAACAACCAGAATATAAAAAAAAGAGAAACTAAAATTAAATGGCATCAAAAAATTCATCCGCATATTATCATTCATTCATTCATTCATTCATTAATGAACTGTTTATTATCTAATTTTGAAATTAAATTAGAAAACATCCATCGGTTTCTAAAAACTAAACTAAAAACTTCAACTATATCTGACAAGCCCGCATACCTATCTCTTTTACTGACTGTACTTTCTAACTTTATCTTAGACATCACTGACACCGTTCCGTGCCTCGGAAAACGTTAAAATGTTCCGGCTGTCAAACGTGGATCTCTGACAGTCGTTACAGGTCGTCAGAAGCCCGAAAGTCTTACCAAAGGGTATCGTATTACCCAGTTACTAAATTGTGGAGGTCAGATAGGCAGTCGCTCCATGTAAAATACTGGTATTCAGCTGCATCTAGTTAGACTGGAAGCTTGGAAAAAGGCTTTTGATATAGGTGAGGAATAATAATTAGATGTTAGTCGAGCGGTGCCTAGGTAAGGTCTAAAACTTACAATATTCAGCTACTCACAGAATCATGATCACTGGAATCGTCTGTATCAGATGTGGAGTCGGTGTCGTAGTGTCCGAGGCCGGGCAGCAGGCCGACGCAGTGCAGCGTGCCGTCCTCGGCTGCGACGCTGTTGCCGTTCTGTGCGTTGCTGGGGAGAGCATAAGGTTTATTTCTCTGTGTATCATCCTTTGTTATACAAGGTGTATAGTCTGGAATAGCACATAGCCTACTTTTCCCGTAGGATATTTATTAACATTGACGCGGACGACGTCGAGGGGAGAAGCTAGTATGTATTTAGAAATATAACTTGTATGTTTTGTTAAAATAAATAAATAAAATACCGTCAAACAGCATGAATCGCGAAAAAACTCTTAAAGGGATTTTACGTTAAAATAATAGCCAATTGTTGCTACTAATTAAGGACACTAAGTTTTAAGTTAATAATAAGACATCACACATCACACCGACATCATTCCGTGCCTCGGAAAGCACGTTAAGCTGTTGGTCCCGGCTGTCATACGTTGATCTTTGACAATCGATACGAGGCGTCAGAAGCTTGAAAGTCTGACAACCAGTTTTTCCGAGGGGTGTCGTATTACTCAGCTACTGGGATGTGGAGGTCAGATAGGCAGTCGCTCCATGTAAAATACTGGTACTCAGCTGCATCCGATTAGACTGGAAGCCGACTCTAACATAGTTGATGAATAAGGTTAAAACATAAGAGTCCTTTTTGGCAATATGTACATTATTTAAAGCTTAAATCAAATTTTCGTCCCGATTCACCCCGTTTGACTGAAATAATATTATTATGTACAATTTAAAAGGCCTCATCGGGAATGCCTTAATAATTTGAGCTTACTTGTTAGGGCTGCTAGGTACAATTCCGTTTGTCTTCGGCGGCGGGGAGTTCTTCTCTGGCTTATCACCTTCCATCTCGCTGGCCTTGCGTTTCCTTACAACAACCTGCAGAGAAAGAAGAAAATAGAAAAGAAATCTTCGTTTTCAGGCAGTTTTTGCCTATGAATAATAAACTAATATTATTGCAAACATTTGTACTACAATGGCGCGCCCCTCCACAAATTCAAAACTTTTGAATGTATTTGTGAAAATATTTACAAGACTCACAACGCATGTGTGCGAACTGAGACAGCTCTCGAAACAAAATCAAATCAGCGATTTGTTGCTCGCCAAGCGTCGTCATTGATTACTAATTATTATTAGTACGGCAGTGCACTGACATATTATATGAAAATTACACGTCTTGCGTGGTCTTGCTAGTTAAGATTAGTTGACCAACAAATCTGCCGGCCTGCTACTAAAGACGAATACATACAACTGCATAGAAATTCTTTCATGTGGCTATGACTACACTCTAGTACACAGTACACACATTGAAATATTAATGGAGGGGCGCGCCATGTTATAGTAGTTTATCTATATTGTTGTTAACGAATTTATTTTTGTGTGCACATAGTCTGTGTCAATAAACATTTTTTCTTTCTTTTCTTTCTTTCTTTCTTTCTTTCAACGAAATTACAAATTATTGTTCCGTGCAGAAATCGAATCCGCAACACGCAGCGCAGTAGCCAAGCGTTCAACTAACCGAGTCACCCATTTAAAGTGGTTCAACTTCAAAAGTACTGTTACAACTTACCCCCTGTAGTTTGTTCTTCTGTGTCTGCACCTGCGACGTGGTCTGCTGACGCGCCGGCGCGAGCTGAGCTCGCAGACGAGTCAGCTCCTCGCTCTCGGCCAGGTTGGATACCCGCTCTCTGAGAATAAGTAGTTCTGTCAGATTTGAATTTAAATGTAGAATTTTAGAATACCTTTTATAACTAGAATAATAATAATACCAATTTCTGATATGATTGCAAACAATATTGCCACAAAAACATAACGTCACGCCTGTAATCTCCGAAGGTTTTGGTAGAGGTGTACATCCACATTTCGCCAGTTATGTTCAATTCCCATATAGTGAGCCTGAGCTGGCTAGAGGGCTGCTACTGAGAAATTCGTAATGGAAACTCTTAATAACACTTTTCCCGACCTGGGAATCGAACCCAAGACCTCATGCTCAGCAGTCGCGCTGTGCGACCACTAGACCAACGAGGCAGTCTCCAAGCAAAAACAAGTGTTACAATAAAAAAAATAAGTTACCTGAACTCCCGCATTTCCCTCTGCTCTTCAATAGAGATCTGTTGAGCTGCATTAGCCTTCGAGCGTTCCACCAGGTCCAAGAAACCGACCTCATCGTCGTCCAGACCGCGGATCATGTTTTCTAAAGGAAAGAGACGAAACTATTTGTTTGAAAGAGACAAAAATATGTAGTGGGTACTTTTTCTCTAGACAAGCTCCTTGACAAAAAGGTCTTTATAGTGTTTCAATAATAGAACTTGTCATTGAAATAAAGGTCTATTTTGGTAAGTGAGAAGGTGATGCAAAAATTTCTAAACAAAAACAAACATCAAAAATAAAAGATAACAAATTTAAATAAATACTGTTTTTATAATGTTTGGTTTTATTTGGAAATCCATACTATTATTGCGAAATGTGATACAAATTCTTTTTTGATTTTGATGAAACTTGGTACGGGTTAAATTTGGACTTAGTCTGTATCCGCTATAACCGACATTTACGCGGACGAAGTTGCGGGGAAAACCTAGTATTTGTAATATTTGTTCCGAGTCTACTTACTGAGTTTATGAGCTTCTTCATATTCGGCTTCCTTCTGAATCCTCTGCTCCTCCAGACGCTGGTACAGCGGCCGGGTGTCGTAGGGCTCTTCTGGCGCCTCTGAAAATGAAAATCAATGAAAAAGACTTTACATTTTTGTTTAAGTAAATAAGTAAAAAAACATCGTCAGAAAACCTGGACTCATCATCATCTGCCTAGCCTTTTCCCAACTATGTTGGGGTCGGCTTCTAGTCTAACCGGATGCAGCTGAATACCAGTATTTTACATGGAGCGACTGCCTATCTGACCTAGACAACCCAGTAACTGGGTAATTACCCCTTGGTAAGACTGGTTGAAAACCTGGACTTATTACTCAATAAATATGATTAGTCTATTTACGACTATGTTGGGGTTGGCTTCCAGTCTAACCGGATGCAGCTGAATATGGTGAAACAATAAAGGTAAATATAAAACAAATATGATAAAGGTGTAAGTTATCCTAGCTGACAGAGCCTGTTCACGAACATGATGCATAGATCAGAACCATTATCTCAACCATTTTCAGCGTATCCAAATGATCTAACCTACACTCCATCAGTGAGACAACATTATATTACAGGCATTGGATTTTTAGTGCCGTGATGGCCCAGTGGTTAAGGCTCCCGCTTCTCATGCATGAGGTTGTGGGTTCAAATCCTGGCAAGTATCAATGTGAATTTTTCAATTCATATGTACTTTCTTAAGTTTATCTTGGACATCACTGGTATCGGTGAAGGAAAACATCGTAAGGAAACCTGAACTTACTGTTCCACTGTCAGAGGCCCTTGAGGTGGTTTAGAAACTCTGACACTAGGGTGTGTAGGGTCGTAAGGCCTTACTACCTACACGATAAGAAGAAGAAGAGGCATTGGATCATAAAATTTACTATCTTACTATGTTAACACAGAGTGATCATTCACTAACTCATGCCCAAGGAGCAGTTGGCCCATTGGCCGTGGGAAAACATACACAGTTGTGTGTGTACTGCACTTGCACGTTTGAGTAGATGTGCAACAGGTGTGTTTTCCTGCAGCCAACAGGTTAGACAGAGATACATTTTCCAGTTACAGACCTAACTCATTCATTACCAACAGAACAGGGTACAGTTCTTGTACAGTTCTATTTTGATATTGAAGTCTAAAACTTAACAAATACAGTTGAAAATTGTGTACCAAAAGCCATTCAAATTTTGTAGTAATTTATATTATTTAAGATTATGTAATAGTGGTACTCAGTAACTAGAATCTAAGTCAACTTATGTTTGTTATAATTTTAAATAAATAAACAACACTTAAATTGCAAGTACATAAAACCAGAACATAGTAAATCAAAATAAAAGAATAGGATGAAAATAAACTTAAGGAAAATTTAAATTAATATTGGCTAATGGACAACCCAGTAAACAAACTTGTCTGTGTTTTGTTCTTCAAGCAATTTATTTAATCCCTTACAGCTCTAACAATGGAAAAAATCAACACTGTGTGAAAATGATTATTTTTTTTAGATTTTTTCAGCAGCCAAGCAACTTTTTCTTAAATTGGGTGAAATCCTAACATCAGACTGCTAGCTATTGAGAAATTCCCATGCCTAACCTATGATTAAATCCAGGGCCTCATCCTCACCCCTCAGACTTGCGACTACTGGGCCAAAGAGGTCGTCAACAATTATTTATAGCGAATTAAGTCGATTTATTACCCCTGAACTGTACTTTAATTGTTTGAATATATCTCACAGCTTTATCTGCTAGAAGGTTCTTAATATTACGTCCCTAAGTCTGTAAAGTACATGCTAATTAAAGGTGCCGGTGATTTCTACAAAACTGACTTGTGTATTTCGCATTAATTATTAAGGCATTAACTACATAGATCTGTTGAATTTTAGCAAGACAACAAAAAGTATTTGTAATTTATTTTTGATACGTTGTTGATACAAAAACTGCAGCGTCATCATGTGTTTTTAATTAAATTTACAAAAATACGTAAAAAGATATCATTTGATAGCATAATAATACGTTTTTATCAATGCCATACCATTGTGATGCGCGTACAACAAATTCCGTTACGTACCTTCGGGCTGGTCTTCAGTGCGTACTTTATCCCATTCCTCCTGCCTTCGTCGTCTCGCTTCCAATATTTCGGACTCCGATATAAATCCTGAACTCATTTTATAATTGAATAATATTTTGTATTGTCGAAAAACACGACTTCTCTCACCTGTCGTTTAGTAACCTATCTTTTTTATTCATATGATTGATCACTTGTAGGCAAAGGAATTTTTTATGTTATTCCAAAGAAATAAAAATACTACAATAATTTCACAAAAATGTGTTAGATTATAAATCATTATAACTAGCTAGATTTATTATTTAGAGTTATCATTTCATATACCCACTATAGATCAATATAACTTTTCTTTAAATAAAAAAATAAATAATCAAATCAAACAAAATAGAATGAAATGAAACGTAAATAAAATTTGGCAGAAATAGAGGTAAGTTTACAAAGTATGATATTTTGAGTCAAGTTAAGACATTGTTGAAATTATGAATGTAATATTGTGAGATTGAACTCGAAAAATAATACTAAATACAATTAAATAGCTTATTTTGATAGAAAAATAAAAGCTGAGTATTGATTTCTATGTTATTTTTATGATACATTATTCGTTTATTCTTTTATTTTGTCTGGCTCAGGCTTTATAAACGAACAGAAAATTTGGTGGTGTCACTGTCAGATTTGAGATTTCAGCCAGCCAAGCGAAGCGAGCCGGTTAATTTTCGCATAAAATTACAATTTCAAATGAACTTTCTTCACAACTAAAATCTGAAATCGAAAGATTAATATCATTAAAACATGTCTGAAGTAGAAAATAATGAAGTATCGGTGGAAAATGAGCAGAAAGACTATGTCGTAGATGACAAAAATAAGTTCGTTGTTCAGTGTAAATTTTGCGGTTCGAAGATATTAGATATAAAATCAGCGAAGTATATCACATTAGAGGTATAATTTCTAACTAGCTACTTTCATTTTGGCGCTTTCTTTTACTTGCATAGCTGCATACTTAATTATAATAAAATAATTGAATTTTTAATTTTTTTGTGTGATTCCATTTTGTATTTAAAGCTTAGTTTTCGGTACATATTATCCCATAATATTTTCTCGAAGCATAATATGTACCCTAAAAAAACATTAAAAAAGTTATCTAACTATTATAAATCAGTTAACACTTTACACAATCTAATCAGAAAATACTTATGTTATGTTTTGAAAATACACTCTTATCTTACATTTGTATACTTAACCTCAATCTATTTCATTTACAGAAAGACTTACCGCTAATGCAGCAAGATACCCGAAAAGAAGGAGAAGTCCAAAATGAGCTTATCAAGGAGTTCTACCACGTAGAAAACATGTACACGTTTGAAAATATCGGTTTCACACACACCGTAGAGAATTGCAAATACTTAAGTTGTGCGGACTGTGATGCGGGTCCTATTGGATTTTACGATATGGACACTAAACATAGTTACGTTGCTATATCAAGAATTCAACATGTTTAATTTATTTACAAGAAAATTTTCTGATTGCCTGGGTGTATTCTGTTGTTTTGAGCACTAGAATTGCAAATGGCAGACAAATTGTGACCATCACAGCACTGTAAAACCGTAATATTACGTACCATACCGTAACTGTAGCTACACACATTATGATTTACTTGCACAAGTGTATATTATTTCACAATTTATTGTTTATTTTAGTTACATTTTATTGGTCTTTGTTGTGTGTAGTAATTAAATGATAATATGATTGTATTGCAAGTAACTTGCAGAATCTTAACTGTGCTTTGTACCAGATAGAAGTAACACATCACTAGTAGAAGTATTTAGATAGTTCTACTGATTCTATTCTAAAATCAGTTTTATTTACAACATTTTCTATGACTAACAAGGTCATTGTTAATTTTCTTCCTTCAATTTGCGCCAATGAGTCTGTTCAATAACAGTTCAGAGTTGTGAAATCCAGCATGATGTTGTTGTGTACACAAATGGCTCAGATACTTGCGCAAATTCATTATACATAATTATTATGTCAATGCATGTCTTGCGCAAGTAATACTACTAGGTGTGTCACCTGCTTTACATGTAAGGCACAATTTGACTTTTCATTTGTATGTTGCAATCTGTCTGAACCAATGTTGACATACAATATTTGAAACATTTGAACTTTGAAATGTTTGCCTTGAATGTCTGCCTAACAAAGGAAAATAAAAAAATGTATAAGTACATCTAATCAATATATTATTACCATTTATGCTAAAATAGTGAATACAGATTCCGTAATCTTAAATAGATTTAAATATTTCGCAGTGTTCTAAAAAAAAATATTACTGGCCTTATGCATAGTCAAATTCTAAATTTAAAAATTAAGATTATGAAAATTCATAGAAGAAATAGTAGGTAGGTGTATTGAAAATTAAATTGTTAAATTAATTTAGAAAAAATAATGGTTATAATAAATGTGATCAGATAAATATTACAAATATGAAATATGTAAAAAGAAAGGGATTTCCTATAGATGAAAATGCTGTGTTCCAAAAAGTTATCATATCAATTTGCTCATTACAAAAATCATTCCGTTTCTTTTTTATGAAATTAAAATATAATATTTAAATATTGTTTGTAATATGTAAATGCTATAAGAAATAATAATGTGAGCTTATAAAATATTAAATGTGTTAAGTAAAATCTATTATTTACATTTTGTATCGATTTTTTTAATGTAATAAAAGCTTTATTGTGAATTTGTTTGTGTTATTTTGGAATTTCATTTGAAGAATTTAAAAAAGGCGATTTTTTTTACAATATCCTTTGCAATACGCTCGAGGAGCTCGTGGCTAAGTAATAACAGCCGCACGGGTCGATCCGTCAGGTTAAGCTACGCTTGCCGGGGTTGGTCCGTGGATGGGTGACCATCTTTACACACCGAGACTCCTCCGTGCCTCGGAAAGCACGTTAAGCCGTTGGTCCCGGCTGTCATAAGTGGATCTTTGACAGTCGTTACGGGTCATCAGAAGCCCGAAAGTCTGCGTCCAGTCTTACCTAGGGGTATCATATTACCCAGTTACTGGGTTGTGGAGGTCAGATAGGCAGTCGCTCCATGTAAAATACTGGTATTCAGCTGCATCCGGTTAGACTGGAAGCCGACCCCAACATGGTTGGGAAAAGGCTAGGCAGAAGAAGATCCTTTGCAATACGCCATTTTAACAATTGGTTTCACTAATTAAGTGTATTCGTTCCCATTTTTTCTACAAATTAATAATTTCGACAATGCTAACATCGTTTCCGTGGTGTAGCGGTTATCACATCTGCCTAACACGCAGAAGGCCCCCGGTTCGATCCCGGGCGGAAACATAGTTTTTGGTTTTCCGTTTATTTTACCTGTCTTTTTATTGTTTTTTTGTTTTTTTAATAATTTATTATCATTTATAAATATATTTTAGTAGAAGCATAATTCGATATAGCAGTATAGAGTAATACACATAACAGTGCTAGACTAACGCCTTCCAAAAACGTCTTAGTAACAAGTCGACATTGCTAAGACATTTTCAGTAGGCGTTATACAATTTTGTTGTACCAAATGTAAGAAAACGAAATCATATAAATCTCCCTCCCTCCCTCCCCCTTCCACGTGCTGTATAGGTACCTACTACGTATACTAGTTGCAATTCAAAAATGGAAAGTCAAAGTCAACATTAAATTATGTATTCTAATTAGAGCATTCAAAATCACCTCTGAACCACAGTCTGAACGTCATTTACATGAAACAATTATTTAATCTAGTTGCCCCTTCCGAAATGTTGTTTAGTATGAAAAAGACAACAACTGCGAGTATGACTCGCTTAACAAGGGTTCCGTACCACTAAACGTAAACGAGAAAGAAACACGTTCTCAGAGGAATTTGTTTGTATGGGACCCTCTTATTTCATTAGTTATCACACCGTAATAATACCACTCTGTTAAATTTTAATTGTATATCTATTACGATCAAAAGATACAGCCCTGTGACGGGCCCCTCTTCTCTACTCTAGGCATGTGCTTAGGGCCCCACGAAAGTCAGCCCCCGCCTACCCGGGTTCAAAGAAAAAAAATAGTACTATTAATTACCCGACCTAATGACAAAATATTTGATTTACAGTGATATTTACAAGTTAATAAAATAGTATTATGTTTTATTTAATAAGTGATTAAATAAATAATTGTCAGACGTAATTGTCAGCGTCTAAAAAACATTCTTTACCTTGAAATTGGCTTACATAACAACAATCTAGAGGATCTAACTGCTTTTTCTCACAACAAATTAAACAATACTATTAGATACACATTCATTTCACTTTCATGAACAGGTTTTTCTTGATTGCAGCGTGACTTTATGCATGTCTGATGGTATCTCTGAGTATCGGCGCCTAAACCTCGAGACGATCAGTCTAGCATCTGTATTATTAAAAGCTGTTATTTCCTGCTCATTGGTCTAGTGGTCACAAAGCGCGACTGCTAAGCATGAAGTCTTGTGTTCGATTCTCAGGAAGGGCAAAGTTTTATTGAATTTTTCCACCAAGAATTTCTCAGTAGCAGTTCTCTGAGTCTGGATTTGTGCCCAGTTGATAGTATAAATAGGCTCGCCCCCTATTATATGGGACTTAAATATAGGTGGCGAAATGTGGTGTACCTACTAATAGGCACACCTCTGCTTATCACTTCGAGGATTACAGGCGTGTCATCTGTAGGTATGTATGTCCTGCAATTTTGCAATCAATATTTTCTATTTGTAATATTAGCGACAATCAATGTCAAAATAATATTATGTAGGTAAATTAAGGACATTTTTGACAGATTCAGACTGCGATTGGATTGCGAACCAGGGACGTAGCTACCGCTGTATCAGTCGTATCAAAGATACGGCCCCACCTGCAGGGGCCCCGAAAATTCGTAAAATATTATCATTACTCAAGTCCTAAGCAGTACGCTAAACTTCCTGGGGAAAAAGAAACAAAATATTGTTTTTTCTATGGCAAATCTTTACCCTCTATTTAGGCTTCGCCGCGGTCAGGTCGAAGGGCCCCCCAACAAATATTATTACAGGGCCCGTCTAGGATACCTAAGCTACGTCACTGCCTTTTGCAAACCTTCCTAACAGATAGAAAAGCTTTTAAAATAAAATTGTCCTCTGATTTTCAGTTCAAAAGTCACAAATGGTCACAGTCATAAAGTTCATATTAATATCTAGAAGTGTTTGTTGTCTGTGGCCATGAAATCAGCGTCAAGATTTGCAGTTAGAATTAGAAGCGAGCGATTACGAAAAGTAAGTAAATATTCGTTTACAAATCTTTACTAAAATTATAAAGCTGAAGAGTTTGTTTGTTCAAACGCGCTAATATAAAAATTATTTTACTAAGAACAAGCTACGTTTTCCCCGAGTAAAATGGGCCAACTTATTACATAACATCACGCCTGTAATCCCCGAAGGGTTAGGCAGAGGTGTACCCATTAGTACACCCACATTTCGCCAGTTATGTTTTTTAGTCCCATGTAATAGGGGGTGAGCCTATTGCCATCAACCGGGCACAAATCCAGATTCCGAGGCTGCTACTGAGAAATTCCTGATGGGAAAACCCAATAAGACTTTGCCCGACCTGGGAATCGAACCCTAGACCTCATGCACAGCAGTCGCGCTTGCGACCACTAGACCAACGAGGCAGTCAACTAATTAATATTCAAAAAATTGGCATCCGTAAGAAAAAACACGCGAACAAGGTCGCGGGCACGAGCTAGAGATATGTACTTGTAACTGTTTAGGTACTTCAATATGTCACAATGTTCAGGGTAGAGTCGACTCTGCCCTTCTCTTTTCTTCAAAATTCGGAGACCGTGAAAGTTTATTTAGGTGATCTAGAAGATAGTTACTTTTTATCGAAATTACCTGATCATGAGACAGATGTTCTAGTAGATAAATACTTTTTATCTATAACTAGGCTTGCTATATGTATAAAACCTAAATCCATTCTAAAATATTAGATGACTACAATTTACACCAGAGTGGCTTTTGCGCGCGACTTCGTCCGCATAAATGTCGGCTATCGTGGACTAACTCGAAGTCAGAAAATACAAACTTTGCTCCCCTTTTTCAGCTTCTAAGGGGTAGAATTTCGGAAAAACCTTTCTTATCGGATGTCTACGTACAAGGAAAACACCCACACAGTTTCAGTAGGCTTACTCTTGAACAAAATCGAGAATGAGATTGGAATCGACATTACATGTACATCCGATTCAGTTTCAATTCCAATAAATATAAGAAGACATTTATTTATAGAAATAACGAGTTATTTAATATTTTAAAATTTGGTAATTTACGTTTTCATTTGTACGGCAACCTCATGTCAATCGCTGTAGTCAAACATGCAGTCGATTCCAATCTCATTCTCGATTTTGTTCAAGAGTAAGCCTACAGGTCTCTACGATCAGCGGTTTAGGCTGTGCGTTGATCCGTCAGTCAGTCAGTCAAAGAGATATGGATAAGCGGGGAAGCTTTTAAGGAGTAAAATCTCCACATCGCTATCAATGAGACAAGTGCCCAAAAGGCTGGCAAGTATTGCCACGTTCATAAAACCTTGTAAGTCCAACTTTGCTTTGTAAAAGCTATTACAATATCGGTAAGTATAGAGTAAATAAATAGCCTATTGTAATAAAACAGATTTGTGTAAAAATACATGTACATACAACGAAGGTCACTCGATATACCTACTTATTCAGTTTTTAGGGTTCTGTAACTCAAAAGGAAATTTCGGAACCTTTATAGCAGGTGTTCCAAAACTTATTTTGTCTACTTTGAGAATAAATTAGAAGATGTAGTGACAAAGATAGAAAAGGGTATGCTTAGATGGTTCGGTCATGTTGAGAGGATGAGTGAAAGATGATTCACAAAGCTATATAAATACATAGCAGAGGTGAGTGGTAACGCAGGGAGGGGTCGCCCTAGGAAGACCTGCACTGACCTTATTGGTGAGGTCCTTCAGAAAGGTCAGGTGCGGAGTACTCGTAACCGGAGTGCTTGTATGACGAGATGTATGAAAGTAGATGAGGCGAAAGGAGTATGTAAGGATCGTAGCAGGTGGCATTCTGTAGTTTCTGCCTACCCCCTTAGGAAAAAGGCGTGAGTTTATGTAAGTATGTATGTATGAGAATAAATTATTTTCTAGTGCCCCCATTTTTTCAGCAACTTATAAACCACCTAGTAGACGATACATTACAAATGATTAAACTTCTACGATTATATTGTTTTTGTATGATGTGTTAAATATCATATGGTGGTACGGAACCTTTTGTATGCGAGTCCGACTCGCACTTGGCCAGTTTTTTTCTTCAGATTATTATCATTATCATGGGAACAATGAATGGCAATCAAAGATCTCTTCCTGACCCTCAAGAGTGGAAGGTCGCCACTTCCTTCGATAGATTTTAAAATTAGTTGATAATTTCTTCTAATTTTATGGTCGTAATCTATCTAATTGATTAGTTTTGCCTGTATGAATTTTATGATAATCAGCCAGCATTCTGGGTTGTGGAGGTCAGATAGGCAGTCGCTACATGTAAAATACTGGTATTCAGCTGCATCCGGTGAGACTGGAAGCGTATCTCAACATAGTTGGGAAAAGGCTAGGCAGATGATGAGTCAGCATGTTTATGGTCCAGGACTAAAGATTCTCTTATAATCATGAGAAGGGGTCATTCATTAATCCACAACATGATAATTAGTGTGATCCGCGGTAAAGTTTTAGACTAACCCTACCCAAAAACGAAACCAAACACACACACATACACGTAACATCACGCCTGTAATCCCCGAAGGGTTACGCAGAGGTGTACCCATTAGTACAATCACACAGTCCTATGTAACAAGGGGCGAGCTTATTGCCACCAACCGGGCACAAATCCAAACTCCGAATCTGTTAAGAAATTCCTGATAGAAAAACCCAAGACTTCATGCTCAGCAGACGCGCTTTGCGACCACTAGACCAGCGAGGTAGTCAAATCAAATATTAAGAAATATTTGAAGACTTCAATTCTCGTGTTAGGTAATCGACTCGAGTTGTTAAGTACAAAGTCAAATGAATCGAGTTACAAAATCGATTCATGCGAAGCTCATTCTTGCCGCGGTCACCACTCGCTGTTCCAACAGCCACACAGAGCTTTCACTTTCAGTGTATTACGATGTTATGTGTGAGTTAGGGTTCCCAGAATGCCAGCCATACTTTATATTAACTTATCCTATTTTATTTTACTCCTTTATACTTTAGAATATCAGTGGCATGCCTATGGACAAGCCCAAAATATTTTATATATAATGCTCCAACAGTTTAAAAGTTATTAAAAGATGCAACATTTTTGAGCAGTGACAGAATTTTTAGATTTTTTCGGGCTTTTAGGGGCAAGCCCGAAGATTATTCTCATGGGCGTACCTAGGGAGGTACCTACGGCCATGAGAATACTCTTGGTAAGAGATTTCAGAACGAATATCGCTTGAATGGAACGCAAGCGCAAAACATTGAAATAAATAAATTTTCTGATACTACATTTTGTTTGCAATAACCTTTTTTTATTCGTCAAAGATGAATATTCGTTATTTTCATTAAAAAGTTACAAAATTACATTTAGAAAAAAATTTAAAAAATCCCCCGACGGCAGCCATCTTCGACCGATTTTCTTCAAGCTAAGAACACTCCCGAATAATTCACCTTTCAAACAAAATCAAAAACAGTCCATCCGTTCGAGAGTAGAGACACACACTGACACACAGACACGTCAAACCTAAAAAACCCCGTCGTTTTTGCGTCGGGAGTTAAAAAAAACTTGGTAACCCTAAAGTGAGGAGATGACGGTATAATAGCGTATAATCGTTTGCAGTTATGCGCAAAGCTAATGCTGTTAACTGGCTTCACCGGTCTGGGCTGAGACTAAAGTCATTATCAAGGTTTGGCGAAAGTGATATTGATCTTGAATGTGGAAACAATTGGGATGTCTGTGTTTTGTATTTTAATTAACTGTTGATTACTTTTGATTTCCAAGGTATTTAATTAAAAAAGTAATACCCGCCAAAGTCAAAGTAAAAAAATATATTTCCATCAGACCGTTTACAGGCACTTTTGAACTGTAGAGTTTCCTCACGATATTTTCCTTTACTGACGTCAGTAATATATTAGGTACAAGATAAACTTCGATAGTACAATAACAAATTGCAAAACCTTTTATTGGTACTTACTTGCCCAATTGGTGTTTTCTTGATTTAGCTTAACCTTTAATAAGGCATCAAGAGCTTTTCTATTCGTAAACATCTGAAAAATTTAATAACATCACAATAACATGCACATACATACATAAACTCACTCCTTTTTCCCATGGCGGTAGGCAGAAACCACAGAACGCCACCTGCTACGATCCTTACATACTCGTAATAACATACACTGCAATAAAAAACACTTAATATCAGAAACAAAATTTACAGCGTCAAACATGACAAAGGTAAGCACAAAATACTAATACCTATATGCTTTCGGCACATTAACATAAAACACACCTTTTTCAAGTTTGACTTAAGAAGCCGTCAAAATCTCTGAGATTAAAATATGCACTATACAGTAGTGTAAGGCCGTGCAGGAATTTTTTAGTTATAACATTTAAAACTGGATTTCGCAAAAAAAGCCGCGACAAAAAGTTGTCACTTTAAAATCGCCGCTACCAAAAGGTTATGGCGCAAAATTAAAAATCGCACAATCGCAGTAATGTAAATTATACAAATATAAGTATAGAGAATTCTAATTATTTTGTACTTGTGTACATTTTAATTTATTTAGGTAGGTAATTGTCTTGTTTTTTTATTGTATATCTCTTATTTGGTTGTACATAAATTTGCACTTGCTATGTTATCTCTTCACTACCTTTGGTTGACTAGTAGAGAATGCCTGAGGAATTAAGTCCGCCTTTGTACTTTTTTGCTTAGAGTTTGTTTAAATAAATGATGTGAACAATAATGATTGTAACGTTTGGCTTGGTTGCATCGGCGTAGCCAAGTTTTGATTTTGGGTGGGGCAAAACTGACAAATATAAAGTATTACCCATATTTTATTTTATTTAAATGTACAAAACTATGGTATAATTTCTGGATTGTAAAACATTTTTTTAAGTGTAAGTAATTTCTTTCGTTTAGAATATTATTTTTGATGATGATTTAAATATTAAATAAATCACCCATGAGTCAGTCATGGTGGGGCAAGAGCCCCACTCTGTCTCACTATGGCTACGCCCATGCTTGGTTCTGTATCTAATTACACCCGTTACGTTAGTCTGTTCAGGTACATTCACACCTCAAAGATTACCAATTAATCAATACTCTTCCACTAGAGTAAGCAGGTTTCATGAATTACTACTTTAAAGCTTGTCATTCGCATAAACATGCGTAAGCCATAAATCATTAAAGGTTACTAAACTTTTACTGCGATGACATTTGATTTTGGAGGCGATGGCTAAAGAAATAAATATTGCTATTTACGCAAGTGTTGCTATTTAAAAATCCCTTGGTGGGCAGATTACTGTCGCTGATTAGTCATCATAAATATTTCTTTTGTAATTGTCTATATTATAATTATGTATGCTGCTGTGCCGGTCGGCGGCCGCGGCGGAATTTTAGCTTTTTAAGTTTAAAAAATTGACACGTATTAATGTCATTTATAAATTACTAGTTTCTGATCGCGAATTTGTCTGCGTAGACTAAAGAATATAGCTAAAAGCTAAAATATCACACGGGAACAAAAAACGTGTAAAAAAAATGGATATCTTATGTAATAAAGAGGCATTAAGTCCGCCTTTGTACTTTTGTTGCATAAGGTTTAAATAAATAAATATGCGAGCTCGGTATCTTTGTAGTTTGACAACGGTCCCGATTCCTTTGCTCATAAACTAAACTAAAAGTAGACTATTTCTATCCTTTTCTGTCCAAAAAAATAAGAAAGAGACGAATGTAAATAAGAGTTGTCAAAATTAGTCAATCTGACGCATCCATTCAATTATAATTGACATCTTAAAACGTATAGATTATAATACGGAAAATTTCAAGGCAAAACTAATTTGACATCTCTCACATAGTTCTTAAATGTCACTGTCCTTTTCTTTTGCTGTATATTAGTAAGAGATGTCAATTCTCTAAATTTAGTCTAGTTTGTGAACAAAGGAATCGGCACCAGTGACCGTATTTTAGCTGGAAGCTGGACTGGAGCTGACACGTTCTCCTGCGTCCTTACGATTTCTGAAATTATTACAGAAAAAAAAAACTCGACATATAGAGCCATTGAAAAAAAAATATAAAATCTAAAAAGTGTGTGTTATGCCCACTAATCGCAGGAACTCCTTTTCTGAATTTAAATATTTTTGCGTTATACAGCGCGTTTATCGAGGAAGGTAAAAACCTATATAATATCACGCTACCACCCACAGTAGCGGAGCAGTGATCAAAGACGTAATGAACGCGGAGGAAACCCGCTAGTTTCTATAAAAATATTTTAACTCCCATCAATCATGAACTTTACTATGCCAAGGTCGAACATTAGTTACGGTGTCGATGCATCTTACAAAAAAGTTTTACAAAACATTGTTGTAAGAATTTGTTTCATCTTTTTGAATAAAGGGCGAGCTTTTAAAACTTACACAAAAATGTATTACAAAATAAATGTAAAGAAGTTTTGTTACTATAAACAAAAGTTTAGCATTTGTGTAGGTACTTAAGACTAGCCTCATAGGCTGGTTTGCTTATGTATTGATTAGCGATCCGCCCTACCTTCGCACTGGTAGTATGTAGACACGTAAACCTTCCTCTTGAATCATTATATCTATTCATGAAAACCGCATTAAAATTCGTTTTGTAGTTTAAAAGATCTTAGCGTACAGACGAATGGTATGCGATTTTGCTTTATACTAGAGATAGAAATCTATCTAGAGATAGTAAAATAATCGCTAAGCCCAAAAAAAATCTAACTCAATTTCTTTTTTTTACACCTCTCCTATCATTAAGGCGCCATCATCGAATAGGTATATCGCTTAAATAGTCTCGCTGCGATGATAATATCCCATACATATTGATTATCAACGTTTTTACGGTAGAAGTAACATTCTACCGTAGAAACGTTGGAACGAAAACGGTTTTCAATTGTTTTTACGCCATCAATACCATGATTTGTTACCCACATACATCGCAAATTAATGATTTCTGAATTTCGATTGTATTGAATTTTCTGGCATGGCGTGAAAATTACCGTGATACTTACATCTGTGAAGATAGCGGTTAACACAGCAGCGAACTCTTTTTAAAGGTTCCTTTCTGCCAATGAAGGAATGACTGCCTCGTTGGTCTAGTGATCGCAAAGCGCGACTGCTGAGCTTGAGATCTTGGGTTCGAGTTCCATGTTGAGTAATGTTATTGGGTTTTTCTATCAGGAATTTCTCAATAGCAGAATCGGAGTCTGATTTTGTGCCCTGTAAATAGCAATAGGCTCGCCCCCTATTACATGGGACTTAAACATAACTGGCGAAATGTGGGTGTACTAATGGGTAGGTAGGTAGGTACATCTCTGCCTATCCATAAGTTAATTAGATTTTAATAACGTAAGCACGTTAACGTCAATTTAATAAGTCAATTATCTCTGTATCGGCTAGAGATAGCTCGCGGAGGTACTAGGCAAGCAGAAGCTACTTGGAACTTCTGTGAGTCTCTAAACAACATAGCTTATTTGGCAATATTTACGAATTCGGCTAACCGAAGTAAACATAGTATGTCGAGGTCAACTAAGCATTCAGGCACGACCTTTGTGACCTTTCCGTTGCCTATCCACGATATGTGTAGGCTAGTGTACTGGGACAATCGTGAAGACAAGTGTTATGGTCTTTATTTATGGTTTTAAAAAGCTGATAAAAAAAGTATTTTTTATTAATGATTTACCCTTGACTGTTTTTTTCTAATCTTTTATAAATTTTTAGTCCATTTTGAGGGTTGCATGTGTAACGAAAGCAAAAAAATATTATTTTTGATAATTATATGCTATTATTATAAATTAAATGGTATAATTGCTAAATTATTACATGATGGGAGAAATTTTTAATTGAAGATGATCATTTTAACATTTTAGTTCTTATTAGTATCTATGTAGGTCATAAAAATGAATTGCCGTATGTAAAATCATTACCTGAGATATTTTTATTTGATTATAATTTTAACCGTTATTTTCAGGACAAGGATTAAATGAAAGAAAATATTTCGGAAAATTCACTGGTAATATCGGAAATTTTGCGGAGGCGGGTAGTTTATACTATATTACAAAGTAATTAGCTGTCAGATCCAAAAGAGATTGTATTTAGTTAAAATATAAATACTCAAATAACTAATTTAAATAAAAAGACAATCAAGAAAAACATCGGAAGTTATGTTATAATAATTATTATAAATAATGTTTTATATAAAAATAAAATTTCCGTTATGTCTTCATGATAAGTACGTATTGGTAGATTTATGTAATAATTTTATTTGCATATTAACTATTAATGATAATAATAACATAATATTATGTAAATAATTATAAAAAGTTAGAGACAGTATTGTATCTTCTAATTATTGATTAAAGATTTTATCCGCGATTATGTCCGAGTGGAACTGGTACTTTTGGTAAGTATAGTAACATACATAACATCACGCCTGAAATCCCCGAAGGGTTAAGCAGAGGTGTGCCATTGCACATTTTCAATTAGGCCATTAAAATGTACTGTTGAACGTCATTATACAAGAAATAAAGAATTTAATCTAGGTGCCCAAAATAACATAATATATAGTATGTTATGTTATATCATAATTATGATATTTCAACAATAGTTTTCACGGTAATCATTGGTGGAGACATTGGTAAACATACATTAAAAAAAAAACATAAAGTCGAACATAGAACTTTTTAACATAGAACAGTTAAAAAACAAACAAACTTATTTTAATAATATAAGTACCTGTAAATGTATGCTTCTATTTTTACTTATTTCGGGTCGATAGAAGGTTTTCGAGAAAAGCTCATGTTATAAAACTACTAGCCAGTTTGGAAAATCGCGACTCCAAGGTAAAGGGCATTGGGAGGAACACGGATGTGTTTTAGTCAGTAAGAGTCTTACTATACTTCCTTTTCACACTTCCTTATTCTCCGCTTCGCTCAGAGCGAAAGAAATCATTTGATGATTACCCATCCTAAAAAAATGGATGCGACTGAATTAGTATAAAGGCACTTTTAAAGCATCACCCTTTTTCCAATATTCCTAGTTGCCACACTACAAAACCCTATACAACTCGTTTCAGGGTTGGATGCTTTAAATAGAATTATTATTTTAGAGTGTGACAACGATTTTTTATAACCACTCATTAATAAAAGTTGTCACAAACATTAATTTTAGTTGTTTATGCAAATTGAGAATAGAATATTGTTACGAAATCAATTAGAGAATCAGAATTTTTAACTAAGAATTGAATTCAATTATATTTAACAGTAGACTCGTTATTTTTTAATTGAAAGTCGAATGTAGGACACACAATTAAAAACAAATATTCCGATGTAATCGAGACATCTGAATTAACCAATTTAGTTAAATATTTAAAATAGGCATTTATATTGTTGCGTAACGTAAATATTTGTTTTAAAAATATTGCGTTATACATTTAATTGAATTGAACTGCAACACATGTTCAATTAAAATATGACGCATGTGACCAGGAGAGTTATGAATATGTATGTGGATGGATGGAGACCAAGAGGAAGACCAAAGAAAAGATGGATGGGTTGTGTGAAGAATGATATGAATGAAAGTGGGGTCAGTAATTGCATGACGGCTGACAGGACAGAGTGGAAGAAGAAAACGTGTTGCGCCGACCACAAGTAACTTGGGACAAGGGCAGGAAGATGATGACAGGTTCAATTAAAATGTTTTCTAAGACTTTTTTCATTGTGTTTTTTTTTTACCCACGTTAAGGTCTTTAGTTATTGCTCCGCCTCCGTCGGTCGTAGCGTGATGTTGGGTATATAGCCTTATTTATTAGTTATATATTCGGCTATCATTAACAAAGAGATGTTTTTCCAATCTGACTAGTAGTTCCAGTAATTAGCGCGTTTAAACAAAAAAAAAAACTCTTTAGCTTTATAATATAAGTTTAGATTTTGTGTTATTTTATATTTATATAAACTTTTTGCAACAGCTTATGGCACAGAAGCGGATTTAATGCCTTAGGCATTCTCTACCGTTCAACCAAAGGTGGTAAAGAGGTAAATATGTAAATCAGGGGTTTTAAATATTTTTTGTACATTGCTTTATGAAGACATTTGTGTTTTTTGTATTGATTTATGATTATTTAATTTATTATTTATATTTAATAAAAAGAAAACTCCAAAGATTATTTTAATTATTAGAAAATTATTTAAAAAAATAATTAAATCAGTGCTTGTGTGTGTTATTTAATTTTTATTTTTAAAATGGAACAGATTGATTGTACTGCAATCAATGCGCTTGTGTTTTTGCGCGAATCCTCAGGATTTTTCTTTCTTAACCCTTATGGTACCTAGCTTTTTGACGCGACGTCGTGATAATAATTAATATAATTCAGGGTAGCGAAATACCTACCCTAAAATACATGCATCATTTTATTAGGTACATTCGTTGCCTACCTACTTCATATTCAAAGTACTTTCAAAGCATTTAGAATAAGTATTGTTTAAGTTAAAAGTATACCCATTAAACAAAATGGCGGTAAATGGACATAATCTTACTAATTGACACGACGTTGTTCATTAGGCAAAACAAAAATTCTAAGTTATTTTTCTGCGTGAATATTTCTTACATAAGTTTTTTAAATGACTTGGCACTTTTAGCTCAAAGTTATGAAACATAAGTAAAGTCAATTAGCATACAATTATTATGAATGCGTTTATTTCTAAACTTAGGTTACCTAAGTATAAGGTACATTTTTGCGTTGTGTGCGTTGCATTGTGCGCTACCTTAAATAAAGATCTTTTACACTTAAAATAAAAGTTGTTTCTCAGCAAATTATTTTTTGCGCAATTTTATCTTACTACTATTGTAAATGCGAAAGCTTGGATGGATGTCTGTTACTCAATCACGCCGGAACGGCTAAAGATACAAAGTCTAGAATAGCTTTTAAGCTACTTTTTATCACGTTAAAATTTACGTTGATGCAGACAAAGTGGCATGCAGGATCTAGTGTTGCAAATAGTTTCTTAAAAAAATATTATCGAAATAAAAAAATACAAGCTATATTTCATTACTAATATATTATACTATTTCATATAATAGCACTTAATATAAAATTAAAAGTTGTAATACAAAACTAAACTAAAAACTAAAAAAAAAACACTTTTGTGTGTGCCAGTACCATAACGCATCAGTCTTGCGGTTTGCGCACCATTAGACAGTTTTGTCACAACGCGTACAATTGATAAGTTTAAGAGAATATGACCGACCATGACATGATGACAGTAACTAACAATTACTAGAATAATGTGTTTATCAAATGATATATATTTTAAAAAAAATGTGTTTTCATATTTTTTTTAAATCTAAACTGTATATAAGCCTTAACTGTATATTACCTACCTGCTTATAACAATTAACGTAAATACAAAACAAAGTGTGTACATTACATAACATCACGCCTGTGCGTGCAGCATCATCCCCAAAGGGTTAGGGCAGAGGTGTCGGCACCCATTAGTACACCCATATTTCGCCAGTTAGGTTTAAGTCCCATGTAATAGGGGGCGAGCCTGTTGCCATTAACCGGACACAAATACAGACGCCGAGGCTGCTACTGAGAAACTCCTGATGGAAAAACCCAATAACACTTTGCACGACTTGGGAATCGAGCCCAAGACTCATCAGTCGCGCTTTGCGACCACTAGACCAACGTGGCAGGTATTTCAAGTGTTGTGATTTCATTGTCACTTTTTACATATTCCTTCTTTGTACCTACTTTTAGTAAACTTAAGACTACAAAACACAGCAGTCCGCCATGATAAGTTGAACACCCAATCAAAGTGAATGACGTCACAAGTATGTAAACATTGCCACTTGATTTCGTACGAACTTCTTCACATTTTAATTGTTTTTACCTGCGTTTATAAAGGATTTCGTGATTTCCAACGATCAGTTGCTTCGTTGTTTGTCAACTCGGTGGTTAAACGTCCTTAGCTCAGTGCTTTACGACATTAATAATAACCGCACAGCTAATCTGAGGTTTGTGTCCGAGTTGGAATGTTTGGTAGCCGGAGCGAGAATAAAATTTTCCATCACTACCATGGCAATTTCCATGAGACTTTAATTTTTGTACCAAAGGTTGACGATACCTTAGCAATCTTATGGCGGTTGCAGATGTAATATATGTTGCAATAGTAAAAAAATGAGTTTTTTTTTGGAGAATGAATATAGGTACTGTGAAGGTTGCTTGCTAAAAGCAAGCAGGCTGGAAGACTTTTATTCTAAACTCTCTGACAAATCATTATTCGTATTTAAATTAAAATAAATATTTTTTATAATGACATTTGTTTGTTAATTCGCTCAGCAGGGAACAATAGAGTCAAAACCTATTTTCAATACAAGTATAAAACTGATTGTGCGTTTCAATTAACAATATTTGCGCCCTGCAAAAAACCCCATAAATCCAAGAGGTGGATTTCGGTACCTCATCACGTCATAGTGACGACAGTACCCACTTATAATATGGAAATAAGACAGAATAAATTATGAATATAAACAACTTTTACAGCATAACTGGCAATGAAGATTAAAAAAAGTTTTCTTCGTTTTTGTGGATGACTCCATTTTAATCTGAGATCCTGTTTCAAAGCACGTTAAGCCGTTGGTCCTGACTCTTATTCGTAGATCTTTAGCACCCCTTACATGGAGTCTGACAACTAGTCCTACCAAAGCCCCTTAGTACCCAGTAACTGGTTTGTAGTCAGCTGACTTTGACAGGTCCTTTGTTTTCGTGGTTGCTAATGCGACTGCTGAGCGTTGGTTTCTGGGTATGATGTCCAGGAAGAGCAGTGTTATTGTATTTTTTCATCAGATTAACAGTGGTAGCTCAGAGTTTGATAGTTGGTGATGTGACACCCGAGTGTCTCGGAAAGGAACGGTTGGTTCTGCGCCAGATCTCTCCCCGGTCGTGTTGTTTTGTCGTCCCATCAGACTATTAGAATAAGGGAAGTACAAGTGTAGGGTGTTTAAGGACACACTAATGCGCTATACCTAATATTTCTCTAATATATTTCCTGTGGCTAGACTCTATTGACACAGGCCGTCATGAACAAAATCAGTAGAGAGAAATTATTCAGCTGCATCCGGTTACACTGCAAGCCAATAGTTGGTATAAAGCTAGGCAGGTGATCATCATCTGCCTAGCCTTTTCCCAACTATGTTGGAGTCGGCTTCCAGTCTAACCGGATGCAGCTGAATACCAGTATTTTACATGGAGCGATTGTAGTAATATAATAGTAATTGTAGATTGCCAGTAACTGGGTAATATGATACCCCTAGGTAGGACTGGTTGTCAGACTTTCGGGCTTCTGACGACCCGTAACGACTGTCAAAGATCCAAGTATGACAGCCGGGACCAACAGCTTAACGTGCTTTCCGAGGCACGGAGGAGTCTCGGTGTGTAAAGATTAAAGCTAGGCAGGTGATGATGAATGAAATTCCAATGTCACATTTTAATGTGTGTGACATCATCCTTTCACAGATGATACGTTCCACATGAACGTTTATGAAAGAATTTTCTTATTTGTTTTGCTTTGAGCGAATTGGTGAGAATTAGAAATTGTTATAGACAAGGCATTTGCCATGTCTGTCGTGATTGGCGGCCGCCTCTCATGCATGAGGATGCGGGTTAGATATCGGGCAAGGCAAAATAAGTATTTAGTTAAAGTCAAGTTAAAACATTTATTTCAATTAGACCAATTACAGGCAAAACCTATCTACACAAATTCTGAAATATCAACCCTGATTACGCAAAATCTGACAAGATTTTATACAAGTGAAATTTGCCCCATCAATAGGGCAAATTTAGGGGCATATGCCACTGCAAAATTGAAGGCTATTTTGCTACAACAGGATGGCGGCTTGATGGGGCAAAGTGGAACTACTCCTATAAACTACCTCCCTGCCAAAGATCTTAGTACGTCAAGCAATTTTCGATATTTTGTGATGAATTAGTGAGTGACCTTTTGCTTTTATATATTTAGATTAATGTCTTTTATGACAACAAGCAAAACTGCACCTTATATTAGTAGGAAGTAGGTTTAAAAAAAAACATTCGCAGGTCATCAACCCCAACTCCTAGAAGTCAACAAAGATGAGGGTGAAAGTACTGAGCAGTATGAATCGAGTCACGTGTAGTAATCGATAATTGATCGGAAATCATCGGCCATCATCGCTTGTTTAGTTGCTAGAACTGGAAGTTCGGAATCCGAACGTGTTTTTTTATTTTAAAGAAAGCAATTAAAAGTTATGTGTTAGTTAGAAATTTTTGGGGTTTAGAGAAATTTTGTTAATTTAAAAGATATTTTTTTGAAATAACATCACGCCTGTAATAGTTAGGCAGTGGTGTACACCCACATTTCGCTAGTTATGTTGAGAAATTCCTGATGGAAAAACCCAATAACACTTTGCCTGACCTGGGAATCGAACCCAAGACCTCATGCTAAGCTGTCGATTTAGAAAAAAAATGTTAATTTTAAAAGGCATTTTTTATTGGTAGGCCTTCTCCCGGCCGAATTTGGGTCACGGCTACCAATATCAATGGAGAGAGAATGGAGATCAGCCAAGTAAGTAGAAGATAGTATAGTGCACAAGTGTATGGGCAAACTTCCCGTACTCTCATCAATCCGGCACGATCGGAGAGAGATCAGACATAGGACCAACGGCTTTTACGTACTTTCGAAAGCATGGGGTATAACACTACCATCAAATGAGTGGAAGGGACTGTCAGACTTTTACTGACTAAAAAACCACCCTGTTCCTTCTGTTGCCCTTTACGTTCCGGGGCCACGGTATCCTGTTAAGGCGTCCCACGATCCCGGCAGGCGCCTGCCGGAATCGCCTTGAGCAAGCGTGGTAATCAATGCTCGAGCCTTCTCTTTATGAAAAGAGGCCTTCGTGTTGCAATGTAATAATAGGCCGACATTATTGTTATTAAGACGTGGATCTGGTGAATTTGCGTTCTATACCTACCTACTACGCATGTCTAGAACCTTGGCGAACCTTTGTCACACAAGATCAATTTCGTCACAGTATCAAGGGATATCCTCTCAATTTTTTTTCAATAAAAAAATTGCTTTTTTATTAGCTAAGTTTCTACAACACAAAACAAAGTTATACGTGCTACTGATTCTTTATAAATGTGCCTTTTGTCTTGAAACATAAGGTTTAATTTAGACTGAAATAAAAAGTGTCATAAGTATGTTTTTTTCTTAATAATTGAGCCTATAGCTAATAGGTAGTTGTTTCATAACAATGACACATTGAAAATCTTTTAATTAATAGTTGGTGTGATTCGATTCATCTGTCCAGTTTTATATATCCGTTTAAAGATAAAGGTAAAGGTGTTCTTCCATAGCATTAGATAGCTGAGCTACGCTAGCTCCGGGGTCGCAGGACGTCTTAACAGGATACCGTGGCCCCGGAACGCAATGGGCAACAGAAGAAACAGGGTGGTTTTTTAGTCAGTAAAAGTCTGACAGTCCCTTCCGCCCCACCCAGGGCAGAAGAAGTCATTTGATGATTTTTACCACCCAAAAAAGCTAATCCTGACTAATCATTACCTAATTAATAAAATAAGAATCATAGAGTTGATTAACAGAAAACAATTTTTTAAAGTCGTCTATTAAAATGAAATAAAAAATAGTTTCTGACATCGGTTAAGGATCGTGAGAAAACTTGGACTAATTAATATAAGTCTGAAACCGCTGACCAGTCTTGGACAAACGTGGTGATTAATGCTCGTGACTTCTCTGTGTGAGAAGAGGTCTTTGCCCTGCAGTGGGACAGTAATTGACTGATATTTTTAAAGGTTCCGTAGCCGAAGGGTGCTAAGGGCGGGCCTGTTGGTCTACTGGTTAGTGGCCCTGACTGCTGAGCCGGAGGTCGTAGGTTCGATTCCCATCCAGGACAAACTTTGTGTGATGAGCATGATTGTTGGTTCTGTGTCTGGGTGTGATTTATCTATAATATGTATGTATTTATAAATTATATAAGTATGTATATCAGTTGTCTGGTTACCATAACACAAGCTCTGCTTAACTTGGAATCAGATAGCCGTGTGTGAGTTGTCCCAAGATATTTATTTATTTATTTTATTATTTAGTTATTTAAGGGAAACTGCGTCTGTCAGCGGACTATATCTTATGAACCATTATAACTAGAGCGTTAGAACTTCCACAGTATGTGTATTTCTATTGCCGCTATACTAACAAATAATAACATAACAGCACGCCTGTAATCATCGAAGGGTTAGGCAGAGGTGTACCCATTAGTACACCCACATTTCGCCACTTATGTTTTTAGTCCCATGTGATAGGGGGCGAGCCTATTGCCATCAACCGGGCACCACCCAGACTCCGAGACTGCTACTGAGAAATTCTTAAGGAAAAACCCAATAACACTTTGCCCGACCTGGGAATCGAACCCAAGACCTCATGCACAGCAGTCTAACTCACTAGACTAACGAGGCAGTCCAGTAATAAATAATAAAGATAAATAAAAGTTAAATGAAGGGCCCCAATCCAGGAGTTCTGTCAGATATCTGTTTTTTTTTGCATTATACTGGCATTACTTTTACTTATTCAACGATGGTAGGGAATCCTTGGCGTTCGAGTCCGACTCACACTTGATAGGTTTTTTTATTGTTTTATATCTGTCACCGGAAAATAACAAGATCCGTAAGTTTATCAATTTACTAGGAAGTTTATAAACTTTCGTAAGATTCTAAACGGGAGATAAATTGTAATATTTTACGTCCACATTTTCGTAAATTGATAAATGATCTTGTTATTTTCCGGTGACATATCGACTGAAAGTTCCCAAGAACTTCCAAATTCAAAATTTGGTTTTAAAAGATTGACATCCATTTTAATCAAACCAGATCGAACACAATACATATTCCATAGACATAACAACGGACATTATACTTAAGCTGCGTCCTTATTACATAACATGATAGCAATTAATCTCCTTCGCTCGATGAACATTCGAAACGTCACTCGTCTTGTTAAGCTGTCAATGAATGAATTCGTCACAAACACGAGAGTGCAGCTAATGTTGTCATTAACTCGTTATGTCATTCCAAAATGCAGTAAGGCTTGGTATACATTACAGATATCATGGAAATACAGTTTAATGAATGTTCTTGGTTACTGCTACGATTATGTGGGTCGCAGGGCCCGATCTAAGGGGGGGCTAGTCGGGCAAATGCCCAGAGCGGCAAAAATGAGGGGCGGCAAAAATGAGGGGCGGCAAAATTGAGGTTGCACGATGTCCAACATACTCTCGTGAAATTTTATACCTGTTCAGAAGCCGTAGTAGACTAACGTATGTGAATAAATAATATCACATAATATATCAAGCCATCTTTGGATTAGCAAGCTCATGACTTCAAAAGTTTTAGAACATACATAAAATTACGCCTGTAATCCCCGAAGGGTTAGGCAGAGGTGTATCCATTTGTACACCCATATTTCGCCAGTTATGTTTTTAGTCCCATGTAATAGGGGGCGAGCCTATTGCCATCAACCCGGCACAAATCCTGACTCCGAGGCTGCTATTGAGAAATTCCTGATGGAAAAACCCAATAACACTTTGCCCGACCTGGGAATCGAACCCAAGACCTCATGCACAGCAGTCGCGTTTGCGACCACTAGACCAAAGAGGCAGTATTAACACGTCGTCGTTAGTCGTGACGTTATAACATAACATAACGTAATAATTATAAATCAGTACCATTTGGCGGTCTGCATTTTTGGTCACCAAACTAAGCGATGCCTATATCTTGGGGACCAGTAAACACCCTATGTACCTCAGTATATACACTATACTATTCCTCTTGAATCTGGCTAATAATGCAAAAATAATAATTGCAATACGACTATTAGTTCCAAAGATTAGCACGTTTAAACAAACAAACAAAAACCTCTTTAGCTATATTATATTATAAGTATAGATTTAAAACTTCTTACACTCACTTGTAAAACCATAACGCTTTACAATATTTCGTAAGTGTGTACTTAGCGTAAGCCTTATACTAACACTATTGTAAGTATCTAGATGCCAATGAATACTAGATAAATATATAAAAGTGTTAGTTTTTTGTACTGCTTAGACTATAAGATTGATTCAATATAAAAGTAGTTTAATTGAGGTCACATTGATTCAAGAATACGTAATTCATGCACTAGCTAGTGCACTATATTTGGCAGGAGATCAATGACCTCTGACATAACGATATAGGCATTATAAATATTTTTCTATGAAAAAATTTATGTATACAGACTGTTAGTGTAAACACCGTTGTCACTAAAACCATAGGTACTTGATTTATAATAAAAAATGTTTATCTGAATTTAAAAATAAATAAACAAAGTTTTCTTTCAAAAATTAAAAAAAAATCTGTTCGACACCGTCCGTAAATTCATGGATACTATGCGCCCGAGTTACGTAATCACCGCAAAGGGCATTGACCTGCTGCACTGGCCGTCCGTTATAACTACCTACATAAGTTGTAACTAATTACATCATTGTAATATAGGGTGAAATAATTTTGAGGAAAAATGGAGATTTTACTTTAAAAAAAAAGATATTTTTTTTCATTGAATTTACGTTCTTTATTGAAACCAAACCACTGGTTTCAAGGATAACGGTGTTTACACTAACACTCTGTATACAAGGTGTAATTTAATATGCTGAAAACTTGAAAAAAGGTAAATGTTCTTATAATTTTGAACCACTTTTATTATGGAATCAAGGCTTTTTTATTTTTTTTAGTGGGGAAATCCTCATGGATGCCCTCCATTTGGGGATAACGGAGGGGTATGTCGGTCTCTTACCGACTAAAACCCCACAGTTCCTCCTGCTACATAAGTCGGGAGCCCAGTATTTGCATTAGGCATGATCCTCGCCCCCGACTGGTATTGGACCGCCAAAGGCGATCCCCTTCAATGGAATCGAGCCTAAAATCGTAAAAAAATGTATAGATCTACCATCTATGCCTTATACCTACCTTACCTATGCTTACCTATGCCTTTCACGCCTTTTTCCCATGGTGCTAGGCAGAAACCACAGAACGCCACCTGCTACGAACCTTACATACTCCTTTCGCCTCATCTACGTTCATACACCACGTCATACAAGCACGCCGGCTACGAGTACTGCGCACCTGACCTTTCTGAATTTTATTTGATTATTTATGTATTTTATGCCAACACCCTGAATACGTAGATTTAACACTACACCTTGTATAATCTCTCATTTTACTAAATTATATTTGCAGAGACCTACGCACGCACGCACACATACGCAACCACACACGTGTGCATACGCACTCGATTAAGCGCTTTCCATATAGACCACTGCAGATCACGTCAGTGCCATAAACAAAATTCAAATGAAGAAATACGTAAGTGCCAAGTGTTAAATAAACAAAAACAATTAACTTACCTAACAAGTATAATTAATTATAATAATCTAATCTGTAGCAACTACAAATTACCTACTTATGTTTAAAAACTTAATTTAATTAATAGCTTAAGTAATTAATTGCTGGGTATATTAAGGAAGGAATTGTATTAAACCTAAGTCCGGTTCAAGTTTTAACAAATGACGGATAAAATTGGTTTTTTATCCGTCAATTACATTCCTAGATTTTGCCCGCAACTACGTCCGTGTGGAACTTGTTCATATCGTACTTGCATACAAACTTCCACCCCCCTTTCCATCGCCTTAGGGGGTGATTTCCGGTATAAAAACTATTCTTTGTCCTTCCCCGGGTCTTCCTCTCCTCCACTCTTCCCTTCTATCTCCATGCCAAATTTCATCAAAATCTATACAGCGGACACAGTTTCGCATTTATAGTATGGATTTTGATGACATGAGGTTGTGGGTTCGATACCGGGCAAGTACTTAAGTGGCTTTTTCAATTCATATATATATTTTTAGTTTATCTTGGACATTAGTCACTGAAAACGGTGAAGGAAACCTTGTAATAAGTCTGCAATTAATCCGCCTTGATTAAGCGTGGGCTTAATAATCTCCCCTCTAACATAGTAAAATTATACACCCTAGTGCTTATTCATTAAAAAAAAAATAACTTAAATAGGTAATGAGGACTTATTTACCTACTTCTACGAAATAAGAGGGAAAAAATATTTCTTATATATTTAAAAAGGAAAAATCTAGTTTATGATCTGCAGAGAAAATATTTCACGGAACATTGCTTTTTTTATTTACATTGGGTAACTCAATTTGAATATTTTTCTTACATTGCACGTGTTTAAAAATTATAATAACAGAAAGGATTTAATAGTAGACACTTTTACTTTTATAGTATTTAACGGAGCGTATAAACGTTACTACGTTTCGTATTAACGTTATTTTGTTAAAGTACTTTTTTCATAGAACATTGTAAGGTGACATACGTTTCGCAGGATCGTTAGGACATCGCAATGATTATCTAGAAAATGTCAAAAAAATATTTTTTTTAATTATAAAAGCCTCGTTGGTCTAGTGGTCGCAAGCAGCGACTGCTGTGCATGAGGTCTTGGGTTCGATTCCTAGGTCGGGCAAAGAGTTATTGGGTTTTTTCCATCAGGAATTTCTCAGTAGCAGCCTCGGAGTCTGGATTTGTGCCCGGTTGATGGCAATAGGCTCACCCCCTATTACATGGGACTAAAAAACATAACTGGCGAAATGTGGGTGTACTAATGGATACACCTCTGCCTAACCCTTCGGGGATTACAGGCGTGATGTTATGTGTTTAATTATAAAAGCTTCCCCCCCCCTAGCTTTTCAAGTAAACAAAAAAAAAAAAACAAATGAGAACAACGCTAAAAATGCAACAGACAGGGTTCAAAGTCACTAACTCACTCACCTCCAGAGTGACGCTATACAGTACGTTACACAAAAAATAGGAATATGGGCGAAAAAAACAGTGTCCGTGAATTTTCTTGGTCATTCGTCTCCATAGAGGCCTACCCAGCTTTCTGACTAAGCCTGCTTGTACACGACAAGAATTTCTTCAGATTTAAGCACGAACATTTTAAAATTATCGCAGCTACTTCGCACGACGAGACGGTTCTAGTAAATATTTTTTCTTGGTCAGCACTGAACCAATGTCCACAGTTCGTATGTAGAAACAACACGAATTACTGCATAGACACGGCGACTTTTCTAAGCGTGTACAAGCGGCATGGCTGACCGACTCCTTGACAATTCAGACGTGTCGAGACGCTGATATGATGATGATAAAACAGTTTGATTAAAGCCAATGCTTTGACTTCGACGACCATGAAATGTGACAAGTAGATCTACCTACGTACCTTGACTGGTGAGGTCTGTCCCCATACATAAACCCAATGTGAATGATACGCAAAGGGCAGCTTGCGCAACGCTCAACTATTTTGTTTACTTATTTAACTTATTTAAATTAAATGATCACTTTATTAATCCCTAAACTGCGACGATTATAAATTATAATAATAATATGCGCATTTGCATTAAAAGCGTTTACTCTTAAAGCATTTTGTTTTATTAAGATCGGTTCATTAAATTCGAAAATTAAGAACTTGAAAGTTTCTATAAAAAAAAAACTCAAATGTAAAACACTATCATGGATACGATATGCCATATTGATTGCCTCGTTGGTCTAGTGGTCGCAAAACGCGACTGCTGAGCATGAGGTCTTGGGTTCGATTTCTAGGTCGGACAAAATGTTACTGGGTTTTTCCATCAGAAATTTCTCAGTAGCAGCCTCGGAGTCTGGATTTGTGCCCGGTTGCTGTCAATAGGCGCGCCCCCTATTACATGGGACTTAAACATAACTGGCGAAATGTGGGTGTACAAAGAGTACCTACACTTCTGCCTACCCCTTCGGGGATTACAGGCGTGATGTTACGTTATGTAGATACCATATTTTGTGTAAAAAAGAAAGTGTGTAAAACATAGCACGTGTTAAACATATACGTATTAATTTTAGCATAATATTATGCATCTACAGTTCGTGAAATATTGTGTAATATATTATGTCCTGTTACATCGTTACGTAAAGACCCGTCGCAAGCGCAATAGACAAGATAACGCGCATTCCAGTAACTGTATCGCTAGGTCATCGTCAAATCTATGAAGGTCAAAAGCTCTGCTACTAAACTTGTTGTTTGCCCCGTTAGCCATCGTTGTCGTAAGTTCTGGGTACGATTCTCAGGTCGGGTAGAAAGTGGTATTGAGTTTTTCTATTAGAAATTTCTCAGTAGGAGCCTGGATTTATCAAGCACATAATGCACACTCCGAGGCTGCTATTGAGAAATTCCTGATGAAAAACCCCAATAACACTGCCGACCTAGGAATCGAACTCAAGACCTCATATTTAGCAGTCGCACCTTGTCAACACTTGACCAACGAGGCAATCGAGGTAGGGCGTGGCAATCAATATAGGCTCGCGTGGCAATAATATTACATGGGACTTAAGCATAACTGCCGAAATGTGTGTGTACACCTCTGCCTAACTCTACTGGGATTACAGGCGTGATGTTATGTTTATTTATTTATTTATTCATACTATTAAGTACAACATGTCACAGATTACTCCAAGACGATGATGTACACACAAATTAAACTATATCATAAAATATACTTAAAGTAAAATTCAACAATAAAATAAAAATAATCAGAAATTCGCATCTCACCTTCAATGCATCTTTGCGAACCAGATACGAATTTCGGCAGGCTATCAAAAATATCTTCCGAAGGCATATTATTATGTATTTATGTACTAGATTACATGATAGAAACGTTTTGTTTTATCATATTTATCCTCCGTAGCGCCCATAAGAATATGTAATACCAAGTAACAAGCAAACTTAAAGTTAACAAACAAAAAGGTTTAATATTTCGTTAACATAACCTCATTTACACTGTTTCATCTCGACACGTTATGTAAGGAGTTTGGTTACTTATACTACTATTCGCTTACTCATTGACATTATGACAGCAAGGAGGTTGGTCATTGCATGTATTGGAAAGGTTATTTTAGGCTACATTCAATAGCATAGATAGACAGGCCCTGGGGGCCATCTCTTAAAACAGTACCTACTATTTTAATATTGTTTTGTAATTTTTAACGCTCGGCTCGGTGTTGAGAGTTGAAAATCCAACAGTGTAATGCAGTCTAATATTACAATAATTTATAGAAAAGTTGGGAGGACCTTACCTAAGTTTTTTAAAACAAATCTTAAATTGACCAATTAACCTTTTCTGCAAGCCACACACACACATACATACACTCACACCTTTTTCCCATGGGGGTAGGCAGAAACCACAGAACGTCACCTGCTACGATCCTTACATACCTCTTTCGCCTCATCTACGTTCATACAAGCACGCCGGTTACGAGTACTGCGCACCTGACCTTTCTGAAGAACCTCACCAATAAGGTCAGTGTAGGTCTTCCTAGGACGACCCCTCCCTGCGTTGCCACTCACCTCTTCCATCTTTTGTTAATCCTATAGAGGTAGTAGGTAGGTATCACCCTTAGGTAGTTATTCCGGGTCTGGTTGTGTTTTGTGAGTTTTTATGTTCCCACGATAGAAGAGACATACCAGCGCGAGGCAACGTTTTTTAACAAAAAAAGTAATACTAAAATTATTTATGCGGACTTAACTTTTTTTTGCGAATACCATGTACCTTAAAAAAACGCTATACTAGAATACGTACAAAGTATTACAAATTACGAAATGACAGCAAACTTATAGCCATAGATCATACATGGTGCTCACAGTATTTTACAAATATTAAAATCATTTGTTAGTCTAGTCGTAAAGCGCAAAATCTGAGCATGAGGTCTTGAGTAGTCTCAGGTCGGGCAATGTTATTGGGTTTTTCCATCAGGAATTTCTCAGTAACAGTTTCGAAGTCTGGATTTATGCCCGGTTGATGGTAATAGGCTCGCCCCCTATTACATGGGACTTAAACATAACTGGCGAAATGTGGGTGTACTAATGGGTACACCTCTGCCTAACCCTTCGGGAATTACAGGCGTGATGTTATATTATGTTATTTCATAATTCCAGTAATATTAATACACAAAAAAAGGTTTAATTCGTTTGTCGGTGTTTGTTCGTATTGTGCGTCGTCCGGTTAGTACGACTAAGTGTCGCCGGCCACTTGAGGGTCGTTATATCCGTATCCTACTGTAGTTAAACTAGCAACCAATTAGATTTGGTCTAGACTAGATATTTTGTCTGCTGCCCACTTTGAGAATAAATTATTTTCTAGCGCCCCCATTTTTTCACTTACATAAAAAACGACCTAGTATATGAAATTACAAATCGCTTCTGAAGCCTCTACACAACGCCTCGGGGTCGCTACAACGCGGGTCTCTTACTGCCCCTCTTTAGGCCTGCGGCGCCCACAGGGGGGCATTATCCCTCCCTTAGGGAAAACTGCTCTAAACTGTAGGTATATTGTCATAAGCAGCTGAACAAGTATGTTTTATGAATCTCTGATCTCTTAAGGCGTCTGCCTCGTTGGTCTAGTGGTCGCAAGGCACGACTGCTGAGCATGAAGTCTTGGGTTCGATTTTCAGGTCGGGCAGTGTTACTGGGTTTATCCGTCAGAAATTTTTCAGTAGCAGCATCGGAGTCTGGATTTGTGCCCGGTTGAAGCTATAGGCTCGCCCCCTATTACATGGGACTTAAACATAACTGGCGAAATGTGGGTGTAATAATGGGTACTACTCTGCCTAACCCTTAGAGGATTAAAGGCGTGATGTTATGTATGTATGTTTCCCTTAAGGCGTACAAACAAGCGATGTTATCGCCGAATCGATAACGTAACGCAGGCGAATAAAACTGTTCTATGGATAAATACTAACTTATTATTTCTTAACCAAAAATCTGAAAAGGGGTCATTGTACTCATCATTGCAAACCACTTTAAGAGAACAAACTTGAAATCACGAAATAACTCGGCAGATTCATTCAAAAATAAATTAAATAAATTACCTAATTGTTTTACTAATAAGGATATAAGATTTTTTACGTACTAACCTTCTATGTATGTAACTCGTACGAAATAAGTTTATTCTTTTATACATCTCGTTAAGTTTAGACAGTCGAGAGTACCTATGAGTCAAAAATATATAGATCAGCAGTTTTTTTTTCGTTATTTACAGGTTGTTCCGATAGTAACGTTATGTATTTTGCCCCGGCGATAATATGTCATAATAGTAGTAATATTATAAATGCGAAAGATCCGAACGGCTAAACGGATCTGGGTGAGATTTGACACAGGGATAGATGGAATGGCAGGTCTTGTATCCTGGAAAAATGTAAGGTTGCCGTGGAATCATAAAATTACTTTGACGGCGTAAGATAGTACATATTTTATGAATTACCTACAACGAGTTAACTTAAATATCGTGATAGCCTAGCGGTTAAGGCGCCCGCCTCTCATGCATGAGGTTGTGGGTCCGAATCCGGGCAAGTACCAATGTGACTTTTTCAATTCATATGAACTTTCTAAAGTTTATCTTATACATTACTGACATCATTCTGTGCCTCGGAAAGTACGTTAAGCTGTTGGTCCCGACTGTCAGACGTGGATCTTTGACAGTCGTTACGAGTCGTCAGAAGCTTGAAAGTCTGAAAACCAGTGTTACCTAGAGGTATCGTAATACCCAGTTACTGGGTTGTGGAGGTCAGATAGGCAGGCGCTGTATATAAAATACTCCGGTTAGACTGGAAGCCGACCCCAACATAATTGGAATAGGGCTAGGCAGATGATGACTTTCAACAAATTAACTGATTAGGGTGCTAGTATCTGGGTCTCGTAGGTCAATGAGCCATGAGCCCTCTCCAGTTACAGCATCATATTATTTCATTTATTTCCGCAATAATCTCCATAATATCTTCATTTAAATATAATGGTTATTTGTTGGATTTATTCGACAGCCCTCGAAAAGCAACAAAGCGGAAACAGAAGGTGTCTACTTAAAAAATAATGGTGTGTGATGAAACCGATTAAAGATCATACATTTTTCACGCGTATTTGTTTGTTTAAAAGCAACATAACACTTTCCAAAGCAAAGTCGGGTAAAAACTACTGCACACGAAGTTACGACGTTGCGAGGTGTCGCGTAGCTGTTTTTTTTGAGGTGGTAAAAATCATCAAATGACTCCTTCCGCCCTGGGTGCGGCGGAAGGGACTGTCAGACTTTTACAGACTAAAAAACCACCCTGTTCCTTCTGTTGCCCTTTACGTTTCGGGGCCACGGTATCCTGTTAAGACGTCCCGTAACCCCGGCAGGCGGAAACGCCAATATAGTACATCTTTCGGCCGAAACTCTTCCTTGAGGAAGTTCATCAAATGTCGAGTCGAAACACGCACTACAAACTTCATCTCCCGGTTCAATAACTCATGGATAACGTGTCGATTTATACTTGTTATAATCACAATATTTTCCGCCACACTATTCCCAAACACTGAGACTCCTGAAAGCCAGGTCTCCGCACTATGTTTACCTTCATGTATGTCAGTGAAGTCTAAGATAATTTTTAAAAGCAGGTACTTACATATATAAGTCACATTGGTACTTGCCCCATATCAAACCCTCAACCTTATGCATGACAGGTCTTAACCACTGGGCCATCACGTCATTTACAACAGATTAATAAGACTTCTCAATACGCATCGATTTGACATTAGCCAATAAATGTTGCAATAAACAAAAACGCGTGTCGTGTCCAAGAAATTCCTACTTTAGCACACAAAGGAGGTTGTATCACCTTTTTTTTTTATAAAACACCGTATCAGATCCACACGTCTATACGATTTAGGACCGTACTAAATAAATGTCAGTCACTGCGAAATCTTTTGGACGCTAATTTTAAAGACATTTGAATAGAAACAGCCTTCGGTCGTTCTTATTGTCTTATTTTACGCAACTTGAACCCAGTGCCGACATAATATGTTTATTCTAATTGTTGTATCTTCATTAATTTGGGTGGTAATGCCCCCCGGAGGTATGGCAGACACCAGCATAGTTATTAAGAGCTAGTCTGTCTAAGTTTATTTTCTAGGGAAGGGGTCTAAAAAGAATGGTTTAAGTATCCATTTTATTGTGGCCCGAACTCGTTGGGTGAAAGTTCGTGTGACGGGGTCGGCATAAAATGGTGTCTATGTATGGGAGAGCGTTATAAGCGTGGTCTATGGTTCGCACGCGTGCATTTGCCTCCATTGAGTCGAAGACTCTAATCGCATTCTATTTTTGAATTTTTGCCGCGTTTTTTTCAAACACATTTGGAACGTGAGTTTTTTTTTTCGACGATTCGCTGGAAAGTGACTGTAGTGCTGTGATTATTATACTAATAGTTATTCGTTTTATTTTTTAGTTATTTTCTCTTCGGTGTTTATTTTTTTGAAGAAAAAACATTTAAAGGTGAGTTTTTAGTTTTTATTTTATTGCGAATATTTTTTTATTTACAGTGACGTAAAATTATATTTTTTTTTTTTTATAAAATATAATAGTATCTATCTATCTATTGAATCAAATTCTAGCCAGATAAAGTTACACTTAAGTTATTTAAACTACAATATATATACTTTACTTAGCCTCAATTTATCAAGAGTCAAACTGTAACACTTTTAAGACGTATGTATAGTGTTGTTTTTTTAAAGTTTAGTCATTCAATTGTTCCGTGGTTACTTACCGCGTAATATAACATTGTTTACACGTTATTACAACACACGTAGAAAACGAAAGCATTTGAAAGCAAAACAAAGCTTTTGTAAATGTGGAAAATTTATTTTAAATCGTAAATTATGGAGAGTTATTGTGCTATTTCAATGTGTCTGTTTTTTAGTTATTTGTTTATTAAAACTTTATACATATGTAAAAAAATATACTGTATAAAGGCGGACTTAATGTCTTGTGTATTTTCTATCAGTTTACTTTATGGGTTTTTCATTCGTTTGGTTTATTTAAACCCTACAAATAGAGTAGGTATTTGATTTATTTTGTAATCCTGTTGGGAGTACCTATTAGAGTTGACTGGCTATAAACGGATCGGTTTGTCATTGGTAGAGTTTACTATAGGTATTTCATAAAAATAATATAGATATATCAAAACCTAAAGCTATAGTCAAAACTGAAAACAAATAAGCATTGATGATTGATTAATTAAAGTAACCTATGTAAGTAAAAGTTACAAAACCAACGAAAATCAAGCACAATTTACACTTTTCTTTTAAGCAATGCTCAAATTCGTCTGCTTTTTAAATAACTATAGCTAAAGCCATTGTCAAAACTGGAAACCATTTTCAAATTAGCATCGATCAATCAATGAAATTATGTAGGTAAAAGTCACAAAATCAACGAAAATTAAGCACATTACATTCTTTTTTTTAGCAAATTGGACAAATTCTTCAACTACCTTCTACTAATTTTTAAACATCGTCTTTCAATAACTAAGCTAAAAACCTTAAGCTAAACCATTTTCAAATTAGCATCGATCAATTACTGAAATTTCGTAGGAAAAAACATAAAACCAACTAAAATTAAAAACACTATTCACTCTTATTTATCAATGAGCAGAATTTCGTCGACTTTCGCTATTTTAAAAAATCGTCGTTCAATAACTACCACATCACTATATCAACTGTCAAAACAAACAGATAAAAAAGCATCTCGACGTGTGTACCCATTTCATACATAGCAACGTTTTCATAGCAATTCTTAGTAAACAATTAATAGAATATGATCAAGATTGCATTACCTAGTATTTGTACCATACCTACTGCCATGAGAGCCACAGATAATATCTAGTGGCGCATAGATTTAATTCAATAGAGGTTGTTTCGTATTGCGAACTCTATGGTTGGTTATTTTCGTGCTGATTTTGTAAGTGTGTGTACTGTGTTTGTATACTACATGTTGCTATTCATGATCTATAGATATAATTTTTAACAGTCAAGCCCATTTAAATTTAGACCGGCTTCTAAATAATGAGTCCCGGCTGTGAATGTCTAGGATGCAATACTTAAAGTCTAGAGGACTTACTTGATTTTTTTCTTTTTATCTTTACAATACAATTTATGTTTTGCGCAGTCGGGTTTTTTTGATTTTACACTTTTTAGTTAAAAATCCGAGCGGGCATTCCTATATACATACATACATACATACAGGTCAAATACATAACCCTTTTTTTGGTCACCGCAGTCAGTTACAAAGATTTTTACTGAAGGAATACAAAGTCAAAGTCAAATTATTTATTTAAATTAGGCCAATAAGGCACTTCTGAACGTCATACACAAAAAACAAAATAGAATTGAATCTAGTTGCCCCTTCCAAAAGGTAGTTTTGTATGGAGAAGAATGGGCAAGAAACTACAGTGGGACCATACAGGCTAGATAGAAGGGTCCGTAGACTAAGTTCATGGTGGATAGGTAAGTTGGGTTCTTCTAACCATTAACCAACAATTCCAAGACATAACTTCTTTAAAGAAACACTTTGTTTTAGCCCTGAAAACCCGATTAATTTTCAGTTTACTGTAAAATTAGACTTTTTGTGTCTTTGAAATCAATAAACAGTTAGTCAATTGAGTTACCAAATGAGTGACGTCACAGTTCGATATTGCCGTACAAAATCTATAGGAGACCAGCGTTTTGACAGCTCATAAAAAGAGTACGTCAATGATTGGTGGTGTCAACTAGCCTATTGTCACCTTTAACCTTGAAAAAATCTGACAAATAGTTTGACCTTTTGATACGATTCATTTACTTAACAAATGAAGGTCATGTTGGTTGACAGTTAATACTAATATTGCAACTTGTCAAATAAACTGACCTCTGAAAGAAAAACAGCGAAGCTTCCATTTTAACCTCGAGTCTAAAATAATGTCGTAATTCAAATCACGAAATTCTTACTGCATCAAAAACTGTCAACCAATTTTCTAGATTGCGGCTGTGTGTATCAATCTCTATTACCAAAAACTCATCATTATTACTAGCTTGTTCAAAATTATGGAAATAATGTCTTTATAGCACAAAGGAACCATCGATCTTCACTTGACGTATGTAATTGAACTCTTGCGCAAGACATGTCATCGGAAATGATGACTTACTACTAGAGTTTAAAGTTGAAATTTTATAGGTAAGGAATACGCAATTTTTTGTTTTGAATAGTTTGTTCCAAAAAAAATGCGCTTTAGGTATACTTTACAATTTAAATACCCATCCTTTTTTTTTCACTCGGCTTGTCGTCCCCCAGTGTTCAGGAATCTTGTTATTTAATGAATCATTCTAGCTTTCAACATTTTACTCAAAATTAAAGTTAAAAATTATTGTTAATTTCAAAAGATCTAAAATATTCCTCAGAAACAAAAACTCCGGTTCGCGCGACCACAGGATTAGTGGTCGCGCGAACCGGAGTTTTTGTTTGTAGACCAATGAGGCAGTTCACTGACACACGAAACTGAATAAAATTGAAACTGAAATGGAATCAAAACCCCTCCCTGAAGGGGAACTGGCTAAGTAGGTACTCATCAAAAATGTTTAACTGCTTTTGATTTACGGAAAGTTCTTGCATTGTAAGCAACACTCAATATGCACAAGTTAAAAAATCTTATAGGTCGTACTCATGGTCGCCCACGAGATTCTTATAGTGGCAATAAATTCTGATTGAAATATTGATCAATCTTTGAGGTCAAGTACTTGTCTCGGTTAGTTTTGAAGGCGAGAAGAAGCAATACGCAAAGTATATACATACGTAGCTAATGTTCAAATCAATCATTTAACTGACCTTGTAATAATGTAAAAATTGTCCTTGCAAAATTCTTAGGCCCAGTTGTGCCAAAACTTAACTCAAAGTTAGTTGCTAGCAAGAGTTTGTTACAAAATGTCATCTATACGTCTAATAATACTAGTACTCTCCCCGCGACCTGGTTTGCGTGATTTTTCTTACGGATTCCTAAGTTTTTGATAATCAAATATAGCCTATAGCACTCAGTGGTAACGTAGCTCCCATTTTGCGAAAGAATTTTCAAAATCAGTTCCGAAGACCTAGAGATTAATTACCCCCTACAACCTCGCAATGTTTCTCTTGACCCATGGTTGCAGAGCAGTAACCAAAGACCGCAAATAACTTGGGAATTTTAAAGATAACCCTGGCTTGCGCAAGTGGGCGTATGATCTTTCATTTTATATTATTTACGAGGCCATTTTTTGTTTTTCATAACAATATGCGTCAGTGACCATGTCTAATCAACAAAGATTTTTCTGCCTCTTCTAAGTATTTAAAAGCGAAAGGTCACTCATTCACTTATCACTAGTTTTAAATAATTTAAAATGTAATAATTAATCATCAATGAAAATCAATGAGTTATATAGAATACTAGCTGACCTAGCGATCTTTGTAAGTTATTACAATAACAAACACAACAAAAAAAAAAAAGTGAAATTAGCCGTTTACGAGTGATGCCGTGACCAAGGGCATTGGGATTCATTTTTATATACAGGGTCATTGAAAATTTATCCGAAACCTGAAAAAGGGTCATTGTACTAATAATTTTGAACAACTTTTTCTATGGGACCAACCCTGAAATCATGAAAAAAATCCACCGTTCCCTACAAAAATACTACATAACAATATCGTAATGTTTGGATCAGCTGTTTTTGTTTCATGATTTCAGGGTTGGTCCCATTGTAAAAGTTGTTGAGTATGATGAGTACAATGACCCCTTTTCAGGTTTTGGGTAAATTTTCAATTACCCTGTATAGATAAGTAGTTAGATGGATAACCGACCTTATTATGGGACTCAATAAGTAACCTTTGCAATGACGAAACTAAGTACATCTTCACACAATCACACGGGTAAATAGACGTTTTAATGTCTCATTGTATTTGTATGAGAATGAGTTTTGTAATAATAATTTCACCTACTTCCACAATTACACATATTTTACTCATGTGGATATAAATAAGAAGCAGCGTAATCTTATTGAACTTATGAATCACTAGCTTATGTTCGCGACTTCGTCCGCGTGCAGGACGTTTATCTGTGCAGTTTTGCACGAAACCCTTTTTTTTATATAATCAAAAGTCTATGTTATAGGTAATATCAGCTGCAGCAGCCAGTGAAAGTCCCTTCAAAATTGGTCTAGCCTTTTCGGAGATTGGTCGGAAAAGACAGATATAGACAGGGTAGAACGATAGACAATTTTTTTTTATGTGTATCGTATATACTTTTATATGCATTTAGTAAAAAGTTGTTGATAGTAATATCGGAATATCGGTTTTTAAAAACAGATACTATAATTTTATTTATTCTAAAGATGTGGAAGACGAAAAATGTAAATAAATACTGTGATTAGCAATACTATTTTCTATATATCCCCTTAGGTGGATTTAGGTTAATTGAGCTTGGGGTGAGCAGTAACCCAGCGATTCTGAGGATTGACAGTTCTAGCAGTGATAGATTTTTTAAAATCTTTCGGGGATGTTCTATTGTCAAATCTATTCTTGCAATGCTATGGTCGATTTAGAAATATCTCAAGGCTTGTGTCTGTTGTCATCCTTACAAACTTTTGCCTTTATAATAGTAAGTAGGTACAAAAGTTAAACATTGCCAACAATCAATCATAGATTATAAATGAAGTAATACAATATGCAACCATAAACAAGAAGGTACCTTAGCAATCAATGACATACATAAAACATACAAAAAAAAAAATTACGTAAACCAATAAAAATCACGTTAGGCCTATTTTTTATTGTGTGTTTTTGAAATTATCATTACATTTAATGAAAGCCAATTTGCAATGTACCTAATTGCCTTTGAATAAGACATACATTTGCAATATACAATCTTACGACATTGCGACCTCTGGTGTCGATTTATGTAACTATTCAGAGATAGTTATGGCTTAATTATTGTGCTGTAGTTTAACTCATGGCTCTGTGTATTTAGTAGCCAATTAATGGGCGTTTGATATACAGGTTGTTTTATTTTTTGGCAGGTTAGAAATCTTAATGCGGACAAGAAAATATGAGGTGCCAAAGATAAAAAAACAAAACATTTTAAAAAGAAAAACACAATATTATGCCAAATAAAAACTACTTCTTCAACTAGACCAATTAAATTAATATTAAAAAAAAAAACAATATTTCAAAAATAAAAAAGAAAAGATTATTATTTAGCAAAATAAAATCATTTTTGCAAAAAATTACAATAAAATGTCAAAAAAGCACGTAGCCATTTTGATAAACTAAACTTTCTTTACCACACAAACATGGAACTACGGAAATATAAACAAAATGCCATCGGAAGATTTCACTTCATTCAATGTTATCGCTTAAAACCTGTACTACGGTATGCTCATCGAGTCATGTGGCAAGACTAGACCTTGGATCTAGGAACAGGTCCTCCTCTAGGAACTTTCCCCGACCCTCGACCTTCTGACAGATCATGCCTTTCGTTTTCACCAGCCGTTCCGTTCGTGCATAATAAAGGCTGGTTTTATATGGTATTATTTTCTTATTGATTTAAGGCGTTTGTTAAATTTTAATTGAACATAAATTTGTGAGTGTGGGAATGGAGAATTGGAAAATCATGGCGGATCGTTGTTAGGTTATTATGAATATTATTGTATGGACCATTATTAAGTGTCAGATTAATTTCCTTTATATTATTGAAAAACAATGTTTGGATAAGTTTTGAAGAAAACCAAGATATAGGTAAATGTCTAGATTTGTATAATCATTGTAGGAAGCTTGGTCAATTAATAAATAGGTAATAATACCAGCCTAGCGAAAAAAGTGAGAACGTTTAAGATTAACTATTTAAACGGTCTAAAAGGAGCCAATATTCTTGGTTTAACTTACCAAAAATATTACACCTTGTATACAGCACAGTTTTGACGTAATTTTAAATAGTTATAAAAAAAACCTTAGAAGATATCTATCAAGAAAGTTTTAAATCGTCATGATACTCTAATCAATTCTTGTCCACTGCATCCATAATACTATTCCGTCCATCTTCCTGTCACGACCTTACGTTTTTACCATAATAACTCGTCATTTCACCGACGAATCGTGAGGATGCCCCGTGACGTTGCGTCAGGCATTTAGAAGAGTATGTTTCCTGATTGGCTAATTGGCGAGTTGCAGCACGAGTTGAAAGATTTCCACCAATCATTGTTGGTGATTTGCGTGTGGGCTTATTGTGTGGTGGTTTCCCATGGGTGTTAGGTTGTATTAAGATTTGACCATTGGGTTATTTAGTATTATTTTACAAGTAAGCGAAGGTCAAATGGGTTGCTGTGGTGCTCAGTTGCCTATAATTTTACTATTTTTATAAGTGTTAAAATAAATAAGTTTACCTACTGTATAATAATTTCTTCTAAAACAAAAATAAGTTTTTAAGTTTCACTTAATTAATCATTCATTTTATAATAAGAGATTATTTTGATTTTATTCATAGACACAAAAAATATCGTAAAGCATTCGGACAGACAGTACGGTCGTGGTAGTTAGTTGACAGTTTTATATCTGACAGTTACATATGTCAAATCACTACCATTATGTCAAACTGACAAGTGACAACACCATCGACACAGCTTCTGCCTTAAGTATATTATTAAAAAACAAAACACAAACGCATACAGCCCACTGCTTCAAAACAATTGACCTCATATTCAACGAACAATGTTCACTACATCACAGTTAGCTTATGTAGTTATGGTCAATATTCTCATAGAGATAACCCTAATGTGGCGTATCCGACATCATCTAAAAGGGTATTATGTATTGTTACATATAAATTACCTACAGTTCAAGTTGGTGATGATTTAAAGCAATAAAGATACGAATTTTATGATGTATTTGTTAAGAGATTAGTTCCGTCATGTTTGTCTATTGGCTCATAGCTAAAATTGGTCTATAATTCATCATTATTATCAAATTATCAAATCAATCTTTACTTTAGGTTTAAAAAATCTATTAGCCGTGATTAACATTCTGTGAAAGTGAAATAAACCTAAATTCGGCTGAGTAAAATTTAAAATGCATTTTCTCGTTGTTCCAATATTTATTACTAGCTTACGACATTTTCCGCGTGGCAGTAAAATGTAATGTAGTAAAATGTAGCAACAGTGTAGCTTTCTATTAGTGAAAGAATTTTTGTAATTTATATTTCCAGAGATATGATTACGACTTAAAAAAAAAAAACTTTACTTCTTCATAATATTTGTATAGAAGTATAGATTATCTCTGTGCATAAAAAAAACCTTCTAAAGTAATTTAACTTCATGTCTATTCCAATTTTATTTAATCTCCTCTCTTTTTATGTCCAATTTCAAAGTCCATCTCATGACCAAGTCTATCTCAAAGCTTCCACATTATATCCATAACACGAGCAACATAGCCTGAAGCTACCACGCACGCCTCTCTGACATAATGTGTACAATCAACGACACGACTGTAATCATTACACCCTGTATGTGAACTACCGGTACGCGAATAATGACGAAGGTTCACGAAGAGCGGCGAAGATTCACGAAAGATGACGAAGCTTATTGTCATTATTGTAACGTAGGAAGTGGGTGTTTATTTAAACTATGAAAGTGTTACGTGATTTTGAACTTTGATCCCTTTATTTTAAGATTACGTTCTGCCCGCGAGTTCGTCTTAACAAAAATTCGCATTACATAAATGTGAAGTTAACATAGTGTATTTTTCTGAGTTGTGTGTAGCGTATTCTACATGTAACTGACAACTCATTTTGCGTCGCCGTCTAACGCTAAAAAGATTTTTGTATGATTATGAATGGAGCGTAAATTATGCAACTCACAAATTCCAAAATTACGTTTATTTGGCGTCACGCTTAGAGCCTTATAGTTTATAACCATTAAAATATACTACACCACCAATATTTTAACTCCCTAACTAATGTTATAAATGCGAAAGTAAGTTTGTTTGTTTGTTACTTTTCCACGCCTAAACCACTGAACCGATCATCCTGAAATGTTGCATAATTATACGTTGCCAGTTGTACAGAAACGGACGTAGGGTACCTTTCATCCCGAAAAAAAAGTATTGTTCCCGAGAAAAATCATAATAACGTTCTTAAGATGATAGATGGCGCCATATGTCTTTCGTATCATGATCGGATTTTCATTATAAATTGCGAATGAAGCCGCGGGCGAAAGCTATTACAACTATATTCTTCACTAGCTTTTGCTTCTTCTTCTTAGCAAAATTAAGTTCTCCATACAAACTTTGGACCCCATTTCATCCCCTTAAGGAGGTGAATTCTGGAAAATCCTTACTTAACAGACATCCCATAACTATAAACTACCTCCCTGCTAACTTTCAGAATTATACGTCAAGCGGTTTTCGATATTTTGTGATGAGTGAGTGAGTAACATTCGCTTTGATATAGTTAGATAAAAGATGGATTATGCTTGTTAACGAAATAATCCTATCAATCGCCATACCATAAGTAGCATTTTAACCTTTCATTGAGTTATTTAATCACGTAATAGGAATGTTACGTTACTACAATGACTTTGCATAATTATTTGAAAAAATACCTCATATACTTAAATGTCATAACATGTTCAATTGGAGAGGCGTTTTTGCTTGTCAGATAAATGCTATCTATCTTATTCAAGGAAGCTAATACAATGGTCCTTTAATTACAATACAAGAAATTATGATTAAAAAATATTTCGTAATAAAAAATACAAAGCCTCTGCCTTCGACTTCAGCAAAAATTGATTTCTCCGTACAAACTTTAGATACCCGTTTCATCCACTTTTTTTTAATTTTGGAAAATAATTTCTTAGCGGACGTCTACTAACTATAAATTACCTCACTGCCAAATTTAATCTCTACGAGTCACGTGCTTTTTACTCTGATTTGTAAGCTATTTAGTTTGTTTGAAAAAAAAAACCTCATTTTCATTTGTATTTTATTTTATACCGTATCGAATTAATACTATATACGTATAGTATACTTAGTGTAATTTAATGCCCCTCTGTTATATCAACTCTGTATATTAAGATTGGTTTTAGAAAATGTTACATAACACAGCAAGTTTAGTTTTCTATCAGTGAAAAAATATTTGTAATCAGTCCAATAACTTCAAGAGATTAACCTCCAATCCAAGTGTTCCAAAGACTTAAATTAAAAAGGTATTTACGAAAAATACATTACCATAAAAAATAAACAAAAATCTTTTTTTTAAAACCAAAAAAAAGTCGCCATTTTTTTATCAATAACATCATAACATCACGCCTGTAATCCCCGAAGGGTTAGGCAGAGATGTACCCATTAGTACACCCACATTTCGCCAGTTATGTTTTTAGTCCCATGTAATAGGGGGCGAGCCTATTGCCATCAACCGGGCACAAATCCAGACTCCGAGGCTGCTACTGAGAAATTCCTGATGGAAAAACCCAATAACACTTTGCCCGACCTGGGAATCGAACCCAAGACCTCATGCACAGCAATACACCAATACACCATGTATATTCAATCAATCACATTAAATTTGTGTATTTGTAATTTTGTATAAAGCATCGTAAAGACATTTGGGCGATGCCGGATACCAAGTCATAAGCCGCATAATCCCTTGATAATAATTAACAATAATTAATATAAGCGCACCTAAGACATACAAGGTCATTAACCTTTTGACATTTACGTCACTGTAATAGATGTCATGTTTCTTTTTATCATTTAAGTGGATAAGCCGCAGTTAATCCTATGTAAAACAATTGTTTTACTTAAAATATACACTTATGTGTGTAATTATACATGAAAACATGTGTGAATAGACATGATTACAGCGATTAAGAAGGTTTTTGCTCCACAGTATCACATACATACTTTCCAGGTCAATATCTTGTAAAAATAATTGCGAATTTTAATTAAACTTGATACTTACGTTAATGCAAGACACAGAAGTGTGAAGAAGTAGAAAACATTTTCGAAAAAGGATCTGGTTTTTTCTTTAGTAAAATAAGGAAGCGTGCTTTTTTTAAACGTAGCCGCTTATTGTTTTTGCCCGCGTCTTCGTCTGCGTAAACGTTGGTTAAGGTGTACGCAGACGAAGTGGTAGAATGAAAAAGTAGCTTTTATCCTTTCTTGGGATTTAAATTTACTCCATATCAAATTTCATTAAAATCTGTTTTGAGGTTTGTCACAAACAGACAGACTGACAAATAGACAGACATAATGACTTTTGGATATATAATGTTAGTATAGAAAGTATAAACATAATTATTAGAGCGCTTAGAATCATCATCATCATTAGTCAAAGAATTTTCAGAATTGGACTAGTAGTTCCGGAGGTTAGCGCGTTCAAACAAACTCTTTACTTAATAATATTTAAAAAAGGAAGGTTTCAGCTATCCAATTGTGTGACAAAAGTGCTTTATTCTTTCTCTGTCTTTATCTCTCACTGTAAATCAGAAAGAAACAGTCTATGCGTGTAAATGCAACCCAAATAATAGTACATAATCAGGTTCTTTACAACAGTACGTGATGATATCTGAACAAGAACTGTCGACTCCCACGCATGTTTCACGATACCAATAAATGTCATACATCTACAATATTAACGGCTTTGCTCGTAAAAAGGGCTGTGAATGACTGAGTACATAGTTTTGGTAATTAAAACTTGTTTTTGTGGTAATTAATTCCATCTTTTTGTTGTGCTGATCTTACACATTTTTAAAACTGCAATACGAGTATGTCTTGTGACTGCCTCGTTGGTCTAGTAGTCGAATAGCGCGACTGTTGAGCATGAGGTCTTGGGTTCGATTCTCAGGTCGGGCAAAGTGTTATTGGGTTTTTCCATCAGGAATTTCCGGAGTCTGGATTTATGCCCGGTTGATGACAATAGGCTCGCCCCATAGTACATAAGACTTAAACAGTTAAACACTACTGACGATGTGAGTGTATTAATGGGTACACCTCTGCATAACCATTCGGGGGTTTCAGGCGGACATAATTATTATAAAATAAAGTTCTCTGCCGCATCTTTCTGTCTTTCCGCGATAAACTCGAAAACTACTGAACGGATTTTCATACGGCTTTCACCAATAGATGGAGAGTTTGGTGTAAATCGGTTTAAATATAACGATAATTGTTGGCAGTGTCGGGAAAAATCAAGCCGCCGGGAGCTTTCATCGACGATTGCACTCGTGCGAAGCCGGGGCGGGTCGCTAGTATGGTATAATCTCATCATCATCTACCTAGCCTTTTGCCAACTAGTATGGTATAATCTATACAAATAAATAAAATTGATGTGTTTGTTTGTTATATCAAAATAACATCTTTTTACTAAATGCATATGAAGATGCTTACTTGTGTATACGTAAAACAGCAGTTTTTTTTCTAAATTTAAATGACTGCTTTAAACAAAAAAAAAATACTAACATTTTTTTTTGTTCTAACATCTTATTTTGTTTTGGCTTATCTGGACTGATTTTGTCCAGACTTCCACTAGTATCTAGCCTATGTTATAAGGAGTAACTCTGGCTACTTTTATTTTAGAAAAAGACTTAGAATTCTATGCAAAAAATGAAAACCCCACAGATGACTTACAAGTTGCTAAGACTAAGGAATCAGACCCGTCTTCACCTTTCCTATAACTTTTCAACTTAGCTCCTCTTACGCCATCTGTTGACTTAAATCCAAACTCACGGTAGCAAAAGATATTTACCTAAATTGTTGACCCGCAAAATATTTACTCAAACACTCAGAATCTTACTGCGGAACATTGCATATTTACGCAACCAAATTATGTAATGGTTCTTTGTGAAAATAATGTGTAAAGTACCTAACGCAAGTAATGATATATTAGTATGTACGTTTTAGGCCCCAGGTCATAAGGTGACACTTTCTAATTCAATAGTTGTAGGAAAGTAGTGAAATCATGTAACAAATTGTTCATTGATGATATGGTTTGACCTACAGGGCCGGATTAACCATGTCAGGGCCCCTGGGCGACCCACGCATCAATTCTCTCTCTACGTGTGTTTTTACACCCGTGTTAAGTCGTATCTTCGATTATTGGGTCGCTCCCATAGGTCGTAGCGTGTTGTTATATAGGCAAGACTAGTCCTCATTAATTTGGCTATCACTTACAAAAAGTATCGACTTTTCAGCTTTATCATATATTTAGGTATATAGATTACAACTGTTTTTTTTTTTCAACATTGTGTAATGCATGCATTTTTTACCGTATGTGAAAATCAAATGAAAGGTATGTTTATGAATATTTTCCTAATTGTTCTTTTTCATTGAAGGTTTGTTACATACACATGATAAAATTTAATTTTCGCTCGAAAATACATATTATTATTCTGTTTTTTTTTTTCTCTGTTTGAGGCCCCTACCCTTTGCGGGCCCAGTAGGCAAGTGCCAACGTTGTTTTAAGCAAAATCCGTCCCTGGCTACACACTGATGTGCTATTATACGTATGAAGGGCACTTGTAGGTGTATGACTGTATGATGTTATGACTTGCGTATGTATGGAAAGGTAATTGACCTACTTATAGATGTGAAGAGTATCTACAACCATTTACTATTGCCGTAATTACCAAACATCATTACCGGCGGTTTGTATAGCTTTGAAATCTGGACAATTGACAATCGTCTAATTATGCCTTATAGTATTTGGTCTAAAGGTCAATTCTACTAATTAAAAACGTTCAAAATCTAGTCGCAATATCATCTCAGCTCTATTCAACATCAAATAATGAAGGTAAGTTAGAGGTATTTTTGATAGATCGGGACTGAGATTAAATTGCGATCGTTTCTAAAAGTTAGTAGTACTCTGAACTATTGACAACCGGGTCTAACTATGAAAAAATAATGTCTTCTGGTTAATGGTTTCGCAAAAGTGTGAATACAGTTATTCTGTTCAATGTAACGAGCGCTGTATTTTCCGCCACACAAAAAGGTATCAACTGTTTCCAAAAGGAAACCTATCCATGGTCAAAATGTATGGGACAGATAATTTCTACATATATAAATAAAGATATTTTTGCTAAACGGGACAAATTTCGTTGTGACATCCATTCCACCCCTGTAAAAATACATAGATAAGACACGTTGGTTTTAAATTAGGAAAATGAACTTTAACGTTTACAAAACATGACTTGAAATAGAACGATAAGACTGCGAAGATGACTTAGCTTAGAAGACAGAATTACACAGCATTAAAACTAAATCTCCCGGAATCTTCAAATTATCCCTCAGTTGAGTTCACAACCACGTTCGCAGAGGGGAAATGAATAATGATTCATGCAAAATTGAACCAAGAAAGCTTTCTAAATAAGCTTTCTTATGAGGTTGAGAGGTTGTGAGAGAGTAGCGTCCAAGGACAGGTAGAAATGTAGACGGCTAGATAGGCAGACAGCATTGTTACAATCGTGGGTAGAACCTGGATGAGCCAGGCTCAAGAGTGTGGTGATTGGCTCAAACAAAGAGAGGCCTATACCCTGCAGTGGGTAAAGTTAGGCTGTGGATGAAATTATGATAATGATGATATTATAAAGAGGTAAAGTTTATTTATATAAGGTAATATATGGAAGGTTCGATTACAAAAAATTTAGAACCTAAGGGATTGTTTTTTCATAGGTAAATATTCATGGACTTCCTCCGCCTCGTGGCAGGGGTATATCGAACTCCTACCAACTAAAACCCCACTGTTTTCCTCCAATTGCCTTCGGTCAGAGCATTCCTCCGCACCCGGCAGGTACCCGCCACTACCACAAGGCGGGTCCAACCACGCGGTGCAGCCAAACTGACTCCAGAAATGGGCCGGAAAATACTGCACGCGCCTTAGACGGTGCGAGAAATATCATGCAAGTTGTGGTACATTTTCATCAATTATCAAATCGCACGATATTTCTCGTATCGTCTAAATAAGTCTTTAATCTCAGGCTGTCTTTTTTTAGACCCCGAGTCCGCCACCCGCTGGTCTTGTTTCGCGGAGACAAGATACAGGATGACCGAGTGTTTTACATGACTCCCACGCGGACGAAGTGGCACCCATAATCTGGTCATAAATAAATTTTTTGTAACAATTATAAATATTGTTAAATTACATTACTTATTACAATACATTGTCACAGTTTTGCATAACGTGCAAAACTCGTGCGTGGAAGTCGATCTGATTGAATGATGATTGATAACGTTTTTTCAAAGGAATCTTGAAATCTATACGATTGGAATCTTGTGACCTGGTTTTGATGTAACTGTTGAACTTTTGCATTCTTTTAGTAATACTTAGAGTTTCTTGCTCGTTCTTCTCCATAGAGGCCTACCCCCGTTTTGGAACGAGCAACTAGCTTCAACTTTCTGACTAAATGACCGACTTCAGCAGTATAGGATAGCTGAATTTCCACCTGGCTAGTGGAAACGATCTAAACACTAATAATGAAGCTGAACAGTTATTTTGTTTGTTTAAACTTGTTAATTTCTGGAACTACTCTCCTACTACAATTTATAAATGCGAAAGACTTTGATCGATAAATGCATATTTGTAATTATTTCACGCTGCGCGCTGAAATATTATAGATAAACGGAGTTATATTTATAAAATATATAAATAACAAAAGCTAAAAAAGAAACAATATAAATATATAAATATTTTTTATTTTATTTATTTATACATTGGTCTAACTCAACACAAGATTTTTCATTTTTAATCCCGTTTTCGTATTCCCGTGGGATATTTTAGAACTTTTCTGTAGTCTACGCAAACAGAGTCGTGCGCAAGTACATTCTAGAACACGATACAGATGTTCCACTAACTAACCTCATCACATTCAGTACAGTACGATGATGCAACTTAATGACTGGCACACACGGAAGCCGGTGACCTTTCACAGTTTTTTGTTTTAAGATGAGCTGTCTTTATAACCCTGGCTGCACACGGGCAACCGACCGCAACTATAAACGCCGCCTCTATTTAAAAAAAGTTGTTTTATATTTATATTTTGTTTTTTTTGTTTGTTGTTGCTTTTTATGTTATGTGCGTCATTTTCGCGAGCATAAACAGTTTTTCTATTTTAACTTAGACAATGTTTTGTATGAACCCGACTGCCGATATAGTACTCTTTAATTTCTGGTTAAGCGGTTCAATTACATAAAGCTACTGTTATTATTGTCAACCACACTGTCGATGTCGTGGTTATAAATGTCAACTAGTGTCACTGTGGTGATATCATAGATTATATGTAATTGGGAATCATCATTCCGACGGGTGAAAGGCAAAATGTATTAAGCGACAATTTGGTCATGTTATATTTTCAACCTTATTAGGTGTGTATACAAACACCTAATAAGGATGAAAATCAATTGTTAATAGTTGAATGCCACGACCATCACCAGTCATTTCAATTTTTTTTTAATGATGTTTTCCCCAATCTACTTGGTTCTCCTTTATCGTGGGTGCGCCAGACCCGGAACAACTATCTGAAGGCCATACAAATATTTGACGAATGAATTGTACCCGCAAAACGTAGTACAGCAAGCAATCACTTAGCCACTGCGTCAACCATGCCGTTAAAATATGGACTCGCCGCACACGGTTGACGTCTGTGGTCGCCACAACGTCGTTTCTAGCTTCAGGTAGCGGCGTTTGTGGCTGTCGTTTGTGGCCCGTGTGCGGCCAGTCTAATAGGTTCATATAGCGTTACATGTAGAGATGTGTTTGTGTACGTCATATTAATGTTATGTGAGAGAGTCGTGAGCTGCTCGCGTAATAAGATTTGAGTTCGGAAGTGGGAAAGAAATGCTATTTATTAAAAGACGGCCTTTGAACAGAAGTAGGACAGTATTCTGATAGGTATAATAAAGCTATAGGGTTTGTTTGTTTAGAGTATGAATATGTAACTTGATAACTAATAATACATAAACATACATAAACATACTTTTTCCCATGGGGGTAGGCAGAAACTACAGAACGCCACATACTACGATCCTTACATACTCCTTTCGCCTCATCCACGCTCATACATCTCGTCATAAAAGCACGCCGGTTACGAGTAATGCGTACCTGACCTTTCTGAAGGACCTCACCAATAAGGTCAGTGTAGGTCTTCCTAGGGCGACCTGGGCGACTAATAATATAACTTGTTATTTGCAAACCACTATTGTATTTTGGTCTTCCTGTAATGATAGTGTGTAAGTTTAATAATAATAAAGCTTAAGATTTATTTTTTTGTTAGTTTTAACGTACTTATCTCTGGAACTATCATTCGGATTGAAAGAACATCTTTTTGCACCTGATAGTCAGTTTCGTCTTCAGTTACGTTTTTGGTTACTGCTCCGCTCCTATAGGTTCAAGCGTGATGTTATATACACTATACTATTACTCATGAATCTGGCTATCATATACAGGAATATTTTTTCCAATCTGACTGGTAGTTTCAGAGATAAGCGCGTGCAAACAAACAAAGAAAAAATGTCATTAGTTTTATTATATTCATTGATAAACCCGAAACCTGAAAAGGAGTTTTTTGGAGAAGCTGATTTATTTTCATGATTTCAGGTTTGGTCCTATAGTAGAAGTTGTTCATAATGTTGAGTACAATGACCCCTTTTCAGGTTTCGGCTTTTTCAATGACCCTGTATAAAAGTATTGATTTGTTCCTACCTCAAAAATCTACTACCATCAGTAAAAATACTCACAAAACTCTCAAGATTTGCACAAATTAAGGTAAACATAGTCATAATGCAAGCACAAAGGCTCGATATTGTGAAACTTGTAAATATTGAACAATTATTGCAAACTGCATTAGCCATGAACGAATGTCCTTGTCTTGTCCGGTGACAATATTTCACAAAACTTTGCAAGGTTCTGAAGATTTCATATGCACTAATAAGAAATTTGTAAGTACAGTCGAATGAAACTTGCAAATACTTTCAAACAATGTATCCAGTGTGTCAATTCTTTTAAATCACTGTAAAAAACTGACTGCCTCGTTGGTCTAGTGGTCGCAAGCGCGACTGCTGTGCTGGTCTTGGGTTCGATTCCCAGGTCGGGCAAAGTGTTATCGGGTTGTTCCATCAGGATTTTTTCAGAAGCAGCCTCGGAGTCTGGATTTATGCCCGGTTGATGGCAATAGGCTCGCCCCCTATTACATGGGACTAAAAACATAACTGGCGAAATGTGGGTGTACTAACGGGTACACCTCTGCCTAACCCTTCGGGGATTACAGGCGTGATGTTATGTTATGTTATAAAGAGGTAAAGTTTATTTATATGAGGTAATATATGGAAGGTTCGATTACAAAAATTTTAGAACCTAAGGGATTGTTTTTTCATGGGTAATTCATGGACTTCCTCCGCCTCGTGGCAGGGGTATATCGAACTCCTACCAACTAAAACCCCACTGTTTTCCTCTTATTGCCTTCGGTCAGAGCATTCCTCCGCACCCCAGCAGGTACTGACCCACCACTACCACAAGGCGGGTCCAACCACGCGGTGCAGCCTAACCCTTCGGGGATTACAGGCGTGATATTATGTTATGTAAGACTTAGCGTTTACGCCTTACGGTATTGTATACATAGACTTTCAAGTCCTTATTTTTCAAAATGGATGTCTCGATTTTAATGAAACTTTCTACACATGAGCAGGATACCTACCTAAGTCTAAAAAGTTAAATGAGATCATTAGTGATCCTATAACGGTTCCGTTTTTCCTATTGAGGTAAGTACGGAATCCTAAAAAAACATCCGAATTGAGAACCTCCACATTTTTTAAAGTCCATTACAAAGTTTGAAAAGCTGGTCAGTACATCACACATCATAAATTATATGTAAATGAAATAGGATACACAAAAGTGAATCTGCATAAAAGTTATCTATCTAAATATTCCACAGACATAGTGCAAACCGGAAATGCTTCGGACAGAGAATGTTGCCATACTTACCATAGATAAAATATTACCATATTAATCAGTGTGGCATACATAATGTATGAGATCCTCGGCGCTTTAATAGCTGTAATGGTTACGATAATTTAGTGAGAGTTCGTAATTATTGTTATGATTTTAATTTTCACGTTGAATGCTGTGTGCATTTCTCAGTAGCAGCCTCGGAGTCTGGATTTGTACCCGGTTGATGGTAATAGGCTCGTCCCCTATTACACGGGACTAAAACATAACTGGCGAAATGTGGGTATACTAATGGGTATACCTCTGCCTAACCCTTCGGGGATGATGTTATGTTATGCTGGGTGCAATGTTACCACATATAGGCCACACATGTTACAGTCGAATTAATAAAAACACTTAATGAGTAAAGGTTTTTTTTCTGTACCTTGGCAACACTGACATCTGTGAAGGTTGATTTTGTGAGGAAACTTAATTGTACTTTTCTACACTAATTATGATAAACCTAAAAAAAGATTTGTTTGTTTCAACGCGCTAGTTTCTGGAACTACTAGTCGCATTGGCAAAATTGTTGTTTTTATATGATAGTCAGATTCATAAGGAATAGTATAGACTATATAATATCACGCTACGACTTACGGGAGCAGAGCAGTAACCAAAGACGTAACTTAACGCAGGTGAACAACCCCAAGCGGGTGAAGTCGCGGCAGAAATTAGTAATATATTAGCCTGAAATGGCCAATCCGCTGTATAAGCGTGGTGATGGTCACCAATTCTCGAACCTTCGCTGTATTTGAAGAGGCCCTTGCCCTGCAGTGGGAGAGTTATGGCCTGCCATTATTACATAACATCTCGCCTGTAATCACCTAAGGGTTAGGCAGAGGTGTACTCATTAGAGACCCAAATTTCGCCAGTTATGTTTAAGTCCCATGCAGGAAGGGGCATTATTTTTATGATTAAAATTTTAACATTTTAATATAGCGCGTTTAAGAACTTTCTGAACTTTTGCACTAACAAACATTTAATCAAGTATTTCATAACAGACTTGAGGAAGAGCGCCAAAAAACGATTGATCCCTATAACACATAATGCCACATTTGCATAACCATTCAAAAAGCACATAGTACATTATGTACTACCTATTACATAATGACAAACCATCACTGTTATCAAACCGCACGGTTGCTCAGCAGGAAGAGCATTACAATCGAGCGACATGTCAATATAAAACGTCGATACATCGTCGATAACTTATGACGAATGATATTATCGTATTGTAATGTTGGTATTGCGTATTCTGTGCGGCTTATTTGTTGCCTATTTGGTTGGGTGTCGTAAGGTGACAGAGCAGAGTAGGTTCCGTGTAAAAGTCAGTATGGTTATGCCAAATTACATGATAGTAACATAACATAACACCACGCCTGTAATCCCCGAAGGGTTAGGCAGAGGTGTACCCATTAGTACACCCACATTTCGCCAGTTATGTTTTTAGTCCCATGTAATGGGGGCGAGCCTATTGCCATCAACCGGGCACAAATCCAGACTGCAAGGCTGCTACTGAGAAATTCCTGATGGAAAAGCCCAATTACACTTTGCCCGACCTGGGAATCGAACCCAAGACCTCATGCACAGCAGTCGCGCTTACGACCACTAGACCAACGAGGCAGTCAGTATTGTACTTAGATTATTTAAATAATACCTACATTGCTTTCTCCAAATAAACCAATGCAATTACTTCGACTAATCGGAGAAAGACGTGAATCGGTTCGTTTCAGCAGAACTATAGCCCATTGAAAACAAGATGGTGATCCTTAGACAGGCGACAAAACGTGCCACACGTCTTGTTAGCACTAGATCGTATCCGAGGGCTCCCACGAGACCTAGGCAGACCTAGATAATGTATCTAGGAACCTAGGTTATGGAGGGAAAGTGCCTTCACGCCGCTTGATATATTACTGTTGCCACGTTATGGTATTACTTACTTTTGCTCACGACATCGTCCGTGCAAATGTCGGTTTTCGCGGACGCAGAAAAAGTCGAGGACTAAAAAGCCTAGTAGCCTAGGTCCTTTGTTTTTTTTTTTTTTTAGATGTTAAAAATCATCAAATGACTCTTTCCGCCCTGGGCGGGGCGGAAGGGACTGTCAGACTTTTACTGACTAAAAAACCACCCTGTTCCTTCTGTTGTCCTTTACGTTCCGGGGCCACGGTATCCTGTTTATTTTAGGGTTGTTAGGTAGGTCCTTTGTTAGGGTTCAAACTTACCCTGTACCGAATTCCATCACAACCGGTTCAGTGGTTTAGTCGTGAAAGCTTCACTGACAGACAGAGTTACTTTTGCATTTATAAAATTAAGTATAGATGTTTGACCTATAAGTTTTCTTTTTGGAACGAAGTCCCTTAACGTGACTTGCGGCAGGAGTTAACTGGGAGATATAGTCACGTAATGTAAAAGCGTTATGCCACTGGACGACCTTCTCTCTCTTTCTCTTTCTATTATATGTACATTATAATATTGTGTATGTGTTTTACTTACATAGGGTATGATGCGTACTTAACGACTATATTATGTGTCACCTGTATAAGGCGTGTTTCAAAAGAGCTGTCGGCACAGGGTCGGGACCCCAACACGGCCAAACGCCTGCCGGGGTCGCGGGACGTCTTAACAGGATACCGGGTCCCCGGAACGTAAAAGGCAATAGACGGAACAGGGTGGTTTTTTAGTCAGTAAAAGTCTGACAGTCCCTTCCTCTCCACCCAGGGCGGAAAGACTCATTTGATGATGTTTACCACCCAAAAAAAAAAACACCTGTAGATTAATAGAGTTGAAGTCTGACAGTCCCTTCCTCTCCACCCAGGGTAGAAGGACTCATTTGATGATTTTTACCACCCAAAAATAAAACACCTGTATATTAATTGTCGCTTCCAGCTAACAGTGGTATTACAGCACAGCAACAAATGAGTAATGAATATCCTAATTGAAATGTGTTTATGAGCTGCAACATTCATCAGAGCTATAATAATTTATATCTTAGATTACTGATTACCTAACAGTCAACTAACTCATTCGTTTAATCGTCGATGACGTATACGGGCTGAATTTTAATGTACAGTCAACAAAACAAGTATGTAGGGTCGTCAGATATAGTTGAAGTTTTTTTAGAAACCGAAGGATGATTTCAAATGTAATTTAATTTGGAAAGTAGATTATAAACAGTTTATTAATTTAGTTTAGTTTCAATCAAAAGACATCCATCGGTTTCTAAAAAAACTTCAACTTCATCTGACGAGTTCATCTGAATACCGCTCTTTTGTTGACTGTACTAGCCATTTTTGAGGGGGTGAAAGTACCTAGGTACTCATTAATAAAAATTTACAGTTTCATACATCTTGATCAAGCTTCTACAGAAAAAAACTTATTTTTCATATTTCAGAGTCAATCTCATAATAAATGTGATTCATATTTATAACATAACATCACGCCATTAATCCTTGAAGGGTTAGGCTGAGGTGTACCGATTAGTACGCCCACATTTTGCCAGTTATGTTTAAGTCTCACGTATTGCCATCAACCGGTCACACATCCATATTCCGAGGCTGCTACTGAAAAATTCCTGATGGAAAAACCAATAACATTTTGCCCGACCTGGAAATCGAACCCAAGACCTTATGCTCAGCAGTCGCGCAGATAGAATAGACAGCGCTGGAGCTGCAGCAGTCTGGCACCAAACGCATTAATTGTAAAAGCCCTAACTCTCGCATCAAAGATAATTGACCTAGTCGTAAGCGCAGAATAAGATCAAGGTCGAAAAACCGGACTGTGCTTTATTTATTAACATTTAAATAACTTATTATGACTTTAAATTGGTCTATTAGGTTTTATACACGTGTTAAGTTATGTTTTTGGTTACTGCTCCGCTCTCTTGTGCTGCAGCGAGATGTTATATACCCCATACTATTCCTCATGAATCTGGCTATAATATGCAAAAAGATTTTTTCCAATCCGACTGTTAGTTCCAGAGATTAGCGCATTTAAACAAACAAAGAAATTCAAAGCTTAATTCTATAGCAGGAAATGTTCGACGTAACATACCTCATAAAAGTACCCACTTAATAATGCTTAGCCTAAAGCAAAATAATATAAACATTATCACACTATATTTTATTAATCGATTATTACCTAACACGATTCCAACAATCACTTAATCTTCCGAATCTCACAAATATGGAAGTGTTAAAAAATATATCGGATAGAAAATCGCTTCCTTTCTAAATTGTACAGTCGTGAGGTCAAGTGTCATAATACGACAACGCATTATTACGTAATATGACGTGCAACAGTGATACTTAGAGTATTCTCGGCATACATCTTGTTTATGTAACTGACTGTACATCTTTGAGTTGTAAACGAGCGTTTTTGAGGTCATAATCATAATATTGATTTATATTTGAGTTCAGTTGTGCTAAACATATATCTCAACAATTTTTATAATGACGTTAAAGTAATGCAATCTGTTAAATGAGTTACAATAAAATAGTAGAAGAGAGAGAGAGAGAGATTAGAGTGCAGTAGTTAAGTGTTTTTAATGATTTTTAAATCTCACATAACATAACATCACGCCTGTAATCCCCGAAGGGTTAGGCAGAGGTGTACCCATTGTACACCCACATTTCGCCAGTTATGTTTAAGTCCCATGTAATAGGGGGCGAGCCTATTGCCCTATTGTAAATCTCTTATTTGATTATTTACTCATGTTAAATTTTTTGCTCCTGCCATGTTATCTCTTCACCACCTTTGGTTGGCTGGTAGAGAATGCCTAAGGCATTAAGTCTGCCTTTGTACTTTTTGTTGCATAAAGTTTAAATAAATAATAATAAATAAATACTATCCAATAATAAAAGTTCAATGTAATATCGTAAGATTGATTTTTAAAAACAGTACGTATGGAGTTACTTGCCCATTTTTCTTTATACAAAACTACCTTTTGGAAGGGGCAACTCTAAGCAGATTCAAAAATTTTTTTTACCTTGTATATGACAGTGATGCAGAACCTGGTAAAAAAAACATCAGATATTTCTATTCAGTGCCGCTTTGAATTATAGCCAGATATCTATCAAGATAGTAAATAATACAGTAATTCTCGCCAGTAAATAAACGGGCTCACAATAACATTATAAAAGCGTTTTACGAGCAGAATTTTGCAATAAGATTGATGGTGTTCTGAATTTATAAATATGATTACGCGAACAATGGCACTATGTGTGAACGTTACCTGTGGGAAATGAATTATGTTCTTTCCTTTACTTTAATTATGCATATCAATGCAATGGAGTGTTGTTTTTGGTTATCGTTCGATCGATGTGTAATGGGGATCATGGTAATACCAGCTTATTGTTCTACTACATGGCAAAAGTTTATTTATTTTATACAGAAAAGGCACGAGCATTGATCGCTACGCTTGTACAAAGCGGATTAGCGATTACAGAGTTATATATTAAGTGTAAATCTAGGTTTTGTCACCTATTTATTAAGATAATATTATCTGTGTGTGGAAAAAAAAATATTTAAATATTTAAAGAAGTATTTACGTCTTTTATTACTAATATCTTTCTCCCTGGTCGTATCGGATTGCCGTCTTATTGGCTATGTGAGTGCAGGAGTAGCCAAGTATCAAAGAGATAATTTAGTGTACGCGCTATACTTGGCTATTCTCCATTGAGATTGGCCGCCATTACCAAAAATAATGGACCAGTGAATATTATTTTAATTATTAATAATTAGCCATTTATTTATTTTACATGTTTATACCCTTCCGGAAATCATAAATATCTGTATAATTATAATAAAAGCATTTGCTTTGCAAAAGCTGAGTTTTTTAATTTTTTATCTGAGATGTTTAACATTCCTTGCCTAATTTATTTGCCTAAACAATTTTAAACAACACCAATATTTAACCGCGACGTTCCAACCGCAGCGTTTCAAACGCTCGTCTACGCAAAATGAACTCATTGCATCAGAGGTCAAAAAGTACCCAAAAGTTAAAAACAATAGTTTTCTCCTCACATAGTTCTCAGTCGTAAGTTCGCCGGATTTAACCCTATTGAATTATTAAAGAAGGTGTCACGCTTATCCGGGTGTGACAAATACCTCGTGACCATTGTGATGGCTCTGCACACAATGGGCCACGTTGGCTCGTAATTTAACTTCTATTGTTTGGTTGGAAATAATCAATGGGTGATGAAATGAGACTGATCGGGTTACTTATGTCTTTGTGAAAGTATTTACTATGACTTTAAAGTTAATTACTGTAATTCAAATTGTCTAAATATATAAAAGAGAGAAAGTTCACTCACTCACTCACTCATCACGAAATATCGAAAACCATTTCACGTATTGGCAGGGAGGTAGTTTATAGTTAGTATACGTCCGCTAAGAAAGGATTTTCCGAAATTCCCCCCCTAAGAAGATGAAATGATGGTCTGACATCTACGCGGATGGCAAAAGTAAGCATAAAATAATTATAATAAAGTTGATGGTTTCTTTGGAACTAGCAGCCGGATTGAAAAAATCCTTTTGTATATGATAGTTAGATTCATGAGGAATAATATAGGCTATAAAACATCACGCTATGACCCACGGAAGCAGAGCAATAAACCAAATAAGTAACTAAAAACGGCTGAAAAAAAAATCTTCAAAATTGGTCAAATAAAAGTAAAAAAGAAAACGAAAGTAAGTAACAGCAACAAAGATTTTAAAAGAAATTCTCAAACAAAAAACTCACAAATCCATTTAAATTTTCATGAAAAACTGTAACATTTCATATAGTAACCTAATTAACTTTTAAGACTTTGATTACAATCGACCTACTTGAAACAATACTTTTTAAACTATATCATTCATGCGCCTATCCAATGATCTACATTATCAAGTCTAAACCTAACGCTAACGTTTACGTTTAAGTTGCGTCAGCCGTCTCACGTTACACGTTAAGTAATTGTTCATTGTAGGCTCCGGTTCGATTCCCAGACTTATCAAACAATAGATTTATCTATTCAGCCTATTATGTTAATTAAACCTTGACTTGTATTACTTTGATTTTTGACTGGAAATGAGGGTAGTTGACGATTTTGTGATTTGATTAGATGTTTGTTGATAATATTTATTTTTTAACATAACATCACGGCTGTAATCCTTGACGGATTAGGCAGAGGTGTACCTCCACATTTCGTCAGTAAAGTTTAATGCCTATGTGATAGGGGGCGAGCCTATTGCCATCAATCGGGCACAGCTCCAGACTCCGAGGCTGCTACTAAGATATTCCTGAGGGAAAAACCCAAACCTAATAACACTGTGCCCGACCTGAGAATCAAACTCAAAACCTCATGCTCAGCAGTTGCACTTTGTGACCATTAGACCAACGAAGCAGATTTTTTTTTTTAATTCCGGATTGTTGTATCTCTCTAGGAATTTCTCATGTATCGAAGGTGTATTTACAAGCTTATAAACTTATGATCACACAAAAAACTGACGTTTGATCAACAGATTTCATGTAAGGAGGCAATTTTACAAATTTTTAAAAACGATCAAAATCTCAGTCTCACATTGCAAAAATGCCTCTAAATGTCCAAGATTTTTTGACATTGATTGTCACTGAGTTGAGATTGTGACTAGATTTTTAACATTTTTAATTAAAACAATTGGCCTACTGATACAATGAACGCAATTGTGCAATGGTTTGAATTGTCCAATTCTATATTTCCATTAGATATTAATCATCCAGTATATTTATGAGCCGAGGTTGCGGAACGTCTTAACAGGATACCATGGCCCCGGAACCTAAAGGGCAACAGAAGGAACAGGGTGGTTTTTTAGTCAGTAAAAGTCTGACAGTCCCTTTCGCCCCACTCACGGCGGAAGGAGTCATTTGACGATTGTTACCACATAAAAAAAAAAGTATACTTATAAAGTTATTTAGGTAGAGAGTTCGTTTTGGAAGCATTACCGTTCGAATTTTGAATTCAAATTAGAATTTAACCGTTATTAGCCAGCATACTATTAAAAAAAAATTCTGTACATTTTTTTTATAATTGCATTTTTTTTCTCTTTTCAACTATGTCAGTATTTTTTTTTTTAAGTGAAACCTTCTTTAACTGCTTTGAACGATTTTTGGTAGGTGCGAAACTTATGGGTACGCGTCACCGACACGCTAAAGTGTCGTTAAGATTTCACAACTGTCGGCAGTCCCCATGAATAACTATTTTTCAGAATTTTAAATCTTTAAAAATATATTTTTGTTATTTTCAGATGGTGCGCATATGCGCTGTAGTGGCGCTGTGCGCTATCGTCGCTTGCGCCGCTGCATCTGCCGGTGCGGCTGAGAGCTCATCTCGTTTCCGTAAGTACCTCCTATTTTCTTTATTCATATATTCTACATTTGAATAAATGGAAAACGAAAAAGATATAAAATTTAATAGAGCATGATAAAATTCTGGCAACACCAACAAACAATAATTAAATTTGTATATTTTGGGTTCATTTCCGTTTCCTACTGTCATAATTAATACTAAGGGCTTTCACTAAACTTAGTAAAAGTTTTTAACTGAGAATTTAGAATGTATGACAGGTTTTCCATACAAATTGAAATTATTTTTCGGTCTCCATCTGGCTCTTGTAGTTTGACAGTTGTGCGACAGTGATAAGAATAATACTGAGCCGGAAATCGCGGCATCATATCACACAGGCTTGTGTATGTAGTTAAAATTATCGTTTGTATTTTATTTTCTTTTCATATTGAAAACCGCTTGAGGTATAAAGATGAAATTTGGCAGGGAGGTATTCTATACATTAAGACATTCGCTAAGTAAGGATTTTTCAGAATTCAGATGAAACGGGGTTTCAAAGTTTGTATAGAAAATCTTAGGAGAAAATTTGACGCGAGCAAAGCCGTGCGGAAAGGCTAGAACAATATAAATGTTTTTAGAGAAATTAACTCTGACGTCGTCGCCGTGGCCGGCAGAAGCTAGTCAGTTAATATACGAATAAATAAATTGCGAATTATTAGTTTTCTCAAACTAATTAAGGACAGTAGAACGATAATGAGCTTTCCTTCATAATAATACAGAGTGTTAGTGTAAACACCGTTATCCTTAAAACCAGTGGTTTGGTTTCACTAATAGAACGTAAATTAAATGAAAAAAATTACTTTTTTTTAAAGTAAAATCTCCACTTTTCCTTAAAATTATTTCACCCTTATTACAATGATGTAATTAGTTAAAACTTATGTAGGTAGTTATAATGGACGGCCAATGCAGCAGGTCAACGCCCTTTGCGGTGATTACGTAACTCGGGCGCATGGTATCCATGAATTTACGGACGGTGTCGAACAGATTTTTTTTAATTTTTGAAAGAAAACTTTGTGTATTTATTTTTAAATTCAGATAAACATTTTTTATAATAAATCAAGTACCTATGGTTTTAGTGACAACAGTGTTTACACTAAGTCTGTATAAATAAATAAATTGAGAATTATTCGTTTTCACAAACTAATTAAGGACAGTAGAGCGTTAATGAGCTTTCCTTCATAATAATATAGACAGTTGTAAAATGCCAAACGTGTAAATTACGCACTTCGCACCTCCCGGAAACTTATGTCATACAACTCACAAACACAGGCGCATGTTTATTGACACATGCTCACCGGTTTATTGTTAAAAACATTGTTGTATGCTTTATGCACATGCGTTCCTGGTTGCCTGGTGCAACAGTTTGACGAATCGACTGTTAGTTATACACTTTCACGTTTGCATGAGTTTGTTTGACACCTGGCTTTGTTGAGTAAGATTCGGTTTTTTGAACGATAAATTAATATGAACAGACTAAAAAGACAAATCCAAAAAATTGTTTACAATATTTAAGACCACTCAATCTAAACTTAATAGAGAGAGGAATTGTTGTTTAATTTGTAATGGATTAATTTAAAAACTACTTAACCGATTTTAAAAATTCTTTCATCTATGGAAACATACATTATCAGCAAGTAATGTAAGCTAGTTTTATTTAAAAAAAAATGGGATTCGTAAGAAAATTCACACAGACGAAGTTTCGGTCAAAAGCTAGTGATCAATAATTTTGTTAGTACCTAACATAATTCAAGTGACAACCAACCAACTTATTGGCCAAAATAAGTAACTATGTAAAATAAATAGGTAACCAACTAAAAAAAGAAATAAAAAGAAATGGGGCATCCAATATTAATTAGTCCAATAATAGTTAGTTAGTAGTTAAAAAAAGGTAGTGACTACCACTACCTTTTTTTAACTACTAACTAAGTACCTAACCAACGAATAAATGCACAATTTTTCATTTAATATCTCTAATAAAGAAATATGACAAGACAATGTTTTGTACGGAGCGGGCTGTCGGTATAGTTGTCCTGAATATCTCATTAAGCTGGTGATTGCACAGTCAATTACATAAAGCTACTGTTATTATGGTCAACCACACTGCCGCGGTTGTTAGTGTCAACTAGTATGGTGATAGGATTGATAACATGTGATTAGGAACCTTCATTTCTCCTTAATGATCGTGGATGCGTTTATAAATATATAAACTCACACTTACAAGCAGCCAAACCTGGAACAACTATCTGTAGATCATACAAATATTTGTTTTTGTGTGTAAATATTATAAAATAGTAAAATAGATAGATATAGTAAATAGGAATTTTATTATAACTGCCTAAGCGGGAATGACTGTGACTCACATCACATATCACATAACATCACGCCTTTAATCCCCGAAGGGTTAGGCAGAGGTGTACCCATTAGTACACCCACATTTCTCCAGTTATGTTTAAGTCCCATGTAATAGGGGGCGAGCCTATTGCTATCAACTGGGCACAAATCCAGACTCCGAGGCTGCTACTGAGAAATTCCTGATGGAAAAACCCAATAACACTTTGCCCGACCTGGGAATCGAACCCAAGACCTCATGCACAGCAGTCGCCCATACGACCACTAGACCAACGAGGTAGTCAGATTGTGACTCTTAACCGATAATTGGCTTGCATTTGGTAGATAAAATAAAAGGCCAAGTGTGAGTATAAATACACAAAAGTGAGGAAAATAGGAGCGCAAAGTCTTAGCTATTGCTAAGACTTCGCTGTGTGTTCGTCTGTCACAGCGCTCACAGGACTCCCTTGAGTCCCATATGAAGCCTGAAAAAAATTCATACACAAAATGACGCCAAATATAGCCTTAAAAAAACTGAAGAGAAAGTAGAAAAAAATATGAAAGATCTTTACATAATAGAAACGATACAAATATTCGTAGATAATCGATTGAAAAGCTTAAATTGGGTGGAAAATAAACACATAAAGGAACGCCAAATATAGCCTTCAACCGTGTCCATGTATAGAATGCACATTATAAGCTTTACATAGGGTTGTCAGATTCTAAATCCGGAAAGCCGAACCAACAGTCAATGGAGCCGGACTTTTGGTTAAAAATACCGAAAGTCCGCCATCACAGGACGCCCGGTAGATTTGAAACATTTTAGTGATTATCTATAGGTATATATAATATAAAAGAAAGTCGTGTTAGTTACACTTTTTATAACTCAAGAACGGCAGTACCGATTTGGCTGAAAATTGGTGGGGAGGTAGTTATGAACCAGGAGACGGACATAGGATAATTTTTATCTTTAGGGTACTGTTGGAAGGGTAGTGTAGAGTTTGGGTATGGTAGGGGTAGAGTAAGGTAGGGTTCGGTAGGATAGGGGTAGAGGTATCGGTTGGGTAGAGGTAGGATACCACGCGAGCGAAGTCGAGGCGGGTCAGCTAGTTTAAACTAAATAATGAAAACCAATAAATAAAACGCACACACAAGAAAGTCGCGAGCAGTGGCGTTGTGAGCGCTTCACGGTAAGAAAACGTCATGCCATTTACGGTCACGGCATTTGAGTCGGTTTTACTGACTAGGCGCGCCAATAGATGGATTGATTTGATTCACATAGAAGCCGTTTTTTATGTCTGAGGTCTAAAACGATACTCTTATCGTATAAAAACAATAACAATAAAACAATACTTTAAAGTAAACAAAGAATATTTGTGCGTAAGAGCAGTATACATGTCAATTTTTACACAAGAGAGTCCAGAGCGATGGCGTAGAGACATGATGGCATGAGACAGCGCCATGCCATTTGTCGTCACGGCAAACTGGTAGATTTACTGGAAAGTGAACTAATAGATATTTCGCAGTAAAAACCTGACATTGGTGCCGATTCCCTTGTTCACAAACTAGACTAAATTTAGAGAATTGACATCTCTTACTAACATACAGCCAAAGGAAAGGACGGTGACATTCCGTGACATTAAAGAACTAAGTTAGCGATGTCAAATTAGTTATTCCATTAACATATCTGTATTTTTAATCCATACGTACCTATTAAGATGTTAACTATAATTGTATGGATGTGTCAGATTGACTAATTTTGACAGCTCTTATTTACATTAGTCTCTTTCTTGTTTTATTGGACAGAAAAATATAGAAATAGTCTAATTTTAGTTTAGTTTGTGACCGAGAGAATCGGCACCTATATCCGACATTACCCGCACGCCTAGCAACCTTAGCTTACACAAACACATTGCAAACAATAGGTAAACAATATCTCACTTTTCGGCTTGTTATGTAACTAGTATTCGCGAGAATAGTATTGTACGGTCGCAAAAACAATCGATATTGTCAAAGCTATCTCATTATTCAATACTTCTTTTTGTTGGCGGTCATAATTAGCAGGGATTAGATAATGAGATGCATTTTAGCTAAGCTTCAGGTGTTGGCTTAGTGTGGGATAAACTTTTGTTGCGACATAATCCCGAGATTCCGAGAATAAAATCGAAAAGGGCGGCACGGATTACATAAATAATAGAAAATTTTCAGCCTCTTTGGAAAGTCTCATGTATGTTCTGCGATTTTTTGTAATTTAGGAGCTATTTAAGTAATTTGAGCTCGTTATTTAGGTTATTATTGAGAAATTCCTATCTGATTTTAGATTTTGTCCATTTTCATTTTTTTTTGTTTTATTTGCAAAAAGGGGAAACGAGATTATTACTCCCGGTGGCCGCTTTAAAAAAATAATAAACGTTAAAGATGTAGCTTCAAACTATTAAAAATAGTCAAACAGTGTGGTCATATATTATGAATGGTAATAAAAATACCCTTACTAAAAACCTAATATGCATTTAGATTGTTTTGCGATCCCGAAATCTCGGGTTTTTTTCCAATTATTACCTGATTTCTATAAGTCGTATCCATACTTTGCTAACGATAAATGAACTTTAGGTAAATAGTATTCGATTCCTAATTTCCTGACCCCTAATTCAGATTGACAGAGAGATCAGATAGTAGGAATAAAATATTGTCGGTTACAGATTCGCTTATTGGATATCGATTCGCCTTATGTGTAATCGATTATTTGTGTCAAACACCACGCTTTTTCAAATTACAGTATATTAAAAAAAGTTATAAGCAAATTATATTCTGTGTATCGTAAAGCTAGAAGCATTTTGTATCATAATGCAGGAAAATTGGTTAGGAATGTAAATAATTGATTTGAGGTGTCGATAAAAGATTGTGAATGAAACTTTTTTTAAGTTAAACGCGGTGTAAAAAGTCACTTCACATAGCCGTTAACTAAGCATACTGTCCATTAAACAAAGTCATTTTGAGCTTAAAAAAATCTGGGAAACTACTTTTTTATGAGTTTGAAAAATAACTCTTTATAATAAGGGTCGTGGCACTACCAATTTAAAGTTGACATTTATAAGTATGGGTCCAGAATAAAAGTCAATGATGAGGAGAAAATATACCTTTCGGCTATGTTAAGCTGGTCTTTTTACACCCGTTATTTATAACAAAAGACTTCCATGTTATACAGCAGGGGACGCGGTCAACAGTAAACTTCATATCTAAAACTATTATTTAAATATGCCAGAAAATATGTGAATACCAAAATAAAAAAAACTTGTGGTATTTTAATTAAGTCCAGTCTTCCTTATTAAAAACATATGTGTTATGACCAAGTGGACCGCGTTCAGTCTCACAATTTACAAATACGGACCTTTAATCAAACTAATTGGTGACCTCTGTTATATACATAGAAAAGGATAAAAATGTGGGTAGATTTTTCTCGTAATATTTTACAAAAGAAATGTAAATATTTTTGTATATATTTGTGATGGATGCACTTTAAAAAAAGTGCCTGTAAAAATACAAAAATGCATGTTAATTTTTAAGATTATTTTATAAGTTTACTCCGCTGTATATTTTGTAAAAATATGTAAATAATAGGTATCTAAGTATTTTTATGTGTGTATTGTTTTTTACTTTTTTATGTATTTAGATTAATCGATATATGTTTTACAGAACCAAGAAAACGCAAGACTGGTACGTACACATACAGATACATAGCCTTATATGTGCAACCATTATTTTGGGTGGACATCACTGATTTATCGATGGTTATTTGAAACTTAAAACATCAACCGTCATTTTTCAAAACGCGTTCTTCATTCGAACCCAGTTTTTCGAACGAAAAATTAATGTGACAAATTGTCAAGCCCGCGTAAGCTGCTGTGATTCGTTGTTTGAATTGTCAATAATCAATTGGATAGTTGACATCATTAATAAATAAATCCAAGAATCTCATATTTGATTATTTTCTTGTGTACAATTTTTGCACCTGCTTTATTATCTCTTCAACACCTTTGGTTGACTGGTAGAGAATGCCTAAGACATTAGGTCCGCCTTTGTACTTTTTTGTTGCATAAAGTTTAAATAAATAAATGATAAATAAACAAGACATAACTTCTTAAAAATACTTTGTTTGCCTTGAAAACGCGATTATTTTTTAATTACCCGTAGAATTAGATTTTTAGTTGCTTCGAAATTAATTAAGTTGGCAAATATGTGATGTCATAGTTTACTATTGCTATACAAAATCTATAGGGGAATCATGGGGTGATATCTACTACCCAATTGTAGCAGCCCGCGCGCTTAATAAATGGCCATATTAATTTTTCGTTCGAAAATAAAATTAACACTGGATTACAAAATTATCTTTTGACAAATAAAAATGCCGTTACTTTAGACGGCTTTTTATCAAAATTATAATATACTTAGTATTTTATTAAAACGTATAATTAATTCTTATGACTGTCTTCATACTAACTTTCGCATCCTGAATTTCGATGTGAAAGGAGGATTTTCAATGTCCTTATAAATTGAACTCACTGTAAACGATTTTAAGTTTATTTTCGGTAACCATCGATATAATCAATGCATGATGTACCTGAATGTACCACTTAACACACTCACACAGCCAATTGCTAGCAGACAACTAAAAAAGCGTAAGCGCCAGTAGATTTAACAGTTGATTGGTAAGCAATCCAGTCCTTTTTGAATTGATGATAAATTCCTACTCTCTACTAAGCTTTTCTCGCCTAGTTTACCTTTGGAATATCTATGAGACTGATTCAGATGTTCTGCTTACCTACACGAAACATCCTGAAATATACCCATGAAGGGAGTAAAAAGGGACTTGACGAGGACGAAAGTTCAAAGTCAAAGTCAAAGTCAAATCATTTATTTCAATTAGGCCAATATAAGGCACTTTTGAACGTCATATACAGAAAAAGATTTGAATCTAGTTGCCCCTTCCAGAATAGTTTTGTATTGAGAAGAATGGGCAAGAAACTCCATACGTACTCTTTTAAAATCAACATTTGTACAATATTTGCATACAGAATCATACATAATGACAGTTACATGTGCTTCCCATTATCTTTTCCTGGGAATGTTCCGATTACTTCTTTTTACGTTTCTTTAAGAAAGCAATGTTTTGATTTTTTTTTAAATACCCTGAAGAAGACTGTGCTGTGACACAATTCTTTAAGTTCTTCGCGTTTTGACAGCTCATAAAAAGTATGTCAATTGACTGGTGGTGTCAAATATCCAATTCTAATGTGCTCGCAATCAAATGTGAGTGAAAAACTCACACTTAGAACTCAGATGATAGGTTTTACTGGCTGCTACCTAGGTTTCAAGCAACGGCACAAAAGCTACACTCATTCCACGCTTTTGGAACTATCTTCTACTTCTTGATACTTTCTATATCTTCTTGATACTTCTCGACACTTTTAATACACAGCTTTGCCCGCGGCTGCACTCGCGTGGCACCTCTTTCTTTTTCTATGTGTTTTAGTTTAGATCGTTCTTGGTTGTCGTAATCGCGATACAAATATTATAATATTGGTAAAACGTTCCAAAGCAGAGCTATATTAAACTAAAGTTAGATTTGAAATAAATTACCACAAACAATTTTCATGGATACTATAGAAGCGAAAGTAACTGTCTGTTTTTCTGGTACTCTATCATGGCTAAACCACTGCACCAATTTTGATAAAATTTGGTACGGAGTTAGCTTGAACCTTAATAAATGATATAGGCTATTTATTAATTCGCGATTTGACAGTTAGACAGATAAAGTCGAAGGCGAAAGATAGTATTATGCAAACAATATTTTTGTATAGTTGTCTCTAGATGACTAATCGCAATAAAATTTTAATTTTTTACGCAAACCATCACAATTCCACGGTATTTAACTTTGTTATTATTCAAAATATTTCGAAAGCAATTAATTTTTCATACTTTCGATGTGTCTTCACTTTCTACCAGATTTTTTTGTATTTTTTCTACTTTAATGACAGCTTATTAAAGATTTAGTGAATTATTCTAATTTTTATTAGATTTTTTATTACTTTCGCGTCGCCTTAATAATTTATTCATACGTACAATTAAATTTTATTAATCTCTTTGATATTATTAGCATAATAATGGTATTTGTCATCCGTAGATAATAAAATTGGTAGAGGAATACAAAAAAATAGTTGTAAATAAAAAAATAATTATTAACTATTTTAAGATTTCTATATTGTTTATACTTTCTCTTTTATAATTCGCTTTGACTTTTATTCTGTCTTCATTTGTTTCACTATGCTCGTCATAAATTTTGTCATTGTTTTCATAAATTTTATGACATGTATAGTTTGTAAAATAGCAAATATTTCATGGGCAATATCATTTGTCTTAAGACTTTACTGATTGATGAATTTAACTTAAGTTACTTACTTGCCAAAGATGTTTGCATTTTTTTCTGCAAATTCTCTTAAAGTTGTCATTTTTTAAATGCGTGTTCAAATAGAATGGATCAAGGGACTCATTACATCATTTAGGTTTATTAGTGCATTTATCTATCTTATCACTATTATTTCCAGTTTGTTTTCTTCATCTATTTTATTAGAACACGTAAATAATTTGCTTACAAGTATACTATTTTTCTGTAATAATTTCTTCTTATTCTGTATTATTTAGTTCTCGTAGTTTCTTGTAGTTCAGTATTCTTTTATTCTGTATTCTTCTTCTTTAAATTTGTCTTCTACAGTGTTATTCTGTAAAAATCATCCATGATGAATTTAGGCGAGGGAGAACTGTCATCACAAGCCTCTGATGGAATTAAAGCTCACCTCAAGCTCACCTCATCTAAATTCATAGAGAGATTTTTCAGAATACACCGGCTTTTGTACTTAGTGATACTTATTAACATTTATCCTGTATCTTTCTGTCATCTTTTATTCTTATACTTGTTGTTGTTTTCCTCTAAGTAGTTAGTTACTACTAATATCGTACTGTGACTTTCTTCTTGCTAATTATTAAGGTTTTTGATTTAAATACTTTTTGTAGTTAGTAGATGCTTTTTCTATTACTGTTATGTTGGTGTACTGTATCCTGTTACATTTTGTATTTATTTCGGTCTTTCTGAATCTGTCTTCTGTCAATTTCTTATTTTATTTATGCTTTCAAATGCGCTATACTTTTACAGCAACATTTTCGAGTATAGTTCGACCATACTTAAAATATTACTGTCATTAAATTGCAGCTGCATGTTTTTGGGAAAGTATAGCCCATTTAAGAGCGCCGTAATGAAAATATGAATAGGTTTCCATTGCTTTACTCCTCATTGTTTCTATAAACTCTTCAAAATTTTGTAAAATTCTGTCATCGGCTTTAACAAGGTCAAAGAGCAGTCAATTACTAGCATTCTTCAAAAGCATCTAACTAGTAGTGAGTAGAATGGTTGGTGGGGGGTTACCAACTCCTGGTTGCTGATGAAGACCATGGTTTCCAGCGGACCTGCAGCCGGACAAGCAGATGGAGGTGGATGACATGGTGAACAATCTCCTGCAGTGGATACAGGGCTTGTACCAACAGAAGAATAGGAAAGGTGCACTCTAGTTTTAAGATTTAGATTAAATTAGTCTTAAGCATATTAAATGTTTGTCATTGTATCTTACTATAGGAACAATCTTTGTTTTAATGAATACCCAAAGGAATTAAAGGCAATAATACCGAAGATATTTAACATACACTCGAAGTAGGAACCATTTAATGATAGGGTCTTCGAACAACAAATGTTTTGCACGAATCACGACTTCCAGCAATCACTAGGCACAAGCACCTTGGGTCTTATCGGATAAAATCTTCACAAAAATTATTTTACTAATTTCCGTTTCATATACTTTCAGCTCGTCAGTACTTCGGAGGGAAACCAGAGAAACCGAGACCTTTTGAACCGGCAAACGTGTACCTGCCACCTGCAGTAGGATACCCAGCTTCTGGCACCCGACCATCGCCATCGTACAGCGAAGGTTCTTCACCATCAAGCCCTACGTACCAGCCGAGCCAATCGTCTTACCAGCCAAGTGAATCACCGTACCAGCCTGAGTCTTCTTACAAACCTGAGCAGCCTTTCCAACCTAGCTACAAGCCTAGTCTTCCTACCCAGCCTGCATATCAACCATCGCAGCCATCTTATCAACCGTCTCAACCTTCCTACTCACCGAGCCCATCAACCCCTAGTTACCAACCAAGCCAGCCATCTGAATCACCTTCGTCACCTTCTTATCAGCCATCTCAACCATCACAATCTCCAAGTTATCCTTCTTCTCCTAGTTACCAGCCTTCTTCTCCAACCTACCAGCCTTCCCAACCGTCCCAACCCTCACAGCCTGGTTATGATTACTCAAAGCCAGGTTACCAACCCGGTCAATCCGAGCAAACAACTCAAGCGATTTACTTATCATCAGAAACAGGTGGTAATGTAAACACTGGTTCCAGTTCTAATTCGATCTCTAGCAGTGTAAGCGGTTCTGTTGCTGGAACTACGGAGACGCAAGTTCAAACCGATGATGACCGTCATCCACCTCACATTCACGAGATCACAGTCGACTGCGGTAAAGAAATGATGACTATCAATATCGAATTTAACAAGGCGTATAATGGAATCATCTATTCTCAAGACCATTACAATGAACCTGAATGCGTCTATGTCAGAGAGAATTCTAATCAAGCCAAGTACTCTTTCACAGTCAGCCTAAACACTTGTGGTACTAGATTCTACAGCGACTTCGAGAATGAAGGTCAGGCATACTTAGAAAACGTACTTGTACTCCAAAACGAAGTAGGAATCCAAGAGGTTTGGGATCATATCAGAAGAGTCAGATGCCTTTGGGAAGGAAACTTGAAAAAGCAGCTTGTTCACTCTCTCAGTGTTGGCATGTTGAACCAGATTACCAGCAACTTCAGCGGAGATACCGCCATGGCTAGACTAGACATTAAAACAGGAAGAGGACCGTTCGGACCTGAAGCAAATGGCTTAATCAAGATCGGAGAAATGATGACCTTGGTTGTATCAGTAACAGGAGATGCTGGCTTTGATATCCAGGTTAGAGAATGTATAGCCAGAGACTCGGAAAGTCGCAATGTTGTTCCTCTGACAGACAATAATGGTTGTGTCCTGAAACAGAAAGTATTTGGTGCTTTCCAAAAGACGAGAGACACTGGGAACACAGGAGCTTCTGTCATTGCGTTTGCTTTCTTCAACGCATTCAAATTCCCAGATGAGATGGACCTGATTATTCAATGCGAGGTGGAACTGTGCAAGACTGACTGCGATGTTTGTCCTAACCCTGGAAGCATCGATCCGAGAAGGAGGAGACGTGATGTCATTCATCTTGGGAACAGGACTGTACAAGAACCCTCAACGATTATTGGTAAAGGATTAAGGGTTGTTTTGGCAGAGGATCTTCCGCAACCCACAGGGTTCTGCATGTCCCCTCCAGCTGCTTTATGGGGTGGTAGTCTAGTACTGTTTACGTCATTAATGAGTAGTATCCTGGTGTCATACTGTTGGCAGAAATCTCGAGGTTCCGCTAAGTTTTCGTAAGATATCTATTTGGTTATATCCTTCTGTTATTTACCGAGATAGCAAAATAAACTGCTTGCTTTGTATCAAAAGGTTTATTTTGCTATGACAATGATTCTGTCTTTAAAATACCAGTAGGTTGATAAGTATTTATAAATATGGAATGTTGTAAAGTTAATATACAGAAATATGAAGAGTAAGTTATGGTACAAAGTATTTAAATTTATAAAGATGAAGTAGATTGTATGAATATCACATTCAATGACTATCATTATTTATCAAAAGCAAATAATACTATGGCAGATTAAGATCATGATAAAGTAGGTTATTCTCAGCTTCTAACAACAATATAAAACGTTAAACAACCAAGAATTTTATCAGAATGAAGTGACATTAGGAACAAGAATACACTGCCTCCCATAATGTAAGTCTGCCATGGGAAAATTTACAGTATTCCATACCTTGATTGGCGCGTGAGATATCGCGTCTTACGCTATACGAGTTTTTTTGCATGCATTATTTTTTCTTGTCATTGTTTTCCGACAGTAAAATTGCATGTACTGTCGTGTCTTGAGTAGTTGGTTTTTTATCGTCTACTTTATTTTAAATATCATCAAATTCTATTACAATAGAAACATTTTTACTATCCATTTTATCAATACGAAAACCATGCAGCCTTTTCTTTATAAAGCTGTTTATGGCGGTTGAGAGCTTGTCATGCTCACTTAAATGTCTCGCTGATGGTGGCGCGTGTGTTGGATCATTCGGTTCCCTTCAAGATGGTTGAGCTAAGTGGTGCTGATCCATGCGTCATGTTCGTGAACGGGCGCTGTCAGTTGTGACTGGTCATTTCTTAACTGCTATGGCTTACTTTTTTATTGTTTTTACAATAGAAGCAACAAGAATATTGTTATCAGGATTTTGTTAAACCCAAATTGAAAAGAGTATCCGTTGAGTTTCTTGCTCGTTCTTCTCCATAAAATGGAGGTAGGCCACCTCCGTTTTGGGACGAGCAACAAGCTTCAACATTCTGACTAATTGACCGACTCCTTGACAATTTCAAAGTGCATGTAAATGGTCTATTGGAAAATAAATTGTTTGACTTTGACTTAAGAAGTATTTTTTACATTACATAATTTTGATTTAATGTAACATAAAATGCTTAAATTATTCATTGACGTTTGTTTTCATTGAATGCATAACAAGAATGTCAATAAAATGTATATTTAAGTTATTACCAATACAATTTATAAACTAACCCATCTCCCATGCTTTTCTCGGATGTGTATGATCTAATTTTGTGACACGTAAAACCACAAAAAAATCTGTCACAATGTCAAATCATAGACACCGCATTACGAATGTATCGAAACTTAGTTTCGAGTTCTGTACAACAACAAGAAGTAAAGACGTCTTGTTGTCACCATGGCCAATAAGCTAGATGACACCACCAATCGATTGACGTACTTTTTAAGACCTGTCAAAACGCGATTCTTCAATAGATTTTGTATGGCAATATCGAAATGTGACGTCACTTATTTGGCAACTCGATTGACTAACTTTTTATTGATTTCAAAGGCACAGAAAATCTAATTTTACAGTAAATTGAAAATTTATTGTGTTTTCAGAGCTAAAACAAAGTGTTTTTTTTTATAGAATTGTCTGGAATTATTGGTTTATGGTGTCAACTAGATACATCAAAAATTATGTCAAATAAATTATGTGAAGATTTCTTCATATAATAACTTACATTAAAAGTATTTTAGATTAATAAAATGTAGCTGTTAAACATAATTATTGTAATTACTTATTAAAATAAGTTATTCGTATTTGTAAATATTAGGCTTAAGTTTTTGTAATTATTAAACACTATTTGTAAAACAAACGCGTCTTTATTATCTTTTAGCCCCTTCAAAGAATAGTTTTATCTTTTCCTGGTATGTCGTAATAGTCGTAAAAGATTACGTAGTTAAATGAATCTGAATAATAATAATGTATGTAAATAATAGTGTCTGCTCTTATATGCTAATTAGAAATGAATATGAATAAATGAATGCGTTTCAAATGCATTCACAGACACAGAATTTTTGAAGTTGCTTTCATAAGTAAAAGCAAAAGTAACTTGAATGATAGTACCTCGGTCTGTTTTTACAAAAATGAACTTAACCTACATAATAATAAGACCTATCCATACTATATCTATATATAAACTACCTACCACTACCTTGACTCCTTGGACTACCTTGTTGGTCTAGTGGTCGCAAGGCGTGACTGCTGAGCATAAGGTCTTGGATTCGATTCCCAGGTCGGGCAAAGTGTAATTGGGTATTTCCTATGAAAAAATTTTCAGTTGCAGCCTCGGAGTCTGAATTCGTGCCCGGTTCATGGCAATAGGCTAGCCCCCTGTTATATAGGACTTAATTGGTGAAATGTGGGTGTCCTAATAGGTACACCTCTGCCTAACTTTTTTGGGATTACAGGCGTGATGTCATGTTATCCATATATAAATGCAAAATGTGTCTGTCTATTCCCGCTTTACGCTTAAACCACTGAATCGATTTTGATGATATTTGGCATGGAGATAGTTTAGGATCCGAGAAAGTTTTTATCCCGGAAATCACCCCTTAAGAATGTGAAAAGGGGGGTGGAAGTTTGTATGCAAGTACGATATAAACACGTTCCACGCGGACGTAGTCGCGGGCAAAAGTTAGTATTATAATAAAATAAAAACACAAATAAAATGCACACAATGACAAGATAATAATTTGAGGTCAGTACACATAAACGGTCGCTGTTATGATCTAAAACTGAATGAAAACAGTGTATTTTAACAGACACTAATGCAAGTGTGAACTGAGCCATTGTTTTAGTCTTAAATAGTTTGTTTATTATTTTATCTTATGTATAAGTAGCTATGTACAAAGTATTGTTATAAGATAACGCGTAGGGATCGAATATGAATAATCTTCGGATGTAGAAAAACACTTAATGAAAGCGAAATGCTTGTGAACGAGCGCTGTCAGTTGGGATTGGCTTACATCTTTATTCTTCTTATTTTTGCAGCAAGATTATTGTAAAAAACTAATTGAAGAGTGTCCGTGAAGTTTCTTGCTCGTTCTTCTTCATAGATGCCTACCTCCGTTTTGAAATGAGCCACTAACTTCAACTTTTTAAGTAACTAACTGACCAACTCCATGATAATTCAAAAGTGTTAATTACCAATTGAAATAAACTACTGCCTCGTTGGTCTAGTGGTCGCAAAGCGCGACTGCTGAGCATGAGGTCTTGGGTTCGATTCCCAGGTTGGGCAAAGTGTTATTGGGTTTTTCCATCAGGAATTTCTCAGTAGCAGCCTCGGAGTCTGGATTTGTGCCCGGTTCATGGCAATAGGCTTGCCCCCTATTACATGGGACTTAAACATAACTGGCGAAATGTGGGTGTACAATGGGTACACCTCTGCCTAACCCTTCGGGGATTACAGGCGTGATGTTATGTTATGTTATGAAATAAACTAATTGAAATAGGACTAATTGATATAAATTCGTGCCTTGAAAAGCACGATAAGCCGTTGGTCCCGGCTGTCATACATGGATCTTTGACAGTCGTAACGGGTCACCCTAAAGTCTGACAACCAGTCCTAACAATGGGTGTAATTTTTCTCAGTTACTGGGTGGTGGAGGTCAGATAGGCAGTTGCTCCATGTAAAATACTGGTATTCAGCTGCATCCGCTTAGACTGGAAACCGATCCCAACATAGTTGGGAAAAGGCTAGGCAGATTGATTAGGAATACTAACTAAAACTAAAAGCATCATAAATACGTACAAACATTTAACACTCATCTATTAAAAGGCAACCTTACATCAAAATGATAGCAATATAAAATAAAATAAATAAATAAATATCTTGGGACAACTCACACACGGCTATCTGATCCCAAGTTAAGCAGAGCTTGTGTTATGGTAACCAGACAACTGATATACATACTTATATAATTTATAAATACATACATATTATAGATAAATCACACCCAGACACAGAACTAACAATCATGCTCATCACACAAAGTTTGTCCTGGGTGGGAATCGAACCCACGACCTCCGGCTTAGCAGTCAGGGCCGCTAACCACTAGACCAACAGGCCCGTCAATATCCCCATTACGTGGGACTTAAATATATGTAACTGGTGAAATGTAGGTGTACTAATGGGTACACTTCTGCCTAACCCTTCGGGGATTACAGGCGTGATGTTATGTTATCCTTATATCAATTTTAACTTAATTTCATCAGCTTAGGCTAATTTAGGAACAGTCACATGTGTTTAAAGAATTGTTGTTGATATTGTACACGTCGACACGACTTGTATAATCCTAAATAATAAAACTATAAAGCTGTGTGTTTACTTGTTAAAACTATTAACATTTACTTGTTTTTATCTATATTAATTTTATGTTGACAGATTAGTCTGTGAATGTGTGTATTGTCAACATTTTTTTTATTAGTAGGTACTTACCTATGGTATGGAGTCTCTTGCCCATTCTTTTCCATACGAATTTACCTGTTGGAAAGGGCAACTGAATTCAATATTTAAAAAAAAATAACTTGTGACGTTAAAAAGTGCCTTTTTATGGTCTTATTGAAGTAAACACAGGAAATACTTAGGTACAGATATTATTATTTTAAGTCTTTCCTAGTGGTTAAAATTAGACCTACTTTAATAGTATTATGATGGATCAAAATTATTATGGACAATATAATGCGTAATATATTGAAGGCAAATTCTCGTAATTTAAATCATTAAAAATCTAGTTGCAAACTTATTTTAGCGATAATCAATGTCAAAAATGTAGGTAAAATAAATGTAGGGTATTTTTGATAGACTGCGACTAAGATTAGGTGGCGAACATTTCTAAAAGTAAATAGAATTGCCCCCCAAAAGGCAAATTCTCGTAATGAAAACGTTCATATTGTAGTTCCAATGTCACCAGTATCAAAATCTTGTCAAAAATTGAGACAAAATAGAGGCATTTTTGACAAATTAAGACTGAGATACGAACTTTCCAATAAGTTACTAGAATTATCCCCTTAGCAGTAGATTTTCTGATTAAAGTCAAAATGATGATGATTAAAGCCCTAATTGATTTGGAAAATAAAAATGTCCGTTTCACAAACAATATTTACTTGGTTTAAAAACTTTATTTATATAAATGTTCTCGACAAACTTTTTAGACCTATGTATCCTGCTTACGGGTAGGAAGCTTCATAAAAATCAGTTCAATCATTAAAAAAATAAGGACTTGACAGTTTGTATGAAATGATGTAATTTGACTTTAATTTTATAAAAGCTACCTAAGAACATTTTTAATCTACGACGTGAAAATGTCTGGAACAACATGGCGGAAGTAAGTAAAAGGTACTCTTAAGAAAGTAACAAACACATACGGGTGTCTGCATTTGTTTGCGTATCAGTAATAAACCAGACTAAAGGGTGAGTGCCCCAGTTATCGCTCATGCAATTTAATAAATAATATGCGACAGGTTGAAGCTGAGTTTATCAATCTTTTATTTTGCATTATTGATTTTATTTTTATCTTTGACCTAGATGTGTATAACTTGTGAAAAAAACAGCATATCATATTATTATTTTCTCTGCAATGGGGCATCGTTGCAGAATAAATGCATCTTCACATACAGAATTCAAAATTTCATATCACTCCCGATTTCGAATCAGCCTGTTCGGGACAACATCATTCGTAATAGCGGTTTTCGATTTAATGTGTTTTCGAACTGGTGTACCACTCTTATTTTTTTTCGAAGTAGCGTGTGTCACAATAACGTCATTCGAAACTTCATATCACTCCCATAAGACATGCCGGCTTAAACCAACCCTTCACTGTCTGCAATACTTTTTTTTAGGAGCAGTTGCATCTTCAGAGATCGCTTATATGAAGATGGCGCTGGTGAAAATAAAATTCTACCTAAGTATCTATCTGACAACCATCCTTGTTTGGTAAACCTACCATGTTCAACACGATTGTAATATCTATACTTTAGACTTATGCTGAAGAGTTTGTTTGTATCTTTGAACACGCTAATCCCTGGTTCAATTCTGAAAATTCCTTCACTAATAGAAAGCTACGTTATTCTCGAGTGCTAAAGGCTATTTTTTTATTAAGGAAATTTACGCAGACGAATTCGCGGACAAGGCTTATAATTTTCTTCGAATACAATACCTCTTTCTCCGTCCTAACGATTCCTGACCTATCGAAGAGATAACCCATTAAACACACTTCGCGTTACCTATATTGAATAATAAGATAACAAGGAAGACAATTGCGCGACTCGCCCCACGTTTTGTTTGCTTGCCAACGTGGCAGCAAATACTACTCAAGATATTACAATATGATCTCTTACTATTTAGTTGGTAATATTAATAGAAAGATGTCATTTGATGACTGGCTAGGGAAAATTAAGGGTGTGTAATTATTGTGAGTGGAATTTTTGGAGAAAATGGAGAAGGAAAAAGTAAGAACTTCGGAGTTCTTAATTCAAGTTCTGGCGACCGTTGTTAGTGAGTACCTACTTATTTGGTTTTATTTGTGTGTTAATAATTGGATACTAAGCCTAGTTCTTAGAGTTAGTACTTTATTGTAAATCTATGTAAACTATAGTGGTCGTCTAGTTGTCGAAATTTTAAGTTTGTCAGAGAAAGATATAGATTCATATATTTAAATATCAATATTACTAATAATAACTATTAATATTATATGTTCTCAACATTTAAGATCTAAGTATCGTGCTTATGTAAAGGAAGTTTTATTAAAATCGGTTCATTAATTTCGAAAAATAACGACTTGAAACTTTTAGGAAATCCCGTAAGCTGTAAACGCTCTTAAAAGCCGGATATCCACAACTAAGTTGATAGGTACCTGTATCTTGGGGATCAGAATTAAGTTAATAATTAATATTTTCATGAAAGTTTTTGTGTGCGGCAGTTACTGGCATGGAACAAAGGGAGCAATTTTTTGCAAAGCGAAGTCACTGTTGATAAACAGAAAATAAATACCAATAGATTAGCATTTTGGTAATATTTTATACGACAAGCACAATATCTCCCATTGATAATGAAAAATAAAGACTTCTTATAAATATAACTAATAAAGAGACACCAATAAAATATTATAATGTGCAAAACGGGTAGTTTAAATTGAAAAGTTGTTCAAATTTACGTTACGCTTACTCCGGGCGCTTGTGCTGCATTTTGCGTTGCACCTTCATTTATTGATCTTACAGAGGCACGTGCTAGCCTTATCAAAAGTTTATCTAAATAATATACTGATATTGTTTCATTATAGAACAGCTGATAGATAGGTAGGTAAATAGTTCCATTTCCAACACTAAGTAATGACGACTGAATGAATGAGGCCTTGCTTTCTGATCTTGAATTGAAATCCTTGTGTGTTTCTATAATAGTAACATTATGATACTAGTGAGGGTAAGTTTATCAATACAATCGAGGGTGGAATGCAGACTGAAGTGCAGGCGTGATCGTAAATGGGACTGTAATTATAAATTACTTTCGCGTTTCATACGACGTTTTTCAAAATACGGAAAAAATATTGCTATATATTCATTGCCCTAGGAAGACCTTCACTGACTTTATTAGTGAGGTCCTTCAGAAAGGTCAGGTGCGGAGTACTCGTAACCGGCGTGCTTGTATGACGATATGTATGAACGTAGATGAGGCGAAAGGAGTATGTAAGGATCGAAGCAGGTGGCGTTCTGTATTTTCTGCCCACCTCCATGGGAAAAAGGCGTGAGTTTATGTATGTATGTAAATTCATTGCTACGAAAATAAAATTACAATTTAATTTATCATCATATTCTCTGTCAAAAAGTTACATTTACAAGCTTTTTTTTTTTTTTTTTTGAGGTGGTAGAAATCATCAAATGACTCCTTCCGCCCTGGGTGTGGCGGAAGGGACTGTCAGACTTTTACTGACTAAAAAACCACCCTGTTCCTTCTGTTGCACTTTACGTTCCGGGGCCACGGTATCCTGTTAAGACGTCCCGCAACCCCGGCAGGCGTTGGCCCCGTTGGGGGCCCCGTCCCTGTGCTGACAGCTCTTTGAGGCGCGCGCGAACAGAACGCGCCGTCGACCCGTACATTTACAAGCTGCAAGCGGCCATTGACTGAATAATTTTAATTAATAGTCAGCCAAAATTCCAACATTTTCTTTTTATTTCGCAGTATGTTTCCAAGCATGCCAGACCGGCTTCGTGGTCGCCTGGCCATCAAATACAGTGGCCAACTTCATATCCAATGCAACAGTACTATCGCGGCCAATGTCTTCAATGGAAGTGTCACTATTGGGCAGTTTGCCCAACATTGGCGGGTTGGCGATTAGCCCCTTCTGTGGTTACGCCTTCAACACGTTCGGGAGGAAATATGCTACTATGTTATTTACATTGCCTTATGTTGTAAGTATATAAAACGTGTGTAAAAATACATTTCAGTAAAAGACAGTTCTTCCTATCATTACGATATTTTTTTTGTACTGGATCATATCTTTTAGAGGTTTTTGCCCTGCAGAGGGATAATAATAGGTTGGTATTATTACATAACATCACGCCTGTAATCCCCGAAGGGTTAGGCAGAGTTGTATTCAATAGAACACCTCCGTTTCGCCATTTAAGTGCCATAAAATAGGGGGGATGAACCTATTGCCATCAACCGGGCACAAATCCAGACTCCGAGGCTGCTACTGAGAAATTCCTAATGAAAGAACCCAATAACACTTTGCCCGACCTGGGAATCAAACCCAAGACCTAATGCTCAGCCGTCTCGCTTTGGCCATTTAACAACACACAGAATTCTTTGGAAGCAGTCTTAACAAAGTACGGCGGAAACGTAAAAGAGTGTACCTATTATAATAACTTTATCGATTTTACTGAGTAATACAAACCATCAAACCATTCGTTCGTGGTTTAGAGAAAAGCACACATAATAGCTTTCGATCGCTTTATTCTGTTCATTCATAATATCTAAGTTTCATTACTGGCCGCTCAACTTCAAAATGACGCAAACTTTACTCAAAGCTCATAAATAACCCACATTTTCCATTTTTCCAGTTCGCATGGCTAACGATATCGCTGACAGGCAGCGTGCAGCTCATTTTGATAGCCATGTGTGTGGCCGGCGTGGGCATCGCTGGGCAAAACGTAGCCATCATTTACATATCCGAGATATCCCACGATTCCATCCGTGGGGGATTGACTGCTAGCTCGGCTTCTGGATATTTCATAGGTAAGTGGAAATTCGTATTCTTCAGACCGAATTTCGGTAGCTTTCTGTTAGCGAATGAATTTTCAGAATCAGAGTTAGTAAAATTCCGGAGATGAAAGCTTTCAAATAAAAAGAAAACACAAGCAAATCATTTACATTGTTTCTGAAAGTTTGAATACACCAAAAAAGCTTTAGCTTTATAATATTGGTGACTTATAAGCTTTGTTTAAGTTTTTGAGCGGAACCCTTTATTAAGTAGTCTAAGTTACTCCTACCAGTGAAAGTCCCATCAAAATTTGTCTAGCCGTTTCGGAGATTAGCCGAAACAGACAGAAAATATAAAAGTTGTGTTTTTGGTATAAGTAACGTGTAAATATTTGTAATTACCTATTCAGTAAAAAGCTATTATTTTTACATTACAAATAAACACTTTAATTTTATTTATTTGTGTTGATAATATTCTAAGTATAGAGTTTTGTAAGATATTATTATTTCCACTTGTCTCTTGTTCGTGGCTATTGTATGGGATTTCAAACCATATTCATAGGACTGTAGCGTTCAATTTTTGAGAGTTACTCATCTTGGTGGCGTTGTCTCAAATTCCCTTGCGTAGCCTTCAGATGAATATTACACTACTTCCGTTTAATCCAAAGTACATTTTTCTTTGTTTTCAGGCCTCTTGACCACCTACACACTGGGTGGGTACCTCACATACATGCAAGCAATATACACGCACTTGTCGTTGTCCATACTGTGCATACTGTTGATCGCGCTACTGCCTGAATCTCCTGTGTTCCTAGTACTTGTAGGGAGAGAAGAGGTAAGATATTAACATAAAAAGTATTCGATTTTAGTCGATTTTTGAATTGTAATTGCGACTATTCGACTGCATTTTTTATTATAAATAGTATATACAAGCATTTGCTCGCTACTTCGTCTGCATCAAAGTTTATATATTATTCCACGGGAACTGTACATTTTTTTGGGATTTAAAGCTGCCTATGTGTGCTATTCCAGACAATCTTTCTCTATGTCTTTCATCCAGATCCTTTCAGCCGTTCCCCAGAACAGCTGAAAGGAACGGCGAAAAGTTTTGATAGATAAAAATATTTATCCATCAAAACTTTCGCATTTTTAGTAGTAAGATTTAAAAATATATTTTATACGTATTTCAGAGTGCACAATAATATCAATATGGCGATTAAAAGGCCTATGTCCAACAGTGGACGTCGTTTGGCTAAAATAATAATGATGATAAATGAAATTAGCCTATTTACTAAACTATCAACCTAATTTTTTTAACAGATTTTATTTGTTTTGCTATGGATTTTGTTCATAAACTAATTATTTTTATAAACTTACAGGAAGCAGCAAAATCAATAGCATTCTACCGCCACCTACACGTTAAGTCCAAAGAAGTAGAGGCAGAGATCGCCAAGATCAGGCTGCAGATGGACCCTAGACTGGAGAAGTTACTTGAATTAGACAATGGTAAGTGCATAATATTCTTGTAAAGGATTTAAAAAGACACTTAACGAAGCCGAAGTTCCCATAATCTTGATCAAAGAAACATCGCCTAGCATGGCATAAGCTAGTAAATAAATGTTATAGTAGGAACTTTTTAGAACGCCTATGAAAGCTTTAACAATACACGTTAGTGTTGAATATCGTTAATTTGTTGCTCTTCGTAAACTGTCAGGCGCCAGAAGATAAGAAATACTGGCATTGCTTTTCGTACCATTCTATGCTTTTTTTTTATTTGATATGGGTTTGCTCAAATAAATAAAACTATTCTAGGCTAAAGTCTAGGTCAGAGGTGACACGAACATAGTCCAAGTTTAGACTATTATGATAGATAGAGATAGATGGATAGATTAAGACGCAGGCCGTAGGCGCGGGCTTGCGGACGGCAAGTGATGGGTAGCTCGCCGTCCGATCAAAGACCATTAGTACATCTAGATTTCGCCAGTTATGTTTAAGTTCCATGTAATAGGGGGCGAGCCTATTGCCATCAACCGGGCACAAATTTAACTCCGAGGCTGCTACTGGAAATTCCTGATGAAAAAACTCAACAACACTTTGTCCGACTTGGGAATCGAACCCAAGACTTCATGTCCACTACGGAGCAATCAATTTGGTACTAATCGTCATCTCAACCTAATACGAGAAGTGTGAATGACATTTTAATTTTGAAGATCATTACCAGTACAAATGAATAAAAGTGAACTGCGTACGAGATAATTTGTTACTACATAATTATGTTTACTAAGAGATATTTTCTATTTGCTGGCATTATCTGGGCGCCTGGTAGGTAATTTAGATTGACGTGGGGAAAACCTGTGCTAATTACAATTACAGTATGCCGGCTTAAATATATTAATTAGTGTTTAAAGCTTATTTTGGGTATAATCATAAAAATAATATTTAATTAAGCAGGTTCCTATGTACAGTCAGCAAAAGAGATAAGTATGCAGGGTCGTCAGATATAGTTGAAGTTTTCTGAGAAACCGATAAATGTTTTTAAATGTAATTAATTTAAATAGTAGATAATAAACAGTTCATTAATTAAGTTACAATCGAAGACATCCATAGGTTTCTAAAAAAAAATCATCTATATCTGACGACCCTGGATACCGATTTGTTTTGCTGACTGTACTACTTATCTACACGTGTATGTTAGATCGTGGAAAAAAGATGGAATATCATGGTTTCTTAAACGAAGGCTGTGAAGTCTTGCTCTAATAATAAGAAATAAAATTACAAGGTGCTACCTCGTTGGTTTAGTGGTCGCAAAGTGCGACTGCTAAGCATGAGGTTTGGGTTCAATTTTCAGGTCGACCTGTTTTTGCGTTTTGTTACACTGGTCTTTAAAATATATGTCTATATAATAAAAATGAATCGATAAATGTGTTGCTAAGCTCAAAACTCGAGAACTGCTGGACAGATTTGGCTGATTCTATTTTTGTTGAGTTCATAATTTCCCGGAGAAGGTTTTTAAGGGAGTTTTTGTTTTTTGGAAAATGCCTCGGAAATATCGGAACTTTGCACCCGTGCGAAGCCGAGGCGGGTTGCTAGTTATATAATAAATGTATTATATGGTCCATGCTTGTCTTTATATATGTATTATTATCTAGATTTCGTTACAATGATCTACATTTTACCAAACCACTGGACTTATCAGGTGTTAAGCCCGTTACCCCGATCTTAATATTATATTTTCCATTGTTTTTAGATCCCGAAATAATCGGTGAGCTCGTAGAAAAGAAATTGGAAGTACCTGAAGAAAGAAAGAGTGAGTCGGCATGGAAACATTTCAGTAAGTACATAATACCAAAGTGAAGTGAAAAAATCTTTTACTTGTGCTTGTGAAAGATATATTTTCAGTTACTGGGGTCTATAAAAGTTAGTCTACACTTAATATTATAAAGAGGAATAATTTGTATTTTTGTTTCTTTATTTGTAATGGATAAACTCAAAAACTACTGGACCGATTTTGAAAATTCTTTCACCATTACAAAGCTACATTATCTGCGAATAACATAGGCTTTATTTTTGCGCGGACGAAGTCGCGGGAAAAAGCTAGCAGAAAAATAAAGCTTAATAAATTTCTTCTTCCACAGAAAAATCGAAGTCGTCAAAACGGGCTTTGACAACCGTTCTTATCATAATGGCACTGACCACAATGATGGGCTGTGTTGTTCTCCAGGTGTACGCTGAGCCTCTGTTCAAGGAAGCGGCACCGACCATGCCAGCTAATCAATGCGCCATATTCCTGGCTCTGGACTTCTTTACAGCCAGTATTTTGTGCGTACTGGCTATTGATCGGTTTGGGAGAAAGGTAAGAGATTAACATGTGAAAATGTATATGTGTCTTGCTTGTAATCTGGCGTAATTTATGAAAATAATAAAACAGCTAAGCTTTATATTTTCTAATGTTAACGTAACCTAACAAAATACATGGAATTTTTCCTCGTGAGGAAACCTGGACTTATATCAGCCTATTACCACAATTACTGTCCCAATAAAACCATGTCAAAGGCCCTTGAGGCGGTTTAGAAACTCTGACACTAGGATTGTGAGATCGTAAGGCCCACACGATAATGAAGTCAAAGTCAAAACATTTATTTCAATTAGACCATTAACAGGCACTTTTGAATTGTCAAAGAGTCGGTCAGTTAGTCCGAAAGTTGAAGCTAGTTGCTCGTTCCAAAACGGAGGTTCACGAAAAAAAAAAAGAAACTCCAAGAAACTCCACGGAACTCTTTTAAATTAGGTTTTAACAAAATCTTGGTTACAGAAGATGGATTTTTTCCTGACTTCCAAGACCTGGATTCCATTTTTAACTCCTTCAATACCCTACTTGGCATACGTATGTTTTAGATGCCATTAACGCCAAAATCTCTGATTATAATTATGTTATTGAAGTTTATATAAGATGACTGGTATAATTAGCGAGCAATACATATGTTTCTAGTCATGATAACAAACCACTTTCCCAAAGAAAGATTTTTTTAAAGCAAAGAGCGTCTCGTACACTTCTAGAATATTGAGTAACAAAAATAATCCACAATCAGCTATAATTTTTAAATTTATTTACTTATCCCTTACAAAACTAAACTGTTCAACTTTTACTTTTTCGTGTCTGCTTACACCTTTGGGGTGATTGGAGTCAACGTCTTTGCAAATAAAAAATAGACAGTTCTCTGAGAAAGTTTTTTGTTATCATGTATTCGTTACTTAGTACCAGTCTATATTGTTTTACCCTTAATCTCCATTTCCTCTGTTATGTTATTCTAAATACCTTTAAATTCTTCCAACAGTTCCTCCTGATCCTGACATCAACCGGTTCCGGCGTGTTCACGGTCCTGCTGGGAGCCCAGCTGCAGTTCCACTGGGCGCCTGCCTGGTTCACCGTGTTCTCAATCTACGGGTTTAGTTTTGTATTCACACTGGGCTGTGCTGTCATACCATTTGTGTTGACGGCTGAAGTTTTCTTGCCAGAGGTATGAATATAAAAAAAAAATGTAATACATAGTACCTAGCGAAATAGCCATGGGGACTTTATTTTTGTGGGGAAATCTGGAGGATCTCTGAGGAACTTCTGAGAAATTCCTAATGGAAAAACAGAAAAAAAAACTCGATCTGGGAATCGAACGATCAGCAGGCCCACTTGTAACCACGAGACTGGGCAGTCAAAAGAAATAGATAATATATTTAGTTGGTCTGCTTTTTTACTTAGTAAACAAGGAGACCATAGTTGACAGGAAGCGAAGTCTTCGCGTATAGAATTAGAGTGAAAACTTAAAAGTGAGCATACAACAGATAAAATAAAATAGAATAAAATATTATCAAACATAGATTAGGTAGTACGGCTGTTCATCCTAAAATAAGTTGTCTTCTGATTTACTCTTTCTTATGAATATTTTCTTTTCCAGGTTCGAAGCTTCTGCAACAGTGTCGTGATGGCGTTCACGTGGATCTTCAACTTCTTCACACTTGTTATCTTCCATCCTCTCGTGGAAGCTGTTGGATTAGGACCAGTATTCTACTTCTTTTCAGTAGTCTGCTTCACAGGCGCCTTGTACAGCCATTTTTGTGTCCCAGAAACGAAGGGACTTTCCGTTGATGCAATCCAAGCCTTATTCCTTAAAGGAAGAAGACAGAGTATTAAGAAGTAATGCAAGACTTTTGGTGACGTCATCGGTAGAGAAAATATTTTTGTGGGACTGCTGGTTCAGTCCAGTGCTGGGACCAATATTTGTCTGGTCTGCAAATGTTTGGGTGTGTGCGTGTGATGTTTTTTTTATAAGAAATAAATGATTATTGAGTATTGTTATTAACATTGCGTTGTATTTATTTTGTCATGATTGATCAGTGATTCGTGTTATCTTTAAAAAACACAAACATTGCTGTAATTGTTGATTTTTTAATCCCATGTCTCCTTAATCTTAAGTTTAACAGGGACGATGACATAATTTATGTAATTGGTTATATTAATTTTATACATACTGCCGTGTGTTGTGGTCTTATCACCAAATTCTTTGAAATTGACGACAGTGTCTCTCAAAATCTCAATTTTAATTTTGATTGACAGCGGCTCCTAGACGGTATTGTAAAGTTCATATGTATTCCGGGGTGGCGGGACGTCCCGGAACGTAAAGGGCAACAGAATGAACAGGGTTTTTTAGTCAGTAAATGTCTGACAGTCCCTTCCGCCCCACCCAAGGCGGAAGGACTCATTTGATGATTATTACCACCTAAAAAAAAAATTATGTATTTGTCTCAGTCAACAGACACGGTCACATGACAGGTCGTTGAATATTGACAACTCCCGCTAAAATTCCAAGTGAATCTGATGTTCTTTCATAAAATGGCAGGAGTAACACTGTAGAGTTCCAACTGGTAGGAATTTGTTACAATCATATATGAGGATTTATGCAAGAATTAAAGTATTGCGAAAAATATAGTTATTTTTTCCTTATTGTTGCTTTTTCTAGTTTCTTACAAATCTTTGTAAACATAAAAGATGTCTCATATGTTTACTAAGGTATTTAATTAATAAGTGAGATGTAACACCTGTAAAAGATAAAATAATGTTTGAGATAAGATAAACTTGTCTGGTGTGGTGTGGAGCTTCTATGGATCTCATCGTGATCATTGTTTTAGCTTAAACCAAACAAAACTGGTTACTGGCTGTTTGTTACTCCTGCCCTAGTTTAGTATAGTTAGATTTCGTTTTAGTTGTTTCAAAATTGGTGACATTCCAGTGCCTCGAAAGCACGTGAAGCCGTTGGTCCTATGGATGATTTCTCGCCAGTCGTGTCCGATTGCCGTCTCATTGGAATTTGAGAGTGAGAGAAGAGGGAGTGCACCTGTACTTGCGCTCATACTTGTGCACTAAAATATCTCCTTTCCATTGACATGGGCTGCCATGACCGAAGTTCAGTCGGAAGGACATTGTAAGATGCATCGCCCAGGATGCAACGTTGTACTAAAACTTTGCACGGCAGTTTAGGCTTGTTCATTGGCCATATTCAAAAATGGATCAGTAAGAGTAGATTATGAAATTATTTGCTTAGTAATAGGTGGTGAAGTAGCCACTTTTGTGTCGAAATAGGTTTTTCTTTTTTTTTAGGTGGTAAATATCATCAAATGACTCATTCCGCCCTGGGTAGGGCAGAAGGGACTGTCAGACTTTTACTGACTAAAAAATCATCCTGTTCATTCTATAGCCCTTTGCGTTCCGGGGCCACGGTATCCTGTTAAGACGTCCCGCAACCCCGGCAGGCGTTTGGCCCCGTTGGGGCCCGTCCCTGTCGAAATAGGTCTGCTATTATTTTATACTCTGGACTCTGCCCGCGATTTTATTCGAGTAGATTTTTCCACCCGAGTTATGTTGCGTTTATAGTTACTGCTCCGCTCTCGTGGGTAGTAGCGTGATGTTACATAACCTATACTATTTCTTAAAAAACTGGCTATCATATCTAAAAACAGTTTTTTCGATCCGACTGCAAGTTACAGAGATTAGCGCGTTTAAACAAACTACTTTTCAGCTTTATTACCATGCATTTTATCCTTCCCATGATCACAAGTTGCTGACTAGTGCTCCTATTAGAACTCAATCTATGGCTATTCAAAACTTCGGACTTGTAAACAAAATATCGTATCTCGTAGAGGCTGAGTCTACACACACAATCAAAGTCATTGTAACGCAAGTGCATTCGCATTAAAGATAGTGTGAACTTAAAATAGCGAGTCCTGCGATGCACGCTAACAATTATCTGAGTTAGTCTGCAAATAGACTGCATTATCTTAGATTTACGAGTATACAACGTTATTTTGATGTCGGGTAAGTAATCTGTTAGGGTAAGGTGTATTGTTGTCGTCTGTGTCTATAATACTTAATAATACCTACCAGCCAATTATTTTCTTACTGTAGAGCAGAGGCCTCTTCTCATACACCTATTACAAAATAAGCTCGTACTCTCCTTTAAACATAATTTTATAGTTTTTTACTCAATCCTGAATATAGATTATTTGCGATAGAAATTATTTGTGGTCCAAGTATTGTTCCCTGAGCAAGCCCAATTTTTAGGGAACCAAATACTTGTAGTTCATTATTTTTTTCCATATACTGTTTGATATCATTACTAATCTGATAATTATATTGGGTAAATAAAATGTAGTTATGATGAAGCTTAGGTAGGTTATAGAAATGTCATAATTTACTTAGTCGAAGGCATTTCAAAGATCCCAAAACCTACAAATCGCGATCGCTCTTTCGCGACTTTTATCGATTCGTAATCATGACGAGCATAGGTTGTTGTTAGTTGTAATTAAAAGCTTTAAAAGTTTCAACTAGTTTTTAAATATTGTGAAATTACATACATATAGTTAAATATTGTGAAGTGATGGATTGAATGCTCTCAAAGAGATTCTAAACCCCGCAATAACATCAAGTCCCTTGAATTCCGATCACATATTATATCCATTAAGGTAAATACCTGATAACAGCCTTTTCTGATAACGCTTTATTAGTGTCACTTATAAGTCATAACAATTTTTATCGTCAACCGGCAACTATTCCGCCTACCCTGCACTATCATTTACAATACAACAATAAAGAGTAATGAACTATTTGTATAAGAGATTCTAACTTCTTTATATTGTGTTTCATCTAGTGAGGAGTCATTTGATCTGGAATCTGTGATTGTTAAACATGGATGATGGGAAAGTGACAATCAGGGGATTTGTCGTTCAAGGTGCTGCGACATTATCAAGTTAGTATCGGATTAAGTTTTTGTTAATTTGTGGTTCCTGATGTTTTTCTGTTGGTTGTACAGTGGCTTAGTGTTCATGTCAATAGAAGCTGTTTATTTTGATGTTATTGTGATTAGAAATGTGATTGAAAGTGTGAGTGTGAAAGTGATAATTAATTATACCAGTCTATTAATGTCCCACTGCAGGGCAAAGGCCCCTTCTTAGTGGTGATCACAGCTCGTGCTGGTCTGTACAAGCACAAGCTGTAATCACCACGCTTGCTCAAGGCGAATTGGCGATTAGCTTACATTATTTTAAGTCCAGGTTCCTCACAATGGTTTATTACCTCCACCGCTGTCACTAGTGATGTCTAAAATTAAACTTATAAAGTACATAATTGAAAAAGTTACATTGGTATTTGCTTTGAAAGTGGTCATTTTACCAAATATTTTTTTAATATCAATAGCTTATTCTGCTTCATGAGTGACCTCTAGTGATTTGCGAACCACAGGGTAAGATCCACTACCTAAATTTACCGAGGAAGACTTTTAAATAATGTAAAGAATAGACTGGCTGATTGTTACCAACCATTTTCTTTATGTTTGCTAGTTCTTATACTTTCTTATATACTCTTCACACTGTCAATTTGCTACAAGTATCTTCTGGCACTTGAATGGGGTCTGAGATCAGCGCTACGTTTAATTTCTCAAAATGCACGAATAGTGTTAAAGTTATCTCCAAAAAAATATTTTAGCTTTCTATGGGAAGAGATTTTTGCCCTGTACTGAGACTATTACAAGCCAGCGGCCGTACTATGAAGTGTTAATCGCACATTAATCTCATCGCTTCTCCAGTGCTAGAAAGAGACGGAGATACGACCAATATTTCCGTCTCTTTTTCACAATGAAACAGCAATGCCATAATACGGCTCCAGTATTACCATCTGCAGTACAAAGTGGTGTGGGTATTACCCATGCAAATAAAACAAAAGTTTATCTTTGATACGGATTTCCCAGATAGAGGCTTCAGTTTGTATTGACAGCTACACGGCGTGTTCACACTGAACGTTTAGTTTGAATATAGATAGGCTAGTCTGTAGTAGATATAGTTCTGTAAAAGTAAACCAACACCGTCCATTTCTTTTTCCTTTTTTTATAGTAGTATTGCTTGATTAATCTTTTCCGAGAATATATTTTGTATGCAACTGAACTTTTATTGAATCAAAATTTTTGGATGGATTGTGTGAAGAATGATATGAAAGAAAAGGGAATCTGTGATTGCATGACGGCTGACAGGACGGAGCGGAAGAAGAAAACGTGTTACATCCACCCCAAGTAACATGGGACAAAGGCAGAAAGATGATGATGATGATGAACTTGTATTATTGAATAGTCAATTATCACATTTGGCAAAATGAATTAGGTCGATGTAGTTAATTAAATTATTGAGGTATTGTAGATTGGCTCATTTTGCCAGATCTACGTTAGAACTATCTAACTTGCTTTGATTATATTTTTGTGACATGGGGGTAGGGGTCTGGAATTCTGAATGGTGATTAAACTATATTCCTATATTCCGATTTTTCTGCAAAATTCTGGAATGAACACAAATGGGTACCTAGGTAGAGTTATGTTAAAAAATCCAAAATGTCTACTTACATCCAAAACCTCTAAAGGGGTCATTGTACTCATCATTATGAGCAACTTTTACTATGGGACCAACCCTGAAATCATGAAAAAATAAACATTACATTACAATCTTGTTATGTACCATTTTTGTAGGGAACAGCTGTTTTTTTTTTCATGATAGTAAAAGTTATTCATAACGATGAGTACTATGACTTACTGATGACTACTTGTACTTTTTAATGCATATCAACGATATCATTATGTTCTCAAACCAATGACTCAATGTCTTATCCTAGTAAAGCGTAACTTTGCAATAGTACAGGAAAGTTCAATTTATCTGTACTATATTACAAAGTTACGCTTGTACAAAGTCGCCTACGCAAAGTCTTATAGCAACGTCTTTAATAAAAACTGCACATAAAATAATTTCAGGCGCTCGTTATGCGATAAGAATGATTGCACGTAGAACTGTATCAGGCGTGCAATAAATACAGTATTTACTAAAAAATTAAACCAACCTACCAACTGTTAGCTTATCTTAAGTTTTTTTTTTAGTTTTAATCCAGGTTTTTTTTTGCATACATTCCAGTTGCCTACCTCTGCACCCTAACCGGCCTGGTCTTCTCCTGGCCGTCCTACAATGTGGCGAACTTCATGTCCAACGACACTGCCCTCTCAGAGCCAATGTCTTCGGTCCACGTGTCACTATTGGGCAGCTTGACTAATGCTGGCGCTATGGTAGCCACGCCCTTCTGCGGGATCATTGTCAACTCGCTGGGAAGAAAGTATGGTGCCATGCTGTTTGGGTTACCTTTTGTTGTAAGTTTCTTTATTATTTACAGGCTTTACAAGAGGAAACTATGTTTTTTCTTACTCCTCCGCTATTCTTTCTGATTATTTTTGTTGCTGGGATTGTCGTTTTTGGGGGACTCTTCGATCTTCATTGCCTCGGTGCATTTATTGAATAAAATTGCTTTAAATTTTTTTACATACTTTGGCAAATCGCACAATTGACCCAATACAGGGCAAATGCCTCTTCTCACACAAAAGACATCAGCATTGACCAACAAGCTTGCTCAAGGTAGATTGTCAATCAAAGATATTTTTCCTCCACCGATAAACAAATAAACTAAGAAACTACTTATGAATTCTTCTACTATTTCTTGACGGGCCTGTTGGTCTAGTGGTTAGCGGCCCTGACTGCTAAGCCGGAGGTCGTGGGTTCGATTCCCACCCAGGACAAACTTTGTGTGATGAGCATGATTGTTAGTTCTGTGTCTGGGTGTGATTTATCTATAATATGTATGTATTTATAAATTATATAAGTATGTATATCAGTTGTCTGGTTACCATAACACAAGCTCTGCTTAGCTTGGGATCAGATAGCCGTGTGTGAGTTGTCCCAAGATATTTATTTATTTTATTTATTTTTAATTTTAAAGTTCTCATTGACTTGCACTTGCCCGATATCGAACTCACAACCACAATCCACTCACAACCTGATGCATGACAGTCTTAACCACGATATTCGCCTTCTTAACCTCCAGTTTTATAATTTTAACAATCACCTTTTCTTCTCTTACAGCTAGCATGGACGATAATCTCAATAACCAACTCAGTGCCTCTGATACTCACAGCGATGGCCCTAGCCGGCTTAGGAACAGCTGGACAAACAATATCATCAATATACATATCAGAGATATCACAAGACGCAATAAGAGGTTCCATGATGTCAACAGTGGTATCTTCATATTTCCTAGGACTGTTAGTCTCATATATTTTTGGAGGGTATTTGAATTATGACGTTGTGGTCTACGTGCATTTGTCCATGTCGATTCTGTACATCGTGATGCTGGCACTGTTGAAAGAGTCTCCCGTGTTTTTGATGCAGAGAGGGAAAGAGAAGGTTAGTATTTTTTTCTTTTTCTTACTTTGTGACTTGAAGGTTGCTGGTCGTAGTTTCTTATGGTGACTGATTAAGCAAATGTTCAGTAATTGAAATATAATAATCGTATTGCATTTTGGCAAAATTTTATTTGACAAGGAAAAAAGTAAATATTTACTTAAATAAAATATAAAACCTTAGAATAATTGTAAAAAAATGTACAATTTATAAAAAAGACAGAAACGAGAAACCTCTTAAGGCATCAAAAAATTCGTCCGCGTCGCTGTCAATGGGGCAAGTGCCCAAAAGGCTGACAGCATTGCCACGTCGTATGGCAATGCTAATTCTTTGGCCTAAGAAAAGGCCAGCCCTCTGGTCATGTAAGGAGTCGACCAGTCTATTAGCGACTTCAATTTACTTAAATTGTATTATACAATTTCAGTAAATTGAATTGAATTGCAATCTTATCAACAAATACCATTACAGATCGGCGATCCAATGCGATAGTGTGGCCTTACATGTTAAACCTTAATCTACATCCTAACAAATTACATATTATGTGTCATGTAACTTAGTTCTAGTTTTCTTAAGAATTATTGCACGAAACATCCTTATTTTTGTCAATAACCATAATCATACAATGATAGATTTAAAAAATCGTTTTGTGCAAACATATTTTGACTAATTCAATCCAATGTTACAGGAAGCGGCAGAGTCAATCGCTTTCTACCGACAAGTGAGGGTGACTTCAAAAGAAGTGGAAATCGAATTAGCCAAGATTAGGCTTCAATTAGACCCGAGACTGGAGAAATTATTGGAAGGAGGAGATGGTAATGTATACTTTTTTTACAATACGAGGTATTGGTCTTCGGTTTTTCGACCTAACAATTAATTTGACAAATTGTCAAGCGCCCGTTAAGTGGTGTATTCTTGTTGATTCTACATGTGATCACAATGATAATACCACAGAGTGTGGTTAATTCCCGGTTTCTGGGCGCAAAATCAACGCACATTTAATGTGATAAGTCGTCAAGTACGCATAAGCGACGGCGATTTATAGTTTATTATTCAGTTAACCAATCACGACAGCTTACCCATGCTGACAACTTGTCCTAAACATTATTATTTTTTTAAAGTAGTAATATTGCAAACCCACATATCACAAACAGGTATATATCTCATCTGGCAACCAGTTTGTAAAGTCGCAATTTTCACTATCATACGTAAATAACTGTGTAATTTAACTTTGTGCTAATATACAGTAAACAAAGTTATAATTAGCAAATAACATTGTGATTTAAACAAATATAAATCTTACATCACAGTAAAGCGTGGAATGTTGCTATACAAATTTGTTATATTGAATAGCAAGTGAGCGTCGTATTTCAGCCGGGGTCGCGGGACGTCTTAACAGGGTACCGTGGTCCCGGAACGCAAAGGGCAACAGAAGGAACAGGGTGGTTTTTTAGTCAGTAAAATTCTGACAGTCCCTTTTGCTCCACCCAATTCATTCTCTACCAGTCAACTAGAGATGATGTAGGTAATGATAAAACATAAAAATTGATGGTTACAAAAGTTCAAAACAAAAACATGTTGGAATATAATAAAAATAAAACGAGGAAAGTTTTTATTGATTTAAAAGAGACTTAATTAATATATACATTATTTACAAGCTCAATAATAAAAATAAAATAAAAAACAACCAGAATAATAAAAAAAAGAGAAACTAAAATTAAATGGCATCAAAAAATTCATCCGCGTCGCTGTCCACTGGAAATGTGCCCAAAAGACTGGCCGCATTACCACGTTGAATGGCAATGCCTAACCTCTGGCCAAGGTAAAAACCAGCCCTTGGGTCACGGGAAGAATCAACCAATCGTTTGGCCTCCTTGAAAAGGCCATGGGCACACGGACCCACAAAAAAAAAGAAAAAAATGTCCTGGATGGAAATATGTGCCACTTATACATACATGTACATCTTAATATTATTTTTTTTCTTTTAAAGTTTCCTCACAATATTTTCCTACATGCATCATACATTTATGTATGTATGTGTGTAGGAAAAAATTGTGTAGGTTAAATATGATTACATGGTGTCGTTATTTTCTCCCTACGTTGACGTCAGCATGATAGCACTGCTTTGGCAATTGTGCTCGCTAATCATGCTAGATAGACAAATAAGTTATAAAACGAGCAGTCTGTCCCATTCCGTGACGTCAGTCATCTTCATAATGATTATACAAATTACATACATGACACGTGGAAATTTTATTAATTAATTACCCGTCATTTAAGCTTTACTTATTTTTTGAAGATCTTTTTATAAATTTAAAAGACTCTTAATTTAATCTTTAGGGTCGTCAGAAGCCCGAAAATCTGACAACTAGTCTCACCAAGGAGTATCGTATTATACAGTTACTGGGTTGTGGAGGTCAGATAGGCAGTCGCTCCATGTAAAATACTGGTATTCAGCTGCATCCGGTTAGACTGGAAGCCGACCCCAACATAGTTGGGAAAAGGCTAGGCAGATAATGATGAATTTAATCTTATAGGAATCCAAGGTAGCAATTTTATGGAGCTCCGTAATCGTGACTATTAAATATCCGAAATAAAAATCTATCCGAAACCGTAACTAAATCTGATGTAAGTGTTTCGAGTAATTTTAGATAGAGGCGGAGTTAAAATGAGATACGTTATGAGAAATTTTCGAATGGCCGAGCCAATGATGAAGAATTTTCTTTCTTGTCAGTCCTGAAAGCTAAGGTAACAAAAAAAGATGACCGCCTTCAAAAACTACAAAATAAAAAATAACTTTAGCTTGGAAGTCGGTGGCAATACCTACATAACAAGAAACAAAACCAAAGCCACCGACTTCCAAGCTAAAGTTATTTTTTATTTTGTAGTTTTTGAAGGCGGTCATCTTTTCGCCCTTCATCTTTTCGTTCTTTTCACCCCATTTCCTTCAGTCAGTCATCGACTATACGTATAAACAAAGCAATTTTTCTTGTTACGGCAGTTCTGCTGTGATTTTATAAGGAATTCCGTTCCATATCTCCAAAGTTCATCATCAGATCATGACAATATTCCTATGGGACCTATTCGGAACTATACTCTTTCAAACAAAAAAAGAACCATCCAAATCGATTCATAATTGGCGGAGTAATCGTAAAACAAATACACAAAAAAACAAAAAACATACGCGTCGAATTGAGAACCTCCTCCTTTTTGAAGTCGGTTGAAAAACAATACCATTTGTTTCAGATCCTATAATTACCAAGGAGCTGATAGAGACACCACCACCTGCGCAGAAGCTATCGGAATGGCAGTTCTTGAGTAAGTTATATTGATTAGTAAACATTTTGGTTAAGTATTGAATTAAATGGGAAGCTTCGAATTAATTTTGAATTTTGTTGTTGAGCAGAGAACTTTATTTATTTATTTATTTAAACTTTATGCAACAAAAAAGTACAAAGGCGGACTTAATGCCTTTGGCATTCTCTACCAGTCAACCAAAGGTGGTGAAGAGATAACAAAGCAGGTGCAAAAATTGTACATGAGGAAATAATCAAATAGGTATGAAATTTTAAAATCATCATTCGATCATCATTTTTTCATGTACGAAACGTCAATTGTAGTTCACATTTTATGTGATAGATGTCGCTACAGACGTGACGACTTCAATACAACATAACAAAACTTTTTAAATGTCTAACTTTTAAACTGAAGTATGATATGAAATGCCGTAGGTACGACGTAAACGCTCGTAATCTGTAGATAAGGTCCTTAACTAAACTGATAGTCCATGCTCCCCTTAGTGATCTCTGCGCCATCTTTGGGTGGCGCGCCCCCACTTCGAGAATCTGTGCTTTAGGCTGTGTTAAACTTTGCACTCGCCTTGGGTGGCGCGTTTTACAATGTGAAAATCTCTGCGCCCCCATTGAGTGCAGCGCCCCCCACTTTGAAAATCTCTGCTTTAGACTGTGATAAAATCGTAGGTTGAACGAAACACGAACTGGTTCCAATAAATTGAAGACAGATAGAACACTAAGAACCACTTTATTGAATTAGTATCGCGTCGTAAAGAATTCTGTATCAAGATGTAGTTGTCTCCCTTACATTTGCTAACTCAGAGCTTATGTTAGACGTCGAAGGCGAACCTCGTTTGGGTCGTAAAAATCAGTGATGTCTTCGAGTGCTATTTTACGATTGGCGTGCTTGTATTACGAGATGTATGAACGTGGACGAGGTGAAAGGAATAAAAAGGCGTGAGTTTGTGTATCTATTACAAATAAAAAAATACATTTCAATTATGAATAAACATAGATGCTCACACTGCTTAGATATTTACAGGATATATCGAAACCATAGTCGATTCCTCAATAAGTTCTCATAAATTTTATGTTTTCAGAACAATCACAGACATCAATTCGTGCGCTAACAACCAGCCTCGCTTGCATGGCGACGATGATCCTGATGGGCAACATAGCATTCCAGGTGTACGCTGAGACCCTGTTTAAAGAAGCTGTACCATTAATGGACCCGAACCAATGCTCTATCTACTTAGCGATAGATCTGTTGGTTGCGAGTGTGTTATGCTCGTTTGCTATTGACAAATATGGGAGGAAGGTTGGTATTTTGATTAATTGTTGTTGAAATTTGTCCTTACTTATGTAATTTCGTTTACGGTGGCTATTTTAATGTAGTTAAGTTATTAGTTAAGTATGCAGTGCGCAAACACCGGTGCACTCTCTTCTGTTACTCTCATTGCCAGATGGAACAGCAATCCGTTACAATAGGGGACAGATGGGATGCTAAAATCTTTGCATCCGATCTGTCCCCTATTGAAAAGCACCATTTTTAAGGCACGATAGTATCACACCAACACCACCAACTCCCAAATTTCAACTTGCTACTAAGAAAATCCAAATGGAAAACCTGAATAACAATACCCGAGCTGGAAATCAAACCCAGGATCTCACGCTCAGCAGTCGTGCTTGCGGTCACAAGACCAAGGCTGTGCAAAATACAATGAGTTAGATTCTTCCCTAAAGTTATCAAGTTATTAAATAATAATTATAAAACAGACAAACGATATAGCTTGCAGTTTAACTCAGGAGCATCTACATTTCTTCTGAACACCTTGCAAACAATTGGTCATTAGACCTTCGGACCTCCATGCCGAGGCAAGGCAGGAACTTGATTAATCGAGACTCTTTGTTCCAGCCCCTGATGATCAGTACCTCTACCCTGGCCAGTATATGCACGATGCTGCTCGGCACACAAATCCAATGGCACTGGGCCCCCCATTGGTTCACTGCAGCCATCATCTATATCTACTGCTTTATATACAATTTGGGGGTCGCTGTTATACCTTATGTGTTGAGCGCTGAGCTGTTCTTGCCTGAAGTGAGTATCTACTTTGGATATAGGTACTTGGTGAATCATTGTCTTTTGTTGAAGTACTTACATGATCATCATGTCGTGGGTTTTGAAATTAGTCTCAAATAATTAAAACTATTTTGTGTCAGTCATCATCACTTAAAAGTGATGTTCTTTTCTAGATACCTATTAAATTATGATAATTAGGTCTTGTAATATTTATGGATATTTTGAAAGACCAAAAGATTTTGGATATTTTAAAGTTAGCTAGTTCGATCTTGAAACCGGAGAATCAAGTAGATCAATTTGTTGTTAATATTAATATTTCATTTTCACAAGGTTACGAGTATCTTCGGTTTTTGGTTTTATTTTTAACAATACTTGAAGTGATCTTATCCTATAGAGAGATAAAGTTTAATATGAATTTCAGTGTTTCATAGATATTTTTATCTTGATGGATAAAAAAGTAGGTCATGTTTACTAAGAAATCGATCTTTTCGCCGATACACGACACCATTTGGCCAAAACTTTTACTTGAGGGCCGTCTCCACGAGCGAGAGAATCACGGCGATATTATCGTCATGCCATGTGTTACAATGAGTCGAAACGGACGGATGGACGAATGACTTGAAATTCGCGTTGTGGCGCGACTCCAACTTCTCATCTCGACTACAGGCAGCGGTGACCATGTACCATCAGGTGGACTGTCGTCAGTTTATTTGCAATTGAATGACAAATTCTAAAACCTAGTTTCGTCTCGTACTTTGGTAGCGGTGACCACATAACAACCGGTGGACCGTTAGTTTATTTGCAATAAAATGACAAAAATACTCTTTCCAGGTGCGAGGTCTCTGCGGCAGCATAGTCATGGCTTGTGGCTGGGCCATGAACTTCGTGACGCTCTTGATATTCACACCTGTGAGTGAAGTCGTCGGGTTTGCTCCACTTTTCTACGCATTCTCAGTAGTAGGATTTATTGGAGCGGCTTACTGCGTGTTTTATTTGCCAGAAACAAAAGGATTATCTGTAGATGCTATACAAGCTTTGTTTGTTAAAAAGACTAAAAGGAAAACGGTTGCTAAAGTATCTAGCTAGACTTAAAATACATTAAAATAACATCACGCCTTTAATCCCTGAAGGGTAAGCCAGAGGTGTACCCATTGGTACACCCACATTTCGCCAGTTATGTGAAAGGGGTAAGCCTATTGCCACCAACCGGGCACAAATCCAGACTTCAAAGCTGCTACTGTAAAATTCCTGATGGAAAACCCAATATCACTGTGCCCGACCTAGAAATTGAACCCAAAACCTCATGCTCAGATCCGCTTTGCGCCCACTAGACTAACGAGGCAATCAGATTAAAAATAAATAATATCAGCGTATAATTGGGTACTTGGCACTTAACATACTTTTCATGAGTAGTTAATAAGTGATTTTCCCAATAGAATTTGTATAGCTAAATTAAACTGTGACATCACATCTTTGCCAACTGAATTGATTAACGTCGTGGGGTGATGGAGAGGCATGCCAGAATTTTACCGGCTAAAACCACCGCAGTATTCCACCCCAGCGCGGTGCGGGATTCACATAAGCATTCACCACGCAAGTAGTGGTGTCTTCTAATTATTGGTTGATGTTAAGTACCCAATTGTCCCACTACTGGGCAAAAGCGCATGGGCTCTTATCATACGGAGAAGACACACATGGACAAAACAGCGATTTCAGACTTATAATATTTTAAGTACAGGTTTCCTCATTATGTTTTCTTTCACCGATGTCATTAATGTGCAAGATACAAGGGTTTTGTTCTGAATATTGGAGATAAGAGTTATTGAGTTTTTATCGGTCAGCTGTTCAGTTGGATCTGGTGTCTTATTTTATCTTATCTAAACACGTGTTTCTTATAAAAATGTTCTTTACATTGACAGCATTTTTTCTTTTGTTGCTTTTAGTTTAAGATCATAAAGTCAAAAGATTCTTATCTTAAATTGGCTAAAGACTTATGTCATTTTAGCCAATTTCAGATAAGAAAATCATTTTTGTTTCTGAGGGAAACAAAAGAATGTAGATTTGGAGATTATTTTCTGAGAAAATAGTCGACAATCGCAATAATGTTCGTCTCGTCAAAACATTCTTTAAATTCATAAAATATTTAACAATACATTTCTAATTTATTTTTTGTAATACATATTTCTTTTTTGTGTAAAAACTTCTTATAAAACGTTTTTTGTTTTATGAAAAGTGTTTCTTTTTTTCCAATAATCTACTTAATTCTGCCAAATCGAGCCCATCCACAATATGCTAAATGTATTATGTTACTACCTATACAGCAATAACATTTCAATAAAATATCCCAATTAATCAGCGATTGATATCTATAATAATAAGAATAATTTTGCAAAATGATTAAAATTTTTACATGTGTGTTGGTTCGTTTTCGCTTAAGCAAAACGCCTTGCTATGTACAATTTGAAATTATAGTTTTATTTAAAATACCTATGTAATTATTTTTTTTGTTTCAAAAAGTTTCCCATTAAAATGTTACAAACAGCCTCTTGTACAAAATGATTACGAACGCGCAATGTAAAGCAAATGCTGCATGCATATTAAACAGGGATTAAAATTCATAACCCTTCGCTTGCTCGGTGGGAAATCGATAAAACTGTAATTATGGCTAGTCGTTTGTCTACCAATTTTATATACTGGGTGTAAAAATATGCTTAATAGAGCGGAAAGTAAAATGTTCTTCTAATCATTGTGATTATTTTTTTTAATCAGCTCATACCTGGGAATCTTCTGGTTACAAAGATATTGAAGGTAAAAGTTTCGAATTTTAGTTACGTTTTACTACGAAAATTATTCAAATGTTCTCACTAAACTTTACATACTTGTAAGAACAATAATTTGCATGTGTTATATTGCATTGCACGATAAACAGTTACTTCTCTCACAAAAAAAAAACGATTTCATTTTTTCCAGTTTCCTAGCAATTATTTTTGCTCAGTATTGCTTAGTTTGATGGGCAGTAGGTATGCGTAGTTAATGGTTATGTGATGTGTCTTTTTACAACTTGCATAGACAAACAGGGGCGGTTCACTAGTTATATTAGAATAATCTTAAGTATAGTATATTATGTTTATTATTATGTGTATTATGTTTGTAAGTAAAAAAAAAGTATTTATATTTTTACAACAAAAAAATGGGAAATTGCCTAATTTTAAGATTCAGAATAAGGAGATCTGAAGAATAAATTAAATACTTTTAATATTACTGTGGTGTGTCATTTCCTAATAATATACTTAAAATAATACCAGCCGATTAATATGCCACTACAGGACAAAATCCAACGAAGACTATCGACTAGTGACTTCAATTTCCACAATGCCAACGTGTCTGCTTACCCAGGTGTGAGTTCAGGTACCTATAACGTCTGTGTCACGGTCGCCAAATGCGTAGTCAAATGTCAATTGAATGATATAATAGGTGAAAGAGCGAAAAATAGTTATAGTTTTATATTTTTTTCTCTTCTATCAAAACAAAATAAAAATTAAATCTTTCTTTTTTTAAATTTAGAGTTCCTTAAAGGAGTACGCATGTAGGCATGAAGAAATGGAAAAAAATGTTTTTGTATCTATAGAATAGCCAGAGCATGAAGAATAGTATAGGCTATTATAATATCGCGCTATGGTCCACAGGAGCTGAGTAACTGAACGCAGATTGAACCTCGGGGTATGGCAAGTACTTATATTTAGATCTATAACTAATTCATATTATTTAAATATTACCCGGCCGGTTTCGGTAAACATTTGCTTCGATTCATAAGTACGCATATTTCAAGAATAGATAATTTCTAAAAATTCACAAGTTTGGTGCTAATTTTGTATTTGCAAAATGTCGACTTTTACTAAAAATAAACTGTTGATTGCCACATGTTCGAAAAAAAAAGAAAAAAAAATAGCTAGAGGGTATAATGTGATGTAAATTCAATCGATATTTTAAGATTTTTTGACATTGTTCAAATCTACTGATACTAATTCTAATTAGAATTTCAAATTATTAACAGCCAATCAGATCACTAGACTTGCATTTAATTTTTAAACGTCGTTAATTTTCGTCGTTAATGTTACCTTTTTGTTTTGAATAAAGAAAAAAAATGTGATTAAATAAACTAAAAAGGTTTTATGACATCATCAGCACACAAGAGTCACATTGACATAATAATATGTTAAATATAGAACCAGTAACAATGAACTTTCCTACACACATCATATCAAATATAAATAAGCAGTAAAACCATATTTTATGCCAGATCTTACGTAAGACTATTTATTGCCGTTGTTTGAATAAAACGGAACGGTTATAGTATCTTACACAAATAGCTCTGCTACTGTAGCACTGTCAGGCTTGGTTGTCATCATTTGATCGTGTCAATGAACAGAAATATGCAAAGAAAAACCACTTATGGGTTTTTCGAACGAAAAATTAATTTTCGAACGTGTGTAAGTTGCTCTGATTGGTTCTAGATCAGTGTACGACTAAACGCCGACAGACTGGACACCAACAAGACTTTACTTCGACGGGATGCTTCGCCTACAGGACACTTCGCCGACAGGACTCTTTGCCGACAGGACTCTTTGCCGACAGGACTCTTTGCCGACAGGGCTCATCAGCGACGCATTAGGTTAATTACTATCAAATAAAATAGGTTAGGTTAGGTGAGTGAAAGAACCGACAAGATTATAAAGAAAGAAACTCGGCGAAGAGTCCTGTCGGCGAAGTGTCCTGTCAGGGAAGCGCCACGTCACAATAATCACCACGCTTACTCTAGACGGAGTGACGATTCCAGACTTATTTAAAAGTCCAGGTTTCATTACAATGTCGCCAAGTCATTGCGAAGTCAGAATAGTTGACTTACAGCTTTGTTCATGTCTACAAGTCTCTTGCCTCGTGATACTTCAATACAAATTTTAGAATGTTTAAGTATCTATTGAATTTTGGAAATCTCAAGTATTTTTTCTGTTTATAAAAGTTTAAGGCTGCAGTGTTAAATAAAATAAATAATGCCAGCTTATCACTACCCAATTGTCCCACTGCAGAGCAGAGGCCTCTTCTCATACAGAGAAAGCAAGAGCATTGATCACCACGCTTGCTCAAGGCGGATTGGCGATTCCAGACTCATATTAAGCTGCAGTGTTATTCTGTAAAAATCGCACTGCGTAAGTTTAAGTAAATTTTAAGTTAGATCTCAAATTCTAGCATCAAGTGGAACGGGAACTCACCTCCAGCTCATTTCACCTAATTCCACTGAGTGAGATTTTTGCAGAATTGACCTGTTTGTATTTTACGGCGCCGTTTGGCCTTAACGTGTTCGTCTGACAATGTGGTGGGGGACCGACTCACGCTTACATTACCAGTTTAAAGAATTAATTACAAAATCACGTTGGAAATTTAAAAATACTCAAAACAAATATTATTTTTGCCAACTGTTGATTTTGTAAATCTCTAATTAATAACAGAACATTCAGACAAACAGATATTTCGCCCCACAAATGATAAGAATGACAGACTCTTATCAAAAGATAAAATATTTACACACAGGTTTTGTTTACCCATCTTGTGTATTCTAATTCATTTATGTAATAAACTATTTGCCGAAATGTTACTATTACTTGAACGTATAGTGACGATTGTCGTTAGTTCGAAGTGAATCAACATGAACAAAGGAAGACTTAGGCAGTTCCATGCCGCTCTGGCCGGTAAGAATAAAAAAAAATACTTATTTTTAAGCGCGAATTTAAATTCGGAACGAGGCATCGAGGCATCTCGGTTGAGAGATAAAAAGTATTTGTTCCATGTTATTTGGCCATAAACAGTGATTGCTTCGAGACGTGTCAACCATCCACGTTAAAATATGAAAGTTCTGTGCATGTTATTTGTGAGTTTTAGAGATAATTCTAGTGAAAGGTCATCAGGTATTCAAATTAGGAATCCTAGAGAAAGAGATAGAGAGAGATATAATGGAAAAAGATGAAGAAGACAATAAAAAAAAAGAAGAAAATTCCTTATTTATAAAATAAAAAAAGAAAATAATCGTACTGGTGATTAACATTATTAAATTTAAAAAAAAGTGTGACTATGGAATCGAGTGTCGAGATATCTTCAAGCAAACCCAGACGATGGGCGTCTCTGAATATCTACCGTCGAGTGTGTGTTTTAAAAGCAATGTGAGAATTATGTATAATTTATATTGTTCAGGTCATTCTCAAAGACCGATGAAGATTCAAAGACTAAGACATCAATAAACAAACGGTTATACGTGAACGTCGCAATTCAAAACGTGAGAATAGTACTCTAGACAAAATATTCATAGACCACAACCGGTTTGTATGGACAAGTATGTCTTTAGCAAACTATTAATTCCGCATGTATGTGTATATAGGCATTTAAAATGAATTCCGAGATATAGCAGAAATTCTTAGTATTTACGAATATATCGATGACCTTATTAATACAATTAATTAGACTTTGTTAAGTTTTAGGGTGATTGACATATAAAATGAGTGCTGCAAAATTCAAATTGAACTGATAAAGAATGTTGGGACGTTACTGTTCATTATCACTCTCATCCGGTGGTCTGCTTTTGTCTGATTTGATAGTTATACCATGTGGCACTGATTCATTTGAACATTGTACAGTGACATCATAATGTAGGTATAAGTAACATATTGGGGGCTGATGGTGATTGCCCCCATTTCTGGTATTCGGTTGCATGCTCGCTCAACCTCAGTGTGACTGACAGGCACCGAACAGATGCTGCACCAGAAAAACACGTGGCGTCATCAGCCGGCAGAGGCGCATCAGTCACACCTTGGTCTGGTTGCTCCCAAGCTCTGTTAACCTCGTTTTTTCTACTTTACAACAAACTGAGCAATTTGGAGACTCCGTTTTCTTTATGAGTTGGATTTTTTTCATCAAATTAGTTCATCCCTATTTTCTGCTCATGTCTGATGGTTTAAAACTCAAGGCATACATTGCTGGTTTGAACTTGACATGTCCCAAGCCGTCTTATTCAATTTCACAATGGAGTTTCTGAGTTGAAAGTTAGGTATTCTACTCTGAGCAAAAATTGGGATAGGTATATTGTTATTTTTTTTTAATGGCTTTGTCGCGCAGCGAGACAGTTTCACTCTGAAATAGAAAAGTAATCTAAGCTTCCAAGGTTGTGCTTCCCTACCTTCCTATTTCTACTTCTTTTTAACAAACTTTCCCTTTATTTTCAGGTGGCTTCGGGTCCCTCGTCATGGGGGCTCTCAACGTTTGGCCCTCATACACTTCAGAGTTATATGCTTCGAATACGACAACTCCCTTATCAACTCCTATGACAAAAGCAGAAGAGGCACTGTTGGGAAGTTTACCTTCATTAGGTGCTATAGTGGGCTCAGCAGTAGCTGGTTTGATAATTAATTCGTTAGGAAGGAGAAATGGTGGTGTTGTATTGTCTTTGCCGGTTGTGGTAAGTGTAAATTATTTCTTAATTCGTAATAAATTAATTCTAGAGGCCACTATACTAGTGATTCTCAATATGAATCCATAGTAGAATATTAAAGTTTTTTTTTTAAATAGGTTTTTTTCAAATTCCGAATTGCCATCTTTTTGCTAGATTTAAGCAGGCGATAAACTCGCACGTATTCAGTGATATAGTCGCGCGACATTGCCTACCGCATACGCATATTTTTTGAAAAAGGTGTATATTGAAACAAGTATCTATTAATTATTAACCAGGTTTCGTAATTTTATTTGATTACCTACTTATGTCATTTTCGCCTCCTGAAATTTGACAAGCACAAACTGCACCATAAATATTAACATGCTTTGTATGACTCATTATTTATTTATTTGAAGCTTTCACTGATTCACTTATAATATTTTATTATTCGTTCGTTCGTTAATCGTTTATGGTTATCAAATTGCAGTGAACATATATAATTTATACGAATACCATGTATTTTAATTTACTGGGTCTGTTTTAATTTTTATAAAAAACCATAATATGTTTGGGACACAATAAACATTTTTGTATTGTTTTCTTGTACTAGTCACTTAAAGCTATTGATGTTAAAACTTATCTAAAAAAGAAAGAATATTAAGATAACATTCTATACTGGTCTCAAAGAATTTTAAATAGGTAAGTTGAGTGATTAGAACTGTCTTATCATTAGAACTGACCAGATAATACAATCATACAGGAGACACTGCGTGTCTAATGTCCGACGTCTGTCATGTGCGTGTCTGCCTCGCATTTGGCTGATACATACCTCTGACAGACAGACAGACCGACAGACGGATGGATGGATGAAAGCGCTCTTCCGCTCTCTACTTATTAAGATAATTTGCTGTGCCCGACAGGGTCCATGATTATTTCTGTTTGTTGATATAATTTTTATTTACCACCTGTAAGTGTAAGTACATCATGGATTGCAATAAATGATTTGATTTGGACAACGGAGGCTTAGGAATTGACTCTTGTTGTCCCCTGTTGATTACGGAACCATAAAGTTTCGTTTGTCTCAGAATAGTATCGTAGACAGATTTAAAACACCAGTGTCTTTTTTCTAGTTATCATGGGCGCTAGTAGGAGTATCGTCTTCAATCAACCTGATTCTGGCAGCGAGATTCCTAGCGGGTATATCTGGTGGAAGCTTTCTAGTGTTATCGCCTATCTTCACATCTGAAGTAGCCGAAGATGCAATAAGAGGAGGACTAGCATCAGGTAATGATGACTCAGTGTGGTTAAGGCATCTGTCGAGATAGAGATTTTTTTTTTAAGAATAGGTAATCATAAAATTACTTCTTCCACTCTGGGCGGAGCGAAAGGGAATGTCCGACTCGTACTGACTAAAATCCATCCGTAAACGCATCCAGGGCCGCGGTAACTTTTTCGTGCAAAGTCCGCAACCCCGATAGATAGGCGAGACTCTGGGTTCGCAATCAGAAACAGACATAACTAGTCTATATACATACAAATAAATTGAATTGAAGTATCTGTTTGTAATGTTAAATAATATCTTTTTACTGAAAGCGTATGAGTACCTGTATGTACCCTGTTTGTGTTCTGTTGCTAATTTCCTAAACGGCTGGACCGATTTTGACGGGACTTTCACGATATTATAAGGAGAATCTTAAGCTACTTTTATTTCATTCATATAAATACAATTCGTATTTGCATACCATACAAAGAATTGTGATAAAAAAACAGTGGTAATAACTAACATTGCCAATAGCTAGGTAAATATGTATTATATTAAACATAATAACATAAGCTTTTAGAAAAACTTTTTCGATATCAGAAAAAACATTTTTTTTTCAAAGCGTAAACTGTCTGTAACACAAAACCATGGATGATTCAGCCGCAAATTCTATAATTACAATACGACAAAATTAAATTGCATCTCGTCTGTGTTAAGAAATCTTATCAGCTGATAACATGTCAATTTATAGATCTTGAGATTATTCCAAAACGTGATGTAGTCTGAATTTGCGATAATGCTGATAATGCTCTAAAATCATTGACCTTATTGAGACAGGAGATTGACAAGATGCCCTTGTGGGAATGTCTGTGTCTTTTTTATTCTCGTTTACTTTGTGTTATAAGGAAATTATATTTTTGGTCAGCAAAGTTTGTCGTCTTGTATCATCTAATGAATAGATCTATCGCCACGAAATATTTTCATTCTCAGATGGGACTTGGGGCACCCCGACCTGGACAGGTTAGGGTTAAAAAGGATGGCGGAGTCTTGTTTATAAAAAAACGAGGTCTTGGGTTCAATTCCCAGGTCGAGCAAAATGTTATTAGGCTTTTCCATCAAGAATTTCTCAGTAGCAGCTTCGGAGTCTAGATTTGCGCCCGGTTCTTAAACAACTGGCGAAATGTGGATGTACTAAAGGCACGGTACTACATCTCTGCTAAATCCTTCGGGGATTACAAGCGTAATGTCCAAAACCAATTTGATTGGCGATAGCTTAAATCATACCAGAAGGGTAAGATTTAAGAAATGCATGAAAGAAATTCATGCAGGCAAAGATGCGAGCAGAACTTATTGGTAGAATAAAATTAGTATAGATATGTCGTCGGTACGAAAAGAATAAGACGACACACTAATATTCTATCTCTTTTTGTTCTAGCCTCCATATTCCTTTACTGCATGGGTACCTTGATGTCATACTTAGTCGGCTGGTTCCTTACGTACAGAACTATCATCTGGCTGCAGTTAATACTCAGTATATCCTGCACACTTCTCATATTGCTGGTGGTTGAGAGTCCTGTGTATTTGCTGAGACAGAAGAGAGAGGAGGTGAGTTGGTCATTATTATAGCAACATTCCCCGAAAAAAGGGGAAAATGTGATATTGCGTTAAGAAATACGCGTTAAGAAATTGCTAATAGAAAAATGGAATAACTCTGTGTAATATAATATACTGCCTCGTTGGTCTAGTGGTCGCTAGTGCGACTGCTGAGCATGAGGTCTTGGGTTCGATTCCCAGGTCAAGCAAAGTGTTATTGGGTTTTTTCATCAGGAATTTCTCAGTAGCAGCCTCGGAGTCTGGATTTGTGCCCGGTTGGCAATAGGCTCGCCCCCTATTACATGGGACTAAAAACATAACTGGCGAAATGTACTAATGGGTACACTTCTGCCTAACCCTTCGGGGATTACAGGCGTGATGTTATGTTATATGTCTGTGTAATATAAACCACGATTTCACCAGACAGAAATACTCGCTCTAATTCTAGTGTGGTTCTTCTTCTTCTCATGTCGATTGACTCAAATTTTGTCCGACCAATATTGAGCAACCTGTACAGCTCTGTCATAGTGTGGTATAAAATCCACATAATATAAAGCAATGAAAATGACAAGCCAATTATAAGTGTGTTACCTAAAAACTATGAACTATGTCCTTGTTTTTGACATAATGAATCTTTTATCATCTTTAACCTAGCTTTAATCCCCAGTTTGACAGTTGTGCAACAGTGATAGAAGGTTTTTTTTATCACGGTTTAAGAAAAGGTAATTACAATTTCAGGATGCAAGAGAGGCGATCGCTAAGTACAGAGGCGTGCCCTCATCTTCAATGGTGGTGATAGATGAGCTGACAAGGCTAAAGCATCAGATCATGCCGGCTGTTGAGCTTATATCTATTACAGGTATGTACTTACAGTCGCCAGGACATCTGACTATAATACCTTTTTGTTTTAAATTCGCTCTTATTACAAGAGCATAAGATGCCGCAGTGTTTACCTTAATGCGCTGTGGTCCGTACATAATAGGTAGGATATGAAAAGCTTGTAAAGAGTTAATTAAAATGGGATATTAACCCACCAGTCCCAGGTAACCTATGATTATCTATTGTTCTCCGACCCTATAACGCGAGTGCCGGGACACGAAAGGTTAATAAGTTCGTTTTTTGCTTAAAATAAAACAAAAAGTGCAATGCAAATACATAACAGTTCCTCTTGAATCCCTCTATAATTGATGTCAACCGCATTAAAATCCGTTGCGTAGTTCAAAAGTTCTAAGCGTACAGAAGGCGGGGAGCGACTTGGTTTTGTACTAAAAAATATTTATAGATATTTTTGTGATAAAATAAATTTTAATTCAAAATTCTAGTTTGTCAAAGTGTCAACAAGTTTATTTTACCACTTATGTGAATAGTTACGGATTGCTAATAGTTGCCACAAATAAATGATACTTAATTCACTTACAAAAATAAGTAATTTGGTGCGCGTTCGTAAAACATCCTATTGTGACCCTAAAATTGGTGCATTAAGAGCCACTTTTCTGGCTGTGATTTACGATCTTCATTTATTTTTTACAGACACAGACCCTAAAGCAGAGGAAGCGGAAAAACAAAAGCTGAACGATGAGGATGTGATGCCGCAGCAGCCTAAGGCATTGTCTCCAATCAAGCTATTATGTAAGTACTTATGAGCTCAGACGGACTTCACAGTGTTGGACTTGTAGATTCAATAGAGACTGATTTTTTTGAGTTTTAAAATTGTATCCTAATAGAAAAATTAGGTAGGTATTTGGATTTCGAACATAAAGAACAATGGCAGGTCTCCATACTAAGAATTGTCTGGGATCAAATTGAAGCGTCCCGTAATGAAAAATATGTTAAAAGATTTGGCGTTAGCTCCAGAATCTTTACATGAGACTATTTTCATTTGGGAAAGCCGGAAAAAAAAGATTTCGGTGTTTGAATGTTTAGGTTATGAGTTAACGTCAAACAACAATTTATCTTTATAACATCGCATATTGAAATTAAATTATAAAGAAATGGATAATGTGGTGCGGTCTAAGTGAGAATAAGTGTATATAAATTCTAACACTCGGTGTAGATTATTAAGTACTCAATGTGAAAGCTGGGCGCGTATTTAAAAAAATGCACTTGCCCCGTGAACAATAAAATTGAGGGTTGTAAACTTGAGGGATAATATCTAATGTTAGGGCAAATAAAAAACACATTTTGTTAAACATAATTATTTATTTTATTCCTCATCCTCATCTCGTATTATTATCTCATCAAGAAAAAGCAATCGGAGTACAGTAAGATTAGCTTGTGGTCACGTAAAAGCAATATCGGAGTCCTAAGGGCACGCACTAGTCACACAAGGCAGTATCAATCAGTCCATAAACAGTCCAGGTTGGGTAAAATAAATAGAAAGCCAATTATAAACACAAAACACAACCGAGATGAAAAACGCGGAAGGATTCTGTAATGTCTTGACAGGCAACCACAGACAACATGTCACTGTCAAAGACAAAAGTAGTGCTGCACGTTTCGACTCGATTTTCTTAAGAATCAATGCAACACTGAAACGATTCTGTGATATTTTGATCCATTATTAAATGGATTTAAAAGTAGAAGCATTTTTTCAAAGATATCAGTTGATTAATGACGAAAGAATAGAGAATTTCAATATATAAAACCAACTTTTTATTTACATGGGTCGATCGATCGCTCGATTATATTCGTTTTATTATTGATACAGACTCACACCACTATTTTAATGGTAACATTTCAAATGTACCTAATTCGAAAATCATTTGATAAGCTTTTAAAAACATAAAAATAAGTCCGGCTTTTACGAGAAGGAGTGAATAATTCAAAAATCGTAGAAAATTAATTAAATTTGATTCATATTTATCAAATCTATGGACGCCAAAAAAAGTCCAGACCAAATTCTGCCATTGTTCTTTTGATTTAGTTCCATGTTTTTATTTTTCTTAATGTTTTTTTTTTCATGAATTTTTTTTTTCTTAATGTGTTTTTTTTATTGTTCTTAATGTATTTTTATTTTTCTTAATGATTTTTTACTTTTCTTAATTATCTTTTGCAAAAACATTATATTATTTATAGCGTCTATCAGCGACTTCTTAGAAGTCAAATATACCATAAAATATATCCTATAGCCTGAGCAATAGTATAGCTTTTTATCAGTGAAACAATTTTTCTAATCGGTCCAGTACTTTTAGAAAATACTTACTTATATAATTATACATATTACAGATGTTTCTAAGAATCTTAAGTAGCTTTTGTTTTTCAGTTATCTCACCTGTGTCAAGACGAGCGTTCTTTGTAGTGCTGATTGTGATTACAATGCAGGTAACTAAATAACATACAATACTCTCACAGATTGCTTGGTAAAAGCACTGTACATTAAACATTCTTGACAATTTAAAAGTGTCTGTGAATTGTCTAATTGTATATAAGCTTTGACTTTGACTTTTGACCATTGACTCTGACTTTTGACTTGAAAAAACAATAATCTTTAATAGAGTTCTTGGGGAAATCATAAAAAATATCTTTTGCCATGGGGAATTAAATAGCTATGCTCCTACTGAATTCCGGTCACCTTCAACATAATTTTAACCAAAAGACATCTTTAGAACTTCCGAAGGATTGCATACCTTTAAAATTCTGAGTCCCCCTCAAAGGCCACGTTAGATGGCAATGCTTAGCCTCTGCCCAAGGTAAAAGCCAGCTTCTTGCGTCACGGTAAAATAATACTAAATTAATCTTACCTACGTTCTCTCCCAGGTCTTCATGGGTATAGTCCCAGTGCAAGTGTACGCCAAGACGGTGTTTACTGAGACAGACCCGAGCAAGTCAGATCTATACACTGTGATATTCGCCGTCATACAGTTCGCTGGAGCTATGAGTACAGCGCTAGTTGCCGATAAGGCTGGCAGAAGGGTAAGATTGTTTTGGAAATTGTTTACTTTAATCTAATATAGTTATTTGATATTATTAATGGGAGATTTATGTTTTCCTTCAAAAACATATTCGTCTTTTGGTTTATCGTGTTTGCTTTTTTAGTTAACTGAAATTTGTTTTTACGACTTAGTGGTCTTTTAGAAATCCTTAATAATCATCATCAGCATTGCGATAAAATGTGGCAATGCTGTCAGCCTTTTGGCCCGGCCCACTTGCCCCATTGATAGCGACGCGGACGAATTTTTTGATGCCCTATAAGGTTTCTCCTTTCGGCCTTTCTTTTTTAAATTGTACTTATTTTACATTTACTTTAAGGTTTTATGTTTAGTTTAATTATTGTTTATTGTAATGATTTGAATATAGTTAATAACCATCATTCTGTTTCGAAATATAAAAAAAGGTTTTTCTATAGATAGGGTGCTAAATATACTTCTCAATATATTTAAATAATTATAATAAATAACCTTATTGCCCATATCGGTAGGCTACATTTTTTTTAATTGCAAACGTTTTTAATTCTATACAATAATATTTTAGAATGTAATGTACAAAAAATAAACAGTGTAATAATTTTATGAAAATACAATAAATAATTTAATATTATATGATATAATCAAGTCTACTAAATATAAATCAAATTAATCCATTTATTATTTTTCCCCAGATTCTAATAATAACATCGTCAGTGCTGGTCTGTGTCTGCATGGCGTCTCTCGGGTTCCTGCTGCAGACGAAGGCAGCTCCTGCGTGGCTGACCGTGGTGCTACTCATGGCTTACTGCTTCTCGTTCCTCATGGGAGCTGGCACTATTCCCTACGTGTTGCTGGCTGAAGTCTTTGAGTCTGAGGTGAGAATCCATGGATTTTTTTTCTTGCTTTCTGGCGTTTAATATGATGTCATTGTAACAAAAGAAAAAAAAAATGGACCATAAAATGGATTCCATTTTTCGCCATCCCATGTTTGAGTTGTAATTACACCAAATAATGTTCCGTAAAATACCGGTCATTTGTATTGTTTTGAAAAGCAGAAACGTTCAAACCGAAGATGGAATTGCCCAAAAAATATTAGTTCTTAAACAACAAAACAGGGTCTTGACAGTCAGACAGACGATCGGACGGACAATAAAGTAAACTTTTAAGGGTTCCATTTTTCGTTTTGAGGTACGGAAACCTACGGAGCCTTATGTAACATCTATTCTACATATTATAGTATCCAAATAAATGAATAGGAATATGGACCCTAAAAATCGCAGAGATGTATTTGGGAAACCCACCATGTAAAGAGGCTTTTAAATTTTCCTTCAGGCGTTGTTGTCTGGGTTACCCTTTAATCTTCTTTCTTTATCGTGTGGGCAGTAAGGTCTTTCGACCCCACACGCTTTAGTGTCGGAGTTTTCTGACATGGTTTGAGTGTAACAGAAGTCCAGGTTTCCTCACGATGTTTTCCTTCACCGATTTCAGTGATTTCCAAAAACTTTAGAAAGTACATATGAATTGAAAAAGTCACATTGGTACTTGCCTGAATTTGAACCCACAACCTCATGCATGAGAGGCGGGCGCCTTAACCACTGGACCATTAACCTTTAATTAAAAATACCTATAATGTGGAACGGTACATGTGATAAGTTTTGATTTTTTCCTCTGTTCACAGGTCCAAGGGCTAGCATCAATGATGATCATAGAATGGGTGTGGTTCCTCAATTTCTTCATACTAGCGGTCTTCCCATACATGATCGCGTCTTTCGGAATCTACGGATGTTTCTACATATTCGGTGCAATGAGCCTTGGAAACGCTATCCTCTCCTTCATGATAGTGCCAGAAACTAAAGGGCTATCTAATGCACAGATTCAAGATCTTTTTAGGGCAAGAAAGAAGAATTAAAGGATTTTTTTTCTACGTATCTGAATTCGTTTGTGAAAATTTGGGATCAATAAGGTCTATTTTTGTATTCGCGTAAAATTTTAGGAGGTTGTTATAAACGACATGAATCATATCATATTAGCCTTTAGCCATCCATTACTGAACGTAGGCTTCCCCCAAAGAGCGCCAGCCATCCCGGTCTTGGACAGCCTGCATACATCCGCTGCCCGCCACCTTCTTTAAATCGTCGGTCCACCGTGCAGCAGGGACGTTTGCCTAAACGTAGAAAACTACATAATTTTTTTTTTTGTGGTTTATGTTTGGCAGTATTTCAGAGAGTACCTCTTTCAAAAAACAGAATCTCCCCGTTGCGTGAGCGTTAGGTACTGTTTCGCGACTATATCATTGTATGTGTGTGGGCTCAGACGCCTCCGCCTGCTTTATTACTCAAGTCACACGTAATGAGGCACGATTGATTTTCTATTGTTCTGACTAACCGGTAAGTCAGCCGGGGCTTGACCGGTTAAACCCAATGGAAAGACAGCTACCTCGAATTCGAAAATCACCTACAAAAAATAATTTATTATTAATTTATTAAATTTAATAATTTTGTCTTATTTATTTTATTGATTCATGTTTAGAATTTCTACTAAACCTCCTTCAATTTCACGAGGATGTAATTATAGTCAGTACCGATTTGTTTCAATGTTTTAAATGCAAGTACGCACTATGAATACGGCTCTAATGTGAACGACTTGTAAGAGAGCTTTCAGACTTGCTGAACTCAAATGATTGATAAAGGAGATGAAGTTTTGATACTTTTTTCATCTAGAGAAATACTTGTATTCGTATTGGTTGAACAAGCATAATAATTATACAACCTTATTTTTTGGTCACCAGAGATATGTAAAGGGGTCATAAAGGAGCGAAAAATAACAGCACAGAGATAGATTATAGTCTGGAATAGTACATAGGTTATTTTTTAACCCGGAAAAATGTACAGTTCTTGTGGGATTATATGTTAAACTTGACGCGGGTTTTCGGGCAGAAGCTTATACATAGATAAATGTTAATGTAGATAATGTTAAGATTTCAGGGTTGGTCGAATAGTAAAAGTTGTTCGTAATAATGAATAGAATACCCCTTTTCTGGTACTAAAAAATAATGTTGCAAAAAAAATATGTACAAAAATGTATAAAAATGTACGTCAAATAAAACTTAATGTAAAGCGATGAATGTAATAATTAAGAATGTCGTTAATTTATTTTTAAGTAAGAGAGGATGGATTTTATATTAATGTAAGTAAAGTAGGTAATTGAATGTCAGAGTAAAAAAAAAGAAAGATATTTTCTCAGCTACTTTTTGATCTGAATAAAAAATTGTTGCAATTTTGGAACTGCAGACTTGTTATTTTAATTATTATTCAGCAATACGAGTATTTATACATGAATCTTAATTATTTAGTACTTGTGTACGTTTACATTTATTTAGAATATTATTTGTTTTCAATGATTTTTAAATTTATTTTTTTATTTTTCTCTCATGTACAATTTTTTGCACGTGCCATGTTATCTCTTCACCACTTTTGGTTGACTGGTAGAGAATGCCTAAGGCATTAAGTCCCCCTTTGTACCTTTTTGTTGCATAAAGTTTAAATAAATAAGTATTGTAGCTATGTCTGTGACGGGCTTTTAGGAAAGGTATTGGGTTCAATATTAGTGGAATTTAGTAACTTGATGACTTTAGAAAAATGAAACAAACAACAATTTAAAGTACAATCTATCATTTATTAAATCTTAAAAATAAAAGAGTAATACACAAATTAGTCTCGTGGCACTTGTATATCTACACTGTACCTACATACAGAGTCTAAAAAGACACTGTCATAATCACATAGCTATTAACTACGCAAACTGCGCATAGAACTAAGTAAAAATATTGCTTGGAAAAGATTTTTATTTTTGGTGTGAAAAACATTATTTTTAAAGTCAAAGTCTAATTTTAATATTTAAGCGTTGTCGGGGATGGACTCCTAAACTACTCAACCATTTTTTTTATGAAATATAGCTTACTGTGTGTAAACTTAAAAGATAGAATAGCTTTTATCTCGATTATTGACCTCAATATCTTGAACTACTTCAAGCCACAGCAACGCGTGGCAGAGTCAGTTTGCTATTAATTTATATAAATTAGGCCCTGGCCCTGAAAAACCCAATAACATTTTCCCAGACCTGAATTGAACTAAAGACCTCATGCTTAGCAGTTGCGCTTTGCGACCACTAGACCAACGAGGCAGCGATTAAAATTAACTGTGTAATTATTTACGATATGTGACTTCATTATGCGGATTTCGATTTTAGGAAGATAAACTACCAAATATAATTTGTTTGACTATAATTAGAAATTATAAACGTAAAAGATTAAATTGTGTAAGTAGGTTTTAAGTCGCATTGAAACAAAGTGTCACCTCATCGTTAACACGACGACACTTGCTTAGATTTCCTGTATTAAAGATTGTGGTATCACATCGCGCTCACGTCACGCTCACGTCCCGCTCCCGCTCTCTGTGTATGTTGGGCTTAATAATACAATAACGCTGTGCAGTTTTTCTGTTTGATTGTTAGTGTAAACGCTGTAATCTTTGAAACTACAGGTCTAGAAAATCAACCAAGCGAAGTCGCGGGCAGAGGCTGGTTTATTAGATGTTCTTTTCTATCCAAGAAAGTAAGTATTGTCTTAATTCATTTCTTAGTTCTGTACCTAAAGACCGAAAAAGATTTTGAACTTGACACTCGTACCAGGAAATCAGACGATAAAAAGAGCACTTTTATACAAAAACACATAAAGCTTAGGTTTTATTGCGTGGTTGCGTACATTGTACTGCGTAATGTTAGCGATATCCACGTTTATTATGTTTGCCTAGTACAACGATCTTTTGACGAGTGTAACCGGAGACGTTTGGATAGTGTCATTTTTTGTTTGCATGACTATTACGAGATTATGTAAGGCTTTTTATATCTTTTTTATGCACGTGATAAAGTTATTTTGGTTGGGAAAATTGAGCGACTATTGCCATCTACATAGTGGAATTCCAGATTATGTGGTACAAGACTTTATATCTTTTGAAAATTTTTCTACCTCTTGGGACTGTAAACTGTAATCCAATAAAGGTTATGTTTTTATGCGTACCTGGTACCTATGTGTATTTGTAATATTCTTTATTATTTTAATCTTCTTTTTTGGACGCATTTCTACAATTAAGGTATCGTTGGATTTGTCCTGTCAACTCAAGTTTTCGTAGATAAATGAAGTAAATAAAAAATAATCTGGAATGGATGACTGCCTTGTTGGGCTAGTAGTCGCAAAGCGCAACTGCTGAGCATGAGGTCTTGGGTTCGATTTACAGGTCGGGCAAATGTTCTTCAGTTTTCGGAGTCTGGATTTGTGCCCTATTGATGGCAATAGGCTTGCCCCCTATTATATGGAACTTAAACATAACTAGCGAAATGTGGGTGTACTAATGGGTACGCCTCTGCCTAACCCTTCGGGGATTATAAGCTTGACGTTGTGTAGAATTGGGTATCTGACACCATATTAACCAATAAGTTTAAGACACAAGTTCTCTGAAAAATTACTTTATTTTTAGCTTCAGAATCAGATTATTTTTCAATTGAATTGGCAAAAAAATGACGTCGCAGTTTATTTCGGCCATACAAAATCTATAAGGTTAATCGCGTTAACAGCTCATAAAAAGTATGTAAATTGATGGATGGTGTCAAATACTCAATTGGCTTTCTGCTGGAAAAGGGAACGAGCCGATTTCTTCTTCATTTTCATAGTAGTAAAAGACTTCCATATTTGTAAGTGCTTACACTATTTGAGAAATGTGCTGTTAGTTTATAGTCACCTGTCTAATCGCCAAGATTTTATTGACATAACACATTGGTTTTTGCCAAGAGCTGTCGTTAAAAAACATAATTACAATCTATTAATGTTCATTTTAGCTGGTTTACTGGTAGAAAGTTCAATAACTAAAATCTATAAATCGTAGACACACAAAACTGATAGTACCAGGCCGTCATAACACGCATGTAGTACAAAGATGCAAAACCATTCAATAAAGGTGAAATTATACGAATCCGGGGCAGTGGGTCAATGGCATGCAGCCATGGCTAACATTGTTTGTTCCATTGTAAATCTTTATGGCCAGGTAAATGGGACAACTGCACTATAGTGCATGGAACTTGTATTAGGTTTAAGAGGTCATATTTGCTGTTGGGTTCTTGAGCAGATGAGTTTGTACTTTTGGTCGTATAAGTGTGTCTTTGTGGTCGAAAATTGATCTGTCGATGATGCAATTTGAACATCTATACGAGTAAAATAAAGCTGGAGTTTTTTTTGTTGATTTAAACGTGCTTATCTTTGGAACTGTCAGTCGGATTGGAATCTTTTTGTATATGACAGCCAGATTAATGAGGAATAGTATAGGCAGTAATAGGCTCTATAACATCACGCTAAGGCCCACGGTAGCGGAGCAGTAATCAAAGACGTAACTTAACCTGGGTGAAAAAAAAATGCATCAAAAATGCCGCTGGTAGAACCTAGTCTCAACATATACTTTAATGGTGTTTGTGACCAAGTCATATAGATATGCCTTCAGCCCGTACGATGTCAATAAAGTAATGGAAAATAAAAAGCCATGATTTTTTTTCCTCGGTGTCTTAACCATCTGGTACTGTCAGTAGCTAGCGCCTTGCGATACCAAACAGCAATCATTGATCTGAAAGCCAATGTTACTAATCGAGCCTTTTATGACCAATCGCAATCTAATCTCAGTCTCAATCTGTAAAAATGTATCTAATTTACCTATATTTTTTACATTGATTGTCGCTGAGATGGGATTGCGATATTTGGGATTAATTCTCCCAGCACGGTTGGTTCGTTTCCCCTGGTCAAAAAGTCTTCCATATTTTGATGTAAGATTTTAGATGTTTCACCCGTTGTTTTAATTAATTTTAAATACACCTCGTACTTAAGACTGCGACTTTCATCTAGTAGTCGCAAAGCGCGTCTCCTGAGCATGGGATCTTGGGTTCGATTCCCAGATCGGTCAGAGTGTTATTGGGATTTTCCGTCACGAATGTCTCAGTAGCAGCCTCGGAGTTTGGATTTGTGCCCGGTTGATGACAAAAAGCTCACCCCCTATTACATGGGACTTAAACAAAACTAGCGAAATGAGGGTGTACGGATGGGTACACCTCTGCGGGAATTACAGGCGTGATGATGATATTATTTATGTATTTTATCTCATTATTTACTAAAAAATTGTCGTCTTATACAACGAATCGATGATGTTACCTACATGTTTGAGGTTAGAAGTCCTTCAATTTTATATCGATGAGCATCGGTAACTTGATACTCGATACACAACTTTGATCGACATGCATCGAAATTGATCGGACAATGTGACATAGGTACTGTCCAAGATTTATGTAATACTAGCTTTTGCCCGCGACTTCGCTCGTGTCAAAGATGGTTTATTTTCTCACGGAATATTTCAGCCAGATTTGTTTAGCCGTTCTGGCGCGATTGAGTAACAAACATCCATCCATTAAGGTTTTCCGAGGCAGAGTTACTAACTTCTACCGGGTTGCTACTAAGAAAGAAAATGCTAAAGCAAGAATCAATCAATGAAAAAAAAAACAAAATATTCTTAAATAACAATAATTTATTATATAGGTAATATACAAGCTAGTACAAAGGAGCTTTTCTTTTTGGTTTAGCGAATCGAGTCTGAATCTCTTCCACGGTCAGTCCTTTCGTCTCTGGTAAGAAGAAGACGCAGAAGGTGCAACTGAGGAAGCAAATGGTTGCGAAGATGTAGAAGACAGGACCCCATCCCAAAGCTTTCAGAAGAGGGTTGAAGATGAAGAGGATGACGAAGTTGCAGAGCCACACGTATTCCACTAACACCATTGAGAAGAAGCTCTTGACCTGAAAAGAGAATAAAACAATAATTAAAATAACGATGACATAAATGGGTGACGGTCCTTTATTCAGTGTGCCGTAAAAGGACAAAACATCATCTTCTCAGAATAAGACAGTAATAAAGACCCCTATAGCTATTTTTTTTTTGTTTTGATGCATGGATTACAAAAGATCAATAGTTTTGGTAAAATACTCAATATGCAGAGGTAGTAGAATATACTCTCGCATGCATGCAGCGTAAATTATCTACAAACTATGTTGTATAATTATTTTATATCTGTTCCAATTAAATAATGTTCATCTAGTTGTTTCCTAAACGATGAATAATGATTTTTTTCTACTCATTAATACTAGGAGCACATAAAACAAAAGCATAACTCACCTCAGGCAAGAACACTTCGGCAAGAAGAACGAAGGGAACCGTTCCCGCGCCACAAGTATACATGACTGCAAACGAGTATATGAACATCGCCGTCAACCAGTTCGGTCCCCAATGGAACTGCATCTGCGTTCCTAGTAGCACGCAGCAGATTCCGCCGCCCAGGGATGCATAGACCATTAGGGGCTGTTATTCAGAGAATTCCTTTATCATTATTTTGCATGACTGGTTAAATCGTTCGGTTTAGAAGACACAATGTGCATATATGGTAAGAAAGATATCTCTAAAATCTGACACAACATTGGTTCAAAATTCATTTTTATTATATCTTTAGAAATAACCATAATAAATTGCGAAGACATAGTAACAACTAACTAAAGTAAAAGAACACACAAAGTAGCACTCTAAATTTTAATAACAACCTAATTAGTATGAATTGTGTTAAAGATTGCATTGCATTGCCATACAACGTGGCAATAACTCATGTATTTCTCGAAAGAGTAACAGCAACAGCCTTGCCCATAAGCTGTCATAAATCTGGACTCTAAGCTGCTACTGAGAAAATCTAGATGGAAAAACTCCATAATAAATTGCCTGAGTTGGGAATTGAACCCAGAACCTCCTCCTATTTTGTAAGACTTGATTTGTTTAAAAAAAAACGTTACTTTAACGTTATTAAGCAGTAACGCTTGCGTCCACAATACCAACGTTTAAAATCAAAGTACCAGGATAACATAAAACAAAAGAGCCTCACCCGTCTTCCAAGCAAATCAGTGCAGTACGCAGCAACCATCCCGGCTAAAACGTTTGTAACTGCTAACATCACACTCAAAAGAGTTGCAGACGCAGTGGGTACAGCTTCACTAAATATGGGTTCCGCGTATATTTGGACCACGATAAAGCCTTGGAAAATGGCCGCGGTCATAACTACAACGTTTACAAGGAAAGCTCGTTGAGTAGATTTTGATTTTCCTGAAAAGAAAAAAAACTATTAAAGTCCAAATATTTTTAAGGAGATTTTTTATGCATACTTGATTGTTATAATTATGGTGGTAAATAAAACCATAATCCAAAGTAACAATTAAAAGCGTCCAATAAAATTAGAAAAAGTTGTATTAAGGTGAGAATTTTCCAAAGAATATTCAACAGCTTAAGAGGGGTTGTTTTGGGGATCACTCAACTTATTATCTCTACCCTTGCAAAATTTACTGTCAGACGTCAAGTTAAACGCACACGTGTTATGTATGTCTGTGGCATCGTAGCTCCCAAATTGCAAAACCGATTCTAATTTATATTTTTTTTGTTTGAAAGGTGATTTTTCCGAATGTGTTTCTAGCAATGATTTAAGAAAATCGGTGATGCTGTTACTTTAAAAATGTTTTTGTTTCATGTCGGGGACTTTTCAATTTTTATTATATTTATTTATTTTTTATAATAAAATTAAATAAAACTTACTAATGAACTTCCACAAAGACAGTTTCTCGACAGGTTTCATGTCGGGTTTCAGCTTTTCTTCTTCAGGTGTCTCTTCTGCAAAAAAAAAAAAATATTACTATTATAACCACTGCAAAAATACACTTCAAGGTAGTTCAGTTACATAACCTGACATATTATAACATTACGCCTATTATCCCCGAAGCGTTAGGCACAGATTTACCCATCAGAAGTTAGCTAATGAGGCCTATATAGTAAGAGACCACGTTTTAGTGCCATCATTTTAAGTATCACTATTCACTGGTAGCACACATTGTTCGAATTGTCCTATTGGATATCTATAGGGGAGGCCTATGTTCAGCAGTGGACGTCCTACGGCTGATATGATGATGATGATTATAAAGTAACTAGCTTTCGCCCGCGGGTTCGCTCACGTTAATTTAGAATATGCCAATCAACTCGGGTTGTACTTTGCTTGAGTGCACGAGTGAACCCTTCATTTCCTGACACCGTAGTATTTTTTTTGATAAACCCAGAATGTTGATGTTTCCACTCTGACTAATTCTACTGCCATATAGATATACCTTTTTTATGACACCCTAGTACTTTTTTTTTCTTGGGTAATCGTAAATTGGTTGTAAAATTTAATGACACCCTAGTTGAAGCTGGTCCATCGACACTCAAAACTCACAAAATGTATTAGGTACTTAAATTTAAAATTCGAACATGATTCGAAAGACATGTGGCGCCATCTATCACCAAAAGTAAGTTATTGTGATTTTCCTCGAGAACAGTACTTTTTTTTTAGGGATGAAAGGTACCCTAAGTTATTTCCTGTACACCTGGCAATGTATTTGCAAAATTTCAGGAAGATCGGTTCAGTGGCTTAGGCGTAAAATGGTAACAAACAAACAAACTTACTTTCGCATTTATAATATTAGTTAGGATGTACAAGTGTGTTAATCAAAAAGAGTAGTTTATTCTCAACACTCACCTCCAAGGTCGGGATTAAGAGCGCGTTTCATGTTGTTTATTTCATCCAAAAGCTCTTTAGAATCCAACTTCCACATTCTGAAAAATGATAAAGATTCCGCTGCTTCCTGAAATTGAATAAAAAAGGGTTTGTAGTATTTATCATGTTATTTTAGTAAAATTGTATTAGTTATTTAAAAACTATTGCCCTTTTGTGCCCGGTTGACAATAGGCTCGCCACCTATTACATGGGATTTAAATATAAGTGGCGAAATGTGGGTGTACCAATGGGTACACCTCTACCAAAACCTTTGGGGATTACAGGCGTTATGTTATGTTATTGCCCTACACTAGGAATTTTTCCCGTATCATGGGTATACAAACAGCAAGAGCCGGGACAACAACCATACAAATATTTGTAACACGCAGTCTATTATATTTTATGGTGAACTTAACTTCCACGCGGAAAAAGTAGCGGCCAGAAGCTAGTCATAATGTTTAATACGAAACGCAAAATTCTTGACCAAATTATTTACACACATACATACATAAACTCACGCCTTTTTCCTCTTTTTACGAGTTTGTAAGGATCGTAGCAGGTGGCGTTCTGTAGTTTCTGCTTACCTCCATGGGAAAAAGGAGTGAGTTTACAAAATTATTTAGTCATATAAAAATCTGTCAAAAGTAAAAATATCTTTACTAACCTTTTCTCTTCCTTTATTTAGCAAATGCATGGGCGAATCCTTCAGAATCAACAGCGAGCATAACCCTGCGACTGATAATGACAGTCCAACATACAACATTATATGGTAAGGTAGGAATCCTCCCAGCAAATATGACAGTAGCATTCCAATTCCATAAGACACCATATTGGCTGCAGTCATTGATCCTCGAATGGAATCTTGGCAGATTTCACTGATGTACACCGTTCCTACTAGGAATACAGAACTGGAAATTCCAGAAAGGAATACGGCTGTAAGGACCACTTCTACGTTCCTGGTGAAGGCTAACAGCGCCCAAGAGAGCTGTAACAAAAAATTGGAAACTTTATTATATGATTTTAACCTGTACGGGTACAAGAGGACATTTAACGATACCTGTAAGGAATTATGGGTCACTCTTAATAAAGTAGGTGAGTCTACTGAAACTTATATAATTTCCAACAATTTCCCCTCTTTCGAACGGCTCTCGTAGCCGCACCGAACAGTGGGTTGAAGTCGTGCAACGTGCGTAAACAATACCGAATGTTGTTAAAGCGATATTTTTTTGTTCAGGGCGCCTACCACCGTTTCTTAAAAAAGTATCATTTTAATATTACTTTGTACTGAGCCGAGTGTTGAAAATCCATTACTGCGCTTTGCACTGCACCCGAATGGATGCGTAAAATTGAAATAACACTGTTTGCTGTGCTGCTAATGAGAATTTCAAATCGAATTTAAATCCAGGACCTCACAGCTCAGCAGTCGCGCTTCGCGACAGTCAAGAAACAAATAGGTATATAATAAAAAATACATAAATAAAGTACTCACAACTAAACCTAAGCCATTGATAAGCGAACAGTATTTTCGGCCAAATTTCTCCAACATATACCCAGCTGTCGGCGTGGATAGGAGAGCTCCTATAGAAGACAAGCTGCCAAACAGGGAGATTTCCGTGTCTGTCATTGGCCTGTTCAGGGTTGTGTTTGTCGTTTGGAACAAGGTGATGGTGAAGGCTGGCCACGCGAAGATCACACCCATATTTACTCCCATGGTGCTTACTGTGGACAAAATAGGGAAATTTAGAAGGCTTCGTGAATACACAGCTCAAACCACTGAACAGATAACGCTGGAATTTAGCCGATAGCTATTATGACGTAGCTATATGCGCTAAGAAAGGATTTTCCAAAATTCTAACCCTTTTTTAAAGAGAATCAAGATTAGATAGACGTTTCACGCGGGAAAAAGCTAGTAATGTATAAAATATCGATATAGCCTTTAAAGCACTCAGCGAATACATATCCTAACTAATATTATAAATGTGAAAGTAATTTTGTTTGTTTGTTTGCTACCATTTTACGCCTAAACCACTGAACCGATCATCCTGAAATTTTGCATATACGTTGCCAGGTGTACAAGGACGAACATAGGGTACCTTTAATCCCGAAAAAAAGTACTGTTCCCGAGGGAAATCACAAAAACGTCCTTATGACAGTAGATGGCGCCACGTGTCTATCGGATCATGATTAAATTTTAAGTTTAAGCATGTAATACATTATGAGTCTAGACTGTCGATAGACCAGTTTCAAGTAAACAACCTAGGAGTACGAAAGTTGTTTGCTTAATAATTTTTCATGCCCAAAACCGCTGAAGAGTATCCTGACATTTTGCATAAAGTGGCTTCCAGACGGACGGATTTGCGGTTACGGCAAACCGCAGGCCGCGGCTCCTAACGCTCCAAAAACACACCACTGCGGTCACAGTGGCGGCCTGAAGTGTCATTAGCGTGGTGATTGTGCTACAATCGGACAATTGGACGTCGCAATCGGACGTCAGTCAATATGGTTAACCGTAACGTTGTCTTATTACTCTCATGACTCATTAGTCCTCTCAGAAGATAAGAAAAAACGTAGGAAAACCGTTTATTTAAACACTTGAGGTGTGAGGTAGAGATAAACTACAGTAACATGACGCGCCCTTCCACAATTCAAAACGTTCGTAAGTGTTTTTAATAGTATTAAAAATACTCACAACGCATGTGTGCGTATTGAGACGGCTCTCGAGACAAAAACAAATCAGCGATTTGTTGTCCGACTAGCGGCGTCAAAAATTACTCATTATTATTACTCATTAGTATGGCGCTGCACTGAAATTCTCTATGAAAATGAGAGGTACGTCGTCTTGTGCGGTCGGCTATTTATGATTAGTTGACAAAAAATATCCTAGCCTGCCACTGAAAACGATTACTCACAAAGTCTTTCATACGAATGTGACTACACACATTGAAATGGTAATATGGAGGGAAGCGTCAAGGTATAGTAGTTTATCTCTACCTATATTATCATTAGCATCGCATATTACTCTTAGGAATAGAGAAGTGTGAGTTAAATTTAAATTATTATTTAAATTCAACCTTTTCTATTACAATTTCCATATTTGGCGTCATTTTACAAAGCAGTACACGCGGCCGGTTGTTAAAATCTGCAATTGACGCGGCCGCCACAACATTTCGCGTTTGTCTGTGACCCACTTTATATACGTTGTCAGGGATACAGAAAAACTGCGTAACTGACACTGTCATCACAGACACTGACAGGTGTAAACGCATTAATAGAGGATGCATGGAAGAATAAAGGTGAACTTATAACTACGCTCTGTCAATGAAGCATACTCTGCGATTACTCCGCTAATTGTAAATTGATTTGGATGATTCTTTTTTTGTTTATTTTTTCGAATTGGTCCCAAATAAATACTGTCATGATCTGATGATGAACTTCGGAGATATGGAAAGGAAACTCCTCATAAGATCACAGCGCAGAACTGTCTTAACAGTAAAATTGCTTTGTTTAATGCGTGTAGTCGATGATTGACTGAAGGAAGAGGTTAGTTGCTAAACTAACCGTGACCTATGTCGATGTATGTAGACAACAGTTTTTCAACGGCAAAGTTAAGTTTGTCCCTCAGTACTGTTTATTTTTTCGTTAGAGGTATTTCCGGTGTGTTTTAATGAGGGTAGGTAGGTTACGTTTTTCAATTTTAGAATATCTCGCAGGTCCAACTCACAACCAAAAGCTCATTGCGAGCCCGAGATAAAATTACTGCTCAATCCTCGGAATCTTCCGTTCATGCCGCATTAAGAAGGCAAGCACAACCGGAGCGACAAGTAAATTTGAGAGTTGATGAGACATTTTCTTAAAGCCAGGAAAGACTAGAGAGCCAAGCCGTTCGCCCTCCAAGCTTCTCAGAGAATGACTGAAACGCCCTTTTAAACGCAATTGCTTTTGGAGGAACAAGCCGAAAGCCAGAGAGCTGTAAGAGCAACTGAGACGCCTTTTCAATCAAACACAACTTCGTCTCAGAGAACAAGCTCAGCCATTACAGCGACAGAAACTCTAAAATAGTCGCAGGTGAGAAGGACCTCTCTTGCAGAAATGCAAACTGAACGCCGACGGACTTTTATGAGTCAGAGTCTGTTAGTCTGTAGGTATTTAATAATTCTGGATCTGGCCGAACAACAAGCCGAGTACAGCCCGAATTGATTGTCAAATTCTAAACAAACGCGGGCGAAGCCGCGGGTAAAAGCTAGTAAAATATATAAATAGGCTATACCGAAATAATTCCGATTCTGAAAAGTATTTTACTAAAAGGAATTTGTGTTTTTTTTTTTTTCAGAATTTTATAATTCAGAATCGTACACACACGCATACCTTCTTAACGGTATATTACATCAATTATTAAAATTTCAGACACGGTAGAATGACGTAGGTTAAGAGACTCTGGGGTCTTAAGACTACTAGGGTTAATTCTAAGGCGATAAACACACGGCACCGCGCAACGCCGCGCCGTGGAGGCCGCTGGCGGTAAAGCGGAGTGCACCGCTCGACCACGCGGTTGGGCGGTGTACGTGTGTAATGCATCAACGGATTTCTTAGAGGCCAATGCGACATGAGATCCGCTTCACCGCCAACCGCGGCGGTGCGTGGTGCCGTCAGTTAATCGCCTAAGAGACAACACACTTTAATGATAACTACGGAAGAGAAATAAACACGATTGTAAAGTTTACAATTCTCTATTACGTACGAGATTATAATAAATTATATTTTATTTGCATTGGTTATCTTAGCACATGTGCTATTATTAATGCCTGTACATACTATGTAGAACATAACCCATTAAAAACATGAATGTGAAAAAGGGGCCAAGTTCGGTAGAAATGACCTTCGGGGTAGGCATGAACATAGATAGGCATGATGTAGGCGGGGTGCTAAATTTAAATATCTATAAATTAATTTCAAACCGACTAAAATTGAAATTATTCAGGTAATTAAAAATTATCAGGTTTTCAGAGCTTAATTAAAGTATGTTTTTAGAGAAGCTTTGTCTTGAAATGTTTGGTAAATGTTATAACCTGTATTGGACGAATAAAGTGACAACACATGTGAGTTATACTCAAAAACAAAAATATTAAATTTGCGACGGATGTACATACACAACTTGCATACTAGTAAGAAAAATAATATTAGGTCAAATACAATCAGAAATAAAATTTACAAAAAGAACTTTCTATCACTGCTTAAGAAACACAAACAAAATTAAATTAAGAAGTCACAGAACTAATTATGGTAAGAGAAATATTACGTACGAAGGAGCACAACTATTTAATGGCTTACCAAATGACATCAAGGAGTGTCAATCAATGAGAATTTTTAAAACACGCTTGAAGCAATACATTTATTTAAATGTATATTAGAACCGTCATCAATTTCTTTTGTACTTTAATGAAAAGTAATATAATAACTGTAACTAGTTATAATTAGTAATTTAAGCTCATTGTAAGTGAACTGTGTTCTTTATGAGTAAATAAAAATTCGTTAATCTTAACAGTGAAAACACAAACAGCTAAATAATATAACAATCTATTCTAATCATATGCTTGGGATACAATAGCTGTCATAAGTGGAGTAACAATTTCACAAAGCAGTAGATTGTAATTTTGCAACTTACGACCTTTCGATGCAGTCTGTGAATTCTAGGTATTCGTAGGTACTGTGTTAGTACATAATCACTTTAACACACAGATGTAGGTACGGACTGTACCGCAAACCTGAGCATGCACTTATGACCGCTTACTGTACATTGAACCAGGGGCGTAGCCACCGTCTGTATCAACCCTACCAAAGATACGGGGCCCTCCAGCCACAGGGACCTCGAATTCGTATAAGCATAAATTCGTAAAATATTATTCACTATTTCACTTAAACTGTTATTCCGCACACTAAACTTCCCGTGAAAAACTAAATATATTGTTTCTTTGTCAATAATATTTAACCTCTATTTGGACTTCGCTGCAGATAGGATGAAGAGAAAGCTTGCTCTTGTTCAATTGAATATTGTTCAAGTTCAATGTAGTGACGTAGCTACGTCGTTACATTGAACCGTTTTTTGTAACATCATTGCGCAATAGAATTGAACGTATAGGGGTAGTTTTAAAAGGTTGCACAATGATTAAACACAAGATTAAAGAATCTTAATGTTGCGTAATATTTTTTAATTGGCTTTCTTCTTTTTACTTCGTTATTTTTGTTTATTTTTTAAGCTTGTGGTGTCTAATAATTTTAAAACTTATTTAGAGTGATTAAAAAAAATTGACACACTTAAAATATTGTTTATAAGTAGTTGCAAGTTAGCTGTCTGTATTCCAAAAGGCTTGTTCGACTGTACTAAGAAAAGACAAATGTTTAAGAGATTGTGGGTAACCTCATGTTGGTAGAACAGAGCTCAAATTACTATTACTTATTGTTTTTACCTACATACAAAAAAAAAATGTTTCCCCATACTAGGAATATTTCCTGTATCTTGGGTGCATTTACAAATATATAAACTCAAAAAAAGTATCTCTCAAATAGGTATGTGTTAATACGAATGTTTGTTCTCGTTATCTTTATATTGACGTACATTCGTTTGTACTTTTAAGATTTTAAAAATATTAACTTTGTGTGCTTTGGAATGAGAAGTAAATATTACAAATCCTAATTTTATGAGTTTAGCAAACAGCCCTAATACTCAGGTTTTTATGTTCCGAATGAAACTCATTCGTATTTATTAGTTGTTAATTAGGAATTTCCATATCGTTTTATACAATCTTGCAAATTATAAAAGAGAATTAAAGTAAAATTTTAACAATGAATCTTTAATTTGCCAATCAAGTGAGGACTTTAAATCATGTGCGTTTAAGTATTTTTTACAATGAAAAAATAAAAAGGTGACGGATCGCGGGCGGCGTACTTAACCTTTTTAAAATAAACTTAAGTTAATGTTTAGGCTTATGTTATAGTTTTTAAATTATTTTTAAATTATTTACTGCACTCGTGGTTCGAATCAAAACGACTTTAGACTTTAATAGACGTTAATTTAACATTAAAATTACGTTGTGCTATTTAAACAAAATCACGTAATTTAAAAAATAATAATAAGTACTCACTAATCGCCGTGCCAAGCAACTGAAATAGTAGACCCATTTTTGAAACCTATAAAAAAAAAATCACTTTAAACTTTTAAAAATATCTGCGAAAAAAAAGCTGTTTTTCGCAGATCCCAAGACGTTTTCAATTCTGGTCCATGGGTAAAACTGAGTTGTAAATAAAAGATTTTTTAGTTATATCATCTGTTATCAGGGGTAATAATGATATAATGTACTAGGCAAACATAAATACAATGAGCTTGGATTAGGTAATTAAGATGATTACGCATCTTCGTGATTTGTAACGAGACTCGTTCATAAAACTTAGGTTATGGTGCGCAGATTATCATGAATTCTATTCAGGCATTTCCCTGTTATAGTTTTTGTTTGTCTTTCTTATGTACTAGGGAATCATAAAGCTGTGGGTTTAACGTAGTACGCATAACTTTTTTCTAAAGCTGCACGTATATGGGCGATAAATATACTGCAATAAGTAGTTGCAAATTTTCATTTTACTGCAATATGTAGGTAGTTGCAATATTTTGTTATTGATATGTAAAACATAAAACTCGAGCGTAGCTGTTCTACAGGGTGGCCTAGACCTAAATAGTTATTTTAATAAATCGAAGACCATATTTTCAGGATTAAAGTACTATCAATAAAAATATTTTCAAAAAGTTCGGCACAAAAACTGAAGTAAAGATGAAAATCCTCCAAAAAAAAGGCTATATTTTTTGTTGTAATAAAATTACGTGGGTGATGTCACGAGCGGCACTAGTTTATAAAGAAGATTGAAGATTGTAGATGCAGGTAAAAACAGTCTATCTCCGTCTTGTACTTCGGGGAATACCTAGTTCTGTTATACATACATACAATTGACTACACATACAAAGTTTTAATCTACATCTCACGGCATTGGTACACTTCCATAAGCGATTTCCTTCAATACTGCTAAACAGTTGATTTAGGCGCTTTGCACATGGAGCAACTTAAGCTGAGGCAACTATCAACACTTTAAAACTTTCCTGTGAAAGTTGATAGTTGCTGTAACGTTTACGGTTGCCGCAACTTTATGGCAATCTGTAAGCAACTTTTATAGCCGAGATGCCGTATGCCGTTGCCGTAGCGACACTGGCATTGCCGGGCACAGGGAGAGGGAGGGAGGGTGTGAAATCGCCCGACGCGTTGCGATTGACGGTTGAGGAAACCGGCAACTTTAAAAACCGGTATAATATTTAACAGTTGCTAGTTGCGGCAACTAGGAACTATCTTAGTCATCGATTACAGCAACTGAAAACTGTTGACGATCACCATAACTTTCGAGTTGCGGGTAACTCGAGTTGCTATGTGTGCGCAGTCCAGTTGAAATTATGTAAACAGCTAGTTGCCAGCTAGTTGCCAGTTGCTGCAATAGTTGCTCTATGTGCAAAGCGCTTTAGACTTGCTGATTGGTTGATAAATATCTTTGTGAGTTAATTCTGTTAGTTATGCCACGACTTTGATCTGATAATCGAGACACGTTACTTATAGAAAGCGTGGTTTAAACATGTTCGGATTACATACGCGGTGTAAATAGACACATTACATAGCCCTGAGCATAGGCCCGAACTAATGGGGGGCAAGCCGGGCAATTGCCCAGCGCGGCAAAAATGAGGGGCGGCAAATTTGAGGGTGCCGAGCGGTTGTACAAAGTCCAACATACTCTCATGAATTTTTGTATACTTGTTCAGAAGCCTTAGTAGACTCACGTATGTGAATTGTATACAGACTGTTAGTGTAAACATCGTTGTCACTAAAACCATAGGTACTTGATTTATTATAAAAAATGTTTATCTGAATTTAAACATTAAAAAAAAAACTGTCCGACACCGTCCGTAAATTCAAGGATACTATGCGCCCCACCTGCTGCACTGGCCGTCCGTTATAACTACCTACGTAAGTTTTAACTAATTACATCACTGTAATATATGGTGAAATAATTTTGAGGAAAAATGGAGATTTTACTTTAAAAAAAAAGATATTTTCTTTCATTGAATTTACGTTCTGTTAGTGAAACCAAACCACTGGTTTCAAGGATAACGGTGTTAACACTAACACTATGTATAATTAAAGCAATATCAAATACATATTATCAACCCATCTTCGGAATAGGAAGCTCATGACTTATATGGTGTTAGTATAAAGGGCGGCGAATATTATTTTTGCCCGGACTGGCTAAATAGCTAGATCGGGCCGTGTCTATGCTGACTGCCCACAAACTAAGTAACATAAGCATACATAAACATAACATCACGCCTGTAATCCCCGAAGGGTTAGGCAGAGGTGTACCCATTAGTACACCCACATTTCGCCAGTTATGTTTTTAAGTCCCATGTAACAGGGGGCGAGCCTATAATTGCCATCAACCGGGCACAAATCCAGACTCCGAGGCTGCTACTGAGAAATTCCTGATGGAAAAACCCAATAACACTTTGCCCGACCTGGGAATCGAACCCAAGACCTCATGCATAGCAGTCGCGCTTGCGACCACTAGACCAACGAGGCAGTCACATAAGCAGAAGTAACATAAGCAGAAGTTTTAAAAAATATATGTTTTATGCGCTACCTTATACACCTGCCAGTGTCGCGGAATATGTACGAAAGAGTCCTGCCGGCCCTGGAACGCAAAGGGCATTAAGAGGAACACGAATGGGTTTCAGTCAGTAAAAGTCTGACACTGCCTTTCGCTCCACCCAGAGCAGAAAAAAACATTAAAAAAAGAAACAATCCAATGATAGGTACAATATACCAAAAATAAAAACCGTTTCATTAATTGCGGGAAAACACACACGTTGTGTTTCGACTAAAAAACGCGAGTGCGGCGCACACACACCGTATGTGTTTTTCTATGGCGAACACACGAACATTGGTAGCTAACCGCACTTGCGTTTGGCGTAGCGAATGTTCGTCCGCAGTCTACGGGTACTTAGTTATCGGTTATGTGATGTGTCAAAGTCAAAGTCAAAGTCAATTTTTTTTTCAATATCACTTTAAAAGTGCCTTGTAAGGGCACAAGGCACTTTTGAACGTCATATACATATAAAAAAAAGGAATTGAATCGTTTCTTTTTATACCCCGTCCAATAAAGACAAAAACAAAAAGACAGACAAAATGGTTTTAACTGTCGTATTCTTATACAACCACTTTAAAAACCATAATAAAATGTTGTTAATTTTATTATAAAGGGGAGATAAAATCTTTCGGTAAATTTTTTAATGATAAGACAATGGTATCATGTAGTAAAATGATGGCGCGTCTAGAAACCCAAAATATTTATTGCTTTCATGACGTACGTACTTAAAATCGATGGATGTTTGCAAATTAAAAATAACATAACATAAACATAACATCACGCCTGCAATCCCCGAAGGGCTAGGCAGAGGTGCACCCATTAGTACACCCACATTTCGCCAGTTAGGTTTAAGTTCCGTGTAAAAATAAAAATTAAAAAAATTACAAAAATAATAATAAAATATTCTAGCACTTAGGGATAACATAGCTTCCTATTAGTGAAATAATTTTCAGAATCAGACCAGTAGTTCCGGAGAATAGCCCGTGCAAACACACAAACTGTTTAGCTTTATGATATGAAAAAAATATAGATTGTGCTCTATTCAGTGTAAAACTTTAATTAATGAAAAATAGCATCTTTGGTATTGCTCCCCGAGTATTTCGACCAAGATTTTTATTCTTGCCTTTAAAAAAAATCAAAAAGAAATTCACTATAAATATTTCTGAATTAAATTCGTTATTTGCTTTTTCTGTCCTTCTCCTGGGCAAAGACCTCCCTCCACTCCCTCCATTTTTAACGATACCGTGCTTTCATCCTTCCAGTTTTGAAGGAGTCCATCCATTTCATCTCCTTCGTGGTCTGTCGTATAGTTTTGTCTTACATTGTTTTATTTGTTTTTAAAACTTTGTATTTATTTTTATTCTGCGTATAAAGTTGTTTGTGACCAAATCATTTAAGATTGTTATTGTAAATACTTGTATGTTTAACAAATAAATAATTATTTTCTATAGAAAAGTTAAATTTTTTATCTATCTTCTACTAGGTACCAGGGCAACAAAAATCAACAAAACTACGCTTTAAACTTTCCACCACGCAAGCACATACTCCCGGATACAACTTCTAAAACGCTATTAACTATCCTTGACTCTCTGCATGCCTGGTACCCGATATGTAATGTTTGGTTAACTTTAATTGGTTTAGTTTAACTGGCACGGGATCAGATTGCAATAGTTTACAGTCCCTTAGCTGTTAGAAGTTATTTTGTTAACGGTTTTGATAATATACTGTGTGGGAAAGATAACATGTAGTAAAGGTTTCTTATGAGAATTTATATCTTTTGCTAATGTAATAGAGTTTTGTATACTAATAATTATAATACCTAACAGCCTATCACATCCTACTGCAAGGTAAATAAATACCTCTTCTCATCCAAAGAATAAAAACAACTAAACCCAAATAAAAAGGTCGCCTCGATGGTCTAGTGGTCGCAAAATGCGACTGCTGAGCATAAGGTCTTGGGTTCCATTCCTAGGTCGAGAAAAATGTTATTGGGTTTTTCCATCAGGAATTTCTCATTAGCAGCCTCGCTGGAGTCCGGATTTGTGCCCGGTTGATGGCAATAGGCTCGCCCCCTATTCAATGGGACTTGAACATAACTGGCGAAATGTGGGTGTACTACACCTCTGCCTAACCCTTTGGGGATTACAGGCATGATGTTATGTTAATGTCTGTAAATAAAAAGGTTAACTGTATATCTCCTGATTATGTTATCTCAGCAATAAGTAGATCTGATTCTAATTGCTATATCAAATTTTTGTTGCTAACAAAATATCACAGAGTCGAATTCTTCTCCAAACACATGTACGGACTAATGAACTTGTGAATTAATTTAATAAAGGAAACTAGTTATTGAATTTAAAGATAAAATAACTGTGGGAAGCAGGTTACAACTGCCTTCAGGCGGATGATTAGCGATTCATAATCACACTCGTGTTTACACCAAGCTCTACTCGAGTGAGTATTAACATGTTGTTATCAAGAGTTTAATGTGAAAGACTTAGAGTACCCGCGTAATAAAATTCATTTAATATTTCTTATGGTTTTTAGGATTCCGTATCCGAAAAATGCTTACAGGACCCTATTCCTAAGTCTCCGCTGTCCATCTGTCTGTCAGCGGGCTTAATCTCATAACCCGTAATAAATAGAGAGTTGAAATTTTCGAGTACTTATTTGAATTCCAAAAATTAAAATGTCAATGTCAATGTTCAAAATATCGAAAATTTAAATATCAAACAACCATCAAACCGAATATTGAAATGTGGTTAGATTATAACCTACGTTCAATTATATGTAAAATATTTTTATAAAAACATAATGACAAAAAATAAAATATTCGTAAATGAAAACAGTTTTAAAAAAATGTCGCTAAAACGGCTTAATGTCACGTGCGTGACTAATATCTACGTCACAAATCATATAACTCTATCTGGCAAAGTCATTTGATGACAGAGTTCATAGGACAGTGTGGACGTCATTCATTGATTGATGATCGCAGTTATGTGATAATGGGTAACAAATAACGCAATTTAAATAAATTTAATTTACGAATAATTTTAAGTTTTGGTTAGGTCCTTCAGAAAAGTCAGGTGCGGAGTACTCGTAACCGGCGTGCTTGTATGACGAGATGTATAAACGTAGATGAGGCGAAAGGAGTATCTAAGGATCGTAGCAGGTGGCGTTCTGTAGTTTCTACCTACCCCCATGGGAAAAAGGCGTGAGTTTATGTATGTAATTAAGTTCATACAACTTTGTAACGTGTGTCAGTGTTCATGCTGACAGTACGAAGTTGTAGTTGTTGACAACTCGACCGAAGTTATCCGGGGTCGAGTTGTCTCGGGGTCAAGTTGTCGTGGAATCGTTGACACATTGGACATAAATCAAAGCCTTTCCACCAGAGATGAACATAGGTAGTTAAGCTATAAAGCTTTGCTATGAAAGTATCTCTATTTATTTAATTACTAATCTTTGCTTTACTAATTTATTTATTTGACTGCCTCGTTGGTCTAGTGGTCGCCAGCGCGATTGCTGAGCATGAGGTCTTGGGTTCGATTCCCAGGTCGGGCAAAGTTTTATTGGGTTCTTCCATCGGAATTTCTCAGTAGCAGCCTCGGAGTCTGGATTTGTGCCCGGTTGATGGCAATAGGCTTGCCCCTATTACATGGGACTAAAAACATAACTGGCGAAATGTGGGTGTAATGGGTACACCTCTGACTAACCCTTCGGGGATTACAGGCGTGATGTTATCTTATGTTAAACTTTGAACCCCCATTTCATCCTCTTAGGTGGTGAATTAAAAAAAAAACCATTCTTAGCGGGCATTGACTAACTATAAACTACCTTCCTGGCAAATTTCATCTTTATACGTCAAGCCGTTTTCGATAATTCGTGATGATTACAGTGTGAGTGACCTTTCGCTTGTATATACATTAATTTTTTCCAATCTGACTGGCCGCCCTAGGAAGACCTACACTGACCTTATTGGTGAGGTTCTTCATAAAGGTCAGGTGCGCAGTACTCGTGACCGGCGTGCTTGTATGAACGTAGATGAGGCGAAAGCAGTATGTAAGAATCGTAGCACGTGGCGTTCTGTAGTTTCGGTCTACCCCCATGGGAAAAAGTCGTGAGTTTATGTTGTCTACCCCTATGTATGTATGACTGGTTCCTGAAATATGCGTCGCCCCAAAGATATCGTTTAAAAAAACAAACAAAAACAAAAATCTATAGCTTTATTAAACGATTATCAGTGCCGATTTCGGTTTGTCTATACTCAAGCCCAGCTATTCAGTCAAGTTTAATTTCAAACGCTATTTTTACACTAATATTTTAAATGTGAAAGTAAATCTATTTGTCTGTTTATTACCCCGTCAGGACAAAACCACCGAACCGATCGTAATAAAATTTGACAAAGAGATAGCTTAAGATCTAGATTAAATCATAGGCTACTTTTTAATCCGCGATTGCATCCGTGATAACCGGCATTCAAGCGAGCAAAAGTCAATCTTTCCTAATACTATTATAAACGTGAAAGTTTGTGAAGATGGATGTATGGATGTTTGTTTGTTTGTTAGTCTTTCACGCTTAAACGGCAGAATGAAATTTGCTGGAAGTTGACATACGCATAGATATCGATTTTTCTTAGCACAGTTTTTGTGCTTCCGAGTCAGTGTCGTGATGGCCCAGCGATTGAAGCACCTGCTTCTCAGTCTCATACATGTGCTTGTGGGTTTAGATACAGGCAAGTCAACTTTTCAATTCTTATGTAAGTTATACAGGCTGTCATACGAGGGTGATCAATGCTCGTGCCTTCTCTGTATGAGAAGGGGCCTGTGCTCTGCATTGGGATAATACTAGGCTGGTATTATTTGTGCTTGGGATAATTTTGAACTTTGTATTTGTTCTCAAGTTCTAAGTCTACGCCGACGAAGTACTGCCAGGGTTGCGGACTTTGTTCGAAAGAGTTACCGTGGGCATGGAACGCAAAGAGCATTAGTAGAAACACAGATGGGTTTTAGTGGGTTTTTGTAAGGTACAAAAATAATTCCCCACGAAAAAAAGTATGTATGTATCGATCGTGTGTGTATGTGTGTCTGAAATAAATGAATTATTATTATTATTATAAATTAGCCAAAGGTATCTGTTTTTTTTTTATTATTGTAAATTCGCCCCATTTCTTTTTTCCTCACGGATAGCAGAACAATCTATACTATTATCATTATTTATTATTTATTATATTTATTATTATTTTTTAATATTATAAAGCTGCAGTGTTTGTTTGTTTGTTTGAACGCGCTAATCTCTGGAACTACTGGTCCGATTTGAATGATTCTTTCAGTGTTAAATAGAGTAGTTATCGAGGAAGGCTATAGGCTATATACCATCACGCTACGACCTACGGGAGCGGAGCAGTAACCAAAGACGCGGGTGTAACCGCGGTCGACAGCTAGTTCAATAATAAAATCCAGCACAAAACTACCGAAAACGGGGACACAATGTGGAATCTGAACAGAAAGTACTAGGAGAACAGGATCAAAACTTTTTTCGTGGGGAATTATTTTTAAGGCGAACTTAAAACAACCCGTTGTAGTCAGTAAGAGTCTGACGCTCCCTTCCGCTCCACCCAGAGCGGAAGAAGTCAATTTCCCACCCTTAAAAAAGCAGACCAAGCCGCAGACAAAAGTTAGTTCTAAATAAATGCGATAATTCAAGGTCCGTAAGGATTCTAATACGAACTAATTCTATTATATATATATTCTAATTCTAGTGATCTTGTTCACATTAAAACTTTTAACTGCCAATGGAGAAACGGAGAATTAATTCGATTTTCTTCTTATTTCCTGTCCTGCAAGTATATTAGTTTCTTTTAGTTAACCTTTTTATAGTAAACTAGCACTCTTCCGGCGACATCGTTCGAGTGAGTTTTCTTACGGATCCCTATTTTTTTTTAAATAGAATATCGCCTCTGTCACCTGGGAATCTGTTCAGTAGTTTCGGAGCCTATTCAATGCAAACAAACAATCAAATCTTTCCTCTTTGTAATATTAGTATAGACTTGGTTTTGGCCGCCACTTTGTCCATGTGTGTCCATGTGTCCGCTGACGTATTATAAAGAGGAAAATTTTGTATTTTTGTTTGTTTGTAATGGATAAACTCAGAAACTACTGGACCGATTTTAAAAATTCTTTCACCATTAGAAAGCTACATTATCTGCGAGTGACATAGGCTATATTATTATTTTGGGCACAAGCTATAAGACATAAATTATGTATATACCGCCTTTTAACTTCATAGATTAAATAGTTTTCGAGATTTTGTGTTTATTCAGTGACCGGCTTTTGGCTTAGATGCAAGGTGTAAAAGACACATCACATAGCCTTCTTATCAAATTAAGTAACATTGAACAAAAAATATTGCTGAGAAAATACTTTTACTTTACTTTTTTAGTGTGAAATATCACAATAATTTAAGTGGTATAGTTGTCAAAATAATGACATAATTAATAAACTTTTACTTTAAGACCACTAATGCTTGTATCGTATGTCATGAGGAATGACTTTGCTCTTCTTCTGTAACGATCCTGTCAAATATTTCCAACCTCCAGTCCAGTGCAGTTAGGGTATTATTGTTCCAGGTCAAAGTCAAAAGAAGGAAATTCTCAGTAGCAGCCTCGGAGTCTGGATTTGTGCCCGTTGATGGCAATAGGCTCGCCCCCTATTACATGTGACTAAAAACATAACTAGCGAAATGTGGGTGTACTAATGGGTACACCTCTGCCTTACCCTTCGGGGATAACAGGCGTGATGTTATGTTATGTTATGTTATGTCAAAGTCAAATCATTTGTTTCAATTAGAGCTTTAAAAGGCACTTTAGAACGTCATTTTTTATTTTATTTTTATTTTATTTGTTAGGGACAAAAACAGTTACACGTTACAATATTAACATTAAGTTTAAGCATATCAGTTAAAAACGCATAACCCACACTATTGTCCACGGAATAACATTGAATTTAAAAGAAATAAGGAAACGGACGCATGCAGAGAGGAATAAGAAGAAAAGAAGAATGAACCCGAAAGGTCACACCAACCAACCCTGGACAGCGCTCACCTTCCAAAGTAGGTGTGTTGTCACCAATCAGATCACAACACAACAAGAGTATCAGCAAGAAGCATTCATCACAATAGATTAATTAGTAATAATTATATTAAATTGCAAGTAATTCAATTGCCATTTTTCTAAATTTGCTCTGATTGTACGCGAAAATATCCAAATCTATAAAATGTGAGTTGTACGTTTCTAATAATCGGCGGAGAGGTGCTCGCTCCCCAGCATTATTTCTACACTTCTCTGTATAGAATAAGCGGGGTGCTCGCACCTCCCGACGATTAACATTCCTAGGTACCACATAACACAATCTATTTGAGAGTTCCATGCAGTCAAACCTATTGTTGCAAATGCCATGCAGCATCATAACCATCAGCAGTGTACGCCTGTGCTCCAAGCTTAATATTTTGTATTGTTTCATCAGATCTGGATAGGAAATCTTGGTATGGTAGGTAACACTTATAGTGAGTAGTACGAAGGAATTTTTTCTGTACCATTTCCAGTCTGTACTTATATTTTTCATAAAAAGGGCTCCAAACGGGCACCGCGTACTCTAACTGGGAACGAACTAAGGTTTTATATAAGAAGAGGAAAGTAGAAATCTTTTTGAATTCTTTACAGGACCGCATTATGAAACCATCATCGTCATATACGTATATACCAAAAAATAATTGAATCTAGTTGCCCCTTCCATAAAAAGGTGGTTTTATTTAAAAGAGAGCTTTTTAACGTTTTCTTGTACCTAACGTTATATTTATAGCCATTTTAAAATAACAGCTGTCATGATGCATAATATGCTTTTATTATACTCGCTATTTTTATATGACGGGAACATTTCTTGAAAACCACCAAGCTTTAAATCGTCATTTGTGTGAACATAGACCTAGCTTTAAGATAAACATGTCTTATGTGCTTTATTTATTTATCATCTCTCACTGAGGCTTTTTTTTGCAATTTCACCAAAAAAACGTCAAAAACTATCGACGAAGTACCAGGAGCGCATAGCAACGCAGCAGTTTGAAAACCACTCGGCACCCGACGCGTATTCGAAAACGTAGAAAACGGGCGAGTGCGGGCTCCGTCAGGCTCCTCATTAACCCAGAAAGTGGTGGCCGTCGACTCGAAGCTAAACCAGTGAAAGACGATGAAAACTAGTATACGAGATATATTAGCTTGCGGTGAAGCGAACGCGGGCTCAGTCGTGAAACGTCCGCGGACGGAACCGCACGTGTTACTTCCCTTCTCAGTTCCGATCGCGTTTGAGCGTTCTAAATTTGAATTTTGCTGGAACTTTGGCTGTGTTTGTGTGTTGAAGCGTGCTTTGGGAATTATTTTGAGTAAGTTTGTTTCTTTTTATATTTTTTTTAGTTATTTTGAATTAAAGTTTTAACGATGTAATTAAAAATAATTAGTCAATTAACTTTGAAAGAAAAGTAACAGTTAAGAAAGTCATTGAGCTTTTATGTACATAGTAGACTTTTTGTAATCTTGAATTTACTATCTAAGTATCTTTTAAATCTACGAGAAAGACTTAAATAAATAAAAGTGCAATTTAAAGTTTAAATAAACTAAATTGAATCCCACTGCATACTTCTTAAAATTAATTTTCAATAAATGCATTCAATAAAACCGACCAACGAATGTGAATTAACTTCTCTTGACCTTTAAAAGGCCTATTTTTTAAATCACAAACGAGTTCTGTGGTGCTCATTACCTACATTGGTATTCATGGAAAGCCATAGATAATCTATGATGTTCAATGAATACTGTCGCCTTATACTGGTCATATAAAAAAATATATTACCGCATTATGCAGTTTTCAAAAGAAGCTTGACATTTTTTTTTCATGATAGTTCTATTCTTAATTTAAATATTCAAAGATTATAAAGATTACCTTACTTTGTTGCCAATAACTGATTTGTAGTAGGTAGGTATAGGACTGCAAATAATTTCTTGAGCTTCTAGAATTTGGGACACAACAAAAATTGAGTGAACTTTAAAGAGGAAAAAAGTCATTTTAAGTTGAAAACTGAATTCAGAGAACGATTAGGAGCAATTGGTGATGCTGATGATGACAATAGAAAGGATAAAGGAAAGACGAAAGGAAATTCTTAATGAGTATAATTTTATTACTCGATAGGAAATTCTAAACTTTACAATTATAATTATTTCCGTATAGGTTACGTACAGTCAGCAAAACAGCAAAAGAGATAGGTATGCGGGGTCGTCAGATATAGTTGAAGTTTTCTAAAAAACCAATGAATGTTATCAAATGTAATTTAATTTAAATAGATATTAAACAGTTCATTAATTAAGTTAAGTTTCAATCGAAGTCATCCATCAGTTTCTAGAAAAACTTTATCTATTTCTGACGACCCTGTCTACCCTATCTGTTTTGCTGACTATAAAAAAAACTCAAAGATTTAAAAAAAATGTAAATTGTAACACTGCAAAAATGCACCTACATCATCAACAACTAAATTAACATACTCTTGTAGAGACACGACAAATTTCTGAGAATCATAACACTTAAAACGTTAAACAACTAATGACCAACTATCACCATAAAACCATAATATATGTGTAACGAATCATTTACGGAGATTACGCCTTCATCCACAGACTGCATACGGTACCGTCTGTGCGGTCCAGACACGGCAATTTAAGCATCAGAAACAATCAAACAAGCGTGCGATGGAATTACTTGTTGACGGCTATGTTTCATGGTGGTACAGCGTTTGGGAATATTTGTGATAGAACTAGGTAAAGCTGGATAAATGAAAAAGAGACTAGGGTTATTAAAAGCTGATATAGAATTATGAATCTTCTGAGAATACAATGATGAGGACAGCGGGATTGCGTTGGATGCAAGCTGCTTTCAACTATTATTGGAAATCTGTAGGGAAGGCCTATGTTCAGCAGTGGACGTCCTACGGCTGGTATGATGATGATGATGAGAAAACAATGAAGACGTGTAAAAATTAATCACCCGTCTACAAATATTACATGTTTAATTCACTGTTAATTTCAAAGTCAAAGTGAATGCACTTACTTCAACTATACCAAGTACAGGCACTTTTGAATTGTCAATCAGCCAGTCAGTTAGTCAGAAAGTTGAAGCTTCGTCAGTAAAACCCGGTCGAGTTAAGTTTGCATCTCGCTGGAATGCGGCGAGTTACAATAACTACATTATGTATTTTAAAAGCTAATACTAAAGAGTAGAAAAAAAACTTATTATCCTATCGTACTACTATTGTAAACGCGAAAGTTTGTGAGGCTGGATAGATGAAAGCGTAAACGAGTAACAAACAAACATACACACAGTATGTTTGATTGTTTAAACACGTTTAAACTGCTGAACGGAATTAGCTAAGGCACACTTACAGATATTTTGATCCCGTTTTTGTCCCCGTGGAATACTTAATTATTAAATTTGAAGAAGCGAAGAAGCTAGTGGCTTACAATCAAGTCACAAATTAGTAAAATACCTGCCTGTGTCCAGATTTATCTAGAACTCTGGATAGCTATCGGATGGCAATCGGATACTGAGTATAATGAAGATGCAAAGATAGCAACATTACCTAGGTCATTAGGTCTTAAGGTATCAATAGTAATATAATATTAATGTTAGGTCAGCAGGTCATCAAGATATACTCTTACAAAGCAATGGCTCTCTCATTTCAATTTGAAGTTCCGCGGTAGTCTATCTAAATTTAACATTTTCAATTTCTAGCTGGAGATTTTGAATGTTATATTTACTAGCTTCGAATTAATAAATAATAAATAAATAAATATCTTGGGACAACTCACACACGGCTATCTGATCCCAAGCTAAGCAGAGCTTGTGTTATGGTAACCAGACAACTGATATACATACTTATATAATTTATAAATACATACATATTATAGATAAATCACACCCAGACACAGAACTAACAATTATGCTCATCACACAAAGTTTGTCCTGGATGGGAATCGAACCCACGACCTCCGGCTTAGCAGTCAGGGCCACTAATCACTAGACCAACAGGCCCGTCGTACTTCGACTTTGTCCGCGTCAAAGTTGTAAATTTTTCAAATTTTTCAAAAAAAAAGTGAATTTCTCCATACAAATTTTGGACCCCCGTTTCATCCCTTTAGGGGATGAATTTGGGAAAATCCTTTCTTAGCGAACGTCTACTGACAATAAACTACTTCGCTGCCAAATTTCATCTTTATACGTGAAGTGGTTTTCGATATATCGTGGTGAATGAGTGAGTGATCTTTCGCTTTTATATATTTAGATTGATTTCTGGACTTCTATAAGTTTCTCTTAGAAATATACACATGTCTTTCTTGTAGTCTTTTTTAAGTATACTTGTAGTTTTCAAACAACGATGTCTTTTCCTTGTGGGATACTACAGGCTTCTACTTGATGAATGATGGGCTTTATTGATATACCCGTATAACAGATCACTCATTAAAACTGGAAGACCGGTTCTTCTATGGTGGAATAACAAGCAGCTGGTCCCTTCATTCACAGTAAGGAAGTAATAAAAAATGAATCCAGATTCTCGTTGGAACTTGTAATATCAGTCTCAGTGTAATCTAGCCTAGACTTTGAAATAGGAAGTGTCAAGGGTGTACTAATCGCTGCTTAAGATATATAAATTAGTTGATGAAAGCTTCAAGTTGTTTAGTTTTGAATCAGAAAACAGTAACGTTAAAGTACATAATGATATAAGTATTGAAAAAAATAAAAGAATATACACTATCGAATACACTAAGGACAAGGACCGATTAATTAATTTTGATTGCTATCCGTGGTGCATGGCAATCTAGGATTTTTAGCTGTAAACGTCCATTTGTGTGAAGAGGGAAGTGGAAATTAAGTTACAACTTACTCCTCCGCTGCTCTGCTTTTCTGATTAATTTCAATGCGGGATCCAAGACAGTTGAATCGTTTCTCTGGCACTCTACCTTCGCGCTTTTTTGGTGGTCGCCACTGTTGATTCTGACTTTCAGAAGCTGCAGTGGTTGGAAATAATGTGTTAGGTTTGTCCCAAAAAAAAACATGATAAATTTGTTATATACTAGATTGCTTGTCAATTGGTTTTCAATTCCCAAAACGTAGTACTTCAAGTAAGGAGTTCAAAGAGCTAAAAGGTATACCACAAACATACCGTAAGTATAGTTTCAAAAACATTTAACTTACAAAGTGACTAATGAACGATAAAGATCGAAAATGAACATGCATATTCAGAACATCTAATAGACCACAACAAAACATCAACACTCGACCATAATACACAAAAAACGCGTCTGTCGATCAAATTTCAAAAAACGTTAGCAAAAAATCCGTTACACCAATCTATAAGGATCGATATCCTATTCAGGCAATGAAACATCAATTGGTAAAGTAAAAAATGACCAGTATTGTTCGTGAGATTTAGGTCAGATTCTGGCACAGTTTTAAAATGATTTCGAATTTCTGGGCGTTACTGTTGCCTGCTGTGATGTTAACGGTGTGCAAGTGGATCACAATTGGTATCTTGTTGGGCTCCTTTGACGTTATTACGATCCTTTTCTTCTGATAGTGAAAGGTCAAGTGATTCATGTTTGTGGGTGAAATTATAGCTATTTGGGGTGACATGACAATTATGGGTTTTTGAACTGTCAGTTTAATTATATTCTTAAGTGTTTGTTTGTCGATGATGTTTTGAGCTTCATTAAACTTTATGTTTTTGCTATGGTTTTGATTGCTTGAGTACGTTGAATCTTCGTCTGTTTGTAGATCGGCTGATATAACAATACTTGAGTTTTAATATCTACACTGAATTAGTGTTAATAGTTTATAATCTGTTTTGAAGTCAATGTCAAATTGTTTGCTTTTATTAGGCAGTCAAATGGGAGTTTTAAACGTCGTATACATACAAGAAAAAAAGAATTTAACCTTGTTGCCCCTTCAAAAGGCAGTATATAGTGTAAGTAGTGACCGATACTTATACATATAGTTGTTTGAAATCATGAGTACATTTATATCTTAACATCACGCCTGTGATCCCCGAAGGGTTAGTCAGAGACGTACTTATTAGCAGGTACACCCACATTTGGCTAGTTGATGTTTAAGTGCTATGTGTAATTGGGGGCGTACCTATTGAAATGAATGAAGCACAAATCCAGACGCCGAGAATGCTACTAAGAAATTCCTGATAGAAAAAACTAATAACACTTCGCCCGACCTGGGAATCGAGCCTCAGCAGTCGTGCTTTGCGACCACTAGACCAACAAGGCAGTACAATCATGTGTTTAATTTATCGATCACTAATTACCAATCACTCTATTTAGTCTTGCAATCTATCTTAATTATAGCTTAAATGTACTAATAATACTGCTAATTCTGTCTTTAGAGAAGTTTAAACGATTTCAAGTGTATTCCCATAATATTGGCCATTAACACTGATTGAAGACTTGCATCCTGATTTATATCGAGCTATATAAATTGCTCTTGTAATTAAACTTTATGGCTTAAATTAAAACAAACTGTGAATGTGGAATGTAAATACTTCGTCAATAGGTACGTATTAACAAACCAAGATTGTTTTAGAGGAATCATTTGTATATACATGGTCTTTTTATAAGTGGGGAAGAAAACAGTTTTTTCTTGAGTAAACGTAGAGATCAATGCTCATTATTACCATCTCTGTTTGAGAAGAGGCATTTACCCTGTACTGGGTCTATAATTGGCTGACGTATTATCGTTATATTAACTATAAGTTACTCATCACGTATGTAAAGTTTCGCCAATTAATATTCACAGATCTTGTACAAGCATCACACGAATAAATTAGTCCATACACGTAATCAATATCAAAGTATTTCAACGCTATTACTTCATCATGAACTCAAAAGCTCTATTGCAGAGATCCCCATTATAAACTAGAAAGCATGTATATCAGCTTTATAACGTTGTGGACCAATACGAAGATGTAAATGAATACAATGTATGGCCTTAATCGCGCCATTGAGGCCTTCGGGTCACTCCCAAGTAATTTCTCGATGTTCGTTAAGTATTAATTCAACTACTTATTGGTATCAATTGAAGAAATGTGGAGCAAGAAATTCAGTTGGTAGACCTTTTTTGTATTGAGTAAATTGATTTAATTCAATTCTCTTGTTTAGTTGTGATGGGTTTCTGGTTTTTATTATCCGATCTTTCGTGTCCAGTGATTCGCTAGAACTGTTATTCGCTTCGGGAAGTTCCGGGAGTGTTTTTGAATTTTTGTGAGCATCAAACAAAATCTTTGTGTGAGTTTTTGGAGTGGAGTTCGTTAACACGAATTGTGGTAGGAGTTAATTTGTATAAATTGTCATGTAAAGAAAAAGCGTTATGACCCCTTCAGGCGACCTTCTTCTCCTTCACTTACTCTATGTCTTCTTCTATGGGAGTCAGAAACTTCGTCCCTGACAAGGGTCCACCGACCGCATTTTGCTTTTGCAATGAAACGTCTACAGAAGTCTATGTATCTCTGTCGGTTCCGGTTTAGATAACGCCAGCTGATGGATAGAGCAACAGATGATATCGGCGCAAATTTACACTTCAACGTATAGTTAATTGATCCACCGGAATTGCTTGAATCCAAGCAATTAATCATCAAGCAAATTGAGTGCGAATTGGAACGTCTGAACCTAGTCTAGCATAATCAAAACTTTCATCCACTATGAACGGGCAAATTAAAATCGTATCAATATACTTTCGAACGTAATGACTTATTTCAACTCAGTCAGATGGAATAATGACAACGGTAATAACTATAATGTTCTCATTATCAACTTGCGTGTTATGACTGTTACGTGCAGCGTGTGTAACTACACGTTTGTCGATGACTGAACTATTATTATTTTTACTAACAAGTTAAGTATTACTGATTTGTGTCAGGAAATTCTTAACAAGGTTTAGATAATGATCGATATTTTAATTGCTAGTGAAATGGCGGAGATGGAAACTGGATGTCGGAAAGATTAAATTTTACCGGAATAATTGTAGGAAGAAACGAGTGTTGAAGATTTGCTGGTAGAAACGAAATAGAGCATTTAAAAATGCAATGTTTTGCTAAACGGATATATTTTTATTTTGGAAAGTGCAACACACATTTTGAAGAGTCGTTTTTGTATGGCAATTGATGTTCAAAGCTACCATGCTTCATTTTGCAATAGAACTGTCGAATCGAGTTCAATTGAATAGTTTTGACGTCATTTCTAGCCAGTATTCTTTAGATAGGCATTCAGCCCTCAGAATTTGAGTAGTAATTGGCAATTGTCGGATTGAGCTCCTTTTGTGGTGCGTTTTGTACGTTTTAGTTTCAATTTGTACACTTTCCAGTTCAGTGTAATTTAAACGCTCTCTAGCCTTGAGGATGTCACAATAGCAACTTCCAAACTCCAGGTTGCTACTGAGAAATTCGTAATAGAAAACCCCATTAACACTTAATGCCCGACCTGGGAATCGAACCCACGCTCTGAAGTCACACTTACGACTATCAGACGACCAGGGCAATCGATCGGTGATGTCGCATCATCGTTTACGTTAATTTACATTATTGTTTGCAGTACGATTGACAGTCCTACTAAAGTAAATAAGTGTATTTTGCTACATAGAATCGAGTTCCTAGATAACGAATGGATTTGTAATTTTATATCACAAGATTGCATTCACGATCTTACGATAGCTCATTATTGGAAAGATTCAGTTAAATTGTAGAAACAGAAGAGATTTAAACGAATTCAAATCTAATACAAGTTTGTAATACCATGACAGTAATCACGGATGTTGAGACTGAGATTGGTGGAATTATTAAGGGATTGAAAGGGGGGGGGAGAGGTTAAAGGAAAAATCACGAAATATTTCTTAAGGGGGGGGGGGTTGTAGTAAGGATTGCCGCGTATTTTTATGGCTGTTTATAGTATTTTTAGAACAAGTTTTAAAAAATAAAGTATAGTTAAAAAATATACATATTATATTTTATGAATGTAGTAAGAAATAGGTAGACAAGGATATTTTTGTTACTTATTTATTTTTCGAATGATAATACAATATAGTACAAACACAATATATTATAGTACGGTTAGCAACCCTAGGTGTAGTGAGATTCTATCGTTGAACGCGTGATTTCTAAACCGCAAAAAATGAATTAGATTATACCTGTATATAAACATTTCTCTTAAAAAAAAATAAAAAAAGTGCACGTGATTCTGGGTAGCAGGCGGGTTAGTCTAAAACCTGACGGTATATCGCCAGGAGGAGGAGCAGGAGGGGGGGGGGGATCGTTACATAGTTGCTAAGCATGATTAACGAATGACCTCAAACTTGCATATCGAATAATCGAATAAAACAAACTTAACGTTCTTGCAGATTAATCTCAGGAAATCCGAATATTCTCAACACAAAAATGCCTAACTGTGTTCGTGAACATAACGGTGGTAGTGCAGTATATATGTCTAAATATAAGACCCACAGGAAACTACGGAGCGTTAAGCATACCATAAGATTAAATATTCATGAATCTGTGTTTTTTTCGAAGCGATGCAGCCGTGGATAATGTTTTTAATCATTGACAAAAAGCTCCGTTTTAAATGTTCTGTTAGGAAGGTTTTAAACTTCCGTAATATCTTTATCTTTTTGTATTTACACACATAACATCACGCTTGTAATCCCCGAAGGGTTAGGCAGAGGTGTACCCATTAGTGCACCCACATTTCGCCAGTTATGCTTTTAGTCCCATGTTATAGGGGGCGAGCCTATTGCCATCAACCGGGCACACATCCAAGGTGCTACTGAGAAATCCCTTGTGGAAAAAACCCAAGAACACTTTGTCCGACCTGGGAATCGAACCCAAGACGCCATGCTCAGCAGTCGCGCTTTGCGACTACTAGACCAACGAGGCAGTCAGTTTGTATTTGTAATGTCATAATATCCCAGTGGTTAAGGCATCCGCGTCTCATGGATGAAGTTGCTGGCTCGATACTGAGCAATTTTTTTAAAAATTGGATTTGCTCTTGACTCTAGTCTAGGTCAGAAATGACATAGACAAAGTCTACGATAGAGTGAGCTTTCCCAGAAGAAGCCAGTTCACTCTTTAAAAAGATTAGGGTCGAATGCGTTCGGAAGCAGAGAGTGATAATGAGACTTTTTCAATTCATATGTACTTGCTAAGTTTGTCATGGACATCACTAACATCGTTGAAGGAAAACATCGTTAGGAAACCTGGACTTAAAATTATTGTAAATCTGAAATCGCCGATTCGTCTTGAGCAAGCGTGGTGATCAGTGCTCGTGCCTTCTTTGTATGAGAAGAGGCCATTGCTCTGCAGTGAGACAGTTGGCTGGGATTATTTTCATTATACTTCTGTATTTGGTGATAAATTGCCATAAACATCTGAATAACATAAAAGAAAAACTATAAATGCACCCTTCCATTATTAATCACTTATAATAATTATCATTTCTTGCGCTTTAAACCTTAAATCAATTAAGTAAGACACTTTTTGCAAAGAGAATTAGAGAGACAATTTTCTGGTCGATTTGTAAACTGATTAGCTATGGCAACTCATCAATATTGGAGGCTGGCTAGATCGACGACCTCTCAACGGAGTGGTTGAGGCTTTTTATTCTGATAAACTGCCTGAGGGCGGAGAGAGTTTTAGGAGTGTAGTCATGTAATTAAATTAGTGTTTTTAAAAGCTGTCGTAGTGTAACTTTGAGCACACCAGCGATGCTCTCAATAGGAAGATCCAAGTCGCTGTGCCCGAAATCGGCCAGGATCATAATTATATATGTTAGTTATTCAATATTTTTTTTTCTTTATGTTGTTTCGTTCTTGTAGGCTACTGCAGCGTCCACAGAACATAGTATTATCCTGTATCTTAAAAGTCAAGACTTGTAATTGGCTGTCAGTCTAATTTTCTGTCACTAGTCTGTTTTTTTTCTAGCTGTAGCTCTTCCATGTTACCTAAATAAAAAAATAAAGCTGTCATTGTTTTGTCAGTCCTTCCAATTCGCTACTAACAAATGCCTTTTATGCAAACTGAATATTAAATTCATCACGGGATTCAATTCAATTGTAGCTTTAAAAAAACAAAATGGTGGCCGATTTTAAAAACAATGTCACATTGTAATAGTTTGCGCTGTGGTGAACAGGAACAATTGTCACGTTGCGATGTAAATACATAGCTGTGTGCTTTCCACCAGACCAACTTTCTGTTTTAGGGTTCCGCATCCAAATGGTAAAACCGGACCCTATTACTTATTATTTATTTATTTATTCATTAGGGACAAAAACAGTTACATGCTAAGCTACATAACAAATCCTTATACTAAAATTATAAACATGTAACCCACTACATTGTCCACATATTAATAAAAATAATAATAATAAGAAGGTGAAGTAAAAGACAAAATGTATACAAATACAAATATGTGTGTGATCAAAACATAATTAAATTTAACTAGCCTTCTTTAACAATACTCCATTTTAGACAGTATACTCGTATCTATAGCCTGGGTTGCGGGACGTCATAACAGGATACCGTGGCCCCGGAATGTAAAGGGTAATAGAAGGAACAGGGTGTTTTTTTAGTCAGTAAAAGTCTGACAGTCCCTTCCGCCCCACCCAGGGCGGAAGGAGACATCTGATGATTTTTACCAACAAAAAAAAAAAAATATATCTATAGCCTTTTTCTTAAAGCTGGTTTGAAAGAGTGAATATGTCCAATTCCATGAAATAAAACTCCGCTGTTCGTCCGTGCTGTACCACATGAACCGTAATAGTTAGACAGTTGAAATTTTCACGAATTATGTTATTTTGTTCCCGCTTTTACAACAAATACTAAAAAACATAATAAAATAAACATTTAAGGGGGCTCCCATACAACAAAGGTAATCTTTTCCTCGTTTTTATAGATAATGGTACGGAACTCATCGTGCGCGAGTCCGACTCACACTTGGTTGGTTTTTTGTTATACATTTGTATGTTTATGGAGTTTTTAAAGTTCCGTTCGATGATTTACATCCAGTTTTCCTTCACCGCTGCTTTCCTTCCTCAACAAATAAGTTCGGAAATATCCAAGATTAAACTAGACAAGGAAAATTTAACAACAGACTTGGTATTTATTTAAATCTGGTCCTTAAATCTACGCCACCACGGCTCTGTAAACTTATTACTCGTAGAAACTAAATTATGGATACGACTGTTAGGAAATAATTCCTTTATCAATTCGCACAAAGCAGGTTGTTCTGGTTTCCAAGCTCAAAATTCCCAACAAACCTAGAACAACAGAAGTCTTGGTCCAACGGTCACACCAAAATCGGTCACCATCTAAGTTTTATGTAAATCAATCGCTTGTATCGCTGCATTATTTGTTACTTATAAACTTAACAATGAACAGTTTTGTTCAATGCTAGCGGCTAGCGCTTTACGGTACTGATTTAGCGGTTCGATAGTTTTGTTAGAATTCAATTATGGCGGAGAGCAGTGACCCTGGTGTATGCACTCGGCTCTGCTCATTGGTGTAGTAACGTTGGGAGTGTTTTAATCGGAAATGTGCTATTCCAATGCTGTGGTTTGTTTGTTTTTCAATGAGATTCTATCAATAGACTTATAGTATTAAACTTCGTCGTATTTTTATTAAAAATCTGTCTTATTTGATGATGTGAACTTTACGCACATTAAAAAAATACATTGTACTTACAAAGATGGACTTAATGCCTTGGGTATTAAGTCTAATATATAGTCTTAAGTACTTAAATTAATTTGTAACTTGTAACTATGCTGATCACTATATTGTTTTAAGTAAGTTAAGTTTATTTAAATTTTGCTTGAGATACATCAAAGTTAATATAATTTCTGTCTTCTTTTTTTGATGTAGTCTAAACATTTGTTTGGTTAGCAACAAAAGTTCATTTTAAATAAGCACAGTCACTTTTACAGGTCAATAAAAGACACAGTATTATTCGATAAACTGCTTTTCAGTATTTCATGTAATAGTTAAAAGTTTTTTTTTTTCAGATTAGTATGTTTTTTTATTTCATTACATTCTACAAAAAATATCCTAAACATAAAGCTAAACTTAGCTAAACCTAAACTTTAAAGTCAATGTAAAATATGTACAATTTATAAAAAAAAGGTGGAAAGGAGAAACCTCATAAGGCATCAAAAAGTTCGTCCATGCCGGTGTCAATGGGGCAAGTGCCCAAAAGACTAACAGCATTGCCACGTTGTATGACAATGCTGATTCTTTGGCCTAAGAAAAGGCCAGCCCTCTGGGTTAAAAGTTTATATTTTACCAATTACACATTATTTCCATTTATTGTTTTATGGCACAGCTACAGAGATTTATGTTGATGATTAATTAATTATTGTTTACGATTTTACGACCATAACATAAAACATAACATCACGCCTGTAATCCCCGAAGGGTTAGGCAGAGGTGTACCCACAGGCGTTAGTACACCCACATTTCGCCAGTTATGTTTTTAGTCCCATGTAATAGGGGGCGAGCCTATTGCCATCAACCGGGCACAAATCCAGACTCCGAAGGTGCTACTGAGAAATTCCTAATGGAAAAACCCAATAACACTTTGCCCGACCTGGGAATCGAACCCAAGACCTCATACACAGCAGTCGCGCTTGCGACCACTAGAGGGATTATACGACCAACAAAGTGCTTTTAGATTTCAGTAAAAGTAAAATGTAGGTACAGCAAATTATTACTCTCAGAGAGAATAGCATGTTGCAGCGGATTAATAATTTCGTGAAAGTAGGTTTACTTGCCAACGAGCCGGCTAAATGTTAATTAAGATAAAAGCGACGCCATATTGTAATTGTTACTTGCACTTTATCATACAGATATATTTTCTTTATTTTATGTCTTATTTTTTGGTTAATTGAATTGAATTTTGATTGCTAGGATACAATTGAGGGAGGACGTTACCCAACATTGGGACAATACTGGCTGATGAGATGCAAAATTGTTTGTAGAGTCAATTAAATCTTAAGAGATCTTGATAAACAGTATAATGGTATAGCTTCTGCCCGTAACTTCGTCTGTGTAGACTTCAGAATTAAGCAAAAGTCCTCAATTCTTCATAGGGAACACAAAAACTTCATAAAAGTATATCGGCATAATAGTATAAGTCTATGTGTTAAGATGAAAATTCTATTCAGCTGTTAAAGCTTGAAAGAGTATCAATTATCTATCTATTAATTCTCACAAATATTCGCATTTATAACAGTAGCAGGATTATTTCAAAAATTACTCACGTTTAATCTCACATTTATAAACAAGTCAGTCTGTTTGTTCAAATAGTAAATCTTTACGAAAAGAATAGCCGATGTTGTAGTAGCAACACTATTAATAGTACTAAAATTACGGTATTTTTGAAGTCAAACAATGATTTCGAAGATTGCCTTGTCTGTATAAATCACAAAATATTTACACGGTTTTGTCTGTGACCCCTTAATTTATTTGCACGTGCCTTGAATCTTAAGTGCGATGAACAAAAGTAAACGAGATAATTAGCAAATGATCAGTGTAAACAAACGGTGTGGTCTGCATAAATTTGTTTGACCCAACACAGCTCCTTGTGGCACACCACCCCAGTGCTCATCAAATACGAGCGCTGAATACAAAACATCACCTCATTATGCTCCTCTAGTACATTCAGAACAAAATGAGCGCATAAAAGCGTTTCTGACCTTCCCAACATGGCGAATAAAACGTAAAAACCCACATTGACAGTGTCGAAAGCATGTTAATGCAACAAAAAGAAACTTTTAGGACGAATGTCTTACTTTTAACGCTAAAATTGTAATTCTAGAATTTCACTAAATTCCTAAATTCAGATCGGCGATGTTAGTAAAATTTTAAGTGTTTAAATTTTAAATCTAGGCATGTTTGTACAGAGATAAATTGCTGCAAGTTTATTACTAAGAAATTCTCTTGGAGGAAATGAATGCTCTAGATTGTATGACTCACAGAAAAAGAATTCAACTGACTAAAGATGTTTAGTGAAGATAGTAGACTAGAAGAGGTCTAAGTATCTCTCCTAGATACACCTTAGAGTGCAGCTTCTTTTCTCAAGCCAAATTTGAGACTTATGAAATATAAAGCAATCTATTGTACCAAACAATAAAAAAAATGAATATTAAATAGTTCTACTCTGTTTGTCTGTCTGTCTGTTGCGTTTTCACGACTATATCTACCATTAACTAAGTGATTTTGATGAAATTTGGTACGAGTTACATAAGTTTTAACCCCAACAAAAGACATAGGTTTCTTTTTATTCCGACATCGTCTGCATCAGCGATAACCGATATTCACGCGGACTAAGCCACTGGTAAAAGCTAGTATTATTATAATGAAAAAAAGTTTGTCAGAATTGATCTATAGATGAATGAATGTTTGTGACTTTTTCACACTTACATGGCTTAACGGAATTAGCTATAGTTTGAAACAAATACCTATATACATTTTGATCCAGCTTAACACATAAGATATTTCTCCTCATATTTGTATTCCCGTGGAATAATTTAGGACTTAATTCTATCTACGCAGACGTAGTCGCGGGTAGGAGCTAGTCTTTAATAAAGTGTTAGGAATAAATCAAGTAGAATGTTAAACATCACAAGTCCGTTAATAGTCATAATGCTCACAGGATATAAACTAACGACCTGACGCTTGCGGCGACCATTTCATTCACAGCTTAATTGCATTATAATAAACTGGCTTCTGGTCGCGACTTGGTGCGTGTGATAGTCAAGTATGACATTAAACATAGCCTATGGCACTTGACAATGAACTTGCTTTCTATCTATGTAAGAATTTTTATATGTCAGTATAATAATTACAGAGTTTACCTCATAAAAGCAATATAATAAAATAGGAAACATACTAAAGCAAAGGAGTCAAAGTCAAAACATTCATTTCAATTAGACCATTTACAGGCACTTTTGAATTGTCAAAGAGTCGGTCAGTTAGTCCGAAAGTTGAAGCTAGTTGCTCGTTCCAAAACGGAGGTAGGCCTCTATGGGGAAGAACGAGCAAGAAACTCCACGGCACTCTTTTAAATTAGGTTTTTACAAAATCCTGGTTACATATTTCTTGTCGATTCTATATGTGATTACAATGATGATGAATATAAAATAGTAGAAAAAAAATATAAAGAAATTAAAGCCATAGCAGTTAAGAGTTGACCAATCCCAACTGACAGCACTCGTTCACGAGCATGACGCATGGATCAGCGCGCGCCACCATCAGCGAGACATTTGAGTGAGCATGACAAGCTCTCAACTGCCATTAGAGAACAAAGTGAAAAGGAGAAAAGTGTTTTTGGGTTTTTCCATCAGGAATTTCTCAGTAGCAGCCTCGGAGTTTGGATTTGTGTCCGGTTGATGGCAATAGGCTCGCCCCTTATTACATGGGGCTTAAACATAACCGGCAAAATGTGGGTCTACTAATGTGTACACCACTGCTAATCCTTCGGAGATTACAAGTGTGATGTTATGTATGTATGTGTGTGTGTGTGTGTGTTATTTTATAAAAACATTTTCACACGACACTTTCATAATTTTATCTCCATCGTCAATTAATGTCATTATTATCACCACAAATAAGGATGCAACTATTTCAATTAAAAAGCAATAAATTTCATTTCAGACATAAATAATCATAAATTAAATCTATATTAGGCACTTAAAAGACAGATAAAACTACATTAAGACTAGACATTTATATTTCCTCTATTAGAATAACAAAACTAGTTCTCTTTATTAGTCACCATCTAATATGCACACCTGTTAAAAAAAAAAATATTTAGAATTAAATAAATTTCGAGAAATACTTAAGCTTAGTTCTCACAATATAATTTAAAGTCAAAGTCAAAACATTTATTTCAATTAGACCCTTTACAGGCACTTTTAAATTGTCAAGTTAATAAACAATGAATCGACGGGAACATAGCATAATTATGTACTGTTCCAGACTATGATCTATCTCTGTGTTAAATATTAATCGGATTCTTTCAGCCGTTCTGGCGTGATGCAGTAACAAACATACATGCATTCAAACTTTCGCATTTATAATAGTTGTAAGTTAAGCAGCGTTTAGTATCCAAAATCATTATAATTACTTATAACAATGCGAGTAATTTTGACGTTGGTTAGTTCGTATTGCAAGAACTAAAAGCAATTGTAATGAAAAATAGAACAAGGTCTTAGAAAATTATAGGAAGCAGATAATTTAACACTATCTGAGCGCAAAACACGTTACATTTATTACCACGATTCATATCCAGAACATTTTACTATTACCATTGAATTGTGAGTGTATATTATCATTTTATCCGTTCGGTTCGTGCTTTAGGCTTCTTGTCCACTGCAAACGAGGAAACGGCTAGCTATCAACCACTATTATTACACATTAATACAGTACCAATAAAAAAGATGCATATTATATTAATAGTTGATCGCTTACTGTTCCGACTGCGAGAACTATCTATCCATTAGTTTGTTGCAGAAAAATCTCGCTGAGCGAACCTCGCTTGACAGTCAGAATACTCGCCGAGAGACTCTCGCTTGCTCTGTTACCAGCGGCGATGGCCGAGCTAGTAATCGCCTATTACACTTAAGTAATAGTCAGGATCTATCAGAAATCTACACAGAATCTTCCCATAAGATAACTTTAAACTTTGGGTTTTTTCATCAGGAATTTCTCAGTAGGACCTTCGTGAGTCTGGATTCGTGCCCGGTTGACGGCAATAGGCTCGCCACATGTTACATGGGACTTAAAAACACTATGCCGAACCTTTCGGGGATTACAGACATGATGTTATGTAGTTACTAGCTTAACTCGCTTCTCGCTTAGCCTCGGCGATGGGACACATGCCTTAAGCCGACTATTGTGCCATTAATGGCTTGATCTGTCGCACTACTTTGTAGCTTAAGTGTCAACTATCACAATAGCCATTAAGACTGTAATGGTGCTATAAAAGTTTATAGAATCTGATGCACTAAGTAAAGTCGATGTACTGAGCTGTTTTATTTTTATTTGAGATCGTTTTTTGTTATTGGAGCTGTAAATCTTTGGACAGATTCTACTGGAAGAGTAGCGTGTAGAGGTAATAGTGTTAGCGATCAAATATACTTGGTCAAAGAGGAACAGATGCCCAAACATGGAACCTTTAAGAATATTGCTTAAAAGCTTGTTAAAAAAATAATCTTTGTAATTCAATATTCAAACTGTATAAGTGCATGCAATAGTAAAAAGGTGGCTTTCTTTTTCTGTCTGGGACCTAATTTTTTTTTATATAGTTAGTGCTTTGTTGCTCGTTATAACATCATCATCACCGTCAAAAATGGTTCATATATTTCAGAGATTAGCCGAAACAAATAGACAGACAGACGAACACAAAATTTAAAAATATAGGTATTTGTTTTGTATAAGTGCCGTGTAAACATTCATATTTATTTTATTACATACATACATAAACTCACGCCTTTTTCCCATGGGGGTAAGCAGAAACTACAGAACGCCACCTGCTGTTTATTTTATTAATAAATATGAAATCATTTATTTTCAGTTTACAACGACCCATAGTTTGTAAAAAGCTATTTATTACTTTCGTATTGCATATAAATTCTGTAACTGATTTCTTGATGATAATTCATTATAGTTAAGAATGTAGGTAGGTAACGTGAACTTGCCTATAGCTAACATAAAAGAAAACAAAGAACAAGCAATTTAGTTACTGGATATGTCTAAATGGTAGTTCTATTGCTTTGTAGCAAAACTGCAATTACTTACATTGAACTGAAACGATTCCTTTGTGAAATGTAACGAAATTGGAAAGGAATTGATTCTGTTTGAATACACAGAGCCTTTGTCTATTGTGTTTATTGTAAAAGCAATACAAGACCAGTTCAGAACAGTGAACTTTGTACTAATATCTATTCTAATACTGCCTCGTTGGTCTAGTGGACGGAAAACGCGACTGCGTGCTTAGCATGAAGTCTTGGGTCTGATTCCCAGGTCGGGCAAAGTGTTAGATTGGTTTTTTCTATCAAGAATTTCTCAGTAGCCTCGGAGTCTGGATTTGTGCCCGGTTGATGGCAATAGGCTCGCCCCTAGTACTGTTTTTCAGTTATTCATTTACAACTAGCGATCCGACCCGGCATCGCACGGTTGCAATATATCAAAAATCATCTGTTTCCTAGATTAGGTTTAGTTATGGAAACATCAATTGTACTGAACAGTATTTTTTTTGCGATTTCGATATTGATCTTTATTAAAATTAAAAAAATTATTTTATTTATTTATTTATAAGTGGGGAACTATACTCCCTTGGAGTCCGTCCATCGTTCTACCTAACACCTTGTAGATATTAACTATAGGTACGTATATACCTTTCTTTATCTATTGATGAAAATCACATTAAAATCCGTTGCGTTAAAAAAATCTAAGCATACAGACGGCGGGAAGCGACTTTGATTCATAATAATGTAAAGATTGAGTATATTTTTGTACTTTACCTAAAATAAGCTCTTTACTTTTGAGCTGTGTAAAGGTATGTAAGAGACAAACTACTTTTTTGTTCAATTTGTTGGGAATGCAAATATTTTAACATGAACTATTATATTGTTAAAGGCTATATAAAGCCTTATTTTTAAGAGAGTAAAGACTAGTTTGCTTTGACGCTTCTTGGTTATGTCGTACTTGATGCACTATACAAGATTTTATGGCTCAACAATAAATTGGTATTTTATAGTTTGTGGGGAAATATATTTATCTATGGTAGGAAATTATGGCTGATTGGAAATTAGTAAAAAATTATTTCGAAGTGCAGTCTGGTCTAACAATGAATCGTAAATACATATACATATATCTTTACAAATAAATAAAATTGGAGTGTCTGTTTGTATTATCAAAATAACAGCTCTTTACAAAATATATATTATTATGAATTTTCACGTGGTACTGACATAAAAATAAATTGTTTGTCTGTCTATCTGTGTGTTCATGCCAATCTCCGAAACGGCTGGGCCATTTTTGACGTGACTTTCACTAGCAGATAGCTTAAGTAATAAGCATGGAGGAAAGAAATAAGATATGATTTAGACTACAATTATATTAATAGTTTCACGCGAATGAAGTCGCGGGCAAGCAAGTTATTAAATAAAAAAGTAGTCTTATCTATGTTATTTTCATATTTTATACACAAAGGTTTAATGCAAGAAGTTTGCGAATACAGACTATTTGCCTAAAAAAGAACAATGAAAGAATGTAAAATACATCTAATTGTAATCAACAGTGGTCAGAAAGTACGTTTATTCTATAGTCGAACTAAAACCTAACAGGACATTAATCTACGCTGGCCGCAAATAAAAATATTAAAAAGTTTAATGACAGCGCGGGGTGGCGGGAGCAAATAAAAAAAATAAAAAACCATCATGGCGGACAATGGCAGGAGGCAAAGACAATGATAGTTGTACCAGACCGTGAATGTACGCTTTTGGCGCGATTATTGTGGCGTATTTTTTAAAATAACAAGAATTATAAGGCTTCCACGTAAAAGGTACGCTCATTAAAATGTAGTTCTTTTTTTTGGTACTAAAATGGAAAGAGAAATTGATATTCTGCATAATTTGTTCTGGAATTATTAAAGGTGGTGTTTTGGAACATAATTCTTAAAGTACGAAGCTTGACGACTTTTCATTCTATTTACTTTTTTATCATAGCTTTTTAAAAGGCAACTGTTCGCGGTCGCTTTTTTGGAGTGTATTATTATTGTCAGTTGCTTTTATGTTATTGGATAATATTTTTTATACTGTCATCTAAATAACAGCTCCACAAAAAATTGTGCTTAGAATATTAATTAGTAAAAGTATAAATCAGTAACTTTCCCGCTAAAATATTTATTTGACAGGTGTCATAAAATTGTCAACGTCATTTTCAATAGAAAATTTTATTAAATACTTTTGCAACATTATTGAAAATGACGTTGACTTGACGTATAAACACACAAACCATGCATACTAAAGCATGCTACCGGATAAGTACAAAATAAACTTTTCCAAGTAGCTTGTAAACTTAAAACTGCAGCAGTCATTGCCATAAATATAAAAAGAGATAACTTACACCACACAAAACCACAACTATAATCATTTTAAATTATGCACATATTCATACTTAATAAAGAATAATATCGCCTTATACCTATGGAACGTAGACTCGATGCATTCGCACGAGAATGCCGTAGCGTATTTCAATACATACGGCATCTGCCAACCGTTTATATCAGCCATCCAGTTTACAAGACCCCTCTCCATCTACATCATTCAGTTGCGAGACAGAGGTGGCTTAGGTCAAATTAAACTGGTCTCCGCTATCTGGTCTTAAAAGTACTATTGTCCGGAGAGGAACTTATTGGTGATATTGGTAGATAACTCTCCGGGGTCTGCGTGTAATGATGAAAGGGTTTTTTATTTATTCGTTGGTGGTAAATTGAAGGATGGTCGTGCAAACAATTCATTAAGTTGTGGCTGTTGGGAATTTATGTTCGCCTAGTACTTTTTGTTGATATGGGTGGTTGTTGTATGAAAAATAGTTTTGGAATTATTGGATTAAAATACCTTTTAACTGAAGATGTGTCTGTGCTGTGCGGAAAGTTTTCTTTTTTATTATACCATCGATAATTTTTTAAAATTTTATTTGGCAAAATAGGGGATTATAAATCAGTGCGTTGCCCAGTGCGGGTCTGATTGATTTGATGGTGTATCCTGAATGTCTGTTGTAGGTACCTGCACTTTTAACGATCTGAACATACGCCTCTGATGCAGCAATAATATAACATAACATCACGCCTGTAATCCCCGAAGGGTTAGGTAGAGGTGTAACCATTAGTATATCCACATTTCGCAGCAATAAATAGCAGAAAATTAGTCATGTATCGTCGATATGAAAAGACGAAGAAATTAAATTAATTTTGTAGTTGAATAAATATCTAAAATTAGAAAATTTGGACGTTTAACATTAACAATAAAATCATGTAATGGCATAATACAATTCGTTCAATATATTTCTTCTATCAATTTCCGACGAAAGTAAAAGATGACACTAATAAAGCAAATAAAATCAACATTATAACGAATCGATTTTAAAAATCGAATCCTCTTTTAAATCGAATCCTCATTCGCAACATCGAAAATTTAATTGACTGCAAATCGATTCTAATCGACACAATGCGCTAAAAAGGAAAAAGTCACTTGAACTAAACTCAAGTATTTTACATATCGTAGTGATGTGAAAACGAAAGTTTAAAAAGAACAGTTCCAAATACGACTTTCACTTGTTCCAGTACAATAGCTGTCAAAACAATTGAATACGGAACGGATTGTTTGACTTAATAACACGTTCTGACAGTTGAACCTTATACTTATAATCAAGTTTGGATGATGTTGCCTCTTTGAGTGGTTTGTAACGATGCATACTTAATATTATAAATGCGAAAGTAATTCTGTCTGTCTGTCTGTTTTGCGCTTTCACGACTAAATCACTGAACCGATTTTGATGAAATTTGGCACAGAGTAAGTTTGAACCTCAAGAAAGGACTTAGGTTACATTTTATTCCGCGTCTTCGTCTGCGTCCAGCGACAACTCACATTTATGCGGACCAAGTCGCAGCTAAAAGCTAGTTAACTATAGTTCGAGGAACCCCATTCTGTCTGTGTTTGATCAATAAGGTGATTAAGGAAGTGGTTGAGCGGTCAAGATGATACTTTGGGCAAAATATTTAGTATAATATTCATCTTGCGGTTTGTGTTTTTTTACTTCAACTCAAATTCCACTTACGTTAATGTCAAAAAAATTGGTACCTATGCAAATAAAATTTGGAAGTGTGTACCTAACCTAGATTTATTTTAATGTGGGAAAGTAGTATTATGTGTACATAGTATAAAACAAAGTCGCTTCCCGTCGTCAGTACGCTTAAATCTTTTAAACTACGCAACGGATTTTAATGCGGTTTTCATTAATAGATAGACTGATTCAAGAGGAAGGTTCATGTATCTAAATTTGCAGTCGTGCAAAAGCATGAAAGGTAGCTAGTTGTGCGTTCTTTTGAGAGTCTTATTACTAGTGACATGTCATGTTCCTGAAAGGGCGCTGTCAGTTGGGATTGGTTATATTACTGTTTTATATTTATCTCTTCACCTATATTGTTTTAATATTATTATAATAGAAGCAACAAGAATCAAGTAACCAGAATTTGGAAAAAAACATAAATTGAAATGAATGTCCGTGGAGTTTCTTTCTTTTTGTTCTTTAGACCTACCTACATTTTGGAACGAGCCACTAGCTTCTTTCTAGTTAGCTGACCGACTTCTTGACAATTCAAAAAAGCCTGTAAAAAGTTTAATTTAAATAAGTGCTTCGATTTCGACTTCAATTTTGACCATTGGACACTCTACGCTAATTTTCTTCCAATGTGGACTCACAAACAATTTTTTAGCACCCAATAAAATAAATTTAATGCAACCTATTCTACGACACTTCTATTCTTCTCACTACCATAAAGAGCTAAGTTAAACTATCTATCAATAAAGGGTAATTTATTACTCTTAAATACAACAACGCATTTTACATGAGTGATGGATGACTCGGCCGTTTCTTAACACTATTAAATTATACTGACCGGCTTCGTTGACCCCGGCGAGTGGTAAGCAGTTCACTGAGAAAGTGATCTATTGGTCTCTTGTACAGTCAACAAAAGATAGATATGCAGGGTCGTTAGATATAGTTGAAGTTTTCTTAAAAACCGATGGATGTTTTCAAATGTAATTTAGTTCAAAAAGTAGATAATAAACAGCTCATTAATTAAGTTAAGTTTTAATCTAATACATACATGGGTTTCTAAGAAAACTAACTATATCTGACGACCCTGGATACTTATTTCTTTTGTTGACTGTACATTGAGTACTGGAGAGATTCCTTGCAATAAAAGTAACTGGTATAAATCAAGATGGCATTTTGAATTCCTTGTTCTGAATTTGAAAATGTTTTTTTTTCTTCTTTTTTTCTTTTAATAGCTTTCCCTAGTCAATATCATTGTTAGGTTTAATTCTTAGGTTTATGGTCAGTCAAAAAAGTTGCCAAGTAAAAAAAAAAAAAAATGTCGTTTGAATAATAATTGTTACTAAATTCTCCTCAATTTATCAAACTACGTCGTGGATTCATTCACTGAGCCTAATTAAAAGCGCTCTATCAGTAAAATTTCGAACTTTGGCTTAATTCGGAAGTCCACGCAGACGAAGTCTCGGCAAACGCTAGTAAAGGAATATTTATTACGAGTATAGTTTTCTAATATCAATATTTGTTTTACTATCCTTCCAAGCCACATCTTGATCACTGAGCTTTATGACACTTTTGCTAACAAAATCGTGCATTAATTAAAAAGTAAGTACCATTTCTAAGTCTTTTCTTGGTGTTAAACCTTACTTCGTACCAAATTTTATCAACATTAGAATTTGTTCAGTGGTAAAAGTGCAACAAACAGATAGAGTTACTTTCGCATTTATAATATTAAGTATGGAAGGAAAAATATTACAAGGAAACCAGGATTTGATTTTCAGAAATTCCAACTTGCAATCAACATGCTTGTAAGGACAAGTTACATTGTAAAAGAGGTCAATACCCCAAAACGTCATTTTATATTACGCACAAGATATCGTTAATGAGTAATGAGTACCCATCATCAAAATGTTTAAAGGTTTCAATCAGGGAACCAGTTTTTGTTTAAAGTTACCAGTAAGATAAATCATAAAAGGGAACCGGTACCCAAAGTACCTTTTTCAAAATTCAAAAAAAGTATGACAAAAAAAAAATAATTGAACAAAATAGTGACTTTTAAAATAAACGGATCATTAGAATAATTCAGCTTAATTTGCCAAAAATTAATCAAACGTAATAATTCAATTAATTATTTAACGTAATAATTCAGTCAAGCACTGTATATTCAAAACTTATGCTTAAAATAGACTTAAAATTAATTAACATTAAATATTTAAAAAAAAACAGAATTACTTTAAATAATTATATAAAAAATATTGTAAAAAAAAAACAAACTTTAATTTAAATTTATTACAATATTAAGTATTGGACATTGTATTATCCTCAGAACTAAAGATGTATGCAAAATTTCAGCTCAATCGGATGACAACAAATGTTCGAAAAATGGATTGCAAATATTGAAAGGACAACTTACTCACATACGAACAGTGCAAGTTAAATAAAAGCTTGTAATAAAAATGAAAAATATTTTGACGTCAGACTACCTACTTACTGTGTCTTTAGTATGTTTTTGTACAGTCAGCAACAAAAGTCGATTTACATTGTTTACATTGTTAATCGACTACTGTTACTTTTTTATATCATTTAAACAGACATTTAACAAGTAATGTACTGGCTTTCAGAATTTCAAGATAATAGCTAAGGGTTTATTATATCTTAATTTTATATTCATTGCGTTTTACTTTAATTTTGTACTTAATAATTAGGATTGAAAAATCATAAATGTTAATCGACTTTTGTTGCTGACTGTACCATGATTTCTGACACAACAATAATTACATTCAGTAATCAACAGTACAATAATCATCGCAAATAATACAAGTAGCAATTTTAAAAAATAAGACATAATTCATCACTTGGTCAGTTTGACAGGCGCATGACCAGCTTATGTACGGTCAACAAAAGAGATCGGTAACCAGGGGGCCTACCGCCATCTCTTAAAACAATATTACTTTAATATTATTTTGTAATTTCTGTTGTTGGATTTTTAACTCTCAGCGCTGAGCCGAGCGTTGAAATTTCAACACCGATAGGCAAAGTAATATTAAAATAACATTAATAAAAGAGATGGGGGTAGGCCCCTTGGAACGTCAGATATAGTTATTTAAATTTCTTTTAGATATTGACGTATGTCCTCGATTGAAACTTATTAAAAAAAAAATACTGTTTATTATATACTTTTTTTTATTAAATTACATAACATAACATAACATCACGCGTGTAATCCCCGAAGGGTTAGGCAGAGGTGTACACATTAGTACACCCACATTTCGCTAGTTATGTTTTTAGTCCCATGTAATAGGGGGCGAGCCTATTGCCATCAACCGGGCACAAATCCAGACTCCAAGGCTGCTACTGAGAAATTCCTGATGGAAAAACCCAATAACACTTTGCCTGACCTGGGAATCGAACCCAAGACCTCATGCACAGCAGTCGTGCTTGCGACCACTAGACCAGTGAGGCAAAATTAATAAATTACATTAATTGAAAACATTAATCGGTGTCTAAGAAAACGTCAACTTGTATCTGACGAGGTGGTTACTTATCTCTTTTGTCGACAGTACCTACCAGGCATTCAGGTACACATCAGGCCAAATGAGTACCTGCCAATTCACATGTCAAAAATGCGAGTTTGTTTAAAATACTTTCTTTTTTTAAAAGCACTCGTAATTCGCTTTCAAACCAGCCAGCATTCTTATTTTTATAAGCTCGTTGCAGACTGGCGATTTTACGGAGCTTTTAGACATATATTTTTATAGGTTTTATTGGAGTTATGGTCTGATTTATTGCTAAACGGATTGATTGATGAGACGGTGTCATTTTTAAAGGCTAAACGAACGAATTGATGTCTCGTCGACACAATACCTATAAGATTTAAATGAGTAGTAAAAACATTTGAAGCCGAATAAATATGAATTATTAGTTTCTAAAAATATTGGCCAAGAGCGAATAGGGATCACCATTCATCTATACCAGGTATCATACAATATTTAACACTACACACAAAAAACACGTTTCTTGTATGGAAGGGTGAATTAAATTTCTTATTTATTATTATAGCGCTGATCATAATATTGCACATTTTATGCTTTTAAAATGTCTACCTACCTATTACGATTTAAAATTTACAGCCTTGTGACAGACGGACTGATGTTGTAGTCTTAGTAATAGTGTTTGGCTACGAAATCCTAAAAAGATTCTACTACATTTTTTATTTCATTTAATTAGCAAAGTTGGTTGACACTCACCATGACCCAAGGGTTGGCTATTACTTAGCCAGAGGTTAGGCATTGCAATCCAACCTGGCAATGCGGCCAGTCAGATTACCACATTGACGGCGATGCGCATAAATTTTTTATGCCATTTAGTATTAGCAAGAAAATATAAGTTGACAAAGAACACCTAATAAGATCTCTTATTTCTATTTTTTTTTACTTTTTCTACTTTTTTCCCCCTTCTATCGGATAATAAACATTAATTTACTTCCAAACTAGCAGAAAGTAAAAAAAAGAACAACGAAATTCGTATCAACAATTTTTTTCATTGACTTTTTCTCCGACGGAATTTCTCGCAAAAAATACGTTTTAATTTAATCGATCTTGTGGAGCCGTCTTTATTCGAGATCCGTAAGTCATTATTGAGCAAAAAATCACTCTTTGTGTGCGTTTCCATTCAAGTATTAAGGCAAAAAGTGGATGGTACTTGAGTTTACTTGACACTTTTTTAGTTTAATCACTAAAGTCGGCTATGAAAAATGAGACTTATCGGTCAGAGTATTCGACAAATGTGTTCGTTGATTGAATAATAATACCTTGATTTTGCATACAATGATTTGATTAAGTGACGGTTGGCAAAAAGATGAAAGCATGCAAATTCGGGTAAGAGGAACAATTTTGTTAGCACGACTAGAAAGCCGTATTAGTTGTTACCTAATGTAAATTTTACCATTATAATATGCATTGTAGCTATTTTTTTAAAGATTTGATAATTCTTCTTTCTTTATCGTGTGGACAGTAAGGTCTTACGACCCCACACACCCTAGTGTCAGAGTTTGTAAACCGCCTCAAGAGCCTCTGACATCGTTTTGAATGAGACAGTAATAAGCTGGAATAAGTCCTGGTTTCCTCACCATGTTTTCCTAGTATGAAAAGATGATACCAACTTGCTTAATTGGTCATACTTGTAAACTTGCCTAATTGGTTATAAAAATTACCTATTTATATTTCTCTGATCTGACCGCTTATCGTGTAGTTTTAAATTCGTCCATAAATAATCAAGATCCGATCCAGCCTGTCCGGCTGTCCCCTGGCAGTTCTCCTCCAACGATGCCTTAAACCAAGGTCTGTAACCCCACAAGGGGTGCTCGCTTACCTTATAAGTTTACGTTCTAGCTGGAGGCCTTAATTTTTAAGACACCGCAAGAAAATCCGATTAACTTGACAACCTCCCAGGTTCACCTGCGAGATGCCAATCCGAAAAAATTCAACCACTTAGAACCCCAGCGACTCTGGCCTCTTGGACTATAAGAGAACACAGCGATTAGTGCACCGTGATTTGTAACATATAATTATCAAGTAATACTCCAAAAAACTAATCCATCAGCTTAATGACGTAACCACAGCTACAGTTTAAAAATCTAAGGTTAGTTTAACGGTCAAAATTCAGTTAACCGTGGTGCCGTTGCCTCGGATTACCGTTAACTATTATTAACAAGATAGTTTAGCCGTAAGATTGAGGAATAATTGTAATTAATTCGTCTGTTGTAGAACTAACGACTGCTTTTAATTTATGTGGCTCTAGTACAATTAGTACTACGTGGTTACGCTCGTGTGCGTCTATGGTCGTTACTTTCTTTCTTTCTTTTAATAACTAAATGTGGTATTAGTAACAAACATAATAGTTAGGGTTAATTCTCTCAATATGAACCAAATTAATTTTAGATATTTCATTGAAAAAATCTATTCCAAATATAAGTTTGTGATGACAAAAACAAAACAAACAAAAAACAAAAGAACAACAACAAAAAAACAAACAAGCAAAACAACAACAAAATAAATAGGTATCCAGGGTCGTCAGATTAGTTAAAGTTTTCTCAGAAAACGATTGATGTCTTCGATGAAAACTTAACCTTATTAATGAGCTCATTTTCTACTGATCCTAATTCGTTAACCGCACCTTGATTCTTACTGATAAGCAAACTTAAACACCGTAGGTAACTAATTAAAAAAAAAAACAAAAGACATTCAAAGTCTAAGCCTAATCATTTATTTATAATAGACTAGCATCTGTTCGCGACTTCGTTCGCGTCAAAGTTCTTTTTTCATACAAACTTTGGACCCCCGTTTCATCCCCTTAGCGTGTGAATTTTGGAAAATCTTTTCTTAGCGAACGTGTACTAAGTATAAACTACCTCCCTGCTAAATTTTATCTTTGTACGTCAAGCGGTTTTCGATATTTTGTTATGAGTGAGTAAGTGACATTTTGCTTTTATATATTTAGATAGATTAGATTCCTATTAAAAGGTATTTTTTAACGTCATATGCAAGAAAAAAGAATTGAATGATTAAAGTAAGAAAAGAAACAAAAACTTTTTATTCACGAGAAAATTACTAAGTTTACAAATAGTAATTTAAAAAACAAAAAAAAAAAAACAAGTTTAGTTGGCTCCAACAACTTAACTTAGCTCTTAAGAATTCACAAACACTTCACATTCTGTAATTACCGAGTACTAAGTGCAAATCTTTCCCCGGCGGGTAAACCACAGTCAGTATTACTTCCATATTACCCATATTACCTCGTATCCTCGATCCCACGACCACACAGACCTATCATTATGTCGTAATACCATTTTAATGGGTGCCATCTTGTGAACTAGGTCATTGTATTCTACAGCAATTTAAAAATCTTTTACTCGTTAAATCTTAACGTGTCCTGGGAACAGTGGCGCCATCTATCATTTTTTGGTTTTGGTACCGACGTAATTGGTTTTTGGAAATTAGTATTTTGTTTTACGAGTCAGTTTTCTTTTATGTTGTTATTTTTTGTGTGAGGTGAGTGGCAACGCCGGGAGGGGTCGCCCTAGGAAGACATACACTGACCTTATTGGTGAGGTCCTTCAGAAAGGTCAGGTGCGGAGTACTCGTAACCGGCGTGTTTGTATGACGAGATGTATGAACGTAGATGAGGCGAAAAGAGTATGTAAGGATCGTAGCATGTGGCGTTCTGTAGTTTCTGCCTACCCCCATGGGAAAAAGGCGTGAGTTTTATGTATGTATGTATGTAATCAGTAAGAATGATTTAAATCATTGAGCGTAAACATTTTTGGTCGGTTAAAAAAAAATCTGCTGATCCATACAAATATCCAACATCTACACGAACAGCTGATTTCTTTTTAATAATTTGGTCCTTCATTAGATCCCCGGGTCAGGCAAAGTGTTATTGGGTTTTTCCGTCGGGAATTTCACAGTAGCAACCTCGGAGTCTGGATTTGTGCCGGGTTGATAGCAAAACATAACTGGCGAAATGTGGGTGTACTAATGAGTTCTCTGCCTAACTTTTCGGGGATTACAGGCGTATGCAAATCGTTACAATGCTGAGGCGGAACAAATCAAAATATCAGACCACAAAGTGTAAAAGCCATTCCGACCTTCTTGCTTTGTGCCACAAAAATTTAAAGGATCTTTAATGACATTGACAAAGAAATTCAACGTGATTCACAAGTTCACTGATCACTAAGATCCTTTGCATTGTGTATTGTGCATACCAGGGATGGTAAACCAATAACACGCGTGTCTGTGGTGGCACGCAACATAATAATTCGTGCACGCTGATAGTTGACAAATGATCAAATCTAATTTGCTACAGCAGAAATCATAGTAATATTTTCTTAATTTTATTTAATTTAACAAATATCTATCCATCCCAATATTTGCATTTAAATTAGCAGTAAGGTAAACTTAAAATAGGAAACATTACGATTGTTGTACAGCAGTTGCAAAATAAAAAATAGAGTTTTGTAAAGTTTAGTTTTATTTTCTCCATAAGAAAGTCAAGATCTTATTTATTTTTATGGGACGTGATAGCCATATTTAATTTTTATTATTAAGAAATGTCACGTTCACCAATAAAGGTTCACCAACCCTGGTGTATACAGTTAGTATTGCACAAACATTTGGCCATTATCATTTGCAATCTGCAGCCATACAATTTTCTCTCTGTAAAATAATATTTTTAGTACTCTCACGACCAAGTTCCCAAACGTAACTCAATTTTAAGTCACCAATAAGTCTTTTGCTATCTCTGTCACTTTATGGTGTATTGTCGCGACAGAGATACATTTAAGAACGTCTTAAAGTTAAGTGTCGTTTAAGAATTCTCTCCAACTTCAATTAGGTAGTCTAAATAAGTTTTATATATTTTTAACGGGTATTTTAAAAGTTCAATAATGTGGTAATTTCGTCCGTCTGGGTCATCATCGTTCGCCTACTTCAGTTTTTCTGTGTGTATATCATACTTAATGGTTATGCCTTATTTTCTTTTATTGTTGTCTGTGTAAGTTTTTGCTGGATTTAGAAGATGGTTGGATCATTTGCGATTATGATATGGGTTCCTAGTACTTTTATATTAATTTTGATGTTTGTTGATGCAAAATAAAGTCAGATTCTTTTGTTTGTCTCCGATTGGGTTTAGTTCTAAACCAACACAATGTCAAAATATTGAAATGTCTGCAGTTATTTTAAACTACATAACTTTTTACTAAATCAATCTACTCATTTTATTACAATCGTTTCTAGTATTTTTTGTTCAAAGTCAAATGGTTTATTTCAATAATTACACCATTATAAAGCACTTTTGAAGGTCATGTACAAGAAAAAAAATTGAATCTCATTGCCCCCGCCACTCGTTCTATTTATTCCATTTATTCAGATTATGTTTAACAAAGTTTTTCAAAGTACTACGAACTTTTGTAAAAACTTATTTATAAACGAACCAACGCTAATCGTAGCTTCTATGACACACTTCTCAGCTTTATCGATACAGGCAAAAACAGGTTCCAATATTGTATGAAGAAATAATCCATCACCGTTAAATAAAAAAATATTTTACTAGCGAACCGCTCTGGCTTCGACCGTATGCTTTCCGACTTCTTAGATTTTCTAAAAATATTCTGTCATACAATCCTTTTCGGAAAAATATGAAGAAAACAAAAAAGAATCAGCCAAATAGGTCCAGCCATTTTCGAGTTTTGAGCTTTGCAACACATTTAGTCATTCATTTTTATGTATATACTCGTAAATAAATAGATTGAAGGCAAAAATCTTTGGATTACGCAAACATTTTTTAAAAGAAAATGAATCACAGAATAATCAAATTAAACCAAAGCTTTATTCGGTGGTATTTGAAAATGGCTACTAATCATCAATGTGAATTTAATGGGTATAGGAAAGATGTCAATTGCAATTATTATTTCTATCTTTCTATCCTCAATAACTAAATCGCTGTTTGTTAACATCGCTGTCGACATGCATATTCTATGCTGCACTTGTGTGTACATTTATGTTCCGAGTCTGCTTCGTCGATCCAACCCGCATTTTTGCATTGTAATTTTATCTACTTGAATGTGCCAGCATAATTTGCGGGAACTGTACCTACTGCAATTTGTCGTACACGTGTAGTTGATAGAATTTGAAAGCTTTAAAGCATAGTCTATATGTATACTAATATAACAAAGCTGAAGAGGTTTTCTCTTGTTTAGATGAGTAATACTCTGGAAAAAAAATGTTTTTATACAGGGTAATTGAAAATTTACCCTAAACCTGAAAAGGGGTCATTGTAATCATCATTATGAATAACTTTTACTATGGGATCAACTTTGAAATCATGAAAAAAAAGAAACAGCTGATCCATACATTACGATCTTGTTATGTAGCATTTTTGTAGGGAACATCATGATTTCAGGGTTGTTCCGTAGTAAAAGTAGTTCGTAATGATAAGTATAGTACCCCTTTTCTGGTAAATTTTCAATGACCCTGTATAATTATGATAGTTTTATGAGGAATAGTATAAGCTATATATCATCACGTTACGATCTACGGGATCCGAGCAGTTACCAAAGACGTAACTGAACGCGGATAAAATTGCGGGATAAAGCTAATAAGCTACTATAATTAAAAGAATTAAACAACACGACTGCCAAAATTGCACCTATTTACTTTGTACTCTACTTGTCAAATTCTAGACGATAAACATAGACACGACCAGATTCATAAAAAAAAATTGAGGCTGGTATTGATTTACGTTTCAATGTGACCACACAGGATTCTTTTTATTTTTAACTAGCCTATGTTACTCGGAACGATGCAAGGATTCTAACGATACCCCATACATCTAAATCGGTTCGGTCATTTAAAAGTTATGGTGGAATAAAGAATCTCACATACATACATACATTAACCCTGAACACATAACACTTCTTTTTTTGGGGCAGTTGTGTAAAAATAAAAATAAATAAAACAGGTGGTAAACTTTTACAATGGTTTTAGTACATGATTACCGTATTATTTAAAGCGTTTTCTTTCTTGATAGGACTGCCTTACCAGACATCAATAATGATGATGTTTGAAGTAAAGTCTGTCTATGCCATCAACAAAATCACCATAAAGAATCAATTCGTAAACCAAAGACAATTATGGAGCGTGCAAAAACTGTGCAAAAACCGTTCTAAACGTGTGTCCGGAGTACTAGGCTGGCATGAACCGCGTGAAAGTCTTTCGAGGTATTGTGCGCAGAACTACTTTCGTTGCACTCTTCCGGGTCATGGGTCACACGGACTCAAGGTTGATCGGTCAATGCAGTGACCCGTTTGATTTTATGATTACCTAGTACATTGTGCACGCTTGAAGTATTTGACACTAATTCTTGCGGGCATTATTTTCTTGCTTTTTCCTTAATATTAAAGAACAAAACAAGTTTAATTTGTCTTCACGCCTTTTATTTCTTTTCTAAAGTCCTTAACGGTGTTTTGTATCATAATAATGGTTAATCACACATGTCGGAATAATAAAATGAAAACAGTAAAAAAGTTGTAAAATTGCCTTAAAATGAGAGAGAAAGTCTTCGTAAAAATGCAACAAACAATTATTAAATTAACTGTCTATATATGAACGTCTACCACACAGTTGTCATTTGCAGTGGCTTATATGGAAAGCTCTTAATAGACTGCACACCTAAGTATGCCACTGCAAACATAACCTAGCGAATAGGGTATTATAAATCCCATCAACACCCAGTGAGAAAGCGTTGCTTTTGACCAGTTGATGGCCTATTTACTACAGTGCCTAAAGTGTTCCTACATCTGCACTTTGGAGGACATTAAAAACGCCAGTGATGCCACGATAAAATTGGCCACATGTTAGGGCTACGTATTCTAAAAAAAAGGATATGCCTAGTGCCTTAGCCATTTAGTCCTCTTTGATATGATATTGCAAAAAAAAATATATAGCTATAGATTCAAGAAGAAGAAGGCTGTCGATATTATGTAGTCACGTTAAAAAAACCTGTCAAGTGCGAGTCGGATGAACACACAAAGGGTTCAGTGTCACCGTACAATATTTAACACTATGTGCAAAATACACGTAACTCGTAACGTATAACTAAAACTTAAAGGGGCTCACCTTATTATAGCAGTATAGTAATATTTTTCACACTCTGTGAACTCTGTACCTCTTTCGGCTTATGACAGCCTGGTAACAGACAGACGGTAAACGGCAGTGGAGACTTAATCATCAAAAATTAACCACAGTTCCACCACAAACGGTCAACCACATTTGACCCACTGTAAAATTAGGTGAATCAACTCACGTGTCGGTTTTTGTTCGTTCAAACCGAAGGTCAAGGACTTAGTGCCGTTTGTCGAGGAAATATTACGGCATAACCGTGAATAGGGTTGTTAGGCTTCCGGATAAAGCCGGACTAAGGCTTTTAGGATGCGTGTCCGGTCCAACTTTTCTTAAGCTTTTTACATTTATTTCATTACACATAAATGCCACATTGATCTAGTGCTCGTAAAGCGCGACTACTGAACATAAGGTCTTGGGTTCGATTTCCAGGTCCGGCAGAGTGTTATTGGGTTTTTCCATCAAGAATTTCTCAGTAATAGCCTCAGAGTCTGGATTTGTGCCCGTTTGATGTGTTGGGGGCTCGCCCCCTATTTTATAGGACTTAAACATAACTGGCGAAATTCGGGTGTACTAATAGCGTAGTAACTATTCAGTAATCTGTGCTAATAGGTACACCTCTGCCTAATCCTTCAGGGATTACAGGCGTGATGTGATGTTCATTAGAAGTTGGGTTGATTTCATGATAAAAGTATCGAAAAAAATAAATTGAATAATATTATCATTTTAAATTTTGGCCTAAAATCCAATCCGATTTTTTTTCTAATTTTACCCCAAGCTCTGCTTGGCTGGCTGGTGTTTCGGCTTTTCGGCTTTAGGATCTGGCAATCTTAACCGTGTGTGACCTCGAATCAATCCATCGTAAATTATCATAGGCTGTTGATTTACAATGCGATCAGCATTTATTTACGTTTCTCTTTCGACTTTGATGAATGATGATTAGGGGGTTATTGAGGTGTTCATTTTTATACTAAGCTAGCTTTTGCGTTCGACTACGTCCGCGTAGTCTTTTTTTTTACCTGCATTATGTTAAATCTTTGGTTTCTGCTCTAAGCCTATGGGTCGTAGCGTTATGTTATACAGCCTGTACCATTTCTCATGAATCTAGCTATTATGCACACAAATCCAAACCGCCTGGAAATTCTTAGAGAGTTTAGTGTGTTTAAACAAATGAACAAAAAAACTGATCAACTTTAGTTTGTTTTTCTTTCTTTCTTTCTTTAAAGAAAACGTTGCCCTGTACCATGAATTTCTCACCATGCTTACTCAAGGCGGATTGACGATTTAAGACTTAAATTAACAGTCAATAATAGGTATCTGATTTCTTGTCGAATCTGAAACTTGGAAAGTACAGTAGCGGTCTTAAGTGGAGAAGCAATCTCACAAAGCTATAGATTGACACTTTTGGTTAAACTTACGACCTTTCGCCGCCATGTGCTAATTTTGAAGTGTACCGTCTTAATACATCACTTATACACACAGACGGCACGGCCTGTACCGCGTGTTCACAGCAATTCAAACCTTAGCATGCTACTGCACTTATGACCGCTTTCTGTACATGAAAAAGTCACATTGGTACTTGCCCAGATTTGTACTCACAACCTCATGTACGAGAGGCGGGTACCTTAATCACCGGGCAATCACGTACCCACGAAGTTCAATAATAAACTATTACTCTCAGAGATCAAGGTAAGACCGCTTTATGTTTCTGCGTTCCTGGTACAAACGCTAACCCGATGTGGGTCGGTGAAAACACAATTAACATGGGACAATAGTTTAACGTTAAGTGTGCAGTTAAGTTTAACAAGATGTGAAAGAAAGCCGTTGAATTATTAAATTGAACGCTTTGTAGCATAAGAATGTAGTTTTGCGATTTCTTGAACTTTGGACGTTTCCTTTTCGATTTTTTTTTATTCATATATTCATAACATCACGCTTGTAATCTTCGAAGGGTTAGGCAGAGGTAAACCCACATTTCGCTAATTATGTTTAAGTCCCATGTAATAGGGAGCGAGCCTATTGCCAACAACCAGGAATCCAGACTCCGAGGCTGCTACTGAGAAATTCCTGATGGAAAATTCAATAACATTTTGCCCGACATGGAAATCTAACACCACCTCATGCTCAGCAGTCACACTTTGCGACCACTAGACCAACGAGGCATTCAAATACATTGAGACAAGCCTCGGAGTCAGAATTTGTGCCCGATTGATGGCAATAAGCTCGCCCCCTATTACATGGAACTCAAACATAACTGGCGAAATGTGCGAGTACTAATGGATACACCTCTGCCAACTCTTCGGGGATTACAGGCGTGATGTTATGTTATGTTGGTGGCAACCAGCCAACCACGGGTAATAAAATAACTATATTATGATCTAATCTATATACACAATTTGCAACAGTACACATCCCTAACGGTAACGCTGACAACGAGATTAATACTAACATTCCGAGCGGTACCTGTGGTTGTGGTGGCATTGTCGAACAATATTATGTATTGTGGTGTCTGGTTACACATATATATATGGGAAACTCTAGAATAGAATTGGTGCCGATTGTCTTGTTCATAAACTAGTCTAAACTTACAGAGCGGCCATCTCTTACTGACGTACGGCTAAACAAAAAGACGGTGACACTTAAAAACTAAGTTAGAAATGTCAAATTAATGAATTGATCAGAAAGTTTTATTAAAATAACATACACGTTATACGTTAATGCATACTTGTGCAAGTCCAAAAAGCAAGTAACTCATTATGTGTGTGGCCTGCCTTATTCTGTTAACATTGATACCATAATTATTGAAACCCTAGTCTGGTCTATTAAGTTTTTAACGATTTTCTTCCGATAAGGTATGGATGCAAATATGATAGATATCATAGATTGATAGATTAAAGTCTGGAATAGCACATAGGCTACTTTTTATTATTGTATGTATTTCATAGTGCAAATTGTAGTACATTTCCTTCGATGATCGGTCATATTTGTCACGACAGCCGCGCGATCCCGCAATGTACGACAAATCGCACGATCGTCTAAATTAGGCTTTAGAATAAAATCTCGCTTTAAGCCTCTCACAGAATTAATGTTATATTGAAACAAAACACGACCATTATACCTCTAAACATCACTAAATAGAATCTTATACATTCTTCTCAGCAAAATGGGGAAAGTCCACAAATGCACTGAGTGTATAGCTATACAGCAAAACAAGGTAAATGGCATTTAATACAAGGTCACAGTCGTGAGACGTCGCGAGGGAAGGGCCATTCTAAAGTACTAGAAAGTTAACAAACCACTGGAGATTTGTAAGGCGTGAACACACGGTAATTGTTTAGAAATAAATGGTATTATTGGACAAAAACGTGAAGAGATAGGCTTATTGATAGTTAAACCTACAAGGAGTAGAATAGCCTAAGTACTATGAATGCTCAGTTGGTTTAATAGTTACAGATGTGACTGCTAAGCGAATGAATGATACCCAGATTGGGATAAATGTTATTTATTTATTTAAACTTTATGCAACAGAAGTACAAAGGCGGACTTAATGCCTTAGGCATTCTCTAACGTCAACCAAAGGTGGTGAAGAGATTACATGGTAGGTGCAAGTTATTGTACGAGAGTAAAAAAACAAAATTAGAGATTAAAACATATATAGGTATATAAAAGTACTCAAAAAATTGTTTTTTTTTGGTTTTTGAATTTCTCCATTGGAAATCTCTTAGTTTTGAAGTTGGTGGTGTGTCTCGGAAAGCACGTAAAGCCGTTGCTCCTGAACCTGATCTCTTCCTGATCGTGTCGGATTGTCTATAGGAGTAGGAGGAAAGAGGGAGTGCACTTACTTGTGCACTATAATATCTTCGTCGTATTTGGCTAGTCTCAATTGAGATTGGTAGCCGTGACCAAAATGTGGTCGGGAAAATATTTGGTAATTGCAAATCTTTTTGTTACTTATTTCAGAATAACTTCCGCCCTTGACTACGTTCTTCGTATAGCTACTATAAAAGATAGCGTAAATCACTCAGCAATAGTGTTGCTTTCTCTCAGTGAAAGAATTTTTGTAATCAGATTAGAACTTCCAGAGACATGATAGCAAAAAACAAATCTGAAATTGCTAAATTTGTAAAACATAAACTACTTTATTACTATGTTCGTAAAAGTGAAAATGCAGTAAATATCCGTTTTACCTTCTCAGTTTCCAACAGATATGGATTAATACTTGGGTCTGCAAACATTAAGCTTGAATGTAATTGATGTAGAGTGCACTTTAGAGCTTTCGAACATCAAGTTACCTACACTTTAAGTGTAGAAAATGGTAGATACCGTGTTATTATGTAGAAGCGTGCTATTTGTTCTGCAACATTGTTATTAGCATGTAGTGATTACTGCATAGTAATTTTCCTTGTGTTTTCACAATAATATGTACTGTAGAGGTTCTGGGTGCCTAAGTCAGATACAACCTCAATAAATGCGTTCTTTAAGATACTTCAAATAATAAAAAATAAAACCAGCCTATTTTTGTTGCTAAAAGCAGATTGACGATTCTAGAGTTACATTAATAATTATAAGTCCAGGTTTCCGCCCGATGGAAAACTCCTTCACCGACGTCAGTGATGTTTAAGATAAACTTTAGAACGTGTATAAATTACAAAAATCATATTGACACGATATGATAAGCATTAGTTCAAAATAAGAAGGACTTGACAGACCCTCACTACGATTTAACTAGACTCATCATCATCTGCCTAGCCTTTTCCCAACTATGTTGGGGTCGGCTTCCAGTCTAACCGGATGCAGCTGAATACCAGTATTTTACATGGAGCGACTGCCTATCTGACCTCCACAACCCAGATTAACGATTTAACTAGACTAAATATAATAAAATAAGTTATTGATTCAATATACGAAATGATATACAGAAGTGTTATTTATAATCCGGAACAAGTAGTAATCCCACGTCTTGGGACTACTGCGGTAGTTATACTTGACGATCGCATTCAAATCTCAGTCACAATATGGCAATAATATCTTTATTTTTTGACATTGAAATGCCACAGAGATTGCGATTACATTTAAAACGTTGAATTATGAGAATTAAACTATACATATTTTAAATTATGACAATTGAACGTTTTGATTTTCCAAAAAGGTAGGTAAAGGTTGTTATTTTACCAATTAATGCTGAAAGTATTGGGTTTGATTCTCAGGTGTATGTGTAGTGTTATTGAAAATGGTAATGTAATTTAATTTTTTAACAAAATCTTTCATCTTGTTTCAGAATCCCGACACCATGGATGACTGACTCCGTTGCTCAGTGTTATTTAATTTATAGTTATTGCTAAAGACTGACTAGTGTTTAACTGTGTTCAAGTGTCCGTTTGTTCAATATGGAGGCTAAGACACATATACTTGCGGCTGCCGCGCTTCTTATAATTGGTAAGTGATAGTTTAAAACATAAGCAATATAATATATTCTTATTTAAAAAAACAGGGATCCACAGAATAAAGTACAGAAACTTTAATAATAAAAATAGCGGCTAACCTGGACCGATTATCATCAAACATCATAGCTAAAAACACTACCGACTAATCCACCTTTCAAAAAAAAACGATATTAAAAACGTTTGAACCGTTCGGGAGAGAGACACACAAGACACATCAAACTTATATAACACCCCTTCGTTTTTACGTCGGGGGTTAAAAACGGAACTAAAACGTTGGATTACCACTATATTATATTAAACACTACATGCCCCCTTTAAAGTTTGCGGACGGCGAGTAATGGGCAGCTCGCCGTCCGATCAAGGACCAGGCCCGGGTCGACGGCGCGTTCTGTTCGCGCGCGCCTCAAAGAGCTGTCAGTACAGGGACGGGGCTCCCAACGGGGCCAACGCCTGCCGGGGTTGCGGGACGTCTTAAAAGGATACCTTGGCCCCGGAAAGCAAAGGGTAACAGGAGAAACAGAGTGGTTTTTTAGTCAGTAAAAGTCTGACAGTCCCCTCCGCCCCACCCAGGGCGGAAGAAGTCATTTGATGATTTTTACCACCTAAAAAAAAAATGTATTAACTTTGTTTAATTTTTATTATATATACTTGTTTGATGTTTCATATTTAAATAATTATAACCTATAAATATGTATTTCTTGTGGTGAAAAACATGACAACCAGCCAAACATAACTTGGAAACATTTTACTTTATAGCAAATAGCCTATAAACTGCCCAGTCATGCGATTAAAGCAATCTTTCTATTTTGTTTAACCGCAACCTTGATGATCCAAGAGCCCGTAGTTTCCAGATTCACGTCATTGTAGCATGGAGAATATGTGGTTAAGAGGGCAGGCGAGTGCTTGGTATTGTTAAAAAAGTTTATTCTTTTAATTAAAATCGTTCAAAATGTAATTGCAATTTGATCACAGCGACAAGCAATGTCAAAAAATGTGGCATTTTTGACAGATCGAGACTGACATTAAATTTTGATCGTTCTTATAAGTTAGTAGAATTGCTCCCCTGTTATCAGGCCCAAAAGGTACAATACTCACTTACATTCAATTCGTTGGCTGGTTTTTATTATACATTTTACAGGATATTTTTAAAAACCAACTTGCTATAATATATTGGCACACACTTTTCGAGGGTCGTAACTTTAGTCAGATGCTTTTATAAGTTGGAAATTTACATACATAAACTCATGCCTTTTTCCCATTGAGTAGACAGCAACCATAGAACGCCACCTGCTACGATCCTTACATACTCCTTTCGCCTCATCTACGTTCATACAAGCACGCCAGTTAAATGTAAAATGACGTATAATATAAGTCTGGCGACTGTGGGGTCTTAAACCATAACAAGCGTCAGAGAAAATAAAAAGAAGATCTATAAATAAATATGGGCAAGCTGAAGTGTTTGCCGCTGAATCTATATATCTACACCAATAAATAAAATTTAAGTGTCTGTTTGTAATGTCAAAACAAACACTATTTTTTTTTGTCTGTCTGTCAGTCAGTCTATCTGTTTCTTCTGGCTAACCTCCTAAACAACTGCATCGATTTTAATTAGGCTCTCGCTGGCAGATACCCGACGTCATAAGGAGTAACTTAAGCTACTTTAATTTTGAGAAACAGAATGATGGTTCTATGCAAAAAAAGAACCCTAAAAACCTATGAAAATGTGAATTATGTGAACAAGATCCTATACTTAATTTCTACGCAGAAGAAATCGCGGGCAAAAGTTAGTATAAAATAATTCAAAACTGATTCACATTCAATAACCTCAAAACACTGTCACTTAAAAAAAAATCATGATGAAAATTGAATAGGTACTTACTCATTCATAAAAAAAATGGCTACCACTTTTTGCATCATCAAAATGATATTACCGATAATACCATGGACAAAAACTGACTATAAATGATTTAAAAAAAGATCACCTTTTTTTTAATAAACTCCGAAACGTAAAAAGTGCCAATAATTGATTAAAACTATTCTATAATGGTCTGGTCGTACTATAGCTAAAATTTAGGACAAGTTTTTTATAAAGAGCCGTATAAATTTTTATGAAACTACGTTCTACCCGCGACTTAATCCGCGTTTTTTTGTTCGCTTGTGTTGATCGCAGCGTGATATTATATACTCTATATAGTTCCTCATGAACTTGGCTATCATATCCTTTTTTTTCCAATTCAACTGGTAGTTTCAGAGCGTGTTTATTTTCAGCTTTATGAGTTGGTTGGATGTTTAGATGTTTGGATGTTTGTTCCTCAATCATGCGTAATCCGTTAAACAGATTTAGATAAAAATTGGTACATAGATAGACCATTACCTAGATTTAACATGGAATATTTTTTATTCCAGTATATGTGTTCCCTTGGGACAATAATTCAACTTACTTTACGGAGAGTCACTTCAAGCTATTAGTTTATAATTATTCCTCATGAACCTGACTATCATATCTAAAAAGATGTTTCCCAATCCAACTGAAAGTTCCAGAGATAAGCACGGTAAAACTTACACACAAACACACAAACACACAAAAATCTCTTCAGCTTTATTACATTAGTATAAATTATTGAGGTGTTAATTAGCCAAACGGTTTGACTTACTATTTTTAAATTGTGCGAATTTCTTTTCGATTAAGATAGACAGCTCCGACAGGTTTGATGGACATTATTTTTATGAAGCTTAATAGGTAGTTTATTAATGCATGCTGCAGGCAATTAATTGAGATTAGTCTATCATGTTGAGCATTCAACTTTTTTATAATAGTAAGGAAAAAATAACATTTTGCTGTGTCACTTTCAGTCAATGATTTATTTATTTATTTATGTTGACTGTCTCGTTGGTCTAGTGGTTGCAAAGCACGACTGCTGAGAGTCTTGAGTTCGATTCCCAGGTCGGGCAAAGTGTCATTGGGTTTTTCCAACAGGAATTGCTCAGTAGCAGCCTCGGAGTCTGGATTAGTGCCCGGTTGATGGCAATAAGCTCGCCCCCTATTACACATGGGACTAAAAACATAACTGGCTAAATGTGGGTGTACTAATTAGTACAGCTCTGCTTAACCCTTCGGAGATTACATGCGTGATGTTATGGTGCTTCAAACATACCTCCATACTTCTGAATGTATAAACATGGAATTTACGGAAAAAATGAATACCGCATATTAAATTTTAAATAACAATACAACTAATCATTCAACTCTTAAAATTGCTATCGAAGTGTAATTCAAGTTACTATAAAAATTAACTGCATTTAGTAATAAAATGAATTCATGTCATCGTAATTAAGTTGTACCTAGTCATTAATTATAATAGTTATTTGCAATTAAGAACCTACAATTACAAAACTTAATGGTGAACATGGCATTTGTGTGATTGCCCGTAATAATTAAAAGGATTTATATTATTATCCTTTTGTAATTATTATTTTTTCTGTCTGTTAAGTGTCGCTTTCACGACTAAACCACTGAACCGATTTTGATAGGTACGGGGTAAGTTTGTAGGTCAGGCTACTTTTTATTCCGCGTTTTTGTTTGCGTCCGCAATAACCGACATTTATACGGAAGATCATAACATAACATCACGCCTGTAATCCCCGAAGGGTTAGGCAGAGGTGTACCCATTAGTACACCCACATTTCGCCAATAGGGGGCGATACGGAAGAAGTCGCGGGCAAAAGCTATTCTATCATAATTTCCAGTTGCTATAATATTTATATCTGTTGGCAAGTTTGCCAATTTTGCCAAATCACTCAAGTGTGGCCCCACCATAAATGTAGAAATAAAAGTCGAGACGCACCAATTATCTTATAAAATAAAGCGGCCATGACACTTTGCGAGCATAACAGTACTTAATTAAGTTGTAATTAGTTCTTCGAAACTGAGTCTTGGAATCGCATCGACGTTTATCGTTTAATATGCTCTCAGGTATTTTTATTGGCATGTAAAATATTTAAATTGTACGAAATAAAGTTTTTGGTTGTGTTTTAAAATACATTTGTGAAGGATTCGTAACGTGGGAGTTTAGTTTTTGGTTTGCAAATGTTAGTTAGGCTTGAATTTTGTGCTATTTTGTTTTATTATTAATTATTTTATTAATTAATTATTAATGTTAGGTAAGAGTTTGAGTTTGATGGTAGGAAGGGTTTGACGGGCCTGTTGGTCTAGTGGTCAGCGGCCCTGACTGCTAAGCCGGAGGTCGTGGGTTCGATTCCCCCCCAGGACAAACTTTGTGTGATGAGCATGATTGTTAGTTCTGTGTCTGGGTGTGATTTATCTATAATATGTATGTATTGATAAATTATATAAGTATGTATATCAGTTGTCTGGTTACCATAACACAAGCTCTGCTTAGCTTGGGATCAGATAGCCGTGTGTGAGTTGTCCCAAGATATTTATTTATTTATTTATTTAAGAGTAGATGCGAGGGCTTGCGGACGGCGAGTGATAGGTAGCTTGCCTTCCGATGAAGGACCAGGCCCGGGTCGACAGCGCGTTAAACGCCTGCCGGGGTTGCGGGACGTCTTAACAGGATACCGTGGCCCCGGAACGCAAAGGGTAACAGGAGGAACAGGGTGGTTTTTAAAAGTCTGACGGTCCTTCCGCCCCACCCAGGGCGGAAGGACTCATTGATTGATTGATTGATGATGATTTTTACCACCCAAAAAAAAGGTAAGTGTAGATAGACTTTGTGTCTTTATCATTCAATGGATTATTGAAGCTGTGCAATTAGATGTTGTCTGAAGTTGAACTAAAAACTGCAATTGTGAACGAAAAGCATTTTTAAAGTAATAACTGGGTACGTACAGTCTACAAAAGAAATAGGTATGCAGGGTCGTCAGATTTAGTTTAAATTTTCTTAGAAACCGATGAATGTTTTCAAATGTAATTTAATTTAAAATGTAGATAATAAACAGTTCATTAGTTAAGTTAAGTTTCAATCGAAGACATCCATCGGTTTCTAAGAAAACTTCAACTATATCTAACGACCCTACAAACATATTTCTTTTGCTGACTGTACATACAAAAAAATAAATAATTTGGTAGGTACAAGATTTTGAGCAATAAGCTGCCGCGCTGCCTGTCGCTACTTCGATTTCCATAACGAACATATATTTTGGTGACCTATTTTTACCAGGTCTGGTTGTTCATGTATGTCACTTTAATGTTTATAAACGTACCCACGATAAAAGAGAATGTAGGGCAACGAATTAAAAAAAATACTGCTGAGACGGGATTTCTGTAAACCTGATTTCCTCGCAATTGAGATAAAGATAAGCTTCATTGAGTCAATATATCTTTAAGTGAAAGCTTAACCCGTTAACAAAAAGAGATGCAAAAATATTTTTTCTTTGCAAATTTTATTCTTACACCTTTCTTTTTTTTAATTACGATCGATCATTGCTATCTTTAAAACTGACTTGGCACAGAAATACCAACCTGCATAATTCAAGATCTCGGTCACTGGACCTACGTCATTTAAGATAGATAACATAAAACAATTCCTGTAATTCCCGGAGAGTTAGGCAGATGTGTATCCATTAGTACACTCACATTCCGCCAGTTATGGTTAAGTCCCATGTAAGCCTCTATTGTGCAAGCCTATTGCCATCAGCTGGACACAAATCTAGACTCCGAGGCTGCTACTGAGAAATTCCTGATCTCAATTCTCATCATATGCATCATCATTATATCAGCCGAATGATGTGCTGCTGGACATAGGCCTTCCCTAAAGACAGCCACAATGGCCGGTCTTGCGTAGTCCGCATTAAGCGGTTTCCTGCAACCTTTACTATCATCAGTTTCATATGTATGTATTTACTTAAACAGTCGTTAAAAAACAAATGAAAACCACAGATTAATTAAAACATAACTTTATATTGCCCTTGATCAAGATCAGTTTTATTTTAATCAAAAGATAAAACAGAAGGAGCATTACATACGAGACAATACTACGTAGATATGAACGATGGGTTCTGCATACAAGTATATCATAGAACATATTATTATTCCTATAATTATAGCATATGTTTTTTTAGCGATTTACTCTTACAAAAAAAAAGACAAACAAACTTACTCTTTCTATAATAGAGTATAGATGTCAAGTTAAACTATTCAACAAAATCTCTAGACATATAAAATACTTTGTCCTGAATGACTGACTGACGGATCAACGCACAGCCTAAACAGGTGCTTGTGGAGACGTGAAACTTGGAGGGTGTGTTCTTTGTATGACGTAGGGATCGTATAAGAAAGGATTTTCCGAATTTTAAAAGGGGCAATGTAAGTATGGGACAACCTGATTCGTTGGTCCAATTAAAAGATTTATACTATGCATAAAAGTATAGTTAAATTCACCATTCAGATTTTTATAACGTTTATTTGCCTATAACGTTTATTTATACAGTTTATTTTTCTAATATGTTTTGTATAAAGTGAAACTACTGCACTATTTACTTTTCTGTTCATAATGGCGCTAATGTTATTCGACGTTAGATCAATGATCTATAGATCGTGATCGATGACGCGTGCGCAGCCGTCAATAACCGTTAATACGACACTTGTCTTGATTTATTATTCTATTTTTTTGTTGTTATTAATGATCTTAAAATATTTTTGTGGCGTTACGTCTTGTTTTATTATGGAATTTTATTTATTGATTGATGTTATTTATTACTTTTGCAGATTTAGGTGTAAATAAAAAACTTAACCAAACACTACGAAAATAGAAATGGTAGGCGTTGTAATAAGCGGTTTTAAATTTATTTTATTTTGTAATTCATTGACCTCAGAGTAGGCGTGTTAAAAAGCTATTTATTTAAAACAGATTTTTAAAAATTAATTTACCTTCAAGTAGGCGTTTTTATTTATTATTATTATTTATTTATTTAAGCTTTATGCAACAAATGTACAAAGGCGGACTTAATGCCTTAGGCATTCTCTAACAGTCAACGAGAGGTGGTGAAGGAGATAACATGGTAGGTGCAAGCTATTTGTACGAGAGTAAAACAACAAAATTGGAATTTATTTGTTTATTTTTAAATTAGGAACATATCCTTTACAGCGAAGTAAAGTCAATACGGGATTAAAAAAAAACAATTCATTGACCTCGCAAGTATAAGATCTGAAAATGCTCCAAGACCATAGAAGAATGATAACAGTTCTTGGAGACCTTGAAATCAATATTTGTAGGGCATAAAAATCTGTAAACAGATGTAGGGACCACACATGAGAGGAAAAGGATGGACAAAGAAAAGCTGGATGGATTGTGTGAAGAATGATATGAAAGAAAAGGGAGTCAGTGATAGCATGACGGCTGATAGGACGAAGCGGAATAAGATAACGTATTGCGCCGACCACAACTAACATGAGACAAGGGCAAGAAATTCAAAGTCAAAACATTTACTTCAATTAGACCATTTACAGGCACTTTTGAATTGTCAAGGAGTCGGTCAGTTAGTCCGAAAGATGAAGCTAGTTGCTCGTTCCAAAATGGAGGTAGGCCTCTATGGAGAAGAACGAGCAGAAAACTCCACCGCACTCTTTTAAATTAAGAAGATGAGATGTAGAGATTCTTAAATCAAACGGCAATGCAATTCAAGCTAATAAGATTTTTGGTGCAATGCGACAGCGAACACGATAGCACAAAACTTTTGCTGTAAAAAAAACTTTTTAAAAGCACCTATTCGCAGTCAACTAGCTTTTAATACGAAAATTGCAGTAACGCTGTTTAGTGCTTAAATTTGGGTTGTTTAAAAGAATTTTAGCACTTTTAGTTCCGCGGAATTTTGGCTTTTAACTAGAATTACGTTTGTGATTTTATTTTGTATGGAACTAAAATTAACAGATTTTTTTTTTTAACTTTCACACAGTTTCTCAGCCTTTATTGAACAGGTTACTAAGGCTTTTGGTTTTTTGGCAAACCAACATAATGTTTTCAATTGTATTTGAGATCAATAATAATTCATGTGTGAGCAATTAATTTCTGAAAAAATAAAGTCTAATAGTTTACCAGATTCACTGCTGTATTTCCTTCCAATTCCTTCGAAAATATTTAACATAACGCCTATAATCCCGTAAAGGTTAGACAGAGGTGTACCCATTAGTACCTACACCCACATTTCGCCAGTTATGTTAAAGACCCATGTAATAGGGGGCGAGCATATTGCCATCAACACAAATCCAGACAAAAATCAATTCATTTTCCTGTTTTTTTTTCTACCTATTCATCAAAAACAAGCACCTACACATATATTACAGCGCTCACCCCCTTTGCTTTTAATAAACATACTTTTTTTATAATACCTTCGCAGTAATCGTATATACTGTAGGTATCTCAGTATATCACCATTCTCCCCCTAGCAAAAATTCCTCACGTAGTGCCAAAAATGCTATTCTGCACAAAATTGCACGTTTTCCCGCTAACACTGTGTTCGCATGCCCACACGTACGACTGTGTTACACTGAGCTTGTTTTTTTTTTGCGCGGCGAATAAAACTTAGCGTTAAATCCGTTTATACAGGCTGTTGTTGGTTTTGTGCTTTTTTTAAATTGAAATTATCTCGTAACCGGCGTGCTTGCATGAGGAGATGTATGAACGTAGATGAGGCGAAAGGAGTATGTAAGGATCGTAGCAGGTGGCGTTCTGTGTTTTCTGCCTGCCCCATGGGAGAAAGGCGTGACGGTGTGTGTGTGTTATATTCTGTCTAATTTTTCTCAACTATGTTGGGGTCGGCTTCCAGTCTAACTGAATGCAGCTGAATACCAGTATTTTGAATGTAACGACTGCCTATTTGACCTCCACAACCCAGTAACTGGGTAATACGATACCCCAGTGATATTTTTACTTAAAATATTTTAGTTAAAATAACATGTCGTTAACTTTGTTATCGGTCAGTCTTTTTTAACGTTAAGCGAATTTTTTTTAGGAGAACTCATTATGGTAACTAGTTAACTGTTTGTTTGCAATAAGTATATGCTTATGTGTGAAGCATAAAAATGACAATTTATCAAGCTGATTCACAAATAGATGAAAAAGTTACTATTGTTTATCCGCTTAGCAACATAAGTTACTTTACTTCAATATGTTTAGGGTTTATTTTACTATCGTCGAATAAATTTTGATTTATATAATTGACAATTATTATTAAGTTCGTGTTGCGCATCATATGCGATGATTTTTCTATTTAATGTGTACTTTTTAAGTTTATATCAGACATCACTGATTTTCAGTAAAGGGAAAAATCGTGGGAAAACCTGAAATTTTAATTTACATTTAATAGATATATAAAAATGTATCCCTATCTATAAAATATAATACTCGTATATTCCCTTGATCGATGCCGTCTTCACGTGTGAACGGTTAGACAAATTTCACTAATTCTATTTTTGTAGTGTTTGTTATTGTAAGAAGGAGATGCTTATAAAGAAAAAAAAAATGAAATGGAGAAGAGGCCTTTACCCTTTTTTAGGTGGTAAAAATCATCAAATGACTACTTCCGCCATGGGTGGGGCGGAAAGGACTGTCAGACTTTTACTGACTAAAAAACCACTCTGTTCCTTCTGTTGCCCTTTACGTTCCGGGGCCACGGTAAGGCCTTTTCCCTGCAGTGGACAATAATAGGCTAGTATTTTTTGTGTAAATACCTAGTCTATATTCAAAGGTAACAAAATACGCACGTAATATAAGGTGAGTGAGATCCGTAACTCACTGGTACACATTAGTTACAAAGAAAACATTTTGTACTGATTTTGAACAGCAGTTACGCATTTCCAAAACAAGTTTTTCGTATTTATTTTTACGCTTTTATCCGCCGGCGCTTCACTACTAAAGTACATGAGAATGAGTACATAATAAATCTGTTTACAAATAACTACAATTTCACTTTCTCATATCGATACCATAAAAATATCATTAAAAAAAAAAACTAGAACGAAATCTGTAACGTTATTGAAACTAGTTTTTTTAATCACGCGCAGATCGTTAAACACCGGACATTACTTATTAAGACTTGTTAAGAATAATAAAAACAGTGTGAAATTAGTCCGGTTTTAATAAAACTGTTTTTTATTATTAGCCGTTCTTCATAGTTATATTTTCACTTGGGTGTAAGGAATTTGAAAAGGTTTTCTCTTACGGCCTACACTATAATATTCGTACCCCGCGTTTTTACCTGCGTTAAGTCATTGATTACTGCTCCGATCCTGTGACTCGTAGCTTGATATTATATAGACCATAATTATTATTCCTCATGAATCTGGCTATCTGCATACAAAAATATGTTTTCCAATCCGACTTATAGTTCTCAACATTAGCGCGATTTAAACAAACAAACAAAAAAACTTCTTTATTATAGATTAGCGTTTCTTAATAACGTGATATTTTCACTTGGAGTCTTGGATATAGTAAATATGAAATGGTTTTCCCTTATGTGCTACATATGGCTCATAAAATCTTTATGGAGCATGTACAGGTAGTTATAGACGGGTTATATCGGTCACTTAAGCATCAGCTGTTTAACATAACCTAGCAAAATGAGGGGGATTATAGATCCTACCGACACCCATGGCTAACGCGGTGCTCCTGACCAGACGGTGACCTATCGCACATTTTTCCATGATAATAGGCGCTTATGGGCTATTCCAGACTGTAGTCTCTCTTCCAGACTATAGACTTTGCGCCAAATTTCCAGATCTGTTCAAACATCAATACAAACTTAAGCATTTATATTAATAGTAAGATTTATATCGTTTTTTTCGTCCTAAATAATACAAAATCCATCTAGCAAAGATGAATTTTGTATTAGGACCCTGAAACGTGGTCTCTTACTTCCTCAAAATAGAGACCCATAACATAGCATAATATCATGCCTATAATCCCCGAAAGGTCAGGCAGAAGTGTACCCATTAGTAGGCCCACATTTCGCCAGTTATGTTTCAATCCCATGTAATAGGGGGCGAGCCTTTTGCCATCAACCGGTCACAAATTCAGACTTCGAGGCTTCTACTGAGAAATTCCTGATGGAAAAATCCAATAACACTTTGTCCTACCTGGGAATGGGCCGCAAGACCTCATGCTTAGCAGTAGCGCTTTTGCGACCACTAGACCAACGAGGCATTCAATAGATATTCTAGATATTTTCAATACAGACTCGGAATGTCAATATGCATTATGTAACAGAATACCCGTTAAGTCTCAGTATCAAGGAATCTGGTGTTAATTAAAACTAAAGCAAAAACCAGTATTATCAGATCGCAGTCCTTATTAAGAATGTAGCTCAGGTCTTGATAAGCCACAGACATTAGCAGAGAAATTCAGAAAAATGAGAGCCACGTTATAACACTTAAAAAATTACGTTTGTATTCAATGTGTGTAGTTGGCACAGATGATAATCTTTTGTTTTTTTTTTTTTAACGCCTTTTTATATATTATGGCGCACGCGTTTAAAAATATTTTAAATAACAGATACGCTTTTTTATTAAACAAAAAAAAAAAGACACGCCCTCAATTACACGGAACTTAAACATGCGGCAGAAGTGTGCCCATGCACTCCTCTACCTAATCCTTTAGAGATTACAGGCGTGGAGATTACAACAACAATTAACAATTTTGTTGTTTTACTCTGGTAAAATTGCTTGCACCTACCATGTTATCTCTTCACCCCCTTTTGGTTGACTGTTAGAGAATGCCTACGGCATTAAGCCCGCCTTTGTACATTTGTTGCTTAAAGTTTAAATAAATAAACAATTCAAAAATAGCAATAATTCTTTAATGTTATAAAAACAGTAGAATAAATTCTCAACACCAACTTTATATTCACAAAAGCAAAAGCGTCATCAACCTGTATATAAAACCACGAACGCGCTTTACATCAGTAAGCGCCAACCCACTGACACGTGTTTATAACCGAATCTATCCGACACATGTGAAAGTATAATACTAATTACGTTTGTTACTGGTTCACTAGTTTGATGAAGGCAATTATGGAAGGTGTGAGAGTAAAAGGGGAATTTGAATGCGTGGGTATGTGAAATAAAATATATAAGTTGGCTTTTAATGTCATGTCTTGCAGGTGAATTAAGCAAAAACATTTTGACCTTTTTTTGTTTTTAATTATCTGGTCTGTTTTTTTTCTTCATAGTTTTAAATTTGTATAAATACACAATCAAATAGGCTGTAGAGAATCATTACAACACGCCTCATAATCCTCGAAGGGTTAGGCAGAGGTGTACCCATCAGTACACCCACATTTCGCCAGTTATGTTTTCAGTCCCATGTAAAAGGGGGCGAGCCTATTGCCATCAACCGGGTACAAATCCAGACTCCGAGGCTGCTACTGAGAAATTCCTGATGGAAAAACCCAATAACACTTTGCCCAACCTGGGAATCGAACCCATGCACAGCAGTCGCGCTTGCGACCACTAGACCAACGAGGCAGTCTAGAGAGTCGAGGTAGTCGATGTAGTCTCGAGGCTGTAGAGAATCTAAATATGTATAAGTGAATGAGATATAAAGCGCAGCACCAACAGCTTTCCGAGGCACGAGGGATTCAAACCAATAACTTCCATACTTCAAGCTGCTACTAAGAAATTCGTAAAAAAACGTACTTATTAATTATTTTGATTATAATATAATTGTAATTTAATTTAAAGTTAAATGTTTCGTTAAAATATGGGTTTTAATATTTAAAATTAATTAATTTAATTTAGTTTATTCTATTGTAAATGTAGGTAGTTGGTAACTCAGTCCGTCACTACTCACGTACAGCTGTTTTGATCTTTAGACCTCACACGTTCGAGTAACTTTGAGTGATGCCGACACTGTTAACAATGATTTCGTGTGTCCACAATTTTTTTTTACTATGCCCAGCTGTGCACATATTTTTGCGTCAGAAACGGCATAATTCGGCGCAGAATGCCCAATTCTCAAAATAGCAAAAGAGTCGTAAAAGGACTATAGTTCTCAAACTGGCTAATTCTCAGAATGGTCAATTTATAAAAAGTGTAATTCTCTGAATGGCCAATTCTTTAAATGGCTAATTATCAAAATGACACATTTTCTACAGTTGGGAGTATTCTTAAAGATTTCTAAGTACATACGAGTAAATGTATTTGCTTAATCAGTAGAATTACTATCGTATTTATATTAATAGTGTCGGTGTATACAAAATCGAGCCAATTTCAAGTAATAACATCACCTCTCAAATATCATATTTCTAGATAAATAAACCAGCTATCATTACCAAAATTAAACACGACAGACACTCAACAAAATTACTGCAGAATTCCCTAGGGCGCATGTTGTATGCAAACTAAGTACAGCATCATCACATTAAGCAGCGTCCCGTTACAGACGCACGACTTTTTGCGCCGCGCCGGTATCGTCTGTGTTATGCGACTTTTTGTCGCTACGTGCATATCAGATTATCATAAACATGATTTAGATCCACAGTTTACGTTCGAGCGTGTATTTGTTTACTTTTTGCTTTGTGGTAACTGTTTTGGTAACCTATTGACCTGTACTTTTGTGGTAGACTGCTACGGTTTTATGAGACCCTGGTACCGGTTTTCTGGTTTTGTAAAATAGTAATGGTATGAATAAAAATAAAAGTCTTACATAAATTAATCCAGTCGTTTGTCTTATATCACTAATTCCGTTCATCGGGAAGCACGCAAAACCTGTGGTCCTGGCTATCATTCATAGATCTTTGACAGTTATACAGATAGGTAGTCAGAAGCTCGTAACCCAGCAACAATAATAAATTTATAGGTACTACTAAAATTAAAAATAAATAATGGTAAGAGTTATTAAAATTAAAAAGGACCAAAAAGGACCAAAAATTTTGCTGGTCCTTACTACGTTAATAATCATAAATTATTTTAACAACTAACTTTTTTACCTTCGTACAAGTTCATCAAGGATTATTAATTTGTTTGTCAGTACCTATTAATTACTTATAATTATATTGTAAGTAAAAACAAACTGGAATCATGTTTTGAAAATCGTATGATTACTAGGTCAATTACCTTGTTATGAATATTCCCACGGAAACATAAAATAGTTTTTAAAGTCATTTAACATTCCATGTTCATTCATTATGAATCAATCCATTCATTTACTCGCTCGAAATGCAGTAATAATTTATTCATCACGCATAAAATTGAATGGAACTATAATTTCGTAGAATTTTAAGCGGATTATAATTTGAAATTGACAACATTATCATTTTGATTAGAATACATTAATTAAACTTGTTTTGAATTTGAAGACACATGGTAGATAATAAAATATAATTAGTATAAGCTCAATGCGAGATTGTCAAAACTTTTAACCGTGAAAATTATAATGTATTAACAGGTTTTATATTTGTTATCTACGTTCTGAACGGGCAAGTACCCATGTGAATATCGGTTATAGCGGATGCGGACCAAGTCACGAGTTAAAAAGTAATCTAGGTATGTCCTTTCTTGGGTTTGAAGCTTACCTAATTTCATTTAAATCGCTTCAGTGGTATAGGCTTTAAAAGTGTAATAGATGAACAGAGTTACTTCAGTATTTATAATAAACTAGCGACCCGCCCCGGCTTCGCACGGGTGTAAAGAAGATACTAACTATTCATACAAACCTTCCTTTTGGTATCTATTGATAAAAACACATTCAAATCCGTTGCATAGTTCAAAAGATTTAAGCGTACAAACAACGGGAAGCGACTTTGTTCTATGTAAAGATGATAAATGCAGAGATTTTTAACTCTTGCATCTTGCTCGAATCTATTTTGAAAAATAGCAGACATAGTGAATCATGGCCTCTGTAAAAGTAACACAAAACAGAAGTTAACTTAACATAAATTATAAAAAAAAAATACTCATGTTTTAAAAGCATCCGACATTTTGATTTATGATTGCCATTATATCTATGAAAGTAGGTAACATTTATAAAAAGTAAAACGACGCGGTTATCTTTACTTATGATAGCTAAGTAATTAATAATTATCAAGTGTAAACCTTATTAATAATTAATGTGATTTAGACAAAATTGCAACATATTTGAGAAACATAATTCATTAGTTATTATGCCAAAGTTTTAAATGATTTTAAAATCTCGGCGATTACTGTTTTGGTAAGATTTTCATTAAATAGCACTCTCATTCACACACTCACATCACACTCTCATTTACACTCTCATTCAAGCATATTTTTGTAAAAACTCACCAAACTACCAGGATCGCAAAGAAGAGTTTGCAAATTCAAAAAAAGAAAACAAAAGCCAACCGCAATTTCCCGGCCTAACTTTCAAAGCGTTTAGCATGAGGATACACAATTTAAATGTATCACAGAGAACAATCGATTAAGGAAAACGTGAGGAGAGATACAAGAGATAATGAATTCTGGTCATGTAGCTGCAATTGTTGGTGCAACGTTAATACATCGAGGGCCATGCACCGATAAATATAGGTTTACTTTATATTTCTGTTTTCCTTTGAGTAACGTTTGAAATTCTAGATGATTTGAATGCGAACCAGTGCAAACTAATCTTATAAATTGGTCGTTTAAAACTTTACACTGCGACTCATAGGACCAGATTATGAATTTGTTTTTAGTATATTTTCAAGTCAATTCCGAAATATTAGTTAGGTACCTAGACACAGCAGTACCAGGGGCACATAAACTGCAGGCGCACTTTATTATTAATACACGTCTAACAACAACCACAATAAATCATTTAAAATGCCCATCAATCAAGAGCAGGTAACTACGGATCATTCATATCGCTCTTTATTTATCTTATTTATGTCAGATAAAAGATAAATCCGGAGGCATATTTCTGACGTTTATGCTGTCCTAGTAATGTGCTACGATTCATATTCGCCGGGGAATACAAAATTAGTTTTCTATGTATATTATTATAAAACGGTAAAGTTTGTTTGTTTATTTTTATTGTTTGGAGAAGGAAGTCAAAGATTTGGTTTAGTTTGGCGAAACTAAACCTATTAATAATAAAGTATTTATTTATCTGAGTTTTGTTTTGCCAAAATGAACTAAGCCATGTCACAATTTTGTTTTTAAATAATTGTAATGATTTTGTATATGAATATACACTGACTTATTTTATGAATCTATTCTAAGCATAACTTTTTAACGTAAATAGTACTGATATTGCTTGATAGTATCTATCTGAGTGATGCCTTTAACATATTGAATTGAATTGACGTCATTAATTTAATTATTGATAGGTTGGGTTGGCTCATTTTGGCAGGATTAAGCTCAAATATAAGGAGAGGTGTTTTGCTAATAGTATGATAATAATGTTAGCTGAAATTCATGTTATAAGAAAGCGTATTCAAAACTTCTAATATACTAGGTTAAAAGGGATTAAACCTAATGAAAGATGGTTTTGAAGCTTAAAATAAAATAAAATTGAAATTCACAATAAAATATCAATTAAATCAATTAAATTCGAACCTTCTACGCATAAACATAAAGTTCAAAATTCCCTACAAAATTATTACAGTTAGTTCTATCTTAGTAATTATTGGGAATTTGCAAGGTGAAATATGATATTTTAAATTACGTATTATTACGATCATCTTGTCATAAAATATAGTTTATGTAGTCGTAAATATTGAAAGTTATTTTGTTTGTTAGTAAAATTTAATGCGGCCGCAATAGTAGATTAACAATTTCTGTGTGAAATGACGTTTAGTTCTTCAGTTAAAAATATTTTATTTGAAAGCTGGAATGTGTGGCTGTCTGTATGTGTGTGATTTTTAACAGGTTTTAAGTTTCGTACCGAAAGACCAATTCTAGTATTTAAAAAGGTTTTAAATGTAGTTGCAATCTCATCTCAGCGAGAATCGATGTCAGAGACGTTTTTAACAGATTAAGATTAATATTATTAGTTTTCCAAATTTCTTATTTTAAACGGTATTTCGAAGAAATAATATTGCGCCATTAATTGCAAGCAATCTGAGTAGCGACGACACAGTTGGAACAGTGGTAGAGCGATTGGTTCCTGCGCTGCGTGTCGCGGCGTTGGATTCCCGCACGGAACAAATATTTGTATGACCTACATAATAGTTGTTCCGGGTTTGATTGTTTATGCACCTACGATACAGGAGAACCTGCTAGAGAGGGGCCAATCATCAATTTTTTATTTTAAATTTTCAATTTTATATTGAAATTGAACCTCTTGAATTAAACATAAACGTTTTAATGGATCAATAAATATATTTTTTATAATATTCACACCTAAAGCTGTCACACTGCATTATAATTGTCATTCAAGTCATTACGAAGGCCATTCTATTAGTATTCTGTCGGAATAATCGTTTAATTTATTTGCTTCCACATTTGCATATTTTTGACGGTATATTTTAACACCTCTTTCTTTGATGAGTGAACTGGGTGAGGTGGTTTCTAGGTTATATATATAGCAATGAGACACAATGAGTGTTTAAAAAAATGGAGTACTATTTCTTCTCCATACGAAACTACATTTTAGAAGGACAACTAGATTCAATTCTTTCTTGCCAAAAATGCCTTTTAATTGTCTTATTGATATAAATAGTTTGACTTTGTCTCTTTGACTTTCACAATGTAATTAAAATCGAACAAAATGCCCCAAGAGTAGTATTCATTTAGCCTAAAATAATTATTTGCATTCGACGACAGTGTCGTACATGCAATACACTGTTAACTTGCAAATACCTTTTGGTTTATTTATACCTTTACTGCAACTACACAATCAGGAATGTTAATGTACCCACAATGTAAATATTCCTAACGAGACAACTCGTTACTCAAAATCGGAAAACAGGATCTTCCTCGCTCCATCATCAATCATGGACACTGCACTCGTTCAAACAAAATAACAGCTGATGAAACCAAATACCAACATTCTTCAAGTTTGATGCCCAACAAGGACAACATGATACAAGAAAGAGATGGCAAACACGGACTGGATGTACCGTACGCTCCAGATTCACAAAACGTTTTCTCAGTAAAGACAATTTTGTATAAATACCTACCAGGAACGCATAAGCTCGCAGGTACATGAGATTTGATGCGGGGATAAACTTTGAACAGCGCGAATTGTTTGCGCTAGCTTCTTGAAACTGCTGTCGCGTTATATTTTCCTAGTACTGACATTGTTTTGATTCATATCTATCTATTTTGAGCTTTATGTACATTTTTCTGGTCCTTATAGTGTTTGGTCCTACTCTTACAGAAATCTTCTTCTTTTAAGATAGTTATCTTAAGTTATTAAGATTCGTCTACAAACTTTTTCAAACAATAATGTAAAAGTAGTACCAAAAACTATAAGGACCAAAAATATTTGTCAACAATTAATCAAGTCCAAGAAAGCTCGTTAGCTAAAAAGTGAAAGGGACCTATGTTTTACGAGGTCCTACCTACATGGTACATTATTCATGTTACAAGGTGATGGTAATTGACATGGTACTTTCGATCTTGTCTCGATGTCATGTGTGGCATTCGAAAACGATGATTTCACTTTTATGATGGGTAGGTAATGAATATGAATATTTCCTCGAAAGGTCTAAGGAATAGAAGATTTGTAAGTTTCATACAAGCGACTTATAAGACCCATAGAATAGCGTACCGAGTATAAATATACATAAGGTTTAGTCCGTGACTTCGTCCACGTGAAAATCGAACATACCCTAAATTCGACCCTGTCGAAAAATCCGGTCTAAGCTAACATCTTCTGCCCTATACTACCGGCCTGTAAAATTTAATAGGTCAAGTAGTGTTAGATATTACGTGTTAAGTATGTGAGAAAGTGACTTTTTGTTTTAACATAATTAACAATAACGCAAAATTTTAAAACGATTTTTTCGTGAAATAGCTATTGTAAGTTTGAGAGAAGTATAATCAATACTGTAGAAGAAAGATAGCTTTTGAATTTCCCATTTACCATACCATTACATAACACAGTTAAGATGACTATTTTCACCACAACGTAATCAAATATGCACATAACTAATACCGTCCCTAGGGTCCGCTCAGAAGTGCTTAGTTAAGAGACATCGCTTTTAGAGGCATTTCAAATGCACAAACACTTTGGAAACCTAACGACATGAACAATACTTATCAAACCGGAACTTGGTCCTTTGAGCCAAATCTGTAACACTTTGGTGTGATAAATTCGACGTTAGCATTATTCTATTTAGAATATTAATGAGTTTGTAATTCATATCAACATGCTTGCAGAATCGATTTTATCAAAGAGGATCTGTAACATGTAATTACGCATGTCAGACAGTCTTGCTAATATTTATGTAGTTAACATATTAATGAAGTCGATTTAATCTCAAGAGTATTCCATCCAGTGTTTCATAAAATCTGAAAAAATGTATATGCCAACTTTAAAGTCTAATGAATGAGAATATTTTTGAGAAAGAGTTTGTGAAAGAGAGTTCATTTTTAAATTTGTTTATTTATTTGCTATCCCAATGTTTATATTGAGATTGGCTGCTGTGGCTGGAATTCGGTCGGAAGAATACTATTATATAATAATATTATGAATGTCAAGTGTGCTCAAAAGGACTAATTCTTTGGAAGAGTGCCTTCGAATTTGCCACTCAAGCATGTTTGGTATTAAACACTTGTACTTGAAAATAAACAGATCTATTCATCACACCTGTTGGAAAGATAAATATGAAAATAGATTCTCCAAATAATTTTCTCGAATTTTTAGACAGTGAAACTGCTCTCAAGTAGGTTTGTACTCATACATGTACAACAAACAAAGGCGCGACTTCGGAAGCAGCAGTGTTCTGTTTTAGCACATATATGTAAATGTATGAAGACTTATTGCATTCTTTATTTCACATGTGCATAATGAATTTTGAACGCTTTAAGTGTAGAAAGTTCGGGAATGCTTTGGTAAGTCATGAAGCTTCGGAAATAAGAAAGTGATCTTAGATTAAATACAAATGTAAAATATTTACCCTATATCGTTGCTGGTTTATTAAACAAGAAATTATTTTGTAGCTAATTGTCAAACGCGCGTAAGCTCCTGTGATTGGTTGACTAAATTATTAACAACCTTTTGCAGCAGCTTATGTGGACTTGACGATTTGTCACATTAATTTATCGCTCGAGCAACTGGAGGTAAGATGTTCTTGGAGCCATTAGAAATAAAAACATTAATCATAATATTATATTGTCATAAAAGTGCCTGCAAACGCTGTTAAAGAACAATGTTGATTAGTTTCAGTTTACATACAAATAAGCCATAGCTTGTTATAACAGTCATACTTCAAAGTAAATAATTTGCCACAGAAAGCCCAAAACTACACAAGCAGAAGTACTAAAAGACCACAATAGCATCAGTAGTGACAATGAATATTCAGCGTAATATCTACTAACTATAGCTGTTCATATAATAACACCATAAACAGTCCCGTTGTACCAGAACAGCATGCTGTAAAGATACCATTCTAAGTTTTATGACCATTGTCCCGTGTAATGTTGAACAACCCGTAAATATATATTGGGTTGTAAAAATTTTTTGCTACTCGAATTACAAATGTACGACAAACGATTACAGAGCTCATAAGTTCAGTGTTTCTTATAATAAGGCCTTTTAATTATGTATTTAATATGTATGTAGTTTAGGTTAGTTTTGGGTGGTCTTTGAATAAATATTGTAGAATACCGTTTGCATTCCATAAGAGAATTAGTGTAGCAGTATCCTCCCAAGCCAATATACAGTACTATTGGCTTAAAATTAATCTAAACAATTAGTCGTCTCAAAGGACCAACAGAAACAGAATAACGGACTACTTAATTAACATACTCGTAGAATATGAGCTCCTAGTACAAATGACTGCTAGTATAATATCGGCTTTGGCAGTTACTTAGGACTAGGAACTTATGAATAAGCAATACATCACCTCACATCTTCTGAGCTCCTAGTACAAATAACTCCCGGTACATTTTAGAAGACAAGGACCTCATAAATAAACGATCTATTATGTCACTAGTGAGCAATGACATCATAACAAAGTCCCGTTGTACCAGGATTGCATACTGGTCGAGATATTGCTGAATAGCGTAAATTACCATTTTCGCGGACAATGCGGGGTCTTTCACCTTACGCGTGCATCACATTTAAAGCGCGCACAGATTTGAATTTAAGCGAAGGTTGCGGCGCATGTAGTCGCCCACGGCTCGCGCGTTGCATGACGATAATGTAGGGTTGCCAGGAACTGTGAATTTCGTGGTTATTTAAAATGTTTCTTTTTATATTAAATTTCAACAGCTGTGACATAATTTAAGTATAGCTCGTACACTGAGATATGTTTTTTTATTACTACGAACATTTCATAAACAATTTTATATAGCAAAACTAAACTACAACAGTTTAAGTTAAATAAAATGCCTTAGAATCATCTCCGAGAACAGTTTGTTCATAAAATGAAATAGTGTTTCATGGCGGTCCTTATCCAGATATACCATTTAATATAATCCCATGGAAACACAAAAACACAACTATTCTATGTGTTAAGCTAGATCTGTATTTGCGTGTGCCTTTCAGCTAATTTGAGCCATTGAAGCATGAAAGAGTAAAGAATATCCATTCACCTCACAAATGCCCGCATTTACGATAATAGTAGGTGAGAATTATAAAAAAACTACTCACTAAATAAATACTGAACACGTAATTGATTTCAGCACAGCCCTAGCCCGAAGCATTCTAAGCGACACACTCATTATTCAGTACATTTATCCTGTATCTACTTGTGATATAGTTTAAACGGGTTGTCCGCACCAAGGGTGATAGCAACCTGTCTGTGAACACCACGTTTTGCGCTCAGAGCTCAAGTTACACTAGTCTGAGTTAAAATACTACGAATGTCTAGTATATTTTGGTCCTTAGGTTCTAAGGACCACGTTTGGAATTGAAGCTCAAGTTACAGCAGACATATTTTTAACAGTAAGGGTTACTTGTTTGTTTCAGGCTTTATTTAAAAAAATTAAAGGGGTTTAATTTTCATAGCTTTTGGTTTTATAGATATTAAAAGTGATTTATTGCACAGTAATTAAAACATACTGGTAGATATGTTGTCGTTACGGCAACTGCTTCTCATGCATGAGGTTGATGGTTCCACAATGTGATTTTTTCAATTCATAATGTACGTTCTAAGTTTATCTTGTACATGTGCTAACCCTAATGAGACATAACAACTGTGATTAAAATTGCATAATTATTACATTTCGCAACACCCATGGTTGCCCAAACGGTATTCGTACCGGTTCTTACCAGAGAAGAACTTGAGAACGCAGTCGTTAACCCGTTTTACATAAAACTATAAAATAAAAAACTAGCCTATTATTGTCCTATTGCAGAGCAAAGGACTTTTTTATGCAGAGAAGACACGAACATTAATCACCACGCTTGCTCAAGGCGTATTGGCAATTCCAGATATATATTTTACTAATATAATAAATTACCAAAGTTTGTATGTTTGAATGTTTGTTATTCGATCACGCATAAAGATATTAAACTAACATAATACAAAGGATAATTCTAATGTCATTTTGGTGGTCCCATGAGATAACCTAAAGATTATAAGCCCAGGTTTTATCACAATATTTTCTTTCATCGATGTCAGTGTTATCCAAGAAAATATAGAATAGATTTTTATTTAAAGCAAGATTAAATACGTGCTCTTAGACAGACATACGAGTAATACTCTTGAATATAAGATTTCATTTCATCTTAAGGCTGTCTAACGGACCTCTCTGATTTAGCTTCGGCTCCTCGTACGCTCTTCTCAGGTCCAGGACCCTAGGGTCCCGAATTACAAAAAGTAAATACAGGCACTTCACAGGCACACCACATGTGTGCAAAATTACAATAAGACCTACTTAGAAGTATCTTAAAAAGCCTATAGCAGAGAGAAATGTAGGAGGTTCCCACACTTAAACTAAGAAAAATTTGTATTCAGCCTTAAACGCTTACTTTCCAAAGTGGTAATGTTAGAAATCGTGTAGTGTGTCAACGCACTAACTCTAACCGCGTGGTGCAGCATTACTGTCTTAAAAAAACTGTAAACGTAAGTCGACAAAAATGGTGAAAATATTTTTAATTTGCCGAAATAAGAAGTAGATTAATCCATTTAATTTTAAAATAGAGATTTCTCTATTTTTACCCAATTATGGCGAAGCAAAAGGGAGGGTTATGATTTTGACAGATAAATGTTCATCTGTTCCCTAATAACTTATCATATTTAGACAAATGAGATGAGGCTGGAAGGGTGTTGATCGTCCGCTGGGTTTAGACTATGTGACGTCATATTCAATTCAAATGGGAGCTTACGGAGATTGTAAAACACATTATCAATAAATAAAAATTTAGGTTCCGTACCTATCTATAGAAACTTTCCCTTATATTTTTTTCATTATTGTCTGTCACAAAGGGATTTTCTACGAATAGAGGCCAAAATATTGAGTAAAATCATTTGATCACAAATAATTTTAAATCTTTTATAAATAGAATAGTACTGATTGATCTTCCTGCTTTTAACTCGATTTACAAAACGGGTTAGTACAACTCGGCTCACCGCTACTGTTACGATCAGTTAACCATGTTTTACTGTCCGCATTAAGTTATATTTTTATCCCACCGGTTGACGAGTTGGAGATCAAGTGATCGTAGGAGATTAAAATATTTTTTTGGTCTTTACGCTCTATTCACTCTCAGACATGGCAATGTAGTTCATGCGTAATTATCGAAAGATTTAGTGTGTTTTCAGTTGTAAATAGAGCGCCTGATGTGTATGTTCCGCAATCTTTAGGAAACGCGATTGCTACTTGTTATAATTGTTTTTAATGTAAGCACAGTACATAGGCTGTCAAAGTTTAGTACAGGAGCTTTATCAAGGAATTCCTATTTTTGTATCGAAGGACCACGATTAACATTAAAAAAAAAATGGATTTTGTAACGAGAGATGTCACAAGCGACTGACTATCAACACTTACAGCACAATATTTCAATTCAAATTCTCATCGAATATTCAATTGAAATCAGCGAACAGGAAAATCTAATAGACTAACTTGACAGTTACAGACAAGCTCCTGACTAGCAAAAAGAAAATCGGATTTATAAACCATTTCGATTAAATCAGTCCAATTTATTAACTCATGGAACTGACAGATCCTGGGATGAGTGGCTCGTTTTTCAGGCCATTACTTTTATGGGACAGGACCAATGTAGAAATAAAAAATCGCGAAGTGCTATATTTCATTCCGAATCACCGGATTGACCTAGTTTCTGACAGCTCTGATGATGTCGAATGAAATTTTAAAGGACTTCATTTAACGAAGGAATTGATTGTAAATAATGTGTTCGAGGAAGTGTGTAATATTCTAAATTCCATGCAAACCGGGTTCAATATTCTTACAATCTTCTTTTCTAATATACTTCCCTCGCTATATAGACACACCGAAAATAGAAAACTGAAGAACAGCCTTAAAGACGCAGTAAATAACCGCAATGTATGTATTAAAAACAAAGCCAAAGACGATAATTAATAATGTAAACAAAAACATAACATAACATACATAACATAACATCACGCCTGTAATCCCCGAAGGGTTAGGCAGAGGTGCACCCATTAGTACACCCACATTTCGCCAGTTATGTTTTTATTTCCATGTAATAGGGGGCGAGCCTATTGCCATCAACCGGGCACAAATCCAGACTCCGAGGCTTCTACTGAGAAATTCCTGTTGGAAAAACCCGATAACACTTTGCCCGACCTGGGAATCGAACCCAAGACCTCATGCACAGCAGTCGCACTTGCGACCACTAGACCAACGAGGCAGTAAACAAAAACATGCTGCAAAAAATCGATTCGAGCCATTATTTATTTTTATTATTCCTACAACAGTCACATGTCGGCTTTATACTGTGATCATAGTTATTGTAAATTGTCTTTTGTCAGCGACTGTATTTCAAGAGACGCCGCGGGCAAAAGTCAATAGTTATATTTTATAACAACCCCATGCATATTTTAATGCTATGCAATTAGGACCAACAGAATTTATTCAGTTTTTATGATCGTCTAATTGCAGTTAGGTTTGGCTCACAATAATTCATTTGAGTATTCCATAAAATATTATTTTAAGACGAAGACTTTAAAATTTTTAGTGCACACTGCGAGCAAGTTTACAAGGTAATTTATAGTATCTCGTGTACCAAAGTATCATAAATATAGACGCCTACAAAAAATCTAAAACCGTACACAAAGACCACATAACAATTAAGAGATGCTCCATTTCTCAGACCTCAATAAAAAATTCTTAAAGCGTGCACTTAGTCGACCGATGATACTGCTGCACACAATTTATTTGATTACAAACTATAAAGAACATTCGCATTCATGATTACCTGGTACTTCCAAACGGCTTTTATTGTAGAAATAATTAGGAATTACTTTATCTCGACTGAAGTAAGTTAATTGTGTATTTAAATTCTATAGGCAATTACAGTCTATTGAAAATTAGGTCTACTGTTTATAAAACTGGGTTTTATTTATTGTGTAAGAAAGTTTTATATCGGTGTTGTTTGCAGGTTGTATAATCTTTTTCCCTAATACTCTTAATAGAATATGAACATTTTAATACTCACACGGAGAGAATTAGACTTTTGTGGCATTGATAAATTTGTTATCCATTTGAGATGCACTATTTTTTCTGTCATCCTGGTATACAATCGAAAAATCATTTATAATTTATTATTTATTTGTTTTATTTTACTTCAGCTTAGAACGGCAGAAATCAGATAAAAAAAAAAAAAAAACAAGTTTTCTTCAGTGTCTATTGGCTGTCATAATATCAATTACGAAAAGAGAAATTCAAATCATGATAGTAGATGTTTCTAGAACAAGCTAGTTCAATAGTAGGAACTTGACCCCAATCAGGCCTTTTGTGCTGCAGCTGCATACATTGCAGGCCAATAGGGATGTGACCCAATTCGTAGTCGTCAAGGGCGAGCGTACGCTGCGCGATCTATCATTGCCTAGTGACATTATTAAAAGTTATGTGATTTACGTCTGTAGAATTGTGGTGTAAGTAAAGTTGTAAAAGATGAACTTTTGCCCGATACTTACCCGCGTGGAAGTCAAAGTCCTATTAACTTGGCCTAATTAGCTGACGTCTTAGGAGACGTCAAGTAATTGTTGATTGTTATTAACATGCGGCAATTATTAAGTTATGAATAGTCAAAACATCAATATTAATGTAGCTATCTATTATTATCATAACATTATTGGTATTTGACGGAAATTAGACGCGCGAAAATAATTATGTCAACTTCCAACCAAATATAATTTCGAGAGCTATGTGTTACAATGTTTTAATTGATGATTATTCAAATAAATTATAATCAATAATTATTATCGCATAATTTTAATTATTACATACTTTGAATATCCGTAGGCATTTAATAATTGCTCTTATCGTGTCTATAATCGTAATGATTATCATAGGTTTAATAAAAAAAGCTAAAGGACCAAACGTATATTATAGCAGTGCGGAACTTAGCAATTTTCTTGAAAATCGAGGATCTAAGAATTAAGATGGTAGTTAATTAAATAGAAATAAACAAACTAAATAAGTAATAAGAAGCTAAATTAATAGTTACTCATTTATTCCAAATTAATTGGCAAGTTTCATAAAATTTCTACAGTAATTTCATATTTCATCTTACTGATCGTAAACAACATGGTATGCAGTTTTATCTTATAGTAGAAAGATAATTTACTTTTACTATGGGTAAGTAACTGCGCAATTGGTTGCTTTTACAATTTTCCTATACTTTATTACTGATGCCGTTTTCTAAATCTAACTGCAGATTATTGAATGCTTTGGTTTATCTTCTTGAGCATTTTCTCTTAGAAGGTAAGCAGGTTTAATGTGTAGTTTATGCCTTCGACTTGTATGAATATCGGTTATGACAGAGTATTTGTTTTTCAAGGTACCCTAATTTTTTTTTTTAAATACGTTGCCAAAGATTTTCTTTAAAACATCAGCTACGTGCCAGTGAGAGTCCCGACACAATCGATGAAGCCGTGTTGAAGATTAGCCGGAACAAAAGACAGACAGTCAGAAAGACAAAAAAAAATGTGTACGAGTATAGTCATATTCCGTACTTAATGAACGTGTTGCAAATCATTTTTGTGGGTAACAGCGGATTTTTTTGCCATGATTTTAGGGTTGGTCCGTTACTAAAAGTTGTTCATGATACAATGACGACTGCATGTTTGACTACAGCGATTGACATGAGGTTGCCATACTAATGAAAACGTAAACTCGTTAATTCTATAAATAAATGTCTTCTTATATTGATTGGACCTGTAAAGACAATAGATACAGACTGAAGACAATACACTCTAGAAAAGACAGTCATGTTCCAAAAAAACAAAAGACAGCAAAATCCTTTCCGTTCTATCCTAGCAGTTTTATGCAACAAGGTTTATCTAGTGTGATAAGTGCGGGGTGTCGGTCCGCGGTTTGTGCTAATGGACTTCCCTAGTCACGGGAGGGCCCGCGGCAAGTCGCTAGCTATGTGTGTGGGCATGAAGTGAGCGGGTTGAGAAAATATCGAGAAAGGATTTGCGTGTTACAGTTTACCGGGTGTTGGATTTCTGTGACCTATTTAGGTGAAGGATGTTTGGGCGTATGTGTGAATTAGATTTGTTGAAAGGAAGCATCAATTTTGATTAGTTATTTAATTTTATATGGTAAAATGCTAATATTGAGTAATTATTTGTTCATTCATAACAATAAGTACAACATCTTACAGAGCAAATTAAAACGATATTATACCCCCTTTTCACATGTAGGTATAGGGTCACGGTAAGTTCGCCGCATCGTGAAAATAGTAATATAATGTTATGAGCTAAAATATGCACATAAAAAATAAACTATATCATAAACTATAGACACTATTCAACAAAATGTTTCTTTTTTGAAATCGGTTTAATTAAAAATCTAAAAGGGAATCGTTTTGATGGAATATCAAAAATGGTCATGGAGTTTCTTACTCGTTTTTGTCTTCAACTAGTTTCAACTTTCTGATTAACTGTCTCTTTGAGAATTCAAAATTGTCCGTAAATAGTCTTGAAACAACGGTTTTTAGCTCGAGTTTGATTATAGTGTCGGTACGCTATTGTGTTTTATGCCAATTATAGAGTGCATTGATGCAATATTTCCTGGCCCTACACTGCATCGCGTATTTTATATCCTTTGTCCCTTATCTGAGTGTTGTATTGTTGAGATTCAGTTTAGTCTTACTATCTAGAGAATTTCAACGGGCTTTTATTTTATTTTGTGCACCCAAGCATTGTGGAGAAAATTTTCAAACTGAATTTTGTCTCTTAAAAACTTTTACAGTTTTGTATTATTTGATTAAAACCTAGGCATATACTGTATGTTAAAAACTATCAGTTGAAAAAAAAAAAGAACAATTTCTACGATTTCACAAATAGGCGACGTCGCAACTTAGGATATTATCTCCTCTGTAATAAAGAGGGATAAGAGAATGTATGGGGGTTTTTGACAATTCTTCTCCATACGAAACTACCTTTTGGAATTGGAAGTAGATACATTTTTTTGTCTTTCTTTTACATTTATCATCACGCCTGTAATCCCCGAAGGGTTAGGCAAAGGTATACCCATTAAGTAGTACACCCACAATTCGCCAGTTATGTTTTTAGTCCCATGTAATAAGAGGTGAGCCTATTACCATCAACCGGGCATAAATCCAAACTCTGAGGATACTACTAAGAAATTCCTGATGGAAAAAACCCAATAACACTTTGCCCGACCTGGGAAACGAACCCAACACCTCATGCACAGCAGTCGCGCTTGCGACCACTAGACCAACGAGAGTCAGTCAATGTTTCTTTTACATGACGTTCAAAAGTGACTTTTAATGGTCTAATTTAAATAAATGATATGCTTTTGACTTTATATTGTAAATACAAGTTAAGAAGCCCTTTCGCGCAGTAGTGGCGCATATTTTTTTTGTGTTTATTTCGATTTTATTTTTTAAATTTAATACATACTTGTTTCTACTTTGCTTTTGTGTTCAATTTTTATTTTATCTTTTTATGTTATGTGCGACATTTTCACGGGAATAAACAGTTTCTTTCTTTCTTTCTAGAAAAACTTTGGATCATAAAATCTCATTATCATTTGTTTGGTTACAGCCGCATCATGGTGCGAGGGTGCCCGCGACGCCACCTGTCCAAGAATCTGTGGGCCCTCACTTCAAAGCGAACCAGTCTGCGCCACTGACGGCTACATCTACCCTTCACTCTGTGAGATGAGGAAGAAGACTTGTGGAAAAGGTATGAAACATCCTTTATGGTCAGCGCAGTAGTATACTCGAGCATTGATTAATTGATTATGAACTTAAATGTAACGAAAATAGAGTTGGAAATTGCAATAATATGGTAGCAAAATATTGCCCGTTTAAAAGCACAATAAAACAAAAGATAACTAAGTAAGTACAATACTTGATTATGCATTGGATTTACCTAATTGAAAGTCCAAAAGTTACTAACATAATAACCATCAAAGCGACTTTCCAAAGTCATAAAGCTGGAAAGATATTCAGTAAATATATTTCACTCAAACTTTCACTCTAACTTTTTCAGGAGTACGCCTAGCCCCGGATCAAACCTCCTGCTCCCGAGCCCAGGGCTCCAAATGCGATCATCGGTGTACAACCGAGAGGGACCCAGTGTGCGGAACCAATGGCAGGACTTACCTCAACAGATGCATGTTGCAGGTTGAGATTTGCAGGTAAGCAGTTGACATAAATTCTATGCATAAGAAAATAGGTACATTTTTCTAAGATTTTGCCGCGTCGTAGCACAATGCGACGTCGTAACGTGTTTATGTGTACGAGCCCTAAGGTAAAACGATTCATTACATGGTTGTTAACTATGCATACTGCCTATGAAACTAATGTTATAACAAAATCACTAATAATGTCACTAATCACTTATGCTGTCGCGGACTTTTATTTAGAACTGTTTAAGACAAACTGTCCTAAGACACATTATCTTCGTGTAACTCCATTTATAACCTAAATAAGCTAACCTAAGCTTCCTCTTACTGTAAAGTATAATCAAAATCCGTGTCGTAGTTTTTGCGTGAAAGAGTTACAAACATCCATCCATCCTCGCAAAATCTCGTATTTAATACTAGCTGACTCGGCCACGCGTTGCTGTGGCTTGAAGCAAGTAAAGATATTGAGGTCAATAATCGTGATAAAAACTATCCTATCTTTTAAGTTTGACCAAATTACACACACTAAACCATATTTCATAAAAAATGATTGAGTAGTTTAGGAGTCCATCCCGGATAAACAAAGTGATGCGTAATTTATATTAGGTATAGTAAGATTAGTACGATTTATAGGCAGTAGGACATTAATAGATTGCTTTGAAATAAAACACAAAAATGAAATAATAATTTTTATTATAATCAGCAGTCACAATTTGAGTCTCATTATTTACAGATACAATTACTATTTTTTTTTTCATTATTTTGCGTTATTTGACGTCATCGATTTTATCTGGTTTTTGGTCGATTTTTATACCCTTTGTTGATTCGACTTTATCTTGTTTTGTTTCGATTTTATCTTGAGCTATATCGATTTTCTCTTGTGTTGTTCCAATTTTGTCTTGTGTTGGTTCGATTTTGTCTCTTGATGTTTTTATTTTACCTTTTGATGTTCCAATTATATCTCCTTCTGCTTCTCTTCCAGAGTCGGTATTGGGCTTTCTCATTTGGGTGCTTGCAACAACATCAGCGCTCATAGAGAGAACTGCCCCGTCGACTGCTCCCAGGCGCCCCTCGATGGACCCATCTGCGGATCTGATGGAAACGTGTATAAAAGCACTTGTCAGATGAAGCTGTTGACTTGTGGGTGAGTGCGCCTTTATTTTATGATGGCCTGGTATTTGTTGCCGTTTGTTAGTTTTACAAGAATTGATTTGATTGTATATTTATCAACTACAAAATTGAGAGTGAGGTTTGGAAATCGAAAGAGGTCTTTGCCCAAATGTTTGTCAAAAACTATTTATTATTTTTAGTGCTAAGTATACAAGCCTACATTTTAATTAACTCACATCCGCACATACTTGGTTCTTACAAAGTTCATTTGTCTTGTAATTATTGATTAATGTTGTCAAATACTCAATTAATCCTTTTCCCCTACATTTTCAGGCAAGGTGTAGTACGTACGAACAAAAAACATTGCCAGACTACCCGCCATTGCCGCGAGTCTTGCTGGCGTGTCGCCAGACCAACCTGTGGCTCTGATGGCAAGCTGTATGCCAACGCTTGCAGGATGAAGGCTAGCAACTGCGGGTATGTATTTTTGGAAGAACAGAGATGGGAGATAATTTTTTTTTCGTGTGATACTGCATTACGGAAGTCTTTGTTTAGCCGTCCAAAGTTTGCCATCGTAGGAAGGAAGATTTTAAATAATTTTGATTTCTTTTGAGAGCAGCTGATGAGAAGCAGATAAAATAATTTCATAGGTTTTATAAAATTTTGAAATTTTTTAAACACTATTTTTGAAGTTTTGCTGGCTGAGCTATTTATTTTGGAAACATGCACAACATAACAAAAAGTCCAAGTTATTCCAAAGTAGAAAATATATTAAAATATTATTTTCAATAGCAAAAATAGCCAATTTAAATAAATTTAAACCTTAATACAAAATATTAAAATTTCAATTTCCAGTAAACACGTGTTCGAAGTACCAATGGCGTTCTGTGTATCACAAGAAAGGACATCAGGAGGGGAGTCATGTCCTAAGGACTGTATAGGACAGAAAGAGAAGCTGGTCTGCGGCTCCGATGAAATGGTGTACAGGAACGAGTGCGAGATGAAGATGTTGAATTGCGGGTAAGTGGGAAAGAGATAGAAGAAAATGAAGAGAGTTAAGATATTAACTGTCTCGACTTTCGAGCTCAGTCCAAGCAAATATGAAACGTAACTCAAAATCACATTATAGAAAAATATGAATTTTCAATTTTTCTGATTGAAAAACCCAATAACACTTTGCCCGACCTGGGAATCGAACCCAAGACCTCATACTCAGCAGTCGCGCTTTGCGACCACTAGTCCAACGAGGCAGTCACAAAGATTTAAGATTGATGAAGTCAAAGTTAAAGAAGGAGGCGGGCACAGCCCGCATCCATCCAGTGCCCGCCACCTTCTTTAAATCGTCGGTCCATCGTGCAGCAGGGCGACCCACACTACGTTTGCTTGAACGTGATCCCCACTCTAACACCTATCTGCTCCAAAAATATGTCTATGAGATAAAAATATATACAATACAAACAAAAGTATTACTTACTCATTGTACATTCCATAAGGCAATGTGCAACAGGGATACAGAGGCAGCCAAGAATATAACCTAGAAAGAGAAGAGAAGTATTATACATCGGTATTAAGTATTTCGATTAATTTTTCATTTTTTTTTTTTTTTTTTGTAGTGGTAATGATGTGGTGATCTGTTTTCCGCAATTTCACGATATAACGAATATTTTGGCTTCTCCAAGAGCTGAACAAGTTCACGTACATAAATAAGGAAGCTTTATGAGTATGTATATTATATATGGTATATATGAGTTTATGTACGTTTAAACTCGTTTAGATGTTTGTTTTTAATGATTTTAAAATTTCATATTTGATTATTTCCTCATATACAATTACCTTTGGTTACTACCTACCTACCTACTTTTTTGTTGCATAAAGTTTAAATAAATAAATAAGCTTCGGAGTCCGTATTTGTGCCCAGTTGATGACAACAGGCTCACCCCCTATTACATACGGCATAGGTGTTGCATTTTCATATGGAGCGGCGGATTTTTTGTTTCGTAGTTCCATTTAAAACGTTTTAATACTTAAGATACATCCAATACTTGGTTCCGGGATGCCAAAATAAGTGTAAAGTTTGGTCTTTTAATAGGTTAAGCCTTTTTCCCAGGGCTGGCCATATGCACGACCATGCAGGGATACTATGATTTTTGGAAAACTGTTACTTAATAATCAACACCTTATAATATCTTCAACAGAAGCGTCAGCAACCGAAAGATTGTGAAGAAGATGGATATGGAGAAGTGTCGAGGCAAAATGAGCAGGTGCATGAAGGTCAAGTGTCCCGCTGACCTTGACCCCGTCTGCGGTACTGACCAGAAGGTGTACACTAACCCTTGTCTCTTGAAGGTCGCTACCTGCCTGTGAGTATTGGGTTCTATGTTATTCTTGAAGCTGTTAGACTTTACTTTACTAAACATACATAACATCACGCCTGTAATCCCCGAAGGCTTAAGCAGAGGTGTACCCATTAGCACACCCACATTTCGCCAGTTTACTTTACAAAATTTTATGAAATATGATACTAACTACTTGTTTCACCACGATTCATGTCAAGATTTTGTGTTTTGTAATTTATATATAGCTAGGAGCATTTTTTAAATAGCGTTTGCTTACTACTTATAAGTTTTGAAAGAAACCGTTTTTTTTTTCCTACTTACTAGACCATAATGTTACCTGCGTATCTTATGAGTATCCCCTTTATTCAACCTAATGGCTCATCAGGCATGTCAACCTAGGAAGTTGTCGACTGCTTGACTAGGCTTTCCTGTGGAGCCTTAAAAAATAAAGCCTTCAGCTCTATATCTGATCTAAAGGCCTATACCACGGCAAAATATTTACGCTCGCTACACGAAACGCTTGTCGACTTCTTACTAGAAAAAAAGCAGCACTAGTTGCTTTCTCAGCTAAAAATAACGTAGTGCACAGAGACATATAAAAACTTATTCCTACACGCCACTACTACTAGGCTCAAGTATTTTACCAAAAACCAAAGAAAAATAGGATCAAAAAGAAGAAGCCCTATAATTCCTGTTGAAATATTTTTTTACAAAAAGATTTGTGTTTGATTACAGTAAAGGAATCCAACTAGCTCACTTCGGCAACTGCACGCTACTGCCTCGGTTCAAGGAGGACTGCCCTGATACCTGCGAGAATGTGGTGGAGCAACCTGTCTGCGGATCCGATGGAAATGTTTACAAGTGAGTATTTAATAAAGGCCTTTGATAATCACTGATTGAAACAGCGCCGCTCCGACACAGCAAATGGTTTAGCCATAAAGTAATGAATGGGTCCACAATTGACACAATAAAATTATCGATGTGAATACATAAAGACAAACATAAAACCTCCTCCTTTTTTAAGCCTGTCAACAAATTAAATCGCCGTATGTTTAACACGAACCAACTAACATCCACCTCCCTCCCACCAGGTCAGAGTGTGAGCTCCGCCTAGCTACGTGCGGCCAGCACGTGGTGCCGGTGGCCGCAGCACACTGCCGCACCACAGCGCTCTGCCACGAGGAGTGTCCCGACACACCTGCGTTCATCTGCGGCTCTGACAACCGGTTCTACAAGAACGAGTGTTTGATGAAGAAGGAGAATTGCGGGTGAGTTGGACTTTTGCACTTGTTTCCCTTCACCTGTCCCGTTGTCCATGGCTGATCAAATCTTACAAGTTGTTGAAGCACTTCCCTATGTTCGATTGAGCTGAATTTTTTTTTAAATGTGCAATTTGCATGACAATGCAGTATAATGATGGCACAGCTGGTCTGATGATGAAGCCGAAGTGGCTATTGGAACTTGATCATATCTTACAAGCACCACACCGAACTACTTTGGGTGTTCGATTGAGCTGGAATTTTGAACATTGCATGATAATGCATTAATAAAAGCATATTTCATAAAATCATTAAATGGCTAGCATACTATCCGATGGCTCACTGGAAAATCAACTCCACTAGTTGAAACGATTAAAATTCAGTCGCAATCAGTCATGTCAGCGACAATTGATGTAAAAAGGTAGGTCCTATTCATTTTTGACAGATCAAGACTGAGACTGGATACTTTAGTTACTAGTACTAGAGTTACTTTACCCTGATTATTACAAACATGACACAAAAAAACATTAAGTCCGCCTTTGTTCAGTGTATTTTTTACATGTGCATAAAGTTTAAATAAATAAATAAAAAAACAGCCAAATCAGTCCAGCCAGTAATGATGATATTTTATATTTTTGTCCGTATATACACTCACTAGCTTTCGCCCGCGGCTTCGCTCACGTTAATTTAGGATTTGCCAATCAATTCAAGCTGTACTCTGCTTGAGTGCATTAGTGAACCCTTCATTTTCTGACACCCTAGTACTTTTTTTAATTAACCCAGAATGTTGACATTTCCACTCTAGCTAAAACTTCTTATTTCTACTGCCATAAAGATATACCTTTTTTATGACACCCTAGTACTTTTTTTCGTGGGTAATCGTAAATTAGTTTTAATAACCCCGAATTATCAATAATCGATTTTATGACACCCTAGTTGAAGCTGGTCCATCGACACTCAAAACTCACAAAATGTTTTAGGTACTTAAATTTAAAATTCGAACATGATACGAAAGACATGTGGCGCCATCTATCTCCATAAGAAGGTTATTGTGATTTCCCTCGGGAACAGTACTTTTTTTCGGGATGAAAGGTACCACCCTATGTTTGTCCCTGTACACCTGGCAATGTATATGCAAAATTTCAGGATGATCGGTTCAGTGGCTTAGGTGTAAGATGGTAACAAACAAACAAACAAACTTACTTTCGCATTTATAATATTACTAGCTTTTGCCCGCGGCTTCGCTCACGTTAATTAAGAATTTGCCAATCAATTCGGGTTGTACTCGGCTTGAGTGCATGAGTGAACCTTTCATTTTCTGACACCCTAGTACATTTTTTGATAAACCCTTCCACTCTGACTAAAACTTTTTATTTCTACTGCCATAGAGATATACCTTTTTCATGACACCCTAGTACTTTTTTTTCTTGGGTAATCGTAAGTTGGTTGTAATAATCCCGAATTATCAATAATCGATTTTATGACACCCTAGTTGAAGCTGGTCCATCGACACTCAAAACTTACAAAATGTATTAGGTACTTAAATTTAAAATTCGAACATGATTCGAAAGACATGTGGCGCCATCTATTACCATAAGTAGGTTATTGTGATTTCCCTCGGGAACAGTACTTTTTGGGTCGGGATGAAAGGTACCCTATGTTCGTTCCTGTACACCTGGCAATGTATATGCAAAATTTCAGGATGATCGGTTCAGTGGCTTAGGCGTATAATGGTAACAAACAAACAAACAAACTTACTTTCGCATTTATAATATTAGTTAGGATTAGGATTTCGAGATAGTACTCGTTACACAGGATACCAGGCGCACATAATAAACAAAGAGCTCTATTCACAGCAAGCACGTGTTCGTGGTACCTCTGAAGCGTTGCCTGGCGCGCTTCCAGTACTCCGGCTGCGCGCGCGTGTGCCCGCCCGAGTACGACCCCGTGTGCGGCACCGACAACAAAACTTATTCCAACAAATGCTTCTTGGAGATGGAGAACTGCCGATCTAGGTAAGTTCTTTAAGCTTATGGGAGCCTGGTACTTTTGTCATCAATAAATTGATTTCTAAGCGATTGGGATAGCATGATATAACTGAACGGATGATTTTTAGGACTGGAAAACTGTCAGTCTTGATAAGTTATTTGATAGTCGAGACATTTTTTTCGAAAATATCTCTAAAGGTGGATGCACACAAGAGCATGTTCTGAAAAATTTCGATGTGATGTAACGTTCTTACGAACGGTACCTACAATACAAAAAAACGCTCAAATTAATATAGGATTTCGATGTAATGTAACATACAACATGTTCGACGCTTTGTTTGACGTAACGCTCAAGGCCAGTGAGCATTTGCATGTAACATTCCTTTCTATTTTATTTACTCTTTGTTGAAATGTCAGATCTTTAGGTCACGCGTGCTCAATGAAATCTGTACAAAGACGTGACGAGCAAAAGTTATTTGTCGAAATTGTACTCTGGAATTACCAGTCGTATAAATTATGTTTGTTTATAATAGCCAGATACATGAAAAAAAGTAGGCTACCGGCTGCCCCAGGAAGACCTACACCTCACCTTATTGGTGAGGTTCTTCAGATAGGTCAGGTGCGTAGTACTAGTGACCGGCGTGTATGTCGAGATGTTTGAACGTAGATGAGGTGAAAGGAGTATGATAAGGATCATAGTAGGTGGTGTTCTGTGGTTTCTGCCTACCCCCATGGGAAAAAGGCGTGAGTTTATGTGAGTGTATGTTTTTCTGCTACCGGCACATCGTGCCCCGCGTGCACTGCTATAGAACAGCACCTTTATTATGACTTCTGCTAATAATACAAGCTATAGTAAATTAAACCACTATTTACAATATTATTTTATCACATTAAAATCTCCAGTTTTGTACAAATATGTACATTTGAACCTAATTATTACCTAACGTTGTTATCTTTTGAACAAATAAATAAATCTATGCTAATAAGAAAACTGTTTGCTTTTATGTCGTTCATAATCGACGCAAAACAGTGTGTGTTGACATTGTAAGTAAATTGTAATTGTTTCAAAACTAGCTTCTGTCTGTGATTTTGTCCGCGCGGTGTTTTTCATCCACGTTACGTCTTTGGTTACTGCTCCGCTCTCATAGGTCGTAGCGTAATGTTATAAAGCCTATATTATTCCTTATGAATCTGGCTATCATATACAAAAAGATTTTTCCAATCCGACTGTTAGTTCCAAAGATTAGCGCGTTCAAACAAACATAAAAGTTTTCAGCTTTATTTTAATAGTATGAAAATCAGTGGGACTTTCTGCTGTTTACTTTTGCGATAGTTCGTTGACTTTCGTGTTGACATGTTTAAATGTCAAATATAAGAATGGCGCAATTTCTATTGTAGAGCAAGAGCCCGTCACTGCTCGACATACGTCATAGTATAAAGGTTAAAAGTATCATTAATAGTCCAGCCCTGCCTGGAGATCTAAATGTTTAAGGCACTACAGAAAAGTTCGATTGTGCAGCCACGTAGGCAACCTGACCTACGAAATGACGAAAAAGTTCGTTCATTTTCATAGACACCCTAATTCGTCAAAGCTGGCAATATTATTTTTTTATCATTTATCAAATTTTGATTTTAAAATTTTGTAATTTTTTTTAATTTTGATTTTTATTTATACGATATATACTTTTTTAATAGAGATAATTTATTAGGTATTATTTAATAAGAATTTCTTTCTTTTTTTACAGGAGTCTGGTTCAACTGAAGCACCTGGGCACATGCACGGACCCCATCGCGGAAGAACCGAAAAACTATCTTTATCGATAAACTAATCGATTATCACAGTCATATCGATATATCGCTTTCTTTCCATAATCGTACTCTCGGGGAGTGAAGTCCCACTATTAGTGCCAACTTTTTATAAGTAAAAATATACTGTAAAATAATGTAAGCGACCAATCTTAGTCTTCCAATAATCGATAAATTTAAGCAACTATCATTGAAATTATGATCATAGTTTAATCGATTAAAAATCGATAAGGGCTCCACACTTATCAATCGCAAATACTTCTTCGTATTGGGTTTTATAATAGTAACGGTATTTGGATCTTTCTGCTTCGTCTAACGTAGTGTGGCGATTATTCGGCTCATATCGAGATTAAAAATCGATTAAACTATGCAATTTAATCAGAACATTTCCATTTTTAAAAATAGATCAGTACAAACATTCGAACATAAATTCGCAATATGGCGGACAAAATGGCCGACCTTACTAAAAACTCTTTAGATAATGTTTAGTGATTTTAGAATTAATATTTGACTGTTTATTTATTCTATTTATTATCTGTGCGTAGTGTAAGATCATTATTTTTTTTTGTAAATAATTAGTGAATTTTTGAAAGTATTTATTGTTTTTTCATAAGAATCGATGCATTTAGAAGAAGACTTTATTATTTAACAAGTATGACAATAAGAATTTTTAAACGAATTGGAGTTATTGTGTGCATTTGCCGCCTAATTAAGCGAAATTTAAAATAGGATTTAAAACATTCCATTGTTAATTATAATAACTGTTTCATAATATTCGTTGGACATTTAAACGAATCGCTTAAACATGTGTGTGAGTAGGTTTGACTATGATTTGCAATTATCATTCATAGATAACACACAAATAAGGGTGATTTCAGAATATGGGGTGTGAATTAAATACTTTTATGTTTAAATTCTTTTTTACTATTTGAAATGTTAGACGAAAATGCATTGCAAAATGTATTAATGAATCAGTTATTTTTATAACACACTGAATAATTTTATTATCGACATACAAATAACATAGATTTACGTATTTATTTTTTAATTTTTAGCCTAATCATAATTTAACAAAAATCTGTACTTTTTAGTCAATTGAAACTACGTTTTTTCAATTTATCTACAAATATTTAATATACTACATTTCAATAACATTTTATACTCTATACTCATAGTCTACAGTGTATTGTCAGGTGTAATATCAAATCAATAAAAAGATTTTACAATTTATCTTTTTTTATTTTTTCCGACCAATAAGGAGGAGATTATCAAGTTGTCGATTTTTTTTTCGAAACTTCCTTTTTAAAGGAATGACCAGATTCAATATATTTTTTGTGAATGGCATAATTGAAATAAATATCTCTACACCCTATTTGACGATTTTTTGATAGAACTATAGCTTTTGCCAATGACTTTGTCTGCGTTTATTTTTTAATAGAGGAAAAGAAAATACAAGAAGAAATAAATAAAAAATCTTCAAACGTTTTCAATACCAGTATAGGATACCATTGAATTACGATATTCAATTACGCCAGACATTACCATCTGACAGACCATATTAACTATAAGCGCTCGAAAAGATCCTTCACAAAATAATCATGGATAAAGGTTAGCCGCCTCTTACGACGCAAGCAGCAAGAGAACAGCTGCTGTTTTACCGGCTATTCTTTACCGAACACCGCGGTGTACTATCGATTACCGTTCAGTCTAATTCTGCAATGTTTCCATACAGAACCTCGCGACCAGATCGTTGGGGAAGTCGACCGGTTGGAAGTACACCATAAGCTCTTCCACCAAAATCTTGAATTTCGTTGAGAATCCTTCAAATGTTTCCATTCTGAAGTCGTTGTGATAAGCCATTATAGCACCTGTGGAACAGATGTTAGAGTTTCTTTTGTGTCTTATGTAATTACTGTAAAATGAGACATGATGAATCCTAGAGTTACAAGTTCTTATCGCAGAAAAAGAAAAAGCAGAATTACACTTAATAGATTTAATTGGCGAAATTAAGATCGTCATCTCATGTTTTATTACTCCTTATCTCCCTGAAGGAATTATTTCCACCATAAGAGGTTTAATTAATGCGAACATTTCATTATAATAAATAAAATAAGACACTTAATACCAATAAATTTACAAACTTTTTATGAACTGTCGAAACCCGATTCCCTATACATTTTGTATGACAATATATGACATACATTTATGTGGCATAGAAATAAAAATCTAGAATAGGTAAATATATTCTGCAAGCTTAAATGTATCTTAATACATAAGAATGTTATGTTATTAAAATAACCTCGATTTTTTTTAAACAATCTTTAATTTTAAATTATTACACTATTGAGTATTGGACATTGTATTGTCATCAGAACTGAAGGTGTACGCAAAATTTCAGCTCAACCAACAATTGGTTGAAAAATGGTTTGAAAGGACAACTTACATACATACATATGAACAGCGCAAGCTAAATAAAAGCTTGTAACAATGAGCTCACCTGCAATAAAAGCATACGAAGCTATCCACAACCAGACTTTCATTTTTTCAGATTCTTCCAGCTACTTCTAACTCTCTGTTAAAAAACAAAGAGTAACGTTAATTTCCAACAAAAAAATTAAATCGTGGATAAGCCCCATCGTATGAGGTCTTGGTTTCGATTCCCAGGTCAGGCAAAGTGTTATTGGGTTTTTCCATCAAAACTCTCAGCAGTAGCCTCGGATTCTAGATTTGTGCCCGGGTGATGGCAATAGGCTTGCCCCCTATTACATGGGACTTAAACATGACTGGCGAAATGTGGATGTACTAATGGGTATACCTCTGCCTAACATTTCGGAGATTACAGGCGTGATGTTATGTTATGTGAAGAGTTTTTAGTTTGTTTAAAAATGCTCTAATCTCTGAAGCTACCAGTCGGATTGGAACTATTCCTTTTGTTATTGATAGCCATTTAAGAGGATCAGGCACGTTAAGCTGTTGGTCCCGGCTGTCATACGTGGATCTTTGACAGTCGTTACGAGTCGTCAGAAGCTTGAAAGTCTGACAACCAGTCTTACCTAGGGGTATCGTATTCCTCGTTACTGGGTTGTGGAGGTCAGATACGCAGTCGCTTCATGTAAAGTACTGGTATTCAGCTGCATCTGGATAGACTGGAAGCCGACCCCAACATAGTTGTGAAAGGCTAGGCAGATGATGATGATTAGATTTCTCTCTAATAGAAATACTTACCAAGAAAGATTTTTCACGAGACCTAGGCCCGAATCTCTGCATTTTATTTTTAATATTTTAACTGTGGTTATCTTGTTTTATTCGGAGTTATTTAAATTCTACATTTTGTAAATTATTAACAGCTTATTATGACATTATAGTTTTTTTGACAGCGGACCAAAGATTTTGAGAAAGTAGTCAGGTTTAAGAAACAAGTTCGTATTATAATTCTACTAGGTTTTGCCCGCGATTTCGTTTGCGCGAAGGACGGTTGTACGTTGTACCTCTGCCTAACTCTTCGGGGATTACAGGAGTGATGTTATGTTATTTTAGGGACAATCTCACCTACTAAGGTAGGGAAGTATTTTCAAAAGTATCACTAACTCTTTGTCGCCAAGCGCTGGTATAACAGGAACATAAAAGGTACATTTCACATATTTTTCCCAAACAATAAAAACGCATGTGTTTACGAAATTAAGAATATAGGTATTTTTGGTTAATAAAATAAAAACTCACAGGTAAGGAAGGTAGTCTATAATAACTACGGTAATAATTATTTCTGCGTCGTTAGGTGAATAAAGTAACTATAGTAAAGATTTAAATAGGCATTATTTTGAACTTTAAGTGTACGATTGCGAAAATAAATCCAAGTCGATAAAGAGTGTGTAATCATGTAATGATACTATTTGTAACAACTTTGCGCAAAGTATTGTAATGTTCAAAATCGAATCATGGAACAAACATTAAAGTTGTTAAATGTACTTCTTGAACAGTTAGATTCTTCGGATTTGTAGTGCCTTCGGTTCTTATTGTAGTGTAGATTATTAAATTAAACTGCTTGATGGTTTAAAAAAACTATATATATGTATGTTTATTACTTATATATGTGATATTATATAATAAATAAAAGCTGCAATATTATTAGTCTTAAGTTATCTTGCTGCGCCCTAACAGGGTAATGTACTCATTAGTTCTAAGCCTAGCGTGTAAACCATGCTGTGTACATTGTGCATTAAATAAATAAATATTGAGGATTATTGAGAGTTAAGTGAATTAGTAAACTAGTGAACACTGTTTTGCGGTAAATAGATTAAGCGTGTTGTTGCGAGCGAGGTCCGTAGCGGAGAGGAGTGCCAGCTGGCTAGGATGGGGCACGGCGTTAACAATAGTCGAATTTTCCTGGTGCGATGAAAGAGTGCCTTTATTTAAACTCAGAAAAAGAAAAATTGCATCACTGTCTTTTACTTATCTCTATTGACGAAGTAATTATACACAGTAGATTTAGTTTCTACATTTCACCAGTTTTGTAAGCATTACAAATATTTAATAAGAACTACTACTATAAGCAGCTAGCTTTTGGCCGCGACTTCGTCCTCGTAAATGTCGGTGGCTATGTTCTTTTTTGGCGTTCAAACTTACCTTTCATCAACATCGGTTCATTGGTTAGGTCGTGAAAGCTTATCAGATATACAGAGTAACTTTCAGATTTATAATATTATTAGTATATTCGTATGAATATGCTTGCGATAAAAGACTGCCTCGTTGGTCTAGTGTTCGCAAGCGCGACTGCTGTGCATGAGGTCTTGGGTTTGATTTCCAGGTCGGGTAAAGTGATTGGGTGTTTTTATGAGGAATTTCTTATCAGCAGCCTCGGAGTCTGGATTTGTGCCCAGTTGATAGCAATAGGCTCGCCCCTTATTACATGGGACTTAAACATAACTGGCGAAATGTGGGTGTAGCTGTTTTTTTTTTTCATGCTTTCATGCTGGTTGGTCCCATAGTCAATGTTGTTCATAATGATGAGTACAATGACCCCTTTTCAGGTTTCTGGTATATTTTCAATGCTCCTGTATTTGCTTATCCAGCGGCATTGCTGTCGGTATTATTATATTAAGTGGATAATGCAGTAAGCTGCAATAGTATATAACCATACACCTCTACACCTCTGCCTAACCCTTCGGGTATTACAGGCGTGACGTTACATGATAACCATCAATTATGATTGTAGTATATATGTATACCTATATAGTAGCTGTTTATATTCCCTATTAAATAAAAATCAAATAAATTTTATCTAACGCATAATTTAAAAACGTTTGGTAATTACAAAGAAACATTGTGTCACCGTACTCAGTCAGCCTTTGATTCCACGCTAAGTAATTGATCTAAAACAAACAAGACATCTTCACTTATCAAAGAGCTCGTTCGCATTTAGACTCAGTTGATAAATGTTCGCGAAAGCTTACAAACGAGCAGTTTTGCCGTCATTAGGCTGTAAATGTGAAAACTATTCCAAATAATAGTTTACTTTAGAAAATGGGTTTTAAATAAATTTCTTGTTATCGGGAAACCAGTTTTTGGTTACCTGCTGTTTTAATGTCAAGTGATAGTAAGAAAATTAATGTAAAATAGTGTTTTTAGATTCTGTAAGAATTGTTTTTTTTTTATAATTAATTTGGCATCATGAAGTATTACTTCTTTTTCGGCGAAGGGAGCAAGATAAATCAAATAATATGTGCTGTGCTCAGTAAGTACATTTTTTAATTATTTTTAACTAGTTTCTGCCTGTGATTCCGTCCGCGTCAACGTTGATAAATTAACACACGGGAACCGTAAATTTTTTCGGGACAAAAAGAAGCCTATGTATTTTTGTAGACTAAATCCATCCCTGTGTCATATTACATCTAGACTCTGTTAGGTAGGTATTTTAACGTTATTGAGAAACAAACATTCGTCCAACCATACTTTAGTATTTATAGTAGTAAAATTTATTTAAGTTTGTAAGTAATGTATAAATGATACTTTATTTCTTACACATATCTAAAATTAGGAAATGTATTAGTTATGTTGATAGACAGTATTTTTTTTGTTACGATGTCCCTTTTACCCTATATAAAAATAGGGTATATTTAATATATAGCTAAGCTAAAAGGCACTTTTGAACGTCATAGAAAAAATAAGAATTGAATCTAGTTGCTTCTTCTAAAAGGTAGGTAGGCAGGATAAGTTTGGGGACTCTGGGTTTTGGAGCAATACCAAATAATACTCAAATATGTTTTTGAGTAGCCGTGGTGCTCTTCAAAAACAAAAGTTCATTTTAAAAAAATCTAGAAGTTATTTTGCTTCAAAAGTCTTTGTTCACTGACGCCGCTTGGCCCTGTTCCGACCGCCAGAGTCCACGGTCACATTAAAATCAATGAATAGTTTATTACTATTTATGAAGTGTCTGCGAAATATGGACCAAAAAATGAAACATAGTACTAGGTTCTTTAGTCTTAAATTGGTTAGTTGATACCATTAACAAATAACTCTAAGACATAATTTCTTTAAAGAAACACAAATTTTCAATTTGCTGTAAAATAAGGTTGTTTGTGGCTTTCAAAGCAATAAATAGTTAGTCATTTGAGAATCAGCCAAATCAGCCAAAAGTGATGCAAAATTTGATATTGCCATACAAAATCTATAGAAGAATTGCGTTTTGACAGGTCATAAAAAGTACGTCAATTAATTGGTGATGTCTACTGGCCTATTGGTTCTAGGGCTTGTGGTCGCAAACACGCCTAATTTACCTCCTTGAATTTGACAAAAATGCAAAACTGCACCTTATGTTATATTGCTTTAAGAATTTTAAACCGCCATTTTTTTTTGTCTGCAGTAAACTTGCCCGTATTTGCATACGGCGCCTGTATAGGATGGATGTCGCCGATGTCAGTGCTCCTGCAGTCCAAAGACTCGCCTAGAGGGATCCCACTTACAGATTATGAGGTCAGTGTTTAGGTAGATTTATTTTCCTGAACTGAACTGATTAACTGAAGAATGTTAGCATATTTTGATGGCCCAGTGGTTGAAGCGCCCGCCTCTCATGCATGAGGTTGTGGTTTCAAATTCGGGCAAGTACCATTGTGACTTTCATCAATTCATATGAAATACTTTCTATGTTTAAATCTTGGACATCACTGACATCGTTCCGTGCCTCGGAGAGTACGTTAAACCGTGGGTCCCGGCTGTCATACGTGGATCTTTGACAGTCGTTACGGGTCGTCAGAGAAGCCCAAAAGTCTGACAACCAGTCTTGCCAAAGGGTATCGTATTACCCAGTTAGTGGAGGTCAGATAGGCAGTCGCTCCATGTAAAATTCTGGTATTCAGCTGCATCCGGTGAGACTGGAAGCCGACCCCAACAAAATTGGGAAGAGGCTAGGCAGATGATGATGATGTCAGCAGCATATTCAGATTGTCAGATTTTAATATTCATTATTTTTTGTAGATATCATGGATAGCAGCAGCTCCTTACCTAACATGCGTCCCAGCGGACTTTTTAATGGCATCTCTGGGTGATAAGTTCGGGAGAAAGCTCACGTTATTCTTCATATCTGCTATTGCATTTGTAAGTATGGAATAAATTGCAAAGCTTATATTCGTATTCTATGGTTTACTCTCTTCTCCTATAAAGGATGGTAGGTGGTGGATGGGAATTGGGAAGGGTTGTTATATTCGTTACAAAGACTCTTACTATGAATGATGGACAGTCAACAAAACAGATCGGTATTCAGAGTCGTCAGGTATAGTTGGAATTTTCTTAGAAACCAGTGGTGTCTTCGATTTAAACTACTGTTTATTATCTACTTTTTAAATTAAATAACATTTTAAATACATACATAACATCACGCCTTTAATCCCCGAAGGGTTAGGCAGAGGTGTACTCATTAGTACGCCCACATTTCGCCAGTTATGTTTTTAGTCCCATGTAATAGGGGGCGAGCCTATTGCCATCAACCGGGCACAAATCCAGACTCCGGGGCTGCTGCTGAGAAATTCCTGATGGAAAAACCCAATAACACTTTGCCCGAACTGGATTGCCTGGGTAATTGAAAATATCTATCGGTTTCTAAGATAACTTCAAAAGATCCTAGATACCTGTCTGTTTTGTAACATATCAGTGATGAAACTTTATTTTCCAAATTACATAACACATAACATCACGCCTGTAATCCCCGAAGGGTTAGGCAGAGGTGTACCCATTAGTACACCCACATTTCGCCAGTTATGTTTTTTAGTCCCATGTAATAGGGGGCGAGCCTATTGCCATCAACCGGGCACAAATCCAGACTCCGAGGCTGCTACTGAGAAATTCCTGATGGAAAAACCCAATAACACTTTGCCCGACCTGGGAATCGAACCCAAGACCTCATGCACAGCAGTCGCGCTTGCGACCACTAGACCAACGAGGCAGTCCAAATTATTAATAAAAATACTCACTGTGATTCTTTCCCAGCAGTCATCCTGGCAGCCATTATGACGATGGTTATATTGCCGTTTTGGCTCCTTTTGGGGTAATTCTATCAGTTCAAAATGAGTAAATGTGGATACAAAAGTGTTTGTTGAGTTGTCCCTATAAATGACGTCACACATTCTCCATTCACAAATTGTGTTTCCAAAATATTAACATCACAAATTTTCTAGGCGTGCTGGACTATCAAACTGGCATCCATGGAAGTTTGGGCGTTTATCCTGGCTAGAGCATTGTTTGGGCTCACAATGGCAGGTTGCTACGTCACATGTCCTTTGTACACTAAAGAGATCAGCTCAGCAGAAGTCAGGGGAATGCTTGGCACATTGGTAAGTTGATGTTAAATATATAAAAATAAATTTATAATTATTTGAAAAATACATTGTTAATGGTGCCGATTCTCTTGGTAAACTAAAATTAGACTATTTCCATCTTTTTCTGTCCAATAAAACAAGAAAGAGACTAATGTAAATAAGAGCTGTCAAATTTAGTCAATCTGACACATCCATACAATTATAGTTGACATCTTAAAACGTATGGATTAAAAATACGGAAACGTTAAAGGCAAAACTAATTTGACATCGCTAACTTAGTTCTTTAATGTCACGGAATGTCACCGTCCTTTCCTTTCGCTGTATGTTAGTAAGAGATGTCAATTCTTTAAATTAAGTCTTGTTTGTGAACAAGGGAATCAGCACCAATATCTTGTATATTAGTTTGTAATATTCATATTATTTGAATTAAGACCATCCAGGTATTTCTGTGGTCATCCTTAAGGCTTAATACGGATATCACATACCTACAGATTTTCCAAGGAGGTGGCTCTTGTTTGGGTTCCAAACTTCCAATATATTACCTTGCAATTACCCTCGGGTTGGATTTGTTACTTGTGGTCTTTGCCATAACCGAAAAAAACCGGTGTGACAAATAATGAGTTAATAGGTGTGAAGAGATAGCAAATGACCTCTCCTATTGGCTAATTTGATTTGGCTAACAATGCACCGAACACTCTTTATAATACAGTAAAAAGCAGTTCGCATTTTCAATAAAACGTTGGTCCCTAAACTAGGTAGCCCCTGAATCTTGCGGCTGTGGCTTCTATGTCTATGTCTTCTATAAAATATGTATAACCTGATTTATTTTTTCAGGTGATCCTATTCCATACAACGGGTAACTTATTCCTCTACGTCATTGGCGACGCACTGAGCTATCGTACCATCCTATGGATATGTTTAGCATTGCCAACAGTACACCTTGTTCTCTTCATAATGATGCCTGAATCACCATCGTACCTGATAAAGAAAGGAGATACAGAGGTTAGTGCAATTTTTATATCTTTTTTGCTCATATTAAAGACTCATTCATCTTCATCATCATCATAGCAGTCGAAAGACGTACACTGCTGGACATAGGCCTCACCTAAAGATAGCGACCATCTCTTGGGAGGCTTCCCATACTGTACGGGAGGCTTCCCGGACCTCATATGGAAACGTAGCTCAGAAAGCAAAGGAGTGAGCTATACTCGAGGTCTCACTTCGAGATCGAATCAGAAATGAGAAGATCCGCAAAAGAACTAAGGTAACCGATTTCGTGACGGGATTCAAGACAGTTGAATCGTTTCTTTGGGACTCGTCGAGCCTCACTGCGTCGGCGCTTTTCTGGTGGTCGTCACTGTTGATTCTGAATGTCAGGAATTGCAGTGGTACGGAATAGAGTGATGGGCTTTTCCCGAAACAAAAGAACATTTTTAGAGTAGCTACATGATTCTGGCGGTAGACCTACAACCCAACCGTGTGAGCGCAAAGCAAACAGTACGTCCATATGAAAGAAAGAGGAAAGAAAATGCTTAATAGCAATACCGCTTTTCTAAACACACAATTGAAATTTTCCTTCTGTTCGACAATATTGACATCACACGGCATTATTTGAGCAGTTAGATAAAACAACCAAAGAACTTCAAACGTAGCTGCTGTTAATATTTAAACGAAAGATCTCCTTCAATAAAATAGACTTTGTTAAATAGATAACGTGCTTATATTTGACTGAATCACAATGATATATACTAAAATAAATTACGTAGTAGATATTTACATTATGACATAGATATCTACTGTGTATTTTGTTTTATCTTCTAAGAAGGAGGAAATTTTGGAAGCCTCTTTTTTGGGCTTCTCAAAACAGCTACATAATACAGAGTCTTGCCGTTTGGAAGAACATTAGCCGGCTACGTTGAAAATTAGCTACTTGAGTTTCGAGCCTTCGTGAACGGACCACGGCATTAAGCTGAGCGTCAGCCGTTTCACGCGGTAGTGGCGCGTATTTCTTACTTGTATTTATTTGTTTTTAATTTTTCAGATTAATATCAAATTTTATTTTGCTTTTGTGTACAATTTCTCTTTTTATGTTATGTGCGTCATTTTCGCGTAAATAATAAATTTTATCGTTTCTTAATATTTTTAATAGCACATTGTTAATTTCATCATCATCATCCCCAGATCACGTTACGTCCCCCACAGACGTACGTTCGTATGACGGTACGTCCCCTACAGATTTCCAATAATTGTTAATTTAACAATAATTTCTTTGCAGGAAGCAATCAGATCTATGGCATGGCTCAGATGTAGAAAAGAAGACGATCCTAAAGTAATAAGTGAAGTGAACCAGATAAAGAAGGAGCAAATGAAAGATGATGACAGCAACCGTTATGTAATAAAAGCTATTCGTAAGTGTTTATTGAATTATTTTAAGGTAGACAAACGTCTACAAATAACATAACACCACGCCTGCAATTCCCGAAGGGTTAGGCAGAGGTACCCATTAATACACCCACATTTCGCCAGCTAGGTTTAAGTCCCATGTAATAGGGGGCCTATTGCTATCAACCGGGTACAAATCCAGACTACGAAGCTGCTACTGAGAAATTAATAAATAATAATAATTTGATTAAGTTCCTATTTCTTTCCGGCTTCATAATATTGCATTGCAAAGTTAATACAAGCTTGTAAAAAAATAAATAGCCTTCCGAAAAACTTATACTATTACTAACATTGACAATGGTGCCGATTCCCTTGTTCACAAACTAGACTAAATTTAGAAAATTGACATCTCTTACTAACATACACATAGACATTAAAGAACTAAGTTAGAGATGTCGAATTAGTTTTGCCTTGAACTTCTCCGTATTTTTAATTCATACGTTTTAAGATGTCAACTATAATTGAATGGATGTGTCAGATTGGCTAAATTTGACAGCTTTTATTTACATAAGTCTCTTTCTTGTTTTATGGGACAGAAAAAGATGGTTAGTTTGTGACCAAGAGAATCGGCACTAATAATAAAGTAACAACAACAATTTTAGCGCACTGATACACAGCTGCGCACACGCACAATGAGATACAATTGGATGGCGTGCTTGGACATCTCAACGCTAAGTAGGCTTGATTGGAATTATTTGACTCGTCCACAACCAAAATAATATTCATTGAGCGAATCAAAACAGCTGATAATATTAGAGGGACTGACGACCCTGATATTTCAAGATCACTGTGGCCTTTTGTGACCTACTTCCTTATAGTTTTATATTCACCTTCGTTGTGTTCACATGTAGAATCAACAAGAATAATGTAACCAGGATTTTGTAAAAACCTAATTTAAAAGAGTGCCGTGGAGTTTCTTGCTCGTTCTTCTCCATAGAGGCCTACCTCCGTTTTGGAACGAGCAACTAGCTTCAATTTTCGGACTAACTGACAGACTCCTTGACAATTCAAAAGTGCCTGTAATCGGTCTAATTGAAATAAATGTTTTTTAACTTTTGACTTTATAGCCATACAAGCTTCTGCCGGTGACCTTGAAATGGTTTTTCTTTACTAGTATTAAATTAGTCAGTTACGTCTTTGATTACTGCTCCGCTCCAGTAAGATGCAGCGTGATGTTACATAGCCTGTGTTATGAATCATGAATCTGGCTATCATAAAAACTAAAAGTTTTTCTTTCCGACCTATTATTTAGTTAGCATTTAAACAAACACAGTTTGTTGATATTGGTATAAATATTTTAGTGATCTAGTAAATGGATAGTTATTATTATTTGACTTATTATTAGTTATTGTTATTGTGACTGCCTCGTTGGTCTAGTGGTCGCAAGCGCAACTGCTGTGCATGAGGTCTTGGGTTCGATTCCCAGATCGGGCAAAGTGTTATTGGGTTTTTCCATCAGGAATTTCTCAGTAGCAGCCTCGGAGTCCGGATTTGTGCCCGGTCGATGGCAATAGGCTCGACCGCTATTACATGGGACTAAAAACATAACTGGCGGAATGTGGGTGTACTAATCGGTACACCTCTGCCTAGCCCTTCGGGGATTACAGGAGTGATGTTTATGTTATTTTTATGTATTATATTTAAAAAAAAATCAAGGGCAGGCCTTTAATTTTTTTTTTATTATACCCACACTCTCTGTAATTATTAAATACAACAAAACGATTTTTTTTTCAGCGTCGTTTGACTCGCATAGCAATTTTTTTTTTAAATATTACATTTTCCTTTTCAGTACAAGACAAAATCCTGATCAGAGCCTTCGTGATAGCTATGGTACTCTCATTAGCAAGAGAGATGTGCGGTTCAATACCAGTTCTAAACTTTGCTGGAGAGATCTTCTTGAAGTCTTCAGAGGGTTCAGGCTTAGTTCTGACTCCTAATCAGCAAGCGATGGCTTTAGGAGCTGTGCAAGTGATTGGAGCAACTTTAGCATCATTCTCAGTTGAGAAAGCTGGGAGGAAGGTATGGTTTTAAAACTTTCTATCTTTAATAATAAAAAAAAAAAACAAAATAGCCAACCGCCTTTAAAAAGTACAAAGTAAAAAATAATTTTAATTTTGGAAATCGAAAGGCGGTTGTCGATTTTGTAAAAAAGTTTTTTATTTTCACTTTTTAGTTCAATATTACTTGTCGTTAATATTCGAAATTCTTATAAAAAACCCTTTCAAGAATCGATACATTAAATTTTGAAAAGTGGTAGGAGAGGTGTCGACTTTCTCCTTTCCCGTCTTCTTCAATCAGTAATCGACTACTCGTCTATGCGAAGCAATTTCACGGTGCTGTCATTTTAAAAGTCATTAAAATGAAACAATTTATAAGATGTGTTGTGACTTTAACGTGCATAAGGGCGAGACGCCACCAAAGCGGAGACGAGAAGAGATGTGTCTCACAACCAATCAGCTTGCGTCATTTTGACAGCTCAGCGCTTAGCTTCAGCACAATACATTAAGCTATTGGTTAATTACGAGACATATCCTCTCGTCTCCGCTTTGGTGAAGTCTCGCCCTTACTTTTGCTTCTGTCCACAGCCGCTCTTCATAGCCACAGCGTTCGTGTCAGGGTTGAGTATGTGCGCCCTCGCCTCCTGGTACGTTGCTCGAGACTACGATGTCTTTGCGCCAGCCTGGCTACCGGTCGTGGCTCTCTGTTTGTGCATCTTCTGTGACGCGCTTGGATTACAACCTGTCTCCGTCATTGTTACTGGAGAAATATTTTCTTTCAAGGTATGGTATCCAATATATAATAATAGAATATTTACGCTTATGCATCAAAAAAATATAATGACGGACTTAACTTAGGCATTGTTATAATATAAGTCAGTAGAGGAACGTGCTAAACTCCATAACTACTAGACCAATTTAAGCTACTTTTAAGTCAAATGTGCTAGAATACGTCACATTACATTAAAAAAATCTTGGGATGATTAAAAAAAATACCCACGATGTCGCCGGCCAAAGCTGTGATTGCCAAACTGCAATCATCAAGAGCTGCACTTTATGTTTACCCATCTTTTAAAAATAACTTAGTTTAGTTACTGTTAAACCTAGTCGAATTGCAAACGGTAACTAAAACAAAATCTGTCTAAATTTTCCCACATCCGCAGCGACCTTAGACTCTTTAAAGTTAGTAATATTCTCTTCCAACCAAATTTAATCAATTATAATAACGTCTTTACAGTACCGAGGCTCAGTAATGGCGACGACAATGTCAACTGCGTCAATGGCAGCCTTCCTACAAACGCTGTTCTTCAAACCGTTGGTAAATGCAGTGGGGACTCACGTAGCATTCTATTGCTATGGTGCAATCTGTCTAAGCACAACCATTTATGTATTTATTTATGTGCCGGAGACCAAACAAAGAATCTTGGAGGAGATCTATGAAGACTTAAAGACAAAGAAAGAGAAAAAGATTGAGAGAGAAAAAGCATTAGCTATTGAAGGCAAGGCTGATGCTTAAGACATTACGGTTATTCTGATCAATTACACTTTACTATAACTTCTGCTTTGTATTTTCATTTGTAATGTTTAACCTTTTTTTTTACTGATTGGCATTTTGTTATCAACCTTGGAGATTGTCGGCTCCTTTAAAGTGGCTTCAAAAGAGTCGACCTCCGCTTAGGGTGTCACTGGGGAGGACAGCAAGCGGATAGGCTGGATAGGTGCACTCCCTCTTCCCTCGTATAAATAATTGTCTGAAGGGATGGCAATCTAACACAACCGGGAAGAGGATCAGGTCAGGACCAACAGCAGGAACAGGGAGTGTCACATCACCAACTTCCCAACTTTTTACGGAATTTCTTAATAGAAAAACCTAATAACACTTTTTGCTTGACCTATATCGCTCGACTATCATTACTTAAGACATCCATTATTAAATTATGAAGAATATCTTTCCACTGGAATGTTTGCCAACATTGTGTACATTGATTTAGCTTTTATATTAATTACTTAGTTAGGGTCGTCGCTCATAATAACAGCACGGCTTCGACACAGCCAATAATTCGCCATGCAAGATAGGCCTTTAAAACGTGTCAGTTAAAATGTTTTTTATAATGACAAGAATAAAATGTGACGACTTGTGAGGGATGCACTGGTAAGAGACGGTAGAAAGGAAGAGGGAACGTACGACTCAATCCCACCGCAACAGAAAGGCAGCAGGATGCCTGAGGCGCTTAATGATCTTTGACTACCGTAAGAAGGGACCTGTGGGAGGCGAACTTGGGGCAGTTCACCGCTGAATATGCTATCGCAGGATAGGTGATATAATGAAGTAGGGCCCGCCAATCGTGGTCCAATACTAGTCGAGGATAATGCTTCAAGTGAATAACGGACTCCCAATACACGGTAATAGGAGGAACTATGGGCTTTAGTCTGTAAGTGTCCGACATAACCCTTTGTTCTCCCCAGACAGAGTTTATCCATGAGAAATACATACAGCACGAAATACGGTTGGATTTTTCGAAGCGATTGCGGTCGGCTCGTTGCCGTGTTGTCACAGTGAACGATGACCATTAATACTACATCGTATGGAAAAACACCATCGTTAGCGTTAATTAAATAGACCAACAACGATCTATCTAGCTCACTTACACTGACATAATTGCTTTCTACAGTACTAATCGTTTTAATGCCATAAAAAAATCTTCAACAATATGCGCCCTCAAACTAAAGTTTACATCAACAAAAACTTTTTGAGCATATTCCATTCTTTCTACTGTGTCAGCACTATATGCTGTACCCGAAAATATAATATCAATAATAATTATGTGGAAAAAATTACAGGAAAAAATATTGTGTTCGCTATATCCATGATTTCTGTAATGTTTGGTTTTTATTATGCTGTCATGAAGTACACTATTTTCAGTGTGGATACTTGGACAATTAACAACATCATTTATTTAAATTATTTGTTCAATTGTGCTGGAATATGTGTTATCAATTTGTACTACAGCCCGGCTGCTGTTCGTTTACTAGCAATATTATATGAGATTAGCAAAACTCTCTACATCAGCAGTGACACAAAAAAATTCAAGACAATTTCTGTATCTTTGATTGCAACCCTCATATTATTTTGTTTTCTCTTCGTAATTTTTAAAACTATTTTCGATCCATACTGGACATTCTTCAGAGGAATTTATGTATCAACATCTGTAATTTTGGACATAGAAATAGTTCAGATCATGCTATACATCCATATGCTGACATGTAAAATTAAGCACTGGAGTTTTAATATGAAGAATATTAATTTTGGAAATGGCAATGATGAAATAGCAGCTGATAGAGAAATGGTACTAGAAGAAATGCAAAATGCAATGATATCAATTTATGATGCTTGGGATCTCACGTTGGAAACATCTGGATTAAGTGTAAGTAGGTATACTAATAATTATGATGTTGTGATGGCCCAGTGATTCATGAATGAGTAGGTAGGTTCGAAACAGGTCAAGTATAAATGTGACTATTTCTATTTCATATGTACCTTCATCTTGGACATCACTGACATTTGTGAAGAAGAACATAACATAACATAACATCACGCCTATAATCCCCGAAGGGTTAGGCAGAGGTGTACCCATTAGTACACCTACAATTCGCCAGTTATGTTTTTAGTCCCATGTAATAGGGGGCGAGCCTATTGCCATCACGGCACAAGTCCAGACTCCGAGGCTGTTACTGTGAAATTCCTGATGGAAAAACCCAATAACACTCTGCCCGACCTGGGAATCGAACCCAAGACCTTAGGCTCAGCAGTCGTGCTTGCGACCACCACACCAACGAGGCAGTCACATGGAAGAAGAACAACATGGAGAGGAAACCAATCGCCAATTCGCCTTGAGCAATCTTGATGATGCTCGTGCCTTCTCAGTATGAGAATATGCCTTTGCTCTGCAGTGGGACAATAATAGACTGATATTATCATTATACTAATAGTAGAGGGGTTAACGGCATTACGCGATTCCCAAGAATGTTTTTTACTGCGAAACCACGAAACCATCAGGGTACTCAGTACTACTGCTATTTATATTAGACAAGAATGTCCAGCTTTGATTGCCTGGTGATCATGGTAACATATCAGCGTAACCAGTTGTGATATTTATTAACTAGCAACATTCAAATAATAATACAAAGTTTAATGTCTTTTTAAACATACCATTTTTCTTTTTAATGTTTTTCAGATCTTATTCCACTTTATAACCACGTTTGTGCAGACTTTGGTCTATGTGGGTGTTTTGATAACATGGTCAAAAACGCATTTTGTGAGTAGAAATTAGAAAAATGATTATTAATAGCTTATGTAGTGTGTATTTATAAGTGAATCTTTGACAGTCGTTACGGGTCGTCAGAAGCCCGAAAGTTCTAACTACCAGTCTGACCAAGGGGTATCGTAATACCCAGTTACTGGGTTGTGGAGGTCAGATAGGCAGTCGCTCCATGTAAAATACTGGTATTGAGCTGCATCCGGTTAGACTGAAAGCCGACCACAACATAATTGGGAAAAGGCTAGGCAAGTGATGAGCTTATGCAGATTATGAAGCAATAATCTAAACACACTCTTCAGCTTCAACACTGAATCATGCGCTGCTTTCAAGCTTTAAAAGGTCATCCAATCAAACCCATATTATGTTAAAGATTAGCAATGAATATAATCAAAGATCAGTGTGACGATCTGTCGGTACATTTATTATGTTATATTCACATGGAGCTTAGTTTTGGTTTGCAATAAATTAGTCTGTCGTTGACCCACGTATTTCATTGACGTTCCAATCAACAATAAATATATTCATGTTAAACTTTCAGGAGTATTCTGAAGCCATTATAATATTTGGAAAACTTCTGTGGTTAACAAAAGTGTTCCTTGTGGAGCTAGGACTATGCCTCGCTTGCGAAGCATTTTACGAAGAACTTCGAAAAGCACGGAGTACTATAGTGAGAAGGGCATCGCAGGACTGTAAGTATTATATTCTGCAAGACTATTTCTGCCATTGACAATGTGACATCGGTAGAATTAATGTTATTTTCTTAAATTATTTCAGTGCCATCAAAAAAAGTGTGGAAGAACGTCTATCGAGTGGTACATAAAGATTTTGAGAAGATGACCGCCTTTGGGTTATTCGATGTAGACGCAGCGACTCTGCTGAACTACTGCAACGTCGTAGCTACTTACACTATTGTTTTACTACAATTTGCTTTTCTTTAATATTTTAGATCGTCTGTGTCTACTTTTGTGCATTGTTGCTTTTCTCGCATTTCTTCAAAATAAATTTCTTTTTCATTTGTCCCCTGCACATTATTTATGTCTCCTTCTTCTCCCCTGAAAGCCTGCCGTTGCTGTTTGCTTTGCATACAAATAAGTCATTGTTAAACGATTGTCTTTCGCTCTATTTATTATGGTTTATTATCATAACTGTCGAAACACAAACTCAGTACGGCCTTAAAAGATACTTTGACATAACATTGTTTACACAATACAAATTAATATTTTTAATGGACTATCATTGGTCCAAAAATGTTTTAACTTAATTGCGCATTTGAGTCCGAATAACCAAAATGAAATGAAGTCCGTTAGAGATAAAAAACACTTCTATAAAAGAAAGAGTTATCATGTGTCGGCTCCATCGGATGACTTGGTCGACAAAGATGTACAAGCCATGCTTTTGCCTTTAAATCTCATGCACAATATTTTAATCTGCCCCAAGTATCGTATTAAGAATAACTTTATATACTCAAATAGCCGTGCAATGAAATTTGTGTCATTATGTGTTGTGATACTGTCCATTTTTTTATTCATTCATCGTATCTACGACCTCCATAACATCGAAGCTGTGAGAGTCTTTTTAACTATAGCGTATGTCAGCTCCTATTTAGACGCAGTCTTGTACTCAATCGGATTTGTCATCAATTATATTGGCAATGTTTTGGAAACGAAAACGAATATAATGTTTATCATGAAAATTCAAGATATACACAGATTTCTTAACAACGAGAAGTACTTTAAGCGTTTTACCGTTTGCAATTGGATCGGTGTCATTGTAATCTTTGGTAGTTATTTTATCGTGTTGGTTTACACTTACTGTCTATTTGAGCTATCCGTTACTTATTTATTTTATGGGATTTCTATGTTTTGTTTTGACTTAAATATTGTGTACGCTACCAGACTTGTACAGTTGTTGAAAAACAAAGTTGATTTATGGAATGTTCAAGCTCAACGCTTGCGACATATGGATCCAAGTGATAATGAAAGATGTTGTAAAAGAATGTTTCAAGCTTATGTTAAAATTTTGGAGTGTTACGAGATCTTCAAGAATTCATTTCAGTATATGGTATGTGACGTATGTCTAATTGTGTAAAATATTTCTCAGAAAACTTATGAGGAAATGCTCATTGATCTTTTCTTCATAGAAACACTCTCGCCTGTTTTATTTCTGGTTTATGACTTTAAAGTAGCTTTTCCCAAAGTGGGCGATAACGCCCCCTTGTGGGTGCTGCAGGCTTAAAGGGGGGCGGTAAGAGACCCAGAAACAAATTACATTGTGTAGAGCCTTGGGGACCAATTTGTAATTTTATCTACTAGGTGGTTTTTAAGTAAGTGATAAAATGGGGGCGATAGACAATAAATTATTCTCAAAGTGGCCAATAGACAAAATAAGTTTCTGAACCCTTGCTTTAAAGCAATGTTTTTTTTATAGTAAACAGTTAAAAGGTAAAAAAAAAGGAAATTTTTCGCACGCCGAACGCTCGCATGCAACAGGACTGATTTTGAAAAATCCATCAAAATTCGTAAACAGAAATTGTACCTAACACAAAATAATATTTGTTTTTGTTTTTGTTTTTCAGATCGTGCATCAGACCATAGAATTTTTTTGTAATACTTTATTAAAATTACAAACTTCAATTGTATTGTTGAAATTAGCTACAAACCAAATTGGAGGCGAAGTCGTACTTGTGAGTTAAATTTATTTTAAAACTGAACAAATAACGATGTATTCGAGATTCTCATACTTAACTACTGCTAATCATGGGGTCCTGAGTTCGATTCCCAAGTCGGCAAAAGGTGTTAAGGGGTTTTTCCAGGAATTTCTCACTTACACCGGACTTACAACCTAATTACTGCTACTAGAGTGTATCAGTAGTTTGATGCTTTGTTAGAACCGAACTACATACATACATACATAAACTCACGCCTTTTTCCCATGGGGATAGGCAGAAACTACAGAACGCCACCTGCTACGATCCTTACATACTCCATTCGCCTCCTCTACGTTCATACATCTCGTGACCTTTCTGAAGGACTTCGCCAATAAAGTCAGTGTAGGTCTTCCTAGGGCGACCCCTCCCGGAACCGAACTATCGCAACTGAAAGTTTCAGTAGTTCGGTCAACCGGACTAACTAACCGAACTACTACTACTAGAGGGACATAACACCCGTCTAGTCGGAGGATCCTTCCATTTCAACGAAGGATGAGAAACTTTACACTCAGTTTCTCATGCCTCTGAATCTCCATTAAGATAAAATGGACACCGTGACCAATATTCGGCCGAGAGGATATTATTCTTACTCAAGTATTTTTAGACAGCATCGCGCACCGCCGCGGTTGGCGGTGAAGCGGATCTCATGTTGCATTGGCCTCGGATTCACTCCACCAAAGCGGAGACAAGAGGAGATGTCTCGTAATTAACCAATAGCTTATTGTATTGTGCTGAAGCTAAGCGCTGAGCTGTTAAAATGACGCAAGCTGATTGGTTGTGAGACACATCTCTTCTCGTCTCCGCTTTGATGGAGTCTTGCCCAAACAGTTCGAGCGGCACAATCCGCTTTACCGCCACCGCCCTCTGCGGCGTTGCGCGGTGCCTTGTGTTAATCACCTTGATCAACCTTTGTTGCAGTTTTCAGCACTATATTCTACAATTTGTTTCTACATCTGGGTTGCACAGACTTTGATATATGAAATATATTTGAGCTTGTCTTGTGAAAAGTTTTACATTGCCATGAATGAAGTTCAAACATCATGTACCATTATTTTGAAATCTGATTGTACAGGTAATTAAAGTCAAAGTCAAAGTCAAATCATTTATTCATTATAAGACACTTTTGAACGTCATATACAAGAAAAATAAAAGAATTGATGGTTCCTAAAGGTATGTATGTATGGAGAATAATGGGCAAGAAATTCCTCCATAATTATGTACTCCTATAATAATCATTTTTTTACAATTTCCATACAGACTTATAATAATATTACATAATGATGTAATATAGAGAATGTATCCATACTAATACTATAAAAGCGAAAGTGTGTCTGTCTGTCTGACTGTTACCTCATCACGCTTAAGCCACTGAACCGATTTAGGTGAAATTTTGTATAAAGATAGTTTAAGACCCGGGGAAGGACATAGAATAGTTTTATCCCAGAAATCACCCCTAAGGCGGTGAGAAGGAGGGGGGGTGGAAGTTCGTATGCAAGTACGATATAAACAAGTTCCACGCGGACGTACTCGCGGGCAAAAGCTAGTGAAAGAATAATTTATCACTGATACGGTACGGTGCAGCGGTGCCGAAACTATGACTTCACTGATTTGGGTGAATCAAGCTTTTGTCCATCAATAAATTCTACAAAGTTGCTTATACCAATTTACCTTGCATTTGTTTTTAATATTGTAAAATATTATTCAGGCCACGCTGCCAATTTAGGGTATCCTGTAATGGTTGTGGTGTTGTTGTAAAACATAAATAAATAATTAATAATATAATGACTGCCTCGTTGGTCTAGTGGTCCCAAGCGCGACTGGTGTGCATGAGCTCTTGGGTCCGATTCCCAGGTCGGGCAAAGTGTTATTGGGTTTTTCTATCAGGATTTCTCAGTAGCAGCCTCGGAGTCTGGATTTGTGCCCGGTTGATGGCAATAGGCTCGCCCCCTATTACATGGGACTAAAAACTAACAACATAACTGGCGAAATGTGGGTATACTAATAGGTACACCTCTGCCTAACCCGTCGGTGATTACAGGCGTGATGTTATGTAAATAAATAAAATTACAGATGCTGAAAAAAAAGTTTGCAAGAACATAAAACGTCTACATCGAGCGACATTCAACAAGGTGAATGTCTGTGGAATGTTCCACGTTGATGCTACATTTCCATTAAATATGATGGCTTTACTAACTAATTATGCAGTCGTTATTCTGCAATTTGCATTTTTGTAAGCCTAATTACACTAATTGACTTTGATTAATAAATTATTCTTTCAATTTCTTTTTTTTTAGTGGGTGTACAAATGTGTACACCTCTGCCTAACCCTTCGGGGATTATAGGCGTGATGTTATGTTGTAATAAATTATTTTTCCTATTATTGACTTTTTCTTGTGATCCATCAGGTAAGCTACGCTTGCCGGGGTTGGTCCGTGGATGGGTGACTATCTTATACACCGAGACTCCCCCACACCTCGGAAAGTACCTACGTTAAGCCATTGGTCCCGGCTGTCAAACGTGGATCTTTGACAAACGTTATGGGTCGTCAGAAGCCCGAAAGTCTGACGACCAGGGATCAGATAGGCAGTCGCTCCATGTAAAATACTGTTATTCAGCTGACATTTACGTGAACGAAGTCGCAGGCTAAAGCTAGTCGGTTTATGTATATGAACAATTTCTTTGCTTTTAACCTATTATCAATTAGAACTAAAATGTTATTAAACGTATTTGTTAATATCAGACACTTCAATTAATTGAGCTCAAAGTTCTAATGTCTCAAGAATCGACATCCAATTTTACTTACTATTATAAATGCGGTAGTTTGGATGTGTGGATGTTTGTTACTCAACCACGCCAGAACGGCTGAACGGATCTGGATACAATTTGGCACAGCGATAGGTTATAGTCTGAAACAGCAATGAGCTTCTTAAGTTACTTTTCCCATGGGATAATACTCGTATAATCAAAAATGACGCGGACGAAGTCGCGAATAGAAGCTAGCAATACATGAAACTAATCTTTGATTTTTGATCAATTACTAAAGTGTCTTTTATGATAAGTATTCTATGGTTATTTCATTGATTAACGTTTTTGTCGATCATCAGAGTTCCACACAAAATGGAGTCGTCTAGACGAAAGAAAATTCGTAAAATTAGAAATAATGTTAAAGGTTTTAAAGACTATAGAATTGATAAAGATATGAAATCGATGATTTTACCTTTAAATTTAATGCAAAATTTGACATTCTGCCCCAAATACTCTATCAAAAACAATCGTTTAACTCCCAACAGCCTCAAATCTAACTTCATATCATTTTTAGCATCATTGTTCTTGACATGTATGTTTGCATTCCGAATGTATATGTTCTTTTTGGCCGATAGACATAGCAATATGCTGTCGCTTTTCATGTCTCAGATGGCTTGCATGACATACTGCATCGGATTCATTATGAATTTCACAGCCGGTGTTCTGTTAACCAATCATAATATAACATTAGTATTAACCATTCAAAAAGTTCATAGATTTCTTAATAACAAAATCAAATTCGAACGTTTTATTATTTGGAACTGGATATCAGGTTTCGCCATTTTGAGCTTGTATATAATTTCTGTTCCCTATTTTGCGACTATGTTAAACCTACCGTTTCACTCCATCTTTTGTATTACATTGGTGATCTGTTTTGATATAAATCAGATCTACGCCATCAGGATAATGGAGCTGTTCCACACCAAAGTAGAACTTTGGATTAATAACGTTTTAAATTTACGAAATTTGGAAGAGAGAGAAAAGTATGCTCATTGCAAAAGTATGTTTTATGCTTACTATAATGTACTAGAAAGTTACCATATTTATCAGACAATATATCAAGAACAGGTAAGGATCTCAATATTATACTATTCGAGTCTATGATTTCAAAAGTCAAAGTTTAATCATTTATTTCAATAAGACCATTCAAATACACATCGTCATTTACAAGAAAAATAAACTGAGTAGGTAACGTTCCTATAGTTACCCCTTTCAAAATATAGTTACCTACGTATGGAAAAGAATGAGCAAGAAACTCCATACTTACCTACCCCTTAAAAGAATTGAATTATAATAATGTATTATATTAATTCAATAATTATATGAATTTGAAGATGATGTATCTATAATGAAATCAGTTTAAGTACTACAATGCACCAAGTGCTACAAAGTAAAAATTTAGAGCAAAATTTATTATGTTATTGTCTAAAATCACAATGTTATAGTAAAGATGCAAGATCTTTACTATAATAATATTGTGATTTTAGACCTAACATTTCAAAAGACATTGTATCAGTGGGTCAACCATGGTAATCAGAATATAGTATTAATATCATGTAATATCCTAATATTGATTTTAAAAGAGTGTCCATGCAGTGTCTTTTTCATTCTTCTTCTCCGGCTTAAATTTCAGCCTGACAGACTTCTTCACCGTTCAAAAGTGCCCGTAAATTGTTTATCTCTATATAGGATAAAAAACAAAGTCGCTTTCCGCCACGTGTACGCTTAGATCTTTTAAACTTCGCAACGAAATTTCATCAAGAGAAAGATTTATACGTATAGTTCTGTATCGTTCTATATCTGTGCGAAGCTGGAGCAGGTCGCTAGTTTGAAATAAATGGTTTGAGTTTGAGTCATTTCATAATTTAATGTCTGTTTTCTAGATCCTGCTTATCATTTTACGTTTGATATTTCATTCATTACTTCACATTCAAGGGACAATAGTTGCAACGACAGTAGAAGGAAAATATTCAGTAAGTAACTTCAAAAACGTTTCATTTCTGACCATTTCAAAACTAAGGCGATTAACACACGGCACCGCCCACCGCCGCGGTAGGCGGTGAAGCGGTTCTCATGTCGCATTCACCTCTATGAAATCGATGTCTTACACAAGTACACCGCCCAAACGCGCTGTCGAGCGGTGCTATCCGCTTTGCCGCCACCGCCATCCACGGCCGTGCACGGTGCCGTATGTTAATCGCCTTATTTAAAGTGTTTTGATCGTTTTTAAGGATGAAGTCAAGGTCACTTGAAATCGGCTAAGTGTGAGTTTGACTAAATCACATGTGTCACATTATCGCATCTAGACTCTAAACTGCCGAACCGATTTTAATAAAAATCTTACAGCTTGAAAGCATTTCAGATTGAATTTAATGCTGGTTTAAATGTATGTGTATGCTGTATAACGATTGAGTAACAAGCTCATTATAAGAGTAAATGATATCGATAATTCAAATATTTTTACAGTTTTTACATAACATAACATCACGCCTGTAATCCCCGAGGGGTTAGGCAGAGGTGTACCCATTAGTACACCCATATGACTGCCTCGATGTAGTCGCAAGCGCGACTGCTGTGCATGAGGTCTTGGGTTCGATTCCCAGGTCGGGCCAAGTGTTATTGGATTTTTTCATCAGGAATTTCTCAGTAGCAGCCTCGGAGTCTGGATTTGTGCCCGGTTGATGGCAATGGGCTCGCCCCCTATTACATGGGACTAAAAACATAACTGGCGAAATGTGGGTGTACTAATGGGTACACCTCTGCCTTTTACAGTCTTTGATGCCGACAATAATACAGTCACTTTGTTTGTGGATGGGAAAAAATGTGGCTTTGCAATTACTATTGAGCTGGCATTGTGAGAAATTTTATCGTGCCTTGGATAATGCTCAAGACTCATGCAAGCTACTTTTGGGATCCAACTGTTCAGGTATTAAATTTTCACATAAAAATTGAGCTTGCGAATATTGTGATGGTATATGAGTCGTGGAAATTAAAGTATAATCACTAATAACATTTAAAATTGATTTTGTAAATCAATCTTAAAAAAGTTGAAACTCTTGACCTTCAATATTTCAGTAATGGTTGGTTTTTAGGGTTCCCAGAAGAACACACTTCAATCTATCAAGCTGAAATTAATATCAAATACTCAGGTCTGCTACTCCTTGGAGCAAAGTTCTAAGACAACTCGCTAGGGAATCAAAAGCTATAGGGGACTTCTCGTTTTGGCATGAAGCAATCAATGCCATGTAGCACAAGTAAAAGAATAAATCCGAAAACCGTAATTTTGTAGTAATAATATTAACATAATCACAAAAGAATACTTTTTGCGATTATGTTATTTACTTGTATGTTGTGTCCAACTCGTACTTGGTCGGTTTTTAAAAATACCTTTTTGTTTCCAGAAACGGAAAGAAGGCTGTTCAAGAATATTCAGCGATTGCATCGCTCAACATTCAGCAAGCTCAGCGTTTGTCGTCTGTTCTACGTGGATGTTAAACTACAGTTAAATATCATAAGCCTTATTAGTAATTATGCTGTGATCCTACTACAGTTTGCATTTCTGTAATTCATTGAAGCTGGAAATGTGAAATAACGTAAGGGACATTTGGTCGAAAATGTCCTTTTAGACCAACTTTCCCTATCATAATGGTCGAAAATGAGTTCCGACCAAATGAAAAAGTTACGTTATTTCATATTTCCAGCATCGTCGTAGTTCTCACATTCATAAACTCACGCCTTTTTCCGATGGGGGTTGGCAGAAACACAGAACGCCACCTCCTACGATCCTTACATACTCCTTTCGCCACATCTACGTTCATACAAGCACGCCGGTTAAGAGTACTCCGCACCTGACCTTTCTGAAGAACCTTGCCAATAAGTCATAGCCATAGTTAATTTTTCATTTTAAAAATCGGGTAACTTTTATCTAGTCATTTATTATTTTGTTTTTACCGTCCTTTTCCTATTATATATTTTGAGTTCATCAAATATTTGTATTTCATGTTTAAGTTTAATTACTTAAGTTAGATAAACAATACACTAATAAATTGATGTGTGGGGTTTAATCTGTATTAGTTATTTAAACCCGTCAAGCGCCGCACGTGCGTTTATCTATGTACCTATCGTTATAAGTGCCCATATGGTGTATGCGACATTGGACGGTTAACTTTAAGCCGTAACATTTATAAAAATGTCTTATAAAATAGAATCAAGAACAAGAATCAGTGTCTGCTTGTGTAATTACGTAGATAAAGATGTGCAGACAATGTTTCTACCTTTAAATCTAATGCAAACCATTTCGTTAAATCCCATGTATCAAATGACGAATAATTTCGTAAATCCAAATGATTTTACAAGTAACCTTATATCATTGTTTGGACTCCTTATTTACCTGACGTTAATTTTTTACCGATTTGGTACCGTTTTGCTTGACGAAAACATGAGACGATATCAAACTGATAATTTTCTCTATTTCGCTATTGTTTTCGACTCTCTTTTCTACGCTTCTGGCTACGTCATGAACTGTTTCTTGTACATCGTTTATTCAAAAGATAACGTTGTATTCATATTGACTTTCCAAAAAATTCATAGATTCATTCAAGATATTGCCAGTACTAAATTGGTGGTTACTAGAAATTGGTGTAATGTGATTTTGCTTATAGTTTTCCATATCTCGACCTGTATTTACGTATATATAGTTTACTTGCGTCCTCCGTGGTACGTCATTTGCTACGTGTTTGTTTTACTGACTTTAGACTGTAACGCAGTTTATGCGATTAGTTTGATTAAGATACTGACAGAAAAAGTAGTACAATGGAATACAAAAGTTTTACTTTCCTTGATCGATGGTAGCCGTGTAATGAGATGTTACAAAATGGGCCACGCTTATGTACAAATATTGGACTGTTACAATATTTATAAAAAAGTTTTTCAGTTACCTGTGAGTAAAGACAAAGTCAGACTGAACACCGTCGAGACTGAAGTCGATTCTTCGCCCACAAGATTCATAGTTGTGAATAAAGGTTTATTATTATAAAAAAAGGTTAGTGTAGGTTCAACTGGTGAACGTCCATCGCCCCCCAATCATCCGAACCTGAGGTGGCGGCGCGTAGTGTTCCACGCGCGCTACTTTTTGACGTCGCAGGGTGAGTTAAACACCTCTCTCCCCTCTATCTTGAGGAGGACCGCAGAGGCGGACCGGCACCAGTTTGGGATCGCGGAAAGTGCGTACTTTCCCATCTTCTTCTTCTTATCGAGTGGGTGGTAAGGCCTTACGACCCTACACACCCTAGTGTCAGAGTTTCTAAACCGCCTCAAGGGCCTCTGACATGGTTTGAGTGGAACAGTAAGTCCAGGTTTCCTCACGATGTTTTCCTTCACCGATGCCATTGATGTCCAAGATAAACTTAAGAAAGTACGTATGAATTGAAAAAGTCACATTGGTACTTGCCCGGATTAGAACCCACAACCTCATGCATGAGAGGCGGGCGCCTTAACCACTGGGCCATCACGACACTCCCACTACACTCCCATAATCCCATAATGTCAGTAAGAGTCTGACAGACCCCTCCGCCCTCTCCAAGGCAATGGACATCTATTCTGTGACCTCCGCAACGACAAGATTATAATGAAAGAAATTATTCACATCTACTATGAGCCCTGTCGGCGAAGTGTCCCGGTGGAGTAAAGTCTTGCCGGTGTTCAGTCTGTGGGCGTTTAGTCGTACACTCCTTTTGATAAAGAAAGTTTACAACTTTGAATACTTAATGAATCGTTATTTTTAGGTACTATTTCACACAGCAGAAACTTTTTTCCTAGGTTTGATAAAAGTTCAAGTCTTGATTGATTTTTTGCATGTTTATTCCAAAAATCCAGAATGTGTAAGTTTATTTGATATACTTTTTATGACTGCCTCGTCGGTCTAGTGGTCGCAAAGCGCGACTGCTGGGCATAAGGTCTTGGGTTCGATTCCCATGCCGGGCAAAGAGTTATACCACGGCCCTGGAACATAAAGAGTATTAGGAGGAACACGGATGGGTTCAAGTCAGTAAGAGTCTGACACTCCTTACCGCTCCGCCCAGAGTGGAAGAAGCCATTTGAAAATTTTCCATTCTTAAAAATAAAGGTTCGGGCAAAGTGTTATTGGGTTTTTCCATCAAGAATTTCTTAGTAGCAGCCTCGGAGTCTTGTGCACAGTTGAAGGCAATTGGATTGCCCCCTATTACATGGGACTTGAACATAGGTGAAATGTTGCTGTACTAATGGGTGCACCTCTGCTTAACCCTTTGGGAATTACAGGCGTGATGTTATGTTATGTTTAATATTGTGTTTTCAGGAAATTACCATTGTACAGGGTTTGCTTTACGCGTTCATGTTGAAGTGTTTAGTAATACAAATCGTTCTCTGTTATTATACGCATGCGTTCTATGATGCCATGAAAGTCTCACAAGATTCGTGCATCCTTGTATTAGCATCAAATTGTACAGGTAATAATACAATTTCTAGTTATTTAATTTTAAATATATTTAATAATAAAAATGATAGCACTCTATTACTTACCCACTGCAGGGCAAAGGCCTCTGCCAAAGGGCATTGATCACCGCACTTGCTCAAGGTGAATTGGCGATTACAGACTTACTAATAATAGCTACTTAATAACTTAGTTATAGCTATAATAGCTTATTAACAGCTACTATTTATTTTCTACCTATAAATTGTATCCAGTGAATAACGCAGTGAATTTCATAAATGAGTTTTAAGTTTTACTATTAGAATACTATTATTATGTAATAGTAATTTTCCCCAAATAAATTAAAGGCTCAAAAGAAAATGGCTCGCCCCGTATTACATGGGACTTAAACGTAACGGGCGGAATGTAGGTGTACTAATGGGTACACCTCTTCCTAACCCTTTAGGGATTACAAGCGTAATAGAATCGATTCTATGACAAAATCGCTCGATTGCTCAAAAAATCTTTTGTGTTGAGAAAAGGCTAGGCAGATGATGAATCTTTTGTTTTTACAGCGGAGCAATATAAAGGAAAATATGTAGGAATATACAGTGATTCATTAAATAAACCATTCTACGATAAAGTCGATTGCTCAAAAAATCTTTTAATCTTTTGTGTTGAGAAAAGGGTAGACAGATGATGAATATTTTGTGTTTACAGAGGAAGAAAGGAAGTCATGTAGGAATATCCAGCGTTTGCACCGAGCGTCGTACAGCAAGATGAGTGCATTTGGCCTGTTCTACACTGACATAAGTCAACCGTTGAGTGTTCTGGCACTTCTTAGTAACTACACTGTTGTATTGTTGCAGTTCGCATTTCTGTAATTAGTGAATGAATAAAGAATTGGTGTTTATTTTATATTTCGTTTTATTCATAATTTCTATCCGAAGCAATAAGTCAAAAGTCAAAGTCAAAGCCAAAGTCAAAGTCAAAGTCAAAGCCAAAGTCAAAGCTAAGGTCTAAGTCAAAGGGCAATGTCATAAGAAAAAGGCTCGCGTCACTGCCTACCTTATACAGAGAAGATACGAGCGTTGATCACCACGCTTGCTCAAAGCGGATCGGCGGTTTCCTTATGATGTTTTCCTTCACCGAGAATTATTATCAGCCTTAAGTAACTTACAAATTAATTACAAATATGAATTTGAGTGACATCAAATAAGTAGAATAATTAAATATTAGAAAACAAACTTCTGCCCGCGACTTCGCCCACATAGAAGTTGAGTACCGTAAAACATGAGTACTCTGCAAGAGTTTAGCTTTATTTCAGTTAAAGTTTTTTTTTGATTGGTTAAGTAATTCTGCCTACTACTTCTTACAGACAAACAACCAAACAATTTTACCTCTCCACGAAATTAGTAGATAATTATTATTTCTTCAGTAAGTACTAGGAAATAATAAATGACCCACTGATCGATTATTTTACCTTTACAACATCAATTCACGATAAACGACCGTGCCTCAAACATGTTTTCGACTCTCAAAAAGTATTTTAAATCAAACAGAAACGAAAATGTACCAATACTCTTAACAAACAGAGTCTCAATACTTGACAACGTGATTGAAGAAGATTTACAATCAGTACTAAGACCATTGAATCTGATGCAGAGTCTTTTCTTGTGCGCGAAGTACTCTATTCGTGATAACATTGTCACTTCTAATACTTACATTTATTACTTCGTAAAACTGTTTTGTTTGCTCTTATTTCAATCTGGCTGTTTATATCAATTTATTACTGCATTCAATTTGTTTATTCACCCATGGAGGTCTACCAGTTTAGTGCATTGTACCTGCGTTACTTTTGACTTCTTCTTCTTCTTAATTGGCGACTTAATAGATAGCATTGCAAATATCATGCACAGTCATTACAATAGATTGCTAGTCTACAAAATTCAGCACGTGCTTAAAGTTTTACAAGTCAATAAGGATAATCTTAGAGAATTCGTTGTCTGCAGCTGGACTTACGTTATCAACTTACATATGTTTAGTATCACTTTTGTCATTTGTTATTCTTTTGTTTTCGATGTACACTGTTACGATGTTGTGTCGATTTACGCATATATCGCCTTCGATATAAATATTGTATATGCTTCTTTGGTATTGAAATTATTAGAGAGATTGATTCACGTGTGGATTGAGAGAGTTCAAAATTCAAGAATTATTGAGGATTCAGGAAGTGAAGGTTACTGGAATATTATGTTTGATGTGTACCTGAACATACAAGAGATATGGATAATTACAGAGAAAACCTTTCGACACATGGTAAGTGAGACTATGTTATCTATATGAATATAGTAAAGCCGTAACGATTTTTTGTTTGTTCGTTTATTTGTTTAAACGCGCTAATCTCTGGAGCTACCAGTGCGATTAGAAAAAATATTCTTGCATATGATAGCCAGATTCAAGAAAAATAGTAAAAGTTATAAAACATCGCGCTACGGTTTACGGGAGCGAAGCAGTTACCAAAAATGTAACTTACAACTGGAGACTTATTAAATGTTTTTCTTTTCAGATTTTATTCTACATTATATTAGCAGCATATCAAAGTTTACGGAACTTAGTAATGGCATTAACTTTAAGAAACTATGTAGCAAGAGGTGTTATCAGAGTGAGTACTGTAGCTGTCCTGGCTGTTTGAGCCATATGCAAACTATTTGCTATGAGATGAATATTTCTTTTATATTTAGAATAGAAGCAGACCGGGTGTCAGCGGCTGTCAAGCCTTAGCTAAGAATTATTAATTAATAATTTAATTTAAAAGTGAATACAAAGTTTAAAGATGAATAAGTCTTTCAATAATAGACAAATATCCCGGTACAAGTAACAACCCACGTCTGGGTGTTACTGGGAGTACTTAGTAACATGAAGCATGGCATGAACAAACTATTAAGCTCAATCAAATATGGTGAAGATGATATATCACATAAAAAACATATCACTTAGCCAAACTGCCCATGAAACTATGTAATTATGAGCAAACATTTTTGCTGGAAAACGATTTTTTTTTTGTATGAAAAATCACTTGTTAAAATATAATTTACGCACTGATTGCCTTGTTGGTCTAGTGGTCGTAAAGGGGGACTGCGGAGCATGAGGTCATGGGTTCGATTCCCAGGTCAGGCAAAGTGTTATTGGGTTTTCCCATCAGGAAATTCTCAGTAGCAGCCTCGGAGTCTGGATTTGTGCTTTGTGTGCTTTGTGCCCGGATAAGCTCGCCCCCTTTTACATGGGACTTAAAACATAACTGGCGAAATGTGGGTGTACTTATGGGTACACCTTTGCCTAACCCTTCGGGAATTACAGGCGTGATGATGTTATGTTTAACTCACTCACAATATTGTACTTTTGGATGTAATTTACTGCTTAGTGTATTATTTCTAGCTTTAATAAACTATCTATTCGTGTCACTGTTTCAGTATGAGATTCTACTAATCTTAATTCAATGTTGGAACCTGAAAAATATCATCGTACTTATTTGTTTGAGTAAGTCATGTGAGAGATACTATGCTACAATGAGAGAGGTTGAGAGTACCTGTGTTCTGCTTATGAATACAAGAAATTGTTCTGGTAAGAATGGTCAATGTTCTACAAATATTGTTCTTATTACCTGTATCTCATTGCCTTCGGCCTTGGTCACTATAGAATTAGATGACCTTTGACAGTCTACCCAAAGTCAAAGTCGAAGACAAATCATTAATACAAATTAGATCACGTAAAAGCGCTTTTTGAATGTCAAAATTTATCAGAGTCAAATGAATAGTTTTAGAACCAAAATAATGAGTGTTTTGGCTTTTTTTAATTTAGCAGTAACTAAATAACTAACCCATGAGTAAAATATACAAATTATGCTAAAGTGGTTTTAAATAATCGTACTCTTGTAACAAATAAAGTATTTTATCACAGATCCAGAAAAACGAATATGCAAGAACATCCAAAGAGTACAGAAGTCATCATTCAAGAAGATGAGCGCGTGCGGCTTGTTCATCATAGACGCTGAGCTACCTCTACAGTTGGCAGGCTTCATTACTTTTTATGCTTTTCTTTTATTACAGTTTGTGTTTTTGTAATTAAAAAATTCCAGCCTATTTACTGTCCCACCGCAGGGCAAAGGTCCCTTTTCATACAAAGAAGGCACGAGCATTGATCAGCACACATGCTCAAGAAGGGTAGGTGGTTCCAGACTTATATTAATAAGTATGGAATCACTGACGGTTTCTCCACGATGTTTTCTTTCACTGATGTCAGTAATGGGCAAGATAAACTTAGAAATTACATATGAATTAAACAAAGTCATATTGCTCTTTACTTTAACTCGCAACCTCGTGCATGAGACGCTGCCTTAACCACTGGGCCATCACGACATCATCTGTAATTTGCTCGTTAAAAAATAATTACGAATATGAATTTGAATGACAATAGGCCACTTAAATACCAAAAACCAATTGCTTTAATATCAGTAAATACTATCTTATTACTTATTGATCGATTGGCTTTTCTTTTATTTTCAACGCAATTCACAATAAACTGAAGACTAACATGTTGTCGAATTTAAAAAAATATTTTAGATCAAACAAAGTCACTGTAATTAAAGAGAATGTATCGTCAGTCTCATCTAACAGAATAGTTCATAATAACGCGATTGAAAAAGATTTACTATCAGTACTAAGACCGTTGAATCTGATGCAGAGTCTTTTCTTGTGCGCGAAGTATTCTGTTCAAAATAACGTTATCTATCCTAAAACCTATATTTACTGCTTTGTAAAAGTGTTTTGCATGCTTACGTATCAAAGTATTGGTTTCTATAGTTTAATGAATTCGCTAATTGCACTAAGTCATCCATGGAAGGATAACAGTTTGTTTAACTGTACGGGTGTTGCTTTCGACTTTATCTTCTTCTGTGTCGGGGATTTAATAAACGGCTTCTCTCTCATTATGTTTCGCTACAACAATATCTTGATGATCTTAAAAATCCAACGCGTGCTTAAAGTCTTACAAATAAACGGCTACTATCTTAGGCGTTTCATTATCCGTAACTGGACTTGGGTTATCATTCTAAATGCTTATTGCATTATTTTCGTCACTTGTTTCGCTATCATGCGTTCAAGGATTGTCGACAATATAAGAGCATATGCCTGTATCGCTTTTGATATAAACGTTGTATATGCTCTGGTGATATTTAAGTTATTAGAGACAATGCTTCGTGTGTGGATCGAAAAAGTTCAAAACTTAAGAAACAATGAGGAGTCGAAAAGAGACGAGTATTGGAATATTATGTATGATGTATATTTGAATATACTGCAGACGTACGTGATTGTTGGGACGACATTTCAAATAATGGTAGGTAAAAAGACATTTTTAGATTAAGTATATTTGTGTAAGAAAATTAGATCTAGTAACTAAAAAATTAATGCCAGTAACACATAATCTTTCTGCCCTTGGCCCTTGTTTTTTAGGGTCAGCGCAAGACGTTTTCTTCTTCCTTATCAACCGTCATGCTATCACTGACTCCTTTTTCTTTCATATCATCCTTCACACAATCCATCCATGATTTATTTGGCCTTCTTCTCTCTCTCCATCCTTCCACATTTATATTCATAACTCTTTTCATCACTTACGTTTCATTCCTTCCATTCCTTTCAACATTTCTGTAAAGGTGCCACTTTACCGGTAACATAATGATCCTATTTAATAAAGAATGCGCCTCAGATATGCACCTGTTCCTATTTCTGTTCTGTTCCTGTTGTCCATTCATTATATTATACATAAACGTAGTATACACTTCAGATGGTACCATGACATGTATTTTTGAGGTGCATATTTTATTTCCAGATTGTCTTCTATGTAGTATTTGCAGCTTACCTGGGCTTGCGCAACTTGTCTGTAATATTAGCTTTAAGACATTTAATAATAATAAATGGTGAAATTTCAGTAAGTACTCAGATCGCTCGATTATTTAAAACACATCGAAATCTATTAATATTAAAGGTCTCATGAGAAACAGGGAATCTCATGGCAAAGAGGGTAATCAAAATATGTGTAGTATTGCAATAGAGAGCAAAATGGACTGAACACTAATTTGATTTCAGCTGATCATGACAACTGATCATGAGTGTAATATTTATACGATTATTATACCGATTATCATTTCAGTATTCCTTTCTGATATTAATAACAATTACTTTAATCTGGAACATGAAGAGTGTAATCGTAATCATATGCTTGAGCGTGGAATGTGAGAGATTCTATGCAGCAATGAGAGATGTTCAGAGTACCTGCGTAATGCTCGTGAAGTCCCAACATTGTCCTGGTATGTACAATATATAATGTACAAAACTTGATATATAAGATAACCTATGACAAACAGACAATAAAAAAAAACTCATGCATCCGCACTCCGCATCTCATGCAATGCATAGCCTCAGGCCATGGTGAAGGTCACGCCAAGGAAGTGTCAACTAATGTTCAACTACTGTTTTGCAACTAATGTTTAGCATACAAAGCAGTTTTTTTTTGCGTTTACTAACTTAAAAAACTAATACACAAACGACCAGACCTGGAACAACTAGTTGTATGTAACGTACCTATAAAATTGATCCAGAGCCAATCGTGCTTGACTCAAAGTATAATAACTATTAAATAATAATACCACGGCTAACTTGTTTCTTTTTAGATCCTGGCAAAAGAATTTGTAAGAACATTCAACGCGTGCAAAAAGCATCATTTATGAAGATTAACGCATGCGGCTTGTTCATCGTAGACGCCGAGCTGCCTCTACGGTTTTCTAGCTTCATCGCTTCTTACACTATTGTTCTTTTACAGTTTGTATTTCGGTAAATTATCTGTAGATAATTTCTCAACAAATATACGAACTTTGATTCTCTCTAGCTTTTTATATCTCTCTCTTATAATAAATCGTTTATTTGCTTGAACAAGGTACATATAAAAAGGTCTTAAAAATAATGGAATCTCTTATTCTGCCGTTTATTACGGCGTGCAAATATCTTAAAGCTATTTAACAAATAAATAAATCACTTTTACAGACAAGATAATTCTACCTAAGGACAATCACATTGCGAACTTACAACTTATAATCTAGGAATTCATTAACACTATAATAACATCTTTCTGTCAAATGGTTTATTACAGAACGCTTAAATTTAGGAAACGGAAGGGTTTTGATGGGACTGGGGATCTTATTATATAACTTGATGCACATAATATAACAGTTATTAGACGTAAATGTTAGGTTTGTTCTGGGTCTATACAACTTGTTAGCGTTCATAGATCTAGGAGTGTAGAAGCTAATTACTGGCTGAAAAAGTGCTTTATGTTTGAAGACAAATGTACACGACTCCAGCACGTACAGGCAGGGCAATGTTAATATTTTATATTGCTTAGAGAATGGACGACAAGAATCAGTTTGTTTAAGACCAAATATGGCCCTTAAGCATTTTTTTTGCATCACAAATGCCTGGTCGAGATCTACACAACGGCCCCACATAGTGATACCATATCGAAGTATCGACGATATATAACCATGGTATGCTGTAATTGCTGCGCTCTTAGATACTTCACAGCTTATTCGTCTTAGAGGGTACACAAAGCTGTTTAATTTACCACAGATATAATGGACATGATCTTTCCAAGAACAGGGCGCCTACCGCCATCTCTTATAACAATATTATTTTAATATTACTTTGTAATTTCTGTTGTTGCATTTTCAACTTTCGGCGCTGATCCGAGCGTTGAAAATTCAACAGTGTGGAAGGAAAAGTAATATTAGAATAATATTGTTTTAAGAGCTTGTGGTTGGCCCCCAGAACTTGTCTAAAGTTATTCCTAGAAATTTGATGGAATCCGTATTTGACAATGTTGTGCCTCTATAAGATATATTTAAATTCATAGGTTTTGTTCTACATGTGTGAAATTGCATTGATCTTGTTTTCCTGATGTTAACCTTTAAATTATTTAATTCTAGCCACTGTATTGAGTTATTAAGGGCCGTGTTTATTTCGTTCTCATATGAATGTTTGTTATTGCCCTCAATAATAATCGTGATATCATCTGCGAAAAGAACGGATTTGTGATTAATAACACTAGGGAAGTCGTTTATGTACAGCAAGAACAGCAGCGGGCCCAAAATACTGCCTTGAGGCACGCCATACTTATTCAACATGAGTGAAGATTGATATGACTCTATGGTTTTAGTTTTCTCGTTATATCTGTTTAATTCCACTAACTGTTTCCTATCAGATAAATATGAATCCAACCAATCTTATGATCATTGTCATAAGAACAGCACGATTCCTACACAGAAAATAATTTCTCATTAAAGTTACTTTAAATTGTGTGCGTTAAAATATATAGGTATATGTTGGAGCGATGTTGTTCAAGCGATAAAAAAATACCTCTTTAAGTAGTATTATTTATGAAAGTAAGTCGTACAATTTAAACAGTTCTTAACATTGCTGAGATTGCGACTAGGAATGATTGTTCTCTGCCACCTTCAGACTAAGCATCATACCAGAGGCCACGCAAATGGTTAATATGTAGTCTTGTAATCATTGGCGATCTATTTATAAAACAAGTAGCCAAGCTACCTAATAAGTACTTAAAAATTGCTGTAACGATATTAATATAATAAATTAATATGTGTAAATATATAACCATCAAACATTATTGGAATAACAGTTAGTATTGACACAACAGCTTTTTAATTCCTCACTGGTCTGACGAAGGACGTCTTAAATTTTGTATTTTTGGGTGAAAATATCAATATGAAAAACACAAGTAGAATATTGATAAATGATGACTTTCTAAGTGTCTTCTATCCGTTTTATTACGTGAACACTATACTGTGCGTGCGGAAATATAATATCAATGATAATTACGTAGAAACTGTTACTAGAAAAAACATCATATGTGCCGTATTCATAATATGCCTGATGTTCTGTTTTTACTGCTTAGTCATGATATTCACACGTTTCGGTGCACTATTCCAATCGGTTTACTACTTCATTTACTTTCAATATGTATTCAATTTTGCAGCTGTGTGTATCATCAATCTATACTTTAGTGGCAAAAGTGTGCGTCTGTTATCAGTTCTCTACGAGATAAACAAAAGCCTCTACAGCGGGCAAGATATGAGAAAATTGAAGATTTCAATATGGTTGTCAATTGTCTTGATTATATCTAACTGTATTGCTTTAGTATTATTCAAAGTCGCACACGACGCAAGGTGGTCGTTAATGAGAGGAATTTTCGTATCAATATCTGCACTTTTAGATATGGAACTAGTACAAATCATGATAACTGTTAACATTTTGAGTTCTCAAACTAGAATCTGGAACAGAATTATAGAAAATACGAATTTTGGTAAACTTGACGATGACGAAATAATAGTAGACAATGAAAGATTACTGGAAGAAATGTATAATGCATTAACGTTTGTTAATGACGCTTGGGAACTTATACGAAATTCTACTGGATTTATAGTAATTTTTTTATTTTTTAATATTTTATCTATGATAAATATAACATTTCATTGGTTTAGCTTGTTCTATCTACTATGTCGAGACCTGTTTTCAGTCCAGCTATTGCTACTGAATACCAAATAATAACAATCATTGATAATATTCTATGTTCTAGATCTTGTTCCACTATATAACAACATTTATACAATCCATATTTTACGCCGAAGTCCTAATATTATGGTCGAAATCTCATTTTGTAAGTATTTACTATTATTATCAACTTTTCTATTTCGATTTTCTCTCTCATCTTCTGCTCTTTTCTTTTCTTCTTCTTAATCATAATTTGTGGCGTCTTTATCTTTCTTTCACTATTTCAGTATTAACATCATATTTAGGACCTTCCATTCATTCTTAATTTTTAACCATCGTAATTCGTATTTATTTCACCATAATTTTTTGATTGCTCCGTTGGTCTTGTGGCCGTAAACGCGGCTGTTGAGCTGGGAGTCCTAAGAATATATTAATAAATATATATTTGAATCAGTTCAGCGGGTCGGGAAATGTGTTTTGGGTTTTCACTAGGTACTTTTATGATAAGGAATATCACATAGCAGCCCAGAGTTTCGAAGTTAGTGGTGTAACACCAGGTGTGCTACACCTGTGCGTCGAAAAGCATGTAAAGCCGTTTCTCCTGCGACATCATGGTTCCCAAGGATCTTCGGTCGTGTCGGACTGCCATCCCTTCGGACGGTGAGAGTGAGGGAAGAGGGCACCTGTGTTTGCTAAAACGTGTGCACCGTGCATACGTCCTGCGTATTTGGCCCCATTGAGATTGGCCACCGTAACCGAAATTCGGTCGGTAGGAATAAATGTTTATAATTTTTGACTTAAATATACATTTTTAGGATAAAACAGACATGATTCTGAGCCATGCAGCTGGTATGGTCTTGCTTTTATCCAAGGCATTTTTCGTAGAAACGGGTTTGTGTGTTGCCTGTGAAGGATTTTACAGAGAAATCACAAGAGCTCATACTAATGTGATATTGAAATTATCACAAGACTGTAAGTGTTAGCTATGTAGACATACAAATAATTACCAACGTCTAGATGCAAAAATTGCCGTCTTTTGCAGAAATTGAGTTTTAATGAAGTATCATTTACATTTTTTATTTATCATATTATTTTCTATGGAATGATTATGGGTTATCATAATCATTCCATAGATATCCGTAAATCTCCGTCTACGCTATCAAACGCTTGAATGAATAAAGGAGCCTTAATTGTTCTGCTTTCAGTGCTATTAAAAAGAACATGGAAGAATATGCAACGTATAATACAAGGAGATTTTGAGAAACTCAGCGCTTGTGGATTCTTTGTTGTAGACGCAGCGACTCTGTTACATTTCTGCGATATTGTCACTACTTACATTATAGTATTGTTGCAGTTTGCTTTTCTGTAAAATTAATTTTTTTTGCAGCTGACTTTGGCACTTTCTGTAGTGAGATTAAAGTTTGGATTGTTTTATCGTGTGTTATGTTTGATTAGTACTGGCACAGTGGCTAAGCTTTTAAATTCCGAACAAAAATAGTACTTGCATCTTATTTTTCATTTTGTTTTTATGGCTGTTTGTGTATTATGTGTAAATTACAATGAGAAATGAACATACATAAACAATAGCAAAAATCGAACAAATTACTTTCAGGTATTGCGCAAATTATGTTACACGTGGTAAATTAATAATTGTAATTAAATAACTTGTCAGTATTAATGGCATTGATCGATAGAAAAGGGAAAGCGCTTTAGTCATACATATTACATAAAGTAGGTACACTTATTTATTTTGACACTAACGGCTTCTAAGTGATTGTAGTACCATCGATTGTTCTACCAGTCGCGTTTAAGAAAGCACCTACCAACATTGTTAATAGACATGATGAGAAAACTTGATAATAGGGGAAGCCGAGTTACAATGTTGTCGAATAACGTGGTCGACAAAGATGTGCAGTCAATGGTTTTTCCTTTAAACCTAATGCAAAATATCATGTTCTGCCCAAAATATCGCATCAAGAACAATCTTATAGAACCCGTTGGTCTTTCTCGAAGCATTGTGTCATTTATCGGAACAACCATATTCATTTATGCATTTGTAAACCGCATTTATAATGTATATATTCCTAAACCTGGGGATAATCTCACTAAATATTTACAGGTTCTCATCTCATTCTTTGACTGCTGCTACTACAGCTTTGGGCTTGCTATGAACTTCATTGGTGGTATAATCCAAACTAAAACCTATATATCCTTCATCTTAATCTTTCAAAAGATTCACAGGTTTCTGAATGACAAGAAACGTTATAAAGTGTTTACTTTTTGGAACTGGTTCAGTGTTATTATGGCTGGTGGTTTCTTTAGCATCATATTAATTGTTACCGGTTTTAAACTTGGGCTACCTTACTTCTATATTTTAAGTTGCTACTCTATGGTTAGTATTGATTTCAATTACGTTTATGCTATTCGAATGCTGAAACTATTGGAAGATAAAGTAATTTTATGGAAAGTTCATGCATTGAACTCATACGGAATTGAAGACGCGGATGCGATTAAAAGAATGTTTGATGCTTACGTTAATATATTGGAATGTTATGAATTCTACAAAGTGTGCTTTCAGAAAATTGTAAGTACAGCAGTGTCAGTAAGTTACATGAAAAATGCATGATTAGATTTAGATGCTAAAACTTGTACTTTCTTACGGAAAATTTTAGAGTACTTAAGTATCCATCTCGGTGAAAGGGACAGCATGACAGGTGTAATATTACCACTAGGGGATATTGAGACATCTATCCATGGGTCAATTTCTATTATACTCGCGCAACCCTTCACACCTAAGTGACGTAAACAGCCTGGAATATTCGTTATACGTTCAACTACTGTTTTGCAACTAATGTTTAGCATACAACGCAGTTCTTTTTTGCGTTTACTAACTTAAAAAACTAATACACAAACGACCAGACCTGGAAAAACTAGCTGTAGATAACGTACCTATATTTGATCCAAGTAGGAATCAAACCTAAGACGCGTAGTGCAGAAGCTAATCATGCTACCACGGCTAACTTGTTTCTTTTTAGATCCTGGCAAAAGAATATGTGAGAACATTCAACGCGTGCAAAAAGCATCATTTATGAAGATTACCTAACGCATGCGGCTTGTTCATCGTAGACGCCGAGCTACCTCTACGGTTTTCTAGCTTCATCGCTTCTTACACTATTGTTCTTTTACAGTTTGTATTTCGGTAAATTATCTGTAGGTATATATTTCTCAAAAAATATACGAACTTTGATTCTCTCTAGCTTTTTATATCTCTCTCTCTCTCTTATGATCATCGTCATAAGAACAGCACGATTCCGACACAGAAAATAATTTCTCATTAAAGTTATGGCTTTAAATTGTGTGCATTAATTTACCTACAATTTTAACAAGTTCTTAACATTGCTGAGATTGCGACTAGGATTGATTGTTCTCTGCCACCTTCAGACTAAGCAACATACCAGAGGCCACGCAAATGGTTACTATGTAGTCTTGTAATCATTCGCGATCTATTTATAAAACAAGTAGCCAGGGTACCTAATAAGTACTTAAAAAATTGCTCTAACGATATTAATATGTGTAAATATATAACCATCAAACATTATTAGAATAACAGTTAGTATTGACACAACAGCTTTTTAATTCCTCACTGGTCTGACGAAGGACGTCTGAAATTCTGTATTTATACTTCACAATATCAATATGAAAAACACAAGTAGAATATTGATAAATGATGACTTTCTAAGTGTCTTCTATCCGTTTTACTACGTGAACACTATACTGTGCGTGCGGAAATATAATATCAATGATAATTATGTAGAAACTGTTACAAGAAAAAACATCATATGTGCCGTATTCATAATTTGCCTGATGTTCTGTTTTTACTGCTTAGTCATGATATTCACACGTTTCGGTGCGCTATTCCAATTGGCCTACTATTTCGTTTATTTTCAATATGTATTCAATTTTGCAGCTGTGTGTATCATCAATCTATACTTTAGTGGCAAAAGTGTGCGTCTGTTATCAGTTCTCTACGAGATAAACAAAAGCCTCTACAGCGGGCAAGATATGAGAAAATTGAAGATTTCAATATGGATGTCAATTGTCTTTATTATATCTAACTGTATTGCTTTAGTATTATTTAAAGTCGCGTACGACGCAAGTTGGTCGTTCATGCGAGGTATTTTTGTATCAATATCTGCACTTTTAGATATGGAATTAGTACAAATCATGATTACTGTTAAAATTTTGAGATCTCAAACTAGAATCTGGAACAGAATTATAGAAAATACGAATTTTGGTAAAATTGATGATGACGAAATTATAGTAGACAATGATAAGGCATTGGAAGAAATGAATAATGCATTAAAGTCTGTTAATGAGGCTTGGGATCTTATACGAAATTCTTCTGGATTTATAGTAATTTTTTATTTCAATTTTTTATTTATGACAGCTATAACATTTCAATGGCTTAGCTTTTTCCATCTACTAAGTCGAGACCTGCTTTCAGTCCAGCTATTGCTACTGAATACCAAATAATAACAATCACTGATAATATTCTATGTTCTAGATCTTGTTCCACTATATAACAACATTTATACAATCCATGTTTTACGCCGATGTCCTAATATTATGGTCGAAATCTCATTTTGTAAGTATTTACTATTATTATCATCAACTGTTCTTTTTAGATTTTCTCTCTTATCTTCTTTTCTTTTCTTTTCTTCTTCTTAATCATAATTTGTGGAGTCTTAATCTTTCTGACTCCATTTATGAGTCGCCATTTGACGACATGTCACACTATTCTTAACTGGCTGATATTTTTGACTGCTTCGTTGGTCTTACAGCCGCAAACGCAACTGCTGGGCTTAGGGTCCCAGGTATGATTTCTGGGTTCAGCACGGATTATTGGGTTTTACTACTTTTACTATAAGTAATTTCACATAGCAGCCCAGATTTTAGAAGTTGGTAGTGTAACTCACCCGTGCCTCGGAATGCACGTACAGCATTGCAAGTATTGTCCTTCTACGAATGATTCCCAATATTCTCCGGTCGTATCGGACTGCCGTCCCTTTGGACGGTGAGAGTGAGGGAAGAGGCCACTTTGCATACCTATATCTTGCGTGCTTGCTCACTCCCCATTGAGATTATTTCTTAATTTTTACTTGCACATTCATTTTTAGGGTGAAACAAACATGATTCTGAGTCATGCAGCTGGTATGGCCCTACTATTATCCAAGGCATTCTTTGTAGAAACGGGTTTGTGTGTTGCCTGCGAAGGATTTTACAGAGAAATCACAAGAGCTCATACTAATGTGATATTGAAATTATCACAAGACTGTAAGTGTTAGCTATGTAGACATACAAATAATTACCAACGTCTAGATGCAAAAATTGCCGTCTTTTGCAGAAATTGAGTTTTAATGAAGTATCATTTATTTACATTTTTTATTTATCATATTATTTTTTATGGAATGATTATGGGTTATCATAATCATTCCATAGATATCTGTAAATCTCCGGCTACGCGGATCAAACGCTTGAATGAATGAAGGAGCTTGAATGGTTCTACTTTCAGTGCTATTAAAAAGAACATGGAAGAATATGCACCGTATAATACAAGGAGATTTTGAGAAACTCAGCGCTTGTGGATTCTTTGTTGTAGACGCAGCGACTCTGTTACATTTCTGCGATATTGTCACCACTTACATTATAGTGTTACTGCAGTTTGCTTTTCTGTAACATTGATTTTTTTTTGCAGCTGACTTTGACACTTTCTGTTGTGAGAATAAAGTTTGAATTGTTTTATCGTGTGTTATGTTTGATTAGTACTGGCACAGTGGCTAAGCTTTTAAATTCCGAACAAAAATAGTACTTGCATCTTATTTATATTTTGTTTTTATGGCTGTTTGTGTATTATGTGTAAATTACAATGAGAAATGAACATACATAAACAATAGCAAAAATCGAACAAATTACTTTCAGGTATTGCGCAAATTATGTTACACGTGGTAAATTAATAATTGTAATTAAATAACTTGTCAGTATTAATGGCATTGATCGATAGACAAGGGAAAGCGCTTTAGTCATACATATTACATAAAGTAGGTACACTTATTTATTTTGACACTAACGGCTTCTAAGTGATTGTAGTACCATCGATTGTTCTACCAGTCGCGTTTAAGAAAGCACCTACCAACATTGTTAATAGACATGATGAGAAAACTTGATAATAGGGGAAGCCGAGTTACAATGTTGTCGAATAACGTGGTCGACAAAGATGTGCAGTCAATGGTTTTTCCTTTAAACCTAATGCAAAATATCATGTTCTGCCCAAAATATCGCATCAAGAACAATGTTATAGAACCCGTTGGTCTTTCTCGAAGCATTGTGTCATTTATCGGAACAACCATATTCATTTATGCATTTGTAAACCGCATTTATAATGTATATATTCCTAAACCTGGGGATAATCTCACTAAATATTTACAGGTTCTCATCTCATTCTTTGACTGCTGCTACTACAGCTTTGGGCTTGCTATGAACTTCATTGGTGGTATAATCCAAACCAAAACCTATATATCCTTCATCTTAATCTTTCAAAAGATTCACAGGTTTCTGAATGACAAGAAACGTTATAAAGTGTTTACTTTTTGGAACTGGTTCAGTGTTATTATGGCTGGTGGTTTCTTTAGCATCATATTGATTGTTACCGGTTTTAAACTTGAGCTACCTTACTTCTATATTTTAAGTTGTTACTCTATGGTTAGTATTGATTTCAATTACGTTTATGCTATTCGAATGCTGAAACTATTGGAAGATAAGGTCATTTTATGGAAGGTACATGCATTGAACTCTCACGGAATTGAAGACGCGGATGAGATTAAAATAATGTTTGATGCTTACGTTAATATATTGGAATGTTATGAAGTCTACAAAGTGTGCTTTCAGAAAATTGTAAGTACAGCAGTGTATGCATGATTAGATTTAGATGCTAACACTTGTACTTTCTTACGGAAAATTTTAGAGTACTTAAGTCTCCATCTCGCTCGCTCTTCATACTCGGTGAAAGGGACAGCGTGACAGGTGTGATATTACCACGAGGGGATATTTAGGGGATTGATATCTATCCATAGGTCAATTTCTATTATACTCGCGCAACCCTTCACACATAAGTGACGTAAACAGCCTGGAATATTCTCTCCCCTGTTATTTTAATATTGTGTTATGAATTTCAGATACTTTATTACACTGTCGAAGTTTTTATTCACTCATTAGTATATTTTCAAGTAGCACTAACAATAATAAAACTGGGTGTACTTCAAAATAGCTTGGTGAGTACCGAATACACGTAAGAAACTACAATTTAAACTAAGGTGCCGATTGCCTTGGTCACAAACTGAACTAAAATTAGACTATTTCCATCTTTTTGTGTCCAATAAAACAAGAAAGAGACTAATGTAAATAAGAGCTGTCAAATTTAGTCAATCTGACACATCCATACAATTATAGTTGACATCTTAAAACGTGTGGATTAAAAATACGGAAAAGTTCAAGGCAAAACTAATTTGACATCGCTAACTAGTTCTTTAATGTCACCGTCCTTTCCTTTCGCTGTATGTTAGTAAGAGATGTCAATTCTCTAAATTTAGTCTAGTTTGCGAACAAGGGAATCGGCACCAATAATATACGTGAATTAATTAAATGCCTCTCAATCACGTAGATAATCGAAGTATTCCCGTTTGAGAATCTATGCATTGAGCACTAAAGGCGGAATAAATACCTATTGTTTGTAAAGTTACCCTTAATTTATGACACCCTAGTACTTTTTGCCTTTGGTAATCGTAACTTTGTTGTAATATTTCCAAATTGACAATAATCGATTTTATGACAAGCACCACGTTCAAATATTGATTGGTGCTCTAGGTTCTCAAGTTGGAATACTTCAGATAATCTCGATACCGCAGAACCAACTGTATGCTTAACTAACTAAATATTGTTACAGGAAATTGCAGTCATTACTTCAGTGTCAGTATATTTCTGGTTAATGAAGAATTTGACGATGCAACTAATATTATGTCAGTATTGTGAGAAATTCTACATAGCAGTGGAGAATGTGCAGGACTGTTGCGCTATCATTTTGAACTCAAATTGTACAGGTAGATTTGATACTAGTTTGTTGCATAAGCACATAATCAGTGCTCTGCATTATTTGACCCTATTTCTTCCATCTAATTCTTATCTGATTCATAATTATGTACTTTCTAAGTAAACACATCATGAGGATGTACCTATACTTAAAATTTAAAGTCTGGAATTATCACCTTGAGCTAGCGAGGTGATTAATGCTCCTACTCTGCATAAATCCTTTGCCCTGGGACTGGTGATGTGAGATACTGACTGTACATTGAAATTCTGATTCACTAGATGACGCACTGATACGAATAACTACTAATAAAATATCATTTCCACATTTTTTTGACTATCTCGTTGTTCTAGTGGTCGTAAAGTGCGACTGCTGATCTTGAGGCCTTGGGTTCGATTCCTTGGTACCCCAAAGTGTTATTGGGTTTTTTCATCAGGAATTTCTCAATAGCAGCCTCGGAGTCTGTATTCGTGCCTGGTTCATAGCAATAGACTCGCTCCTTTTCATGGGAGTTAAACATAGCTGGCGAAATGTGGGTGCACTCTTGGATATACCTCTGCCCAATCCTTCGGGGATTACAGGCGTGATGTTATGTTATGTATGTTATTGTAATTTTGACAGATGAAGAGAAAAGGCTGTTCAGAAATATACAGCGATTACATCGAGCATCGTTCAGAAAGATACGTGCTTATGGTCTGTTCAATGTCGACGGTGCGCTAGTGCTGAACCTGATGGGTCTTCTTACTAACTATATTGTAGTACTGCTTTCATATGCATTTTTGTAAAACTCTTTATATTTGCCATTAAATGTATATTGTGGGTAACATTTTATTTTTTATTGTATGTAAACAGCTCGTTTTGTCAAAGTCTTGTCAAGTGATGATAAAAATATTAATGGATCTTTATAAGATCTTATGTCATTGTTTTCTTTGAAGATTGGTTTCTTATATTTATACTAATAACAATTCTCTCAATCGAATATTGGTCACGATGGCCAAATATAGTTCTGAACTAATATTGCACTAACTCTCATTCTTTTGCAATCAATTCTGATATAGAGTCATCGTTGATTTATACTGGCTCAACCAAAATACTATGTGGACTTAAACAGAGCATTATTCCGAAATCGGGATTAGATATACCTGTTCCAGTACTAAGCTCGTAGGTATTACATAATGATATTATACATGTCGCAGATCCGATCGGATCAGCTTCCACACACTCAACGTTGGTAATTGTTATCTACCATGTTGTTTTTGTATAAATTAGTGAGCACGACCAGCGCGGGCGCTGTTTCGAGAGCAATAAAACTCGAAAATATAACAAACACGCTACTGACAGATTCAACATTGACAGATCGACGAAGTCGTTTCATGAAGTTTGTACAGTGTTACTATTAGAAAAAATATAAAAAATACCAAAATGTGTGACGTCATACATAATGATGTTTGTATGTAAATCACACAGAAGCAACGTTTTAATTTACATTATTACTGGCACATTTAAGTAAGTGATCACTAGGTTCTACATTAATATAAACCTGCAAAGTTTAAAACGACTTTATTCTTATTGATAGAAGGTACATATTCGAATAATAAAATTGATTTAATAAAAAAATTAAAGCTATCGATTAACGAAAGCACATTGTTGTTAAGATGGAACTGCCTTCTGTAGCAGACTCGTCCCCGATGAACACAGATATTAGGGAACTAGAAGACAATGACTCAATCATTGAAACGGAACCAACTGCGACCAATGAAATTGACTTACTACCTAACAATTATATTGGAAAAGACTTACAAGCAGTCTTAAAGCCATTAAGTATTATGGAAGTTCTGTTCGTCTGTGCTAAGTATAAAATTCAGGACAACATAATTTCAGCCAATAATGTTATCTACAGTATTGTTTCATTTCTAGTCACACTTGTTTTAATGAGTTATTGTTTCTACGCGTGGTTCGGATTTTCATTCACATTTGATTATGAAGGATTCAAATTACTCCAACGTTTGAGTGCAATGCACATCTATGTTTTACTTCTCATTGGTAATTTCATGATCTGCTGTACCAACATTATAAAGAAGCACACTAACGTATTATTAATCATGAGAATCCAGGATATCTATAGAATCCTCAAAATTAACAAAAGTTTCAAACATTTCATCTTTCTCAACTGGGTTTATATTATAACATTGGGCATTTACCATCTTATATGGATTATTTATTCCTATTTAGTCTTTAATTTTTCTGGACACGGCTTAAATTTCTCGGCTTATTTTTGGATTGTCTCTGACAATAACATTTTGTATACTACAACCATCTTAAAGCTTATAACGTTGCCATTAAAGCGTTGGATCAAAAATGTTCATCTGATGCCAGAATATATTGATGGAAACGACTGTTATTGGAATACTATGTTCGAAGTTTATATGAAAATATTAGATGCTTATGGAATATTTAAGAAGACTTTCCATCATTTGGTATGTTTATATTTTGTTTTTTAGGATGACAATGTAGATTGTTAAACGAAAACCATCCAAAGAAGGTGGAGAATCTCGTCTGTTTGCGTGACATTTTCAATGATTTACTATTTATTGCAGATTTTATATTACATAATACAAACAATGTTCAAGTCGTTAGCTGGCGTAACGATGCGTGTTGAGTTGAGGAAAGCAACTACTGAAATGAAGACACGTAAGAACATATTATTTATCAATCCCTTACCTAAATCGTATAAGCAACTATATTTTCGTGATTATAACTGTCCCGTTGATCTTGTTGGTCTGCTGAATGTAGGGTCCTGGGTACGATTCCAGCCTCGGGCAAAGCGTTATTGGAATATTCCATTAGGAATATCTTAGTAGCAGTTCGGAGCCTGAAAGCTGGTGGTGTGACACCCTTTTGTCTAGGAAAGCTTGTAAAGCTGTTGGCTGGCTGTTATTCGTAGATCATTGACAGTCGTTACGGATAGTTAGAAGCCCGAAAGTTTAACAACCAGTCTTACCAAGTGTATTACCCAGTTACTAGGTTGTAGAAGTCACAGTCGCTCCATATAAAATACTAGTATTCAGCTGCATCTAGTTTTACTGGAAGCCGACCCCAACATAATTAGGAATAGACTAGGAAGATGATGATACTACTTTGTAAAGATTCTGAAGTACCTTGTATAATTCAATAGGGTATATCAGAAATTAGAACTTGCAATAATTGTTTATTTCATTCTAGTTCGCTGCGTTATCGTTTATGTCTCTGTCGTGGATTATAAAGAATATGCTTATACTCATATTTTTGAGCGTAGAGTGTGAGAGATTATACTCGACTGTAAGAGAAGTTCAGACTACTTGTATACAGCTGGCAAACTCAAGAGAATGCTCAGGTAAGAAATATCACAACAATAATTCATCCCAATTAGAAAACTCTGATGAAGTTTAGGGCTTAAAATTGAGCATCTCCATGAAAAAACCAGGTCTCAAAAGCTAAATAAGACAATGTGTTAGTCCTGAAACCACCATTTAGCTTATCATAATTGTATTTTATTTGATTTGGAATATCCCTAATATTCTTAAAACTAATGATTTTTGCTCTGGCAATCAATGCATTTTCCTACTGCTACTTAACTTGTGTGTAAATCGGTGAAGTTATAAACTGCGTCAATTGTTTCACAGATACTCAAAAAAGAGTCTGCAAGAATATCCAGCGTGTTCAAAAGGCCTCTTTCAAGAAAGTGTACGCGTGTGGCCTGTTCACCATAGATGCTGCGATGCCCATGGGCTTGTGCGCTCTTATCACGACTTACACTATAGTTATATTACAGTTCGAATTTTTGTAAATCTGAAATAGACGTGAAGTGGACGAAGATACCATTTCGTTATTTTATAAAGTTATTTAACCAATGTGTTAAAGTACAGTAATACTGTCTACATTGCTGGACTGTTAGGCGCTTGTGCGCTTATGATAAATAAAAAACGAGGAGCTACAACAAAGCTATTATCCTACAGCTGCGACAATGGCGTGTGTGGCAGTGTCCACAAAATATTTTTTTATATGGGCAGTGTCGGTGCCCGGGCTTGGTGGAAGCACTCGCGCACTTCATCCTGTTGCCATGCCATCTTATGAAGATGATATCGCATCAACATTTATGTCAAACATGAAACATGAAATGCGACGCCACACCGCATAGTGCTGTCAAATCGATGCATCTGTAGACATATATACTGATTAGTTCGTAGCATACTTTTATGTAGTTGTGTAGTTACTTTAAAAAATAAAACCATAACATTAAAATTAGAAGTGACTTATTTATTCCCCACCCACATAAAAAAAAAACAGTAAGTACAAATCATCAGAATGTGAACATTACTTTGAATACATTAATATTACAATAATAGATACAATCATAATTGTGTTTTAAATATTGTGTTTCATATATAAAGCAATCGATTACCGCACACACTTCAATCATGTTGGCGCTACCATCTGTGGTAGACATGCCGCCATTAACTGACAAGGATAAAAAAGAAATAAAAGACAATACCGCCATTTTTGAAATTGGATCTACGAGTTCATCACTCCATAACGATTTATTAGAAAAAGACATGCAGAGAGTGTTAATGCCAATCCATATTATGCTATTCTCATTCTTCTGTGCCAAGTACAAGATCTGGGATAATAAAATAACTCCGAATACTCTTTCCTACAATATCGTTTCGGTCCTCGCCACGCTTACATTGCTGTGTGCATGTTTCTATTTCATGCTTGGATTCTCATTCACAGCTGATTTAAGAGGTTTCAAATATTTACAGTATTTGAACAAAATCTGTGTCTATATTTTACTTATCATGGGCAGCTCTTTAAACTGCTGCATCAATGTTATTCACAGGTATAATAATGTGTTTGTTATCTTAAAAATCCAGAATGTATTTAGGAGTCTTAAAATCAACGAAGTCTTCAAACGTTTCGTCTTTCCAAACTGGGTGTATATTATAACACTGAATTGTTTTCATGTTTCTTGGGTGATTTACTCCTATTTTAATAACTATGAACTCAGTATTGTTGGAATTGGCATCAGTGTCATGTCTTATTGTTTCATTGCTTTTGATATGACTATATTGTACGCTGCGAGAATGATGAACATTTTGGCAAAAACTCTTAAAAGTTGGATCAAAAATGTTACGATGTCAGGATGTGTTCAATATTCAGAGAATGAATGTTATTGGAACTCAATGTTCGAAGTGTATATGGAAATATTGGAAGCTTATCAAATATTTGAAAAGACGTTTCATCAAATGGTACGTTTGATCATACTTACCTACTTATAATTAGGTATTTGTCACTTCAAGGTTATCCAGTAATGAAGCCAGTATAACGTAATATTTTTGAATATTATTTCTTTATAAGTACTACTTTGACTTTTACGTACTTGAAGAGAAAACTTGACAGGTCCAAATTATCGTACCAGCGTAAAAGAATGAAATTAGAAATTTAAATAGAATCACAAAATAAGTACCTAAATATATTGTATGATGTGAATGACCATGGCCCATCTACATTATTTATTATTACACACTAGCGACTGACCCTGGCTTCGCTTGAATGCAATGTAGATCCTAACCTAACCTTCCTTTTAAATTACTCTATCTATTGACGAAAACCGCATTAAAATTCGTTACGGAATTTAAAAGATCTAAGTGTACAGATGGCAGAAAGCGATTTTGTTTTATTATTTTAAGATTTACTAAATATAATTATGCATTTATTTCAGGTTTTGTTCTACACAATACACACAACGTCTAAATCTTTGATGGCTATAGTGATCCGTGTCGAGATGAAAAAAGTATCTACTGAAAATGAAGCTATTGTAAGATTTTATTTTAATTTAACAAGTGATTTTAATAATAAAAAGTAGGTAATTATCACCATTAACAAGTAATTCCAAACGTAACGCAACGTACGTTTCATGGCGTATTTTTTTTTTTAAAAGACACCTTATTCAACAAGAATGTTCAGTTGCTTTGAAATCAATAAATCCTAACTAATATTATAAACAAACATTATATTCCAGTTCGCTCTGCTGTCCTTCTTATCTCTAACGTGGATTATAAAGAACATGTTGCTGCTTACATTTTTAAGCGTGGAGAGTGAAAAGTTCTACTCTGCTATGGGAGAAGTTCAAAGTACTTGTGTACATCTGGCACACTCAAACAGATATTCAGGTCAGTAAAGAAATATCCAAAAAAAATGCGGTCGCGCACTAAACCAACGAGGCAGTAATCTAGACCAATAATTAGTTAAATAGGGCTTTAAATCGTGTGCGTTAAATAAGGTTTTATAATGACACAAAAAGAAGAGATATACTGTATTCCAAATGTTCTATGATGGTGCGGGTGACACATGTCAGCAATTCATTTATAGAATCTGATGTCAGAATCGCATCATGATTGTAAATCACCGTAACTTTCAAGGGTGAAAAGCAACAGTTTGACAAATGTCACCGGCACCATCCTAGAGCGTGAGGAATAAGTATTTATTCTGATTTATCATTTTGTGTTTAAGATACTCAAAAAAGAGTCTGCAAGAATATCCAACGGCTTCACATCCACTCCTACAAGAAGATGCAGGCGTGTGGCCTGTTCAACATAGACGCTGAACTGCCCTTGAGCTTGGCAGCTCTTATCACTACTTACACCATTGTCATACTACAGTACGAGTTTCTGTGAATGGAGAACTTAGATCGCTAGTTTTTGTATGTTTGCATGTTTGGCTGAGTTGAAATCGTTTTGTACATTTGTTTTTACTTCGATATTTATTATATTGGATCCGTCTGCTTTGTTCATCTGATTGATATCACTCTGTTGAATAAAGGTGACTGGTATTTAGGTCATGATTGTTCTCAAGATAACAAAAAACTTTCCGGAAAAAAAAAACTAACCCTTATAACAAAAATCATCAATCAATCATATCAGTCCCTATATAAATACCCTGAGTCCCCATTTCATCTTGAAAACAATTCACCCAAGTGATATCACCTAGGTGAATTGAATCGAAATAATAGGTGTACTTTGATCACATTGGAATTATATCACTAGGTGATAAGGGACGACTTAACTTACCTGCAAATAATATCCTAAAATTATTTTCACTAATGTTAATTAGACTTTAATACAATGTAAAATTTGGAATAATTTTGTCTACGGTAATTTTCGTTGGTAACACTGCTAATAAAAAATAATGATAATATAGTTATTATTATTTCTAGTTACTAATTATAATGCCAGTATACGCAAAGTCGTTTCACATTAATCACATTTATAAGGCAAGTAACATAACCAAAAATAAATATCATAAAGATATCATTCAAATTGAAAATTTATCGATTGGTGAACGGACACTCTAAATAAGTTTTAACTATCTTCCGCGGCAGACATGCCTTCATCTTCTTCTCGTGTCGTGTCTTCGATTGATAGAGAATTAAATGAAAACGACGTCAATCTTGAAACGGAACTTGGAGCGACCCGCGGAAATACTATATTACCAACTACCAATATACTAGGAGAAGCCATCCAATCGGTATTAATGCCAATAAATTTGATGCAAACGTTTTTCTTCTGCGCCAAGTACAAAATTCGTAACAATATGATCACGACAAACAGTTTTATATTTAACATCGTTTCCATCTTTGCTTTGTTCATATTAACGTGTGGCTGCTATTATGTTATATTCGGATGGGCATTCACAGAGTACTCAAAAGGTTACAAGTATTACAAATATTTAGTTAAAATCTATGTCTTTCTTATTCTTTCTATGGGTATCCTGTTGAACTGCTTCAACAATATCATTTATAAGCACAATAACGTGCTGCTTGTTATAACTATCCAATCTATATACACAAGTCTCAAAATTAATGAAAGTTTCAAACGTTTCGTCTGTAACAACTGGGTTTATGTTATAGTATTGAATCTTTATCATATAGCTTGGGTTCTGTATACCTATTACGTTATTGATTTTGTGGATATTGGTGTAACAACTTTCGCGTACACCACTTACATTTGGTCAAGCTTTGATATGAATATTTTGTATGCTACGAGGGTTATGAAGCTCATGATTAAACCTCTCAAGAGTTGGGTCAGAAATGTTCAGCTCTCAGGCCTTGTTGAAGATTCGGAAGACGAAGGATATTGGATTGACATGTACGGAGTTTTTGTAAAAATATCAGAGGCGTATAAAATATTTGAGAAGACTTTTCGTCAGTTGGTAAGACTAGTATATATTTTTCTGGTAAATTTTATTATCAACTATAGTAAAAACAAGTTGTTGTTACTGCTTCTTTCAGATTTTATTCTATATCATTTTAACAACCTCCAAATCTTTGATTGCTATAGCAATGAGAATAGAAATGAAGAAAGTAACAAGTGGAAGTGACGCTAACGTAAGGTTAACTTCAAAATCATCATCATTTTTAAGTCTGTTCGTGTTTTAAAACATACATACATTGTCCGTTGCGTGCGCTGCGTAAACGGTAAAATTGCTCAAAAATCACTTAAGATGGAATAATCAACTTTAAAAAAAAGACTATAGAATTTTATGGTAATCTTTATACGAAAATAATGCCATATTTGCGAAAGTGTTTTCATAAACATGATATTAATCCTATTCCAAATAAATACGTTATTTATCTTTGGATTTATTATTTATTTATTTCATTTAACACAAAAAACACAAATTAATATCCTGATAATTTTCATATTTTGTTCCAGTTTGCTCTGTTGTCATTTATATCACTAACGTGGGTCATAAAGAACATGCTCTTGCTCATAATCATGAGCGTGGAGAGTGAGAGATTTTTCTTAGCTATGAGAGACGTCCAGAGTACTTGTATACAACTAGCAAACACAAATAGATGCACGGGTAAGTAAAATTCTCCTGTGATCTTTGAAGGGTTAGGTTGGTTAGGTTGAGGTGTACTTTTTAGTACACTCACATTTTGTCAGTTATGTTTAAGTCCCATGTGATGGAGGGCGAGCCTATTGCCATCAACCGGACACAAATCCGGACTCCGAGGCTGCTACTGACAAATTCCTTATTGAAAAACTCAGTAGCACTTTGCCTGACCAATGAATCGAACCCAAGACCGCATGCTCAGCAGTCTTTTTTAATCGAAAGCTACCACTGGGCCATCACGGCGATGAGCTTGACGCTCTTCTTTTATGTTAACCTGGCCTGTTCCACTCCTGAGCAAAGGTCGGATCTGCCTCCAATTCTACAATCTTTCAGCTATTCCTAAGCCATTACTGAACTTTAAGCTTACCTTTGAATAATACATACATGTAAACTCACGCCTTTTCCCATGGAGGTAGGCAGAAACCACAGAACGCCACCTGATACGTTCATACATCTCGTCATACAAGCACGCCAGTGACGAGTATTCCGCACCTGACCTTTCTGAAGACCCTCACCAATAAAGTCAGTGTAGGTCTTCCTAGGGCGACCTCTCCTTGCGTTGCCACTCACCTCTGCCATATAAATAACTTTTGTTAATCGTCTTTCAGTAACACGCCCAATAATGTTACGTTTTTACAGATACGCAAAGAAAAATCTGCAAGAATATTCAAAGATTTCACAAAACTTCCTTCAAGAAGATGTACGCGGGTGGCCTGTTCGTTATAGATGCTGCGCTGTCCTTGAATATGTGTATTCTTATCACTACTTACACTATCGTTATACTGCAGTTTGAGTTTCTGTGATACTTTGTCTTCTTTTCTTCTTCTTTGAGTATGTTTATCTACTTTTACAGCACTTTTTATTTATTTTTTGCACTTGGTGGTACTTTTCTAGACCAACTTAACCCAACTTTTCTGACCAAACCCACTTCAGGCTAAAAAGAGATTTGTTGCTATCTCTATAAGTCTCATTTTATATTTTTGTTTTTCTTTGAACAAACTCCATTTCAAACTTTATAAATTGGTATTTTTTTTGTCTGTTTTCTTTTCACTACTATTTATTTATATTACATTTATGATATTTTACTTGGGAAGTCACTGACACTAATATGAGTCACAATGATGTAGCAAATAAGTTGACATAATACAATAATGATATCAGCTTAATTAAAAATCTATTGATTGGAGAACGGGCAATTCAATATAGTTTCAATTATCTTCCATAGCAGACATGTTTTCATCAACTCCTTGTACCGAATCTTTGACTTGTAGAAAGAAACGAGGATTAAATAAAAAGGACTGCATTCTTGAAACGGAACCTTCAGCGACCAATGAAAATACTGCATTACGAACTAACAATTTACTCGGAAAAGATATCCAATCAGTATTAATGCCAATAAATATCATGCAAGCTTTTTTCTTCTGTGCTAAGTACAATATTCGCAACAACATGATCACGACCAAAAGTGTTTACTACAGCATCGTTTCTGTCTTAGCTTTGTTTATACTTACGTGTGGATGCTATTATTTTCTGATTGGATTCACAGATGACTTAAAAGGTTTCAGACATTACCAGTATTTGGCTAAAATATATTTCTTTCTTATACTTTTTACGGGTGCTTTTTTGAATTGCTTCATTAATATCATTCACAAGCACAACAACGTGCTTTTTGTCATTAAAATCCAGGCTGTCTACGCAAATCTAAAAATAAATGAGAATTTAAAACGTTTCGTGTTTCCCAATTGGGTTTCGGTTGCAGCATTAAATTCTTATCACATTGGGTGGATTTTTTTTACCCATTTCATCATTGATTTTGCCGGTGTTGGTCTAATCACCTTGAGTTTTACCACTTACTTTTGGTTAAGCTTTGACACAAATATTTTGTATGCTACGAGGCTCATGAAGCTTATGACTAAGCATCTCAAAAGTTGGGTCGAAATCGTTCAGAAGTCAGGACGCATCGAGAACTCGGAAAACGATGACTATTGATGAATACAATTTTCGATGTTTTTATGGAAATATCAGAGGCTTATAGCACATTTGAAAAGGCTTTTCGGGAATTGGTATGTTTGTTCTTAAATTTTCTGGTAAATCGACAAAAATGGGAAAGAAAACTTTATTATACACTACAAGTTTTTAATATTCCTTTTGATAGTTGTATCTCCTTGTTTCAGATTTTATTCTACATCATAAAAACCACGTCGAAATCTTTGGTTTGTATAACGCTGCGGATAGAAATGAAAAAAATAACAAATGCGAGTAATGCTGATGTAAGAATAACCTTACTTCATAATTAAACATTTTCTTCTGTTGAAGCTGATTGATTTTTTCAAAATGATTTTGGTACTCAAAATTCCGGGGCTGTTTTTCAAAAATTCACACGCCTTTGCGTTTGTGCCAAATTATTTCTCTCGGTACCTTAGTAATGAGTATAATTTGAGTATAATTGGAACATTGAAAGTGACATAATAGTTGATAGGAAACCGTTTGTCAAGGTTTTGGCAAGTAAAGAGGAGGAATGAAACATGTGCCTAAAAGAGTTATGTATATTATATAAATGTGGATGGGGAGAGGAATGTCAAAGAAAAGGTATATGGATTGTGTGAAGATTGATATTGAGAACAAGTGAGGGAGTCAATGATAGAAAGATGATCGACAGGACGGAATGGAAGAAGAAAACGTGTATCTCCGATACCAAGCACCATAAAACAAGGGCAAATAGTAGGAAGATTCATCGGTACGGATTTATCGAAATTTTATAAACGTCAAGCAAGTTAATAAAATTGTTCTACAAGTATTGTCTGTTATTTATACTTTTTATATCATCTTATTGTTTCTTGCGCTATATTTTGTTGTAAAAAAGCAACAAATTATGAATCTTATTATTTCCATATTCTGTTCTAGTTTGCTCTGTTAGCATTTTTGTCTCTTACGTGGGTCATAAAGAACATGCTTCTGCTCATATTATTGAGCGTGGAGAGTGAGAGAATCTTCTTGGCTATGAGAGACGTGCAGAGTACTTGTATACAACTAGCAAACACAAGTAGATGTTCGGGTAAGTAAAACTTATAAAAGCTTATAAAACCTTTAAAACTACTTCTACTTTGGTAATGAAATGAAAGGACTAATTATTTTTACGAATGCAATCGGTAATTATGATTACAAAAATGAATTTTAGAATTTTTTAAGCCATTTTTGTCCTCCATTGAGATAACTTAAGACCTAGGATATTTTTTTTTTTAAGCTAGCCAAGAATATAAAGAAATATAGGTATGGTTTGTTGAAAGACAAAGAAAATTTACTGCTTATTGGTACAATATACTATGGGCGTAAGAATATCATCATTGATAAAATAAGAAATCATAAAAGAGAGGTTGAGACTTAGTTTCTTTTACTTTATGAGTCGATGGTTTACTTAAAAGTAAATCCTTTATTTTTCCCCATTTTTTGTTAGCGTAGTTCGCTTCAAGCTTATTTTTTTCTTCTTTATCGTGTGGGCAGCTTATCTTAGAATATAAGTATTATGTTTTACAGATACGCAAAAAAGAGTCTGCAAGAATATCCAAAGATTTCATAACACTTCCTTCAAGAAGATGCACGCCGGTGGCCTGTTCGTCATAGACGCCGCGCTTTCGTTGCGCGTATGTGCTCTCATCACTACTTACACTATCGTAATCCTACAATTTGAATTTCTTTAATGCTGTTGTTGCTATTATCTTCGCTGATGGTGACGCACGTGCGTTGGTTGGGTTTCCGTCAAGATGGTTGAGCTAATGAGCGATGGTGAACGGGCATTGTCAGTTGGGATTCAGATTTTCTTATCCTTCATTGTTTTCACAATAAGAAGCAACAAGAATATTGTAAACAGGGCTTAGTTAAAACCTAATTAAAAAGAGTGTCCGTGGCGTTTCTTGCTCTTTCTTCAAGATAGGGGCCTACCTACGTTTTGAAACGAAGATTTAGCTTCAACTGTCTTACTAACTTACCGCCTCCTTGACAATTCTAAAGTGAATGAAATAAATCAACAACACCTACAACGAACACAGAATAAAATCATCAAAGTCCTCTTCAATTACAACTACTACACTCCTACAGAACTACTCTACAAAAAGACAAAATTATTTAACTTAAAACAACTTTACACGTATCACACATGCATGACTATCCGAAAGATCCTAAAGACCAACCTACACACAAATATTTCATTTACACAAAAGACTCATAGATATAATACCCGTAACCAAGACGACCTAGAAGTACCAAGAGTGAGAACCCTGTATGGCAGGAAAACTATACAGTATGAGGGGGTTCGGATATACAATAAATTACCTAAAAAAGTCAGAGAGTGTACAAGTATACCAGCATTTAAAAAAGCCCTAAGGAATCATTTATTAGACACATAAGTTTGACTTGAACTGCTTCGTATTTTATGTATTACTAATTTTATATTATATTAATTTTATATATTACTTGTTATATTATGTTATAATGGGACTATAGTGTGCAGTTTTACTCTTTTTTGGATGGCTTGAACGTCATAATGTAAACTACAACTTATTGTTAATTTAGTTAAGTTTCTCTTTAAGTGAACTGTAATTTGTTCTTTGAGAAAATAAATGTCTTTAAACCGAAATACTTTTACTTCTTCAATTGTTTTACTGCAGTTTGTTTCTCTTTTTAGTATTATGTCATCAGACTTGTTTACTAGACGTTTACTTGGAGCCTTCAAATGGGCGTTTTTATTGATATTTGGTTGGTCGTAACTTCTATGAAAATCCAATGCCACGACCAAAATCTATATCGGATTCAAATATTATTCTGTAGTCTTAAAATCCAGGAAGAAAAATTAGGAATTAGTATGAAAAAAAAAAGGTAAATAGCAAACGTTCTTAATGATACTTGGCCTCGTCTCGCTGATTAAAGACCACTTCAACAGGTTTCAGGCATTATAAGCTCCATAGTTTAGCCGGCATTTTATGTTAATTTCTTTAATAGCGCAAGTTTTACCCTAATTATTATTCAATATTATTAATTCATTAAAATAACACTTGAATGTCAATAGATGAAAGAAATAGGTAGGAATATTCCAATTTAGTAAAGTAATTAATTCTGGATTACATATTATTACAAAAAAATTAAATGCGCAGTTGTACCATATACTATCGATTGGTGAATCATTTGTGACCAAGAAGGCTTTAGCTGGTAGCCTATTAGCAATGGAAGTATTTCGGAATATCAGACAAAATTATCGTGTGAAAATGAATGACAAAAATAAGGTGGACAAAGACGTGCAGTCGATGCTCTTGCCTTTGAATCTGATGCAGCATATCATGTTCTGTCCTAAATATCGCATCAAAGATAATATCATAATTCCAAACAATTTTATCTCGAATTTCTTTTCCATAATTGGAACATTAGTATTTATTTTCTCGTTTCTTTTTCATGCTTATCATACGAGGTTTTATGAAAATTTTCTTGGCTATACTACATTCATGAATATCGTCACTTCTTTTGACACTCTCTACTACTGCTTAGGATTAGCTATGAACGCCGTAATTGGCATTATTCAAAGCAAAAAATTCGTTAAGTTTGTCTTAACTTTTCAAAAAGTGCACAGATTTCTTAATAACGAAATTAGTTTTAGCCATTTTATCATTTGGAATTGGGTTATTGTAGTAATAGCTCCAGGTGCTTACTTATTTGGGTTATGTGGTCTTTGTATACAAATAGGCCTATCTTTATATGATGTATTTATTTGCTCGCTATTACTGATTTTTGATGTAAATGTTATTAATTCCATTCGAATAATAAAGTTGTTGGAAAACAAAGTTATTCTCTGGAGCAAGCAAGTTTTATACTCTCAAGAAACAGAAGAAAATTACAGCAAAAAACTGTTTCACGCTTATGTTGAAATATTAGAGTGTTATGAAATACATAAAGATTGTTTTCAGCAGTACGTAAGTATCTTATAGAAATGTCGAGAAAATTAAATTGTCGGAAATGATAAACTAGCACTTGAAAAAATCGCAAACATACAGAGGATATTCTGGGAACCCCATGAAAAGAGACTGTCAATTTTTTTTTTACGACTCGATCTGGACCTCCCTGTAAGAAAAGTAGCCAAAAACTAAAACTACTTTATTGTGAAAAGATAAGTATTCGACATTATTGTTATTGCCATGACGATAATGTCGACTAACGGCCGGACGAAACTAACCTAAAAATGTTGTAATTTTTCAGATACTTTTTTATATTTTGGAATCTTTCACTCACTCTCTAATCTACGTTCAAGAGACAATTGAAATGTTACAACACGGCGTAATAATTAATAACGCAGTAAGTATTAGAGAAAATTAACTTCAATTTTTTAAGAAAGACACAGTGGCAGGTGGCCAATTACATAATTATGATATTTTATTATTAAATACAAGACACAAGGCATGGTGTCAATGATACTGGCTATGTCAAATAGTCAGTATCATTATAGTACAAAACTGTAACCCAAGGCCTTTTTTGTTACAGGATGCAGCCACTACCAGCTCACTATCGGTATTATTTTGGATGACAAAAAATTTGGCGTGGCAGACAATGGTGAGCCAACAATGCGAGAAATTCTACATAGCTATTGAAAGTGTACAAGATTCCTGCGCACTCATATTAAAGTCGAATTGTTCAGGTAACTTTTTATTTAAATAGGTTTGTGTTTCTATTCATCATCAGTCATCATCAGGGCCTCCCCAAAGATAGCCACAGGAGCCGGTTCTTTGCTGCCCGCATCCAGTGGTTTCCCGCGACCTTTAACAAGCTTCTCAATATTTAAACTGTAATCCTGTCTTTACAGATGACCAGAAAAAGCTATGCAAGAACGTCCTGCGCTTGCACCGAGCATCGTTCAGCAAGATACGTGTGTGTGGCCTGTTCTACTTAGACGCCGCGTTACAATTGAGTCTCATGAGTCTTGTGACTAACTACACTATTGTGTTGTTGCAATTCGCAATTTTGTAAGATTTCCATTGGTAATAAATTATAGTTTCTAAATGAAAGATTTTTTTATGTATTTGCACTCAGTTGCGCTGATTCTGCGCAGATTCTGAGTAATACCAAAGCAGCTAGGTTTGGTATTACTCAGAATCTATATATTGTGAAAGCATTGGTAGATCTTTGGTTTACCTAGTAAATCTTAAGATTTACTAACGAGTGTTGGTAAATGTAAGAATTTTATAACAAATAGACGATGTTTCGGGCTTTTACCGTTAGAGTTTGGTCAAGTCTGTGCCAAGTTTTACCAATGACGGTTAGTAAATGTTAGTTTGTCAATAACATAATGAGCACTTCATAATTATATGTTACTGTAGAAGCCCGTCAGAGGACCGGTATAAGGAGCCCTGCTGAGCGTGACTCCTATTTCTGGGTGGTTTAAAAAATACCATTCCACCCATTCCCTTCCATTACTCTCAACCATTGAAACTCCTGAAAGTCAGAATCAACAGTGGACGCCAGAAAGCGGCAATGAAGCTCGACGAGTTGTTAAGAAACCATTTAACGTCTTGAATCCCGCAACAAAATGAATCAGAAGAGAAGAGGAGGAGTAGGGATCCCAAGGATGATAAAAAGCCAGTTTTATTTCTCCAAAACATTTAATTCATAGAAAAAACAGCTGCAGCTGTACAAGAACGTAATGAGTGATGAGTGCCATTAAACACATTGGTAATGTAGCGTCTATGTAGAAAAGGCCGCATGCGGTCATCTTACTGAACAAACGATTCGTCTGTATCACTTTCTTGCCAAGATGTTCTAGATTTTCTGTAAAAACGTAAGCTTAAATATAATAGCCAATTAAATCTACATAGCACCCCGCCTGTAATCCCCAAAGAGTTAGACAGAGGCGTACCCATTCGTATACCCACATTTCGTCAGTAATGTTTAAGTCCTTTGTAATAGGGGCCGAACCTATTACCATCAACCGGGCACAAATCCAGACTTCGAGGTTGCTACTGAGAAATTCCTGATGGAAAACCCAATAGCACTTTGCCCGTCCTGGAAATCGAATCCAAGACCTCATCCTCAGCAGTTGCGCTTGTCGACCACTAGAACGACGAGGCAGTAATTTGACGCCAATAGTCAGTAGCATGGTCAGAATTAGTTAATCGTATGAGTTCGTTCTTACTTGGACAATTCCTTTTCTTCATCAGCTGTAAACACGCCGTCTCAGCTTCCTCTACAGTTATATAGAACCTCTCGCAGTATATACTATGTATAATTACTAAAGCTAAATCCTTGATGAGATATAAAATTAGCATAAAAGTTCGAAGACAAACCTGAAAATTAAAATACATACATTTTGGTCTTCTAGTCAACAGTAAGTTACCGATAAGCAGTTAATCATCAATAAGAGAAGATGGCTTCCTCAGGAATTAGGGAGAAGAGGTAAAATATCGAAGAAGGTGGAAGGAATGGCTAAAGTCTTTGCCTTGAAGTGGGACAGTAAAGGCTAGTAAAAAAAAAGCAATCATTGATAGTCATTCATATGAATGGAATAGTGGCATACTATCAGTTAGACATAATTGTACTATCGGACAAAACTGTTAAACCAGTTTGACAAAATCGAGATATCAACGACACAAGAATACAACAGTCAATAATTTATCGTTCAGACAAAAGTGGTGATGATGGCAGTCTATTGTCAATTTGTCATCTGGAAAAATGTCAAATCAGTACAATTATAGCAAACTGACAGGTAGACTGCAATCAGCCGATATCACACTTACTTCATTGTCCACTCTTTCAGATATTTTCATCCAGTAGACCATTGCGTTGACATAGTACAGTACGCGTTGAAATACACTAAACGTGTAGAATAAGGCCTATAAGAAACAAAGGATAGTAGCGTAGCTAGTGTCCATTAATGAGTAAAGTAAGTTATAAAGTCAACACCAACACATGGAATATTTTCTTGTACAGATTGAAAACTTTCAAAATATTTTGGTAAATTCTAAGAAATTTAAGAGTAACACTATAATTTTCATCTTCATCTGTCATTATCAAGATATATCTAATCCAATCATCGAGATATTTTTTCAGCAATATTATAATTCGGATAATTATAACTAAATTGATATCCAATGTTATCCACATGACGTCACAAATGACGTCAAAAATGAGACCGATATCGCAAATGTCATAAGTTTTATAAAACATTACAATTATAAAAATATTAGCGAAGATAATTGTTGCTATTGAGATCCAATTCCAAAGAATATAACTAGTGATACTCTTACTAAAATCGATGCATCTGTGAATAGTTTGAATCTCCAAAATAAGTATCACGTTGTTATTCTTATGCACTATGTCCAGAACGAACATCATCGTTAACCCGACTGAGTAAGACATATAATTGATTGTAACAAAGAACGAATAGAGGCCAAGTTCTATATTATTTTTTATTAATGGATATTCTGCAGTATGAATTTGATAGATATATATTGTATTCATGCATAAAATAAAGATGAACGCAAACACACGATACTTTATACCACTCGGATAAATATGATCATTTTGAACGTTATATTTTGAGGTTAGAAAAAGATTGAGTGCAAAATTATATGAATACACTATTCTTTGTATATCTTCTTCGAGTTGATTACTTAGTGACACGTGTAATGAGGTCTCTGGCGCCATTTTTCTTATTTGTAACATGGTTTTTGTATACAGTATTAATAATGTTTGAATGACTTCATAAAGTTATTACGTATCTAAAATAATATATACTTCATATTCATCTTCCATAACAATATGTTTATAAATTAATGTACTGATAGTATCAATGTTATAGACATTATTAATATAAACATCAACATGTCCCAAAACCATGTCCTTTATAAAAACTTCAACTGTCAATTTGAAGACTATTGTTTGACGTCAGCATCATGACAGATTGAGATACTTAGGTCAAATAGGACACACGTTATTGTTTACATGTTATAACACTAGCTTCCACCCGTGACTTCGTACGCGTCCCAGTTAGTATATTATTTCATTGGAACGTTCATTTTTTCGGGATAAAAACTAGCCTATGTGCTAAAAATCTTTCTCTGTGCCAAACATCCAGATCTGTATAGCAATTCTAATCTAATGGAGTAACAAACATCCATCTATCTAAAATTTTACATTAACACACATAACATGAAGAGTGTCACAATACACTTAACGAAGATGGATATCTTTCACGAAATAGCTGATAAAATATCGAAGTAGACGGTTTTCAAGGTATATTCCGGTATCTAAAAATAAAAGGTCGCACCGTTGGGAAAGACATTTGCTATGGCTTCGTTATGTGTTCCCCCTTGTTTATCTCTATGTATCTAGTAAACGTCTATAGTCCAAATTTATTAAATTAATTATTTAATCCTTATTGTCTACCATTTTTAATACTATTAAAAGCAATTTGATAAAGACTATTGTTAATTGTATCATCTGTTATTGTTTCATTCGTGTTTTCGACGCTGAAGTGTTAATCTTAGTATAAAACAAAGTCGCTTCCCGTCTCTGTACGTTTAAATCTTTTAAAATTCGCAACGGATTTTAATGCGGTTTTCATCAATAGATAATATAATGATTCAAGAGAAAAGTTTATATGTTTAGTTAGTGAACATTGAACCCGTGCAACGAGCTAGAGACTAGCAATTTAAGTATAAAATGAAAATCTTTCGCAACATTGCGAAGACATATCCAGAAAATTTGTTTTCAAACAATATGATAGACAAAGATGTGCAATCGATGCTGATGCCTTTGAATCTGATGCAGTATATTATGTTCTGCCCAAAATATTGCATCAAAAATGATTTAATAACACCGAATAGCTCCATTGCCAAGTCTATTTCAATGATTGCGACACTAGTATTCATATTTATGTTCTTATATCGCGTCTATTTTATTTGGTATCACAAAATTTATTTCGTCGCTATTATATTTATGAGCTCTTTTTATGACTGCATTTACTATTCCCTCGGATTCACGATTAACTTCATTTTTTGGACTATTCAAACCAAAAAATCTATCATGTTCGTCCTAACTTTTCAAAAAGTGCACAGTGTCCTGAACAATGAGTCCAGTTTCAACCACTTCATAATTTGGAATTGGATTATCGTCATCTTGGCTCTGGGTTTCTATGTTATTGTCTATACATATTTTTGCGCACAGCTTTCTTCTTTTATTATGTATACCGGTTATCTTATGATTGTTTTGGATTTCAATGTTATATATGCCAGTCGTCTCATTAAACTGTTGGAAGATAAACTAGTTCTATTGAACATTCAACTTCTAAAATCTCAGGATTTCGAAAACACACATGGACAAAGTCTTTATAAAAGAATGTTTCAGGTTTACGTAGATATATTAGAGTGTTATAAAATTAACATTGCTTGTTATCAGCCATTTGTAAGTACGTTTTATAATATTATGGTCATCAATTCATTGCCATCCACCCGGCACGGTATTATGCTGAGAGTTAGCCGTTTCGCGCGGTATTGATGCATATTTACGTCGATGACATTCTTTTATAAATTATATGTATAATTAGGCTTTTTTAAACAACTAAAATGTGCGTCACTTTCTCATGAATTTCTTTCTTTCATTCTCCAAAGCTGTCAACAACAGTATTTTTTTTTATTAATATTTTCTTTTCAGATCTTTCATTACATATTAGAAGTATTTGTGCATGCTCTTGTTTACATTCAAGTGGGAATTGACTTGTACAAAATAAGTATCGTGAGTACCTATTATTTCAATAATTATCTTAATTTTTATCATCATGTAGTCCAAATTTTGAGATGAGTGTGCGGAGTAATGAGTGAATTCAAGTTAAAAATATTAATATGGATAATAAAAAATATTTCATCATCATCTGCCTATCCTTTTCCCAACTATGTTGAGGTCGGCTTACAGTCTAACCGGATGCAGCTGAATACCAGTATTTTACATGGAGCGACTGCCTATCTGACCTCCACAACCCTGTAACTGGGTAATACGATACCCTTAGATAAGACTAGTTGTCAGACTTTCAAGCTTCTGACGATTCGTAGATTATAAATAATAAACAATCATTAAACAAAATGAAATAAATGTGTTACAATATTATTTTTATATCAGTGTTATAAGACCGTCGTCTATTTGTCCTTTTTTTTTTGTTATAGGTATCACCATTTCTGCCTTTGTTGTCCATATTAAGTTGGATGATCAAGGATTTATCGTGGCAATTAATGTTAATTCGGCAGTGCGAGAAATTCTACTCAGCAATTGAAAATGTTCAAGATTCTTGCGCATTTATGTTGAAGTCAGCAGATTCTGGTAATTTTATGACACATCTATACCAGCTTTATAACGCCTTTGCCATGCAGTGGGTCTACCATGACTTCTTGCAGGGTAAAGGCCTCTTCTTCTATACAAGGTACAATTTGCACCCTCGTAAAATAGCTTCGGGAAGTTGTCTTAAAAGACATAAATATCAAGTAATATTACAAGTTACAACTCTTGGTCAATAATTAACAAATATTTGTTTTTTTAGTAGTATAAGTTTGATATTATTTCAGAGTACCTACATCTCTTTTAAATAACAGAACCGGCCTGTTGCGTATGTGACAGGCAGTGTACGCGACTTTATCTCTATGTGCGTTCGGGTTTATCGCCTCGCCTGCCTAAACCAAACGGCAAAGTCAAAGTCAAAGTCAAAACATTTATTTCAAATTAGACCATTTACAGGCACTTTTGAATTGTCAAAGAGTCGGTCAGTTAGTCCGAAAGTTGAAGCTAGTTGCTCGTTCCAAAACGGAGGTAGGCCTCTATGGAGAAGAACGAGCAAGAAACTCCACGGCACTCTTTTAAATTAGATTATTACAAAATCTTCGTTACATTATTCTTGTAGATTCTATATGTGATCACAATGAAGATGAATATAAAATAGTAGTAAAAAAAATATAAAGAAATTAAAGCAATAGCAGTTAAGAGATGACCAATCCCAACTGACAGCACTCGTTCACGAGCATGACGCATGGATCAGCACCACCTAGCTCAACCATTATGGAGGGAGCCAAATGATCCAACACACGCGCCACCATCAGCGAGATATTTGAGTGAGCATGACAAGCTCTCAACTGCCATGCTTATTAAGCCAAAACACATCGTAACTTAATAAATAAAAAATGCTCCATGGTACTCACATTTACAAAATTGAAATAAATGATATTAAATTATACAATACTAACACTTTCAGTGTACTTATTCGTTGGATAACTGTGATATGTAAAAATAAAATAAAAAGTAATCGTACTGATAACAGTAAAAGTTATTCAGGTCGACATAAAAAAAAGGGTAAGAAACATCATTCTCTTAAAAAACAATCCTATTTAGTGAGCCCGAGTGGCTGTGGAGCAGGACTAGCATTTAGCCAAGCATTTTTGTCCGTGATATAATCATCTAACTTATAATATGCTTGATTACATAGTGTGCGTTTTATGCATGTCTTAAATTTTCTCTCATTTAGTTGGAGAATATCGACTGGTATTTTATTATAGCATTTTACACAGTACCCCATAAAAGAAGTGCTTACTTTCGACAATCTGAAACTTGGTTGATCTAATTTGTTCCTATTTCTAGTATTAAAATCATGTCTATCACTAATTTTCTTAAAAAGATGAAGATTTTTTCGAAGCAAGATGCCTAGATGACTAGTTCAAATTGTAAAATCACCTACTAACTAAAAACCTTTAGATTAAATTTTAGATTCGTGTTGAGAATCATTAGCATTATCTCCGTGAATTTGACGGAAATGCTAAATAGCACCTTGTAGATAAACCGAAAAGACTTAATTTGTTTTTTAACATATTAATTTACAGGTAAACAATAAATATGAGTTTGATCAAGTACAAAATTAGTGTCTAAATATGATTGATTTTCTCGTTCATTAGTTGAGAGACCATGAATGATTCATAGAATTTATTTCCATCGTTTCAGATGATAAGAAAAGGCTATACAAGAACGTCCTGCGCTTGCACCGAGCATCGTTCAGCAAGATACGTGTGTGTGGCCTGTTCTACTTAGACGCTGCGTTACAATTGAGTCTCATGAGTCTTCTGACTAACAACGTCATTGTGTTGCTACAGTTCGCTTTTGTGTAATTCAAGCGTAATTAGATCTATTTTGAAGTTTATTATTCTATTTTCTTCATATAAACATATTAAAAAAAAAGAATGAACATGATTTTCACATTAATTAAAATCATTCTCTGCCCGCAACGTTTCTTTGAAATCAGTGGATGTCACAGACAGACGGACAACGAAGTGATCCTATAAGGGTTACGTTTTTCCTAAAAATATCCAAATTAAAAACCTCCATTTTTGAAGAGGGTTCATAAATACTTAATCATAATTGTATAAGTAACGTGTGTTTCGTCCAAATTCAATTAAGTAGCTAGACAATGTCTTACGTTAATAAGCTTAAGTAAAACAAAAACTATATCATTAGTTTAAAGTAACCCTTCATAGCGAACAGCTGTGCCTTATCGACAAGCCTTTACTACTTGGTCTATTTTTTGTCTGCCAGTTATTATTCCTATGACCTTTAGTCAGGTTAGGACCTCCGTAGTTACTTCATCATATCAGCTTATTGCCTTCCTAAACGTAGGCCTCCTCCAAAGAGCGTCAACCATCCCGGTCTTGAAGAGCCCGCATCCATCCGCTACCCGCCACCTTCTTTAAATCGTCGGTCCACCGTGCAGCAGGGCGTCCCACACTACGTTTGCCTAAACTTCGTCGTGGTCTCGTGGTCTTGGTGTCTTGACTGCCAGTTATTTGACCTTCTCAGAGACCATAATCTTCATCTTCCTTAAGTGGCAAGCTATTTTATTCATCAATCAATAATATGTAGGTCAGTTGCTTACACTGGTGTTGTAATCAAGAATCTAGAGAAAATATATTTTAAATAGTTGCGAATCGAATTATTTCGCCTGAACAGTGATTAATTGGGAATTTCATACAGTAGAAGATGTTTTTAAGTGATGAAGATAAACCAAAGAACTAGTGATGTTTTCATGAAAAAATGAGTTTATTATGTTGCATCTTTATTAACCGTTTTTTATTAGTTTAGTTGAGCGTGTGTTTTTGTTTTTTGATCCCTCTTTGTAAGAGCATCAACAAATGAGAAGGAAATTAGTTTTCCATCAAATGTACCGCAAAATGAAATCTATGATCAGTAAAATAAGACGCCTGATTGAGAAAATATTTTCTGTTGACACAATTTCAAGTAACATAGTAGATGAAGATGTACAGTCTATGCTTTTCCCTCTCAATATGATGCAGATTCTTGTATTAAATCCAAAATATCGCATCAAAAACAATTATATCAACCCAAATAATGGTTTTAATAAGTTGATATTACTAATGGCAATGTTAATGTATATATCTTGTTCTATTTACCAAATTATTGACGTATTGTTAGATGAAAATTTGAAACGATATGGTAATGTGAATTTCTTGTATTTTGCATCTTGTTTTGACTGCATTTATTATTGCGTGGGCTTCATTTTGAACTTCTTATTTCATTTGAAACGGACACACGCCATTGTTGCTTTTGTTTTGACATTTCAAGAAGTACACAGGTTGCTTAGCAACGAGACTGCTACCAAGAAAATTGTCATTAGAAATTGGATTAATATCATTATGATTTTCGGATTTTATTTTTTCATATTGTTTTTTTTTCCTCTTCTTTTTAACCAATTATTTTTTAATGTTCACTTGTTAACTTACATAACACTTGAAACCAATGTAATATATGCAATTAGCTTGATTAAATTACTAACAGAGAAAGTTAAAATTTGGAATATGTATGTTTCATCATCATCACAAAATGGTGAAAATGAGAAAGTTTTTCAAGCGTATGTAAATATTCTTGAATGCTACGAGATTTACAAAAATATTTTTCAAGAAGCGGTGAGTCAGAATTTGCTTTTTCCTAAGTGATGTCTTAACAGGATATCGTGGCCCCGGAACGTAAAGGGCAACAGAAAGAACAGGGTGGTTTTTAGTCGGTAGAAGCCTGACAGTCCCTTCCACCCCACCCGGGGCGGAAGGAGTTATTTGATGATTTTTACCATCTAAAGAAAAAAAAAGGTGGTAAATATTTTCTGACCGCAACTATTTAGCAAAGGTCTGACCTGGCAAATCCACATTGTAGTTTGGCAGCACTGGTTGATCTAGGTTTGTGGTTTGAAGGGGTTTGACCCCACTGACAACGCGTAACCCTAACCAGTAACTGGGTAATACGATACCCCTTGGTAAGACTAATTGTCAGACTTTCGGGTTTTTGACGACCCGTAACGACTGTTAACGATCCACGTATCTATGCCAGTGTGAGAAGCTTCGGTGTGTAAAGGTCACCCATTTGCAGACCAATCCTGGCATCCACAGCATAACCTGATGGATCGACTCACGAGCTCCTCGATTTTTTATATTTTACTGTTCAATTCAATTCAAATCATTTATTGCATATCAAATGTGTTTTACAAGATCTTAAATAATAATATAGTTCACATGTCAGGCACATTAACTAACTTCCGGGGTTGCGGGACGTCTCCGGGGTTGCGGGACGTCTTAAGAGGATACCGTGGCCCCGGAACGTAAAGGGCAACAGAAGGAACAGGGTGGTTTTTTAGTCAGTAAAAGTCTGACAGTCCTTTCCACCCCACCCGGGGCGGAAGGAATGATTTGATGATTTTTACCACCTAAAAAAAAAAGGCACACTAACTTAATAAATATTTTCTTTTTCAGGTTTTATATCAAACTGTAGAGGTATTCTTTCGTAGCTTAGTTAACATACAAGTTATGATTGCATTCAGAAAAATATTTTTTGTAAGTATTTAAATAATATACTCGGTGGAAGGGATTGTAACTTTTGACTTTGACATTTACTTCCAGGAACATAATCCTCAACTGTCGATATTGCTTTACTTATGGATGATCAAAACGTTAGCCGTACACGTGACACTCAGCCTTGAAATGGAAGCATTCAATAAAGTTATGGAACACGGGCGAAACTCATGCGAAAACATTTTGGCGGCAAGCAGAAGAGGTGAAGGAGTTTATCAAAATATTTATTTATTTACTACTATAAGTCCAGACAGAATACTCCAAGACAGTGTTATTATTATTATAACTTGCCCGTACAGTCCCACTCCAGAAGTGGGTGCCCAGCGCACAGGCCCAGCAGTGGCTCTGTTTCTTCCATCTATCGCAATGCTGTGGTAAGTCTTGCTAATTCTCAAAAAAGTCGACCAAGTCGTCCCACCATCTCCTTCGTGCTGTGCCGTGTCTCCGTTTCGCCATTTAGTGGCACCAATTTTGGGCTCTACAGGCCCATTGATCGCTCGACATGTGACAAACAAGTCAAGCCCAGTCCTAGTTAAGTTAGGCAGACTTTTGAGTCACGTCAATGATCTGTTTTAGTGCGCAGGATGGTTTTGTATGCGATTTGTTAGTTTAAAAAACACAAAGTATGCTGCGCTCCATAGCACAATGACATAATGTACACAACGAACAGGAACGTTTCAATGCAAAACTTATTGTAGAATACAATGTAATTGTAATTTCGGGTATTCTAACAAAACTTAGTCCGCGCATAAAACTTTGCTACAACACCAATATATCTCATCTGCTCAACGTCCGCATGTCACTGCAAGGATTCAGCAGAATATCAGCGTCAGGTATATTTGTCTGGCACATGCTGAGCTGGACTCCCATTTGGTGCAACTTGAGACACACACAGGACCTTACTTTGTCCTAGTACATAGCTGGTTGATTGTACTTTAGTGTTGTGATATGTCTTTTGTGCGCACCAAATAAATGTTTTGTCTATCTATCAACGTACAGTATGCACTCAAATTAAAGTATTTCGTATCTTGGACGTCCGCCATATTGGATTTAAGTCACGTGACTATTTTTAATCGTATTTCTGATAGCAAACCTTTTCATTTGAAACCCATATCATAGGGGTGGATTTCAAACAGCCAGTCCGCCATCTTGGGGAGGCCGCCATATTGGATTTGTTATGACGTTTCTTAGCTAGTCATATATTGTCATCAGAATTCAGAGCGTGTGCAAAATTTCATCCTAATCGAAGACCGGGAAGTGGGTCAAATTAAGATTCCAAGATTTTCTCACTTACATAGTACAAGCGAAGCTTATAAAAGCGTGTTAATAAAATATAATTCACAAATTCAACGACCCCATTATACTGTTTGCCCGACCTAGGAAATCGAACCCTAATAATAATGTATATTTTTTCTTGACAGACGACCAGAGGAAGTTCTGCAAAAATGTTCTACGTTTGTTCCGCTCGTCGTTCACTAAGATGAGCGCATGCGGCTTGTTCTTCATAGACGTCTGCCAACTGCTGCGGTTGATATCTCTTATCACTAATTACACTGAAGTACTGTTGCAGTTTGCATTTTTGTAAATATTGTGCCATTAAAGTATTTTGTTGTTGTGTATTTTACTCGTGTTTTCATTTTTTTTTGTTCTTTTTAGGCTTTGCGCCCAAGAATAAAAGAATACTAGCTTTTCTCGCGCCTTCGTTCGCATAATTCTCGGAAACCCGTGGCATCCCGTGAAGGTTAAATTTTGAAAAATCCGTTCTTAGCGGACGTCTACTCACTTTTATAATGTATTTGGATTAGCTTTTGCCGTTTCGACATTCATTATATAGGTACTTTAAAATAACATACGATTAAAATAACACAATCAAATCAACAAATCGCTGATTTGTTTTTGTTTCGAGAGCCGTCTCAATACGCAAACATGCGTTGTGAGTCTTTTTACAAACACTTTCAAGGGCGCGTCATGTTATTGTAGTTTATCTCTAGCTATGGATGTTCATTATTCCTTCAAGCAAATACTAAGTTACGTCGGGTAAAGTACTTAATCATAATTGTTTTGGTAATGTGTCTGTGTGTCTGTATGTGTTTCTTCCACATTCAACAAACGAGCTAGACAATGTCTTACATTAATATGCTTAAATGCTTATGTAAAATAAACACTGTAAATATCATTAGTTTTAAGTAACCCTGCATAGCGAACGGCTGTGCCTTATCGACAAGCCTTTGTTGATTCTACTTGGTCTAGTTTTTGACTAACAGTTATTTGTTCTATGACCTTTTGTTGGTTAAGGACCATCTTGGTCTCTTCATCATCATATCGGCCTGTGGCCGTCCACTGCTGAACGTAGGCCTCCCCCAAAGAGCGCCAATTATCCGGGTCTTGGCAGTCCGTATCCACCCGCTGCCTGCCACCTTCTCTAAATAGCCAAAGCACCGTGCAGCAGGGCGTCCCACACTACGTTTGCCTATACTTGTTCGTGGTCTCGTGGTCTTGGTCTCTTGATTGCCAGTTATTTGACCTTCTCAGAGACCATAATCTTCACCTACCTTAGTTGGCAAACTATTATTAAAAATATACATTACTAAAGATAACCAATTAATAATATATGGGTCGGTTGCTTATACTTGTGGTGTAATCAAGAATCTAGTGAAAATGTATTATAAATAGTTGCGAATCGGATTCCTTCGTCTGAACAGTGATTAATTGGGATGATCATACAGTAGCAGTTTTAAGCGATGAATGACTGGTAAAATTGACAAAATGTTTTATGAACCCAGCTGCTGAAGATTTAAGCACAAATCAAGATAATTGGAAAGTTAAAGTTAGGCGCAAATTGAAATAAGTCACCTTTAAAAGTTCTTAAAAAAAATATGTTTATTTTTCTGTGTTACGTTTAATCGTTTTCATAAAAGAATAAATTTATTATGTTGCTTCTTTATTTACCATTTTTTGTTAGTTTTTTTTGTTGTGCCTGTGTTTATATTTTTTTTGATACCTCTTTGTAAGAGCATCCATAAATGAGAAGGAAATTGGTTTTCCATCAAGTGTACTTTGTAAAACCGCAAAATGACATCTGTGATCAGTAAAATACGACGCCTGATTGAGAAAATATTTTCTGTGGAGACAATTTCTAGTAACATAGTAGATAAAGATGTACAGTCCATGCTTTTCCCTCTCAATTTGATGCAGATTCTTGTATTAAATCCAAAATATCGCATAAAAAACAACTATATCAACCCAAACAATGGTTTAAATAATTTGATATTATTAATCGCTATGCTATTGTATATAACTTGTTCAATTTACCGAATTATTGACGTACTGTTTGATGAAAATTTGAAACGATATGGTAATTTGAATTTCTTGTATTTTGCATCTTGTTTTGATTGCATGTATTACTCCGTAGGCTTCATCATGAACTTCTTAATTCATTTCAAACAGACACAGGCCATTGTTGCTTTTATTTTGACATTTCAAGAAGTACACAGGTTGCTTAGCAACGAGACTGCTACCAAGACAAGTGTCATAAAAAATTGGATTTATGTCATTATGATTTTCGGACTTTACTTTTTCATATTGATTTTTTTTCCTCTTCTTTTCAATAAATTCTCTTTCAATACCAACTTGTTAACTTACATAACACTTGATACCAATCTGATATATGCAATTAGCTTGATTAAGTTACTAACAGATAAAGTTAAACTTTGGAATTTGTATGTTTCATCATCATCACAAAATGGTGGAAATGAGAAAGTTTTTCAAGCGTATGTAAACATGCTTGAATGCTACAAGATTTACAAAAATATTTTTCAAGAAGCGGTGAGTCAGAATTTGCTTTTTCCATAGTGATGCGCGACGCAAATATAAAGGCTACACACTGTGTCAAATGCGTTTTACAAGATCTTACATTATATATTAATAATTATATATATCATGGGGCACACTCTGTTGGGCACACTAACTTAATTAGGCGAATAACACACGGCACCGCGTACCGCCGCGGTAGGCGGTGAAGCGGATCTCATGTCGCATTGGCCTCTAAGAAACCCGTTAATGCCTAACACACGTACACCGCCCGACTGCGCGGTCGAGCGGTGCAATCCGCTTTACCGCCACCGCCTTCCGCGGCGGTGCGCGGTGCCGTGTGTCAATCGCCTAATTGTTTTCATTTTCAGGTTTTATATCAAACTGTAGAGGTATTCTTCCGTAGCTTAGTTAACATTCAAGTTATGATTGCATTCAGAAAAATATTTTTTGTAAGTATTTTAATAAAATAACGGGTGTGATAATAAAAGTTCACGTAATAATCTCTTCGGATTATAACGAGTACCCCTACATGATTCTAGACCCCGGAGACGGAATTTTTCGTCAGTTATTAAATAAATATCAGCTGTTCCGATGATGATTAGTAGCGGTTTCTTTAACTCTGTAGAGTAACGGTTATCTCAGAACGAAAAAAAAACCGTTTCATTATGACTTCTAGACTTTTAAATTACAGTAAACGTTATTGTTCGAGATAATTATTTTGTTTAGTTTAACTTTTTTGGCAATTTTTCAAGAAGTTTTTCCAAAGGATTTAACCAAAGCTAAAGAACCCCAAAATTTATAGAACAGCTGATTTTTTTAAATGTAAATAGATTTATTTCTTTTTTCACGTTGATATTTATGACGTTCAAAAGTGCTATTGAAAATTGATTTGACTTTTGATTTTGATTTTTACTTCCAGGAACATAATCCTCAACTGTCGATATTGCTTTACTTATGGATGATCAAAACGTTAGCTTTACACCTGACACTCAGCCTTGAAATAGAAGCATTCAATAAAGCTATAGAATACGGACGAAACTCATGCGAACAGATTTTGGCCACTAGCAGAATAGGTGAAGGAGTTTGTATGCATTCATCAACACTAATAATATTAATTGCATTTTTGTATGTTTGTAACGAATTTGATCAAATACTACTGGACTGATTTCAAAAATTCTATCACCATTGGATGCTACATTATCTTTGAGTGACATAAGATATATTTATTCCTAGTAAAAACTATATCTACATTGAACCCGTGCAAAGCCGGGGCGGGTCACCTAGCTTTTGCCCGCGACTTCGTCCGCGTAAATGTTGGTTATCGTGGCCACAGACGATGTCGAGTAATAAAAAGTAGCCTATGTCCTTGCTCGGGGTTCAAACCCATTCCATACCGAATTCCATCAAAATTGATTTACTGGTTCAGGAGTAAAAGGGTAACAGACAGAGCGACAGAGTTATTTTAGAATAGAATAGTTAGTAATGATATTTTTTTCTTGACAGACGACCAGAGGAAGTTCTGCAAAAATGTTCTGCGTTTGTTCCGCTCCTCGTTCACCAAGATGAGCGCATGCGGCTTGTTCTTCATAGACGTCTGCCAACTGCTGCGGCTGATATCTCTTATCACTCACTACACTGTAGTGCTGTTGCAGTTTGCATTTTTGTAAATATTGTGCCATTAAATTATTTTCTTGTTGTGTATTTTATTCGTGTTTCCATTTCCCTGTTCCTTTTTTAGGCACACGGCTTCGTTTGCATATTTGTCAGACTCCCGTTTCGTCCCCTTGGGGGAAGATTTTTAGAAAATACATATGAATGTATTTTCTAGCTATCGGTAGCTATGAAGCTACCGATAACATACTATAAACTAGCTCCCTGCCATCACGCGGTTTTCGATATTTCGTGATGAGTGAGTTGACTATGGCCGCTATAGCAACAAATAAAAATAAAATACAGTTTATTATTGAAGCGGGACCCCAAAAAGTTGATAAAGTATGAGGGTAATAGTTAAAGAACATTAAGGGACCGCCTCCACGAGCGAGAGAATCGCGACGAGTCCACGCTTCTATCGTCGGGTAGTCTTCATAACGAGCGATTATTCCGCCAGCGTATCGTCGCGACTCGCAACGGTATCGCCGCGTGTCCACGACGCCTCGTAACGGAACTCCACGTTTCCGCGATGAGGCACTGTGCAATTGATTGCGTTTAAAAGCGCGCTCGCCGATCTCTCGCTGCGGGAGCGCGGCAATACTATGACGTTTCACTTTCACTTAGCCACTCGTCTCATCGCCGCGATAACATCGTTGTGTGTAAGTCAAAGTCAAAGTCAAAACATTTATTTCAATTAGACCATTTACAGGCACTTTTGAATTGTCAAAGAGTCGGTCAGTTAGTCCGAAAGTTGAAGCTAGTTGCTCGTTCCAAAATGGAGGCAGTTCTATGAGAGTGTATAGAAATATGTGGCACGACGAAAATATCGCCGCGATTCTCTAACTCCTGGAGGTGGTCCCTTAGACAGATATACTGTAAGGAAAGTTTGTGTCGCATACTCAAAAGTGAGTCCACAAAATAAAAGAAAAAATGTTAAACAATTTTTTTTTATTCAAACCTGTATTACAAAAATGCGAACTGTAGCAACACAACAGTGTAGTTAGTGAGAAGACTCATGAGACTCAATTGTAACGCGGCGTCTAAGTAGAACAGGCCACACACACGTATCTTGCTGAACGATGCTCGGTGCAAGCGCAGGACGTTCTTGCATAGCTTTTTCTCAGCATCTGTTGAATATTGTTAAAATCTTAGTTAAATATGCTAATAATACTAGCTTTACTCCGCGGCGCTTCCTTGGTATCCAATTCACAGCTTCATACATGCCTTAACCACTGGGCCATGACGACAAAGAGAAATATTACGAGAACATATTCTCTGCCTATCTGACTGCCTCATTGGTCTAGAGGTCGTAAAGCGCGACTGCTGAGCATGAGGTCTTGGGTCCGATTCCCAGGTCGAGCAAAGGGTTATTGGGTTTTTCCATCAAGAATTTCTCAATAGCAGCCTCGGAGTCTGGCTTGGCGTCTAATTGATGGCAATTGGCTAGCCCCATATTACATGTGACTTAAACGCAACTGGTGAAATGTGGGTGTACTAATTGGTACACCTTCGCCTAACATTTTGGAGATTACTTACAGGCACGATGTTATAAGAATCGCACAAAGTCGCTTCCCGCCGTCTGTACGCTTAGATCGTTTAAACTAAGCAAAGGATTTTAATGTTTCATCAATAGATAGTGCGATTTATGAGGAAGGTTCAAATATTTATAATAATTGTACCCGTGCCAAGCTGGGATGGATCGCTAGTTAAAATATCAATTACCTGAGCAATTTGAGTTCAGAATGAGGGCGCAAGAATCTCGAACATCTTCAAAAGCTGTGTAGAATTTCTCGCATTGCTTGGTCAACGTTGTTTGCCATATCAAGTCTTTTATCAACCAACATAGTATCATCAGCGAGACTAGACACGAAGCACCCTGTAACAAAAAAATAAAACATCTGAAGCAATTTTTCATTAAATATGTCGTTGTAATGTATATATATATATTTATATTATTATTCATATGACTGGCGAAATGTGGGTGTACTTATGAGTACACCTCTGTCTAATTCTTCAGAGATTACAGGCTTGTTTCAGTGATAATTTATTCTCTCATACATTATCTACGACCGCGTTCACACTTGTCAGTGTCAGTAACGACACAGTGCTCTCAGTGTCTGGCGCGTTCATGGAGAATGTATGAAATAATAATTATTACTGATATAACGGGACGGTGCCGGAATTATGCCGGGACTGAGGCTTCATTGATATTTATGAATCAACCTTAGCACGTATATATCCAAAAAGGAACTTAAAATACTCACAATGTTTTCAGTCGTCATGTATTTCATTGTATCGATCACCATTCTAATGTAAACCAGAGAATGAATGAAGGTTTCTATTATGTAATAGAGTACCTGAAAAAATAGAATGTCATATTACTCATTTATTTGCATTCCATAATGTGAATAAAAGATGTTATTTAAGGCTTAAAGCTGAAGTACAGTTATGGACCCTGTTCAACCACAGCAAGGGCACAGCAAAATGGTATTAACCTAAAATTAAAATGAAAAAAATAAATATAAAAAAATGTGTATATGGTTGTAGCGACATCTTTCACACAGCACGTGAACTACAACTTAATCCATTCCCAAAAATTTTGACTCAAAAGTTTGTAAATGCTCTTAACACATTTCTGGTGGAAAAGGCAAGGCTGGGTAAGACCCGATTTCCAGTGGCGACAGCATCAACTATCGTAATCCATCACAGCACGCGAAAATATCCTCCTACAGAGTTGCCTAAGTATTAGCATATAAGCACTCGTTAACACGCGTTGACAACATAGGGTTGTTTACATTTTTATATTGAAAGGTACTTACGAACTGCTGAACACAATCTTTGTGTATATTATAACACTCCAATATGCCAGCATAAGCCTCACACATCTTCTTGCAATAACTTTCTTGTTTTATTTTAGGAGAATTTAAAGCTTGAATATTCCACTGAGTAATATTATTTTCAAGCAATTTTAAGACACGTATGGCATAAAGAATATTGAAATCGAAGATAATCAGTAAGTAGCTCACGAATATAAAGAAGAAGGGTGTATTCATGTTAACGCATAGAGAAGTGAATACAGCAATATAAGCAGGCGGATACAGGATGACAATAATCCAATTACAATTGGTGAAGTAGCCGCTAGTGATTTTGCAGTTCATAAACCTATGCACTCTTTGATATGTAAGCACAAACTTGATGGCTTTTCTAGTCTGTGTTATCCCAGTCACGAAATTCATAACGAATCCTAAACAATAGAACATGCAGTCAAAATAAGCGGTGATATACATAAAAAGAGTGAATTCAGAATATTGTTCGTAAAAGAACAGCAAATAGTTACGGAATATTAAAAAAAATATAAACATTATAGTGGCAATCATCGAAACAAAATTAGAAATGAAACTTTTTGAGGTTATACAATTTTCTTTGATGTAGTATTTAGGACAAAATGAAATATATTGCGTCAGGTTTAGAGGTCGAAGTATTAACTGCACATCTTCGTCTATCGAATCATATACAATCATTTTCAAATGATAGTTTAGTCTAATATTGCGGAGTTTCTTAATTTTTGAATAGATCATCAACAGCAACTCCTTACTCACAAATAATACAATAATGAATGACAAAAGTTAATACTTTTAAGTAGTTAAGCGGTTTAATAATCATTTCCATCAAATTCATTACGATAACATTTTACCTTGATGAATACTCATGAATATTTAAATAGGCAAGACAATCAAAAATAAAAAATGGAAAAGAGGTGTTTAAACAAGATGCAGTTTTGGATCATCATAACAACACGCCTGTAATAATAGAACTTAAGCAGAGGTGTAGTATTAGTACACCCACATTTCGCCAGTTATGTTTAAGTCCCATGTAAGTCTATTGCCGTCAACCGGGCACAAATCTAGACTTCGAGGTTGGTACTAAGAAATTCCCAATGGAAAAACCCGATAACACTTTGACTGTCCTGAGAATCAAACCCAAGGACTCATGCTCAGCAGTCGCGCTTCGACCACTAGATCTAAACGAGGCAGTCCAATCCACAGTTCTACATAAAATTTCTATATGAATCTTTAGATGACCTTAGAAGAAGAGGATAGAACAGAAAATACCTTCACAAAATCCATTAATTTAATTCTTAATTACACAAATGCAAACTGCAACAACACAATCGTGTAACTAGTGAAATAACTCATTATACTCAGTTGTAACGACGCATCTATGTAGAACAGGCCACACACTCGGACCTTGCTGAACGATGTTTGATACAAGCGTATTATGTTCTTGCAACGTTGTTTTTCATTATCTGTAAAAAATTACAACATATTTTTCAAACAATTATGATATTCTTTTTTCGAATTTCGGCCACACCAGATAATCTCAATAAGGACTAGATTAGTACCTACGCATGATACACGAATATCATTGACTGGCTCGTTGGTCTAGTGGTCGCAAAGTGCGACTGCTGAGCATGAGGTCTCTTGGGTTTGATTCTCAGGTCGGGCAAGTGTTATTGGGTTTTTCCATCAGGAATTTCTCAGTAACAGCCTCGGAGTCTGGATTTGTGCCCGATTGATGGCAACAGATTCGCCCCCTATTACATGGGACTTAAAAACATAACTGGCGAAATGTGTGTGTACTGTATGGGGTACACCTCTGCATAACCATTCGGGAATTACAGGCGTGATGTGATTAAATACGGCTGTTTCTCATCTTTAGACCTCAGATAAAAATTATCTGACGATTGAAAAATGAGCCCTAATTGAAATAAATTTTTGACTTTGACTTTTAAAGACATTTTTGGATAACAAAGAAATAAATTACCTGAACAATTTGATTTCAAAATAAGTGTGCAGGTATCTTGAACATTTTGTATTGCCAAGTAGAATTTCTCACACTGCATGCTTAAGATTGCTTGCCAAAACAAATCCTTTATCATCCAACAGTACAAGGAAAGTGACGCTATAATTGCTGCATTCTGTAACAATGAGAATATTGCGGCGTTATGGAAGAATTTTTTGATGTCACTTAGTACCTACCGTACCTATTCATATTCATACAGTAGTACTTTGATGTCTGTCTGTCCGTCTATCATGACCCTTTCTCTCAGCAACACGTGGAAGTATCAAGCTGAAATTAATATCAAATACTCACTACCCATTTTAGAGTAGTGACAAAATCAAATTTCTAAGTCAACGCAATTTAAAGTTCGTTTATTGCGCATATTTTGCGCTTGCAGGGGTATCAAAACCTATGGGACTTCCCGTTGACCTAGAATTTCATTCAAGTAGCAGAAGTAGTCTTTAATTTCCATTATAAACTTTTTTTTGTATGTTCTGTTAAATCCTGTACGAGTCGAACTCGTACTAGGTCGGGTTTTTTTTATTATGACTGGTTTATTAGATTTTACCGACGGGAAACATCGTGCAAGCGCGTCAAACTTGAGCAAGCGTGGTAAACAATGCTCGAGCGTTCTCTGTATCAGAAAAGATCATTGCCCTCTAGTAGGACAACTGTATAAAATAAAATAAAAATCTTACCAAGTTATTAATTGAAGCGGCTGTTTTCATGATTTCTATCGTCACTTGAATGTAAATTAAACTGTGAACGAATGCCTCAATCATGTAATAAAGTATCTGAAAAGGGAAAACATTTTGCTTATGTAAGTAATAATGTATAAAGGCTAAGTTACGTTTGCCGAGGTTGGTCTGTGGATGGGCGACAATCCAAGAGCCTAAGTAATAATGAAGCCTATGCCTTTATCTAGATTTCTTTGTCAAATATCATATTTTTTTCTAATTCAATAGTTTTACCTTGTTTTTTTTTTATTTTAATTACACAAGCGCCACGTAATGAGACACGATTGAGTTTTCTACTGTTCTGTCATACCGGTAAATCAGCCGGCTTGGCCGGTTAAACAAGTTATTTGAAATCTTTCTTTGAATTCAATACAAAATACTTACGAATTGCTGAGAACAATCTTCCTGGATTTCATAACACTCTAATATATCAACATAAGTGTCAAACATTTGTTTAATATAATTTTCGCGATAGACATCATCTCTCTCTAAAGCATTTAGAGCTTGAATATTCCATAAAACAATTTTATCTTCCAACAATTTAAATAGTCGAATAGCATAAATTACATTAAAATCGAAGAAAATAAAGAAAAAGGTGACCAAAATATGGAGAAATGGAGAATTTATCAGCACGCAAAAAGAAGAAAAGACAGCTGAATAAGTACATATGAACAAGATGATAATAACCCAGTTACAAACGATATAGCGTCTAGTACAAATTTCATTGTTGAGAAACCTGTGAACTTTTTGGAAAAGTAAAACAAACTTAATGAATTTTTTGGCTTGAATGACTCCAACGACGAAATTCATTGAGAATCCAATGCAATAGAAGACACAATCAAAGTTAGTAATGAAATATGTAAAAGTAGAATATCCCATGAAGTCTTTAAAGAAGTATAACATGAAGTTGCGGTATAAAAATAGTAATGTAACTAAAAGGGTTGCGAGCATTGAAACAAAATAAGATATGAAACTATTCGGTGATATTAAATCGTTTTTGATGCGATATTTAGGACAAAACATTAGATACTGCATCAGATTTAAAGGCAAGAGTAGGGACTGTACATCATCGTCAACGAGATTGTTCAAAACAAAATTCACAGAATGATTTCGTTCTATGCGAGCATGTCGGAATTTTATCATATTTAAAGAAAACCATTTACAGGTGCCTCGCCTAGTTATAAGTGGTACAATAATCGATGGGAAATGGAACAACTATATGTACATTAAACTTTTTTAATCAAAAGAGAACTGTTTAAGACTACTTTCTGTCTGTGACTTTGTCCTCAAGGCTTTTTTTAACCGTGATAAGTTATATCTTTAGTTACTGCTCCATTCCTGTAGGTCGATAGGACCTGCAGGCCTAGCCAAGTTGACAATCTACAATCGTTAACGCTTGTAGAAAACAATGATAATGTATGGGAATTAAACTACCTCAACGCTAAATCACGTGGTCAGAACAAGCGAATAGATAATTCGTAGACAAGTTTACAATTTAACATAGCGTTCGTAATGATAGATTGAAATTTGATCCTTTCTACGACGTTAATCGCTATATCCCGTACAAATGCTAGCCAAGTTACACTTTTGACAAGCGCTAACGAAACGTTTTCGTAGTTTTTGAACGCTAGCCGAGCGATCACGAAGACCCAAGAGAAAACGCTAAAAAAATGGCGTCTCTTTAGTCAGCTGTGGCGATAACGAGAAGTGATTTGTTTTTAAAAAATAATTTTGGACTTTTATTACAAATAATCAGCGCATTGTTGGTGTCACCAATATTGGAGACACAAATATTTTAGATATCCAAAGGGTCTACTGATTAAGACATACAATTGATTTCTTTGTTTCATAATTACGTGTTTAAAACATAAACAATGACGTGGACGTCATTGTTTATGTTTTAACTAGTCTCAATTTCAAGACGTGCTCTGAGTGTGATAGAAATTCAACTAGTAAAGGAACATATTTACGAAATAATTTGTAATTTACGCACCTTTAAATGATTTCTATTAAAGCTGCGAACTGTTTCGGGCTTGCTCGAGATCTAGATTCCATTCTATTAAAAATATTCACTTCATAAAAGGTATTCTTCATTGACAAGCAAGATCTTTATCATTTCGAGTCACAGGTATTTAAAATGACATTTCGCACTGTTATAATATAATAAACTAATTATTAAAAGAAACATACATTATGTTATTTCACTATTTGACACTTTATAATTTTATCTAAGTTAAAACATTCAAAAACAAAGTTCCGCCCGCGCAATATAAACACAACTGTGATTTTGACGTAGGTTTGACGTCTGTAGGATCGCTCACCATAGACTAAAGTATAAGTTTTTTCGAACAACGTCGTAGAACGAGCGATCGACTCAATCATTTCATCTTGGCTACCGACTTAGCGCTTTCTACAATCGCTTACGCCGAAGCGTTATCGATCGTAGAAAGAGATTAGATACGAATCGTTTGTAATTTGGCTAGGCCTGCTGATGTTAAATAGCTGAGACTATCTTAATACATATTATAACAGCGAAAGGCCACTAACTCATTCACTCACTCATCATGAAATATCGAAAACCGCTTATCGTATTAAGATGAAATTGGCAGGGAGGTAGTTTATATTAAGTAGACGTCCGCTTCGAAAGGATTTTCCAAAATCCACTCCCAAAGGGGATGAAACGGGGTCCAAAATTTTTATGGAGAAACCAACTTTGTCGCTGGGAGAAGCTAGTTTCTTATAAATCTGGCGATTATTATTTATTTATTTATTTGGTGATTGGGTTATTGTATACAATAACCCAATCCTTCTGGTTATTCCAGAGATTACCGCGTTTAACAAACAAACAAAAAAGCTCTTCAGCTTTTTTATTATTATAAATAGATATATACTTGTAATATACAAGTTAGTCTGTCTAGACGGATGTAGATAAGAAATAAAACTAAGGACAACGGAAAACCAGTCAAATGCGAGTCGAACTCGCTCACGAAGGGTTCCGTGCCACTGTACAATATTTTACTCAAGTCCCACGTAATGAGACCCAATTGATTTTCTATTGTTCTGACTTACCAGTAAATCAGCCGGGTCTAGACCGATTAACACTGCATACGAAAAAACACGTTTCTTGTATTTATGATTTTTAATATTACAGCGGTCACAGTAATACACACATACCATGACAGTTTAAAAAATTCAGCTCTGTGACAGACGGACGTACAGACACAGCGGAATCTTAGTAATAGGGATCCGTTTGGCCCACTTTGTGTACAGAACCAGCCAAGTATGTAGGATATATCATATTGCACAAGTATGTGCGCAAACACACATGCACATCCTACTCCTTCACTTTTATAATAGTCCAAAGGGACGGCCATCCGACACGACCGGGAAAGATCAGGCGCAGGACCAACGGCTTTACGTCCTTTCCGAAACATGGCGGTATAATACCACCAACCTCCAAACTCCGGGCTGCTACTGAGTGTAAAAGAAAAACCCAATAACACTTTTTCCCCGACCTGAGTATCGAACCCAGAACTCTGGGCTGAGCAGCTGCGCATTACGGCCACGAAATCAACGAGGCAGTTAAAACAGTAACTGTAATACCCTGGTACTTCAGAATAATACTGCAGATATGGTACTATAAAAAAAAAATCCGCAATAAAGGAAAAAACATTACTGTCGGCACCATTGAATGTTTTATTACTCTCATTATTTGCTGTCATAATATTTACTAATAATTTATTTAATTTCTTGTCGACTAACCTCATTTTTGTTACGTACTTACTTATGCCCGCGGCCTTGCCCGAATTGACGTCGAGTACACTATAAAGCATACTCTGACACTGCATTAGTGTAGCTTTATCAGTGAATTTTTGAAATCTGACCAGATCTTCCAAAGCTTATCTCTTGCAAATCGGACCAGTAGTTTCTGAGATTTAGCGCGTATCAACAAACAAACAAACTCTTCAGCTTTATTACGTAGTAAAGATGTCTGTAACATTGATACGATCAGTATATAAACATTATGTAATGGCTTCGTTGTGAATGCTAGGTACTACTTCATAACGTCCATTTAAAGAATTTTGAATTTGTTTATAAAAACCATGTTCCAAAAACGAAAAATTGAGCCAGAGGTCTCACTTCAAGTGTCACAAAGCAATCACCTGGAAGAAGATATACGAAGAATAGTGTATTCTTATAATTTTTCACTCAATCTATTTCTAACCTCAATATATAATGTGCAGAACGAACATATTTATCCAACAAGTGTAAAAAATCGTGTGTTTGCATTCATCTGTATTTTTTGCCTGAATGCGTTGTGTATCTTTCAAATACGTGATGCAGACTTTCCTTTACTAAAAACAATTTAGAAGTAAGCCTCTTTTCATTCTTTGCAATAGTCTATTACATGAGCTTTGCAATCGGGTTTACAATGATGTACATAATTGACACTGTGCATAACAAAAACAACGTGATACTCACTTTGAAGATCCAAACTATACACAGGAGCATCGATTTCAGTAAGAGCATCAACAGTTTCATTATATGGAATTGGATCTCACTAGCAATAATCATCTTCGTGAATGTTTTTATAGATGTAATATTTTATGGGACGTACGATACTCTCGAAATCGGTCTTATAATCGACGTGATCTGTGACATTTTGTGGATCAAATTGGATGTTACTTTAGTCATAGCCACTCGAATTATCATATTGTTAAGGAAATATCTCGATGAGTGGATTAGAGATATTCTGATGATGAATAATGAGCAAGAAAATTATGGACTTACGCTTAAACAGCTTGGAATATATGAGAATATTTTGAAAGCTTTCAATCTTTACAGACAAATTTTCCATGCGTTGGTAAGTTTTAAAGCTTTTGACTTTATAATAAAGCATAACATGGTATCATGCCTGTCATTCCCAAAGGGTTAGACAAAGGTTTACCTAGTAGTACACCCATATTTCGCCAATTATGTTTTAAGTCCCATGTAATAGGGGGCGAGTGTATTGCTATCAACCAGGCATAAATTCTGACTAAGAGGCTGCTACTGAGAAATTGCAGTAGAATAAATTTGTTAGCACTAGCATTGGCTATCTATTCTTCAGCGATTGCCTGCGTCGCTGCATGTTTGAGTTCGATTCCGAACAAATATTTATATGGTCTACAGATAGTTGTTCCGGGTCTAGCTATTCGTGTTTGTGAATTTATATGTTTGTTAAAATTCACCCATGTTATAGGAGAAATTCCTAGTGTCCCCCAACGTTAAAAAAAAAGGTTTTACAGGTCTTCTATCACACATTCAGCACACTTCAGCGGTCACTTAGCTATGTTAACATCATCGTATATGCGCTGAAAATCTCTTCAAAAGAAGATTACCAAGTAAGTGTGAAATCTGCTTCTTAAATTCATTCCTTGGGGCCTTACCCCACTTAGAACATTATTATTTTAATATTACTTTGCCTTGCACACTGTTGGATTTTCAACGCTTGGCTCAGCGCCGAGAGTTGAAAATCCAAAACAAAAATTACAAAGTAATATTGAAATAACAAAATTCATCCCCAAAAGGGATGAAACGGTTATCCTTGATGTTGGTTACTAATAAATATTACGTCTTTTTAGGACTGGCTTCGAACTCTTGGATTAATATTGTTCCTTATCAAGGATTTAGCACTAGTAACAATACAGTGTGTTTACTGCGAGAAGTTTTATGTAGCAGTAGAGGATGCTGAGTCGGCGTGTATACAGCTGATGATGAACAAGAACTGTCCAAGTAAGAATGAATTACACAGAATGAAGTACCACTACAAGTACTTAGTGTGAGACTCTAACAAAACATGTATAAAAATACATACTGACTTCATTGGCTGCTTCATTGGTCTCGTGGTCCCAAAGCGCATCTGCTGAGCATAAGGTGATGGGTTCGATTCCCAGGTCGGGCAGTATTATTGGGTTTTTTCATCAGGAATTTCTCAGTAGCAGCAAGGTAATAGGCTCGATTATATGGAACTAAAACATAACTAGCGGAATGTGGGCGTACTAATGGATACACGTCTGCCTAACCCTTCGGGGATTACAGGTGTGATGTTATGTTATGAAAAATAAATCATACCAACTAAATTATTATTCGTAACAATAACAATTGGTAGGTTTGACAGCGAAAGCGAGATTCGACTAACATCGTGAGAAACTACCCAAGTAATAGGGGGCGAGCCTATTGCCATCGACCGGGCGCAAATCCAGACTCTGAGTATTTAAATCTAATCATACTATTTTTACAGGCAGTCAAGAACGTCTGTGCAAGAGCGTGATACAGAAAAATCGAACGTTCAGTAAGATGAGCGCATGTGGACTGTTCTACGTAGACGCTACCCTACCAATGTGCTTGGTAGGAGTTATCAGTAATTACGTTATCATGCAGTTGCAGTTCTTTTTTCTATAAATTAAATGTTTTGTAAAATACTCTTGTCATTTATATCATTTTGACATCGTCTGGCAACAATCTTTGTTTTATGTACGGGCTGAGTACCTTTGCATAATTATAGTAGCCATTTTTAAGGAACTGAAAATCCTTTAGAAATAACTTCCAACTATGAAATATGAAAAAAGAAATTGTTAAAAAATCAAGATGACGCAATTACACCTGGTAGTTAGCCCGTCGCCCGAAAGACTAAAGCCGAAGTCGGGCACCCGATGCAGTATTTTGCGAATACGAATTAGTTTAGATGAATTCGACTACCTGCGTCTGCGCATACAGATACGATAGAACCGGACGAGATAGCCCGAAGATGGGCGCACTCATCCCTGTTACTTTTAAGTAAAAGTAACAACAGTTAACAGTCATTCCTACGGTGGATATCATCATAGTAGAAAATCATCAAGCATCCAAGAAATTGTATTAACCGAGAAACATTTGAAATCCAGTTGGTGGATGGCGACGATTTTTAGCATAGTCCTTTGTAGTTTTCTGTTGAGTATCAAAGATTCTTAATCCACATTTATTTTTAAGTAATAACAGCCGCACGGGTCGGTCCATCAGATTAAGCTACGCTTGCCGGGGTTGGTCCGTGAATGGGTGAACATCTATACACACCGAGACTCATCCGTGCCTCGAAAAGCACGTTAAGCCGTAGGTCCCGGCTGTCAACTTTGACAGTCGTTACGGGTCGTCAGAAGCCGGAAAATCTGACAACCAGTCTTACCAAGGGGTATCATACCCAGTTACTGGGTTATGGAGGTCAGATAGGCAGTCGCTCCATGTAAAATACTGGTATTCAGCTGCATCCGGTTAGACTGGAAGCCGACCCCAACGTAGTTGGGAAAAGGCTAGGCAGATGATGATGATGATGTTTTTTTTTTATTATTATTTTATCAGTGTTACTATCAACGTGCAGTCGACTGTACAAGTTAAATTCAATATCAATAATGGCGTTGTTGATAATACCATTAATGTATCAACAGGAATTGGAAATATTAACTGCGTTTTTATCACTGATTGGATCAGTAAATTTACTAAAACGTCAACAAGGTTCTATTAATTGGTCAACTTTTCAATGGAAGAGTCAGTTCCTAGTTCGTTAGCGGAAGTTTTTAAAAATGCCCCTACATCAGGAAATCACTTCTGGGATATACAAAGTGATCAATAATCGACTCGAGATAGAATTTCAAAGAATAGTGTATTCTTTTTATTTCTTTTTTAATCTGTTTTTGACTTCCAAATGTAAAGTACGAGGCAATCATATATATCCAAGTGCAAAAATATATCGGGTGCTAGCGTTCCTCTATATGTTATGCATCAATGCTTTGTGTATCTATCAAATGTTTAATGTCGATTCCACGCTTGAAAATGCAATCCAGATTGACAACCAACTGTTTGCATTTTTTGCTATCATCACTTACATGGTCGATTCCATCGGGTTCACTATGCTCTTCATTCAAGACTGCATGCATAGAGAAAATATCATCTTACTTATCATAAAGATCCAAAGCATTCATAAAAGTATAGACTTCAGCAGGAAAACCCAGAATTTTATTATCTGGAATTGGATTTCAACTACGATTACTGTCTGTAGTAATATTTTGATAATCGCCATGTATTATAAAACTATATATCGTTATGACATGACTTTCATTGTTGACATTATCTGTGATATAATGTATATAGCATTGGATATCAATTTTGTGATAGTCATACGAATTATCATATTGTTAAGGAAATATCTTCTTGTGTGGATTGAAGAAATCTTGATGATGAATTATGAATATGGCATTGATCAACAATGTGTCAAACTGATTACCAAATATCAAAATATTTTGAAAACTTACGATTTGTATAAAAAAGTTTTTCAGATATTGGTAAGTTTTTGAACATTTATTCTCTATACTAAGCCACACCATGGGGTATCGTATTGCCCAGTTACTGGGTTGTGGAGGTCAGATAGGCAGTCGCTTCATGTAAAATACTGGTATTCAGCTGCATCCGGTTAGACTGGAAGCCGACCCCAACATAGTAAGAAAAAGGCTAGGCAGATGATGATGATTCTCTATACTAAGTAATTAAACTAGTAGCTGAGGTATATACGGATATTACTGAAAAACTCGAACGACGGTAAATTCTAAGATTCTCCAAAATAACCTAAGTTCAACCAGGTTTGATGGTCATCACTTAATAGAGCATGACCAGAATCGCCTCAAAAATAGGCGTTTGCTGCCAGTGCTTCATGTTTTTGACGTAATCATTATTTTTATCTTGTAACAAACACTGACGGACCGAAAAATTTTTTTTAAATGAAACCTTACAATATTCGAGGTTTTACAGTGACTGATTTAGTTAAACATCCTTGCAGCAGGCCCGGTCATTGTAGCGATCTGGTGGAGAGGCCTATGTCCATCAGTGGACGTCATCTGGAGAGTAATGGAGAAGGCTATGTTCGGGGTCTGGAATCAGAAGTGAAAAGACTCGCAGGGCACATAGCTCTTAGATCAGACGGCCGTCGAGTACACACGTACCTACTAAACATACTCTAATGAAATTGTTTTTATTCTTCCATAGGCATTTTATTACCCATTTGGTGCATTTAATCGTTCGCTGTGCTACGTTAACATAATGCTTTATGACTTGAAGTCATCTGAACAACTGGGATACGAAGTAAGTGTTAATATTATTCTTTGACAATTCAAAAATACCTGTTAATGGTATTATTAAATACATAATTCTAACCCTGTACTTAAAGATAATGTAGCCTCCCATTAGCGAAATAATTTTCAGAATCGGAGCAGTAGTTACGAAGATTCGCACGTCCAAACAAGCAAAAATGACAGAAATTTCAGTTCGATTCGTGCCATGTGGCGATGTATTGGTTGAAGTACATGTGAACGAAAATAACGCGACACATTACGCCACTAAAATATATGGTCGTTTCTCAGCAATAATTTTTGCTCAAACTTTCTTACTTTCCGTATTTATTTTTTTAATGTTTCAGTGTTTGCTTCAAATTTCTGGGCTTATTTTATGGCTGGTAAAGGATGTAACTTTAGTAATAATACACAGTATAAACTGTGAGAAGTTCTACATATCTGTTGAGGAAGCTAAGATGGCGTGTATACAGCTAATGAAAAACAAGAACTGTCCAAGTAAGAATATTATACTAATATTATAGAATTATACCACCTTCATCAAGTGCAGTGATTCCCAAAGTGGTCCAGATGGTCAACGGGGCAGAGATACCCATTAGTACATCCATATTACGCCAGTTACGAATAGGCCCCATGTAATAGGGGGCAAACCGAGCACAAATCCAGACTCCGAAGCTGTCACTGTCAAATTCTAGATTTTAAACCCAATAACACTTTGCCCGACCAAGGAATCGAACCTAAAATTTCATGATCAGCAGGAGGTATTCTTTCCCACACCTATGCTTTGAGCACTAATCAATATTTTAACATGTAATTAGAACACCACTCAAATGGGAATACCTTTGGTGCCCAAACGGGAATAGTAATGGAAAAAGAATTTAATAATAAAATTTTTGTTTACAGAGAGTCAAGAACATCTTTGTAAGAAAGTGATACAGACTAATCGAACGTTCAGTAAGATGACCGCGTGTGGACTGTTCTGTGTGGATGCTGCACTCCCCATATGTTTGATGGGACTCATCACTCACTACGTTCTCATAGAGTTACAAGTCTATTTTGTGTAAAATAAATATTTTTGGGAAATACAATTGGCTTTTTGTAGTAAGAGGTACTCGTAGCATGGATGTTTGATATGATTAGTAAACATAACATAACATCACGCCTGTAATTCTCGAAGGGTTAGGCAGAGGTGTACACATTAGTAGATACTCCCACATTTTGCCAGTTATGGCAATAGGCTTGCCCTCTATTAGGTACATGGGACTTAAACATAACTGGCAAAATGTGAGTGTACTAATGGGTACACCTCTGCTTAACCCACCCTTTGTGGATTACGGCCGTGATGTTATGTGTGTGTTTTTTTGTAATTGGACCTATACTTTCAGGTATTACCTCCACCATTAAAAAAGAAGCAAACTTTACCTCTATAAAACATCTATAGGTACTGATACAATAAAGCTGAACAGTTTTTTTTTTGTTTAAACAAACTTATCTAAGAAACAGTCAGATTGCAAAAAATCTGTATATGACAGTCAGAGTCAGACACAAAGGAGAGGAGTAGTAACCAAAGACACAAATTAAAAAAAAAAAATTGGACGAAATCGCGGTCAGAAGCTAGTCAAGTATAAGTGTAAATACCAATTCCATTACAAAATGCTTACTTTAGCTGTATCATCAACAAAAGTCTCATAAAAGTAGATTAGTATCGATCGTGGTTAGTCTTGCATTACACCAATGATTATGGTCTGTTAACTCTTTGAAGTAACAATCATGTTTTGTTCAAGAGGAAACATTGTACATTCTATAAATAACAACGCTGTGACAATCAACAACGTACCCACTACTTCTACCAACGAAGCTTCATCAAGCACCATAATCGATTTAGATTTGCAATCAGTACTGAGACCGTTAAATTTAATGCAGGCTCCATTTTTTTGCTCAAAGTACACAATCCGGGACAACCGTATCAAACCAAACAGTTGTTTGTATAACTTGTTGGGACTCGTTTGCGTGTTAATATTACGGATACTTAATTTGTATAACTTAGTAAGAAGTTCATTCTTTATCGTATGGAAATGTGTGACCTATTTCCTTTTCTGGAGCAATGCTTGCGACTCTCTCTTCTACACCATCGGCTCTTTACTGAACAGCTATCTTAATATTATTCATAGCAAAATGAACATTTTACTGGTCATAAAAATCCAAATCGTGCATAGAGTTCTTAAGATCAGGAAAAACGAAATCAGTAGTTTAATCATCTACAACTGGTTTTCCGTCATCATCATATACAGTTTCTATGTGTGTTTCATTACTTATGTGTGCATTGACTACTTCGTCGTCAATGTTCTCGGTGTCATTTCAATCTTTGTCACCTTATCTTTCGATACGAATATTATTTACGCTTTGCAAATCATAAAATTACTAAGACATACGCTTAGAATGTTGATTCTGGAAGTAAAAGAAAGTAGAAACGTGGAAACGTATATGGACAGTGATACTTACTGGAATTTAATGTTTGATGTGTATCGAAATATTTTGGAAGCTTATAAGAGTATTGAGAAATTATTCAAATCAATGGTAAGTGTAATGACAATGCAATCCTTTGTCCGAACGTGTCAAGCTTTTTATTGGGTCTGCTTGCGTACCATTAAAGTCATGCTGTGACATAGCCATGACGATTAGTGGCATAGCTTGAGTCAAAGTCAAATCATTTATTTCAAATAGACCATTAGAAGACACTTCTGAACTTCATTTACGAGAAAAAAAAAAATTGTGATATTGGATCCATAGTTGCCCATTCCAAAAGGTAGTTTCGTATGGAGAAGAACAATTTTAATACAGATATGCCTATTACTGTCCGATGCCAGGGTAAAAGCTCATTCAGAGAAGGTACGAGCATTGATAACCGTGCCTGTTCAAGGCTTTTTATACTAATATAAACTATATGTTCAGGTTTCATGGTACTATCCTTCTTTATCTTTCGATTTTAAAAGCTAGATTTTGCACGACAATGTCAAAGTCAAAGTCAAAGTCAAAACATTTATTTCAATACTTTTGAATTGTCAAAGAGTCGGTCAGTTAGTCCGAACGTTGAAGCTAGTTGCTCGTTCCAAAACGGAGGTAGGCCTCTATGGAGAAGAACGAGCAAGAAACTCCACGGTCGTGTCGTTTTGCCTATGTCAGTATCTCAAGCTACCTCTTTATTAAATTTCATTACAATGGCTTCAGTAGTTTCGCTGTGATGGGGTAATAAATCGACGGATAGAGTTACTTTAAGTTTTATACTAATGTAGATTAATATTGCTATTTTTTTTTCAGTTTATGTGGTATGTTATCAACACTGCCTTTCACAGTTTGCTGAACATGGCTGGATTATTAACTCTGAAACTTATAATAAAAATCGGCTTTATGCGAGTAAGTCATTATTATAATAACATATTTTAACATTTTATAATTATATAATACCTATTGTTATTGGGTTTTTCCATCAGGTATTTCTCAGTAGCAGCTTCTGAATCTGGATTTGTGCCCGATTGATGGCAATAGGCTCGCCCCCTATTACATGGGACTAAAACATAATTGGCGAAATGTGGGTGAACTAATGGGTACACCTCTGCCTAACCCTTCGGGGATTACAGGCGTGATGTTATGTTAGTTTTGAGGGATTCAATCGGAACCCTATTACTAAGACTTCGCCGTCTGTCTGTCCGTATGGCACAGGGCTGTATCTGATAAACCATAATTGATAGATACTAGGTATTTACATCGAGATGGCAGTTACCTACCCTCGCGTTTTCCTACCCCGCACCTCAAGTCCGACCCGCTTTGTATGGTTAGCAAACTCATAATCCTTTTTTATATTCATTTATTTAGTTTTATACACTTAATTAAATTTTATAAATACAATTACAAAAGATTTACATGCTGTAGAAAAACATTTTTTTTTGACAACGGTACTTGTGTGTTAGACGTCATTTTGTAACGGTCAACAACGGCCATCTTGACGTAAACTGCTTACTACTCAAAATTTTCACAGAGTACGCATATCTATGACGTCTATAAAATATAAAAATTACTAGAAACGTATATTTTTGTATGTAGTGTTAATAATAATATTATGCATAATATTTACAGACTTAATTATTTAAATAAAAAAAAAGAAACTAATACTAATTGGCATCAAAAAATTCATAAATAAATAATATTAATAAAAAAAATGTGTTAAATATTGTACGTTGGTACGGAACCCTTCGTTTGCGACTTCATCTCACACTTGACTGTATTTCAAAAGCTTCTTCTACATTTCTGTTTCAGACCATCGTGCAACTACTAAAATCTCAACTGTGGGTACTCAAAAACATAATCTTATTGACCTGTTTAAGTGTACAATATGAAAGATTTTATACAACAATGACAGATGTTTATACCACTTGTATACTGCTTCTGACGTCACAAGAGAAGACAGGTAGATAACAGTCTCCTAGAACAAATTAAGAGCGTTTATGCCTGACGGTATTTCATAAAATACTTTCAAGTCCCTGTTTTTTTAAATGAATGAACTTATTTTGATGAAACTTCGTACACATGAGCAGGATTGAATAGGTCTAAAAAGTTAGTTTAAAACATTTTTGAAATGTCTAATTTAAAAAAGAATTAACGTAATTGGTATGGTGGTACATGGATCTCACAACTTTTTACGGTAGAAGAACTGAGTTATAAGTTATGTTTTAGATGACATTATCTACTTTTTACAATACTCGCTTGTTAATTATATTTCGACTTTTAATTCTATTCAGGAACTTGACAGTTCAAAGAAAAGAGATTTTGCATATTTAAGGAACGCATGAAAAGAATGTTTTAATACCAAGTTAATAACATTATTTAAGTTCATTCAATTTCGTTCATTCTTACACCACCTCGTTATTTTGTCAAAACTTGGTAACCCTTTATCTGTCAAGTTACTGAATAGAATTAAAAGTCGAAATATAATTCTATTTTCGGTGTATTAATTTCATGTCCTCTGACGTTAAGTTTTCACTTTAATCGGTAATCCCAATCACGCATGTCGGTGACGCAGTCACATTAGCATGTCGGCGACGAGAACACAAATATATTTTGACCTATCAACCATAGCTCAAAGCAACTAAAATATATTTTCATTTAAAAAAGAATTCACGTCATTTTTTTTTTACAGCAACACAAATCCGGGTCTGTAAGAATATCAAGCGATTACAAATGGCGTCGTTCACGAAGATGACTGGCTGCGGGTTATTCTGCATCGATGCGAAACTACCTCTTCAGTTGTCCGGCTTTATTATTACTTACACTATTGTATTACTGCAGTTTGTATTTTTAAGATAGTACTATTTAAATCCTTTATTTTGTTATCATTGTAATCTGTTGATACCATTATAATTTAGTTTGTCTTTTAAATAAGTTCTGTTTATACCTATCCATACCGGCCGGGGACGCCTTAGAAAGACCTACACTGATTTTATTGGTGAGGTTCTTCAGAATGGTCGGGTGCGCAGTACTCGTAACCGGCGTGCTTGTATGACGGGATGTATGAATATGGATGAGGCCAAAGGAATATGTAAGGATAAGGGTTTCTGCCTACCCCCATGGGAAAAAGGCGTGGGTTTATCTATGTATGTATATCTACATAATAGTTTAATTAAAGAATGAAAAAAAAAAGGACAGAAAATTGCGTTTTTTTTTTAAGCTTTAATTATTATAAGCACCTTACTGACTGCTCTATTTATATTATATAGATTTAAAAATATAATGTTCGTGCATGTAAAATAAATAAGAGGAATCATAAAATAAATATAATTAATTTGAGTTACAAAAATGCAAATTGAAGCAAAACAATAGCATAGTTAGTCACAAGACTCATCAGACTCAGTTGTAGCGCAGCGTCTAAGTAGAACAAGCCACACACACGTATCTTGCTGAACGATGCTCGATGCAAGCGCAGGACGTTCTTGCATAGCCTTTTCTGGTCATCTGTCAAATAATTAAATATTATACGGGGTCATTGAAAATTTACCAGGAACCTGAAAAGGGGAAATTATGAAAATAAAAACAGCTGTTCCCTACAAAAATGTTATAATAATAATACATTTATTTCAAGTGACAAAGACTCATATACACACAATTCAATAAATAACACAAATAATACATTAAACACACACAATACATTAAACACTCCGACACAACACATTACACAACAACAACATGATCGGAATGTATGAAACAGCAGATTTTTTTTTCATGTTTTCAATGTTGGTCCCATGATAAAAGTTGCTCATAATGATGAATACATTGACCCCTTAGTTTTCTGGTAAATTTTCAATGACCCTGTATAGTAGCGTAGTCGGAGAGGAGAAAAGATTTTGAAGGTGTCTTCATCATCTTTCACTCGCTCACTTCTCACTCTACTTGGGGATTAAAATCCTTGTTCAATAATGTAGTGAACTGTCTCAATAGACATCTTTTTAAAATGTATTATTATAGCGGCCATAGTTCAAATCAAAAATTGAAGTCTTTTATTTTCTCTTCACATTGGTTGGTTAAAATTGTTTGAAATTAAGTGACTATATTTCACCATTGTAAGAGACTGGTGCCTGAAATAGGTGTTTGAAACAAAACCTGTGGTACAGGTCACATAGTTAATACAAAGTCTGTAGAAATTTCAACTTTCTACCTGATGGACGGACGGACAGTGGAGTCTTAATAATGGGATTCCGTTTGGCACCTTCTGGGTACGCAACCGTACTTATGAAATCAAAAGCATAGGTCACATGAAAAATTACCTGAACAATTTGACAACAGAATTATTGCGCACGAATCTTGAACACGTTCAATAGCTAGGTAGAGTTTCTCGCTTTGTTGGCTCAAAATTGTTTGGTAAATTAAATCCTTTGCCATCCAACCAAGTACGGATAGCGTCCCTAAAATTGATATGTCCTGTAAAAAACATTTTCTAATCAGAAATTCATTATTTTAAATTGGATTCTTTTTTAGCAAAACAGGCTAAACCGAGGCTCCAGGCTACAGGCTTTTTTAGGCTTTTAATGTTAATATTGTAACGTATAACTGTTTTTTGTCGCTAACAAATAAAATAAAATAAACACAATGTCGTCAAAATAAAATTTCCCTTAAATATAGCTGAAAACCCGTGACCTTGACCACGTCGTCATACAAATCGTGGGGAAAAAAAAAACTTACTATATTATTAATCACTACGCCAGTTTTAAATGCTTCAATAGACACTTGGACGTAAAGCAGAGCGTGCGTAAATATTTCTATAATGTAATAAAGTATCTGAAAATGAAAAGATATAAGTGAAAGTGAAAATGTTAAATAAGAAAAAAATACGGTTTCACAGTTAAAAGAATGATTTTCTTAAATACTTACAAATTGCTGAAAACAATCTTTGAGAATGTTATAACACTTTAATATATCATTATAAGCCTGAAATACTTTTTTACAGTCTTCTCCAGATGCGTTTAGTTGGGAATTCAAAACGTGTGTACTCCAAAGAACAAGTTTATTTTCCAACAATTGTATAAGTCGAATTGTATAAAGCACATTTAAATCAAAGGTAATTACGAGGAAGCAAATAAACATAGACACGTAAGGTATACCAATGAGTATACAAATAGCGGTAAAAATTGATACATGACCACACAAAGCCAGGATTACAATAATCCAGTTCCAGGCAATAAAGTGATTAAAACTGGCTTCATTGTTAAGAAACCTATGAACTTTTTGAAAAGTTAAGACAAACATGACGGATTTTTTCGTTTGTATAATACCAGTCATGAAATTAATAATGAAGCCCAAACAATAGTACACAGTGTCATAAGAAGAAGTGACATGCATGAAAGTCTTATTACTGATAAAATCTTGATAGAAACTCAGCATGTAAGTGCGGTAAGCAAAAACAAAAATGAACACTAACATCACAGTCATTGAAGCTAAATTGGATAAAAAACTATTAGGAGTAATAACATTATGTTTAATGCGATATTTAGGACAGAATATTACATATTGCATAAGATTCAGAGGCAAAAGCATCGACTGCACATCTTTATCCACTGTTTTGTACAAAACATTTTTCGTGTAATTTTTTTGTCTGATGTTTTGAATTGTGATCATTATTTATAAGATGGTAAGGTACTAAATGACAGTACCTTCTAAGATCGTAGTGATAGTGAAATGGATGGTAAGTATAGATTACCTGCCTACACCAAACTCGTTAGGAAAATTATATGGTTATCAATAATATTAATTATATTATTTAATTACTCAATGTACAGTCAGCAACAAAAGTCGATTAACATTTATGATTTTTAAATCCTAATTATTAAGTACAAAATTAAAAGTTAAACGCAATGAATACAAAATTAAGATATAATAAACCCTTAGCTATTGGCTGAAATTCTGAATGCCAGTACAGTTTAGTGTCTGTTTAAATGATATAAAAAAGTAACATAGTTAATCGACTTTTGTTGCTGACTGTACGTATATTCAGACATTTATAATGGTAGGAAGGAACCTCTTAAAACAATTATAATATTTTCGGACTAACTGACCGACTCCTTGACAATTCAAAAGTGCCTGTAAATGATCTAATTGAAATAAATGTTTTGACTTTGAATTATAAAATTGATTACCTATAAGACTAGTGTAGGTGGTTAAGCAAACTGCTGTTACGTTTTATGACATTGGGAGACTCTTAATTTAAACCGGATTTTGTACCTTTACTATTTAATTGGAGTGCCACAAGGAAGTACACTCGGTCCTGGTTTGGATCCGTTTATATTTCTTCTTAAGAGAAGAAGGTAATATGAAGAATATAATAATATAATTTGTTTAATGAAACTTGAATTACAAAAAAGCGAACTGTAACAACACAATAATGTTGTTAGTCAGAAGACTCATGAGACTCAATTGTAACGCAGCGTCTAAGTAGAACAGGCCACACACACGTATCTTGCTGAACGCTGCTCGGTGCAAGCGCAGGACGTTCTTGCATAGCTTTTTCTTGTTATCTGTCAAATATTGTATGTTATGTTTATTAATTGAAACAAGTCCGCAACGGCAGTAAATAGTTGATTGCTTTTTGACTTAAGGAAGACTTCTTAACTTGAAAAGCAATCATCTTTAGAAGACTCAAAAATGTCGCTATAGAAAATCAGATAATTATACTTTAACGAAAACATAAAATAATGATTACTTAAATTACGTTAATATGACAAAAAAGTCTAACTTTGTTAGTCAAAGAAATTCCTATAATGATGGTCTCCAGTAAACTGAATTATTCTATCTATAAAACTCATCATCATCTTTCATCATTAGTTAGTTGAACGACGTCCACTGCTGTACATAGGCTCCCCGAAAGATCGCCATAATGACCGCGAGTGCTGCATACATTCAGCAGATTTTCGCGACCTTGTGCCGTATGGTGACAGCTTAGAATACTACCCAACTCTTCCCGCGGGTGTCGTTAGAGGCGACTAAGGATATGCACTGGGAGGAAAGCAGCGCCCCCTATAAAACAGACTTACCACCAAAACTGCGATCGCCAACCCGCCTACCAACCATGGCGATTATGGCAAACCAGACATCAGAAAATTACCTGAACAATTTGAATTCAATATAATTGCACATGAATCTTGAACGCTTTGTATAGCTAAGTAGAATTTTTCACATTGCTTGCACAGCATTGTTAAATAAGCCAAGCTCTTCAACATCCAGAAGAACACAGATAGCGAGCCCAACCGTGTTGCATCCTTAAACAAAATTAATGTTAAAAAATAATAATATACCTGCGCAGGGGCAATCTAAGGTATAAAATAGTGGGTGACCCTGAATTGCGTAAGTATTGAGTTTCTTGCCCATTCATCCACATGCAAAACTACCGTTTGGAAGAGGCAACTAGATTCGATACCTTTTTCTTTTGCTAAATTATAACGTTCAAAAGTGCCTTGTAATGGCCTTATTGAAATAAAAATAAATGATTTGATTTTGATTTTCATTGTCATCTTAATTTTGATGTGTATAGGCAAGCAGGGCATTTTTTTTTTGTGAAGAGACAAATAATTCCGTATCCAGCTGTTAACACAATGATAAATAGTTATACAAATTATATAATTAAAATAATACTTACGATATCGTCAAATACGAGGCTATATTTAAACATATCAATAGTTATTTGGATATAAATGAGAGTGTGACTGAATACTTCTAAAATGTAATAAAGAATCTGAAAATTAAAATACATGAATTTCATCAGTAACATATTTTTAAAAATAACAAATAATAAACACTAAATTGTCATAAAAAAACACTTTCCATTTATATCTAAAACTAAACAAATATTCTCTGTACCGTACTTTTAAACTATATCGTAACCACACAAAGTGTGAACATTAGTTAGGCTTGACAGCAAGGTACTTACAAATAGCTGAAAACAATCCTTTAGAATATCGTAACACTCCAAAATATCAACATACGCCTGTAACATCTCTTTGAAATCATTTTCTTCGTTCAAACCTTTCAGTTCATGAGAATGTTGAACTCGGAAACTCCAGAGAAGAACTTTATTTTCCAACAATTGAATTAGACGAATAGCATACAGAATATTAAAATCAAAAACAATCAAAAAGTAGCAAACATATATATATTTGCAAGAAAATCCCATTAGTATACAACAACCAGTGAAAATAAAGACATAAGCACCCAGAGTCACCATAACAGTAATCCAATTCCAAATGATAAAGTGATTAAAACAGGTCTTAATATTGAGAATTCTGTGTACTTGTTGAAAAATTAACACAAACTTAATATTTTTTCTACCATGAATTGAGCAACTGACGAAATTCATTGCGAATCCCAAACAGTAGAAGACAGCGTCATTGTACGCAGTGATTAACATGAAATTATTAGTGTCTATCTCTAACTGATGAAAATGCAGCATATAGGTGCGAACAACGAAGAAAAATATTAGCAGCAGAGTTCCTATCATTGAGACAGACTTGAAAATCAAACCATTTGAGGTTATGGAGTTATCTTTGATGCAATATTTAGGACAGAAGCCAATGTACTGCATCAAGTTTAAAGGCAAAAGCATCGACTGCACATCTTTGTCCACCATATTGTTTTCATTATTCACACGATATTTTTCTTTGATATTTTGAAACGTTACCATTTTCAATAAGTTACCAACAGCAGCTCCTTTGCTCACAATCAATGAAGAATGTTTTAACTGCGCACGTCAAAAATTTATTTACACTTGGTATGTCTCCTGTCTAATAGGTAATGGATCGAAATTAAAAGATATAAATTAGTAATTGCTTTACCGAATTCAAATATTTCTTGGTACCTATCATATTAATATACAAGGTGTAAAATATTTGACTGTTGCTAGTTAGTATTTTTTTTTAACTTATATTATACTTATTATATTACTTATACTTATTTAATTTTTCGCAGTCGGCAAAAACGGAGCCCTTATAGGATCACTTTATTGTCCATCTGTCCGATTTTAATAATAGTTTCTACGGATAAGCAGGATAAATACTTCTTAGAGAACATTTTCAAAATATTGTAATACAGCCAAATTAGACTTTAGATAATTAGATTAGATTTTTGGTTTCCATAGAAACAGAGATTTTTAATTATCTTTTTAATTGGACATTTCGATAATGTTTTCTTTTTAGACCAATGTATATTTCCTATGTTTTGCCATCGAAAGTTTCATAAAAATCAGTTCATTCATTTCCAAAGAGAAGGACTTAAAAGTTTTCATGCGGCGACAATGATCTTGATTATCTGAGTCAAAGAAAGGCAACACTTCAACGAATGGTTTTAATAAAAGATCGATTACAAGAATGCAAACTGCAGTAAAACAATTGAATAGTTTGCAAGAAGTTCCGCCAAGTGGAGTACGAGACACACGTCCACGTAGAACAGTTGACAGGCGCGCATCTTGCTAAACGACGCGCGATACACACGATGGACATCTTGCAAAGCTTCTTGTCTTCATCTGTAAATAAAAGTCCAAATAATAACAAATAATCGTTGATGATTTTAAAATAAAAGTTTTTATTTCTGGTCTGATGTCTCTTCTTTGGCTTTCTCTATTCTTTGGCTACTTTCTTTCCTTTTCTTCTTTCTTTTTCTTTCTTTCCTTTCTATCTTTCTTTTCTTTCTTATACTTTCTTTTTTCCATCAAAATGTTAAAATACATAGTTTACATACCTGAGCAGTTCGATTTCAAAAGGAGACTACATGTGTCCTGTGAATATTCCAACGCTTTATAAAATGCTTCGCAGTTCAGACTCAATATGACTTGTAATATTAAGTTCTTGCACAACCACACTAATATCATAGCTGATGATGACATTGCTACATACTACAAAAATAGAAAGAGTAGTTTACGAGAAGAATGAGAGATTTTAAATCTACTAGTATTTTTTTACTTAAATGTAAATGATTTATTAATGTTAACATTTTGTGCATGACAGAACAATAGATAATCATGTGTATCACGTGGGACGTGGAGTACTATAGTTTAAGTTAACTTGGAACATATTATAACTCGCTTTATAATGCGGTCAGTTACGTTGAATTTGTGAGCTATTCCGGCAGTGCAATAAAAGACAAAATAAAAAAACTACGTACCAGTTCTTCTGGTTTTCGTGATTTTTGATAATATTGTATCAATATTTCAACATACACTAACGAATGTAATAAATTCTTCAGCGTATAATGGAACACCTGAAAACAAACAAACTCTGTATAATAATGGGAAATGCGCGACAGTTCTTCGTTCTTCTATAGTAACAAAATAACAAAGAATTGCCTTTTGTTCTCTTGGTCACAAGAGCGACAGCTGAGCTAGGGTATTTTCGTTAGGAATTTATCAGTAGCTGTCCGGAGTTAAGATATTAGTAGTGTAATTCCTCCGTGCTTCGGAAACAACGTATAGCCGTTGGTCCTGCGCCTGATCTCTCCTCTGTCATGTCGGATTGCTATCGGAGTATGAGCCCCGAGCGTAAGGGAAGAAAGAGTGTATTGTAACATCTCCTGCGTACTTGACTGATCTTTATTTGGATTGGACACCGTGACTGAAATTCGGTCAAGAGAGTATTATAGATAAGTAGGTACTTTTGTAACTAAACCAACCGTTTGTTGAAATATGTTTTTATAAATGTTGTAGCACACGTTGACACGTTTCGATTTGATCATCATTGATAGACGTTAACACCCGATGATTCCAGTGAACAACTTTATCTTCAAGCAACTTCATGAGTCTGATTGCATAAATCATATCTGCATCAAAAACTATTAAAACCACCATACTAATAATGACGTAAAAAGGCAAATCTGGATACAAAACATAATTGTAAATGGTGAATAAAACGAAGCTGGAAAAGAGCATAGCCACACTAATCCAGTTACTCCGGATGAATCTCTTGAAGTGAACTTCATTGCTGAGAAATCTATGCACTTCTTGAACGGTCAAAATGAACAAAGCGTTATTCTTCGACTGAATTAGATTACATACAAAATTCAGGAGAAATCCGCTGAAGTTAAAGAAAAAGTCTGTATACGTGCCGAGATCCTGAATTTCTAAAAATGTATATACATGTGCATCAGTGTCGAAATTGTGAATAACCCGATAAATGTATTCAGACATGGTTAACTTACTCCACAAAATAATATGACTTTAAACAAACTGTCGTTTGGTATTATCAATTATTCATTTTTAATGCGGAATTTTAGATTAAGAAGGAGGGTTTGCATCAAGGTCAATGGCAATAACATAGCCTGCATATCATTATCCACAATATTTTCCGAAAAAACATCTATTTGAACATTTTGAACATTATTTCGTTTTTTCCGTTTCATGATAGACATCATTTTTAAAGTACTTTCTGAATTCAAATGAAAACTATATTAAAATGTCCCTACTTAATTGATTAGGTTTCTCATTTAAACTAATATTAATAAACTTAACAGGAGATTTGTTTGTTTCAACAAAGTCCATCATAGGCCTAGCTTTTTCGCAACTATGTTAGCGTCGGCTTCCAGTCTTACCGAATGCAGCTAAATATCAGAATTTGACATAGAGTGACTGCCTATCTGATCTCCACAATCCTGTAACTGGGTAATACGATACCCCTTGGTAAGACTTGTAGCAGAATTTCTGGCTGTCAAAGATCCACGTATGACACTTGCGACCAATGGTTTAACGAGCTTTTCGAGGCATGGAGGAGTCTCGGTGTGTAAATATGGTCACCCATCCACGAACCAGCAAACGCGAACGAACGCGAATGAACGCGCTTATCTCCAGAATTACTGATCCGATTTTGAAAATTCTTTTGCTAATAGGAAGCTGTTTCACCCTTGAGTCCTTAAATATAGCCTATATTTAAGTACATAAAAACGAGAGATTCCTTAAGATAATTCACGCGAACGAAGTCGCGTCAGATACTTTAGTATAATTATTGACGGTTGTATAGTACTAATAATGACAGTCACTTAACTTAATTATTATGTTTGAAACCCTCGCCCTCACGGTCTTCAGTCCAACGCTATTGTATATTGCACATAATTTTCAAATCTAGTCGTAAAACATTAAAGTTCATTATAAATTAATTTAAACTGGTCGAAGTTATTGCTTCTTTATCTGAGCTCACTCTAATACATACATAAACTCACGCCGTTTTCCCATGGGTGTAGGCAGAAACTACAGAACTCCACCTGCTACGATCCTTACAGCATACTCTTTTCGCCTCATCTACGTTCATACATCTCGTCATACAAGCACGCCGGTTACGAGTACTCCGCACCTGACCTTTCTGAAGGACCTCACCAATAAGGTCAGTGTAGGTCTTCCTAGGGCGACTCCTCCCGGCGTTGCCACTCACCTCTGCCATATAAATACCTTTTGTCAATCGTCTTTCACTCATCCTCTCAACATGACCGAACCATCAACTCCAACCCCTCCTCCCTCCCCTGTCCTCTGACTCTAATCTGTACCGTAATTGAGCATGCCATTGACGACAGCATCATCCCATTGAATAAAAATAAAACAGAGTTACTCAAAGATTTTTATTAACTTACAAACAACGTACTTACACAGAATAATAGAGAGTGGAACAGATATTGTAACGAAAACTTCTACTATGGATTTGTAGTGTAGATAAATCTTTGATAAAACTATTTAGAAAACTGCATCCGCCGTCTATGACTTATCTTATCAAAGAAAAGAAAGAAAGAAAAAATGTTTATTGACGCATACCAAGAATAATAACAAAAAAGCCATAAAATAAAATTTCATGATTGTGTCACCACAGTTGCGCCTAACAGGCCCAGTGTTCGGGTCAATCACCGAACAATAAGAAACACATGTCAGCGTAATTGCGACACCGCGCTATATGCATTGAATATTTTATGTATCACCTAAGTAAAATAGTCAGTACGCTTTCGGAAGGCATATCGGGCGCGACTCAATCTCATCCTATTCACCTCATTAGATTTAATTGTTATCCCATTTATATTACTGAAATATATCAATCTTTACAATCTTTAATCTTAGTATATCTTAATCCAACCGTAACCCCGAACACCCAGTTCAGCATAAAATGCCAGACCACTAGTGTTGCTGGTTTTTGCTGGTTGGCTAGGTAGGTCATCTAGTGTATGTAACTAAAATAATATATATGTATTTTCAAAATAAGTCATAAACTCAACCGGTTCACATTTGATATAACTGCCTAATTTTGTTGTATAATGATGTCTTGTTCTTTCTTGTGTTTTGAACTATTAGGTACAGTGTTTTCTAAATTATTCTATAAACTTTTCATCACTTCTCAATAAGAACACCTTCATTCTAGTTTTAAGGTAACAAAAAAACATCGATTATAATTAAATAAATCATTTCTTTGGTACTACTTACCAGGTTTTTTGTGTTTTTTTTTTTTCTGAATGGCCTTTAGTTCTACCATGACCCATTTCAAGGTTATCCATTAATTACCATACATACGTACAAATTTTGTATGCTAGAAGTTTATAAAAACACCCACGATGCAGGAAAAATTCATCCTAGTGTGAGGCAACATTTTAGACAAAACAAGCTACTATAATTAAAAACATTAAAAAACACGACTGCCAAAATTGCACATATTTGTACTTTGTTTACTCGTCAGTTTTTTTTACGATAATTTTTTATTTACAGTGTTATATATTTTTAAAATCTGCTTCTCAAATTCTAGACGATAAACATAGACACGGCCAGATTCATTAAAAAAAATAATTGAGGGTTGTATTAATTTACGTTTTAAAGTGACCACACAGGATTCTTTTTATTTTTAACTAGCCTATGTTACTCGGAACGATGCAAGGATTGTAACGATACCCCATACATCTGAATCGGTTCAGGCGTTCAAAAGTTATGGTGGAATAAAGAATCTCACATGCATACATACATTAACCCTGAACAGATAACACTCCTTTTTTTGGGGCAGTCGTGTAATAAACGCAAAATTGAACAAGCGAGTACCAGGATCACAGAAAGGCAAACTGCAGCAATACAACGGTATAGTTAGTGAGGAGTGCCGCCAGCTGGAGTAGCAGACACACGTCCACGTAGAACAGTCGACAGGCGCGCATCTTGCTGAACGACGCGCGGTACACGCGACGGACGTTCTTGCAAAGCTTCTTGTATTCATCTACAAATATAAAATCACTTAACATACATACATCTGACTGCCTCGTATTTCCCTGGTCGGGCAAAGTGGTATTGAGTATTTTTATCAGGAATTTCTCAATATCCTTGGAGTCTGGATTTGTGCCCGGTTGATGGCAATGGGCTCGCCCTCTATTACATGGGACTTGAACATAACTGGCGAAATGTGGATGTACTAATAGGTACAATCATTAGTACACCCACATTTTGCCAGCCATGTCAACCAGCACTAGCAGTCTATTATAAAGACTCACCCACCAAAGTATTATAAGAGAGGGGATGTGAATAGAAAATACACCTCTTCTTTTATCTTTGTATATTTTAATAATTACATAACATAACATCACGCCTGTAATCCTCGAAGGATTAGGCAGAGGTGTACCCATTAGTAAACCCACATTTCGCCTGTTTTATTTAAGTCGCATGTAATAGGGGGCGAGCTACTGAGAAATTCCTGATGGAAAAACCCAAAAACACTTTGCCCGACCTGGGAATCGAACCCAAGACCTCATGCACAGCAGTCGCGCTTGCGACCACTAGACCAACGAGGCAGTCATTTTAATAATTATTTTCGTCTTAATCCTGTCTTTCCAATCAATCCACCATATCTCACACTCTGTCTCTTTCATATTCTTCCTTCTCTCTCGCACACTTACGTTCCATTTCATAGAACGTTCATACGTTCCTTTTATCCATCATAAAGTATTGTTTACTGTCTGTTACGTACCTGTACAGTTCAATTTCAGGATAAGAGCGCATGTGTCCTGAGAATCTTCTACAGCTAAGTAGAATTGTTCGCAATTTAAGAATACTTTGATTTGTAAAACAAAATTCTTGAATAACCAAACATATATCATTGCTGTTGAAGTCAATACTATAAACTGCAAAAATATATATAGGTATTTCATGAAAACAAAAACGAGAATTTTACAAATATAACTGGGGGCCAACCACCTTTAGCACTGTTGGATTTTCAAGGCTCCGCTCAGCGTCGAGAGTTGAAAATGCAATAACAGAAATTACAGAGTAATATTAAAATAATATTGTTATACCTAAGAGAAGGCGGTAGGCGCCCTGTTCAGACGCCTAAATTGCCAAAACCAGTTTCACGGGTGCCAAAACCGAGGTAAAAAGTTAATCTATGATTCTGCTATGATTGTATCTATAACTAGCTATTGCCCGCGACTACGTCCGCGTGGTCCTCTTCACCATCTGCTGCGTTCCTGTAGGTCGTAGCGTGATGTTATATAGCCTATACTATTCTTCATAAATCGCCAGATTTATGAAGAATAGTATAGGCTATATAATTATATAATCATTATACAAAAAGAATTTAATAGAAATCCAACATTATTTGTTATCTGGCTTGTGCCCGCTGCTCCGCTCGCGGTCTCTCGCTCCCTGAGAAATGGCAATTGTATCTGAATAAAAAGTAATCTATGTCCTAATCTGTATCCCTGACTATGTGTTTCAATGTGAATTATTGTGAATTTCATGGTGATTGGTTGACTACTCAACCAATCACCATGAAATTCTAATAATTCTTCAATTCAGGCGTGGGAGGCATAACAAAACAAATAAGCTAACTTACTTTCGCATTTATAATTATTAGTAATGGTGCCGATTGTGTGTGTGCATAAACTAGAATAAATTTAGAGAATTGACATCTCTTACTAACATACAGCGAAAGGAAAGGACGGTGACATTCCGTGACATTAAAGAACTAAGTTAACGATGTCAAATTAGTTTTGTCTTGAACTTCTCCGTATTTTTAATCCATACATTTTAAGATGTCAACTATTATTGTATGGATGTGTCAGATTGACTAAATTTGACAGCTCTTATTTACATAAGTAAATAAGAGCGTAATAAGAGAGCGAGAGAGAGGGTTTTTGTTTTTAGTCTCTTTCTTGTTTTATTGAACAGAAAAAGATGGAAATAGTCTAATTTTAGTTTAGTTTGTGACTAAGAGAATCGGCACCGATGTTAACTGAAAAAATAATTAGTTACTAACCTCACAATCTACATACATACCCATTCTTTTGCCTTTTTAGGTGTTTTATAAAACTGTATTAAAACCTCAACATAGACCAACGAATGTAAGAAATTATTCAGCGTATAATACAAAATCTGTAACCAAGTAAAATCATAAAAAAAATAACCTTAATCCGTCGCAATACGATACACGAATAAAGTACTTTTTAATACGAACCATTGCTTGAAAAAGCTTTTTATAAATATCATAACCATTTAGTAATTGAAGGTAAACTTCAAACATCATTTTAGGACATGTTTTATTTCGATGATTTTTCACTGACTTTAAAACTCGATGATTCCATTGTACTACATTATCTTCAAGCAACTTTATATATCTTATAGCATGAATAATGTCAGCATCAAATACAATAGTAGTCAACACATTAACAATGATATAAAGAGGCAGCGTTGGATACATCAAATGATTATAAACAACATAAATAAAGAAATAACAAATCAATATGATCATACAAATCCAATTTCTTCTAGTAAAACTTTTAAAATTGCCATGTTTTAGAGTTCTATGTACTTTCTGAACGGTCAATATGAACAGCACATTACTCTCAGACAGAACCAAGTTAATTATAAAGTTTATTAGGTAACCTAAACAATCGAATACAATATCACAATACGCGGCGAATTTCTGCACTTTTACGATTCGCAATTCTTGTACACCATAATCTAAAAAGTATATGCGAATAAAATATACAACTACAGATATCATTGTGCCGCAAAACAGCAATAGTTTATATAGAATATCATTTGGACTTATGACATCGTTTTGTATCCGATATTTTGGGCTTAACATAATTATTTGAGTCACTGTGAACGGTAATAGCATAGCTTGCACGTCTTTATCTACAATGGTATCCGTAAAAAACTTTGGTGCGATATCTTGAATGACATTTGCGCTTTTTCTTCTTACAAAAGACAACATTTTGATAACACTTTCTGAACGCAAATGGACTCTTTAAAAAAGAAAAGTGGATAATTAATATGAAATGGACTTAATTGATTGGTGTTTGATGTAGCAGTTGATGAGTAATCATCTATCTAGGTATCAATCTATACCATCTATCTATACATATAAAGTGCTTTTGTCCTGAATGACTAACGGATCGTTAAGCAACACACAGCCTAAACTGTAAATCGTAGAGATCTGAAACTTTGAGGGTGTTTTCTTTGTATAATGTAGGCATCTGATAAGAAAGGATTTTCCAAATTGCACCCTCTAAGAGGATGTAACAGGTCCAAAGTTTGTATGGAGAAACAAACTTTGACGCGGACAAACTCGTGGGCAGAAGTTAGTTAGTGATAGTTACTCAGTGAGTCAGACAATTTCAACCTTTAGGCAGGTGGGGTAAGTGTCGTCCCTCTTTCATTAACTTGAGGTATACCTGAAGGCCTCATTCGGTTCGGCAGTTTCAATACAACGTTATCCAAGCCTGTATTGAGATCGCCGAACCGAATGGGCCGACCCAGTGTACGACTAAACGACGACAGACACTACGCCGACAAACTATAAACACCAACAAGACTTTACTTCCGATGGGACACGTCGCCGACAGGACACTTCGTCGACAGGACACTTCGTCGACAGGACACTCCGCCGACAGGACACTCCGCCGACAGGGCTCACAGTAGATGTGAATAACGCGCCGCGGCAGCGGCCGACGAGTGCCAGAAACGACAAGACTATACAGAAAGCAATTATGCACATCTACCTACTATGAGCCCTGTCGTCGAAGTGTCCTGTCGGCGAAGAGTTCCGTCGAATAAAGTCTTGTCAGTGTTCAGTCTGTCAGCGTTTAGTCCTACTCTCAGGCCGACCCGCTTAAGTGTAAACCGACCCTGATAACCTGGAACTGTTACGGTCAAATAATATTCTCCATAGCGATAGGGGAGGGGTAAAAAAATTTAATTAAGTACAAAACTTTGAAATGTCTACATTATAGCCATATACAGAAAATTCGTACTATCACGGTTATAATAATAGAAAGAACTGTAACATAAATTGTAAACATGATTACAAAAATACAAGGCGCAGTTTTAAATCTTCGTCAAGTTTCAGAAGGTTGTCCATAAAAAAAAACAACAAAAAACACGTTACTTCATACTTATTAAGATCCAAAGTACTAGGATGACAGAAACTCGAACTGCAATATAACTAAAACATAGGTAGTAATAAGAGCACACAAATTCAAGGGTAGCTCAGCGTCTACAGTGAACAGTCCACACGCTTTCATCTTCATGAAGGTGGTCGTGCGAACTCGTTGAATATTTTTGCAAAATGTTTTTTGAGTACCTGTAAAATGTAGGATAGTTAATTCCATTACTTTTATAAGCTTTATTTAAGTTGCAATTATTATTAAATAACATAACATCACGCCTGTCATCCCCGAAGGGTTAGGTAGAGAGATGTACCCATTAATACACCCACATTTCGCCAGTTATGTTTTTAGTCCCATGTAAGCGAGCCTATTGCCATCAACCGGGCTTAAATCCAGACTCCGAGGCTGCTACTGAGGAAATTCCTGATAGAAAAACCCAATATTTGTGGAATTATTGCGTTAACTACCCTAATGGAACTTTGTAATTTACATTTGAACTTTTACCGGAGCATCTTTTAGAGTTCCTAAGCTGCATACAAGTACTCTGGACTTCCCTCATTGTCGAGTAGAATCCCTCGCTCTCCATACTCAAAATTGTGATGACGACGATGTTCTTTATTATCCAACTTAGAGATATAAACGATAACAGAGCAAACTAGAACAAAATAAAACTATTGAGTTTTGTTATTAGAACAGAAAGTATTTTGTTCAGCCCCTAATCTGACTAAGTGCTAAAATGCTCTGATGTCATGGGGCTGGACTTGTAAAGAAAAACACTATAGTTCAGCATAAAATGAACAGTCAACAAAAGAGATAGCTATGCAGGATCGTCAGATATAGTTGAAATTTTCTTAGAAAACGATAGGTTTTTTCAAATTTAATTTAATTTAAAAAGTACATAATAAACAATTCTTTAATTAGGTTAAGTTTCGATCGAAAACGTCCATCGGTTTCTAATACATTTTACACTACATGTTTACTACACACTTTGGATAGCTATCTCTTTGATGTACAGTCAAAGAGATAGCTATCCAAATTCGCCACATATAGTTACTTTTTACTTAGTCGAGATACTTTTTTTAAGAATACAGCAAAGCAAAACGCTAGTTAGACAATGATGTCCCATCGCCGACGATTATCGAGAAACAAGCAGAGCTATAAACAAGAAACAAGTTGACAAGTAGCGAGTGTATAGTTGTGTAGGCTATGAGCTATAAGATAGCTCTCATTGTTGCGACAAACTAGTAGAGAAAAAGAAAGTGAACAGTAAACGATCAACTATGAATTTATGTATCACTTTATTGACTCAAGATCTAAATCTTTTGTATTTATTCTAGTCGGCGATGGGACAGATGCCAAGACTGAATAAAGGAACATTATCTGGCGGAGTAAAGGAAACACATAATTATCTTACTTGTAATTCATTGCCAGTTATATTCTTACCCATCTCAACGCGTGTTGTTATAGCGATTAAAGATTTAAATGTAGTAAATATTGCATAGAATAAAATCTGGAACAAAATGGTACATAAATCAAAAGTTGAAGGCATTTTTGACCGTGGTCATTAAGAACTTGACATTCAAGGTCAAATTATAAATATATAAGACCGTTAAAAAGCTCCTTAAAATGTAATTCACAAGAATACAAAATTCAATTTAGGTGCCTTTTCCAATGGGCTCTCCATACTATAGATTGCTGACGTCATGAAGTTCTACTCATCCGATCTTTGTTCTGGAACAGAACCCAGTAAGGTAAAATGGTATATGAATCTTTTTTAACATACTTGAGGTCATAACCTCTAGTTATTTACGCTTTAAAATATTAAAGAACACGAGTAAATTATACATTCATTTATTTATTTTTTTGCACATGTAAAAAAAAGAACATTGTATAAGGACAGACTACACGGGCATCTTCTACCAATATACCTTACGGTGATGCAGAGACAACATAGTAGGTGCACAGGTACAGAATATTCCAAGAATAAAATATACCTAATACTAAATACATACATAATGATGACACGTCTTTTCCAATATTTTATAAGCTTCCAGTATTTCAATGTAAACTTCGAACAATGTATTCAAATAACATTCGTTTTCAACATTTGTTGACATTTCAACATTTTTGATCCAATTTCTGAGAAGCTCTGTTATAAGCTTCATAATAGTTGTAGCGTACATAATATTTATATCAAACAAAGAGAAAAAACAAGTAGCAAAGATAAAGCCTAAACCAATGGCTGAAAAGTAGTAATAGAAATATAATATCCAAACAATATGGAAACAATTCAACGATGTAACACGAACCCAGTTGAGAAAAGTCAACCGTTTCAAATCTGCGTTGACATCGAGAATTCCAGACACATTCTGGATTTTTAAGATCAGAATCACATTACTGTCCCTCTGAACAATGTTGAAGATACAGTTCAGAAGGCAACCGATGACAAGCATAATGAAGGAAATCATATTATGAACGTGTTTAAAAAAATCAAATCCTATGAAATTAACTGTGAATGAAGAACCAAACATGAAATAAAAGCAGAGGCTCAATAAAACAAGCATGTTGGAGAATGAAACGATATTATAGAAAACACTTCTTTTCGTGATTATGTTGTCCTGAATTTTGTACTTAGCACAGATGAGCGTAGCCTCCATCATATTCATCGGCTTTAACAAAGATTGTAAGTCATTTTCAATACAGTTGTTAGATGTAAATTCATGAATCTCACTGATTGGTATAATTTTTGTTCTTTGTAATTTCCATTTACATTTATTAATCAAAGACGTCATGTCTGTCACGGTGAGGAGTTCTAAGTTATTTGAAGTAATTTAGTTGTTAGACTATTATACTAAGTAGCACAAGATGTTATCCTTCTGTATGATGTTATAATCTACTAAACAGATAGACAAATGGATGAATGTTACTAAATATCTAATTTAGAAAGTAAAATACTTGTTTAATTTGTTACTTTAGTGTCAATTAATGAGGTAAGCGATTGACATTTGGTTACAAATGAAAATACAAATGAAGAAGATTCTCTTCGTAAGATACAAAAGACTAAGAAGAACAAAATGAGGACATAAGTTAGAGTATTACAGAAACTCTAACTGTAGTATTACGATGGTGTAAGTAGTGATGAGAGCACACAATTGCAACGACAGTGCGGCGTCTATAACGAACAGGCCACCAGCGTGCATCTTCTTGAAAGAGGTCTTCAGAAATCTTTGAATATTATTGCAGACTCTTCTTTGCATTTCTGTAAAAAGGAAATATTATTCTTAGACATTGATTCCTAATACTCTAGTTATTGGTTTATTTATTATCATTGACAGACTTTTGCCACGCGACTTCATCCGTGTTATTTGTTTTCATGAATGTGCATGGATTAAAAAAATGGATGTCGATTTTTTTTTACTTACCTGAGCATCTATTTTTGTTAGCCAGCCGTATACAAGTACTCTGGACGTCTCTCATAGTCGAGAAGAGTCTTTCACTCTCCACGCTCAAAAATATGAGCAAGAGCATGTTCTTTATAATCCATGTAAGAGATATAAATGATAACAGAGCGAACTAGAACAGAATATTTAAATAAATTCAAACTATTTGCTGCTTTTATAATAATTAAATGAGATAAATAATCATTTTTTTTTAGAGCAAAATAAATAACGGAATGCTAGGTTACGTAAGAACGTTAATCAAAGGCCGATTTTTCTATCGTCAGATAGTTTTTATCCGTCGTATAAATATGACAGTTTGGCAGTTTTTTATTGAAAATATGTTAAATCGCCATGTTCATTCTTCTGATAAAAGTTAAGTACTTAACGATTGAAATGTCGGCCCTAAAACTCATGAAATCGATGCCAATTAATATAATCTATGTCATACTTTACAGCAAGAATATAATTCCCTGCAGTTTCTGCAGGTCTGCAAAAAAATTCGAAATATTTCAAGGGTTGGACAGAATTAAATGCTTTTAGGATCTTGTAATGATGTAGAATTACTCTTACATTAGTGTCACTCCCAGTAGTTACTTTTTTCATCTCTATTCGCATCGCAATGGAAACCAAAGATTTCGAGGTTGTAAATACAATATAGAACAAAATCTGAAACAAAGAGCAAACAAAATAAACTTTAAGAACATTTTTAAGCATTTCTAAAAATTTTCTTTTTCATTACTGTCCATACTAAAATTGGCCGGGAAATATAACAATTAACATACCAATTGATTAAAAGAATCCTCAAATATTCTGTAGGCTTCCAATATTTCCATAAAAACTTCAAACATTGCATTCCAATATCCCTCGTCTTCTGAGTTTTCAACTAATCCAGATACCTTAACATTTTTAATCCAACTTTTGAGAGGTTCCGTCATAAGCTTCATGGTCCTCGTAGCATACAAAACATTCATATCGAGAGAAAACCAAATGTGAGTAGTAAAGGTTAGGCCAAGTCCCAAGAAATCAATGACATAGTAGGAATAGAATATCCAAGCAATGTGATAAACGTTCAGTACTATAACACAAACCCAGTTGGGAAAGATGAAATATTTCAAGTCCTCATTTATTTCAAGGTTGTTGTAGACAGCCTGGATTCTAATAACAAACAAAACATTGTTGCGTTTATGAATAATATTGATGCAGCAGTTCAAAAGCGTACCCAAGAAAAGTACAACGAAGATATAGATTTTGGCCAAATACTGGTAATGGTTAAAGCTGGTCTGTATTGGGTCTGGTACTGCAGAGATGAATAGAAAATAATAGCAGCCACACTTGAATATTAACATAACTAGGACGGAAATGATGTTGTAGATAGCACTATTTGACATGATTCTGTTGTCTCGAATCTTGTACTTCGCGCAAATGAAAAAAGCTTGCATCAAATTGAGTGGTTTCAAGGCTGATTGTAGGTTCTTACTAACTACGTTCTTAGGAGGGATATTTCTATCATTAGTTGTGACTAGATCTGTTTCAATATTGATATCGCTTTCTTTTGATTTCCTTTTATCTTTCTTTGGTGAATACACGATATAAGTAGAATGTGAAGGCATGTCTGCCACAGAAGATAGTTGTAACTTGATAGGTGTCTGCTAATCGATTGACTTTTAATTTGTATGATATATAACATTAATTAAATTATCGAAGCTTGCTTTTACTGTTATGAATATTATTAATATTCGTATTAGTGACTTTACACGTACCAAATTTTGTAATTTATAACTAGAATATACATATCATCACGCCTGTTATTCCTCAATGAGTCAAACAGAGGTGTATTGTTAGAACACCCACATTTTACCGGTTCGCATGGAACTCCAAGCTAATCCCTATCTAGAAATTCTGAAATCGTGATGGAAAAATCCAATAGCCCTTTTCCCGTCATGGGAATTGAATCTAGAATTTCATTCACAGTAGGCTATATAACATCACGCTACGACCCACAAGAGCGGAGCAGTAACAAAAGACGTAACGCAGATGAAAGAACTACGCGGACAAAGCCGAGGGCAAAAACTAGTTGATGAATAAATTAAAAAATTTAGTCAGTATTTATTTATTTAAACTTTATGCAACAAAAAGTACAAACATGGTAATTCTTAACAGTCATTTTATTTGGAACCTAAGTAGACGACGAAAACCAATTATATAAGGTGAAACATACTAAGAAAATAACGACGTAACATAACATCACGCCTGTAATCCCCGAAGGATTAAGCAGAGATGTACCCATTAGTACACCCACATTTCGCCAGTTATGTTTAATCACCATGTAATAGGGGGCGAGCCTACTGTCTACAACCGGGCACAAATCATGACTCCGAGGCTGCTACTGAAAAATCCCCAATGGAAAAACTTTGCCCGACCTGGGAATCGAACCCAAGACCTCATGCTCAGCAGTCGCGCTTTGCGGTCACTAGAGCAACGAGGCAGTCAATGATAATAATGCTTTACAAAAACTCGAACTGCAGTATTACAATAGTGTAAGTAGTGATGAGCGCACACAAGCTCAAGGGTAGTCCAGCATCTATGGTGAACAGTCCACATGCGTACATCTTCCTAAAGTTTGCAGTTTGAACTCGTTGAATATTTTTGCTGACTCTTTTTTGAATGTCTGAAAAACAACAAACAGATTCTATGTTTATTTGTCCGAGTCTATTTGGTTTTAGACATAATAGTAAGGCAACAATAATTGTTTTTATAAATAGGCAAAACACACAAGCATTTTTTGGCTAGATGAAAGTCGGGTCGATCAATCAACGTTAAGCAACGCTTGTAGAGATCTGGTGGCCTACCACCACCTCTTAAAACAATATTATTTTAAAAACAGAAATTACAAAATAATATTAAAATTATATTATTTTAAGAGATGGCGGTAGACGCCCAATTCGGAGATGAAACCAAAAAGCATGCTGTTGGACTCGGCTGTCATCATAGCACGTAGTACGTGTAATCTACTAGTGTTTAAGGGCAATAGTAATTATATACACATACAATTAAGATACAGACATAAAAATCAATAATTATAAAAAGAAAAGAAACTAAAACTAAATGGCATCAAAAAAAAAAATTCAATATCGACGTAAGTTTGAAATGTGCCCAAAAGACTGGCGGCATTGCCACGTTGGATGGCAATGATTAGCCTCTGGCTAATGTAGTAACCCGCCCTTGGATCACGGGACGTGCCGTGTTAAACAAATATAAACTGATTTTTATCTGTCATTCTAATCGTCAAATTATTTTTGTATTTAGGATTTTTTTATTACCTGAACATCTGCTAAACTTTGTTAGCTGTATACAAGTACTGCAAGCATCTCTTATAGCCGAGTAGAATTTCTCATTCTCCACACTCAAAAATATAATCAGTAGCATGTTCTTAATAATCCACGTAAGAGATATAAATGAATGGAGAGCATACTGGAACGGAATATAAAATATATTTTACTATTTTGTTTCTTTTTTCGGTACATGGTACAGTTAGCGGTCATAAGTGCAGTAGTATGCTAAGGTTTGAATTGCTGTGAACACGCGGTACAGGCCGTGCCTACATCTGTGTGTATAAGTGATGTATTCAGAGTTAAAGTCAAAGTCGAATCATTTACTAAATTAGGCTATTATAAGGCACTTTTGAACGTAATAACACAGTACCGACGTACACCTCAAAGTTCGCACACGACGTCGAAAGGTCGTAAGTTTAACCAAAGTGTCAATCGATTTGCTTTATAGATTGCTACACCACTTATGACCGCTACTGTACATATGAGAATGATGATCTTACGAGCATATTAGTTTCACTTCCAGTAGTTACTTTTCTTAACTCAATACGTAGCGCTATAGATATCAAGGATTTGGAGGTCGTGTGTATGACATAGAATAAAATCTGAAACAAAGAATTGATAAACTATTATAACATCACGCCTGTAATGCCCGAAGGATTATGCAGACCCACATATCGTCAGTTATATTTAAGTCCCTTAGAATAGGGAGCGAGATATTGCCATCAACTGGGCCGCTACTGAGAAATTCCTGATAGAACAAACCCAATTACACTTTGCCTGACCTGGGAATTGAAACCAAAACATCATGCTCAGCAGCAGCGCCTCGCGAACACTAGATCAACGAGACAGTAATGACAAAGAATGACATACCAATATAATTTTTTAAAAAAATATAATATTATACATACCATTCGCTGAACAGTCTTTGTAAATATTCTGTAAGCTTGTAATATTTGAATAAAAACTTCGAAAAGAGTATTCCAATATTCCTCGTTTTCTAAATTCGTAATATGTCCTGATATCTGAACGTTTTTGACCCAAATTTTGAGTGGCGTCGTCATGAGCTTCATAATACTCGTAGCATACAAAATATTCATGTCAATGGAAATGAAACAGTAAGACATGAAAATATTTCCGAATCCCATTTGTCCAAATATAAAATAGGCATAAAAAACCCAAGCAATATGAAAACAGTTCAAGGTTATAACACAAACCCAATTGGGGACGATGAAATGTTTTAAGCTATCGTTTATGTTAAGGAGTCTAAACACGTCCTGAATTTTCAAAACAAACAGCACGTTTTTATGCTTCTGAGTAATGTTGGTGAAGAAATTCAAATAACTACCCACGGCATACAAAGAATACGAATAGAGTTTACTTATTTGCAGAAGACAATCGAAGTTATTCCCATCAATGATTAATGTTCCAATTATGAAATAAAAACTGCTACACGTAAATGTAAAGGCAACGATAAAAGAAACTATGTTATAGAAGGTACTGTTTGTCGAGATTTTGCTATCACGGATCTTGTACTTAGCACAGAAAAACAGAGCATGCATTATACGTATTGGCTTTAATACTGATTGCAAGTCTTTTCCAATGAAATTGTCAGGTGATGAGGCATTGTCATGAGCCGCAGTTGATTCCATTTCAAGAGTGAAGTTGTTTTCTTTTAATTCTTGTCTGCCTTTATTAGCTGAAGACATGATTATAATATGTCACATGTCTGCTACGGAAGGCGGTTTCATAATTACTGAAGTGTGTGTGTGTGTAAATCGATAGATTTTTAATTTGAATGGAAAATCAATACTTGTCGCCAATAACAATTAAATGTTGGGAATTAATAACTTATGGCGGACTAATTGATTGGTTCACATTGTAATATTTTGTATTGAAATTTATCGAACTACTTTCCAAAAAGTGAACCATTTTATTAATTTAAAACATAACACAACATCACCCCTGTAGTCCCCAAAAGGTTAAGCAGAGGAATACCCATTAGTATACTCACATTTCATCAGTTATGTTTAAGTTCCATGTACCTAATAGGGGACGAACCTATTGCCATCAACCGAGCACAAATTCAGACTCAACTCAAAGAATTTGTCAAACATAACACAAGCAAAGACCTCAATCAACCTAGTATTTTGTGCATTCTAGATTGTTTGCTTTCGATTTGAGCTTTTTTACAGCACAACTTACAGCAACGAAATACAGTATGCCTTCCATTAAAAAAAACTCACAAGAAACTAGAAACCAATTTATTTCTAGATTTACAGAAACTCGAATTGTAGTATAAGAATAGTGTAAGTAGTGATGAAGGCGCCCACGCGCAACGATAGTGCTACGTCTATGACGAACAAACCGCACGCGTACATTTTCTTGAAGGAGGCAGTTTGAATTCGTTGGATATTCTTGCAGACTCTTCTTTGAGTGTCTGTAACAATAATGGATGTGTTAATCTTTCAGGAAGTCTATCAGGATGAAGTTTAATGTATAAGCCCTTATGTATCTGAAGATGTTACTCGTATTATTTATGTTTATGAAAATATTACTCTCAGATTCCTCTTCTACCTCGAACAAATATTTGAGAATGCAACAAGCCCTTGTTATAGCAGACGGTAAAGTAGCAAAGCAATAATTGAGGTTACTTAATAATCTTTTATCTCGTGGCAATAACGTCTGGGTTTATAATGGCTGGGTTATGCCACTGTTGCATTTTTTTTGGCATTCTCAAGTGGACACAGACTTCTAGGGGAACGTGTGGTCGCAAGATAGGCTACCCATGGTGAAGGGGTCCACCATTAATAGTCGTGTAGTAACAGTCGGGGGCAAGGATCATGCGTCAACCGGAATCCGGGTTCCCGGCAGGAGGGACCGTGGGGATTTAGTCAGTAAGAGTCCGACATAACGCTCCGTGCCCTTCTATGGCCTAGTTACGATTCGATATACTGATTGGGGAAACTGAAGGTTTTGCCTTTGCAATTATAGATGAAGTTGTTATTATAAAACCACTTGAAGTGTTCATCATTTATCTGCACAATTTATTGGATTAAAACATTGCATCCTGCGATATTATTCGACAGCTGATATATAATTAAAAACACTGAAACATAATCCTTGTGAACATGAATGTTGAAATCGATAGAATATCCGAGTCCCTAAAACTAATTTTATATTTTTCAAGATTTTTATTTGAACTTACCTGAGCAGCCTCTTGAGTTTGCTAGCTGTATACAAGTATTGTGAACTTCTCTCACAGCTGAGTATAATCTCTCACACTCCACGCTCAACAATATGAGTATAAGCATGTTCTTTATAATCCACGACAAAGACATAAATGATAATACAGCGAACTAGAATGAAATAAAACATACATACATACATAAACATAACACCACGCCTGTAATCCCCGAAGGGTTAGGCAGAGGTGTACCCATTAAGTAGTACACCCACATTTCGCCAATTATGTTTTTAGTCCCATGTAAAAGGGGGCGAGCCTATTGCCATCAACCGGGCACAAATCCAGACTCCGAGGCTGCTACTGAGAAATTCTTGATGGAAAAACCCAATAACACTTTGCCCGACCTGGGAATCGAACCCAAGACCTCATGCACAGCAGTTCGCGCTTGCGACCACTAGACTAACGAGGCAGTCAAAAATAAAACTAGAGATAGATAAAACAAGAAAATAAATATTTGGACTTATCCAAATAAGTACCAAACGGCTAGTATTCGCATCAACTGTGATTTTTTGATTTCTACAAAACTATGAGTCTTTTGCAAGAGTGCTTGCACAAGATCAACTTTTTGTAGTACCGATTATGTGTCAAAACGTTTTAATAGTTTCGTAGGATCGACATTTTGTGGGACATCTTCGTTTGTAAATATATTCAATAACCAACGCAGATGTCGTGATGGTACGAATTCCAATATACTTTATTGGAATTTACTTCTTTCCGACAAAAAAAAACGGACATCGCTCGGTTATGTGTGAGCACTGTAACGATTTGTGAGAGCCGGTCGTATGAGTATTATTGCCCCTGAACACAATAAAAGAAGATTATTTGTAAAATTATTTGTAGTTAGTATGTAGATAATATTATGATCTTACGTGTGTATTTGTACCAATTTCAGTGGTTACTTTTTTCACCTCAATACAAAGATATATAGAAGTCAAAGATCGGGACGTTGTATGTATAATATAGAAAAAAATCTGAAACAAATGGAAATCAATTTAAAATATAATGTATGTCACTATAGCTAAACCGCTTAATCGAGCCCTCGCCTGCTGACACTGTACACCGTTTACGACTTTGGCGTCACATATATTAAGAACTGTCCAGTGTAAATTTCGTCTCTTGTGTATCACGCTACGGGCGCCCACTGCCTGCATCTCTCTCTACGAAATTATCCAATTTCGCCAAATTTTCCACTTATAAAGTATGCATATTATATATGCATGTACAGATAACTTTATTATTTACGACTGTCAAATTATTTTCATTCATATTACTTTCGACGGTAAAGGTTGTACAAATTACGAGCGCATAAATATATCATCAAAATATCTTGATACTGGTAATTGAACATAATTTAAATAAATAAATCAACATACCAAGTAATGAAAAGTCCTCATAAATATTCCATAAGCATCTAATATTTTCATATAAACTTTAAACATAGTATTCCAATAACAGTCATTGCCTGGACTATCAATGTTTCTTGCCATCTGATTAACATTTTCGACCCAACTCTTCAGAGGTTTAGTGATAAGCTTCAAGATTGTCGTACCATACATAATAGTAACGTCAAAGATAATCCAATAATAAGAGAAAACATTCCAACCACGAGCAGAGGGTTCAAAAACGTAATAGGAATAAAATACCCAAATAATATGATGAAGGTTCAGTAATATAAAACGCATCCGGTTCAGAATGATGAAACTTTTAAAACTTTCCATAATTTTGAGGATTCTATAGATATCTTGGAGTCTAATGACAAACAATACGTTAGTGTGCCTCATAACAATATTACCGCAGCAATTCAACAAGCTACCAATGACAAGTAAAACATAGACATGCATCGTATTTATATGTTGAACATATAATAATCCTTCACAATTGAACAATGTGGATGAGAATCCAAACCAGGAATAATAGCAACAAGACATTCATGTAAGCGTCAACAATATTGAAACGATATTGTAGAAAACGCAATTGGTCGTAATTGTGTTGTCCCGAATTTTGTACTTGGCACAGACGAACAAAGCTTCCATAATGTTTACTGGCTTTAAGACTGCTTGTAAGTCTTTTCCAATATAATTGTTAGGTAGTACATCATCTTCATTGATAGTGGTTGGTTCGGTTTCAATAATCAATTCATTTACGACTTGATCCATATTATTCGCATTAGCTGAAGACATGTCTGCTGTGAGAGACAATTTTAACTTCATTGAGGTGTGCGTTTGTTAATCGATACCTTTTTAATTCAGATTAAATGGATTATCCATGTTTGTATTTACCTTTTTATAATACTTATATAAGTTTACTTAAACTTTGCTTGTCCTCAATTACTTAATCTCTAGAATGTCGAGTGGGCCGTATAGGTACATAAGCTCATAGATTAAATGCCGACACTGTACAGTGACAGTTAAGATTCATCATCTTCCTGCCCTTGTCCCATGTTACTTGGGGTCGGCGCAACACGTTTTATTCTTCCACTCCGTCCTGCCAGCCGTCATGCTATCACTAACTCCCATATCTTTCAAATCATTCTTCACACAATCTTTCCTTTGGCCTTCCTCTTGCTCTTCATCCATCCACGTTCATATTCAACTCCCCTGCTCACAAGCGTTTCATCTCTTCTCTTCACATGCTCATACCAAGACAAACGATTCCCTTTCAACTTCTCTGTCACTAGCGCCACTTTATGATTATTATAATGATTTTTATGAAAATTGAAAAAATGTTTTTACAAGATTTGCAAAATGTATGTATGTTTTTCCTCTTAATAAAATAAAAAGAATCCACATGATCTTAAATTTAACTATTCTTTTATCTAATTTCTAGATTCACAGAAACTCAAATTGTAGTATAACTATAGTGTAAGTAGTGATGAATGCACACACGCGCAACGATAGCGCTACGTCTATGACGAACAGACCGCACGCGTACATTTTCTTGAAGGAGGCCGTTTGAACTCGTTGGATATTCTTGCAGACTCTTCTTTGAGTCTCTGTAACAATAAATTGATGTGTAATTTTAGCTTGACATTTCTAAGGTCAAAAGTCGTGATGGCCTAGTGGTTAAGGCGCCCGCCTCTCATGCATGAGGTTATGGGTTTCAATCCGAGCAAGTACTAATGTGACTTTTTCAGTTAATATTATCATCATCTGCCTAGCCTTTTCCCAACTATGTTGGGGTCGGCTTCTAGTCTAACCGGTTACAGCTGAATACCAGTATTTTACAAGGAGCGATCTGCCTATCTGACCTCACCAGTAACTGGGTACCGACCGATACCCCTTGATAAGACTAGTTGTCAGACTTTCAAGCTTCTGACGACTCGTTACGACTGTCAACGATCCACGTATGACAACCGGGACCAACAGCTTAACGTGCTTTCCGAGGCACGTAATGATGACAGTAATGTCTAAGAGAAACTTTAGAAAGTACATATGAATTGAAAACGTTACATTGGTTACTACCCACACGATAAAGAAAGATTTCTTAGGTTCCTTTTTTCCATTAGGTACGGAACGTAATACAAAAAACGGACTGCTATATTGCGATGACGTCTTTCAACTTGACTATTTGTTTAATTTGAACTAACCTGAGCATCCTCTTGAGTTTGCTAGTTGTATACAAGTAGTCTGTACTTCTCTTACAGCTGAGTACAATCTCTCACACTCCACACTCAACAATATGAGTATAAGCATGTTCTTTATAATCCACGTCAAAGACATAAATGATAATACAGCGAACTAGAATGAAATAGAGAGGAATGCTAATTTATAATGCAAATTTTGAATTTAATTTATAACGGATTCGTTATTTGTTAGTATTCTTATTATAAACACTCATATTTACACTAAAATTAAATGTGTCTGAAGTTAGGGACCATGTTACTAGAATACTATATTACTATCTATATACTCGTAGTATTACTTCAAGCAATATTTGAACCCGAGAGAAGAATCACGTTGCCCATGACAACATGGGCAACGTGATTCTTCTCTGCATGAACAATCATGTTGCGTGAGTTGCCTTAGCTAGCCTAGACCTCGAACACAAGTTGCTGCAGAGGATTGTTTATTAGCACGACCACGCGGTCGTGCGGTATGCCGTGCGATAATCGGCGCTTCACCGCCTACCGCAGCGGTGCGCGGTGCCGTGTGTTAGTCGACTAAACATATTTAAAGTATATTTCTTAGTTAAGATCTTACGAGTGTACTAGTTTTAATTTCAGAAGTTACTTTTCTCATCTCGATACGTATCGTTATACCACTCAAACATCTGGCTGTTATTTGAATGATATAGAATAAAATCTGAAACAAAGAAATCAATTGAACAGAGCACGTAAATATTCAAAATTCTTCGGTTTGACTGAAATTCTTGTTTGATGTTATATGTGTACTGGAATTATTTTAACTGTTATTATTACTTTTTTCATGATAAACAAACCAGAAACAAAATATAAACATACCAAGTGATGAAACGTCTTCTTAAATATTCCATAAGCATCTAATATTTTCATATAAACTTTAAACATAGTATTCCAATAACAATCGTTTTCTGAACTCTCAATGTATCCCAACATCTGATGAGCATTTTCGATCCAACTTTTAAAAGACTTCGTTATGAGCTTCAGGATTGTCATAGCATACAATATATTAATATCAAAGACAATCCAAAAATAAGATGCAAAATCGAAACCACGACCAGTGGAATTAAAGACATAATAGGAAAAAAACATCCAAACAATATGATAAAAGTTCAATATTAAAACACGAACTCTGTTGGGAACGATGAAGCTTTTAAAACTTTCGTTCTTTTTGAGAATTCTATAGACATCCTGGATGATAATGACGAACAAGACATTGGTGTGCTTCATAAAAATATTCGTGCAGCAGCTCAAAATGCTGCCAATGACAAGTAAAACATAGTTGTGCATAGAATTTATAAGTTGAAAATATCTTATTCCTGCACAATTAAACAATGTGGATGTGAATCCAAACCAGCAATAATAGCCGTAACACATTAACGTTACTGTAACCATCATAGAAATGATATTATAGAAAACACTGTTGGTCGTAATTATGTTGTCCCGCATTTTGTACTTGGCACAGACGAACAAAGCTTCCATAATGTTTACTGGCTTTAAGACTGCTTGTAAGTCTTTACCAATATAATTGTTAGGTAGTAAGTTATCTTCATTGATTGCATGTGGTTCCGTCTCAATAATCAAGTCATTTCCATTTAGTTCCCAATTATCTGTATATCCTGAAGACATGTCTGCTACAAAAGGCAATTCAAACCTGATTGGACTGTACGTTCATTGATCGATACCTTTTTAGTTCTGATTAAATTGATGATTTAAGTATGTACCTTTTAATAATAATTATAAATGTTGACTTGAACTTTTCGTGTACTTGACCAATGTCAGTAATAATGATTATGTATAGTAAAATGTTGTATCTTTAGTATGATAAACTGATATACATAGAGTAATAAATGCAATATTAGATTAGTAGATTCAAACAAGTCTGTATTGAAACTGGGATGCCCAGTCTTCAGTTTCATAGAAGGTTTTGATTTTAGCCCATGAGATAATAATTTATAGTCAGTTTTAAGTGATGATATTTTGTGTAATCGACTTTGCTTCTAAAACATTCACAGACTAAAAGACAAGTGAAGTTGTAAAAAATATATGATATGATTATGATTAACCAGATTTAATATGTTTTATTGAATAACAAAACGTTTTTTATACTTATAACAATTTAATTGTAATTATTTATTTCTCTGCCAAATAATAATCCAATAATACAAAAATCTTTGTAGATGTTCGCAAAATACAACTAATTTTATTATGTTAAGACTATTTTTAAGCTTTAAATGCTTAACTCACAAAAAACTAAAACTGATTTCTAGATTTAAAGAAATTCGAATTGTAGTATAACTATGGTGTAAGTAGTGATGAAAGCACACACGCGCAACGATAGCGCTACGTCTATGACGAACAGACCGCACGCGTACATTTTCTTGAAGGAGGCCGTTTGAACTCGTTGGATATTCTTGCAGACTCTTCTTTGAGTGTCTGTAACAATAAATGGTGTATTTTAGCTTGGTTTGTTCAGGGTTCTGTACCAAGATGGTAAAAAGTACCGTTATGTTGCGAGTTGGTCTTTCTGTTCATCTGTTTGGAATTTTATTAAACTTGCCTGAGCATCCTCTTGAGTTTGCTAGCTGTATACAAGTAGTTTGAACTTCTCTCACAGCCGAGTATAGTCTCTCACACTCCACGCTCAACATTATGAGTAAAAGCATGTTTTTTAAAATCCACGTCAAAGACATAAACGATAATACAGCGAACTAGAATGAAATAATCATCAATTTTGCAAATGATTTCTCAACAGACCAAAATATTTTGCAAGTCTATGACATAGTTATCGGTTCAGTATTCTTATTATTACTACTCATATCTATAATAGAAAACTGCATCTTTGGAGAAAATCACGACATTACAAGCAACGTTTGTAGCCAAGAAAAGCATCACGCCAAAGGGGTTCGTACTTCTGCCAGATGACGAATTACTTCGACTAGTCTTTAAACAGATTTTGGATACAAAATGGGCGAAGCAAGAGAAGCAAGAAAACGATATATTCAAGTATGCATGCTGATTCGGTTAGCTTGTTTGCAACGTGTGATGAGCAAGGGGATAAAATATGTATCTAAGTTCACGAAGTATTAGGTACCTTGGTACCCTCACTTTATGAACTGAGATTAGTAATTATGAGGATCTTACAATAGTACTAGTTTCAATTCCAGTGGTTACTTTTTTCAGCTCAATACGAATAGTTATGGCACCCAAAGATCTGGTCATTAGTTGTATGACGTAAAATAATATCTGCAACAATCAGAAATCAATTTAAATAATAAGAAAATAGATAAATTCTCCAATACTTTAAGTGCAGTGAGATAATTTACTGCTTAGCTATTTTTATTGATAATGTTAAAAGAAACATATTGTGAATTAAACTATCAAAATAATGTTGCATTAACAGTATGTTTTTTTTACTCTTGAGGAATTGAAAATTTCTGAACTTTTAATTTCAGGAACTAAATAATAAACATACCAAGTGATTAAACGTCTTCTTCAATATTTCATAAGCATCTAATATTTTCATATAAACTATGAACATAGTATTCCAATAACAGTCGTTTTCTGGACTATCATTATTTTCTGACATCATATTAATATTTGTGACCCAGCTCTTTAAAGACTTCGTTATGAGCTTCAGGATAGTCGTAGCATACAAAATATTAATGTCAAAGGTAATCCAAAAGTAAGACGCAAAATCGAAACCACGACCAGAGGAATCAAAAATGAAATAAGAAAAGAACATCCAAACAATATGATGTAAGTTCAATAATATAACACAAACCCAGTTGAAAAAGATGAAATTTTCAAAGCTGTCTTTTATTTTGAGGATTCTGTAGACATCCTGGATTTTAATGAGTAACAATACATTGTTATGCCTCTTAACAATATTGGTACAGCAGTTGAAAAAGCTACCAATGACAAGTATGACGTAGACGTGCATAGTCTGTAAATGTTGAAAATATCTAAATCCTTTGTAATTAAAATATGTGGATGTGAATCCGAACCAGGAATAAAAGCAGCAACACATTAATGTAAGCGTGACAAACACTGAAACGATATTATAGACAACACAATTGGTCGTAATTATGTTGTCCCGAATTTTGTACTTAGCGCAGACGAACAAAGCTTCCACAATGTTTAATGCCTTTAAGACTGCTTGTAAGTCTTTTCCAATATAATTGTTAGGTAGTAAGTTATCTTTAGTGATCGCGGTTGGTTGCGTTTCAATGATCAAGTCATTTTCTATTATTCCTTTGTTATTATCTTTATAATACGTAGACATGTCTGTTATCGAAGGTAATTCAAACTAGATTATAATGTAGATAGCTTTTTATTTCTCATTATATTTATTACTTGGTTCTGGTCGTGACTTTGTCCGTGTCAAAGTTGATTTCTCTATACAAACTTTGGCTCTCCGTTTCATCCTCTTAGGGAGTGAATTTTGTAAAATTCTTTCGATGCCTACGTCATACAAAGAATACACCCTCTTAGTTTCAGGTCTCTACGATCAGCGGTGATCTCCGATTCGTCAGTCAGTCAGCCATTCAGGGCAAAACATTTTATATGTATAGAAGATCGATTCTAATATTATGACATAATCTTCGCGTGTATTTGTATCTACATACTTAGATACTCATGTCATCAATTACCTACTTCAAGTCAAGTGACATTATAATTATGGAAAGTAAAACGTTGTTTCTTCAATATTATAAATTGATACTACTTATGATATTATTTAGCCAAGAGCACCTACATTTTTGTAATATGTTGTGCATTACAACAATTTAGGTACATGTGGGTGTTAGATAATCACTCAAATATAATTCAATCATTTTATTCAAAGTTTGGAAGTCCACATGCATATTACAGAAACGCAAACTGCAGCAGTACTATGATGTAAGTTGTAACAAGATCGCAGAAGTGTAACAGTGTCGCTGCATCCACGACAAATATTCCACATGCACTGAGTTTCTCAAAATCTCCTTGTATTATACGAAGCATATTCTTCCATGTTCTTTTTGATGGCACTGAAAACAGAACAATTAATTTGATCTTAAAATATCACTAAGAGCTCAAAGGTATACAGACTCGATCCAAAACACATACAAAATGCAGCAGCACAAGCACAGCACAAAGTCAAAATTGAAAAAAAGTATGTTTGACTCTAAAAATCATTTTTAATTTGTAGGAGGTCGTATGTCTTTGCGACTTAAACACCATGGTTCCTCCTGCAACCATGAGTCGGGAGCTCGGTATATGCTTGACGTACCCCTGCCTTGGCTATTGGTTTGCCAACAGTGGGTCCATTCACCATGTGCAGCCTAATTTTATCAATCCGTAAAATACATTACTAGACAGTTAGTGGCAGACATCTAGGGAAGTATACTCTGCTAAAGTTATATCCAGACACAGATATCTTCAGACTCCACACAGTCCTGGTCACTAGACAATGGAGTCCCCATTGTCTAGTGACTAAAGGTGATACTTTGGATTCAACAAAACTCTAGATGAGTTATAGAATACGTAGTTATATTATATAATATTTAGTTGTTAGTAATTCTGTTACAATCATGACCACAGCTAACACTTACAGTCTTGTGATAATTTCAAAATCACATTAGTATGAACTCTTGTGATTTCTCTGTAAAATCCTTCACAGGCAACACACAAACACGTTTCTACGAAGAATGCTTTGGATAATAGCAACACCAAACCAACGGCATGACTTAAAATCAAGTTTTCCTCACCCTGAAAAAGTACGTTTAACAATATTATGATGTGAGGAAAGTATAGTCAGGTTCATGGTAGTAGGCTGAGCACATTGCCCGTAGATGAGATGGTGGCTGTGCATTGGAAGCCGCAGGGTTGGCAGGTCCCATACAACGTGGACCAATGACTAAGTAAGAGTCGCGATAAATAGCTGGATGCGAAAGAAAATCATGGGGGAGACAAAGAGCCCAATAGAGGGCGTCGTCCAGTTGAAATGATGATGGTGATGCGGAAAGTTTTGTAAGTTGACTACTGAGATAGCAACTGATGGAAATGGATGGAATAAAAAGGCCAACTAGTAATAAAATTAAAATAATAAAAGTTGATTCAGAAATCAGTACTCCTAGACACAGCGCGTATTGTTAGGAGATTCCTTTCTCAAGAGCTCTGACCACCTGTAGCTTGGACCCTGTTCTCGATGCCGGTGGGCTACTATCCTAACTAATATTATAAATGCGAAAGTAAGTTTGTTTGTTTGTTTGTTACCATTTTACGCCAAAGCCACTGAACCGATCATCCTGAAATTTTGCATATAAATTGCCAGGTGTACAGGTACAAACATAGGGTACCTTTTATCCCGAAAAAAAATACTGTTCCCGAGGGAAACCACAATAACCTTCTTATGGCCATAGATGGCGCTACATGTCTTTCAAATCATGTTCGAATTTTAAATTTAAAGTACCTAATACATTTTGTGAGTTTTGAGTGTCGTTGGACCAGCTTCAACTAGGGTGTCATAAAATCGATTATTATAATTTGGGGTTATTATAACCAATTTACGATTACCCAAGAAAAAAAGTACTAGGGTGTCATAAAAAAGGTATATCTATATTGGCAATAGAATTAGTCAGAGTGGAAAGGTCAACATTCTGGATTTATCAAAAAAAGTACTAGGGTGTCAGAAAATGAAGGGTTCACTCATGCACGCAAGCAGAGTACAACCTGAATTGATTGGCAAATTCTAAATTAACGTGAGCGAAGCCGCGGGCGAAAGCTAGTCCTAAATAAATCGTCCTAATAACCACAGTCATTAGTGGAAGTAAGTAAACAATTCATTACTTTCCATACCACGGCGACTTCAGAAAAATGCCTACAAAAAAATACGCACGTAAAAATAAAGTACCAGGATTGCATAAATTCAATGTGGTATTATTATAACAATCTGGGTACCGGTACTACTCTACTGTTCCCGAGGAAAATTACAATAACCTTCTTAAGGTGATAGATGGCGCCACTTGTCTTTCGAAACATGTTCGAATTTTAAATTTAAGTACCTAATACATTTTGTGAGTTTTGAGTGTCGATGGACCAGCTTCAACTAGGGTGTCATAAAATCGATTATTGATAATTCGGAGTTATTACAACCTATTTACGATTACCCAAGAAAAAAGTACTAGGGTGTCATAAAAATATCTCTATGGCAGTAGAAATAAGAAGTTTTAGTTAGAGTGGAAAGGTCAACAACATTCTGGGTTTATTAAAAAAAAAGTACTAGGGTGTCAGAAAATGAAGGGTTCACTCATGCACTCAAGCAGAGTACAGCCCGAATTGATTGGCAAATCCTAAATTAACGAGAGCGAAGCCGCGGGCGAAAGCTAGTTTTTTATATTTTTAAATGTTTTTATATTAATATTTAAAAATGTAATTATATATGAATTGATAATGAATAAATGAAATATAAGAAAAAAGATTGAAACACCATTTTTGATAATCCCAATAAATACTTACAAAATGCGTTATTGACCATAATATTAGGATTTCTGCGTAGAACAAAGATTGTATAAATGTTGTTATATAGTGAAACAGGATCTGAAAATTTTAACAATATTAAAGACACGCGTCGACTTTATAGTTGGAAAACTAAAAACTAAAATTCGAGCTGTAAAAAGACACACATAGCCTTTAACTCCGCATACTATCCATCAAGCTAAGTAACTTTGAGTTATATGTCTGCCAAGCCTTTTCCCAATTATGTTGGGGTCGGCTTTCAGTCTAACCGGATGCAGCTGAATACCAGTATTTTACATGGAGCGACTGCCTATCTGACCTCCACAACCCAGTAAGTGGGTAACACGATACCCCTTAGTGAGACTGGTTGTCGGATTTTCGGGCTTCTGACTACCCGTAACGACTGTCAAAGATCTATGTATGACAGCCGGGACCAACGGCTTAGCGTGCTTTTCGAAGCGCGGAACGATGTGAGTAATATGTAATACTGGTAAATGACTTTTATTTTTGGTTTCTCATCACCAAAAAATCACTGTTTAAGGTGGCGTGCAATGTAGAAAACGATTTGTGCTTAAGGGTGCATGCGATAGTATATGTGCCGTGGGGGGTATTTTTAAACTTAGTAATAATATTTAAAACTTGTTTTTATTAAAAAAAAACCTGTTTTTCTTTTACTATATCTTCGTACAAAAAAGTTCCCACGTAATGTCCATAACTTAAGATTCGGTTTTGTTAAGTGTCTTTTTACAACCTCTAAAGCTATCATAGATAAAATATTGAATTGAAAATTTACTATAAATCCAGTAGAATTTCGTATAAGATCCCAAGCGTCATTAACAGACTTCAATGCATTATTCATTTCTTCCAATACTCTTTCATTGTCTACTATTATTTCGTCATCGTCAACTTTACCAAAATTCGTATTTTCTATAATGCTGTTCCAGATTCTAGTTTGAGAACTCAAAATATTAACAGTTATCATGATTTGTACCAGTTCCATATCTAAAAGTGCAGATATTGATACATAAATACCTCTCATGAAAGACCAGTTTACGTCGTAAGCGACTTTGAATAATACTAAAGCAATACAGTTGGATATAATTAAGGCAATTGACATCCATATAAAAACTTTCAGTTTCATCATATCTTTCCTGCTGTAGAGGCTTTTATTTATCTCGTTAAGGATTGATAAGAGATGCACACTTTTGTCACTGAAGTAAAGATTGACGATACACACAGCTGTAAAGTTGAATGCGTATTCGAAGTAAACAAAATAATAGGCCGATTTGAATGTCAAACCAAAATAGGTGAATATCATGACTAAGCAGTAAAAACAAAACATAACACAATTAATGAATACGGCACACATGATGTTTTTTCTAGTAACAGTTTCAACATAATTATCATTGATATTATATTTCCGCACGCACAGTATAGTATTCACGTAGTAAAAAGGGTAGAAGACACTTAGAAAGTTGTCATTTATTAATACTTTTCTTGAGTATTTCATTTTGATATTGTCAAGAAGTTTTCCCACGTCCTTCTTCAGTCAGGTGAGAAATTAAAAAGCAATTATGTCTATAGTTGCTGTTATTCTAATAATGACTGATGGTGGCTGGTTGGTTCATTATCATTAAAGCAATTTTAGAAGTGCTTTGTAAGTAGCCCCTCTGTAAATAGATCTTGACAGGTGGAAATGTTACCATCACACTACTATCTTTTCTGTCCTATCTTCCAAGGCATTCAAAGGTTGGTTTAATGAGATCGCTTTGTGTGATAAGAACGCGTTTTGTACATTATTGATCTTTACTTAGGTATTTTGGATATGTGGATTGCATTAATAATAAGTTTATAAATATATTTTGAATAGACGTCATAATTAATAACTCGTATCTTTTCTAATTAGGTTTGTTGCAGCGAAAATATCCCATCCTGCAGTTTGTACTGCTTATCGATAAGGAAGACCATGAGGTATGAGGCATGAGGTCGTCTCCCTTATCGATAAAAATAGCTGCAGCCTGACCAACGGCTTAATATGCTTTCCGAGGCGCGGAAGAGTCTCAATGTGTAAAGATGGTCACCCATCCGCAGACCAACCCCGGCAAGCGTAGCTTAACCTGATTAATCGACCCGTGCGGCTGATTGATGAAATTATTGGTAATGCATTCTTTGAAAGGACATGAGTTACAGCTATGTAGACTTGGAGTCGATATGGGGTTAATTTTGAGCACTATAAAATAACAAATAATTTAAACACGTTATTTTAAGAAATACATTATAATATTGAATCTTAACTAAGTATAAATACATTTCATTTTTATAGTAATTTACAAAAAATTATACTGCAGCAGAATAACATTATAATTGGTGAAAACTCCCATTAACAGTATCGGTAGTCTGGCATCTATGTAGAACAGGCCACACGCGGTCATCTTACTAAACGTTCGTCTTGCTTGTAACACTTTCTCGAAAAGACGTTCCTGACTCTCTGTAAGGAAATAAACTAAAAATTAGAATCCAAGTCGTAATTCGAGCTTTTATTTTTTACTTGCAAAGTGTGTTTGCTCGGGTCAAATCTTGCAACTGAATTTTAAAGCAACAGTTTTCATCGGATTGAGTTGAAATTTTGCAAGCACATTCGGTTTCAATGACAATGCACGGTGGGTTAAGTGATGTCATTCTAAATCCAATATGGCGGACCAGCTATTTGGGGCTGGTTGTTTCAGGCACACCCACGTTATTTTACGCTACAAGGTGCAGATTCACATCATCGTTATCCAAAGAGGTAACTAGGAATGCCAATCTTCACTTTGTATGCAACGACTTCATATTGAGATAAGATTCTTCATCAATTTGCAAGCGCGACTGCTGAGCGTGGGTTTGAATTTTCAGGTTAAAGAAATGTAGGCTTTTCCATTACGAATTTCTCATTAGCAGCTTGGAATTTGTAAGTTGATGGTGTGATATCCCCGTATCTCAGAAAGAACGTGAAGCCTGCGCCTGATCTTTCTGCGGTTGTATTGGATTATTGTCCCATCAAACTATGAGAGTTAGGGAAGAGGGAGAGTACTACCTGTGTGTGCACATACATTTGAGCACTGTATTATCTCCTGCGAAATATTTATGCCATTTATTGATTGGCAGAAATACCGTCAGGAAAATTTTGACAGTAATAATCATTCTGAGCAAATAAGTTTAGGCTGTCTATAGTCTTACTTGGGCAATTTCTATTCTTCATAAGCTGAATACACGCAGACTCAGCATCATCGACGGACATATAAAACTTCTCACAATATATGCTGAACATAGTTATTAGAACGATGTTCTTCGTCATCCATATAATTGTTGCAGCACTTCGAATCCAAGGCTGGAAAACGTAAAAAAGTACTTTATGACATTAAACTTAAAACATATTTTGAATTGTAAAGTGTGCAATGTGGTGATAGCCTAGTGGTTAAGGCGCCTCTCATGCTGTGAGGGCTGTGAGTTTGCCCTCGCCCTCTCCCGGGCACGGGCCTGTACTATTTTAAATTATTCAACTTCATATGCACTCTCTGAAATCAAAGACATTGAAAAATTTAGAAAAACATCTTGGGGAAAGTTGGGCTTATAATTAATACAAGTCTGAAATCGCCAATTCGCCTTTAGTGGGCATAGCTCGTACCTTGTTTGAAGGGAAAAACGACTTTACCCTACAATAGGAGGGTGGCAATTTTTTTTTTTTGCCTGTGTGCGTGACATACTTATTGAAACACACATACACAAAATATTTACAATTAGCTTTCGCCCGCGACTTCACTCGCAAATTAAGTTTAAAATTCGATCATAATTCAAAAGACATGTGGCGCCATCTGTCATCATAAGAACGTTATTGTGATTTCTCTTGTGGATCAGAATTTTTTTTCGAGATGAAAGGTACCTTATGTTTGTTCCTGTATAACTGACAATGTATGTGCAAAATTTCAGGATGATCGGTTCAGCAGCTTAGGCGTAAAATGGTAACAAACAAACAAACAAACTTACTTTCGCATTTATAATATTAGTAAGGAAGTAAGGATTAGTAAGGACTAGTAAGGATTAATATCGATACTAATAGCTGAATACTTTTTGTTTTTGTCTTTGTACTTATATAATGTATTTGTGTCTTTATCTAATGTAACTGGCTTTAGCCGTTTTATGTTAAATAAATAAATAGATAGATACTTTCAGAGGTCAATAAAAACTGATGCTTTAAAGAATATACTTACTTTGAGTCCTGTATGTACTTTAAAAGTATAAAGCATTAAGTGGTAAATAACAAGGTTCCGGTATATTGCGCTAATAGTGAAATATAAAACCTGTGAAAGACATAAGAATGTATTCAATTTGAATAGCAGCAACTATATTGTAAAAAAAACAGTAGTACAACTATAGTGTACACATATATCCGTATGGAGCATCTTAGACATAACTGACATCGTTCCATGCCTCGGAAAGCACGTTAAACTGTTTGTCCCGGCTGTCATACGTGGATCTTTGACAGACGTTACGAGTCGCCAGAAACCCGTAAGTCTGACAACTAGTCTTATCAAGGGGTATCGTATTACCCAGTTACTGGGTTGTGGAGGTCAGATAGGCAGTCGCTCCATATAAAATACTGGTATTCAGCTGCATGCGGTTAGACTGGAAGCCGACCCCAACGTAGTTGGGAAAAGGCTAGGCAGATGATGATGGAGCATTATAGACCCGTCTGACACCCAGTCGCCACCCAGCCAGATTGCGGAGCATCTAACCAGACTATATCCCATATGCTGGAGTATCTCAATTGTCCGTTCATCAGCACCCTTGACGATCTGAATTGCGCTTCTGACGCAGCAATAATCGTGGCCACCTACTGGGCCCAAGTGGGAAAAAATATTATTAGATATATCGTCGAAGCGAAAAGAAGAGAAGAAACACATGAGACACTGCTTGATGGTAGTAATAAGCATAACAGATGTAAGAGTATTGGACGGAAGATACCTACTGCTACTAAACCGAGTCGAAGGCAACAGAGAAAAGCACTAAAGTATGGAGATTGCTATTATACAAAACCTAGCTATGCAAGTGAATTTAGACTGCAGTTGATGAGCATAAGTTTCAAAGTAGGTAAACAATATTGTCACAAGTACGAAAAATGTTAAACTGACCAAAGTCTAGCAAATTATAATTATATCAAATAAAAAATAAAAATGTTCCGAGTGCTCTTAAAAGGTAAGGGTTCAAACTACATAAAAATGTAATATTAATCACAAATCCTATTTAATCGGTCAAGCACCGGCTGTTATACCGGTATGACAGAATAAAAGAAAATCAATTGTGTCTCATTACATGGGACTTGAGTAATTGGAGCTATCATAGGAATCATTATTAGTACTGCATTTTCTTTTTGAACTTGCCGCCTTTTTAAATCACTTATTAGCAGTTGTGTCAGTCGAGATGTTTTCTAACTGTCGGTTGCCAATTATAAAAAAAAAATACTGACATAATAAAATTGTTACGAACTCACCAAAACATGATATATTTTCTTGTACAGCTCGTAAGCTTTTAAGATAATTTTGTATTTTCCAAACATTTTTCGACAATACTCTTCGTTTTCATGTTCATCGTTCATCGTCAATATTTGTTTAACCCACTCATCTAGATATTTCATTAACAATATGATTATTCGGGTGGCTGTAACTAAACTAACATCTAATGTTGTAAACATAATATCAAATATACTGTCAGAACCAAGCTCAATGACGGAATCGTAATAATAAAATGATGCCGTGTAATACATAGCACTTATAATAATATTTATGAATATAAACGATGTTGTTATAATCAAGTTCCAAGTAATAAAACTTTTAATACTCTTGCTTAAACCGATGCTCCTGTGTACAGTTTGGATGTCCAAAATTAGTAAGACATAGTTGTACTTGTGCACATAGTCGAGAGTGAATAATGTCGTGAAACCCATTAAATGAGCGACGAAGTAGAACACAGCAAAGAGTGACAGGAGGTCACTCTCCAAATGTCCCATATATAAATCCGTGATGTCTACGGTGAAAATCCGATAGATACACAAAGCATTCAAGAATAAAATACAGCAGAATGCAAGTATTTGATATTTTCTTCCTCTAGGATAAATATAACTATTTTGCACGTTATATTTTGAAGCCAAGAACAGATTAAATACGAAGTTTAAAGAATGGGTCAATCTTTCGACATCTTCATCTAGTTTATTTAATGATATTTCTGAACAGATTTTTCGTCTTAAGGGCATAGTTTAAACTTTAGTATTCAACTTCCTGATGTTAGCTAACTGCTGCTTTTCGTAGTAACAATATTGTAATGACATACATCGACGAAGTAGTTTCAATCATATTAATGGTCCTAAAACAGTCAATGTTAATAACGTGCACTTTACATCAGAAGTAATTAATTGAACTGATGATGTATTGATGGCTCAGGTAATATTTCCCTGACCTTGACATAGTAATGAAACAATTTGATGAGAAAAAACTAATGTGTACATTGTCGTCGATACAGATCGATGCAATTTTGGAGTGAGAGGTGTCAGCGGGGTCGAGGGGTGATAGGTGATAGACGAAATGATGTTTTACTTATAGTTCCGATACAGTGACACGCCGGCTTACGCTGAAAACTAGCGCCGTAGTTTCGTACCTCAGTGCACGGGCCATATGTAAAATACCAATAGGTATAATACCAACTTATTTTTTTTTTTTGGGTTTTTGTAAACAACTCCCTCGACTGCCTCGTTGGTCTTGTGGTCGCAAGCGCGACTGCTGTGCTGTGTTGGTCTTGGGTTCGATTCCCAGGTCGGGCAAAGTGTTATTGGGTTTTTCCATCAAGAATTTCTAAGTAGCAGCCTCGGTGTGCCCGGTTGATGGCAATAGGCTCGCCCCCTATTACATGGGACTAAAAACATAACTGGCGAAATGTGGGTATACTAATGGGTGCACCCCTGCCTAACCCTTCGGGGATTACAGGCGTGATGTTATGTTATGTTATGTTGTAAACAACATTTTTTTAATGAATGTGCGTCACTTTTACTCGAATAGACATCTTTTCTTTGTTTCTTTCATTTTTAAATACTAATTCAGGTCCTACAGTTAGTAATTAAGGAAACATATTACTCAAGACTAAAATTAAAAAATGATGGTATAAAGTTCACGAATGAAGCTACTCATGAAGAAGGACAAGATTTCTGAAGACTAGATACTTATTACTTACTTGATCTGACTGCCTCGTTGGTCTAGTGGTCGCAAGCGCGACTGCTGTGCATGAGGTCTTGGGTTCGATTCCCAGGTCGGGCAAAGTGTTATTGAGTTTTTCCATCAGGAATTTCTCAGTAGCAGCCTCGGAGTCTGGATTTGTGCCCGGTTGATGGCAATAGGCTCGCCCCCTATTACATGGTACTAAAAACATAACTGGCGAAATGTGGGTGTACTAATGGGTACATCTCTGCCTAACCCTGCGGGGATTACAGGCGTGATGTTATGTTATGTTATGTTGTAAACAACATTTTTTTACTGTTATGTGCGTCACTTTTACTTGAATAGACATTTTTTCTTTGTTTCTTTCATTTTTAAATACTAATTCAGGTCCTACAGTTTGTAATTAAGGGAACATATTACTCAAGACTAAAATTAAAAAATTATGGTATAAAGTTCACGAATGAAGCTACTCATGAAGAAGGACAAGATTTCTGAAGACTAGATACTTATTACTTATTACTAACTTGATCTGACTGCCTCGTTGGTCTGGTGGTGGCAAGCGCGACTGCTGTGCATGAGGTCTTGGGTTCGATTCCCAGGTCGGGCAAAGTGTTATTGAGTTTTTCCATCAGGAATTTCTCAGTAGCAGCCTCGGAGTCTGGATTTGTGCCCGGTTGATGGCAATAGGCTCGCCCCCTATTACATGGTACTAAAAACATAACTGGCGAAATGTGGGTGTACTAATGGGTACATCTCTGCCTAACCCTTCGGGGATTACAGGCGTGATGTTATGTTATGTTGTAAACAACATTTTTTTAATGAATGTGCGTCACTTTTACTTGAATAGACATTTTTTCTTTGTTTCTTTCATTTTTAAATACTAATTCAGGTCCTACAGTTTGTAATTAAGGGAACATATTACTCAAGACTCATCATCTGCCTAGCCTTTTCCCAATTATGTTGGGGTCGGCTTCCAGTCTAACCGGATGCAGCTGAATACCAGTATTACATGAAGCGACTGCCTATCTGATCTCCACAACCCAGTAACTGGGTAATATGATACCCCTAGGTAAGACTGGTTGTCAGACTTTCGGGTTTCTGACGACCCGTAACGACTGTCAAAGATCCACGTATGACAGCCGGGACCAACTGCTTAACGTGCTTTCCGAGGCACGGAGGAGTCTCGGTGTGTAAAGATGGTCACCCATCCACGAACCAACCCCGGCAAGCGTTGCTTAACCTGACGGATCGCCCCGTGCGGCTGTTATTACTTAGCCACGAGCTCCTCAATTACTCAAGACTAAAATTAAAAAAATATGGTATAAAGCTCTCGAATGAAGCAACTCAAGGAGAAGGACAAGATTTCTGAAGACTAGATACTTATTATTATGTAATCTTAAGTCCAGGAAAGTTAATAAAGATCAGTTCAATTAATTATTTGTATATTTTACATAAAATTAAGCTGCAGCAGTACAACAACGTAATTAGTGATAACTCCTAGTAAACGTATCGGCAGCGCAGCGTCTACGTAGAACAGGCCACACGCGGTCATCTTACTGAACGATCGATTTGTCTGTATCACGCCCTTACAAAGATGTTCTTGAGTTTCTAGAAAGAAAGATGAAGATTTAGTGAAGAGAAAATTCCTACTACTACACCGTATTCAGGGAGCCGTGAGATAAAAGGTAAACAAATCATAACAAGGGTACTTCGAACGCATTATAATACTACTAAATTAAAGACCACAGATACTGCGAACATTTTACATTAAAATGTGACGTTTTGTAATCGGTCAGGTTATATCCGCCATTGTTTTGTTTGTTTACATTTTGTCTCAAGCCCGGATGAATACAGTATAAGCTAACCTTTCTTTTCATAATCGTAATCTTTAAAGAATATGAATAATTATTGACTGCCTCGTTGGCCTAGTGGTCGCAATGGGATTTAAACATAACTGGCGAAATGTGGGTGTACTAATGGATACACCTCTGCCTAACCATTCGGGGATTACAGGCGTGATGTTATGTTATGAATAATTATTCGACAGATTCTAAAGAGAACCTCTGACAGTCCATAGCTTGGACAAATGATATTTGCACAATTATATAATTACTTGAACTGTTTCTTTTCTTCATAAGCTGTAGAGACGCCATTTTAGCTTCCTCGACAGTTATATAGAATTTTTCACAGTATATACAATGTATAATTATTAGTATCACATTCTTGAATGCCCACAAAAATACTGAAAGTATATACATGAAAACCTGGAACACAAGAAAAGAGATTTCATTATTTCTATGCAACTAAAGTAGATATATATAGAAAATTATTAAACTATAAATTATTTAAAAGCTTAAAAAAAACAATCAGAATAAAAAAAAAGAGAAACTAAAACTAAATAGCATCAAAAGATTAATCGCATCGCCGTCCACTGGAAATGTGCCCAAAAGACTGGCTGCATTGCCACGTTGGATGGCAATGCTTAACCTCTGGCCAAGGTCTTTGGGCCCTTGGGTCACGGGAAGTGTCAACCAATGAGAACATTTTCTCTTTTTTTCCTCTTTTCTTTTTTTACTACCGCGGCAGTGCGTGGTACCGTGTGTTAATCGCCTAAGTTCCTAGCTTTACTTACCTCATCTTCAGACCCTGCAGAAATTATCAGCGTACCCAGTATTATTTGAACACTACAAAGTGTATGGAAAAATTCAGTAATTGTAATAAATAGTGTCTGCAATAAATAAAATATTTGTTATACTTCTACTTTGCAAAGCAAAACGAGGCAGAAGTTACCAGGCGAACAGAGATATGTAGGTACCTACCTAACTATGAACACAGTCTTGACTAGTATGTACCTACGTACTAGTCAAGACTGTGTTCATAGTTTAAAGGAGAATGAGCAAAAGCAATTCACATGTTCATCAATAGGCGCCATAGATACCGCCTTTTGTTTCGCATTTTTTTATTTATGTTGTAAACCATTATTAAGGAAACTATAAGGTATCAATCGAAAGGTTAAATCACTGTCCAGTTAACACTAATTTAAATTGAATATAATGCATTCTCTGAGACTGAGCAACATTTTTGGGGAGAACGATTTTTTTGACGTTGTTTGAATTAGCGGTAGTGGATTTTTGCCCTATGTCCTTTAGAATGGAGGATTAAATTAACAGATTTATAAACTTACCATAACTTGAAAAATGTTCTTGTACAAATCGTAAGCTTTAAAAATATTTTGGTATACCAAAAATAATATCGAACAATGACCATTTTCAGGTTCATCATTCATCTTCAGGATGACGTTGGTCCATTCGATGAGATATCTCCTTAGCAATATTATAATTTGTGTAGACATAACATAGATGACATTCCAAGCCATGGTAAGTATATCATGAATGATGTCAAAAAGAAAGTCAGCAAAGGTTTCGTAAGCATATGATGTATAATACATGACACATAGAAAAATATTGACTACGACAAAAATTACGAGAGAAATCCAAGTCCTAACAATACAACTCTGTATGCTTTTACTAAAACCAATATTCTTATGGATAGCTTGGATTTTCAAAAGAAATAATACGTTATTCTCTTTAAGCACAAAGTCCAAAATGAACATCACCAAGAACTGGATGAAAAGGGATATATAATACATTAAAGCAAACACAAACAAGAAATAACTTTTGAACTGCGTCATATGTGAAACTGTGATATCCTCACTGCATGTTTCATAGATAGACAACGCAAAAAGCGCGATCATGAACAACGTACTACCGAATACACATAGCCGCTGATATATTTCTCCACTTGGGTAAATATGCTTAATTTGGGCATTACACTTCAAAGCCAATAACTTATTAAGAGCAAAAAAAAGAGTATACATAATGACGATTTTTTTCGTTTCTTTTTTATCTTCTTTTCCTATCCAGGCGATTTTTTTTTATGGAATGCACACCCTCAGTGTATCAGGATGGCCACCAGTCAGATCACATTCAAGGTAAAAGCTCGCTAACACTTGCATAAGAAGTTGGCAGACTCGTTCCACAATCAATTTATTCTACACTTTATATATTTTGTTTGTATGTACATTTATGTATAATATGTATTTATTATTATAATTTATTCTAAATTTAATTTTGTAATTTTCTGTATCTGTGCATCTATGTTTTCTCTGCATCACCCTAAGGTAGACTGGTAGAAAATGCTTAAAGCATTAAGTCCGCCTTTGTACAGTGTATTTTTTTTTTCATGTGCATAAAGTTTAAATAAATAAAGTTCCTTTTATGCTCCTCAATCGTTGTAGACAGTTTGATGACTAATGCACGATAGCTTCATGTTTTAATACCAACCAATAAATTATATTGCGGTCTAATATTTGTGAACCGATCGTATCAACGTCTATTTGCCATATTACATTAGTGATAAACTACTTATAACATGGCGCGCCCCTCCATATTACTATTTCAATGTGTGTAGTCATATCCATGTGAAAGAGTTTCTATGTAGTTGTAAGCAGTCGTCTTCACTAGCGGGCCGGTAGGTTTGTTGGTCAACTAATCATAAGACAAGACCGTGCAAGACAACGCACTCGATTCTGTATGCAAATATTGTTAACATAGATTTTAAAAGAGTACGTATGGAGTTTATTGCCCATTCTTCTCCATACAAAGCTATCTTTTGGAAGGGGCAACAAGATTCAATTCCTTTTTCTTTTGTATTTGACGTTCAATGGTGCCTTGTAATGGCCTAATTGAAATAAATGATTTGACTTTGACTTTGGCTGGTTAAAACTGTTAATTAAGTTCGCCTTTTTACCTTTTGATTCATAAAGTTCAAATAAAAATCGCAAAATACTTATAAACTATATATTTTACACAGAATTGAATTGTAGCAATAAAATAACGTAATGAGCAATAAGCGCCGTTAAACGTAGTGGTAGTGTAGCGTCGATATAGAACAAGCCACATGCGGTCATCTTACTAAACGTTTGATTTGCCTGTACCACGTTCTTGTACAGATATTCTTGATTCTCTGTAAAAAAAAAGACAGGTTTTTTTACATTTATTCGTTCTTATTATTATTTACATTATTTATTATTTAAATTTTTATAGAAAAATAAAAACATTGCCTCGTTGGTCTACTACTGGTCGCAAAGCGCTACCGCTGAGCATGAGATCTTGAGTTCGATTCCGATGTCGGGCAAAGTGTTATTGGGTTTTTCCATCACGAATTTTTCAGTAGCAGCCTCTCTCTCAATTTCTCTCGCAGAGTCTGGGTTTGTGCCCAGTTGATGGCGACACTCGGGCATAGTTATAATAAGTATCATATATCTTTATGTGCCTCATACGTTTGCTCGAATTGACCTCAATCATGCTCAGCTGTCGCGCTTTGCGACTAGTAGACCAACGAGGCAGTCCATCATCATCTGCCTAGCCTTTTCCCAACTATGTTGGGGTCGGCTTCCAGTCTAACCGGATGCAACTGAATACTAGTATTTTAATTGGAGCGACTGCCTATCTGACCTCCACAACCCAGTAACTGGGTAATACGATACCCCTAGGTAAGACTGGTTGGTTGGTGGTCTGGCAGTCCACGAGGCCAAAGTAAATGATATATTTTTTTCCTGAAACATTCCTAGCGTGGTCATGGTATGATACAGTATAGTTAGCAGACTCTTTTACTTGAGTAGTTCCTGTTCTTCATCAGCTGTATACACGCCAGCTCAGCTTCTTCAACAGTTATATAGAATCTCTCGCAGTGTATGCTTTGTATGTATAATAGTGATATATTCTTTGTCAGCGATAGGAACAACGAAAACAGGCGAACCCAAGACTGAAAATAAAATAAAAAGTATTATATGTGAACTCACGCTTTTTTCCCATGGGGGTAGGCAGAAACCACAGAACGCCACCTGCTACGATCCTTACATACTCCTTCCGTCTCATCCACGTTCATACATCTCGTCATACAAGCACGCCGGTTACCCTCACCAATAAGGAAGAAGTATTATATTTTTTTTTTTGATTGACACAGAAACTAGCTTTTAGATTTAAAATATTAATTGACTAGGTATACTCCGCAGTCTGACCTACGTTAAGTTACGTCTTTGGCTACTACTTCTCTTCTGTGGCTTGTAGCGTGATGTTATATAGCCTTTAGGAACTATCCCTCATAAATCTGGCTTTCTAGACAAAGAATTTTTCTTATCCGACTGGAGAAGCGCGATTAAACAAACAAAAAATACTCTAATATGCACTATTTTGATATCTAAGCCTTTTATAAATGACTCCAAAAATATACATCCGAAAGAAATATCACATACCTCGTGTACCAACCCAGTAGATATTCTCATCGCAGCAAGTAAGACGTGGAAGTACACCAGGTTACGATAAAATCCACAAAATGTGTGATATAAAACCTGCAAAAAAACAAAAACCAAAAAAACAAAATCAACAAAATCTGATGCATGAAAGAATATCCCAAAAAATATAATAATCGTCTAATTTCTAAACCACAAAAATCGTAGAACATACATGGCATCTCCATGTATGTTCTACGATCTAGTATAGATAGCCCACTAAGAGACGCTTCCAAAAATTTCTTTTGGACGTCCTTTTCCGGGCCATCCTGTATGATATATATATGCGTAAATCTATTTTTAATGTTAACACGTGGTAAAATAATGACCACGTGTTTTTATTTTTGAAATGTAGTTTCTCATCAACGTGACATACATTGAAAATAATCTGTATTCTTATAAGTATTACAAATTTGATAATTAAATGATTTGAAATACAATTTTTGACTTAGTTACAATAAACAAATCTGATTTGATTTTAAGGTTATTCCGGAAACGTGTTTTTATTTGTTATCGAATTGTGGCGACCCGCCGACACGGCCATTCTGACAGGCGGCGCGTGCTCTGCGTCTGCCTGCGTTGTGATGTTAGATGCCTGAAATTAAGAAAACGTTTTCCTTTGAACTAGGTATCCGATAGCAACCTATGTTGCTTATTATTATTATGATTATTGTTGTAAGCACAGTACACAAAGACGTCTCTCGTGCCCTGCCTTGTTACTTTAGAATCTGTGGTGTATACGTGTCTACCCATGGTTCCACAAGGTGTTTCAACGGTATCTCAGGGTTCACTAGTGGATGCATCAAGGACCCATAGTTAGCTCAAGGGTAACACATGGTTTAGCTCAGAGGTATCACTCTCCAGATCTTTTATTCTCGTAGATTGTTATTAAAGATATTAGGGTTGAAAATGTTATGAAAATAATGATTTTTAACTCACCGGTTTTAATCCGATGATAAGTTTTCGTCGTCGTGAGCTACTTGAACTGGCTGGCCAGCTTGTGATGTGGATGGCACCGGATCGGGAGCGGTTGTAATGTTGTTTAGCGGTGTATTGAGATCTTCTCCCGCCGACACGGCACCTTGGTCTCCCGGTTGTGGCGCACGCCGAAGTTGGTCATGAGCAACTTTTCGAGAGCGTCCTCTGCCGACCACCTTTTTGACCATATAGCGGTCATTTTCAAGTACCCTGATAATTTCGTAGGGCACACTGAATTTGAGATCCAGTGACGTTTGATTGCGTGGATTGTTCTTAATCAGGACATAATGTCCACGTTGGAAATTATTTATTTTAGCCTTGCGAGAGTTGAAGCGTTGTCTGTCATACTCAGCGGTTCGAGTCATTCGTTGCTGTACTTGTCTGGTCAGTGCTTCTATGTCGACTGTCTGGTGGTCAATGTCAACCAGTTTAAGCAGTTCTGGTGGTATGCAATGCTTTCGTTGAGTGATGAGCGTGAGTGGTGCTACTCCTGTCACACGATGTGCTGTGCAATTCATCGCTAGTTGTAGCTCTTCAAGGATGCTGTGCCACTGTTCGGTCTCGTAGTTCTTGATCATTACCAGGGCATTTTTTAATGTAGCTACCACTCTCTCCACCTGGCCATTCGCTCGGCTGATGCCTGGTGCTATCGCATGAATATTAATGCCAAACCGTTCACAAAACTGTGCGAATTCGGCTAAAAATTCCCTTCCTCCATCCACAATTATTTGAACTGGTGTTCCGAATAAATGTACTGTACGTTTTAAGGCGGCAAGCGTACTGTGTGGAGTCTTATCAGTAGCATGGTATAAGAGTACGTATTTTGTGAAGGCATCCACTGTTATAATGACGTACTGTTGGTCTTCTTGGGTTCCCAACTTACCTGTGATGTCCATGTGGATCACTTGAAATGCACATGTTGGCTTTTCAATTGGATGAAGCTGTGCCTGTGCTGCACCCGATGTGCCTTTACTAGTTCTACACACCACGCAGTTATCGACGTATCTTCGGATTGTGGTGCTCATCTTATCAAACCAGTAGGTTTCTTTAACTTTCTGTAGGGTCTTCTCCCAACCTGGGTGCTTGAGTGTAGTGTGGAAGGAATTAATTAAACTCCATTGGAACGACTTTGGTCTACTATTCGTAGTTGTTGGCCGGAAATCGGATCTAATACATACTTCTTCAGTACCCCGTCTTCCAAGGTAAAACCTTCTACCGGATTGTTGTCAATCAGACTATTCAATATTGGCCGAAGTTCTTCATCTCGTCGCTGTTCGACCTTCAACCATTCCACATCTTTTGCAATGACATTTACTGTAAGTTCACTGTGATTTCTGCTAAAGAAATCAGCATGTTGGAGCCGGTTTCCTTTACGATATTCGAGCTCGAAATCATAGTTCTGCAAAAATGCCCACCAGCGGTGAATCCTTGGTAACAAGTCTTTCTTGTTTTAATTGCTCGGACTACTGCCAATGTTTCTAGTTCATAGGAATGATAGCGGCTTTCAGTATCAGTTGTTCTCATGCTCATGAAAGCCACCGCATGTTGTCGTCCGTTGATAATTTGAACGAGAACTGCCCCAAATCCGAGACTGCTCGCGTCTGTATACAACTGTATCGGTGCTCGTTCTTGAAAGAGAGTCAGCACTGGAGACGAGGTGAGGCATTGAATTATCGTCTTTAGCTCCTTGTTTGGTCAACTCGTACAGCGGTACCATAATGCGTGAAAAGTCGGGGATGTACTTCCTGAAATAGCTCGCAAGCCCATTGAACTGCCTTACTTGCTTGACAGTTTTCGGCACTGGTGCTTTGACCAGAGCTTCCAATTTTCTTGGGCTGGGTCGTACTTAGCCGTCTGATACCACGTTGCCTAGATATTCGATAGTCCGTTTAAAAAAACTGTATTTATCGGCATTAATGGAAAAGCCAGCTTCTTGTAAGGCTATTAAAATGCGTTCAATGTTAGATAGCCCATCGCTGAAGTTTGTACTTTTGCTCAGTACGTCATCGACGTACACCTGTGCAACTGTTCCCAAGAGTGGGTACAATGCTCTGTTGATGCACCTCTGATAAACGGAACAGGCATTGCTCAATCCGAACGGCATGGTAATGTATTCATACAAGCCGTCTGGTGTTACAAACGCGGTCTTCTCGATGGACGTTTCTGCGATGGGTATTTATGGAACCCTGCCGCCATGTCAAAGCTGGTGTAATAATACCCATTGGCCAATTGATCAATTTGATCAGAGATGAGAGGTAGCGGGTAATGGTCGCGCAATGTGTTCGCGTTGAGCTCCCTGTAGTCCACACATAGCCGATCGTCTCCATTCTTCTTCTTTACTAAAATTATAGGACTTGAGTAGGGAGATTTGCTTTCGCGTATGATGTTGTGTTCCAACAAATCCTTGATGATGTCCCGAACCTTTTCTCGTTCCACCGGACTGATTCGGTAAGGTCTCCGCTCGACATATTTGTCTGCATTCTTCAGTCTTATTTCGAGCTCTCCCGTATTAACGCGCGTTTTTGGATATCCTCGGATTTATCCGAGGGGTGATCATATTTGACTAGTAACGTGCGTAACTTGTTTAGTTCTTCAGGATTCGTCAGGTCGCAGTCTAATTTGTCGAAGATGATGCTTTTTGTCGTTATATGATGAACCATTTGCTGGTGCATCAGTCTGGTTCCATCTGTCGTTATCACCATGCTTAAGTTGGTACCATGGATCAAATTCATACCAATTAATACATCAGTTGACATCTCATGATCAGGAATCACGAAGAATAGTATTTCTATCCTTATGGAGTCAATGGTGCAGACAGTCTTCATCTCGACTAATGAAATTACCGGGAATCTGCCAATCCCCTTGAGGTGGTTAACTGCAGAGCGTCGCTGGCCCGGTAATTTTGCAGCAATTGATTCACGAATCAATGAACACTCTGCTCCACTATCGAAGATGGCACGTATTGTTGTTGCACCAATTGTAACAGTAATGGGTGCTTGATTGGTTCCAGTTATGCAAAAATTCAGATATATCCTTGCTTGAGTCGTAGACATGCTCCCGGAACTGTAGTATATCGCGAGAGTATCTATTCTCGGGCTCGAATGTGGTGATCAACTTTTCGCGAAACTCTTCCCATGAGGATGTAGTCACCAACTAATCATCGATCCACATCTTAGCACATCCCTTTAGTAATCCACACACCTTAGTGCGTAGGTCCAGGTCGTTTAGTTTGTAGTTATCAGCTGCTTTATCAATATGCTGGCACCATTCCCTGATGCCAACATGACTGTCCGGATCGAACGATGGTAGATAGATGTCTTTGATCCTGATCCGCGGTTCTGGAGGAGAATACAACCGTTCGGACATTCTCTGCATCATCTCCATCATTTGCATCATGAACTGGGGCGGAAATCCAACTGTTGGAGTAGTTGGATGCACAGTCGTCGTGTCGGACGATCCAGCGGCGATGGGTACCCTTGGAGGATGTAGGCTCCCTTGATTGTACGAGGCGGATGCCATTGACGTGAATGGCATCCCTGCGAAAGCTGGTATTTCCGGAGCAGTTGGCATTGCGGTTGATGTATACGTCATGCCTGCGGGTATTCCCGTCGCGGTGGACTGCATGGCATTGAAGTTGTTCGCACCAATTAGCGAGTGTGAAATGTTCAATGAGGCAGGGTTTATTAACCTGGTACTGCCCTGCACTGTTCCAGACGTGATAGGTTGAACCGAAGCTGCAGAGGAAGTGGTTGGAATCAGAGCTTGTTCTGATCCCACTTCTGATGACGAGGCAGGGTCCTCGCGGTTGTTTTTAAAAAACGTGACGTCAGCATTGCTGACGTCACTAATATCCTGGTCAGGGTTGCTGTTCATCTTGGATAATGAAAATAAACACAGTAAATGCTTTCTTTAATTTATTCTTCAACTTACCGAGGAGGTCCGATCGCTACGACGGCTCGAGTAAGACTGCCCGAGTCCGGCGAGCGCTCGGCTTTTTATAGTAGAATTGAGTGTGTCATTCATTTGAACAAAACACCCACTTCCGCACAATAAAATTAGTTTTTACATTATAAAATGTTACTATTTTATAAACAAACGTTTTATAACATTTTTAAATCAATTAACATGCGTAAATCTATTTTTAATGTTAACACGTGGTAAAATAATGACCACGTGTTTTTATTTTTGAAATGTAGTTTCTCACCAACGTGACATACATTGAAAATAATCTTTATTCTTATAAGTATTACTAATTTGATAATTAAATTATTTGAAATACAATTTTTGACTTAGTTACAATCAACAAATCTGATTTGATTTTAAGGTTATTCCGGAAACGTGTTTTTAATTGTTATCGAATTGTGGCGACCCGCCGACATATATGATAATGACGACAATAAAACCAAACGGAGTAAGCAAAACAAAAAGTGTTGTAATATTATATTTGCTACTTGATGCATCCTAGCAACGAATTTAATAAGCCATTTGTGAGAATGAAAAAAGATTTTATACTTTCAACAAAGTCTTATTTATTATAAAACTTACCAATACTTGGAAAATTTTCTTATACAAGGCGTAAGACTTCAAAATGTTTCGGTAGATCCCAAGCAACTTCAGACAATGTTCATCATTTTCCAGTACATTATTCAACATCACGACTTCTTTAATCCAAAAATCGAGATATTTCTTCAGCAATATTATTATTCGGATGGCTATTACCAAATTAATATCTAAAACTACGTTAAATGTGCTAATAGCATTGTCAATAATAAAACCGAAGATATTTAGGTGAAAACTGTTAGAAATAATACTACTATAGTACATAATATGGAAAAAGAAATGTAAAATGATAAAAGAAGCTATAGAGATCCAATTCCACAAAATAAAACTCTGTACAAAAGTACAATTGGTGTTCCTATGTATAGCTTGGATTTTCAAAAGAAGAAAGACGTTCCTCTTCTTATGTACCAAGTCCAGAATGAATACCATCGTAAACCCGATGATGGAGTTGATGAAGTAGAAAACAGCATAGAGATATAAGAAGGTACTCTCTAAAACCGACTTATTTCTAACTCTTCTAACGTCTATTGAAGAAATCCGATAAATGCATAACGCATCTAAAAGCAACATTACGAAAAAGGCAACTATTCGATATTTCCTTCCTCTTGGATAAACGTGATTATTTCTCACGCAATATTTTGAAGCAACAAATAGATGCAGTACGAAATTAAAAGAATGAATTATTCTTTGGAATTCCTTTTCCAGTCTATTGTTGAGTAATACTCGCAAGGAGACGTCTGGAACGACTTTTTGTTTTCCTGGCATTGTTTTTAGTCTCAAGGTCAAGAATAATGTACGGTACGTTAGCTGATGCCTATTATTTGGTTCTTAATGTAACAAGTATGAGAAAATTCGATGGCTAGACAATTGTGTTACATTATTAACGTACTTACTGTACTACTATTACCAGCGTTAAAGACGTAGGTAAAAGTCTTAATGATCTTATTACATTAGTGTTATTACAGCTGAACTGCCTTCTTGGTCTCGTGGTTGCAAGCACGATTGCTGAGCTTGGGGTTTTGTGTTTGATTACTAGGTCGGCCACTGTTATAAGGTTTTTCTTTTAGGAATGTCTCATTACCGTAGAGCTTGGAAGTTTGTTGAGTGACACTCCCGTGCCTCAGTATGCATATAAAGCCGATACATTCTGCGCGTGATCTCAGCGCAATATGAGAGTAAGGAAAAAAAGAGAGCTCCTTTATTTAACATGAGTTTAGTTTATTTTAGCTGGGCTGTCTCCGCACTTAGCCACTTGATTGGGCCATTGTGCGTATTTACTATGATATCCTCCAGCCTAATTGACTAGTCTCCGTTTCTAGATTTTCTAGATTGGCTGCCGAGACTAAAATTTGATCAGGAGAATTTTAGAACATCTTAAGTGTTACCTTTTCACTAAAAAATTAAAATTTACTCAAAAAACTTGCTCGACATTTTGAATCACATTTCGTATGTCAAAGTCAAAGCCAATATTGTAGAAGACGAAGTTTCAAGTACAGGTAGGGCACCAACAAACTTTATTAAAAGACAGGTTTTAATAAATATTTATTTTAAAGGAAATTGCATTGGAGTATAAAAATAACAAAAGTAGTGATTTCTCTCGTGAAATATATTAGAAACGAAGCATCTACATGGAACAGGCCGCATGCGGTCATCTTACTGAACGTTTCGTTCGCCCGCAACACGTTCTTGCAAAGTTGTTTTTGGCTTTCTGTAAAAATAATTGCAATAGTTAAATGACAGTGGGCAAGAATGTATGGGAGTTGGTGCAAGCATTTCCAAGGATAAATTAAATTTTAAACGAAAGTCTACACGCATATGGGCATCAAAATCCATCCGAAAAATTTCGAGTAATTTTAAGTTTATATTTGTATTGGAATTACTGTTTTGCACTTTACAAACTCCGGTTCTGATGTATCCACTGCTTTTAGCAAGCTAAATACGAAGGAAAAGCTATATATTAAACAAATATATAGCAGCATTCGAGAGCGAAGCAAAGTAAACAAATCTATAATAACTAATGAGGTAATAATGAACTTGAAAATTAATTAAAATGACCTTGAAACCTCTCCGATAGATTTTGATGCATTTTTGCATGTTTGAAGACTACATTTACAGACCCTTTCGTTTGGTATATGATTCATCTTTGGCGACGCTTTAACCATATCTGCCCACTGTCATTTAAATTCTTTTGCGAACCTTTTTTAAAGTCATTCTTACTTGGACAGTTTCTGTTCTTCATAAGCTGTAAGCACGCTGTTTCGGCTTCATTAACAGTAACATAGAACTTCTCGCAATGAACATTGTGCATAAATATCAGAACAGTGTTCTTTGTTAACCACAAAAACATCGAAAAAATGTGAAGCACTGTCTGTAAATTGAAAATTAGAATTTTATTTTTATATGGTCCTGTAGAAAGACGGACAGTAGGTACTCATCATTTCAATGTATTTTCTATTAAACCATTCATTCATTCCATGTATTTTTTCATTTGTGGAACAAATACAATATAGCTTTTTGCATCTAGTGCGAACAAAATAAATGAATCTTAAACTTGAATTGCCGATAAATTGTTTTACAGTTTGGCAGATGCCATAGTAGAGAAAAGAAACAGAAAACTTGAAAAGTTTGATATTGGAGTAGAAGTTGAAATGCGAAACTGATAAGAGAATTAACCCGCCGCCCCCCGGGTGTCAACTAAAGTTAAAATATGATGCATAGTCTAATTGGTGTTGAAGGTCACGGGATATCGCTGGAAGGGGACTACGCAGCGCATCTTTAGGGGAGACCCATATCCAGTAGTAAACGTCGTGCGGCTAATATGATAATCAGAATAGAATAGATTTTTGTGTATAAAGTTCTTTACGTGTGAGAAGAATAGTGATTTCAGAACATGTGACATTGAAAAATGTTTAATACTCACTTCGTTTTTCAGTACTGCAGATGTTTTCAACGCATTAAATATTAAGTGAAAATAAACAAGATTACGGTAAAACGTACAAATTGTATGATATAAAATCTGTGAAAATAAAGATAAGTCGGTAAAGTAGATGGTGATCCTAGTGGCACAATTAAAAAAAACATTAAGTCAGTTAGCCTACAGTTAGATAGCTAAGGACTGATATTTCAGACAGACGAGTTTCTCATGTTCCTTAGAAAATCCTCATGCTGAGGTGCTTACACTTTCTTCCACCATCAACTTTTAGATCCTCGTCATCTTCCTGCTTTTGCTCTGCGTTAGTTGGGGTCAGCGCAACACGCTTTTTTTCTTCGACTTCCTTTTTATATCATTCTTTACACAATCTATTATTTTTTTCTCTGGCCTACTTTTCTAGCCCTCTCCATCAATGTTTATTTCATTCATAATTATGTTAACGCATTTCAGATAAAAATTATTAGGTTATTATTTGATAGAAAATGTCAAGCGATTTTGAACCATACGCCGTGCAACTAGTACCTGACCAGCCCAGCCTCTAAACTGCTATGTAAACGACAATAGTAGACACAGGCCTTCATCATTCGTTCATTTATACATCGATTAAACCTTAATAAGTGGGGATCAACAAAATATTAACAAACTTACCAAGATTTGGAAAATTTTCTTATACAAAGTATAAACTTTTAAAATACTTCGGTAAATTCCAAATAATTTCAGACAATGGTCATTATTTTCGTGTCTACCATATAGCGTTGAGACATCTTTAATCCATTCGGCAAGGTATTTTCTTAACAGTATAATAATTCGGGTAGCTATAGCTAAATTAATTTCCAATGTGATGGAGAAGACGCTACAGATGATGTCAAGAATTAACTCGATGATATCGGGGTAATAGCAAGATAAAAAGTACAAAGCCAGTATGAAAATATTGATAAAAACAGTCGTTGCTACTGAGACCCAGTTCCAAATAATAAAACTACGGATATTTGTACTAAAATCAATGCTCCTATATATAGTTTGGATCTTCAAAATTATCAACACAATATTCTCTTGATGCACAAAATCCAGAATGTATAACATCGTAAACTCAATGAAAAAAGCGATAAAGTAAAATGCAGAAAACACTCGTAAAACATCAAATTCTAAGCTAGACATATTCGAATTTATATCTCTGACTTCTATGAATATAATACGATAAACACACGAAGCATTCATGAATAACATTAAGCAGAACGATAGTACACGACTTAGTCTTCCATTTGGATAAATATAACTATTTCGTACTGTATATTTTGAACTCAGAAACAATGAGAGTACGAAATTAAAAGAATGCGCAATTTTTTTGACATCTTCTGACAACCGATTGTTAAGTAACATTTCGAATGTAATATCTTGATCGGAATTTAGGACATTCTCGAACATTTTAACAACTTGAATCAACTCAACTTGAACCATTGTTAGATGGCTAATGATTTTGTAAATGTTACAATACGATCAATAAATATAATTATCTTTAAATATTTATGGATTGATCGTATCAATGCTCTAGTCACGGCGGAAATTACATATTAAGGAAGTAATTAGGTCTCTTTAGTTTCGACGTAAAAGCTTCCACTATTAAGGTGGAAGCGCCGCAGTAGCCCGCGAAATTCAAATTTTCTTACGTTTTTTCAATTTTCAAGTTAATATTAGGTTTAATGTTGAATTAAAGTATGAGTCGCGGGCGTAAAAAGTATGTATATTCAGAATAAATTATAACCATTTAAGTCAGCAATAAAACTCCATAGGGTCAGGTAACCCGAAAGAATGACTATTTCATGAAATCTTGACATTTTAGGATTATACCGACTTATGGAGTTATTATACTGATTTTAATGGTTGTATTTCTGAAAATACATACTTCTTATGCCCGCGAATGATACTTTAATCAACATTAAACCTAATACTGACTTGTAAATTGCAAATGAAAAATTAAATTTCGCGGGCTACCGCGGCGATTCCACCTTAAGTAAACTGAGAGTGGAAACTTTTTCTGTTGCTAACAAGTCCTTTTGCTCCCTACTAAGTTACAAACGAAAAGGTTGATGGATGGTTGTATGGATAGACTGACGGAATCAGCTGAGTCACACACATAAATATTGTTCTAGTTGAACACAATGTTTTTGCCGATTTTTATTATCCCGTGGGATAATTTAAGACGTTGGCTTTATTCTGAAGTCGCGAGAAGAACTTAGTAACAAATAAAATTAACCATGAGCAGTCAAACTCATCTTTAATCTGACTACGTGTTAGGTCTTAATTTCGCAGAAAATTGAATTGTAACAGTACAATAACGTAATTTGTGATAAATCTCATCAAACTCAGTGGTAGCGCAGCGTCTACGTAGAACAGGCCACACGCGGTCATCTTACTGAACGTTTCATTGGTCCTTATCACGTTCTTGCAAAGTTGTTTTTGAGTTGCTGTAAAAAAGATAAAATTATTATTAGAAATAAACAAATGTCAATATTAACACTAAGTTGCCATCTGTCAATGTCAGTATAAACGTCATAAAATTTTCTTTGCCTGTCAATTACGCTGTTTTCGCCATCTTGTGAGCTCTGTACGATGTACCTGTCTATTACAAAAAATCATATTCAATCTGAAGATTACTGCTATTATTAACCAAAAACCATCAATTATCTATAATATAAAAATGAGTCGCTGAATGTGTTGCTAAGCGCAAAACTCGAGAACGGTTGGACCGATTTCGCTAATTCTTTTTTTTAAATATTCCTTGAAGTACGAGGATGGTTCTCACGGAGAGAAAAATTTAAAAAATAAATAAAAAATAATTTCATCACAAGAAAATGGTTACCGCCCAACGAAGTGGGCACGGGTCAGCTAGTTAGTCATACAAATTGAAGACTTTATTCGTAATATTACATGAATATCACGCCTGTAATCCCAGTCAAGCTGAGATGTACACTTACATTTCGTCAGTTACGTTAAATTCCTACGTAATTTTGACGAGCCTTTTGCCTTGTAACCACTAGACCAAAATATTTTGGCAGAAGTATTATCTATAGATATGAATAAATTTCCGCCGGCTAACTGCTTCGTTGGTCTAATGGTCGCAAATCGCGACTGCTAAGCATGAGGTCTTGGGTTCGATTACTATGTCGAGCAAAGTGTTATTAACTCTGCTTAACCTTTCGGGGATTACATCAGGCGTGACGTCATATTATCATAGGTAATGCTTTATAGTGCTTACTCACTCGGACAGTTCCTGTTCTTCATACGCCTTATGCATGCCGTCTGAGCGTCCTCAACAGTTATATAGAACTCTTCACAGTATACACTATGCATAGCGACCAGTAAAAGGTTCTTTACAAACCATAGGAACAGCGCAAAAATATTCAGCATAGTCTGTAAAAATATAATAACTAGTGTATTTATTTTATACTAGCTTTGGTCCGTTAAAATGTCCGCCTATACGTCGATAGTAATTAGCTAGTAGATAACATTTGCCAATTAAGGGATGATTCTCATTAGAGCGGGCCGTGCCCGGGGCGGGGCCCGGACGGGGCACGGTTTTAAATCTGTTACATATATTTAGTATGAATCAATTTATATTACACAGTGCATTATCTGTGTCTCGTCCGGGCCCTCTCGACGCACTTCAATACCACGTCGGCTCGTCCACGCCCCGGCCCGGGCACGGCCCGCTCTAACGAGAATCATCCCTAAAGCATTCATTTCTGTCACAAGCAACGCTTCGTTCGTGACTTTTCCGACGAATTCCTAATTTTTAAAAATATATTATACCCTATGTCACCTGGGAATAGGATTGTTTCCCAACTATGAAAGAATTTTTCAAATCGGCTCAGTAGTTTCGGATCCTATTTAATGTAAACAAACAAACAAAGAATCAAATCAATTCTCGCTTTATAATATTAGTATAGAAAAATTAGCACTTTTTAATGTTTAAAATGACAATTATTTATATGTCAGCTGGTATTAAAAAGTGGCGTAACAATCTGCCTGGGGGCTTAGACAAAGTAACAATTGCAAAACGATAACGAAGTTAGAAAAGACTAAAATGTATGGGATTGACATAAGCCGCGTTAAGTCACGTGGTCAATCGACGAAGCGATGACCACATGAAAGGCTAAAATGTATGGGATTGACATAAGCCGCGTTAAGTCGCGTGGTCAATCGACGAAGCGATGTTACTTTGTCTAAGCCTCCTGGTAACTCGTCTGTTAGTTTAGTTAAACAACTTTTGTAGTCTCGTTAATAATAACCACAAAATATTGCCAGAAAAAAGTAAAATGAGAATTAAATTTATCAAAATTCGTCGTTTTACACTTACTTTGTTTTCCACTTGTCCAGATACTCTGAGTGCAGATAACATGAACTCGACACAGCAAAGACAACGGTAAAATTCGCAAGTTGTGACAAGCAATATCTGTAAGTACACAAAATATTTTACAAACCGAAATGCAATATTTAATCTCAGTGTTAAAGTCAAATCATTTATTTCTATTAGACCATTAAAAGACGCTTTTGAGTGTCATATAATTTAACTTAGTTGTCTCTGCTAAAAGGTAGTTTCGTATGGAGATGAATTGAAAAGAAACTCCATACTTACTCTTTTGAATAAAATAAACACCAGTCGCCATTTATGTTTAAGTACCATATAGTAGGGAGCGAGCGTATTGCCATCAACCGGGCACAAATCTAGACTCCAGACTGCTACCGAGAAATTCCTGATGGAAAAGCTCAGTAACACTTTGCCCGACCTGGGAATCGAACCCAAAAGCTCATGAAATGATTTGACTTTTGCAAACAAAAAGTATTTTTTGTGTATGACGTACTCACCAATGCTTGATAAATAGTTTTATACAGATTGTAAGTTTTCATAATATATTGATATATATTGAGAAGTTTTTGACAATGCTCATCATTTTCCTGTTCATCATTCAACAGGAGTACATCTTCAATCCACTCATCGACATATTTCTTTAACAATATTATTATCCGTGTGGCTATTACCAAACTGATGTCAGATGACATGATAAATATGTCAGAAATACTATCAAGAATAGTGTCGACGAGGCCTTGATACGAATATGACACGTAATACGAAGCATTAACGAGCACATTCGTGAAAATAACAGTTATGATTAAAATCCAATTCCAAATGATAAAACTTCTGTAGCCCTTACTTAAACCGATGCTTCTGTGTATCATTTGGATCCTCAAAATCATTAAGACGTTGTTGTTCTTATGCTGTATATCCAGAATGAACATCACCGAGAATCCAATGACGAAGGTCGATGAATAGAGTATATCACATAGTTTTAAAAAATCATTTTCTAGTTGTGTCTTCTGTTTATTTATATCTATTATATTCACAGTGCACATCTGATAGAAACACAACAAATTCATGAGTAACATGAAGACGAATGAAAGTAATAGATATTTTTTCCCATTTGGATAGATTCGATTGTTACGGACTTGATTTTTTAAGGCAAACAAAAGGTTGAGTGTAAAACTGAAAGAATATTCTATTCTTTGTATAACTTTATCTAATTGATTATTGATTAACATTTCGATAGAAACTGGATCATTTATCCTTCTCAGAGACATTGTTTGACGTCTGTTGTTGAAACTCAAATGCCTAACGTTCACTGTAATAATTAGAAAACTCAATCAGGAAATTAAATGTTATTTGTTATTTCAATGTAACTCTGATCGTGACAGGCACGGCTCTTGTTTACATTAATGTTTGGAAAGTAAGTAATCAATTAAATAAATTTTAATGTATTATTTTTAGGAAAGTACTTATATATGCAATGAGAGTGACATATTTTCTATTGTTGGCTGGAATATCTATATATTGTGTGAATATCTATACTATAAATAATATTTTTGGAAATTTTGACCTAATGCGAACAATACCTCTCGCGGTTTCACCAGCATTAAGTTACATTTTTAATTACTGCTCAGCCCCCATGAGTCGCAGCGTGATGCTATATACCCTTTAACCATCCTCGATAAATAGCTTATATAATGTAAAAATACTTTTCTTAATCAGCTGAGTTATTTCGTGATATTAGCGTATTCAAATAAACAAAAAAGACTCTTTAACATTATAATATTAGTATAGACTTCTCAAAACATGTGACGTTCAGAATAATTGTAAACAAGCATATTACAGATACACAAACTGTAGTAGAACTACAGTATAAGAAGTAATAAAGGCTGTTAGCTCTAGCGGTAGCTGGGCGTTTATGATGAACAAGCCGCACGCGCTCATCTTCTTGAATGATGCCTTCTGTACTCGTTGGATGTTCTTGCAAACTCTTTTTCCTGAATCTGTAACAAATAAAGACTATCTAAAGCTGCGTTTCCCAAGTGGGCTATAAAGCCTAGTAAGAGACCCAGAAGAAAAATAGTGGCGCTGTGTAGAGACTTGGGGAGCGATTTGTAATTTCATCTTCTAGGTGGTTTTTAAGTAGATGAAAAAATCTCAAACTGTGCAGTACACAAAATAAGTTTGAATACCCTGGTCTAAAGACATAAAAAAGTGTGACGTCGAGATGACCCGGTAGTTGAGGCACCCGCCCCTCATGCATGAGGCTGTGGGTTCGAATCCAGGCAAGTACTATAGTAACTATTTCAATTCATTTGTCTTTCTAAAGTTTTTCTTAGACAACACTGACATCGTTCCGTGCCTCCAAATACGTTAAACCGTTGACCTCGGCTGTCACACGCAGTTATTTGATAGTTGTTACAGGTCGTCAGAAGCCCAAGTCTGACAACCAGTCTTACCATGGGGTATCAAATTATCGAGTAACTGGGTTGTGGAGATCAGATAGGCAGGCGCTCCATGTAAATACTGGTATTCAGCTGCATCCGTTCAGACTAAAAGCCGACCTCAACATAGTTGGGAAAAGGATAGGCAGATAGATTGGACTTATAAAATATTTTTTAAAATAGATTATACTTACTAGAACAATTTCTTGAATGCATAAGCATAACGCAGGTACTCTGAACATCTCTCATTGCTGCATAGAATCTCTCACATTCCACGCTCAAGAAAATAACTATAACGATATTCTTCATATTCCAGATTTGAGTTATGAATAGAATATAGAAAAACTAAAATAGTGACAGGAATAATGATAAATAAATAGATACAATAATAATGATGAATAGGCACGTACGCACAAAATATATTATACTAGCTTATGCCCGCATAAAAGACAAGCAAACAACTAAACATAACCCTTAGCACTCTGTAATAAAGCAGCTTTCTATTAGTGAAAACCTAAAAAACAATAGGAGAGATTACCTCTTACAAAAAAAAAACCATAATAACAAAAATTACATCTTTATAATAATTATAAGTATAAATGTGGCCAGGCAAAGGTGTCATTGATGGTCATAGACTGGTACTAGTTGCCCGAGATAATAGTTAATTGAGTTCGAAAAAAGTGGCGTTAAAATTTACGTTTGCCATACATAGGAAATTGCGTTTTGACAGGTCATAAAAAGTACGTCACTTGAATGGTAGTATCTATTACCCAATTACCCTCATAACAAGATGTTTTATTGTAAGCTAGAATGAATAGATAATAAGAAACTCTTGCTCGCTTCACTATTTCGTCATTACTGAATAGTTCTGATGACTGGTAATGATAAGAGTACTTACGTTAGGAAAATTTCTCAAAGTTAATAATGTAGCTACATTCCGCAAACTAAGGTACGCAGTATATATCGTATAAAATGCAATCTGGAATTAAAATACATAATTATTATAAAAAGATTCTGAGAGTCACCTCACTCATTGAATTTTTGCAGCATATCCAACAGGACATACTATACAAAGCAGAGGGTAATTAGAGTCGAAAGTTTTAGAATAGTATTCGTGGTTTGAAAAACCCGCAAATAATAATCCCAAACTCTAATATACAGGGTGTCTGGTAATTAGCGACCGATACTAAAACATATAATTGTACTTATGATAACAAACAATTTTCCCGAAGAAATTACTTGCCAAAGGGCATGCCTATGGGTAGATTGGGGTTTCGCAAATAAAACAATCATTTCTTTGGGACTTCATTTGTTATTACGAGTACAATCATGTGTGTAAGTATCGGTCACTAGTTACCATAAAAAGAAACTCACCAGTTGTCGAAACGTCGTTTCTATAGACTCGTAAATCTGCAGTATATTCAGGTATACATTAAACATTAACTTCCAATACGCCTCTCTCCCTGGCTCTTCATTGTTACTTGACACTTGTATTCTTATGATCCAAACACGAAGCATTTCCTCTATTAATTTCAAAACTAACAAAGCATATAAAATGTTCATATCGAAAGCAATGCAGCTACACAACGCTATAACGTCAATAATGCCTATTCGAGGAAAAATATATAACAAAGAAAGTATATATCCGAACCAAGTAATATTGAGAATTATTACAAAGGCCCAGTTGCAGACAATGAAACTTTTCAATTTGTCACCATTCACTTGTAGATCTCTGAACACGAGTTGGATTTTTGTCACCATCAAGATGTTACAGTAGCTGTAGATGATATTCATGAAACTGTTCATTAAACCCCCGATTAAGTAGATGAAGAAGTCAATAGAATTGGTAAAACAATATAACCATTTGTAAACCCCCCATCTATTAATTGACAGAATAATGGCACTGACCAAATGATGCAAATAGATACACCAAAATATGGTAATGCAGGAAACACTTATGATGTTGTAAAGTTGAGAATTAGATGCGATAATGTTGTCACGAACAGAGTACTTCGCAGATAAGAAAAGGTTCTGCATAAGATTCACTGGCTTTAGTATTGATTGTAAGTCTTTATCAATAACGTTGATAGCGTTAGATGAGACTGGTGGCACATTTTCGACACGTACCACGTTTGATATGGAAAAGATTTTTGAACACGGAAACATGTTTGTGACTCTAGACTAAATAGATGCTGTTTTATATCTATCTATCGTCTTCTATCTATTTTAAAACGGCAGGAAGCCGTCGCTGCAACCAAGCCACAGCACGCTGGAGCCGTCCTCATGAGCGACGTCGCCGCTTCTTCTTCTACATATTTAAACTACGCTATTTAAGCTCAAAACTCGAGAAAGGCTGGATCAAATCGGCAATATTTTTTTTTTAATATTATTCACCGAGTTCGAGGTAAGTTCTTATGAGCAGAAAAATTTGAAAACTTGCTCGAAAAAATTTCTTGCCTTTTTTCTGTAAAATTTTTCTATAAACTTAAAAATGTAGGTAGGAAATGTCTGTCGGGTCACCTTGTCGATAATAAACAAAGTCGAGGTAGGAACGATAATTTAGTTAATGATTATAGTTGCGTGTAGCGTTTTATGGCTTTTATATTCATGTCTGATAATAACTTTATATTAAGATATTGTAACAAAATAACATCTTACACTAAGTTATTGCTTGGGACTTCGTCTGTGTATTTTCGTCGGATCCCAATTTCTGTTAATAAAGTAGAATTTATAGCCCTCAGGATCTGGACTGATACCAGCCTATTACTGTCCCATTCAAACCACGTCAGAGGCCCTTGAGGCTGTTTAGAAACTCTGACACTAGGGTGTGTGGGGTCGTAAGACCTTACTGCCCACACGATAAAGAAAGAAGAAGCCCTCAGGTTACACGTAGCTTCCTATTAGCGGCATATTTTCAGAATAAAATGAAAAAAAAAATATCTATATACTGTTCAAGGTCACCGGCACAAAACATGTTAATGTATTATATCGGTTACCGAGGAGAAAGAAAATATAACAGCATAATATTAAATAAATAAATACCGAATTAAGCAAAACTTTTATTATAGAAATACAAACTGTAAGAACACAAAAGAATAAGTAGTAATAAAGCTTGACAACTGTAGCGGTAGGTCAGCGTCTATGGTGAACAAGCCGCATGCGCTCATCTTGTTGAATGATGTCTTAAGTTTACGTTGAATGTTCTTGCAGACCTTTAGTTTTGTATCTAAAATGTAAAAGTAGATGTGTTTAGTGATACAATGTCCTAAGCATTCTTTTCCTGGCCGTTGCATTTTCTACCTAGACTAAAAAGCATTAAAGTACCTAGTACTCAATTCCATTTATAAAAAGTTTATGCATCAAATTCATTCAGGCTTTCTCTACCATTCAACCAGTTTCAGCACTTTAATTCCATAAATAATTTTAGAGCAGAATAATACCGACCTATTATTATGCCACTGCAGGGCAAATACATCTTCCCATACAGACAAGGTACGAGCAATGACTAGTGCGCTTGCTCCAGGTCCAGGTGGATTGGCGATTTCAGACTAAGTTGCGGTTTTCCTATAATGTTTATTTTTCTGAATGCTGGACATTACTATGCCCAAGATAAACATTAACAGTACATTATGAAATAGAAAAAAACCTGGTACTTGCTCATGACCAGTTGCAAACCCACAGCATCGTGCATGAAAAGCGGTCTTAACTGGCCATCATGACATCTTGGGTCATAATAGCATAAAATTTGAGGAAAAAAAAATTAAAAACAAAATTTACCAAAACAATCACTTGACTTAGTCAGCATTACACAGGTAGTCTGAACATCTCTCATAGCTGCATAGAATCTTTCACATTCCACGCTCAAACATATAACGATGATGATATTCTTCAAGCTCCGTATTTGGGAAATCAATGATATAGTCATAAACTGAAAGAAAACAGGAAACCCATAAAGATCTGAACGGATTCAAAATAATTTATCATGTCCGTATTGCATAATATGGTTGAATAAACATATTGATAATATAGACGTAGAAAGGTAGAAACAAAAAAATAAAACAAAGCGAGACACATGTATAACATACATATATTTAATGACTGATTCTAATGACCGTAGTGATCCAAGTACTTACGTAAGGATTAACTGTGAGATTTCTTAAGATAACTACGAAAATAAGGTTTCGTAAACTAAGGTAAGCTGTAAATATTGTGTAAAATGCAATCTGAAAAATAAAATATAAGTATATATTTTGTTTTTTATTTAGGCGACACACGACACCTCGCACCGCCGCGGTCGGCGGTGAAGCAGTTTTCATGTCACATTGGCCTCTATGAAATCCGTAGATGATTAACACACGTATTATAATACGTCACATACATCGCCCGCCACCGCCATCCGCGGCGGTGTCTTGTGCTAATCGCCTAAATGGTGAGAAATCTTTTCAAGCTCTATTTAAAATGAAATATACCATCGATCGAAACGTCGTGTCGAGAATCATATAAATCTCCTGTATATTTGTGTACACATTAAACATAACATTCCAATACTCTTCCCTTTCTGAAACTTCATTACTTTCTGTTTTTCCTACATTTTCAATCCACACACGAAGCAATTTTCTTATCAATTTCAATTCCAGCAAAACATATACAATGTTGATATCGTAAGCGACGGTGTTGTATTCGGAGATCATGTCGATAATAGTTACATCAAAATAAGTACAGTAACAAATGATGAAAGCAATAATAAAAATATTAAGGATGATAACACAAATCCAGTTCCAGGTAATCAAACCTCTGAGATTGCTCTTATTCACTTGAAGAATTCTGAGCACGTGTTGGGTTTTCAAGACCAACATTAAATTGTAGGAGCTATGCATGATGTTTAAATAGCTGTTCATTAAATCCCCGATCAAGCAGAACACGAAATCGATAGAAATGCTCAAGCAATAAGGAATGCACTCAATCCCATAATAATTAAGAAAGACGGTGACAGTAACGATCAAATGCTGCAAACAGGTGCATCGGAATATGAGTACGCAAAATACTCTTATAAAATTGTACAGATTAGTGTTGGAAGTAATAATACTGTCTCGAACTGAATACTTTGCGCAAATGAAAATACTCTGCATCAGATTCAACGGCTTTAGTACTGTTTGTAGATCGCCTTCCACTTTATGAAGTGGTATAGTGTTATTTGAAACTGTTAGATTGTTCTCAATTTTGACAGATATCCTTTTTTTTCTAGAATGATTTTTAAAACACGAAACCATGTCTAATGTTACCTGACTCAAAACCGAAACTCCATTGATAGCCATTTAAATAACTAATACTTTTTAAAAAAGAATCATTATGTATCCCGAGCGATACCAGTCAACATTGACGTTTGTAATTTATTTAATGTAATTTTCGGTATACCTCCATCAATTTACATTACATAAAAGCTTGTGAGTTTGTCTAATCACTTTGGTAGGAATATAAATAGTGGGGATACTTTTTAACAATCTATAAGAATTAAAAAGATTGAAATTAGATTTAAAAAGAAATGCAAATTCAGTTTTAACTTTTATTTCAGACTAGCTTCTGTCCGTGGCTTCGCCCGAACAAAAAGTAACTTTCTTTTAAGGATAATAATATGATGATGATGAGAAACTGTATAAAAACAATAGTATAAGACGTAATAAAGCTTGAAAACTGTACAGCACGACATTCACCCATCCTTTCAACAAGACCGAAGCAAAATGTAATAATTATATTTTAAATAAATCATTACCAAATTGAAGTTAACTTTTATTACAGAAATACAAACTGTAAGAACACAAAAGAATAAGTAGTAATAAAGCTTGACAACTGTAGAGGTAGGTCAGCGTCTATGGTGAACAAGCCGCATGCGCTCATCTTGTTGAATGATGTCTTTTGTTTACGTAAAATGTTCTTGCAAATCCTTAATTTTGCATCTAAAATGTAAAGGTAGATGTGTTTAGTAATAAAATGTACTAAGCATTCTTTTAAGAGCGTTTGCGCCTTACGGAATTTCATAAAAACCTTCAAGTTCTTATTTTTCGAAAAGAATCAACCGATTTTCATTAAACTTCCTACACAGCAAGCAGGAAACATTTGTATGGATGTATTGATATTTAATTCCAATATAACATCACGCTTGTTATCCCCGAAGGGTTAGGCAGAGGTGTACTCATATTTAATTCCATGAATATTTTAGACTAATAAATAATACATACCAAAACAATCACTTGACTTAGTCATCATTACACAGGTACTTTGAACATCTCTCATTGCTGCATAGAATCTCTCACATTCCACGCTCAAGCATATGACAATAATAATATTCTTCAAGCTCCATATTTGGGAAACCAATGATATACTCATAAACTGAAATAAAACAGGCAAAGTATACAGCTCTGAACATATTCAAAATAATTTACAATAAGTAAACATCATACACACATACATACACACATCATACATATATTTCTAAAATAGATCGTGGAAAGGGTTATACATATGTTCGCGATTTCGTCTGCTTCAATGATGGTATACAACGTGAAATGTAAACCGTTGCAAAGCTGCAGCGAAATGACTTTGTTTTGGTAGTACAATCGATTAGTAAATATCTTTACTATGAAAATATAAAAATGGCAGATTCACAATTGTGAAAAACGAAACTCGAAAATGAACGCAATCAAATAGTAGTACCTAGTCAAACGCAGCGGCCGAGACCCGAGCGGCTGACGGCGCGGGCGCCAGAACACTGGGTCGTTAACCCTTGCGCTTATCAACAGCTGATTTTCTGATCTTTAGTTAATTTAATGTAACACAACACCCAAAAAGTTATTCCAATTCTCCCTTCATACTTTTACAGGCTTAAGACTGTCAAAAATACTTTTTATTACCTACAACTTTACTTACTGAACACGAAAACAAAATAACAAGTTAAACAAAGACAATAAAGTAAGTATTTTAGTCGTATTTAAAAAGTTGGAATCAACTTATTTACAATGATTTTAATCACCTAACCTATTTCTGAATTTTCACTATTCACAAAGTACTTACCTACACTTCGCGGTATCGAAGCAAGTGTTCGAAGTGTAAGCCACTACATTCCACACACAAACGAGCACTTTTAAATAAATTCTTTTAGTTTTAATAATGGGTCTCACTCAAAATTAGAAAAATCGTACATAATTTCAATCCATTTTTCACTTATTCAACCTACAAGTACAACGTCCGCAAGACAACTGAGCGACGAGTGCGCGACACTGCGCGGCACGGCGCGGCATTTTTTGATCTGTGGCGGCGAATGAAGAGAGTGTAAGCTACGCGCTCTAGTTTATACCGTATCACAAGGCACGAGAGCTTATTTTTCTCTGAACATTTATGATTTATTGCTTTTTACTTTGTCGGTAGCGCATGAGTTTTGAATGATACCTACGTTAGGACGTAGGTATCATTTCGTTGGCTACGTTGCGTTTGTGTGCGTGACAGTGTAACTATTGTTACTCACGCTTTCGAGTTTATGAATATTTTTTTTAATATTTTAAAATAAAAATATTTTTATTTTTTAAGTTTAACTCTACGTTCCATTAGTACTACTGAGGGCGAATCGTTCTGCCGCGTTTTTGCAACGGTTTACATTTCAGGGTGTATTATCCCACGAGAACCGTTCATTTTTCCGGGATAAAAGTAACCTATGAGCTATTCCAGACTATAATCTATCTATGCACCATTTCATCCAGAATATACATTAAGCAGTTCTGGTGTGATCAAGTTACAAACATCCATACAAACTTGTGCATTTATCAGCTTCTAATGACTGTGTAGTGATCAGTACTTACGTAAGGATTAACTGTAAGGCTTCTTAAGATAACTACGAAAATGACGTTTCGCAAACTGAGGTAAGCTGTAAATATTGTGTAAAATGCAATCTGAAAAATAAATTTTGTATATTTTGCTTTTTATTAAATGATGTCAAATCTTTTCAAAATCTTTTTACAAAGAAGTATACCATTGATTGTAAAGTCGTGTCGAGAATCATATAAATCTCCTGTATATTTGTGTACACATCAAACATTACATTCCAGTACTCTTCCCTTTCTAAAACTTCATTGCTTTTTGTTTTTTCTACATTTTCAATCCACACACGAAGCAATTTTCCTATCAATTTCAATACCAACACACCATACACAATGTTAATATCGAAAGCGACGGTGTTGTAAGCCGTAATAATTCCAACAATAGTAACATCAAAATAAGTAATACAATAACAAATGATGAAAGCAAAAATAAAAATATTAAGGATGATAACACAAGTCCAGTTCCAGAGAATAAAACCTCTGAGATTGCTTCTATTTACTTCAAGAATCTTGAGCACTTGTTGGGTTTTCACGACCAACATTATGTTGTAGTAGCTGTACTTAACATTTAAATAACTGTTCATTAAATCCCCGATCAAGAAGAACATGAAGTCAACAACACTGCTCAAGCAATAAGAAATACTCTCAATCCCATATGTAGTAAAGAAAAATGTGACGGAAACGACCAAATGTTGCAAACAGGCGCACCGAAGTAGGAGAACACAAAACACTCTCATAAAATTGTACAAATTAGTATTGGAAGTAATAATATTGTCTCGAACTGAATACTTTGCGCAAATGAATATACTCTGCATCAAATTCAACGGCTTTAGTACCGTTTGTAGATCACCTTCCTTTTGAAGTAATATCGTGTTATTTGAAACTGTTTGACAGTTCTCGATTTCAATAGATAATCTATTTGATCTAGAATAATTTTTGAAATTCGAAAACATGTTTTATGTTTATTGGCCCAAAACCGAAACTCCATCAATGGTTAAGTGAGAAACTAATGCATTTATAATCCTCCGTCCTTTTCCATTCCGTTTCAATTGACTTTTGTAATTTAATTAATGTAATTTTCAGTCATCTAATATTAGTTTTAGGTGTAATCACTTTGGTGGCGATATAAATAACGGATATACATATACATAATAATAAATGTTAACAAAAAAAATAACAAATTGAGTTTAAGTTTTTAATAAAAAGTCAAACTCAAAATAATTTATTTCAATAAAGCCATTTAAAGGCTCATTTGAAACTCATATACAAGAAAAATTGAATCTAGTTGCTACAGATACACAAACTGTATAAAAACAATGGTATAAGAAGTAATAAAGCTAGAAAACTGCAGTGACAGCTGGGCGTCTATGATGAACAAGCCGCACGCGCTCATCTTGTTGAATGATGCCTTCTGAATACGTTGGATGTTCTTGCAGACTTTCATAACTGCAACTAAAGAATTTATAATTTAATCGTGATTTCAGATATATACATTTTATTACTAGGTCTTTCCTGCAACTTCCTTGGTTATCAGCTGCGGCTGCTTCGTCGGGTATGTTCTTTTTTGGGTTCAAACTTACCCCGTACCAAGTGTCATCAAAATTGGTTCACTAATTTAGCGGTGAAAGAGTAACAACCAAACAGACAAACAGAGTTAAATTCGCATTTATAATTTTAGTAAGTATGGATTTATTTTATTTGTTGGAGACACCTCCATAGATGGGGTTGAATAAGATGAATTCGCGCTATTCGTATAGTAGCAGAGGATTTTTTTTTGCTCCCACCCCTACCTTGTAAGCCCGATAGTCTGACAACAAGTCTTACAAAAGGGTATCATATTACCCAGTTACTGGATTGTGGCAGTCGGAAAAGGCTAGGCAGATTGATTGATTCGTCCAGAATTAGTAAAAAGAGCAAAAAACGTTATAATAAAAATAGTTCATACAAGGACAATTTCTCGTCTTCAAGAGCATTATACAGGTACTCCGAACATCTCTTATTGCTGCATAGAATCTCTCACATTCCACGCTCAAGCATATGAGAAGGATGATATTCTTCATATTCCAGATTTCAGTAATGATAAGAAGTAGGAGATACTGAAAAGGAATATCAATCAATAATAATTAGTTTAAAAGATTATAGATATACTCAAATCATACTGTCTATTTACCTGAGTTTCACCTCTTGCTATCGGATTTCTTAAAGACAATACCACAATCAAGTTTCGCAAACTTAGGTAGGCTGTGAGTACAGTGTAAAATAAAATCTGGAAAAGAAAAGATAATTATCAATTTTTTCCTTATTTTTCAGTTTAAATACCTCTTCAATGAAATGAACAATAATTTTTTCTACCTTTTGTCTAAACGTCTTTTCTATAATTAAGTATGTTTCTTGTATATGCACGTATATTTGAAACATTATATTCCAGTACTCTTCTTCGTCTGAATCTCCAAAATTTTTGGACTTTTGAACTTTCTCAATCCACACTCGTAGTATTTTTTCTAGTAATTTTATGAGTAACAAGGCATACACAATATTAACATCATATGCGATGGTGGTAAAAGCCATAATAGTTTCAACAGCACTTAATGTTTCGAAGATGAAAGAAAAGCAAGCTGCAAAACTGATACTCAAAATATTAAGAATGATAACACCAATCCAGTTCGAGATGATAAAACTTCTGAGATCGCTCCTATTTATCTGTAGGACACTGAGCACGTGTTGGATTTTCAAGACCAACAAGATATTGGAGTAGCTCTGCATGATGTTTGAGAGGCTGTTTATTAGATCTCCGACCAAGAACATGATGAAGTCGATAGCACTGCTTGACCAAACGAACAAACCAGAAATATACTGGAATTTATAACTGTATGTCATGATTATAATAATCAAATTATGCAAACAGGCACATCGATATATAAGCATACAAAATAACCCAATAAAGTAGTAAATATAAGAATTAGAAGTAATAATATTGTCACGAACAGAATACTTCGCGCACAAGAAAAGACTCTGCATCAGATTCAACGGTTTTAGTACTGATTGTAAATCTTCATCGATCACGTTATTTACTTTCATTCTGTTTGTTGAGACTGTTGGTACATCCTCTATTGTAACAGCTTTGATGTTTGATTTTGAACAGTTCTTGAAATACGAAGACATGCTTCTTACTCCAGAAAGTTTGATGTAGTTTGATAAAAATGAATTCAAGTCAATCGATTCGAAAATAATTTACTAATACTGAATAAATACTAATAATATTAAGTATCTAATTTGTTGAAATTCAAACTTCGCTTGTCATTTCCGTAAGCTATATAGATGTGTGATGTATAAAATATAAATCCGAGATTAATGAAGAACAACATGAATGGGTATTTTCATATAATTTATTATAGAAATACAAACTGTATCAAAAGAATAGTGTAAGAAGCGATGAAGCTTGCGAACTGTAGCGGTAGCTCAGCGTCTATGGTGAACAAGCCGCAAGCGCTCATCTTCTTGAATGATGCCTTCTGTACTCGTTGAATGTTTTTGTAAGCCTTCCTTTCCCAATCTAAATAATCAAAAAATAGTTCAGTACTTGGCATAGTACCTACCTACTATCTAATACCAGTTGTAGTTTTACAATCTGGTCAAATTTCACGAGGTTGTTTACAATACATAAAATTATGACACTTGGTCAATACAGAATAAATACTTGTCTTTTTTTTTAGATGCTTATGTTTCACAGTATTTTAGGATATACCTCTTTTAAAGAACAAAATCACAGTCTACAGGGTCATTGAAAATTTACCAGAAACCTAAAAACGTGTCATTATTGTACTCATCATTATGAACAAATACTATGAAATCAACCCTGAAATCAGTTTTCAGTTTCTAGTTCAATGACCTTGTATATCACTGTATGCGTGCAGGTACATCGCCTCGCCTGCCCAATCCCAGCGAAAAGATGACTAGATGGAATTCACGTACTAAAAAAAACCCTATCTATTTGATTATTTACCCGTGTTGAAAATCACTTGCGTAGGTACTTTAATTTAACAATGCAAAACGAAATCTTGTATTAATGTATATAAAGCATAGAAATAATAACAATACAAACCAGAACAATTACTTGACTTCATGAATATAACACAGATACTCTGAACATCTCTCATTGCTGCATAGAATCTCTCGCATTGCACGCTCAAGCATATGAGGATGATAATACTCTTCATGTTCCATATCTGTGTTACTAATGCTAGCATGACAAACTGAAAAAAAATACCAGCCTATTAATGCCCCACTGGTGGGCAAAGGCCTCTTCTCACATTGATCCTTACGCTTTCCTAAGGTGGATTGGCGATTTCAGGCTTATATTATTTATACAAAGGTATCTGGTTACGATGTTTTCCTACATCGATGTCAGTGATGTCCAAAATAAATTTAGTGAAAACATGGATTGAAAAGTTTTATGAGTGCTTGCCCGGTATTGAGCCCACAACCTCATGCATGAGAGGTAGGCTTGTTAACCTCTAGGCCATCACGATAACCATTACTAAAGACCTACTATCGACTTATTATTATTTCAAAACATAGGTATAATAAATGAAAGCCTACTTACTCTAATATCACCATTTGCTATATCATGTCTCAAAGATAATATTTCGGCCAAATTTCGCAAACTGATATAAGCTGCAAATATTGTGTATATGGCAAACTGAAACAAAAAGTACACGTCATGTTTCGGGAGTTATCCATCTCGTTTATCAATATAAACCTTAATTATTTGGAAACTAAGATCCCAGAGCTGACGAAATTTAATAAGGTACGAATTTGGTAAGGTACAATATTTTTGAAAGTCATCAAATCACTCTTTCTGCTCTGGGCGGAGCAGAAGGGAGTGTCACTTTAAATTGACGTAGGTTTGGCGACTTTTAGAACATGACCCATTGCAAATCTCAGCATAATAAAAAAAAATGATTTCATAGCACGGAGAATAAACTTACAATTTGTCGATATGTTGTCTCTATAAGCATGTAAGCGTCTTGTATATTCAAATATCCATCAAAAATTGTATTCCAATATTCTTCTCTTATTAAATGCTCTGCGTTTACTTTTTCAATCCATACATGAAGTATTTTCTCTATTAATTTTAACACTAATAAGGCATAGACAACGTTTAAATCAAAAGTGATCCCGAAGTAAAACGTAATAATAGGGACAATTCCAATTTTCATTAAACAATAACATGCAATTACACTACAAACAATGCTTAGAGACCAGATATAAACACAGTTGAAGACAGCAAAACCATCGAGGTCGTTGACATTTATTTGTAAGACTCTGAGCACGTGTTGAATTTTCAAGACTAACAAGATATTGTAGTAGCTCTGGACAATATTAGAGAAGTTGTTAATGACATCTCCGATCAAGAAGATGACGAAGTCAGAGAAACAGCTTACACAATGTAATATACTGTAATCCCCCCATTCATTACAAAATTGACGAATTAAAATGATTAAATTATACAATAAAACACATTGATATAGGAGCATGAAAACCAATCTTATAAAGTTGCTAAAATATGAATTAGAAGTGAGAATGTTGTCACGAATAGAATACTTTGGGCAGAAGAAAAGCCTTTGCATCAAATACAACGGTCTTAGTACTAATTGTAAATCTTTTTCAATCGCGTTATTAGGCAAACATTCATTAGATGGCACTGTTTGTAGATTTACGATGAAAACAGATGTTCTGTCTGATTTGAAATAGCTTTTAAAACTAGAAAACATTATGTTGGCTCCACATCGAAGTGTGGTAGGTATTAATTGATGTACAAAACGAAAGTCAATCGATGATTGAGTAATTTACTAACACTTTCATAAATATTTAACCACACCAAACATGTTTTGTTGACTATAGCAACCTGAAAATATGTGAAGAAACAAATGAACTTTAATATAAATTAGTATTTGAGAAAAATTAAGAAATTGTAAGGTATTCAATGTTATAGGTTTTTTTTTTTTATAATGCCTTATTTATTTAATAAAAATTTCACAGTTTTAAATATACATCAAGTGCTCTCAATACTAAAAGTTTCTTTTGTTGTCATTTTAAATTATTTGTAATTTTTTTTTTGTGTTCGTCAGAAATATTTCGGTATATTAACTTTTAATGCAAAAATAAGCTCTTGAGATCTCTCGAATAGATTTTGATGCATATTTGAAGACTATATTGACCATATTATTTGACTTATCCTCGGCAGCACCTGTACCAACGCCCATTACATTTTGTAAAAAAATATATAAAAAAGATAAGATTATTAGTGGTTTATAAATTACTCTACATATCAATAAATACACACACCGATTATGTTACAAATAGACAAACTGTAAAAAAACAATAGTGTAAGAAGCTATGAAGCTAGCAAACTGTAGTGACAGCTCAGCGTCTATGATGAACAAGCCGTACGCGTTCATCGTCTTGAACGATGCCTTCTGAATACGTTGGATGTTCTTGCAAACTCTTCGACCAGGAACTAAAACATTACCTTGATATTATGGCATTAAGTAAAACAACACAATAAATTGGGTTTATATCATAGATGCCCATATAATCAGCGACTTTCTTCAAAACGACGTCGCTCCGTGACCCGCAATGTTTAGTATCTCATTCATCATCATCCTAGCTTAACCCTTTCCAACTAGGTTAGAGTCGGCTTCTAGTCTAACCGGATGCAGCCGTATACCAGTATTTTACATGGAGCGACTGCCTGTTTGACCTCCAAAACCCAGTAACTGGATAATACGATACGCCTTGGTTGACTTGACTTTCGGGTTTTTGACGACCCGTTAAGATTTCCAAAGATAGAGAGAGAAGACAGCTGGGACCAACAGTTTAACGTGTTCTCCGAGGCACGAAACGATGTCAGTAATATCTATGATAAACTCAGAAAGCGCAGTATCTCATTCTTGCACAGAATTCTTAGCGAAATATTGATTGCAGTCACTTCTTAGCTGTAACTGTTTCAAGAATCAGACTCTGAACTGTTGCAATTAACACATTTGCTATCCATTCTGCCATATTAACATCAGTGCCCATGGTCAGCTCAATCAACAACATTTAAAACTTAGTGCAAAAAGAATATTACATACCGGAACAGTTCCTTGACTTCATGAGCACAACGCAGGTACTCTGAATATCTCTCATTGCTGCATAGAATCTCTCACATTGCACGCTCAAGAATATTAGTATGATGATACTCTTTAGGTTCCAAATTAGTGTTACTAATAGTAGCATGATACACTGAAACAGTAATTACAATTATGTTAATTAGGCCACTTTGCATGACACAACTATTTCTCTCTCTTTTACTGCCTCGTTGGTCTAGTGGTCGCAGAGCGCGACTGCTGAGTATGAGGACTTGGCTTCGATTCCCAAGTCGGGCAAAGTGTTATTGGGTTTTTTTCTATCAGGAATTTCTCAGTAGCAAGATCGGAGTTTGAATTTGTGCCCGGTTGATGACAATGCACGCCCCCTCTCCGCCTAACTCTTCGGGGATTACAGGCGTGATGTTATGTTAATTAAAGATAACTTGAAAAGGGCTCAACCGATGTTCCCGCTTTTATTATTACGTTATTTTGATAAATAATTAGAAGAAGGTTTTCGCAAAATATTCTTTTTTGTAAATCTACCCAATATGTCAAAAATTTTGGGCATATTTTTGTATGAAAACGTCAATATTAAAGGTGACGTTTTGTAAATTGCATTTGGGAAGTCGGGGTAGGTCGCGAAGAAAATTAATAATTTCAATAGAAGGTGATCAGACTTACGGTAGTATCATTTAATAAGAAATATCTTAAACTTAATATCGTAGCCAAATTGCGCAAGCTCAGATAAGCTGCGAACAATAGAAAGAAGACAATCTGGAAAGGAACAAAACGCACATTACCAACGAATCTTCCATTTTTGTATAAATTTGTGTATTTTTGAGTATATTTTTTGTATTGTTGGAGACTGTAAGAACTAAACCAGTAATTGAAATATATAATATACACAGAAGCTGTTGGCAAACCCGAATAAATAAACGGTGAAAAGCACATCGCGACACAAACTTTTATCATGGGTTTGTACATGTCCCAATGTTCGACCATGTTAAGCACATGTAATAAGTTAAAATCAGAAATTCCAAAGACACCCCTGTCTTTGGAATTTCTGATTCTGATTTCAGCACCATCACAGGACAAGCGTCAATTTCTTAGTTGCCCGTCGTGCACCATCCCAGATCTAAACGAGACCAATGATACAACAATATTGGTCGGACAGAGACAAACGACACGAAAAGTAGAACTTAATGATATACTATAAATAAAAAAGAAATGACTACTTTAAGAATAATTTAAAATGCAACACTTGGTGACAAACATTTAAAAAAAATAATGGTTAGATCGATGTTCAACCTAAAGAGTACCTCTTACATAATTATAGATATGTATAATATGTGACGTTCAAATAACATTCAGATATTTTTCAAATCATAATATGTAGGTAGAATAGTCAAAGTCATACCAAATCATAACATAATATATCTTACCATACTTTTAAATGTCGTCTCTATAATTATATAAGCCTCCAGTATTTTCATGTATACATCAAACATTATATTCCAGTGCTCTTCCATATCAAAGTCCTCATTGTCTCTTGAGTTATGAACTTTTTCAATCCATACACGAAGCATTTTTTCTAGTAATTTTAATACCAACAAAGCATAAACAACGTTAATATCGAAAGCGATAATGCTATATGCTGTAATAATATCGAAAAATCTCACATTCATGAAAATAAAACTAAAGACGTAATAAATACAATAAGTATTTAGAATGATAACGCAAGTCCAGTTACAGACAACAAAACGTCTTAGATCAATGCTATTTATTTGTAGAACTTTAAGCACGTGTTGGATTTTCAAGAACATAAAGACATTGGAGTAGCGAAACCATATGTTAGAGATAACATTTATTAAATCTCCGATGAACAAGAAGACGAAGTCAAAAATTGTACTAGAACAGTACAGCAAACTATTATCACTCCAACTAGGATCACAAAATGAAATTAATGTAATGCTGCAATCATACAAACGAGCACATTGAAATATGAGCATAAAAAATACTTTTAAAAAGTAGTAAATATGAGAATTAACAGAGATAATGTTATCACGAATAGAATACTTCGCGCACAAGAAAAGACTCTGCATCAGATTCAACGGTCTTAGTACTGATTGTAAATGTTCTCCAATGACGTTATTATGTAATATTTCTTTTAATGTTACTGATAAAGCATTCTCCATAAAAACAGCGTTTCTATTTGATTTACAATTTTCTTCAAAATACGAAATCATTTTGACTGTGTAGTTTGAGGTGAATTGATGATAAAGAAAATAGTTGTAAGTAATTAATGTAATGTTTTAAGTTATATAATATACATACATGAGTACATTGATACTTAAGCAAATGGTTTTTAATTTTTACGAGTGTTATTTGCTGTTATTTAAATTACATTACAGAAAGACAAACTGTAATAAAATAATAGTATAAGTAGCAATGAAGCTTGCAAACTGTAGAGGTAGCTCAGCGTCTATGATGAACAAGCCGCACGTACTCATCTTCTTGAATGATGCCTTCTGTAGTCTTTGGATGTTCTTGCAAATTCTTTTTCCTTGATCTGAAAAACATAAGTTTTACAGCTTTGTTTTAAATATACGAGTACTGGGAGCAGCTCAACACTACGTTAACGTGCTTTATTTAACAGATCTCGGCTAAAAGTGACCGTTCAGATATGGTAGGTCTGCTTTGAGTGGAATCCGAATGGGTGGGTACCTTGAACGTATATAATGAAACAATGCGCCTTGCGCATTATAATTTAGTGAGGGTTTCTACTTATTCCATAACAATCCTTCAATGTAGATCGATATGACACATAAGGCTGGATTTGTTAGTGGACTGTTTAGACCTGATGAGGTCCGATTAGAACTTATATTTCCCGTCTCAGTAAAAGCTTACCAGAACATTTCCTTGACTTCAAGAGCATTGCATAGGTACTCTGGACATCTTTTATTGCTGCGTAGAATCTCTCACATTGCACGCTCAAGCATATAAGTATGATGATATTCTTTGTATTCCAGATTTGAGTTACAAATATAAGAATGAAAAACTGAAAAAGTAACGGTCATATTAAGATTATCTTTTTATATCTAGTTTATTGACTAAATATCTACATATTTCTTTGATTTCGACTTAAGTACTTACGTTAGTTATACCTATATATAAATAATTTCTTAAACTTAATATCAATGCCAAATTCCGTAAACTTATGTAAGCTGTAAGTATTGTATAAAATAAAATCTGAAAAAAGAATAACAAAAGTAATTATTAATCATTGTGTGCACGCCAAGAACTTGAGTTACTTTAAAGGGAACAGCTTATGGCATTATACCATTACTGAAATGAGAATAAAGACTAACCATTTGTCCAAAAGTCGTCTCTACAAGCATATAACTCTCCTGTATATTCAAGTATACATCAAACATAGTATTCCAGTACTCCACTGTTCCAGTAACCTCAGCACATCTGACTTTTTCGATCCACACACGAAGCATTTTCTCCAATAATTTTAGTACCAACAAGGCATACACAACGTTCATATTAAAAGAGACAGTGGTATAAATGTTAATAGCCTCAATCACGCCTATGTTTGAGAAAACACAGCAAAACAAAAAGACGAAAAAAATACATAAAATGTTTAGGGTGATAACAGAACTCCAGTTGAAGACAATGAGACTGTGGACTTCACTGTAGTTTAATTTAAGAACTCTCAGCACGTATTGGATTTTTGTGACTAACAAGACATTCAATTTGCTGTGCCGTATATTTGTGATGGTGTTCATTAATTCCCCAATTGATAAGATAAGGCAGTCAAGTACAGTGGTCGCACAGAAGAAAAAGTTATATTCCCAATCATTGCACTGCATGAGCATTATGTTCATGTTGCGCAAACAGGCACTTTGATACAAGGTCATACATAACACTCTCATAAAGTGATACAGAAAAGTATTAGAAGTGACAATGTTATCACGAACAGAATACTTCGCGCACAAGAAAAGACTCTGCATCAGATTCAACGGTCTTAGTACTGATTGTAAATCTTCTTCGATCACGTTATTAAGTAGTATTCTGTTAGATGAAACTGATGGTACATTCTCGATTATAACGGTATTTCTTCGTGATGTAAGATATTTCTTGATATACCAAAACATGTTTGCCACTCTGAGCAGTTCCTTTCTTATTGGTATAGAGTATATACCTACATAACACTGAGTCCACGAGCGAGTTAACTTATCAATACCTTTTAATTGTCATTATATGTTTGTTGACATTACAATTATCGACGGTAATGTATTAGGACCATCGAATAATTTGTTTTAATTATAATCAACATAATGTTTATGCCGTTTGTGTGTATGCGTGAGGTGGGATGTATTCCACCACACGGTTCTAGTGCGAATTTTATATTAGTTGGGTTTTTCAATAATATCGTGATGGCCCGGTAGTTAAGGTACCCGCCTCTCATGCACGAGAGTTGTGGGTTTGCAAACGGGCACGGGCAAGTACCAATGTGACTTTATATGTACTTTCTATGTTCATCTTAGACAACACTTACATCGGTGGAGAAAAACGTCTTGAAGAAACCTGGACTTTAAAAATCATTGAGTCATTAATAGGCCGATATTCTTTATTATTTAAGTAGTAATCAAGCTTAAAAATTACAGAGGTAAACGCTAAACGTCTGCGACAAACCAACCATACATAATTATTATTCATCTTTTTTAATGACGCCTTCTGAACATGTTAGACGTTCTTGTTGAATGAAACGCCACAACTCCTTAGAGTCCGGGCTCCTTTAATTTTCTTTCATTAAAATTAATTAATTTGTTAATTAGAATGGAAAACCACATAATAAAACTAATATGAAATAGAATTTGGTGATGGTAAAAGAATTTGAATTGTCAAGAAATAAGGCGATTAACACACGGCACCGCGCACCGCTTGTGCCGTTTGCTAATCGCCTAAGTTAGTCAGACAGTTAAAGCTAATTGGTAGTTCCAAAACGTGAAATTTCCTAATATAAATCCTAACATTTAAAAACAGCGCAACGTGTAGTACTTCTTAAAGATACACAAACTGTAAATAAACTATAGTGTACATAGTTATAAAGCTTGACAACTGCAGTGGTAGCTCGGCGTCTATGATGAACAAGCCGTATGCGCTCATCTTCTTACATGACGCCCTCTGTTTACGTTGGATGTTCTTGCAAATTCTTCTTGCTGCATCTGAGAAAAAATAATACACAAGTCATGGAAAAATATATGTAATACCACGTATGCGATGTTTCCCTTATTTTTTTTTTTGCTAGCCTTTACTGTCCCTCTCCTGGCTAAAGGCCTCCCTCCATTCCTACCATTATTGTTATAACATCACGCCTGTAATCCCGAAGGTTTAGGCAGAGGTGTACCTATTAGATCACCATCATATTACATTTCGCCAGTTATTTTTTAAGTCCTATGGAATAGGGGATGAGCCTTTTGCCATCAACCGGGCACAAATCCAGACTTTGAGGCTGCTACAAAGCCAAAGCTATTCAAAAAGCTTTGCTATTTTAAAGTTTAAGCAAATTCCGTTTAGCATGAAAGAGTCAAACATCCATCCATTCATCCTCAAAAGGATTTTAAATGTACTTACCGGTAATATTTGTTTCTTGCAAGAACATTACGCAGGTACTCTGAACATCCCTCATTGCTGCATAGAATCTCTCACATTGCACGCTCAAACTAATAAGAACGATGATATTCTTGAAAGTCAAGATATAAAATACTAAAGAAAGAATCAACTCCTGAAACAGATATTAAAATTAATATAGATGGATGGATTGGTTAAGAACGTTTACTCGGTACATCATTTCTTACACACTTAGAAGTCCTTATTTTTAGAAATAACTGCACCGGTTTTAATAAAACTTCCTAAGCATAAACAGAATGGATATATGGATCTAAAAGTAAGTTGAGGTCAATTTTCGAAAAATTGAGTTACGGCTATAGACCTATTTGAAGTTTTCAATAGAAAGAAACAGAGATTTGACAAGTGAGTGAGTGACTCTTCACTTTTATATGTTTTGATAGATATATACAAGGATATACGATTTAGTATACAAGGTAGGTACTTACAGGAGTGTCACCAGTAAATTGTATTATTTTGCTTATAGTGCACACCAAAGCTACGTTCCGCAAATAAAGGAAAGCGCTGAATATCATGTAGAATAGTATCTGGAATTGAAAGAAAAATATAATGAAACACTGTGAATAATAATGCTTAGTCTAAGTATTAGAGAATGCATCATGAATTAGATAATTTTGTACTTATGAACGTTTACGGCGTACGGCATTTCAAGTCCTTATTTTTCGAAATGAATAGACTGAATTTAATGAAACTTCCTACGCAGGAAACACAAGATCTCAAAGTTATCCGAGCACATTTTAAATGAAATTCTGTACGGCATAAACGCTCATTAGCTGTATACAAAAATAACTTGCCATTGGTCGAAACGTTTCCTCAATGATCATGTAACTGTTCTGTACATTCACGTAAACATCAAACATAATACGCCAATACTCATCTCTTTCAGACTCCTGGATGCTGCTTGACTTATGATTTTTTTCAATCCACACACGAAGTATTTTCTCCATTAGTCTCAAGAGAAATGAAGCGTTAACAATAGTAATATCGAATGAAACACAAGCATAAATTTGAGTGATTTCAAAAATATCTTTATCAGCCCTGGTTATACAGTAACAAATTAGAAAAATGATAGTAAAAAGGTTGATAATTATAACATAACTCCAGATCCAGATAATTAAACTTCTGAGTTCTTTGCCATTTATTTGCAGGATTCTGAGCAAATGTTGAATCGTCGAGATCAACAAGATATTGGAGTTACTCTGCACGATATTTGAGAAGCAGTTTATAATATCTCCAATCAAGAAGAAGAAGAAGTCGAGAGAGCAGCTTAAACATAAGAGAAAGCTATTTCTACCCCACCATTCATTTCTTAATATGATGACTAAACTGATTACATAATGCAAATTAAAACATCGATAAATAAGCATGAAAAGCACTCTTATAAAGTTGTAAAGATGAGTATTATGAGTGATAATGTTGTCTCGAATTGAATACTTCGCACTCAAGAGAAGATTTTGCATCAAATTTAACGGTCTTAGTACTGATTGTAAATCTTCTTCAATAACGTTATTAAATAATACGTTGTTACAGGAAACCATTGTTACTGTAATAGGGTTTATGATTTATTCTGAACTGTGTCTGTATTAAAACAACATAACTACGACACACGGCAATTTGTGGTTGATTGAGTGGAATGATAATTGCTTTCTTAAAGATATTTTCATAAGCTTTATGTTTAATGCCATACATATTGTTGTTAGTCATATTTTCATATTATTCTAAGTACGGTATTAGGAAATATAATTTGGAGATTAGTAGCTACAATAATAGTTGCTTCTACCCACTTTAATGACGTATCTATAAATAAGTATCCGATATAGAAAACTATATACCATGATAAACTGTAGTAAAGACAATATTTTGAAAAAATATTTATTAATCACTTAAATATATATTTACTAAATATCAACATCTATGTCAATGTTATTAAGGTTTTATAGATCTCTGAATCGTAATGCTAAACGTTAAACTTCCTACAATCTTTGCTAGGAATGTTTTTTATTTATACAAAATTTCGTATTGCTAGTGTGCAAGTTCAAAAGAACGATTTGGAATATCTATCGTATTACTGTCATTATTTAAAGTAATCATGTGAATGGGATCTGGTACACTTGCGCGAAAGACATTTCCGCGCCAGACACTTGCGCGAGTCCCTTTGCGCGCCAAGACACATGCGGGAATGGACTTTTGCGCGCCTAGACCTTTCCGCGAACAGACACTTGCGCGAATGGACATTTCCGCGCCAAGACACTTCCGCGAGTCCCTTTGCGCGCTGGCCACTTGCGCGAAAGACACTTCCGCGACAGACATATGCGCGCCTATACTTGCGCGATAGATACTTCCGCGAAATATGCGCGAAGTATATTTTTATAAAGGACAATGGGCAAAATTCTTGAATTAGGGTTCCGTTACTTTTTTTATAAAATATGCGTCATGGGTGTCGTGTCCATGGTTTTCGAGGGTGCTGATGACGAAAATGGTGTCAAAATGAAAATCCAAGATGGCGGCCAGAAAAATTTCCAAGATATCTTTCATGGGTGTCGTGTCCATGGTTTTCGGGGGTGCTAATGACGAAAACGGTGTCAAAATGAACATCCAAGATGGCGGCCGGAAAATTTTCCAAGATATGCTTCATGGGTGTCGTGTCCATGGTTTTCGGGGGTGCTGATGACGAAAATGAGGTCTAAAAGAAAATCCAAGATGGCGGCCGGAAAAATTTCCAAGATATGCTTCATGGGTGTCGTGTCCATGGTTTTCGGGGGTGCTGATGACGAAAATGAGGTCAAAATGAAAATCCAAGATGGCGGCCGGAAAAATTTCCAAGATATGCTTCATGGGTTGTCCATGGTTTTCGGGGGTGCCAATGACGAAAATGGTGTCAAAATGAAAATCCAAGATGGCGGCCGGAAAATTTTCCAAGATATGCTTCATGGGTGTCGTGTCCATGGTTTTCGGGGGTGCTGATGACGAAAATGAGGTCAAAATGAAAATCCAAGATGGCGGCCCGAAAATTTTCCAAGATATGCTTCATGGGTGTCGTGTCCATGGTTTTCGGGGGTGCTGATGACGAAAATAAGGTCTAAAAGAAAATCCAAGATGGCGGCCGGAAAATTTTCCAAGACATGCTTCATGGGTGTCGTGTCCATGGTTTTCAGGGGTGCTGATGACGAAAATGAGGTCAAAATGAAAATCCAAGATGGCGGCCGGAAAATTTTCCAAGATATGCTTCATGGGTGTCGTGTCCATGGTTTTCGGGGGTGCTGATGACCTGCTGATGGCAAGCCGGCCGATCACCGGGCAGGAGGCAAGGCCTGCGCCCCACCCGCCAAGGCCAGCGGTAGAGGTAGGCGCTCCGCTGCCGCCGCCACTGCCGCCGCCGTCGCCGCCGCTAGGGCGATTCCGCCCTCGAGGAGGGCCCTGGAGGGGGATGTAATGGAGGGCTAGTCACGGCCCCATTGCGCCTCCTCCAGGCCAATATCAACCACTGCGCCGCCGCTCAGGATCTCTTGGTCCAGAGCATGGCGCAGTGGCTGATCAACATCGCGGTGGTCACCGAGCCGTACTTTGTCCCACCCAGGGATGACTGGGTGGCGGACCTCGACGGCTCGGTGGTCATAATCGCGTCGGCTGCCGCCGGTACCCCGTCTCTCGAGAGCGTCAAGAGAGGACGGGGGTTCGACGTCTCCGCCCAGATCCCAGATACGCCGGTCCGACAGACCCCGAGTGGTCCGCGATGGGCGCTGAAGCAGCCGGACCGGGAGCTCTTCCTGGAAGCCTCGTTCGTGCAGGCCTGGGTGTCGTCACCAGACAGGCCTGCCGACGTCAACGACGAGGCGGAGTGGTTCCAGGAGGCCATGTCCGTGATCTGCGACATGGCAATGCCCCGGGCCCGGCCAGGAAGCGCCCGGCGTCAGGTGTACTGGTGGTCGCGCGAGATAACGGCACTACGCGAGGCGGTGCCGCATCCGACCTCCGAATGCGGCAGCCATTGAGGCGGAGCTGTACGAGGGGTACAGGGCGGCGAAGACCGCCCTCCCAGATGGGATGCTGCGGGCTAGGAATCTATCCCGCAGGGAGATGCTGGAGGCTCTGGACAGGGACGTCAGGCGACAGGGCGTCGGCGCCCTGTTTCCTTCTCGGGGGGAACAAACCCCCCCGCCCATGGCTCAGCCCCTGGTGGTGTCAGACGAAGACGCGGACCACAGCGACGGCGGCGACTACAATGCTCCGGAGGTGGCCGAGGTAGATCTGAGAGTGGCGGTACAACGGCTGAAGGCCAAGAATACCGCCCCGGGACCCGACGGCTTACCTGGGAAAGCCTGGGTCCTGGCCTCGGGGGCTCTCGGTCCTCGACTAGGGAGGCTCTTAAGCGCATGTTTAGAGAGGGGCCAGTTCCCGCTTCGTTGGAAGACGGGGAAACTGGTCCTCATCAAGAAGCCGGGGCGCCCTGCGGACTCACCGTCCGCGTACCGGCCCATCGTGCTGCTCAACGAGGTGGGCAAGCTCTTTGAAAGAGTAATTGCAAACCGCCTCGTCGGGCACCTGGGGAGATCCGGGCCGGACCTTGCGGAGAGCCAGTTAAGCTTCCGCACGGGGCGCTCCACGGTGGACGCCATCATGCGCGTGAGGGCCCTCACGAAGGGGGAAGCAGTATCCCGGGGCAGGGTCGTCTTGGCGGTGTCTCTCGACATCTCCAATGCCTTCAACACCCTGGCCTGGAGTTGCATCAGGGAGGCACTCCGGTATCACCGGATGCCGACCTACCTTCGTCGTGTTGTCGAGGACTATCTGACGGATAGGGCCGTCGTCTACCCCGGCCAACGGGGAGAGTGGAACCGGCGAGAGATGTCGTGCGGTGTCCCACAGGGATCGGTCCTGGGACCGCTTCTGTGGGACATTGGATACGACTGGGTGCTGCGCGCCGACCTCCCTGACGGCGTCAGCGTAGTCTGCTACGCTGACGACATGCTCGTCCTGGCACAGGGAGAGTCGCACCAGGCGGCGGCCGACCTAGCGACGCGAGGGGTTGCGACAGTCGTCGAAAGAATCCGGCAATTGGGACTCGAGGTGGCATTGCACAAATCCGAGGCCATGTGCTTTCATGGTCTTCGGAACGCGCCACCGTCGGGTTCCCAAATAACGGTGGGAGGGGTTCACATCGGCGTCGAGGCGACGGTGGAGCTTCAAGGAGCACTTCCGACGTCTGGCTCCGCGATTGGACAGGGCTGGGGCTGCTTTTTGGCGGCTCCTGCCCAACCTCGGGGGACCAGGCGCCTCCTACCGGAGGCTTTACGCCGGAGTCGTGCGGTCCATGGCCCTCTACGGGGCCCCTACCATCAGGCGGCGGCCACCAGCCAAGTTGGTGGCATGCCAGAGGGTCATGGCCATCCGGATGATCCGGGGATATCGCACGGTCTCCGGCGAAGCGGCAAGCCTCCTTGCCGGATTGCCGCCGTTGGAGGCAACAGTCCTCCAGCGCGTCTACGAGTGGCGTGTGGACGCGCAGCGCCGGGGTGAAACCCCGCTGCCGCGGCAAATCGTGCACTGCGGAGTGAGCTCCGGTGCGATCTCATGGCGGGATGGGAGATGCGACTGTCGCAACCCAAGTTCGGGCACGCCGCAATCGCGGCGATAAGACCCCTCTTTGAGGTGTGGCTGGAGAGGCGCTACGGCGTCCTCACCTACCGCCTGACGCAGGTCCTCACCGGACACGGTTGTTTCGGGAGGTTCCTGTGTCGGATAGGGCGGGAGGAAACGCCCGGGTGTCACCACTGTGTGGATCGCCCGGAGGACACGGTGGAGCATACGGTGCAGGACTGCTCCGCTTGGGCAGAGCACCGCCGTGCCCTCACGGAGGTGATAGGCGGCGGCAACCTCTCGCGTCCGGACCTGGTTCAGGCCATGCTCCGGGGCGAGAGGGAATGGGATGCAGTCACCTCCTTCTGCGAAGCAGTAATGCTAGCGAAGGAGGAGGCGGGCCGCGTGACGGAGAGAACCACCTCACGCCCCAGCCGCCGCGGGAGACGCCCAGGGCGTCGGACGTCGCGAGGCGACATCCGGCCACCGTAGGCGCGGGCTTGCGGACGGCGAGTAATGGGTAGCTCGCCGTCCGATCAAGGACCAAGCCCGGGTCGACGGCGCGTTCTGTTCGCGCGCGCCTCAAAGAGCTGTCAGCACAGGGACGGGGCCCCCAACGGAGCCAACGCCTGCCGCACCCTGTTCCTTCGGTTGCAGGGCAACAGAAGGAACAGGGTGGTTTTTTAGTCAGTAAAAATCTGACAGTCCTTCGTCAGTCGGAGTCATTTGATGATTTTTACCACCTCAAAAAAAAAAAAAAAAAAAAAAAAAAAAAAAAAAAAAAAAAAAAAAAAAAAAAAGTATAAATATGACTCACAGAGATGTGTTCCGTCCGACGGCTCGTGCGCAACTGAGCCGCTCTGTGGCTGTCGCCTGTATTTATAGACACTAACCACGTGCTCGGCGCACGTGTTTGAGTTTTTAGGTTAGGATTCTAACTTTGTAAATAAATGATTATTTTTACAATCTTTTGGAGTAAATAAACTGATAATTAATTGAACCATACAATTATAATTAATTAATCATCTTCAAAAAAAAAAAAAATAACAAAAAAAAAAAAACAAAAAAAAAAAAACAAAAAAAAAAACAAAAAAAGTATAAATATGACTCACAGAGATGTGTTCCGTCCGACGGCTCGTGCGCAACTGAGCCGCTCTGTGGCTGTCGCCTGTATTTATAGACACTAACCACGTGCTCGGCGCACGTGTTTGAGTTTTTAGGTTAGGATTCTAACTTTGTAAATAAATGATTATTTTTACAATCTTTTGGAGTAAATAAACTGATAATTAATTGAACCATACAATTATAATTAATTAATCATCTTCAAAAAAAAAAAAAAAAAACAAAAAAAAAAAACAAAAAAAAAAAACAAAAAAAAAAAACAAAAAAATAAAACAAAAAAAGTATAAATATGACTCACAGAGATGTGTTCCGTCCGACGGCTCGTGCGCAACTGAGCCGCTCTGTGGCTGTCGCCTGTATTTATAGACACTAACCACGTGCTCGGCGCACGTGTTTGAGTTTTTAGGTTAGGATTCTAACTTTGTAAATAAATGATTATTTTTACAATCTTTTGGAGTAAATAAACTGATAATTAATTGAACCATACAATTATAATTAATTAATCATCAATAATAATTAATTAACCCTCAAAATAAATAACATTAACATAATTTGTGTTTTTAAACAATTAATTCGTGATCATAATTGTAATCAACTCTTAATCTAATTATTCGTTGATGTAGCTGCATCTTATATAGTTGACGAGGTTCTTTAAATAATGCACTTGCGCCGATACACATGATTACCATAATTTTGTTTTGAGCTCTATCTAGTAACGAAGATTTTGTATAAGTTGGTAATTACAATATTTGTTAAGTTACATGTTAAGACATTTTGTATATTGGTATTGTATTGACTGCCTCGTGGGTCTAGTGGTCGCAAGCGCGACTGCTGTGCATGAGGTCTTGGGTTCGATTCCCAGGTCGGGCAAAGTGTTATTGGGTTTTTCCATCACGAATTTCTCAGTAGCAGCCTCGGAGTCTGGATTTGTGCCCGGTTGATGGCAATAGGCTCGCCCCCTATTACATGGGACTAACAAAACATAACTGGCGAAATGTGGGTGTACTAATGGGAACACCTCTGCCTAACCCTTCGGGGATTACAGGTGTGATGTTATGTGTTATGTTATGTATATTGGTACTGATGGTTAGTAATTAATATGGCATATTTAATTACTTTTTTAAATATTGTGGGTTGACTTTGTTTGGCAAATCTAAGTTCCATTAAAAGGTTTTCGCCTTTATTTAATTAGGAACATAATAAACAGCTGTGTTTATATTAACAATAATAAATCTGGGATCTGGTACACTTGCGCGAAAGACATTTCCGCGCCAGACACTTGCGCGAGTCCCTTTGCGCGCCAAGACACATGCGCGAATGGACTTTTGCGCGCCTAGACCTTTCCGCGAACAGACACTTGCGCGAATGGACATTTCCGCGCCAAGACACTTCCGCGAGTCCCTTTGCGCGCTGGCCACTTGCGCGAAAGACACTTCCGCGACAGACATATGCGCGCCTATACTTGCGCGATAGATACTTCCGCGAAATATGCGCGAAGTATATTTTTATAAAGGACAATGGGCAAAATTCTTGAATTAGGGTTCCGTTACTTTTTTTACAAAATATGCGTCATGGGTGTCGTGTTTCGTGTTTTTGGTTTTCGAGGGTGCTGATGACGAAAATGAGGTCTAAAAGAAAATCCAAGATGGCGGCCGGAAAAATTTCCAAGATATGTTTCATGGGTGTCGTGTCCATGGTTTTCGGGGGTGCTGATGACGAAAATGAGGTCTAAAAGAAAATCCAAGATGGCGGCCGGAAAAATTTCCAAGATATGCTTCATGGGTGTCGTGTCCATGGTTTTCGGGGGTGCTGATGACGAAAATGAGGTCTAAAAGAAAATCCAAGATGGCGGCCGGAAAAATTTCCAAGATATGCTTCATGGGTGTCGTGTCCATGGTTTTCGGGGGTGCTAATGACGAAAATGGTGTCAAAATGAAAATCTAAGATGGCGGCCGGAAAATTTTCCAAGATATGCTTCATGGGTGTCGTGTCCATGGTTTTCGGGGGTGCTGATGACGAAAATGAGGTCAAAATGAAAATCCAAGATGGCGGCCAGAAAATTTTCCAAGATATGCTTCATGGGTGTCGTGTCCATGGCTTTCGGGGGTGCTGATGACGAAAATAAGGTCTAAAAGAAAATCCAAGATGGCGTGGTGCCGCCTGCGTGCTTTATTGCTCGGACTACTGCCAATGTTTCTAGTTCATAAGAATGATAGCGGCTTTCAGTATCAGTTGTTCTCATGCTCATGAAAGCCACCGCATGTTGTCGTCCGTCGATAATTTGAACGAGAACTGCCCCAAATCAGAGACTGCTCGCGTCTGTATACAACTGTATCGGTGCTCCTTCTTGAAAGAGAGTCAGCACTGGAGACGAGGTGAGGCATTGAATTATCGTCGTCCTGGCTTTCTCGTGTCGGTCATCCCATTCCCATTTAGCTCCTTGTTTGGTCAACTCGTACAGCGGTACCATAATGCGCGAAAAGTCGGGGATGTACTTCCTGAAATAGCTCGCTAGCCCATTGAACTGCCTTACTTGCTTGACAGTTTTCGGCACTGGTGCTTTGACCAGAGCTTCCACTTTTCTTGGGCTGGGTCGTACTTGGCCGTCTGATACCACGTTGCCTAGATATTCGATGGTCCGTTTAAAATAACTACATTTATCGGCATTAATGGAAAAGCCAGCTTCTTGTAAGGCTATTAAAATGCGTTCAATGTTAGATAGCCCTTCGCTGAAGTTTGTACTTTTGCTCAGTACGTCATCGACGTACACCTGTGCAACTGTTCCCAAGAGTGGGTACAATGCTCTGTTGATGCACCTCTGATAAACGGAACAGGCATTGCTCAATCCGAACGGCATGGTAATGTATTCATACAAGCCGTCTGGTGTTACAAACGCGGTCTTCTCGATGGACGTTTCTGCGATAGGGAAATTGATGGAACCCTGCCGCCATGTCAAAGCTGGTGTAATAATACCCATTGGCCAATTGATCAATTTGATCAGAGATGAGAGGTAGCGGGTAATGGTCGCGCAATGTGTTCGCGTTGAGCTCCCTGTAGTCCACACATAGCCGATCGTCTCCATTCTTCTTCTTTACTAAAATTATAGGACTTGAGTAGGGAGATTTGCTTTCGCGTATGATGTTGTGTTCCAACAAATCCTTGATGATGTCCCGAACCTTTTCTCGTTCCACCGGACTGAGTCGGTAAGGTCTCTGCTCGACATATTTGTCTGCATTCTTCAGTCTTATTTCGAGCTCTCCCGTATTAACGCGCGTTTTTGTATATCCTCGGATAAATAGGTGATCATATTTGACTAGTAACGTGCGTAACTGGTTTAGTTCTTCAGGATTCGTCAGGTCGCAGTCTAATTTGTCAAAGATGATGCTTTTTGTCGTTATATGATGAACCATTTGCTGGTGCATCAGTCTGGTTCCATCTGTCGTTATCACCATGCTTAAGTTGGTACCATGGATCAAATTCATACCAATTAATACATCAGTTGACATCTCATGATCAGGAATCACGAAGAATAGTATTTCTATCCTTATGGCGTCAATGGTGCAGACAGTCTTTATCTCGACTAATGAAATTACCGGGAATCTGCCAATCCCCTTGAGGTGGTTAACTGCAGAGCGTCGCTGGCCCGGTAATTTAGCAGCAATTGATTCACGAATCAATGAACACTCTGCTCCACTATCGAAGATGGCACGTATTGTTGTTGCACCAATTGTAACAGTAATGGGTGCTTGATTGGTTCCAGTTATGCAGTTCACGTTTGATGTCAATGCGTTTTGACGCTTGTAGCATGTTTCGAAAGTATGGCCCGTTTTCTTGCAGAATGAACAGGTAATCAGACCTTTAGATGTCTCCGCTGCTGTAGTATTTGTCTGAAGTAGATTCCGAAGGCTTGAACCTACACTCGTTTTGCATATTTGACAACGTGTTGAAGTTTGAGCAGTACCTGAAAAACGTGCACGTTTTGGCATCGACGTAATAGGATTTTGATGAGGGTGCTTCTTTCGTAATGAGGAAGCCACAGAGATGAGTTCTGGAACCGTATTTGCTTTTGAGTTCAACAGCTCAGTGCGAAGGCGCTCAACATTTATACATCCTATCACTGCTTCCACTGAAAGTTCATCATCCAGTTTGTCTTTTGTAATCCTTTTCCAGAGAACCCAGGCGCGGGACAAAAATTCAGATATATCCTTGCTTGAGTCGTAGACATGCTCCCGGAACTGTAGTATATCGCGAGAGTATCTATTCTCGGGCTCGAATGTGGTGATCAACTTTTCGAGAAACTCTTCCCATGAGGATGTAGTCACCAACCAATCATCGATCCACATCTTAGCACGTCCCTTCAGTAATCCACACACCTTAGTGCGTAGGTCCAGGTCGTTTAGTTTGTAGTTATCAGCTGCTTTATCAATATGATGGCACCATTCCCTGATGCCAACATGACTGTCCGACTGTCTGTCTGACTGTCTGTCGAACGATGGTAGATAGATGTCTTTGATCCTGATCCGCGGTTCTGGAGGAGAATACAACCGTTCGGACATTCTCTGCATCATCTCCATCATTTGCATCATGAACTGGGGCGGAAATCCAACTGTTGGAGTAGTTGGATGCACAGTCGTCGTGTCGGACAATCCAGCGGCGATGGGTACCCCTGGAGGATATAGGCTCCCTTGATTGTACGAGGTGGATGCCATTGACGTGAATGGCATCCCTGCGAAAGCTGGTATTTCCGAAGCAGTTGGCATTGCGGTTGATGTATACGTCATGCCTGCGGGTATTCCCGTCGCGGTGGACTGCATGGCATTGAAGTTGTTCGCACCAATTAGCGAGTGTGAAACGTTTAATGAGGCAGGGTTTATCAACCTGGTACTGCCCTGCACTGTTCCAGACGTGATAGGTTGAACCGAAGCTGCAGAGGAAGTGGTTGGAATCAGAGCTTGTTCTGATCCCACTTCTGATGACGAGGCAGGATCCTCGTGGTTGTTTTTAAAAAACGTGACGTCAGCATTGCTGACGTCACTAATATCCTGGTCAGGGTTGCTGCTCATCTTGGATAATGAAAATAAACACAGTGAATGCTTTCTGTAATTTATTCTTCAACTTACCGAGGAGTTCCGATCGCTACGACGGCCCGAGTAAGAATGCCCGAGTCCAGCGAGCGCTCGGCTTTTTATAGTAGAATTGAGTGTGTCATTCATTTGAACAAAACACCCACTTCCGCACAATAAAATTAGTTTTTACATTATAAAATGTTACTATTTTATAAACAAACGTTTTATAACATTTTTAAATCAATTAACATGCGTAAATCTATTTTTAATGTTAACACGTGGTAAAATAATGACCACGTGTTTTTATTTTTGAAATGTAGTTTCTCACCAACGTGACATACATTGAAAATAATCTGTATTCTTATAAGTATTACTAATTTGATAATTAAATGATTTGAAATACAATTTTTGACTTAGTTACAATCAACAAATCTGATTTGATTTTAAGGTTATTCCGGAAACGTGTTTTTATTTATTATCGAATTGTGGCGACCCGCCGACATATAGTATATTTATTCTATGGTGCTTTGTTAAGGCTAGTTTGTTAACTTTTAGTTATTTTATATTATGTAGTTTTGTACTAATAGATGTTGAAGTACCAAGTAGATGTTTAATCAGGAAAGTCTGGGACGGACAGAAGAGAAAGAGATGTAGAAATAGGACATGTGAAAATGGTAGATGTAAAGGCGCGAATAAGAGAGATGTATATTATACATAGATAGAAGAAAAGAAAGGCATAAGACGTTTTTTAAACAGGTTTTAATAATTTTAAACAGAGAAAGTAAAATTAACCAAAGCATTTGCTCCGTTCATAGTGTTCTTGCTTTTATTCTTACATAAATGCTTTTCCACTAGATGATTTAGTATTACAGAAAAGCAAACTGTAAGAGTACAACTGCGTAGTTAGTAAAGAGTCCCACTAAACACATTGGCAGTACAGCGTCTATGTAGAACATGCCACAAGCAGTGATCTTGGTAAACAATCGATTTTCCCTTAAGACTATCTTGCAAAACTTTTTTTCATTCTCTGGAATAGAAAAAGAAATATAAAAATGTACATTTTGGGCCTTGGTCCTAAAAAAATAAAATCTTATTTTTTGTTATTGACTGCCCTGTTAGTCGGAAGCAGGACTGCTGAGCGTGGGGTCCTGGATAATATAGGATGTTTTTTATTAGGAAATTTCTCAGCAGCAGCCCGTAACTTAGAGGTTGATGGTGACAGCCCCCAAGCCTGCGACTGCCTTTCGTAAATCTTTGACAATCACTACGGGTAGTCAGAAGCCCGAAAGTCTAATAACTAGTCTTGCCAAGGAGAATCATGTTACCCAGTAACTGGGTAGTAGAGGTCAGATAGACAGTCGTCATATGTAAAACATCATCATCTTCCTGCCCTTGTCCTATGTTAGTTGGGGTCGGCGCAACACGTTTTCTTTTTCTATTCCATCCTGTCAGCCGTCACTGACTTCCCTTTTCTTTCATAACATTCTTCACACAATCCATCGATCTTCACATTCATATTCATAACTCTCCCGGTCACATACGTTTCATCCCTCCTCTTCACATTCCCATACCAAGGCAAACGAGGCCCCCCGACGTCGCCCGATGCAAAACACGGATAATTAATATGCCTTGTTTTTAAAGACTTACTCGTACACTGTGTATTTTTCATCCGCTGTATACATGCTATCTCAGCCTCTTCGATTGCTATATAGAATTTTTCGCTATATACACAATGGATTATTACATGCAGCATGTCCTTTATTATACCAAATGTCGTGAGAATGCTCATTGCCACCTGTGAGACGCGAAACTAAAAATATATTTCACGTTAAAAAATGAACCAACGGAACCCGAAATAGTGTGAGAGTTTTAGACAATAGAGGAGCTTATTGCTTGCAGGGTGACAAGTCGATGGATCAGAGAGTCCTGGAGTGATGGCCGCGGATAACGCAGTATGAGAGTAGCCCTTGCAAGGTAAACTACGTTTCCAATACATGAGAACAACGCCGCACCAGTCGATGAGGTGATCCTTGTAGAACATCAAATTAATGGATATCTTTAAACAGGGATGACAATCATACTGATGATAGAAGATAAATCAGAGGTCATGATTTTGGATGACGTTATTTTAAAACAACAAGATTTATAAAATAAATTGTTTCTCAGGAATAATCCAGAAAATTGTATAAATAAATTGAATAAAAAATCTCAATTTATTTATATAATTTGTCTAGATTTTTACATACGTAATACTTTGCATTGGAGGGTGATAGAACAGGCTAAAAAAAAGTATAAAGTAACTGGCGAAATGTGAGTGTACTAATAGGCACACTTCTGCCTAACCCTTCGGGATTACAGGCGTGATATGATGTTTAATAATAAACAATAATTCTTACTTGATCAAGTGACTGTTCTTCATATGATAAAACTTTTAATAGAAACTCAAAAAAACATAAATTGCGACAAAATGCATTGAACGTGCGATGTAGTATCTGAAAAATAAAAGTAATGTTTTTATTTTGTCGGGTGAGCATAATAATTTGTAATTTTGGAAATAGGTACATGAATTCTAGTACAAAGTTTGGTTTCTTAGTTGAAAGTTAAATAAAATCATCAAAAGATTACAGATGCATAACAGAATAGATTTATTGTACGGAAAATAAAGAACATCACAATAACATACAAATAAGTTATCAACCAAAACAAATTCCTTATAGGTCTGATGTTTCAATAGTCCAAACTTTTATCCAAAGAATAAATATGACAGTTTCACATAATTATTTTCTATCTAAAAGCTGTCAAACCGCCATTTTTATCCCTCCGTTAAGATATATCTGACGATTGAAAAATTTTGTCCTCAGAAAATTATTAGATGAAAAGATTCTTATGGAAAGTATAAATGGTACTTTTTGTAAGATTAATTATACTTATTCATTAATTAACTTACCATTACTTGGGACACGGTCTTGTACACATTGTAAGCTTTCAAAATATTTTGGTATGTCTCAAACAATTTCATATAATATGCTTTATCATTTTCCTGTCCAGTACTTAAAGTTTGGACTGTTCGATTCCATCTTTCAACGTACATATTGAGCAAAACAAGAACTCGAATATCATAAATGAAATCAAGATCAAAACTGATAAATAATACTTCAACGAGACAGTTCAACAAATCAAAGTAACTGAACGTAGCACCGAAGATAATAAAACAAAACAAATTAATGGCAATAAGAGTTGAAAGTAAGATCCAATTCCATGCAATAAAACTGCGGACACTGTTACTAAAATCGATGCTTTTGTGCACTGTCTGGATCAAAATAATGAGCAAGACGTTTTTATGGCGGTATACTATATTGAGGCCAATGCTTAACATGAAACCAAAAGACCGAGTGACAGGTAAGATGAATGAAAGGAATAGCATGGTCCCAGTGTCATCATTATGGGTAAAACGATTGATGTCTTTACGATAAACGCGATAAAAAGTAGTTCCAATCACAAAGCAAATACTAGAAATCTTGAGCACGCAGTACTTTTTGTCACATAAAGTAATATAGTTATCTCGTATACAATATTTAGAAGAGAATAATAGAGTCAAGAGAATGTTGAAAGGATAAAACATTCTTTGTACATCTTTTTCTAATCGATTATTGAGTAATATTTCTGCTCGGTTCGTGGCCATGGCTTGATGAATATTGAATATAGACTCAATGATAGCAACTTCCAGTTCCTTGGTACATATATTTATTTAATTTCCTCGAGTGTTTTAATAGCATACTTTAATGACATGAGACAAGAGTTTAATTTCGTTAAAAGCTACGGTATCCAATATTAGAAACATTTATTTAATTATGTTTAAAACGTTACTAAATAGACTGCCTTGGTCTCGTGGACTCGAGGACGACTGCTTAGCGTGGGGTCCCGGGTTCGATTATCAGGTCGGGCGAAGTGTTGAAGTATTCCCGTTTGAGCACCTATGCATTAAGCACCAAAGGTTGGTGCCTCATTAGTACCGCATTAAAATGTTGGTTAGTGCTCTAGGTGCTCAAACGGGAACACTCAGAAGGGTTATTGAGATGTTCCATTTTCCATTCCTGCAGCAGCTCGGAGTTTGTAAGTTGATGGTATGACATCTGGTTCCGGTTATCATACGTTAATCTTTGACAGTAGTAGGGTAGTCAACTAAGCTTTCCAAGGGATTTCATGTTACCCTGGTATCTGGGTTGTGGAGATCAGATAGGCAGTCGTTCCATTTAAAACATTGATATTCAGCTGATTTTTTTGCGTTAAGTGTGTCGTTCGGATGTCGTATGAAGCCACAGAGTTTTAACAACATATAGAAAAGCTATCAGTATTAGAATTATTAAGCTATCAGATATTAGTTTACTGGAGTACAAAGAAAATTAAATCTAATTGGGAAGAGCAATTACTATAATAATGTTTTCTCCGCACATAAAAGAAGGTACATGAAATAAAATGCATACAATAATCTTAAGTTAACTACACTATAGTACTTTTAATAACTATAATAATATTAAATATCTCAGATTCATTGAATTTATAGTGGTAGATTTTGTTTTACAACATCTATATAATAAAAAATAATGGCTAAATGTGTTGCTAAGCGCAAAACTCGAGAACAGCTGGTTCTATTTGGTTGATTATTTTTTTGTAGTATTTGTCATTTCCAGGACATGAAGGTTCGAATGGAAGAATTTTTTGGAATACATCGGAAATGTAAGAAATTTGCACCCGTGCGAAGCCGGGGCGTTTCGCTAGTTTTCTATAGAAATGCAAATTGTAATAGTACAATGGCGTAATTTGTGAGATGTTCCATCAAATATATTGGCAGCGCAGCATCTACATGGAACAGGCCACACGCAGTCATCTTCGTGAATCTTCGATTTTCTTTTAAAACATTCTTCCAAAGTCTTTCTTCATTCTCTGTGGGAAAATACGTAAGATTGCGATTTGAAATATAACTGAGAATTTTAATATCAAACTACTATTTCGGAAAAATTTATTCCTTATTGAGTTTTATATTTGTGAAAAATCAGAAACGATAAAACTCATTGCAATGGTACCTATCATTTTAATTTAGACACACACAAACTAAATATTATTTTAGAAAGTACATATGAAAAAGGAAAACATCGTGAAGAAATCTGGACTTACATTTCCACTCAAACCATGTCTTTTCTAAACTGCCCCAAAGGCGGGGCAGTTTAGAAACTCTGACACTAGGATGTGTGGGGTCGTAAGACCCTACTGCCCACACGACAAAGAACAGAATATATTTTTTTTAGTTTTTATTTTTGACATGAGTTGGTTTTACTTAAAAAATATTTCAATTTTAGACTAAATTTTTGTATAAAGCGATTATTTATTACATTGAAGGAGATATAGGAAAAATCGAGTATGTAAGGATTGCAGCAGGTGCCTTTCTGTGGTTTCTGCCTACCTTCATGGGAAAAAGGCATGAGTTTATGTATGAGAGAGATAATATCTCGCATGCTTACTTGTATGGTTTGTATTCTTCATACGCTCTATACAAGCTGTCCCAGCTTCCTCGACGGCTATATAGAACTTCTCACAGTACACACAATGTATTATTATTCGTAGTAAGTCCTTCGCCATTCCTATTACTTGAAGAATGTTCATTATTGCACTCGATACTGGAAACTGGAAGTTATGTTTTAAATCAATTATTGAATATATTGAGCTCCAAAACACAATCTATTACATAGCTTTCACTTTCGTGAGCGTTCACAACGTACGGCAATTCATACAAATTTTCAAGTCCTCATTTTTCGAAATGAATAAACCCATTTTAATGAAACTTCCTTAATAACCTATTTTTTGTATAGTAATTCAATACTTACTTTGTCATTTGACAGTCCTTGAATTTTAAATTTTTGAAGCATAAGTTCAAAAAAGCACAAATTGCGGCAAAATGTATTAACTGTACGAAGTAGTACCTGAAAAGAATATAGAGTTTCATTTTATAATACTGGTTGATAAAAAGATTTAAATGTAGGTTTAGTTAAAAAAAAACCATGGAATTGACAGTAGGTATTAACAGTTAGGGCAGCTGAAACAATACTAGATTGTGATCGCGCTTTACCTAATGCTTGGCTGTCAGCTTTGATCGCTAAACATTTTGTGCATATAGTCTAACACTTGTTAAAGGTATTAAGAATCTTCTTCAAAATTAGTTGTTCCATATTTACCACTTATTTAAATATTTTTTGTTCATAAACTTACCAATATTTGGAATACCGTCTTGAACTCCTCAAAAGCCTCCATTATAATTTTATATATCTCAAACAACTTGGTACAAAACATATCATCATTTTCATGTCCAGCATTCATCATTTGGACTTTCTTAGTCCATTCATTGAGATACTTAATTAACATTATTAAAATTCGTACACCATACAGGTAATCAATTTCGAAACTTATAAATATAATTTCAATAAGACAGTTTATGATACGATAGTAATGCGTCGTAGTCACAAGCATAAATAAAATCAACAGAGTAATGCTAGTCATTGTTGATACCAAGAACCAATTCCATAAAATAAAACTGCGGGTAGTTTTACTAAAACTACTTAAAACGTTCTTATGTATGATCTGAATCAACACAATGAGGGACACGTTATTGTGGCTGTACACAATGTTAAGAATAAAGCTTATCACAAAACCAATGCAGCGAGAAAAGGGTAAGAAGAATGATAAGAATAAAATAAGAGTTTTATCATCATCGATATAGCGTGGTATATCTTGGCGATATACTCGATAAATTGTCGTTGCAACAATAAAAGAAACACCAATGAACCGGGGTATGAAGAACTTTCTTTCACTCTGAGTGATACAGTTATTTTGAATACGATATTTTGAAGAAAACAATAAAGTAAGAATTAAATTAAAGGGATAAAATATTCTTTGAATTTCTTTTTCTAGACGATACACTGGATAGCCTGGTCTCATCATGACTTGTCAATTTTTAAATACAAACAATGCTACCAACCTATGTCTACTCTTCGTAGTCGATAAATGTTCGATATTGATTACTAAGACATGTATTAGTAGAATATAATTTAGTTTGTACCGCAATTATGTTAAAAGGCAAGCAATCAAAATATTAACCGTTCTACTAACTTGGTAAAACATTGGATAAAATTAAAGTCCAATGCTTTACAATTCAGTCAGTATGGAAAAACCTTTTTTATTATGTTTAATGTTGTTTTTCAAATATCAAGAAAGCTTTAAGCTGCCAGGCAAGTTACTCATCAGCATTAGTACAACCTTATTAGTGAAACCTTTGAGTAAACATGAGCATTGTCAGAACGCAGTGACTAAACATAACATGAGGTTTGAGATGTTTTATTTGTCATAAGAAAAAAATCACTAAAATGAAAAATGTTAAGTCCTATGTAATAGTGGTCACAAAGCGCGACTGCTGAAAAAAAGGTCTTGGGTTCGATTTCCAGGTGTTATAGGATTTTTTCATCAGAAAATTCTCAGTAGTAGCCTCGTAGTCTGGATTTGTGCCCAGTTGATAGTAATAAGCTCGCCCCCTGTTACATGGGACTTTAACATAACTGGCGAAATGTGGGTGTACTAATGCGTACACCTCTGCCTACAATTTTCAAGAATTACAGGCGTAATGTTATGTTATGATTTTAACGTTAAACTAATACAGTTTGTCGCCAACAAGGACATTCATTTGTAAATTATAATTGCGTGAGGAAAATCCCTTTTAAAGTTTCGTTCCTTTCTGAGGAAAATCCCTTTTGAAGTTTTGATCACCCCTGCTTTTATTCACCACGTTTTACAGTATTCAATGTTAAAGAAAGAAGAAAGAAAGAAAGAAATCATTTATTTGTGAAACATAGGTACATTAAAGATCATAGAAATAGTAAATAGAGCGCTATGTTTTGTCAACAATGACATACAAATAATATAATAAAAATAAGTGACATTACTGAGAAATTAATAAAATTAAAAAATAGTCAAATTTAAAAAATAATTCTAATTAAAAATATGTAAAAAAATATATATTGAAAATGTGATTAATTAAATTTGTCATTCAGAAACTCGTCTATTGTGTAATAACATTTTTTAAGTAGCAACTGGTGTAAAGCTGTTCTGAACTTATGGACTGGCATAGATTTGACTACATCTGGTAGTTTGTTATAGACTTGGGGAGCGATACCAAAGAAACTTTGTTAAATGTTAGAACTATAGATACACAAACTGTAACAAGACTATAATATAGGTGGTGATAATGTCTAACAACTGCAGGGGTAGCTCAGCGTCTATAGTGAAACAGCTCCAAGCGCTCATCTTCCTAAATGATGCTCTTTGCATTCGTTGAATATTCCTGCAAATCTTTCTTTGCGTTTCTGAAAAAACCAATTCGTTTTACTTTTTACTGCACTAGTTCATAAATTATTTAATCTTTACTCCATTTAATAAAGAATTTGAAACATAACAGCAGTTCTCAAGTTATATTGTTAAAATAACTGCATTTTTGTTTTGTTTTTTGTAAATTTCCTATAATCTACATTACTTTATTTTTATCGTGAAATAAATGTACTTAGTAAAAGCTAAGATTAAAATAATCATAGCGTAATATTTATTAAATGTATATTAAATGGTGTATAAATGATGAAAACATACACCAATTTTATTAGTTTGCCATTAAAATCTAAGATAACTATGCTTATGCAAGATGCAGTTCCTCATCTTTCAGAAGGCTATCATAAATGGCGTAAATAATCAGATAAAATGACGAGTCTGAATAATATAATAAACATTTGTTTATTTTTGTTGTTTATGTTTGACAGTGTTTCAGAATACACATATTTCTAAGAACAGAATCGCCCGCTGATATGCAGTTGGCAGTGTCGTGTGACTATATCACTGTGTGCGTACTTTGTCCGTCTACCTAAACCCAGCTGTCATCTTGCCGTTAGTACAAATTCGAAAATCACATCCTAAAATAAACATAGAATATTAGAATAACTATAGAATCATTAGTAGGTATAGTATACCTCTTCGAATTGGATGAAAATGCAAAATTGCACTTTGTATAAGATAAAATCATATTTACCTGAACAATCTGGTGAGGTCAAAAGCCTCAAACAGGTACTGTGGGCTTCTCTCATAGTCGAATAAAACTTTTCAAATTCCACACACAGCATTATTTGTAAAATAATATTTTTATAGATCCACATTTGTGTAGTCAATGCAATAATGATTACCTGTAAAGTGTTTTAGCCGCATTAATTTTAACAAATGGACTATTAACCTAAACACAAAAGTAATGAATAATAATAAAATTATAATGTATGTACAATTTATAAATAAGAAAGAAGAAAGGAGGAACCGTAAAGGGCATCAAAAAAATTGTCCGCATACTGTCAATGGGGCAAGTGCCCAAAAGTCTGGCAGCATTGCCACGTTGTATGACAATGTTGATTCTTCAGCTCGAGAAAAGGCCAGCCCTCTGGTCATGCAAAGAGTTGACCAGACTAATAATAACAAAAGTCTTTCAAACATAGGAGATTGATGATAATCTCGGAATACCTAGTACTAATCCCATGCCTTGAAGTTGCTATAGTACACAGCATAGGACATTTTGGAAGCAAGCTTAGTGCTACCGATGGTTAAGACTAACACTACACAAACGATGAAAAAAAAAAGTAAAAAAGAGAAAGGCCATTTGAAATAGTGGTTAATTTTGGACAACTTTTCCTTCATGGAATGACAGTCTGAGGACAATTAGTGCTTTTTTACTATTCTTCTCATACGTAAAACTATTGAAGTGTATCGAGACTCTTCGGCTATTTATACAGTATTTTATACTGCAACCAGAAAAACATCAAGTAAGATACTTACATGGTAAACTTCTACAAAATCTTTTACAGCTAATAAAGTTGCTACGTCACTCAAAGCATGGAAAGTTGTGTAAAGTATATAATATAATATCTGGGAATAAGTAAAACGCATTAGTCGAGACACTAGTACTACTTATACTACTTAAACTGATTGCAACGAAACCAGCCGCATTCTGCAGAGTCCCGACGCCGGAAATAATTTTGGAAGACTCTCTTCTCGGGCTTCCCAAAACACCTTCATGAATATTCTAAGATTTTTTTAGTATAGATGCTAAAACTAGAACTCAAAGGGAAAAATGTTGTTTTGCAAAATCCGTTGCGGATATTCAGTCATTCAACAAAAATAAAAACAGAAGTGAGTAGTAATTATCTCAAAGTAATTTTAAAAATCGACGGACAGCTCTTCACAACAATACAATAACTAGTATTTAACACAATCCGTGCAATTAGAGTTCGAACATGGTAAGGCGAAAAAAGCAATGTTATTAGTACATAAGTGAACACCAAAAAAACTAATTAAAACAAAATTATATCAAGTTTACAATGCAAAATGAGCTCAAGCGTGAACTTACATATGTTCTGAAAGCCTTCTCCATGATATGATAAGCGTCCAGAATATGGAGATACACATCGAATTTGGCTTTCCAATATTCTTCTTCTGACTCTGTAACTTCAGGTTTTTGGAAATCAATAATCCACACTCCAAGCGTTTTCTCCAACAATCTCATGATCAAAATAATATATAGAACATTCCCATCCAAAGAAACATTGACCACACTTGACAGATTATCGAAAATATTGGCTTTCGGAAAGAGCCAAAAAGGAAACAAGAGAATCGTAGCAAAGTAACTTAGCAAAGCAATGACGGTGACCCAGTTATAAACGATGAAGTTTTTGAGATCTCCACCATTAAGTTTGAGAATTCTATGCACATGTTGGATTTTTAAGACCAACATTATATAATTTTGGCTTTGGACAATATTTGTATAGCTGTTTAGCAAATAACCGATGGAGGAGAAAGTGATATCCAAAACAATATTCAAATAAAGCAAAGTCATTAGTAGATTTCTCCAGTCAAAATCAGTGTTTAAAATATTTCGAAACATATTAATAGTCACACAAACTACCGAGCAACAGATTCCTATACATAGGCATGTGTAACTGTTGAAAGTAATACAGTTGTCGCAAATCGTATACTTTTTACAGTTAAATAAGGCTTGCATTAAATTCAATGGCATTAATAATAATTGGAGATCTTTTTCAATGATATTGTTAAATAATACTTCTTTATGTGGAACTGTTAAAGCATGTTTAATTGAAACAGCGGTTTGTTTTAGTTTCATATAGATTTTATAACAAGAAATCATATTTGATACACAAGCCCGTATTTTAAATTCAAATATTATACTACATGTAAGGCTAGAAATTATTTTGTGGTACTCTGAAGGCGTTAATTAAATTATTATTTTATTCGACAAAAGAATATGATTTATTAGTGGCTTGTATCCGCGGTTTCGTCCGGAAGTAACCAAGAATATTAGTAAAACAGATATTTATAACCCTTTTATTAAATTACCTGTTGTATGAGAGTCAGCAAAACCAAAACTTGCTCAGACTTTAGCCATAATTCAGGAATTTCATGGCATTTCTCAAATAGAATACTGTATCTCTCAGATTTTATCATGCTGCTTGAACATGAGGACAGACAGGCAATGTACGGATGGTCCTCGATTAGATTGATGTAACCTAACGACTTCAATGATTGATGATGCTTCTAGAATTCAATCATTATTATTTCCACTTTATACTTTCTGTTGTTGTGTGGGGTCGTCAATGGCCACTGTTTAACATGGAGCGACCTCCACAACTCAGTTACTGGGCAACACGATACCCCTTGGTAAGACTGGTTGTCAGTCTTTCTGGCTTCTGACTTCCCGTAACGACCGCCAAAGACCTATGAATGACAGACGCGACCAACAGCTTGATTGTCATTTGACATTCAGTCCTATTTTACCGCAATAAGTTTTCCAAAGTAACTGTATCTGCCGAACCAGGATCACGAAGTAAATAAAGACGATATACGTATATACTTGTGTATTGTACTTTCAGAATGCTGCTGAGGCTGCTACGCTCCTGTATTGCATCGGGTATGTTCGCTGATTCGCACACTGATGGCATTGCAGCAATCAGCCGCAAGTGTGCCGCTTCGTTACTGCAGAGTGTTAGGAACAGCTCAAACGATCTTATATACGTCATTGCAGCCAGATTTAATCGACCAATCAATGATAGTATTTCCAGCCATTTATCTTTAAATAAGTTTAAATATGTACTAACAATCTATGGTAATTCAGAAAATCTGAGCTGAGCTAGGTGGTGCTGATCCACGCGTCATGCTCGTGAACGAGCGCTGTCAGCCATAGCTTACATCTTGATTCTTGTTTTTTTTTTTATATTTGATTATTGTTTTACTTCTGTCTTCATTGTTTTCACATTTAGAAGCAACAAGAATAATGTAACCGGTATTTTGTAAAAACCTGAGTGCCGTGGAGTTTCTTGCTCGTTCTTCTCCATAGAGGCCTACCTCCGTTTTGGAACGAGCAACTAGCTTCAGCTTTCGGACTAACTGACCGACTCCTTGACAATTCAAAAGTGCCTGTAAAAGGTCTAATTTTATTGAAATAAATGTTTAGACTTTGACTGAAATAAAATCTTTATTTTTATACTAAACACCCAGTTATATATTTACAAAAACACAAACTGTAAAAAGACAACAGCGTATGAAGTAATAAAGATTAACACAAGTAATGGTAGCTCGGCGTCTACCGTGAACAAGCCGCATGCGCTCATCTTCTTGAACGATGAATTCTGTAAACGTTGAACGTTCCTGCAAAGCCTTCGTTCTGATTCTGTAATAAACATAGTTTGCTATAAGTGGGCTAGATTTCTGTACACTTAACATAACACATCTCATAACATCACGCCTGTAATCCCCGAAGGCTTAGGCAGAGGTGTACTCACATTTCGCCAGTTAAGTCTGTATGTCCCATAGAATAGGGCACTAATTCAAACTTCGAGGCTGCTACTGGAAAATTCCTGATGGAAAAACCCAATAACACATCGTCCGACCTGGGAATCGAACCCGAGACCTCATGCTTAGCAGTCGCGCTTTGCGACCTTAGTGCCCGATTGATAGCTATAGGCTCGCCCCCTATTACATGGACATAACTAAAACATAACTGGCGAAATGTTGATATACTTATGCGGACACCTCTGCCTAACCCTTCAGGGGTTACCGGCATGATGTTCTGCATGTCGCCTTCAACAACTAATATAACGCAGAGAAATATACAAACCAGAACAATTTATTGACTTCACGAGTATTACGCAGGTACTCTGAACATCTCTCATTGCTGTATAGAATCTCTCACATTGCACGCTCAAGCATGTTAGTATAATGATATTCTTCATGTTACAAAGTTGCGTTACGAATATTAGAACTATACACTGAAATGGTTACATAACTTTTCATTTTTTAAAGCTACATTGATAAGAATTAAAAGAAACTGAAGAAAGGACTGTTAAAAAGTTGCATTATTTTGACAAATGGCTATTCTACAATGCACCGTATTGAGATGCACAAAACAGTTTTACAAGCTTTTATTTAGCTTGCACCGTAGGTATGCATGTAAGTAAGTTGTCCTTTCAAAATTTGCAAACCATTTTTCGACCATTTGTTGGTATCCGATTGAGCTGAAATTTTGCATACACCTTTAGTTCTGATGACAATACAATGTCTAATACTAAATATTGTAATACTTTGAAATTAAAGCTTGTTTTTGTTTTTTTGGTATCGATTACAGTTTTATTCGGAAATGATGAAAAGCTTAAAAAATCGACCACTTACATGCATTTCGCCTTGTGCTATATAATCTCTTACAGTCAACACCATTATTAGGTTCCTCAGACTAAGGTATGCAGCTAATACTGCATAAAATACTATCTGAAAATGATTATTATAAACATTTAAAATTGCTTAAATTGTAGAGGCTCTTGCTGGATAGTACACAATAATTTAAGTATACGTACCATTTGTCCAAAAGTATTTTCTATAAGCATGTACGATTCTTGTATACTAACGTAAACATCCAACATTTTATTCCAGTACTCCTGTCCTTCTAAATCATCAGTGTATCGTGTGTTTTTAACGTTTTCAATCCACACACGAAGGGTTTTCTCAATTAATTTCAATAGTGCCAAAGCATAAACAACGTTAATATCAAAAGCGATAGTGGCGTAAATCGTTATAACCTCACAAACGTCGAATTCAAAAATCAAGTAAAAATAAATTCCGAAGCCAACAAGACTGATATTTAAAATGATAACCCAAGCCCAGTTACTGATAATGGAAGCTTTAAGAAAGTTGCCATTTATTTGTAGGACTTTGAGCACGTGTTGAATTTTTTGGACCAACAAGATATTGTGATGGCTGTGCGTGATATTCGAGATGCAGTTTGTGAAATCACCGAACAAAAAGATGATGAAATCAGAGGAAAGACTTGAAGAATAGAAAAAACTATAATCCCCCCATATTTGATTTTTGTATTTTTTTATATAAATGATCAAATTATACAAAAAGAAAAGTCTATAAACGAGCGTGCAAAATACTCTGATAAAATTATATAATGGAGTGTTAGGAGAGATAATATTGCCACGGACAGAATACTTTGCGCACAAGAAAACACTCTGCATCAGATTCAAAGGTCTTAGTACTGATTGTAAATCTTTTTCAATCACATTCTTAAGTAACTTTTCGTGAGAAGAGATTGATAGAACATTCACTATAACTACATCGTTTTTGTTTAACTTTAAACAGTTCTTAAAATATGAAAACATGTCTGTCACACTAGGCAGTAAACTGTTTATAGAAGATAAGTGATGCAGAATAAGGAAATCAATCGATGAACAAGTAATTTACTAATAGTTATCAGTAAATAGCGTTTAGTACCTATATTGTTATTATAACTTATAAGAAACACAATTTATTTTCAATTAATTATGTGAGTATTTTAGCGGAAGCGACTGCCTATAATAATATGACCTCTATAGCCCAGAACTAGATAACACGATACCCCTTAGTACTTTCAAACGGGGTGAATAAGGATACAGGGTTGAATTGAGACGGAACGGACTGCCTCGTTGGTCTAGTCTGCGCCAAAAAATGATAAAAAAGAAGCTGTAATTATTAAAAACCATAGAGAATATTATGGTGAATATGATCGAAAGCCTTACTGAAATCTAAATGTCAAGCAAAATCATTCAGCTAACAACGTAGTTAGGAAAAGGCTAGCGAGGTTGACTGCATCGTTGGTCTAGTGTTTGCAAAGAGCCACTGCTGAGCGGTCTTGGGTTCGATCCCCAGGTCGGGCAAAGTGTTATTGGGATTTCCATCAGGAATTTCTCAGAAGCAGCCTTGGAGTCTGGATCTGTGCCCGGTTGATGGCAATAGGCTCGCCCTCTATCACATAGGACTCAAACATAACTGGCGAAATGTGGGTGTACTAATGAATATACAACTCTGCCTAACCCTTCGAGGATTACAGGCGTGATGTTATGTTATGTATGTTGTACTATCGAGCACAGAGACAACAATAAATAGATTAAAGCTAATGATTTGTCTGATTAATGGTTCTACCTCTTTATTTAATGTATTATTCAATTTTATTATTTCATGTTAACTGTAGCTTTGTTTTTTCTGTAGTCTGTCTGTATTATACATATTGCGTACTTATTTTTTTTTAATAATCTGTTTTTGTACCTTCAAACAAACAATCAAGTTTTTATTTTCAAAGTGAAGAAACCGATTTTTATAACACTTCCTACGCATAAGCAGAATATTTACACAGGTTTAAAAACATATCAGAGAATATTTTTGAAATAACTTTTACCGAAGAAAACAAAAATAACATTCTTATGATGGCGCCACATGTCTTTGGCATCATGATTAAATATTTTTAAATTACACGAGCGAAGCCGCAGGCAATAGCTAGTTTACAATCAAAAAACACTGATAACTATGACGTAGGTAAAAGAGAATCTACAATTACTTAAATTTGCTTCAAATCATGCTGCAAAGATTAATGATGCCTGACATACTATGTCAGCGACATAATGACAACAGATAAAAAAATTGTAAAGTAAGTTCGATTACGATTTTTCGTTGTTTTGACGTATTCGCGGGTAGTCACAATAATGATTTATGATTTCTATTTCGTAAATAAAAATAATTCAATTAATCCAAATAACTATATTGATTACCGTGTGTACTACATCAATCAACAACGAACTGTCTAGTGTATCAAACATGTTTCCGTGGTTCAAAACCGGTGCAAGATCAAAGCGAAATTAAATATTCGTCAAAAGCATTTCAACAGTTCCATTCAAAGAAGCAACGTTCAATAACATGATAGAAAAGGATCTACAATCAGTTCTAAAGCCATTCAATCTGATGCAAGCTTTATTCATCTGTAAAAAATATACGATTTGTGATAACTTTATTACTTCCAACAGTTTGAGATACAACTTAATAGGAATTTGTTGCACGCTAATATACGTAACAATGCATGTGTCTCACGATTTGATAACATCTGATTTCAAATTGACCAAGTTATCGTGGACGTTGATCTATGTCAGTCATATGCTTGACAATGCTTTCTTTTCCACGGGATTCCTTATAGACAACTATACGAATATAAAACATAGTTATAATAACGTACAGATAATCCTAAAAATCCAACTCGTCTTTAAAATTCTCAAAATTGATAGCAAATATCTCAAAAGATTAATCTTGCATACTTGGAGCAGCATCGTTGTATTAAATATTTACTTAATCGGTAAAAATGTTCAAATGTATGTTTATTGTCAAAACCATTCTATTTTTGATCTTATTTCGAATGCGGTCAGCATAGCTTTCGATGTGAATGTGATTTATGTTATATTGATCATGAACTTATTGGAAAAAGCACTTCGAGAGTGGAATGCGCATTTCAAAAGCTCTGAAAACCAAGGAGAAAAATACTGGAACGTGATGTCCAATGCGTATGTTAACATTCAAGAGGCCTATCAAATTGCTGAGAAAGCTTTTCGACCGTATGTGAGTATTTAGATATGTTTTATTTTAATATTTCCCTACAAACCAAACTTTCGGTCATAGCGGCTACTCTCAATGAAGATTAGTCGAGTATGCAAGACATATTATAGTGCATAAGTGTGCATTTAACACAAGTACGCTTCTTCTTCCCTCATTCTCATATTTCGATGGGATGGCAATCGAACCTGAGCGAAGAGATCAAGAGGACCAACGGCTTATCTGCTTTCGAGACTCTTCATAGTTTAAAAACAAATTTTTAATCATTGTCCCCAATATATACTGGCCTGGACAAGAGAACACTAAGTATTGCTATAATTAATGCTTTGCTTCACTTCCAGGTAATATTTTATACGTCATACTCAACTTTTCACTTTCTGTGTGATATGGCGTATTTTGTATCATTCAAAGACGTGATACAAAATGAGAGAGTAAGTGCTGGAATTGTAATACCTAGTGTATATTTTTGTAATTCAATGTTATACAGTTCGTTGAAGAGCCTTAAGGACCCCCTTTAGACTACCTTCTTAGCTATACAGTCCATGCCTTTCTTTTAATTGCTCTTCCATTACCTATCGTCGTGATCAATCGATGATTCTGATGAGAGAAGACATTGTTTCTCTCAAAACAATGTCTATTTGTATGAAACCATGAACGTCATGAATTTATAATCTGAAGGCCGTTACTATTTAAAAATGTTTTGAATCTAGTCGCAATCTCGTCTCAGCGATAAAGATTAAATGGCGATCGTTTCTATAAGTTAATATAACTGCCCTCTTGGATTCTAAGCATCTCACACAATCCAGGCTTTCTTGATTTCAGGCCATCGATATCGTATTGTCTTCTCAATCGTGGATTGTCAAAAATATTATTCTACAAATTATTTTAAGCTTAGAATGTGAAAAGTTTTATACAGCTATGAGAGATGTCCACTGTGCTAGTTTGATGTTAATAAGTTCACGAGATTGTTCAGGTAATGTAATTTTTGCTTTTGGCGCTTTGCACCAACAACTAACAGCAACTAGCAACTTAAGTTGAGGCAACGTTTATGGTTGCCGCAACTTAATGGCAATCTGTGTGTATAATCGGCGACGTATTTAGCGACACTGGCATTGCCGGGCACAGGGAGAGGGCGGGAGGGTGTGAAGTCGCCCGACGCGTGGCGAGTGACGGATGAGGAAACCGGCAATTTTAAAAACCGGCATAATATTTTACAGTTGCTAGTTGCGGCAATTAGGAACTAGCTTAATAATCGATTACAGCAACTGAAAACTGTTGACGATCACCGGAACCCGATGTGTGCGCAGTCCAATTGAAATATGATACCTAAGTTAACAGCTGGTTGCCAGTTGCTACAATAGTTGCAATATGTGCAAAGCACCATAACAGTAGTAGTCTAGAGATCAAAAAGAATTTCTATGGTAATAAACCTATCAATATTGGAAAACTTAAACTCCCCAATGTTAATACTTTTATTTTTTACAGATACGCAACGTAAGTTATGTAAGAAAATCCAAAGAGAACAAAAAGCAATGTTCAGGAAAATGAGCGCGTGCGGCTTGTTTCTCATAGATGCCGAGCTACCTCTGCGGTTGTTAGGCGTTATTACCACTTACACTATTGTATTGTTACAGTTTGCGTATTTGTAGTTCTAAAGTTTAATACTGTTCTATATCTAATTAATACTCAAAAGCAGAGGCTCTGTGTATAAGTACATATAATTGATTGAACATTGTGTTTTCACACTGTGTGCTGACAAATATCCATAATGTTTTTTCATCCCTTATTGTTCCACTGATGGGCAAAGACAGACTTCATAATGCTATGCATTTTAATAGGCTTTATCGTGTTGTTTTGCTAATACAAATCAACTTTAAATCCATTTAGCTACTGTACATTTTATATTACCCATGTAACAGTATGTACTTACGTAAAAAGATATAATTATACATATTAAAACTAATATCAGGAAACGATAATATTTTATTAAAATTATTATTTTTATTAAATGAAACGAAACGACAACAAACTGTAAAAACACTTAGGTTAAATAGTTGGACTTCGTAGCACGCCGTGCACTCTCTTCCAATTACTAACCTGACGTGAAACGCGTCACTAGTTTAGGAAATTACATCGATTGACCAATTGACACGAAACTACCTAAACTAACATGTATTTCAAACACAGAAATAATGTTATAATCGAGGACGAAGCATCAGTTTCATCTAACAGAATACTACTTAATAACGTGATCGAAGAAGATTTACAATCAGTACTAAGACCGTTGAATCTGATGCAGAGTCTTTTCTTGTGCGCGAAGTACTCTATTCGAGACAACATTATCACCGTGAATACTTATTTTTATAATTTTCTACGAATAGTTTGCATGTTGACTTTTCGAGGATTCCTTTTGTACCAATGGATCATTTATCTCACAAAATCTTGCTACCAAACTTGGGGGGAATACACTCTATTCTATGCGTGTTACCTTGCCGCTGACTTCGTCTCCGTCTTAACCGGGGATTTGATGAACTCTGTCTTAAACATCGTACACAGCTACAACAATATCTTGTTGGATTTGAAAATTCAACAATTGCTTCGAGATCTACAAATAAATGGCAACAAACTCAAACGTTTAATTATCTACAACTGGATCTGGTTTTTCATGTTAAATGCTTATTTTATTGGATTTATCATTTGTTTTGCTTTTGCTTTTAACTTGAATATTATCGATATCATATCGATCTACGCCTGTATCGCTTTCGATATGAATATTGTGTATACTTTGCCGTATTTGAAAATGATTGAGAAAATGCTACGTGTTTGGATTGAAAACATTCGTAACTCACAAAATAATGAAGAATCAGAACGAGAAGAGTACTGGAACGTAATGTTTGGTTTATACTTGAATATTATGGAGACTTACAAGATTCTAGAGACTACATTTCGACATATGGTAAGTTAACTATTTAGTATGGTATACAGATAATTTATTTTCAATATATTTCAATGACCATTCCCAAAAAGTGAATTAGCACCTCCAATCGCGTAAAGCACTTCGCGGCGTTCGCTTATACAAAATGATCCCTATGTTTTTTTTTATATTTCCAGATTCTATTCTACATAATAGTAACAGGCTTAAGTAGTTTCAAGAACCTAGAGATGGTGTTAACATTCATAAGGCATTTAATCGAAAGAGGTGACGTTAGAGTAAGTAGTTTGATTCTCATATAAAAGATGGCAGTACACGCTAGACAATAGTCAGGGATAGTCCACACAAGCCCTGGCTACAAATTTTGTCCATACTAGCTCTGGACTGAGACAGCTGAAAGTCAAGGGAAGAGGCATTTGCCTAGCAGTGCGATCATGCAGGCTGATAGTAGTAGTAGTAGAACATTCAAAAATTACTACCAAGATTTTGTTCTATTACTGCGTACATTGTACCTTCTTTTATGCCATGCTTCTCTAGACTCTGAGAGTCACATCCGGGTCTAACTCGCGGCTCTTTGTCATCCACCGTCACCGCGTTGATCATCCAACGTCTACCTATACTTCTGTTTTCTTTTACTTATCACTCAGTTAAGACTCTACTCCAACTGAGTGAGGGTTTTCATAACATCTTGCAACTTGTAAACAGAATTTTAGAATATTTATGGATTAAGGTAGATTTTTCTTTTGCAGTATGTCACTATACTAGTTGCAACTCAAATTACAAACATCAAGCATATAGTCTTACTAATATTCTTGAGCGTGCAATGCGAAAGAGTCTATGCAGCTATGAGAGATGTTCAGAGTACTTGTATAATGCTCGTGAAGTCAAGAAATTACTCTGGTAAGTGTACTACAAGTCAACCATAGAGTAAAATAACGCACTAAGAATAATAAAATCATTTATCAACTCACTACAGGAATGTGTATCTATTATGTTACCAGTCAAGTAGGATCATATTTGATACTTACACGCCATCTACTTTATTGAGTGGTATTTGAATATAATGAACATGGGGAAATTTTGTTTGTTGTCATCATCCTAGACTTATAATAGAGCATTGCAACCGTGGAGATTAATACTCTTCCCTTTTCTGTATGAGTTAAGGCCCTTGATCTACAGTTAGAAAAAGTCAGTACTATTACTGTTTAAAAAAAGGCCTACTTAAAGTGTAACATATTATTTTTTACAGAACCAGAAAGAAGGATTTGTAAGAACATACAACGTGTACAGAAGGTATCATTCAAGAAGATGAGCGCGTGCGGCTTGTTCATCATAGACGCTGATCTACCTCTACAGTTGTCAAGCTTTATAACTACATATACCGTTGTTTTGTTACAGTTTGTGTATTTGTAGTTAATAAAATCAGAAAAAAATCATTTATTTAAAATATCCCATATAATGGTAATTAACATAACATAACATCACACCTACAGGTGTGATGTTATGTTATGTTATCCCCGAAGAGTGACGCAGAGGTGTACCCAATAGTACATCAACATTTCGCCAGTTATGTTTAAGTCTATGTAATAGGGGACGAGCCTATTGCCATCAACTGGGCAAAAATCCTGTCCAAGGCTGCTACTGAGAAATTCGTGATGGAAAAACCCAATAACACTTTATCCGACCTGGGAATCGAACTTAAGACCTCATGCTCAGAAGTTGCACTTTGCGATCACTAGACCAACGATGCAGTCAACCTCGCTAGCCTTTTCCTAACTATGTTGATAAAGATGAATAATTTTGCTTGACAAGGCTTTCGATCATATTCACCATAAAATTCTCTACTGTTTTTAATAATTACAGCTTCTTTTTTATCATTTTCTGATTCTCTTTTATAATTATAATTTTATTAACTAGAGTAAGGGAACTTTCGCAAGGTTACCTTTTAACAAAATTGAACTTTTGTGTACTTTGCGACCAATACATTCATATGTTATTCATGCTCAATTATATTAATATGCCTACCTAGTAGTTTCATTTGTACATAACCTTAAAACGATATCAAATACATGATATCAATCGAGGAACTGAATAACTCGGTAACAATGTTTAAGGCGATTTTACCAATATTCAAGAATCGCAGAGTGACGATACCAAAGATATCATCTTACCCATCAGAAGTGTTACTCAATAATCGTCTAGAAAAAGAAGTTCAAAGAATATTTTATCCCTTTAACTTTCTGCTGACTTTATTGTTGTCTCCAAAATACCGTATACGCGATAATTATATTACCCCAAGTGAAAACAAGTTCTTCATGCTGCAGGTGTTAGGTGTCAGCTATGCTATTGGGACTACTATCTATCGATTATGCCTGAATCAGATAGATCATTTTCTTCAAAACGACGCTTCAACTATCTTGTTAATTATTTCATATTTGCTAACTACCTCTCGTTGTGTTTCTTTTGTAATAGGGTTTGTTGTTAACATTGTGCACAGCCATAATAATATCATGCTTATTGTTTTGATCCAGATCGTATATAAGAGCATTGATTTTAGTAACAGTGTCCGCAGTGTTATTATATGCAATTGGATCTTAGTTATAACTATTTGTGTCATCAACATTTTTATCTATGTCACTTCTAGTGTAGTATTTGATTACTTGTCTATAGCTATATTCTTTTGTGAATTATTATTCGTCGACGATGATGTTGATTTTGTTTACGCTACCCGAGTTCTTGTATTGTTGAGAAAGTATCTCGATGAATGGATTAACAATGTCCATATGATGAAAAACGGACAGGAAAATGATACAATATACTGCATGAAGCTGTTTGAGACGTATCAAAATATTTTGGAAGCTTACGATGTGTACAAGTCGGTATTCCAAATCATGGTAAATTTTTGAACGATTATTATACAATTAAAATAAAACTATTAATATGCAAAGATGATTTGATCCTATCGTGAATATACGGAACAAAGAATATCTATTAACCGGCTAATTGTGGGTGTACTTACTATAGATACACATCTGTGTAACCCGTTTGGCAAAATTGGTATTCTTTTTAATAAAGGCATATTAGCAACCATATTATTACTAATAACACAGGTATTAGTAACATAACACTAATTTGCTTGCTAACTCAACCTATGTTTCCCTTTTACAGATACTCAATCGCACGTTCAATGCTTTCTGTCGCAATTTATGTTTTTTGGAGGCTTTTTTACAAATGAGGGATTACCGAAATCGACAAAAAGATGTAAGAAAATTTTACACTGTTGGTTCAAAATGTTTGATGCTGACAATTGATGTAGTACTTCATATATTTAAATTCATTAATAATGAAATTAGTAGCCCATCGGTATTAGTTTTCGCAAAAATAAAGTTAGAACTTTTACCTACAATATCTCCATAACCAGCAAGTATGGTCCAGAAAAAAAAAATATCTCAATTTTGGGAAAATAATGTAACTTTCGGCTTCGTTTATTGTGTGTTTGTTTTTTTCTCCGTTTAGTGTGTTTTTTGTGTCTTTTTTTCGTTTAGTGTGTTTTTTGTCTTTTTATTTTGTGTGTGTATTTTTTTGTCGAGAACAACGGCAAGCAGAAGTGCAAAATTATGACTTCAGTAACATGATTAACATTTTCAGGCTTCGTATTCAATTTTTGTGATCGGCATGTTGACAGCCTTATGGATAGTAAAGGACATACTGCATGTAATAATGCATAGCGTGTTATGTGAGAAGTTCTACATGGCCGTCGAGGAAGCCGAGACAGCGTGCATAGAACGAATGAAGAATGAAAACTATACACGTAAGCATTTAAGACTGATTTTTGAATGAACCTATTTCTCCATAGAAGTTTCTTTTCTGCAGTTTAGATGATAGCATGAATTTGACATTCGACGTCTGTGAAATGAATCTTTTAGCAAGTTTTATTCAAAAATATTGCAAGTTTTAACATATCGCACAGCATGTGAACTACAACTCACGATGTCTGCATCGCGCTATCAAAGTTTACCTCGACACATAGCTTTATACAAAATCCCGACAACAACCGTCGTGCAGTTAGCCCACCAGACATAACACCCGTCTGGTCGGAGGATCCTCCCGTTTCAACAGAGGATGAGAGACTTTACACCCTGTTGCTCATACCTTTAAACTCTACCCTCCCCGGTTTGCTGATACATAAACCTTCCTCTTTAATCACTCTGTCTTTGATGAAAGCCGCATATAATTTTTCTTTCAGAAGGCCAAGCACAACTTTGCAAAAACGTCTTAAAGGAGAATCGAATGTTCAGTAAGATGACTGCTTGTGGCCTGTTCTACGTAGACGCTACGTTACCAATGAGTTTGATGGGACTTCTCACTAGTTACGCTGTAGTACTTCTACAGTTTGCTTTACTTTAAATATTACTTAGTTTTTGTCTGCAACTTCATCGGCGTGGAACCCGAATAAACCATAACCTATGACATCAGTTAATAGTGTAGCTTTCTATCAGTGTAAGAATCGTCGTGACGGCCCGGTGGTTAAGGCGCCCGCCTTTTATGCATGACGTTGTAGGTTCAAATCTGAGCACGTACCAATGTGACTTTTTCAATTCATATATACTTTCTAAAGTTAATCTTGGACATCACTGGCATTGGTGAAGGAAAACATCGTGAGGAAACTTGGACTTACTGTTCCACTCAAACCATGTCAGAGGCCCTTGAAGCGGTTTAGAAACTCTGACACTAGCTGTCAATACTCTGTGGGGTCTCTTACTGCTCACACGATAAAGAGAAATGGAGTGAAAGAATTTTTGTAATCAGACCAGTACATACAAACAAACTTTACCTCTATGTAATATTAGTATAGGTAACATCACATCTTCATCATAATTCGTTATTAAATTGAAGACTAAAATAAATTATATAAAAATAAATAAAAATAAAAAATAAATAAATAATAATAATAATAAATAAATGGAATAATAAAAAATAATAATAATATATAAATAATAATATATAAATAAAATAATAATAATAATATATTAATATTAATAATAATAATAATATATTAATATTTAATTATATATTTTATTATATTATTTTTTATTTTATTAATCATAATAATCATGGCATGTGAGCACACAATGTTGTAGAACGTCAATAAAATTATTTTGTGACATAAAAATTAAATGCTTTTTTAAATTTTCCACCATATTAAAACATAAAATGTTCAAACCTGTGAACAGCCAAAGGTTCTCACTTACCACACATTTGCACCCTTACTCAGTGTGAATGTAGCATATTTTTACATTTCGACCTAATTTTATACAGATTCCGTATATACAGGCATGAGACGTTAAATGTAGGCCTCTGCATGTTTCGTATGAGATGAAGCAGCGATCCATAGTGCCTTTAATACAGGTTAATTCCTAGCATGAACAGTCCCATAATAGGAAAAAAGCCCAACGAAAGACACAACAGAGCCCAGCGGGCCTTGTTTCGTCGTACGTCGGGCATCATCATCATAATATATCTGTATGTGATGTATTAACTTGTACTCAGTTTATTGTAATAAACAATATTATTCCTACATTCCATGCTCGTTTCATCGTCATTATCATAAATATTGGCACCAAATGTCAGTTTGATTGACATATGGTCGCTTAATATTAAATGCCATTTATAACTTGCCACTTAATTATTATTAACTTTCCTGTTTTTCATTTTATTCAACATCTAACCACTTACTGTAACAGACATGTTGGCGTGTTTCAAAAACTGTTTCAAAGTAAACAGAAACGATAAAGTACCAGCAGTGTCATCTAATGAAATTTTACAGAATAACATGATTGAAGAAGATTTACAATCAGTACTGAGGCCTTTGAATCTGATGCAAAGTCTTTTCTTGTGCGCGAAGTATTCTGTTCGTGACAACGTTGTCACTGCTAATAGTCATCATTACACCTACATCAGAGTGTTAAGCATGGTCGTTTATAGAAGTATCTGCCTGTACCGTGTCGTCACTTTCATCATCGAATCAAGTAAACAATGGCAGGGTTTTGACAGTTTTAGCTCTTGTTGGAACAATACTTTTGATTTCTTGGTTTACCTGATGGGAGATCTAACAAACACCGTCTCAAACATCATGCAGAGTTACTACAATATCTTGTTGGTCTTGAAAATCCAGCACGTGCTCAGAGTCATACAAATAGATGGCAAAGAACTTAGGGATTTCATTGTCTATAACTGGACTTGTGTTATCATCTTAAATATATTTTGTATTAGTTTCATCATTTCTTATTGCTTTATTTTTGATGATATAAATATCATCCATATTATATCGGCATATGTTACAATAGCGTTTGACATCAACATCATGTATGCTTTGTTGTTGTTAAAATTTCTGGAGAAATTGCTTTGTAAATGGATTGAAGACATCATAAATTCACGATACATTGATAATTTAGAAACGCATGAGCACTGGAATGTAATGTTTAATATTTACTTGAATATACAAGAGACATACACAATTATAGAGAAGACATTTCAATACATGGTAAGTCATCATCATCATCACCATATCAGCCTACGGCCGTCCACTGCTGAACGTAGGCCTCCCCCAAAGAGCGCCAACCATCCCGGTCTTGGGCAGCCCGCACCCATCCGCTACCCGCCACCTTCTTTAAATCGTCGGCCCACCGTACAGCAGGGCATCCCACACTACGTTTGCCTGAACGTGGTCTCCACTCTAAGACGTGTCTGCTCCACCAGCCGTCTGTATGGTAAATAAATAAATAAAAAATGCTCGTTTCATTTATCATTAGTTCTGAGTAGCAACTTTGTCGGTTCTTGATTATGTTTTGTCTTGACTAGCAATTCATTAGTGATCTACAACCTCAAAAATATCCTTTATATAATAATCTATATCTTAAAGCGATCGGAAAAAGCATTTCGTGTATTTTTGTCTATTGAACGCTCTTTTTTTATTTTCAGATTCTTTATTACACTGTATTTACAGCTTACATTAGTCTACGCAACGTGGGTTACGCTCTTTCTGTTAGAACTTCAATAGCAGCAGGTGTACCTAGAGTGAGTACCCAGTCAATTTCAAGACAGTTAAATTATTTCTCCAGGACTCGTCGAGCTTTATTTCCTCGACGCTTTTCTGGTGGTCTCCACTGTTGTTCTGGCTTTCAGGAGTTGCAGTGGGTGAGAACAGTGTGGCAGGGTGTCCCATAAAACCCAGTCAATGAGCAAGTACACAAATAAATCAAACCGCATATTACATACTTATAAACCGGCCGGTAAAAAATCTTTCGATATAATAATAATAATAATAAATATCTTGGGACAACTCACACACGGCTATCTGATCCCAAGCTAAGCAGAGCTTGTGTTATGGTAACCAGACAACTGATATACATACTTATATAATTTATAAATACATACATATTATAGATAAATCACACCCAGACACAGAACTAACAATCATGCTCATCACACAAAGTTTGTCCTGGGTGGGAATCGAACCCACGACCTCCGGCTTAGCAGTCAGGGCCACTAACCACTAGACCAACAGGCCCGTCAAATATGATATAGAAGACCAATGGAACCAGTTTATAGACTAAGCTTTACCGTAGATAAAATTGAAAATCATATGAATTCTGTATTGTTTCAGTTTGTCATGCTACCATTAGTAACTCAAATCTGGAATTGGAAGAACGTCATCATACTTACATCCTTGAGCGTGCAATGTGAGAGATTCTTTGCAGCAATGAGAGATGTTCAGAGTACCTGCGTAATACTTGGGATGACAGGAAACTGTTCTGGTAATAATATCTATAGCGACTTTCTTCGTCTTTCTTCGACTTCTTTCGACAGTCAACAGCTGCGGCTCACCAAAGAAATTATTCAAACCGTCACACTTACAAAAAGAAAGGTCAGGTGCGCAAAACTCGTAACCGGCGTGCTTGTATGACAAGATGTTTTAACGTGGATGAGGCAAAAAGAGTATGTAAGGATCGTAGCAGGTGGCGTTCTGTGGTTTCAGCCTACCCCCATGGGAAAAAGGCGTGACTTTAGTATGTATGTATGTCATACTTAGGAAATACAGAAAGATTATGATCAGTTTCCATTCTCGTTCAGCTCCTTTACGATAGTCAAGAACATGACATCAGCCACTGTCGTTGCTTGCTTGCTACACTAATGCGTTGAAGTATTTTGGTGTGACTTGTGAATTGCAAATTTATGATCGGTGAGCTTAAGTCCCGTGAGGTCTAGCCGACTGCTGTCAGCCAGTTGTCCTTGTACTAGTTTGGTCTAGGTTTGTGTTATCTTTTGTGTATACCATGCTACCCTAAAAGCGTTTGTCGCGATAGCAATATACCTAGCCGTGTCCATCATACTTTTGTCACATAAGAAGTGCTGTGATCCCGTTTCGGGATTCTGATCGGATAATGCTGAAAAGAGCAGATAGAGAATGGATTCATGGAAGCTTTGTGTATTTCCTAAGCAAACCAATTGGTCTAAACGTGCATTTATTTTTATTTTTACAGATAGCGTAAGAAGGGCTTTTAGGAACATTCAACGAGTACAGAAGGCATCATTCAAGAAAATGAGTGCATGCGGCTTTTTTAACATAGACGCTGAGCTACCTCTACAGTTCACAAGCTTTATCGTTTCTTACACTATTGTTATGTTACAATTTGTTTATCTATAATTTTAGCATTAAACGACCAGTGTTCTCGATGTCATTATTTGGTTTTGTTGTTAAGGTAATTGCTGTATTAAGTATCAAATGGGACAACCTTTAGGCAGACGTAACAAAGATTTTAATTACCGTATACCAGTATATGCTCTCCTATACTTCAAACCGGGTAATTACAAAAGCCCGGAGGTGTATTAAAAAAATAAAATAGACATAGAGTAAATCATTCAAAACGAGGTAGTTACTCAGAATTTGGCAGAGACACATAACAATGACAAGACATTTATGATAATTCTGTCTAGTTTATGCAGGAATGTAATAAACCTTCTCTTTTTAAACCGATAGGTTACCGAAAGGTATAAGAGGTATTATGATGATAATACCACCTTGTTATTACCTAATTGCTTCACTTTAATTTGAAAATTGACAACATGAGCCTCAATGATTAGATCAATACATACAGAATTATAATGTAGAGCGCAATCCTATTAAAACTTCATTGAACTTTATAAGTTCACTTCCATTCCATTTACAATTATTGAACAACCGACAGTTACCGCCGTCAAAATGTATAAGGTTTGTTCAATATTCAAAAAAGAAAAACCAAACACATCATTGGTTCCACAAGAAGTGTTACTACATAATCGTATAGAAAAAGATATTCAAAGAATGTTTTATCCTTTTAATTCACTGTTTTTTGTATTGTTCTCTTCAAAATATACTATACAAGATAACTATATTACTCCCAACGGGAAGTTACGGAATATTATGGCCTTCTTTAGTGTTTGTTTCGTTATTGTGACTTGTATTTATTTCATGTATTTCGATGAAGCTAGTGATAACTACACAAATGTCCACAGAAATATGATTGTATGGATGATCACTGCCTTCTCGTTTGTTTACATCAGTTTCGGCATTGTTATATTTTTTATTCTCAATATCGTTTTCAGTCAAAACAACATCTTGCTCATTGTTTTGATTCAGATTATACATAAAAGTATCGATTTTAGTAAGAATATCAGAAGTTTTATCGTTTGGAATTGGATCTCTGTTTTTATTGCTGTCGGAGTCAATGTCTTCATTTATTCCACACATATGTTAGCCTTCCATGCAGACTTTTTACATTTCGCAATGTATGTTTGCAATTTCATATACGCTGCTTTTGATGTAAACTGTGTGTATGCTATTCGTGTAATTATGTTGCTAACAAAATATCTCAATGAATGGATCAAAAAAATATTGAAACTGCATCATGAACAAGAAAATGAGAGATATTGTATTGAATTGTTTAACACTTACCAATATATTTTGGAAGCTTACAAGCAGTTTAAGAAGATATTTCAAGTATTGGTGAGTTTATTGGCTCGAAAATGGTATAGATACTTTATCTAAAGGTGGACCTAGATGAAAAAACTTTGACTGCAACATTTTCGAGTAGGTACTACATTCCTACCATGAGCTCTTACCGCAATCCAATTTAGGACTTAAACTGAACTGTTCTTCAAATTCGTATCAAGACGTCAATGTAACGATTCAATTTAGGCCATACCATTCTTCTTTCGATTATTTGGCTTTGGTCCCGTGACGTCCTTATAGCAGCAGGCTCAACTCAAACGCTCTACTGTCAATTCATTTAAAGTTAATATTTCTCTAACCTAAATGCGAATTGGACGTCATGCAGTTTAAGAACCTAAACTGAAATGTCTTACTTTTGAATCGTTTTTAATTGGATCATGGTAGGTCTACACTTAAAAAGCTGGCTGTTAAGTCATTCTAATCATCGAACGATTAGAATGACGAGCGTGTTGTGATACAAGATACAAAACATTCTATTGCTTTTCTTTTACAGATATTATATACCACGGTCAATGTATTCATTCGACATATAGGTTATTTGGAGATAAGACTACAAATGCTGAAAGATGCATCACACAACGAGGTAATTCTACCTATAAATAAATAAAAGCATACAGTAAGTATGTAGTGTGTCTGTATGCTGTGCATGAGGTCTTGGGTTTGATTCCCAGGTCGAGTACTGAAATCTAAATGTCAAGCATAATCATTCAGCTAGCAACATAGTTAGGAAAAGGCTAGCGAGGTTGACTGCATCGTTGATCTAGTAGTCGCAAAGCGCAACTGCTGAGCATGAGGTCTTAAGTTCAATTCCCGGGTCGGGAAAAGTGTTATTGAATTTTTCCATCAAGAATTTCTCAGTAGCAGCCGCGCAGTCTGGATTTGTGCCCGGTTGATGGCAATAGGCTCGCCCCCTATTACATTGGACTTAAAGCAAATGGCGGAATGTGGGTGTACTAATGGGCACCCCCCTGCCTGACTCTTCGGGGAGTACAGACGTAATGTTTTGTTTTAAAATAAACTTTTTTCAGCAAATTTTCCGGTCGCCTGTAATCGGATGTATAACAATTTTATGGATGATTAAGGATTTATTTCTAGTAATTATTCACAGTCTGGAATGCGAGAAGTTCTATAAAGCCCTTAGGGACGCTGAGACAACGTGCATACAGCTCATGAAGAACAAGAACTGTCCAAGTGAGTACAAGAGTTTTGGTAGATGCAGATTTTACAGCGCCCTATATTTTTAACCAACTTCCAAAAAAGGAGGAGGTTCTCAATTCTAAATAATAGCCCAAAAGCTAAAAAAAAATACTCTGGAATTACCAGTCGTTTCATTACTTAGCTTGGCACCGACTCCAAACAATTATTGTTAAATTTTAGTATAGGTTAATCGTAGATTAGGTTAGGTTTATTAATATAGGTAGGTTATAGTATTATTTTTATTTTAAAAAAATTATATTATTTAATTTTTTTATTTTTTTTATCAATGCACGACTGTCCATTAGCTTCTACTGGTTAATTCAAAACTGTCTTGCAGTCACCAATTCTGCCAAATCTAGCCCACAATTTCTCAATAAATAAATTAAATGGGGAAGGGTTATGCTCAGGGTCTCCGCGAGATCAAATGACAAGATCCATAGAAGAACTAAGGCAACCAACATAGCTCTCAAAACTGTGAAACTCAAGTGGCAGGGCACATAGCTCGTAGAGCAAACGGCCGTAAGAGGAGTGTTAAGGCTCACGAGTGGCGACCTCATACCGGAAGGTGCCATATGGAAAGGCCCCCCACGAGGTGGACTGACGATCTGGTCGTGGAAAACCGCTAGATGCGGACAGCGCATGATCGTTCATCGTAGCTATCTTGAGGGAAAGCATATGTCCAGCTGTGGACATCGTTCGGCTGATATTTATCTATAAGTTGTCACAATTACCACAGAATTTGGTATTCTAATGTAATGATATAGATATCGTGTTGCATTTTACAAAAATTGTATTTACTGTATATCTTACAGATGATCAAGCACGTCTCTGCAAGCAAGTGATACAGGCAAATCGCTCGTTCAGTAAGATGAGCGCGTGTGGCCTGTTCTACGTAGACGCTACACTACCTTTATGTTTGATGGGACTTCTCTCTAGCTACGTTATCATACTGTTGCAATTCGCCTTTCTGTGAAATAACTGCGAATTGTGGTTTTTGCTACAAATAGAGAAGAAATGTTCTGTTTTAGAAAACCAGTTTACATTTTCTACTAAAATATACAAAATCTATGGAGCAATGGCGTTTTGATATAAAAAATAAGTATGTCAATGGATGGGAGATGTCTGATACTCAATTGGAAGTTTTAATTTTCTAAGGCGATTAACACATGGCACCGCATGTCGCATGTCGCATTGTCGTGTCATGTCGCATTGGTCTCTATGAAATCCTTCGATGCCTTTGACAGTTGAAAAGCGCCTGTTTTTGTTAATAAATAAAATAAACATTTTGATGATTTAAAAGTTCTAATAAAATTGTATTATTTAATTTTGTTTTGCATTCTTTTTTTTTTTTTTTTGCCGACGACATCTGAGAATTACAATTACGATGAAAAGCTTTTACTATAATTAGAGTATCAACTTTAGCGTCAACATTTACAAAGGCATATTATAGATACATACAACACATTACTATAAGAACGCACTACTATATTGGTGTTTTTCTATATTCATAAGACTCTATAATTATTTTAAAACGGACCGGTAGCAGTGCTAACATGTGGAATAAGATTTCTAGAATATTCCAAAAAGGGAAAATTAAACCAAACTTGTCACTGTATCCACCAGAAGTATTACTCAATAATCGTATTGAAAAAGAAGTTCAAAAAATGTTTTATCCATTACACTGTCCACTCATTCTACTATTTTCTTCAAAATACACTTTACAAGATGACTATATTACTCCCAACGGGAAGCTGCGTACTGCTTTATCGTTCTTCAGTGTCTGTTATATTATTGTGATCTGTGTTTTTTACATGTTTTTCGATGAATCCAACGTTGACTACATTAATATCCATAGCGACACTATAATTTTGTTAACTGTTTTTACTTCTTATATTTACAACACTATCGGCATGGTAATGACGTTTGTGCTCAATATTGTGCATAGTCAGAGCAATATTTTGCTAATAGTAAACATTCAAGCTATACATACAAAATTAGGATTTAATAAGAGTTTCAAAAAATACATTTTTCTAAATTGGATCTCAGTTTTCCTAGTTTTTAGTATTAACATCTTTATATACGTCTCAAATCATAGAGGATCCAAATATAGTTTCTCTAATTTGCCAATTTTAATTCGTAACGTAATGCTTATAAAATTTGACATGGATTGTGTATACGCAATCCGTGTCATGATATTGTTAACAAAATACCTCAATGAATGGATGAAAACAATTTTGAAGTTGAAAAATGAACAAGAAAATGATGCATGTAGTGCGAAATTATTTCAGATTTATCAAAATATTCTTGTAGCTTACGATGTGTACAAAACAAATTTTCAAGCATTGGTAGGTACCGTCGAACAAGCTATTTGGTATACAAGCCAAAGCTGTGTTAAAATGGAACGCAACGGAAAGAAAGGGAAGTGTGTGTGCGCGAGAGAAAGATGAGTTATGATTACGGGACGACAGACGACGGAAGACGGGTGTGATTTTTTTTTAAATTTGCAAATAAAATAGTTGTCCAAATAGCTTGTTTGACTATACACTATAAGTATAAAAGTAAATGATTGCAGCCCGCCTTCTTATAATAATATTATTTTTCAGATACTCTATACAACGGTTGATGTATTTACTCGTAATTTATTTTTTTTGGAGACAATGTTACAAATGCTAGGAAATCAAACAAAATCACAAATCGAGGTATAAATAAAAAGTTTCTAAATTTGTCTATCCCTGTTGTCAATCTTAATCTAACTAAAACATAGTTATTTTTAACTAATGTAGACCCGCGACTTCATGTGAATGTCGGTTAACTTCGGGGTTTTATTTTTGGAGACAGAACCCTTATTCTTTTTTCAAAAAAATTTTTTTTCAAGCTACCTATCAAAATCGGTTTAGCCGTTTTAGAGATTAGCCGGAAAAAACTCTTTGCTAGTCTCCATTTTTCATAGCACGTAGTATATTTTTCTGATTTCAGCAAATAGAAAAAATTCAATCTCCGGAGATGATATCGGCGACGATTCTATGGATAATTAAAGATATTTTGCTAGTATTTATTCACAGTTTGCAATGTGAGAAATTCTATATAACTTTAGAGGAAGCTGAGACGGCTTGCATACAGCTTATACAGAACAAAAATTGTCCAAGTACGTCCCAAAAATTGGATTAAAATAATTGTTTATTTATACGTATAGTTGGCACCCGTGCGAAGCCAGGGCCGTTCGCTTATAGGTATATTGATATAACTTGATTTTGCAATTTGGCGATGCGGAAGGGTTTTGATGCCATTTTTTTATTTTAACATTAAGATCTGTATGTTGAACATTATTATCTATTGATAGCGAATTTAGCGTTTTCGTTTAAATTGTTTTCTTTTTTGTTACTGTTATTAGCATATTATGAACATTCGCAATCTAAAATAAATGATTTAATATTTGTTTGATAATTTTTACACGTTATATTCGACTGTGAATAAATTTTATTCCATGTTTTCTTACAGGTGATCAAGCACTTCTCTGCAAGAAAGTGCTTCAAGCAAATCGTTCGTTCAGTAAGATGAGCGCATGTGGCCTGTTCTACGTAGACGCTACACTTCCAATACATTTGATGGGACTTCTCACTAGCTACGTTATAATACTGTTGCAATTCGCTTTTCTGTGAAACAACAATGCGCCAAATATTCAATCTGCCTAGCCTTTCCCGAGTAGGTTGGGGTCGGCTTCCAGTCTAATCGTATGCAGATGAATACCAGTATTTTACATAAAACGACCCTCTATCTGACCTCCACAACCCAGTAACTGAGTAGTACCGTGATTCAAACATAAGTACTATCGAAATTTTAATGATATTTATGGTGAGCAACGAAAAGTCATGATGATAATAATACCAGCCTATTATTTTCCCCCTACAGAGTACCCTCTTCTCATTCAGAGAAGGCACAAGCATTGATAACAACACTTGCTCAAAGCTGTTTGATTTTAGAGCTAGGTTAATTAAGTCTAGGTTTTCTCAAGATGTCAGTGATGTCCAAGATAAACTTAGAAATGATGAAGTCAAAACCAAATACAAGATGGCAGCTACTAATACAAAGATGAATACGTGTATCGATTTTAGTCAAATAAAGCTGTAACAAGTCTCATTACTTTTATTACAACCTTATATATTTATCTTTTCAACCGCTTTTACTATAATTGAAATAACAAACTGTTCAACGTTAAAATAACTATCAACAATGATATTTTTATATTTATATACTTGATACGTGACGCCAGCACACCAGACAGTAGATGCTTGTTGCAAAATAGCTCCTAATACAACCGTATAAGATTTAGTAGTGTTTTCCTTAAAGCGGTATAGTCCGTACTTGTTCTTAGTACTCTTTACCGAACTTTAAATGTTAATATTATTGTTTCTAGTGCTTTTACTGTCATTTGAATGTCTTAGTACTTATCTATTCATTGTTTAGCATCCACATGTTTTGATAGGTCGGCTGGTAAACGTGTCAAGATGTGGCATAAAATTAAAAGAATATTCCAAGAAAAAAAGGTTAAACCAAACTTGAAGCTGTACCCACCAGAGGCGCTACTAAATAACCGTCTGGAAAAAGAAGTTCAGAAGATACTTTGCCCTCTAAACTGTCTACTTGTTGTAATGCTCTCATCAAAATATACTATTCAAGATAATTATATTACTCCTAACGGGAAGATACGAAACATTATATCGTTCTTGAGTGTGTGTTACATGTTTGTGATCTGCATATATTACATGTATTTCGATGAATCCAACATCAGTTACATTAACATCCGCAGTGATATTTGCAATTCTTTTATCACTTTCTTCTCATTCTGTTACTTTCAACTTGGCATGATTATTTGCTTCGTTATTAATATTGTTTATAGTCAAAACAATATCTTGCTTGTAGTGTTAATCCAAACTATACATAGAGGAATCGATTTTAGTAAGAGTGTACGAAATTTTATCATTTGTAATTGGATCTCAATTTTAATTTCTTTTGGTGTCAACAGCTTTATTTGGCTCTCGTTCCATGCGGGAAATAAATATAATGTGTACGATTGTGCAATGTTAATCCGTAATTACATGCTCACAAAGTTTGACTTGGATTGGATTTACGCGATTCGTGTCCTGACTCTGTTAACAAAATATCTCAATGAATGGATCAAACAAATCTTCAAGCTGAATGATGAACAACAAAATGATGCATGTTGCAACAAATTATTTAAGATTTACGAAAATATTCTGGAAGCGTACAAATTGTACAAGATTATTTTTCAAATATTGGTAGGTACAGTCAGCAAACCAGATAGGTATGCAGAGTCGTCAGATATAGTTGAAGTTTTCAAAGAAACCGATAGATTTTTGCGAATGTAATTTAATTCAAAACGTAGATAATGATCAGTTAATTAATTAAGTTAAGGTTCAGTCAAAGACATCCATCAGTTTCTAAGAAAACTTCAACTATAATAATATCTGACGACCCTGCATACCTATCTGTTTTGCTGTGTGTACATCCACTTATTTTCTGTATGTAAGTATAAGCTTCTAGCTCGCTGTCTCAAGAACTTTCTGCTTTACAGATATTATATACAACGGTCAATGTATTTACTCGAAATTTATGTTTTTTGGAGACTCTGTTAATAATGATAGAAACCCAAACAAGAAAACAAGCCGAGGTAATGTTCATATTCTGAAAGTGTGTTGATTTATTCACCATCTCGGCGTTCTCTTCCCTCACTAACGCCCGGGATCTCGGGAGCATACGCGCTTTCTGCGAGAGCTGTCATTCCCTGCCTCTATTATTAAGTGGGATAACCACCTCAAGCTAACTTTACCGATGAAGATCAGACTTTCAAAAACTTCTCTAGCTTTTTCTTCAAATAGGTCTTAACTACCTCGTTGGTCTTGTGGTCGTAAAGCGCGACTGCTTTGCATGATAAGGTCTTGGGTTCGATTCCCAGGTCGAGCAAAGTGTTATTGGGTTTTTTCATCAGGAATTCCTCAGTAGCAACCTTGGATTTGTGCCCGGTTAATGGCAATAGGCTCGCCCCCTATTACATGGGACTTAAACATAACTGGCGAAATGTGGGTGTACTAATCGGTACACATCTGCCTAACTCTTCGGGGATTACAGGCGTGATGTTATGTATGTAGTTCTTAGAAACAGTTTATGTTTTTATATAGGTACCTAATGTAAAAGAAATATTTTACTTTCAGCAGCTTGAGATGTTCCAGACCCCGATTGTTGCATCAGCGACCATTCTATGGATAATTAAAGATATATTACTGGTTATTTGGCACAGCGTGCAATGCGAGAAGTTCTATATAGCCGTTGAGGAAGCTAAGACGACGTGTATACTGCTTATGAAGAACAAGAACTGCCAAAGTAAGTTAGATTTCTATTGCGTTATTTACAAGGAAATTATTTGTGATCTCTAGAAGTCGATCGGATTACAAAAACTCGTTCACTGGTAGAAAGCTACACTATAGTCGATTGATAAAGGACTTAGGACATTGTTTGACTTCCAAAGACTACCTAAAAAATAGCAGCAGAAGTTAGTATCAAAATATGTATTTAGGTTGTCAGGCTTAGATGAAAATAAATGTATGTTGTTTTAGTACTTAGGTACTTTGCTAATAAAGACCTATCCTCAGCGGGGTCAAACCAAACGACAATCCTGGATCCACCACTGGGCAATGACATAATCTGTTTCGAATCTAACTCTCCACAATTTATTACGTTTTACTTACAGATGACCAAGCGCATCTTTGCAAGAAAGTGCTACAAGCAAATCGCTCGTTCAGTAAGATGAGCGCGTGTGGCCTTTTCTATATCGACGCTACACTACCTATATGTTTGATGGGACTTCTCACTAGCTACGTTGTCATACTGTTGCAATTCGCTTTTCTGTGAAACAACTAAATAAATAAGTTAAAAAAATATATTTTTGAAAGCAAGCTTTTACAATTTAGTTTTACGTTGGTATTCTTCTCAGCAAACTCTGTCATTTTATAACTAGTCCGCTATCATAGCTGGTCTGGCAAATGTCGGCTGTTGGTATTATGGACCATTCATATGCACACGCACAACTTTATAATCATACTAGTTTTTGCCTGCAATTATCTAGCAGTATGCTTTACGACCTTATCACGTCTGCCGGGGTTGCGGGACGTCTTAACAGGATACCGTGGCCCCGGAACGTATAGGGCAACAGAAGGAACAGAGTGGTTTTTTAGTCAGTAAAAGTCTGACAGTCCCTTCCGCCCAACCCAGGGCGGAAGGAGTCATTTGATGATTTTTACCACCTAATAATATAATATAATAATATAATTACCTACCAAATCCCCCCTCCCCTCCTACCTATGTTCTTGTGTAATGCTTTCACTATAATTGAGCTGTCAACTTATGTGTCACTTTCATAATAATATAACTATGAATAATATGACAAGTCTATTTTATGTATGGATACATCCAATATTATTACAACGCAATATTAGTTTATAGTTTATTTATTTATTTATTTATTTAAACTTTATGCACATGTAAAAAATACACTGTACAAAGGCGGACTTAATGCCTTGGGCATTTTCTACCAGTCTACCTTAGGGTGATGCAGAGACAAAACGTAGTAGGTGCAGAAAATACAGAAAAATTTCGATATTAAAATATAAAAAAATATAAAAATAAATACATATATACATACATACAAACAAAATATATAGGGTAGAGAGAGATAAAAAATAAATAGGTGGTGAAGTACGACAAATTAATTGTGGGACGAGTCTGCCAACTTCTTACGTAAGTGTTCGCGAACTTTTACCTTAAAAGTGAACCGACTGGTGGCCATCCTGATATTCTGAGGGAGTTCATTCCATAAGAAAACCGCCTGGACTAGAAAAGAAGATTTGAGAAAACCAGAGCGGTGGGAAGGACATCGCAGAATACGATTATTAGAGGAACGAAGATTCTTGGTGTGCGCAGAGCATAAATATTGAAAGTGAGAAGTCAGGTAAGAAGGAGAACTAGGTTTTTCAAGGAGAGAAAATAAGGTTGTCAAAGCCCTTAACGCTCTGCACTGTCTGATGGGAAACCATTTTAAGAGTAATCGATGTGCGGACACATGATCATACTTACGGAGATTGAATACGAATCGAATGCAGTTATTAAGAAGTCGGTCTAATTTATTGAGAAGATCTGCATTCAGGTCATAGTAACACACATCACCATAATCAAGTATGGGGAAGATAAGCGACTGAACCAGCATAGCCTTAATGTGTGATGGGAGAACATTTTTCAACCTATAAAGCTTATAGTTCTCTATTGGTCGTTCAATAATCATTCAAGGTTAGGCTGCAAACGTCTACAACATGTCTTTTAAATTTTTTACAATTTTCAGAAAGAAAATTAATGAACCAATCTTTTCAATGACTCTACCAGTAGTATTGCTAAATAATCGTTTAGAAAAAGAAGTTCAAAAAATGATTTATCCTCTAAATTGTCTTCTACCTCTACTGTTTGCTCCCAAATATACTATAAGAGATAATTTTATATCTCCCAACGGAAAACTATGGAACATTTTGTCTTTCTTGAGTGTGTGCTATGTTATTATAGTCTCCATTTATTACATGCATTTAGATAATATCTGTGAGAGAAGTATTGTCATATTGCTTATTTCTTATTTCATTTACTTTCATTTTTGTTTCGGTATAGTCATGATTTTTATTCTTAATGTCGTGAACAGTCGTAACGAAATCTCGCTCATAGTAATTCTCCAAGTTATACATAAAAATATCGATTTTAGTAAGAGTGTCAAGAGCTATATTATTTGGAATTGGATCTCAGTTATAATTACTTTTAGTGTTAACTTTTTTACTTACTTCGCATTCTATAAAGGGTTTCATTCAAATTTTGCTGACTTTACGATGTTACTTCGGAACTTACTGCTTACCATATTTGACATGAATTATGCTTATGCTATTCGCGTTTTAATACTGTTAACTAAATATATGAATGTATGGATCAATAAAATCCTGAATCTGAATGATGAACAAGAAAACGATGACTGCATCACATTATTTAATATATATCAAAATATTCAGGAGGCTTTCAAATTGCACAAGAAAATTTTTCATATACAGGTACCTACATTTTCTAAAATTTTTCTTCAACAAATATGTACAACATTTCGTACCAAAATATTGTTTCCACAATCTTAGTTCTTTCATTTACGTTTACATTCTACTACAATGTCAATTACGTTAAAATCTAGTCACAATCTCATCTCGAGGACAATCAATGTCCAAATAATTAATGTCAATTAGAGGCATTTTTGACAGACTGAGACTGGGATTAAATTGCGACCGTTCCTAAAAGTTAGTAGAATTATTACCCCCGATAACATGGATTCAGTACTTAAATAATGAATGGAGAATCAAGAATCATGATCTGAATCTATAAGTAGTACCTAAAAGTTTGCTTTTGATGTACTTGCACTAGGTATATGTTTTCTAATTACCTACATTATCTTTCACAGATATTATATACTACAGTCAATGTATTTACTCGCAATTTGTGTTACTTGGAGATGCGATTACTAGCGCAAACAGAAAAATCAGAGGTAAATTTTTTTTTCAGGAATTACCCACGGTCAGTCCAATTACTGTGGGCTCATTTTATAGCAATAGCCTTTTCTTGTACCTCTTTATTTAGAGTAGGCCTATATATCGTCCTTCTCTGTATGAATACAGAGGGAACATTTAATGTTCCTTTTGTATGAATAGGTACATTACATGAATACAATACATTGATTACCGGTTTCTAATAACTTATTTGTACCTGCCAAATCGTGTGTGTGTACCTATACTTTGTTGTATTTTTTGATTCATGAAAGCATATTAATCGATGTACACCAAGTAGGCAGTTCTAGAAACTTTTAGGAACAATCGCTATATAATCTGTCTCTAAAAATCGCAGTACCTACCTACCTAATTTACCTTCATTTTTTTTTATTATTGTCTTTGAGATGATATTGTGACTCGATTTTAAACGTTTTTAATTATATGAATTGGACTTCAGATATCTCTCTCATCAGTTCAAGACATCTTGTTTTTCAGACTGATCGAACCGAAGTTTTGTTAAATCCGGTGGTTACATTGGCAATATTTCTATGGATAATTAAGGATATAGTACTAGTAAATTATCATAGCTTACAATGCGAGAAATTCTATATAGCTATTGAAGAAGCTGAGTCAGCGTGTATACAGCTTATGAAAAACAAGAACTGCCCTAGTACGTATGAAAGATTTCAATTTTATGATCGGTGTATTTTGTTTTGTTGTTGATTATTTAATTGATGATAAACATGTGTGTGTGAGAGAAGGGATGATGGCGGAGATGATGAAAGATTGAAGATTTTGTAGACACCTGTAAAAAGTAATAACATACATAACACCACGCCTGTAATCCCCGAAGGGTTAGGCAGAGGTGTACCCATTAGTACACCCACATTTCGCCAGTTATGTTTAAGACCTTTGTAATAGGGGGCGAGCCTAAAAAAGAAGTAAATGGCTCACTAATGTTTTACCAAAACACCATTGACAAATTTTCGATTTATTCTTCGTTCGGCCCACTGAGTTTCGTCCTACATAAAAAAATCCTGGTTCGTCCTAAACAATATGCTTCCTTCGTCCCAAATTATAATTTTAAATATTTTATTCTTGGTTCGTCCTATTTTATATTCCTTCTACGGCCCATATTTTTTTTTGTTTAAGCTTAACTTACTTTTATATACAATCTGCAAAAAAAAAAGTTAAATATATCTTTTAGTTTAGTTTACTGTTGATTAAATTTTTAGTTTATGAACGCTGTTTTTTTAAATGCTTGTTTTATACATGATTGTTAGTAGGTAATAATCACAATTTTTTCGACTTTTTGTTAGTACTTTTTACTAGGTACCAGGAATGCAGAAATTACCTGGAACTAGATCCTTAAGCGACTTACTACTTAGCTCGATAATGGTTAAAATACAGGTTTTGAAATTGAATTATTTATTGTTTTAAAAAGTACCAGGGTGACAGAAATGAACAGAAGGTAGTCCCCTAAACGATCTCAATAGAAAGGACAACAAACATTTAACTCACATACAGAAATAGCCAGACCCGAAACAACTACTTATCTGTAGATCAGTATTTGACGCTTTTTTGTTTGTTGACCGTACCTTTAAAGTAGGTACTTGTAATTTGGGACGAAGCACCACTTCAATAGTCATATGGGACGAACTAAGATTTTGTTTGGAATGTGGGACAAAACTTCGGGACGAACGAAGAATAAATCAAATTTTCAGTTGACAACCAACGTTTCGTACCTATACTATTTATTTAACAAACAACTTATTCCGCAAATGTTTTATTTTATAAACACTCGCTTTACAAATATTTATTTGGCAAATGCTTCTCTTTACAAATGTCCCAGATTTCTGTTTTATGATTTCTTACAGATGGTCAAGTGCGCCTTTGCAAAAAGGTACTCCAGACAAATCGAACGTTCAGTAAGATGACCGCGTGTGGCTTGTTCTACGTGGACGCTAGGCTACCAATGTATTCCATGGGACTTCTTGTCAGCTACGTTATCATTCTGTTGCAATTCGCTTTTCTATGAATTAACTTCTTTCTGGCAATAAATAAGATTTGACGGAACTGTTTGACATAAATTACTGGCCCTAAACATACAAGGGCTGCCTAACGGCGGCGCTATAAAATGCTTGATGGGGCTTATAACGAGATACGTTCATATAATGACTATGATAGAATTTATTTTAATATATAACATCACGCCTGTAATCCCCGAAGGGTTAGGCAGAGGTGTACCCATTAGTACACCCACATTTCGCCAGTTATGTTTTGTTAGTCCCACGTAATAGGGCCGAGCCTATTGTCATCAATGAGCATGGCAGTTGAGAGCTTGTCATGCTCACTCAAATGTCTCGCTGATGGTGGCGCGTGTGTTGGATCATTTGGTTCCCTCCATGATAGTTGAGCTAGGTGGTGCTGATCCATGCGTCATGCTCGTGAACGGGTGCTGTCAGTTGGGATTGGTCATCTCTTAACTGCTATGGCTTACATCTTTATTTTTATTATTTTTTACTACGGTTTTAGATTTATCTTCATTGTGATCACATGTAGAATCAACAAAAATTATGTAACCAGGATTTTGTAAAAACCTAATTTAAAAGAGTGCCGTGAAGTTTCTTGCTCGTTCTTCTCCATAGAGGCCTACCTCCGTTTTGGAACGAGCAACTAGCTTCAACTTTCGGACTAACCGACAGACTCCTTGATAATTCAAAAGTGCCTGTAATTGGTCTAATTGAAATAAATGTTTTGACTTTGACTTTGACATCAACCGGGCACAAATACAGACTCCGAGGCTGCTACTGAGAAATTCCTGAGGGAAAAAGCCAATAACACTTTACCCGACCTGGAAATCGAACCCAAGACCTCATGCACAGCAGTCACGCTTGCGACCACTAGACCAACGAGGCTGTCAAATTTATTTTAATAACAGACGAAAAATTTGGTATAACCCTAATGTATACACTGCAGTGTCTATTGTAGTTTCTACTACGAGAAGATTGAATAAAAAAAGTACATCATTGTTTTTTTTTTATTATAAAATTAAATAATCACAATCAAAATGGACACCAATAAATAGGACGTTACAATCATAATTATTTTCACATAGATACCTAAAAACTTAATATACGTATGGTCGCATTTTTAACGTTGATTTTTGAAGAATTCGAATTCGTGGAAGGAAATCGCAGCGTTAAAAAGCGCCCGTCAAATCGTAAATTAAGACCTATACTTGAGCCATTATCAATGTGCGAACTGAGTCATAAAACATTTTATCTGACCTCTTGCTTACACTTACAGGCCTAATGGTAAACAGTAAAAAGCATACATTTTACTTGAAAACCTTAAATTGGGGTAACGCGTACAAGAAAAAAAATGGAATAATTTCACGATCACTTTAAGTCATGCCACAGAAGAACTCAGATACATTTTGGCCTATGCTTGAGCCCTTTAGCCCCCCCCCCTCGGATCGCTACTGATTTTTAATTATTTATGACTCAGTTCACGCGTTTGTATTCATAGTATAGTATAGTATAGTATTCATAGTACTAATAGTTGTGTTGCTGTAGCTGCTGTGAGCGACATGTCACGTGCAACAAAAGCATGGTGCTCAAATTGTATACAATGACTACTGGTTGTTAATTTTAAATACACTCATACATGCTAAATGCATACTTACAAATTTTTTAAGTTGCTATCTATATACCTGACATACTGCTACATAAAAGAATCCTTTTTAATGTCTACCAACAGTATAAAAGAAGTAAAGAAGTGTTCTATGGCTGTGATGCAGATTGACAACAGAAAAAAAAATCTACAATGTATGTCTAGACCAGGTTGTAACTGGTGGTCCTTAAATGCATCAGAATATGGTTGAGATTCCTACAACAGAAACGAAAAGATTTTCTTTAATCATAGCTACAATTAAACCACCATTTTATAAAAAAAAACTGTATTTTATGAGTATGTTGCTATAGAGATAGACACAGACATTAGACAGCTTAATAAAAAACAAAAACACATAGACAGTAGACAAATAGAGACTTCAATCTTTACAACAAGCCTCTTTTTGCATCTGAGGCTTTAATAAAACATAATTCGAATGAATTTTAGGTAGATCCAAGAAAAATATATTTTTTAAGTAAGTATTCTGTTTGGAGTTTCATGTCTATTCTTAGAAATTACCTCATTTATTAACTAGATTTAACTATATGATATTTTTCTATTGTAAATGGCATCCAAGTGCCTTTTAATGGTCTAATTAAAATAAATAATTTGACTTGTAATTGTTTTAATTATTATTTTTTCCCACAATTATTTTAAAATGGCTTCTATAATACCAAATGAAAATCAAGAAAAGAGCTAAAAAAATACCAACATCACCAACCAATAAGAACTGGACAAACCTACTAGTCACGTCTGTATGAGGAGATATTATTATTCTTTTCTATCAATCAGGCATAAAATAATTACTAATGTCTTAAAAAAATTGTATTACCCTAAGAACATAAAAATTAAGCACTATTGCAATCTGCTAGTATGTGTCAATGATTACCTTCTAACTGGATATTTTTAATTGAGCATTATAATATTTAATTGTCGGCCCAATCAACAGTATAGTTATAATAACATACAATACAATATAATATAAATTTAAACTAACTACATAATCACATAGATTACAATAAAAACAGGTCTGTTTTCTCTGGATACCATTTCAGAGAATACAGAACACTATAGGTCTATATCTGCCTACCCAAGCAGATGTACCTATAAGAACAGTAATAAAAAAAACAACCCTTTCCTTGCAGTCGGGTAATAATAATAACAAATGCAAACCTGCATTTTAAATAACCAACATAATAAAACCAAACAAATTAAAAAATCTAATAACAGTAGGCCAATTCCCATAATTGAAAACATTTAAAATCTAATCTAATCTCAGCAACAATTCAAGAACTTGTTAATAAAGTAACCAAAATTTGAAAATAGACATTGAGATTAGATTGGGTTAAAAAAATACGAGAATTGTCCCCCAAACTCAAGAAATTCAAATAACAAAAAAAATCTATGCAAATCAAATCAAACCCACTCTAGTAAGCAAAGGGCTTAAGTCCTAATTAACAAATAACATTATATTTACGTATAGGTATTAAATTAACCTAGTATTCTTGTAGTAGTACTATGATAATTTACATATCTATTCTAGTCCTACATAAAATATATAATAAAAAGCTGCTAGTATCATAACTAGGAATGATGATATTGGAACCCAATACCTTTTCAAGAAACCTCTGTCATTCTTCCCCACAACCATCTTCTTCTCCTTATATTTCTTCTTCTTACCACTCAATTTCCACTCATACTCAGCTAATTCTTTACGATTCTTCTCTTCCTCTAACTCTTTCAATCTCTGCTTCTCTTTCTCCTGCTCTATTCTAGCAGCAGCCTTCTTAGCTTCACATGTTTCATCACATAATATCTTAGTTTCTCCATTTCTTACAGAGTTGCAAGGAGCTTCCTTCTTCACATTACCACATGGGCAGTATACTTTAGTCTTCTTAGTGCATACTTGGTTACCGCATGCTCCTGAATGACATGTGTTCCGGCAGCGGTGACCACAGTCTAAATTCTTAGGACATTGTTGCTTGCATGAGAGCATTTCTTCGGTAGCTGTGGATAATTCCCGGCAACGCTTGTAAATCTCTGTTAAGCCGCAGTGACAGGCTACGCGATCTAGAATCTCACACGGGCGGCATGGGCCTGGATGGCATGCTCCAATAGAACATTTATGGTTACACTTTTCGGGACGCTGAACTGAACATTCTCTGTTACATTGCTTACAACTGGAAGGAACATTGGGGTATTCAGGAACAGGGCTATAAAGATGACAGAGTAGAGTGCACTTATGATTTCCACAAGCCAATGGCCGTCCACATTCTCTTCCGCAAGGCCTCCGCGTAGCATTGTGACATGGTTGGTTGTCTGTCTCGTGCTCTCCGAAGCAAACCATTGGTACGGGTGTGTCACATGGAGGACAATCTAAGGTCATTATCTTGGTCTTTGGTGGTTGCACTTCCCATGGTGTGGCCGGTTTCTCAACCTGTTTGAACAATACTGCAACATACTCATGGCATACCGCTTTACATTTGTGACTACACTTAGGATACTGCTTGTCACAGATAGCTTTGCATGGAGGACAATCACCAAAATGACAGGAATGTTTGTTTTCTTCACTGTGACCACACTTGTATTTAATTTTACATGGCAAGTTGCACTTTGGTGGTTTTGTATGCCGTTCCCGTCCACAAGCTACTCTTACAAATGTTTCTTTGCATCTGCAAGTTACTTTTGATTCTAAAGGACATGGGTAGCAAGGTCCTCGATGACAGATATTTGTGCATTTATGCCGACCACACTGAAGGCCTTTATCACAAATTTTCTCACAAGGAGGGCAGTTGCCGTTGCAGCACTTTCTTCCACAGCCATGTTTGCCGCATAGTCTTATCCCTCTACATTTTGTTTCACATTTAAAGTCTTTGCTACATGGTAGAGACCTTGTGTGTGTTGAACAGTGGCATTTCTTCTCAACAAGAACTTGGCAAGGTGGACAGTTACCATTATGGCATTTTTCTGGACATTTGTGATCACAACCTCTATGCTTTTTACCACATGTGCCTAGGCAGGTTTCCATGACATCAGGACATTGGACAAAGCGCTGGTTGGCACCGCAGGGACATGATAACATTCCTGAATTGGGACACTCTCCACAGTCACCCCAATGACATATTTTCTCACAATTATGATAGCTACATGAAAATAATTTATTGCATGGCCTCTTGCAGTGCCAGAATGGATCACTGCATGTTCTTTTAGCTTTTTCAGAACCACATTGACATGGCTGAATACTGGTGTAGCTGCATGGGGGACATTCACCTGCGTGACAGACATTTTCACAATAATGAGTATTACACAAAAGAGGTTTCTTGCATAATTGGCCACAGGACCACCTCGCAGCACTACATCTCACTTTCTTACGCTCCTTCTCACAAAAACATATCCCATTTACAGTCTGTGGGCATGGCGGGCAGGGACCAGGGTGACATAGGAGCAAGCACTTATGTTCACAATTGTCACCAGTAGACAATCGTTTTCCACAGATCTCTCCACAAGTGTGAGGTATAAGCCAAGGATGGTGTTGAGGGTCATCAGTTTTTCCGCAGAAACAACGATATTTTCGCGGTATTTGTTCCTTAGTGTAAGAGTTCCGGCATTTAGGGCAGCACCATTCGATTTTTTGTCGTTTCATTACAGCTATTGGGCCCGTACTTTCTTCGCTGCGCAAGCTTATACTGTCGTTTGCCCATTTTTGTATACAAGACAGGTGGAAGTATGAAAAGCAATGATCGCAGGTCCATATAGGGTGAGATTTTTTCATCGACCCTATGCATATGAGGCAGGTTACAGAGCGACCGCTTATGGCTTCTTCGAGGAGGTTTTTAGTCCTGTTGAGCATGCTAGTGTCTCCGCCGCCTCGCCAGTAGCTCTGAAATATGCTTACCAGGATGCTAGACTCGTAAGGATCCTCGTCTTCAGACGACGACAGTTCCTTCATGTCATTTAGATGTTTCTGGACGTTTTGCTGCAATTTAGCAGCTGCATCTCTGTATCTACGCGCCATGGTTATTATTGCGTAAACTTGTAGAGTAAAGTTAGCGTATTTTCACTTTTCCGGTGAAATAGAAATATGCAGAAAGAAAATATCAAATTATAACAGACATGTTTTTTTTTTGTTCCTTTTGCACAAACGACATCTATATTCCAACCAATCAGGCGGATGACGTTGACGTTTGGAAAATATGTGTCAAACGTTTGGGACACGTCGAGGTTTTTGTACGAAATAAATATTTCCAATAATACGCACACTAATTACTTTCTAGAATATTATATTATTACGCTCCTTTATCATGTGAATCATAACAAATTATAATTATTAGCAATACCAAAATAAATATTAATAAATTATTTATAATAAACCACCAACAGAGCTCTTCTTGGGCTCTGTATTTATTTTTTGTGCTGGTAACTTTATAAGAATAACTGAAAAAAAAAAGAAGCGATGTCTATGTTTTTATTCTTTATTCTTTCCAATTTCACCGATTTCCATTATCTGAAACTTTGTCTTTAATTCAATATTTATTTGTGAGTTTGGAGTTTACAAAATGTGGAGTGTTCGAATTATCTTTGCAAAAAATGGCGGGCTCATCAAAATTCGCTACTCGACAATAGATGGCGCTTGGAGGTAGTTTTTAACTCATGCATAATTCTAAACAATATTTATGGATTAAAATTAAAAACAGCGTACACATAAATAACGTAGGCAAATGATATTTATTGTACTAGTATTACTAAGAACGTTAACAAATTATAATTTTTAGTATTCTTATTTATTTATTTATTATATTTGGGACAACAAACAGTAGTACAATATAAACAATGCGATGCGATTCTTGTGTGATAAAGTGAGTACCTAAACCTAGTGAGTAGATACTTATTTACATTATTATCGTATTTAGTAAAAAAAATAGACATTCTATTCTTTTTTACATAGGTATTATATTCTGCTTGATAAGGAAATCGTTGCGCTTATTCCAGTTCGGCGCCTGTTTCACTCTTGGTGGAGTAAATATATCCAACATTGTTTTCTGATATCGATGGCTGACCTCAAATTCAATTCTCGGATAATCTTTACCAGTCTTTACCATAATTTTATTATGTACTCAACGTATCTTAGTACTAACAATGATGTTTGTTTTTTCCAGAGTCACCACAAACAAAAGACTACGGTCTTTTTAAACATTTTCAATAAGGATTATGTACTACTATACCTACATGAATGAAACTTGTCAACTAGGGAACTAGGTAGGTATGTACCTACTTAGTAGTATTTCCAGTTAAGCAAATCGGTACGTATTTTTTTTAGTAAAAAAATCGGGACACAAACTAAGAAGTTTATAATTTTCCTATTATTTATAATTATATTCTTGTACATTTATCTGCTTTTAAAGATCTTGATTCCCGTTTCCAAGGCGAGTGAAACGAACCCACAGCCTCGTGCACGAGAATCGGGTGCCTTAACCACTGGGACATCACGACATTCGATGGGTAAGTCCCAATTAGCTTTTTCCATTTTAAATGTACTTTCCAAGTTTATCTTGGACATCACTATCATCGGTGAAAACATAGTGAGGTAACAATCTCTAATCCACTTTGAGCAAACATGGTGATCCATGCTCGTGCCTTCTCTGTAGGAGAAGCCTTTGCCCTGCAGTGGGGCCACAAGGGATGGGTATTATCCTATTACGGATACGGGACGTTTAGATTTTTAATTGTAAGTATAATTTAAATAAGACAACATAAGTTACAATTAGACGTTTATTTATAAATCATTCAAGTTACAATCGAGCTACATTAAGTTTTTCATCAAAATATCAACTAAAATATTACAAGGGCATTACGCAGTCCTTAGCTGCTAATTTTGATATCAAATCACAACAACACTCGACACTGTAGTTATCCAATAAGCATTAAAAATTAGGAATCCACTAAAATTACATAAAAAATTAAATTAAAAATATTATGCACAGATATTTTCAATATCTTATTAGTAATAAAAGCATTTTACGTAATGACTAAAAAAATAAGAAAATGGTAACATTACTGAATATAAAGACAGTGGTCCATGGCACTGTGAAGTAACCACTAGATTATTATTATGTTATTTTATTAATAGTTCATCGACTGTAGCACCATTGGCTCGTGAAAAGATAAATTTTTACCAACGAAACTGCTAGTACTAACAAAAAACCGTAAAAGTGTCCTAATTATTATCACTGCAAGTATTTTTACATGCACTTGATAACAAGCAAGGCTTTATCGTAAGTATATATTTACTTTGTATTCAGAGATTTAGTTGACTAAACTCACAGCAAGTCGACTTAATGCACATGTTTATACAGTGCAAGTTGTTATAGACAACTTTCGATAACAATGGATTAGCTGATAAACAAGAGAATATTTAGAAGCGCCTGATCACGCGTTAGTAGTTGAGAGTATGGCACTCATTGTCTTATTATTTTGAAGAAATATTTAGACCAGGATAAAATTACAAAAAAAAATATGTGTCTGTAATTTACAATCAATAATTTTAAAATATCGTTCAATCAAATCGAATAAAAAGTTAATCGATTCTAATAGTAGAATATTGTTAACGTACTCTAGTATTTACTTCTGGTTTTTTATTTTTACTCGACAATTTGAACCAGCCTGCTTTTTTATTATTATCTTTCGGCATCGATATTGATCTTGAAACCCTTTCTCGATCACTTTCCCGAGTTATCAACTCGCTAGACTGACTTTTCTTGCCATCTCGAGGGACTGACTTTCGGGGCGTGGTGTTGCTAGTATCCTTAATTCTTTTATCGGATTTTTTGTATAGTGTTGTACTAGAGCTGGTTAGCCGATTATTTTGTGGTCGTCGAGTCAGTGTTGTCTGACTGTACGACTTATTTTTTTGTAGTGTTGCGGGTTTGTCTTCAGTTAGTGTTTTTGTTGAGGATGCCTTTTTAATGATTTCTTTGGGCTTGGATTTCCTCGCTCGCTGTGCGTAGTGAACGTCATGTTGGTCGTTATAATGTTTCGGGGTCCAGGGGGCGAATATTGAGAAGCTCTTCGTGGTGCTCCGAACTTGGAGGTTGGAAGAGTTGACTGAGGAGACATCGTCGCGGGAGCGGTTGCGCGTGACGCGGCCCGGATTTGGGATGTCACCAACTGAAATGATAATGAAATGGAGTTTAATTACTGAAGTCCCACGTAATGAGACACAATTGGTTTTCTATTGTTCTGTCTTATATATTTTTTTGAATATACTCTCTAGTCTTATGATTTGTAGAAAAGTTGAAAAGAAAAACTTTAAACAGGTTTCTACGCTCATCAGTCGCGCTTACAACCACGAGACTTACGGAGCAGTTGATTTTTTTTTCGTTTGCCTTCAGCATTACCAGTTATTGTTTGGAAATGTCGTAACTTACCCGTAGTAGCATGTAGGTAGACAACGCTGCGTTGTGATTGGTGGCTGGAGTCGCCTTCAGTGCTACTCTCACCGGAGTTGGTGACTGGTGTCCTGCGGCGGTTCCTGCAATAAGATTTACATATGTTTTATCCGTTCCTGGTACCTACTTATGAGGCGACATCAATCGCACTAAATCGTAGACAGATGTTTCCTACTTCGCATTATAAGTTCTTTCACACATACCTCTAAACTTGGAATGCAGTTAGTAATAGTCATACAGGAAAAGTGTGTCAACATAAAAGAAAAGAATGCTGGCAGTCCGCAAGTTTTTAACACCACAATCAGTCTCTGAGTGTCTTAAGCATGACTATATCACACAGAATACTGTACATTGCAAAGAATCAAATCAAAAACTTCCTTGCCTGCATACCAAACTTTTCGTTACAGTTAATTCATAGGACATTTAAAAAAACTACTCACTTCATATCTCTGCTAAGCTCCTGCTTGCTGCCTCTCAATTCAGAAGAACTTCCTCTATCATCGTTCCTTCTCCTCACATCTCCTTTAGACCCCTTCAAAGTTTTTGAACTGCTATGACTCCTAGACCTCTCGTACGGACTGATAGGCGGCTTTGCATTCACTTTCCTATCAAACTGGCTTTCGTTCTCCGAATTACTTTGTATTTCAGATATGTTCTGAAGGTTTCGTTTGTATACCTTGCCGTTTGGCGATTCGCTTTTCTCATCCCTGTGTAGATTTGATAGCGAGAAGCTTTTGTTCGTCAGCTCACTGCGGTCCACCTCATCAAGGCCTGTGCTTGAATTTGAGATGGTTTTCCGCAGTGTTCCATGTTTTGTGTGAGTGTACCGTTTCGTTTCCGTCGAGGGCTTCACGTTTGCGTCTGAGTCAGGATCTGTGTCTCCAAAGAAGCGAAGGTTCTTTGCTGGTGAGGTTAAAGGTTTAGCGGGTTTTGGGTAGTTCTTGCGCGGTGCCTCGTCTTCTGTTGTTATAATGCTCTCTTTTTCGACCTGAAAGTACACAATTTTGAATTGTTTAAGTATAGCGGCTGTCGCAGTTATTGTGTCATGTAGAGAAAACGACTTATATTATAAAGCGCATATCAACGAACAATTATATTAGCCACTAGCCCACTAGATTATTATGAATGTCAATTATCACGTGTTTTATTATTCATGTGCGGATCCCTAATAATTTTTTCTAAAATAAAAGTAGTGAAAATTACTCCTTATAACATTAGCTATCTATCAATGGAAGTTCCATTTATATCGGTTTAGCCGTTTCGAAGACTAAGCGATACAAATAGAAATTTTTTATTTCGTGTAAATACCGTGTATATTTTTTACATTTTTTTTTTATTATATTTTTCACGGTATTATATTTTTTTTTGTAAAAATCTATTATCTTGAGATTATGATAGATACCTTAGTATTCTTTCCCTTCTTCCTAGTAAGCCTATCCAAGGACTTGAACCAGTTCCCGCTCGCCGGGGGTGTGGGAGCAGTCTGTCTGCGCGGGGGGGAGGGCGTAGGGCTTGGAGTGGCTAGCCTGCGTCTCTCGCGATATCGTTCAGCCTGGAAAGATTTTGTCAGGTTTAGTGGAATTACTTGATTGATATTCTAAATTGAATGTTGCCTGTTCTCGCAAGGGAGAAGAGGGAGTGCGACCGCGCGGTCGGGCAGTGTACCGTGTGATTATCGCCGCTTCATCGCCTACCGCGGCGGTGCGCGATGCCGTATGCTAATCGCTTTAATGGTCAAATTTTAATAATTGATTTTACTTCGACTTTGACGTCACTTAATGAAGAAAGAACAACAAACAGCTTCCTTTGAAAAGGAAGTAGGAATGAGACACACAGAGTTGTTTTTTTAGTCTGAGATCACCTCATTATTTCTCACATACCTGCCACACGTTAGCATGTCTGAACAAGTTCAATGACACTGTGTTTAAGATAAAACTAAAATAAATATATGATAAAACTTCTAGGGTTCTCGTGTGAAATAAATAATGAAGTCTCTAAGAGTTTTTGTCCGTAATCAGTTGAACAAAAAACTTGGCTAGGTAAATCAATATTTGACGTGGAGTGGCGGTCATTTGACCTCTATTATAATCAATTATAGCAATAAACCAATCTATGATGATGAGCTGAGTTAAGAGAAAGACAAAAAAGGAAATCATAATTGAAGAGTTAGCATTGCCATACAACGTAGCCAGTCTTTTGGGCACTTGCCACATTGATAGCGATGCGGACAAATTTTTTGATGCCCTATAAGCGTCCTATTTTCTTTTTGTTATTTTGTTTTGTGTTTAGGTCAATAAATGTCTAATGTATACTGGCGTAATCTCTGGATCTACTGAATCGATTTTGAAAATTCTTTCGCAAATTGGAAACTACACGTTATCACTGAGTGCTATAAGCTATATTTTATTATCAAGAAAAAAGGGATCCATAAAAAACCGCTTTATTTAGTCCTCACCTGCGGAGTCCAGGGACGCGGGGGTAGGACGAGAACGACGACGCGACGGGCGTTCATAGCGTGATATACAGGAGGCGAAATGTGCACTGGATAGTTCTTAAGATATGTGACGTCACGGCGTTATATATTATTTATTTACCGCAGGCGAGTGACTCAATATACTAGTCTCATTTTAAATGTTTCATATTCTTAATTATCTAATTTCTCCGGTATACATTACGAAGCAAAACCTAAAAAAACTTGATGAATGCAGACAGTTTGTGATCAACAAAAAATATCAAGATGATTGAATCTTGGTACTTGTATCATATCAAACCGGACAAGTCGGATTCGTACATGAAAGGTTCTGTACATCATTGCTCATCTTAATATTGTGGGATGCCACAATATTAAGATAGAGAAAGAAACCCGAAAAACTAAGCTTCTAATATCTTTATTTCAAATATCTACAGTCCTGTGACAGAGGGATAGATGGACGGATGCATGGATGAGTGAGGGCAATAAGACTCTATTCGAATTCTTTGCATTTGGAACCCTGAAAGTGTGCTGTCTTCTATGAATAGACGTAAGTATACAACACTCTTCTTTTAAAATGAATCGTGATGTCATATTTTTTCACATACATATTGGGTTATAAATATATTTAACACAACATCACGCCTGTAATCCCCAAAGCGTTAAGCAGACGTGTACCCATTAGTACAGTACACCCACATTTGGTCAGTTATGTTTAAGTCCCATGTAATAGGGGTCGAGGCTTTGCCATCAACCGAGCACATAACCAGACTCCGAGGCTGTTAAAGAAAATTCCTGGTGGAAAAACCCAATAACACTTTGTCCGACCTGAGAATTGAATCGGATACATCGTTATTTCGATGTTGTCTTCGTTATTTTTTGATAAATACAAAGGAATATAAACAATTTACCATTTACTTATATATACCATTTACTATAAAAATTGCCCGCTTTTGTTGAAATAAATGAAGTATATTCTATGATAATATCCATCCGGGTTCAATAACCTGGGTTATAGAAACAAAGCTGATAAGAACACCTATGGATATCTGTACATAGCTGTTACGGATTTCAAATCCGCAAAACTATTTGTTTTTGGAAATTCTATGAGTACCTATATCTGAGTTAGCCAACGCGTCTTATATGCTTTGTCCGACTCGTTAATATATCCATTGTTAACCATTACTTTTTATGTGCTTTTTATGGTGAAAAACACACCTAACGAAATCGAAAGTTACTATTTACTTTAATTAAAGTTAAAGTACTAACTACACGTATAAACTTTCCGCTTAAATCTATTGATAAAAATATTAAATCCGGTGCGTGGTTGAGCGCGTAGAGTGCGTAGCTGAGCGCAGCGAGAAGTGATTTTGTTTTATACATGTAGAGATATTACTTAGCTTTTTATAGGTGAAAGAACTTTTAAAATCGGTTACATAGCCTTTGAGTTTGTCCGTTACATACAAAAATACAAATCTTTCCCCTTTTTTTTTAGGTGGTAAAAAACATTAAATGACTCCTTCCGCCCTTGGTGAAGCGGAAGGGACTGTCAGACTTTTACTGCCCAAAAAACCACCTTGTTCCTTCTGTTGCCCTTACGTTCCGGGGCCACGGTATCCTGGTAAGACGTCCCGCAACCCCGGCAGGCAAAATCTTTCCTCTTAGAGAAAATATTCGTGTAAGAATCGAACTTGCAACACGTGCAATACCTCACCCAATCGCTATGCCACTTTGCCAACCGTGCCGTCTGTCGTCAATCTGTCGTCCTCTTTTGTGAAACAGCATCCGGAAACTATGAGTGTCTTATCAATGACCATGTTGTTGGCCGTAAGGTCACGCGCCATATGGTCTGCGACCTCAACGTGCTCATTTTGGTACAATGAAGGTAAAACCTACATGACTAAAGCTATAGGTACTATGAGTAATAAACCTTTTAAAATTACTGGATTATCAACTTTAAACGCAGTCACAATTAAGTGAATTTCAGAATGACAATTGTGTATAATTCTGCTTTAATACCACGTTAAAATTTCTTCCGTTTTTCGAAATAATTGTTTTGATTTTGGACCATCATCATCATCATATCAGTCCAACGACGTCCACTACTAGACATAGGTCAGCCAGATCGTCGGTCCACAATGTCTATATGTACAACATCTCGCTATGGACCACAGGAGCGGAGCAGAAAGTAAATACGTTACTTAACGCGGGTTAAACTTAACATGCGTACGAAGTCTCGGGCAGAAGATAGTACAATATAATAATCTTGCAATGTTGGAAAGAACATACAACTTTTAGCTTCGTTAAGTATATTTTTACAGCCGTTATTTACACGCATGCGCGCACATTTTTGTGAGTCTGTGTCTCCTGTCGTGACATGTCTTGCTCTGTTTCGGTACTTTGCTCTGATTAACATGTGGAGGCTGTTCGTAGTCAAAATAATAATGTGATTCTATCAAAACTTTCATTCTTTTCATGTCATTTTTTACACTGAGGACATTTTCGAGAGTGCGACTATCAATAAGCTACATATTAGTGCCCTTCAATCTACAAACTTTGATACATGTTGATATCTCTTCTACCCATTATATTGGATGCTTAAGGCCGAGATAAAGGGATAAAAAATGTGGTACATTTATGAATACTGGGATAAGGGCAAGACAGGATGTTTTTTTTAATACAAGATGGATTAACTCTTGACTCTAGTTTAGGTCAGAGGTGACAGAGACAAAGTCTACAATTGAGTGAGCTTACCCAGGAGAAACCCAGTTCACTCTAACTTTGAAAATATTAGGGTCGTATGCATTCAGAAATACAGACGCAGGTAGAGAGCTCCACTCCTTTGCTGTGCGAATTTTAAATGACGTTTGAAAATACCTAGTGCGTATTGGTGGAATAGCAACAAGGTAGGGATGGTAATTTACAGTGTGTCTAAATGTCCGATGGCGGAAGGGAGCCGGTGGGATGAGGTCGTATAGTTTTCGGGCACACTCACCGAAGTACAACCTGTAGAAGACCAACAAGCAGGCAACCTTGCGGCGAGGAGCCAAGATGATGATGATGAGCATATGCTAAGCACAGCTAAGCATATAAACAAAGTAGTTCCGTACATTTAAGCTAAGTAGGCAGCTGTTGGTAAAACGGTAATATTCGAGATAGCTCTAAGAATAAACTGTGATTGTTTAGCACGAACCGTCTAATTGGAAATGTGGTTTGCGGTCGAGTAACGCAGCAAACCTTTTTTGACCTCAATAAGATAACAAGTATTCAAAATGTAGAAATAAATAATGTCTACAGACGAAAATAAGTGGCAGTAGAGCTCGTTGTGAAGGAGCTCGTTCGAGGAAGTACTACCATCATATAATACACATACTTCTGCTACAAAGCAGCGTTGCTCTATTCCGCATTGAAGGGTGTATTAACAGGCATAAAAGACACTAGCTGTCGCCCGTGGCTTCGCACGCGTTTAAACATGGATTCGGGTAACTTAGTTTACTCCTTCGTTTTTGCAAAGTTTTGCCATACAAACTTTGGACCCACGTTTCATACAATTAGGAGGTGAATTTTAAAAAATCCTTTCTAAGCGGACCTCTACCTGTTATAAACTGCCTCCCTGCCAAATTTATCTTTATACGTCAAACGGTTGACTGCCTCGTTGGTCTAGTGGTCGCAAGCGCGACTGCTGTGCATGAGGTCTTGGGTTCGATTCCCAGATCGGGCAAAGTGTTATTGGGTTTTTCCATCAGAAATTTCTCAGTAGCAGCCTCGGAGTCTGGATTTGTGCCCGGTTTATGGCAATAGGCTCGCCCCCTATTACATGGGACTAAAAACATAACTGGCGAAATGTGGGTGTACTAATGGGTACACCTCTGCCTAACCCTTCGGGGATTACAGGCGTGATGTTATGTTATGTTATGTTACGTCAAACGGTTTTCGATATTTAGTAATGAGTGAGCGAGTGAGTAACCTTTCGCTTTTATATTGCCTCTAGTATTTCAGATGTCTATGGGCAGCGGTAACCACTTAACATCAGGTAGGCCGTAGGCTTATTTGCCATCCATAGATATCCAAAAAGAAATTCCATCATTGCTTTGAAGTTCCTGGTAGAGATTCTCTTATAAAGATGCTATGGAGTTTGCAATAGTAGCAGAAAGTGTAGGCAGGGCGATGACAAGATGGGTCAAAATGTCATAATTAATTACCTAGATCCAAGAGCATTGTTGTAGAGCGCTTATACGCCAAAAAATGTTATCAAGCATAAATCTTTGTCACTTGTTTATTTTGCGAGCCAGACATCGTATAAGCGCTTGTGAATATACTCGTACGTATGACATCACTGTCGGTGTCAAATACACGACATTGAACTCGGGTCAGTGACCTCGCTCGTTAAGGTGGCTTTTCGAGATTAATTCTTAATCTTTTGAATATTAAAGTCCCAAAAATATTTTCAATTTGGTGCTGTGTCTGTGGTTCTGTGTGTGGTGGTGGTGTGTGTATAATTATTGATTTTTGAACAGAACACTTTAAGTATCCTTTCAAAATATGTTAAATAATGGCAGGCACCTTTTCATAAAAAAAAGATGCATTAACCCTTATTGCCATAAACACCATATTATCTTTTTGGAGGAAAGAGTAGGGCATGACTCTTAGGCGCTTTGCACACGGAGCAACTTAAGTTGACGCAACTGGCAACTTTTTAAAAGTTTCCTGTAAAAGTTGCTAGTTGCCATAAAGTTGCCGGTTGCCGCAACTTTTTGGCATTTGTAAGCAACTTTTTTAGCCGAGTTGCAGTGTTGCAAACTTTGCGGTATTACCACTAGATCTGGTAGATTGGGACCACCTTCTGGTGGTCAAAATTTGTATCTGGTGGCTTGTGGATTTTTTAGTGGGCAAGTTTTAGGTTGATGGTTTTCAAAAACAAAATTGAAATAAATTTACAATACTAACACTTTCAGTGTACTTATCCGTTAGATTACTATGGTATGTAAAAAAAGAAAAAGTAATCGTACTGATAACGGTACAAGTTATTCAGGTCGACAAAAAAGAGGGTAAGAAACATCATTCTCTTAAAAAACAATCCTATTTAGTGAGCCCGAGTGGCTGTGGAGCAGGACTAGCATTTAGCCAAGCATTTTTGTCCGTGATATAATCATCAAACTTATAATAATGCTTGATTAGATAGTGTGCGTTTTATGCATGGTTTAAATTTTCTCTCATTTAGTTGGGGAATATCAAGAAGTATTTTATTATAGAATTTTACACATTACCCCAAAAAGAAGTGTTTACTTAGTGGGAAAAACCACTAAGTTAATGGCAACACTATGCCGGGCACAGGGCGAGGGAGGGAGGGTGTGAAATCGAATATTTGACAGTTGCTAGTTGCGGCAACTAGCAACTAAATAAGTTGCTAGTTGCCGCAACTGGAAACTGTTGAGTTGCTCTGTGTGCGCAGTCCAATTGAATTACATGTAAACAGCGAGTTGCCAGAAAGTTGCCAGTTGCTGCAAAAGTTGCTCCGTGTGCAAAGCGCCTTATATGGTAGATGCCACCACTTGTCAATTGACGTATTTTTTATGACCTGTCAAAACGCGATTTTCTCATGGATTTTGATGTCGTCACTTTTTGACCAACTATTTATTAATTTGAAACCAATAAAAAATCTTACAGTTCATTGAAAATTAATCAGGGTTTATTTGTTAATGTTATCAACTACCCAATCGATTCGAAAATAATAGGAGCACCCCGTAATAAATACTGGACTACAATGAATGAAGACGGATCATAATTATTTTATAGTACCTAGGTACTTTACAAAGTACTTACAAAGTTACGTTGCCTTTAAAGCCCAATTTTATGCGTTTTACAGCGTAAGTATACGTAAAAACTGCGAACGTTAGCGACTCAAATATAGGCCACCACTTATATCGACCAGGAGTGCGGGCTGTCACTTTACTTTCACTTTCATGTAGCCCTAGTACCCCAAGGCATGGAATACAGCGTTTTCAATACAATATTGTTACGAGAAAAGTAGGATCCTTCAACGCGCAAATCTCTAAATCTACCAGTCGGGTGTGAAAAATCCTTTTTGTATGTGATAGCTAGATTCATGAGGTATTAGGCTAAAAATTAAGGCTAAAAACTAGGCTTAAAACATCACGCCATGACCCCCAGGAGTGAAGCAATAACCAAAGACGTGTGAAAAATATAAAATCGCCAACACGTAGTGAGTAATGATCAATGCTCGTTCCTTCTATGTATAAGAAAAGGCTTCCGCTCCTTGCTTCAGTAAAAAAATAACTAGAGTAACAGGATTATAAGTATGTAACTTGGAGTATAAACAAATATTGCAGTCACTTAGCAACAGTGTTGAAACATTCCTCCGGTTTAATTGTCGCATTGATTGCATTTGAAATAACGACTATTAGGTACCCATATATAACCAACATCGCCTTTTACAAGCCTTGTGAGTTTCGGTATTAAATCATTCAAACTTAAGTCAGAACAAACTTTTACCCGCAACTTTACCTCCGTAAATTTTCTAACGGATCCCTCATTTTTTTTAAGTTAAATATAGCCTATGCTACTTGACGGTAATGTAGCTTTATATAGGTAAAAGAATTTTTAAAATCGGCTTAGTTATTTTTGAGTTTTCCATCATCGTAATTTCTCAGTAGCAGCCTCGGAGTCTGAACGTGTGCCTGGTTGATGGCAATAGGCTCGCCTTCTATTATATGGGACTTAAACATCCCTGGCGAAATGTCGGTGTACCTCTGCCTAACCCTTCGGGGATTACAGGCGAGAGGTTACATGTTTATGTGTTGATAATGAGTATCAAATAACAGCCACGACTATCACCTCCTCCTCACAAATTATGGAACAAAGATGTAATTCATCGATGCAGTGCCTGGTGTACAAGTATCAATCAATAGATTGTAAGTGACGGCCGAACCATCGGGTTCATGCGAACAGTAAGTTGTGTAATAACGCCTTTACTGTTGGTATTCGATCGATGAACTGAACAGTTTTATCTGAATGATCATGTCGACTTTTGGTCTCTTTCGTTCTAATCTTTATTGCATACCTAACGTCTTATGCGGTTTTGAGTTCGATAGCGAGTGTATATCAGTGACTTTTTCAATTCTTATAATGCTTTCTAAGTTTATCGTAGACATCAAGACATTTTTGATGACTAACATCGTGAGGAAACCTGGATTTATTTAATTAATATAAGTCTGGCATCGCTCTTCGCATCTGCAAGGCTGGCTGATATTCTTATTATAATTTTCCAATAATAATTAGACCCTGTCATGCTTAGCAATATTTTAAACAAGAAGAAGAGAAAAAAAAGCGCTTTAATAATTTACCTTATTAGCAATTTATTTTTGCTATCCCTTTGCTTTTTCTAAATCCGTTGCCTGTTGCCTGTGGCTCCATCCGCGTAAAGTTTCTAACAAAACCCTATTTAGCCCCCCTTACCCCCTTGCTCCTTTTAAATAGCCTATTACTCCCTGACAATGTAGCCTTCCATAGGTGAAATAAATTTTCAAAATCGGTTATGCAAATTTTTGAGTTTCACCATTACAAACACAAACATAAATGTTTTATCTTTTATTAAGTAGTTTAGACAAGTGAGAGACACATAGTAGTGTCTCGAAGTGAACCTGCGACCTTTAACATCGATAGGTCAGCGCAAGAGTATTGTGCTGAGATGACGACTAGCATTCTGTTCCGCATTGCACGCCGGTGCTTGGACGAAGGCCCAATTAACACTTTGGTCTGGCCAATTTATATTAACTCTTTATGCATCCTTGGTCTTTAGTTGAAGATAAATTGAGGGGATACGTAATTGGGTACCTATATTTGAGTAATTATGAGGTGGACAGAGAAACTACAGTAGGTAAAGTCACTGATAAATTAAAAAATCTCGAAAGTTACTTGACCTTTGAAGCTTGAATTTGGCAAGTAGGAAATGTTAACTAAGAAAGGATTTTACTTCCACGTGGACGAAGTCGCGTGCAAAACCTAGCGTATATATTTATATTTTAAATGCGAAAAGGACTCTGTCTGTTTGTTACGCGTTCACAATTCAAAACAACTAAACCACTGAACTGATTTTAATGAAAATTGGCACTGGTTAAATTTGAACCCCAAGAAAGGTCAGAAGCTACTTTTTATTTCGCGATTTAGTCTGCGGTCTGAAGGAAAAACATCCTGAGAAAACCTGGACTTACTGTCCCACTCAAACCGTGTGAGAGGCCCTTGAGGCGGTTTAGAAACTCTGACACTAGGGTCGTAAGACCTCACTGCCCACAAGATAAATGAGAAGAAGTCTGCGGTTACGCTGTAGTTTGTTTGGTTGTACAAGATAATGGTAAAATAATGTAAGCACTTACCAAAGCGGGTGAGTCCAGTGGTCTAGACCTCGACTTCCTCAAGTCGCTCTCTCCGTCAGAAGGTCTTGACTGCCTATCACTGTCCCTGTCTGAAGAGTAGTACCGTCTCTTTTCCTCTTTACGCTCCTTGTATCTTCTGTCTTCTTTTAGTGTCTTATCGTATCTGAGAAAGGTAAGTACGAAATTGGATATGAGTAGTGAAATGGGCTGAGAAAATTAGAAGATGGCGTCTTCTGTTCTAGACTGTGGAGTGACTTTATCCAGGAAACCACGTCGTAAGAAAAGGCGCAAAGTACACTACCGTGCAGGCGTGGAGACGCAAGCATATGGGGAAACACTACTATTCCAATTTTTTTGAACGGTATATCTGAAAAATGGCAATTCTTAGGAAAAAATATCGTGGGATCGATGGCGATTTTTCACTTAGTGCTTAATGGTGATGTTCTTAACATTCTTGAATTATACCCTTGAATGTCTGATGTCTTGAATGACCGGACTACGTAATGTGTTTAACAGCTGATTTTTCAATATCTACCTAATAACTTTTATCCTTAGCACTTAGGGCAAATTTTTCAACCGTCAGATAACTCTTAACGAAGGGATAAATACGGCGGAAAGACGGCTTTTGTATAAAAAATCAGTACTAAATAATATAAATTCTTACCTTCCATCATACTCCTCCCGATATTTCCTCTCAGTGTCATACTTCCTATCATGTTCATACTTTCTTTCAGGCTCGTACTTTCTTTCAACTTCGTACTTCTTCTCAATTTCGTACTTCCTCTCAGGTTCAAATTTCCTCTCAGGATCGCTGTCACGAGGATCTGAGCTCCTGTATCTATCCAGGTCTTCTCTGGAACTCCTGTACCTCCTCTCATCAGCTTTGCACTCATAATCCACTTTCTTCACCACAATGTCACTAGGTTCTGGGTCGGTGTACCTGGGTCAGAAGAAGAGCAAATATTTCAAATTATTGGGTGATTTTTCAGTATTTACAAAAAGTGATTTAAAAGAGTAATTTACTAATTTGCCTTTTAAGATCCACATTTTTATTTTGAGAGTAAATTACGTTTTGCTAGTTTAGTAGAACTGTGCCAGCTCTATAAATACATAATAATGTGAATGTAATGAATTTCGATTATAATTATATTAATAAAAACACCAGGCTATAACTGCCCCCTGTAGGGCAAAGGTTTCTTCTCATACAGAGAAGGCACGAGCATTGATCACTACGGTTGCTCAAGGCGGATTATCAATTTCAGAATTATTTTATCCCTTCTATTATAAAAAAAAATAATATACTTATAATTTGACCCGTACCTCTTACGATCAAAAACAGAAAAACGAATAAACTCTGTCCTCCTAATGATACTAGTATAAATGAATACCGAAGTACAAAGTTTGAACTAAAGATTAGTAATCATTTATCATCTACATCGCAATCATTTTCAAGCAGTAGTTTTCCTGCTATAAAGTGATGCATTTCCTGTGACTCACTTAGAATACCTATGTTATACCTATTTGTACACGAATACAAACAGCTACTTAGTCTTCAGTTATAGCTATAGAGTCCTCGCCTGCTGACACTGTTCACCGTTAACCACTGTGACGTCACATATGCACTGTCCAGTGCACATTTCGCCTCTTGTGTATCACGCTACGAGCACCCGCCGCCCGCACCTCTCCCAGTCCCCGTTCTCGTTCTACCCCCGCGCCTCTGTACCCCCCAAGAGATGACTCAATTATGCGGTTTTACTTAGTCTTCAGTTAGTTCTCTATTCATCGTCTCAGCTAAGCAAACAATGCTACGACGCTATACGCTGCGAGCCAAAATTATCGGACAGTACCCCGTTGTTCATAAAATAAATATCCTATTCATGGAAATTAAGTATAAATCTTTATGGGATGTTGTGTTGTCGTCCAATTGCAATAATCTTATAAATACGAAAGTTTAGGCAATAGGCTCGCTCCCTATTACATGGGACTTATATGTGGGTACCAACACATTTGCCTAACCCTTTGGGGATTGCAAGCGTGATGTTATGTTATACGAAAGTTTGGATGGATGAATGTTTGTTACTAAATCACGTCAGAATAGCTGATCGGATTTGGATGAAAGGCACTGAGATAGATTATAGTCTGGAATAGCACATAGGTTACTTTTTATCCCAGAAAAATTTACGATAAACGTGGAAACGAAGCAGCGGGCAGGAGCTAGTAAGTTGAGACTTGAAGTTTAAGTAAATAAATAATAAAATCAATAAAAACAAAAAAACAACTAAATTATAGGCATTTTTGACAGATTGAGACTGAGATTAGATTGCGATCGTTTCTATAAGTTAGAAGAATTGCCTGACACAGTCATCGGAAATTCGTCTTTATGAGACATTCTGATTCTATCACATAATGTCCCATTTTACCTACGATTCTACAGTTTCATATCGCGTGGCACCGGTATATTCGCTCACCTAGGACGCGGGTAAGGAGCGGGCATGCGTCACGTGGGATTTTCATGTCACTCACAATTTTATCTGATGAAAGTTGTGACCTGATTTTATGTTGTTGTTTAGTTTATCTAATAGTGTACTTCGTGTTGGAATAGACAACTTTAAGGACGTTCTCTTGGCCGAGTTTAAAGCTTATTATATAATGGATGTACTAGTATTACTTTAACAGAAAAAGTACTGTAGCTGATTTTTTTTTTTGTTAGCCTTTTCTGTCCCGCTCCTGGATGAAGACCTTTCATCTTCCGCGATTCTGAGGAATCTATATAGTTCGTCCCATCATCTACTTCATGGCCTGCTACGACTCTGTCTTACTGTCTCTTGATAATTTGTCTAGGTTAAGTTTGCTATTAAAAAAACTACTACTTTTTGTTGGTCATCTGTGTTGTGATGTTGTCCTAAGAATGTAACATACCTTCTGTACTCGGAGTCGTCTCGGGCAAGATGTTCAGGGCTCTTGAGCACCCGTGTGCGCGTCTTCGGCTGGACTACTTCCTTCTCTTTCTTGCTCTTCTTAGAAGAGTCGCGAGAGAATAGCTGTTTCATCTGATAAAAAGAAAAAAGAACTCAAAATTGCTTTAACATACATAAAGAAAGAATTCGAAAAAATATATTTAATAATTTACCTTTTCAAGTCCAGTTAATTTTTTCGCCTTCGGCGGTTTCGCACTCACTTTATCATCAAGTCTGCTAGGACTTTTGTCGTATCTGTCCATTTTTGGCTCAAAATGTGATCCTTCATCGGCGCTTCTATCTCGCCCTGCGTACTCCTTTCTGTACCCTTCGTCCCTATAGTCTTTGAACCTTGCCAAGTAATCACCATTAGCATATATCTGCTCAGTAGGATAGTTATCCTCTGTATGCTGCCTTTCACTAGCTAAAAATAAAGACGTATCTCTGACGTCATCATCACTCTCGTGTCTCCTGTGTCTTGTTCTATGGATTTCTCCGCTGGAGTCTTTACGGAAATCGTTTTCAATTCCCGAATCAACTAGTCGATTATCAATTTCATAGCGACGTGGAGATCTATCGTCTCGGTAGTATTCCCGACTGTCACCAGAGTCGTGTCGTCTCATGCCAAACTCTTCTTTATACCTATCCTTGTTCTTCACTCGTCGTAGAGAGTGGTAAGAATCGGCATATTTTGGGAGATTAGCATAGTCTTCTTCCCGTTCTTGAGCAATTTCAGGGTTAGAGGAGTAATGTCCTTTTCTTTTGCCAAAATATTCATCCTTTCCTTTGTATTTCTGTCCTGTTTGAAGTACGTCATGACTAGAAGTGAGTTGCTTTTTCGCTTTGTACTTTTTCTCTTTATATTCATCCGGGCTGAGCAGTGGTTTGCCTGTGTTGGAATCTAAGCTTGGAGGCTCGTATTCAGGCTCGGGAGGGAAGTCTTTTTTATTGCCTTTGAACCGAGGCTCCAACCTGTCAATAAACTCGCGTCTGTCAACTTCTCCTTTAGGAACTTTCTGAAATGTCCTACTTTCGGTATTGTATTTGACCTTATGGTTATCCGAGTCGTATTTATTGTAGTCTTCAGTAACACTGCTTTCAGTAAAACCATCTCTTTCTAAAGTGTTTCGATAGTAACGTACAGTTTCGTTTACATATCGTTCGGTGGCTTGCATACGTTTTTCTGCTTCATAAATAGGATCTTCTGGTAAATATCTAGATATGGGCTCTTCGACATTTCTCTCACGATCGAGTCTACGAGCGTTTAATCGCGATTCTAAAAGTTGACGTCTGTGACTTAGCTCATTGAAATCCAAATCCACCTTAGTCGTTTCTAGTTCATATGGCTTTTTCTTTGTATCCATACCATCGCCTCTTCCTCGGTATTGATTACTTAAATCAGGCGACTTATCTTTTGGAGAATATTCGTTAGCATAGGTCGGTTCAAATTCTTCGAAACTAGTCAATTTGTATTCTCTGAACCTCGGTCTTATGGGTGAATCTGTGATGTTGTATGTTGGCTCAAGAGTGTTAAAATTATCATTTTCTTTGTTTTTATAATCATAATCGTACATACGAGTTTTGGTGAACTTGTGTCTGTCTTCATAGCCCAAGCCTTCGTCTTCATCAGAGAAATTTCCATACTTCTCTTTGGGCGGCGAATAAGTTTTGTGAACAGTTTGCTTGTTTAATCTGTTGACATGAGAGTCGTGATCTCTCACTACATGTGCGTAAACTACTCCCTTATCCATCTTGTTTACAGGTGAAGGCACTCTATCAGGACTAGTATTCCTCACGAACAAATTAGGATCGGGGCTTACACTTGGTTTAAGATAAGAAAATGGTTGGTTTGTATTTGTCCCGTTTGGTGGAGAGATCAAGTGAGATTTCGGTGGTGGTGCAGATTGGTCTTCCCTTAAGATTCTTACTAAATGATCAACAGTGTGCCCTCGAGTCAAAGGTGGTTTATCTGGGGGCTGCTGACTGCTATGTATCATTTCTTTATCACCATAAACGTTTTCTTCGATTTTTCTTATGCTATCTTTAATTCTATCTTTAACTTCAACTTGATGGTTTTCTTTACTTTTTGATGAATCAATCTCATCAACAAGTGATGTTTTCTTTACTTCAGTTTTTCGTTTAGGTGTGTCAGTTATTTGAGGAGATTTTTCTTTTTCTTGTGACTTGCCTTTTTTAGCCCTGGTCGGTGCCTTTGGCTCTGGTTTATCCGGAGTTTTATACCTAGGCGGCTTCTCCACGGGATTAACTTTCTTACTTTCAGTTTTTGTATCCTCGGATTTCGTTTCTTTTAATGCAGACTTTTGTTTCTGATAAACGTCGAGTGGTGACGTTTTCTTAAAGTAATCCTCCCTCGGTGAACTTTCGATGATAGGCGATAACTGAGTCTTCTTATTTCTCAATGACTTTAGGAACTCCTCAGTTTCGCTGCCAGATCGTTTACGAATTGGTTTGTTTTGGGTATTATTCAGGCTTGTATTAGACTTCAAATCGGACACGTCACTTTTACTTCTCTTTACAACGGTAATAGGTTTTGTGGCGACAACTACTGGTGCATCAGGGCCCTTATTGGTTTGTGCTCTTCGGAACAGAGTAGACAGTGATGTTCTTTCTTTTCTCTTTTTACCGCTTACATCACTAGTAGATCGTCCAAGAGGAGTTTTCTCAGGAGTCCCTTCGTCGCTGTTTCTTCTTCCTATTCTGTTGTCCTTTTTTCTTCTGTGTGGTAGTGAGAAGAACTTCTCGGGTGGATGGTCAGAAGTGCATGTGATGCCCTGGGCTTGGGCCCGTACTTTGTTAGCTTCTTCAATTAGTTCTTTTTCTGATAGATGTGTGAATGGTTCCTTTCTTATTGACTTAGGTTGGTCGGATGAGGTGGTCCGCGACGCACGCGGTTTATCTGTAAAGTAATGTAATTCTTTAGTGTTTTGTCTGGTTTGAAGTCTTAAAGAATAGTTTAGCAAGTTAGCTTTTGTGAACAGTTTTAAAGAATTATTCTTTCAGGATATTGGAAAGTAGATAACATTATTTTAGGTAGTATTTATAAGGATTTATTTAAGAATCGGTTAATCGTGAATTTTCATTAAATAAAATGTCACAATTCATTTGAAATAACGAAATTAAGAATTATTGATGATCCTTTTGACATAAATAGTAATTCCATGAGTTATTATGAAAAGCTGCTTGTATTACAAGTACCAGGCATATATGAAACAATAAGATATAATAAGTGTTATAATGCAGATTATTTTATGAAAAGAATGATCTTTGTCTAATCAGACATAAAGCTCACATTCCAATAGCAACAAGAAGTAATTTCGTAAAGTTTTAGTAAAGTTAAGTTAGACCATTAATTAAGCTGTCATAGTTATTTTTGTATAAAATAATAGAGTGATTAGTGAAATACCTTTAGGTACTTATTTGATCATAAAAGATGAACATTAATCTTTTTTGTAAATCTGACATATTTTTTTTATTAAGGATTAAAATAACCATTCGTCTTGGTTGCTCAGAAATAAAATTGAAAATATTCTCTGATGGACTTCTCTGAAATGTCTTGGTATATCGTAGTTGCTTATGTGGCGACATCTATCGCATTACGTGCGGACTACAACTGACGTATCCTACATCTCGATATCAAAGTTCTTCACGACGTTTGCATATAAACAAAATCCCGACAACAACCGTCGGGCTGTAGCCCACCAGACACAACACTCGTCTGGTCAAAAGTCTTCCCTTTTTTTTTGAGAGATGTGGAGCTTTCCACCTTGTTCTTCATACTTCTAAAGTGACTTCCTCACTATGCTTCGACCTAGTATACCGCAACTCGGGTCCTATTTATGTCGATAATCTCTTTGTATTATGCTATAATTTTGATTATGTGTCTTCTAGGAAATGTAAGGATGGACTGACACCTACGAGGTTTGTGCAAAAATCATCATGCGAGAATTTTGAGGAACTTAGCTTGAGATGAGCTGTCATCTTGCCTGATACTAAGGATTTATAGCTCGTACACCTCAAGCTCGCCTCATTTAAATTCACCGAGTGAGATTTTTACAGAATATACTACAATATTTCATTGAGCATCTTTATTTGGTACCTAATGCCAAATATTGAGATGACTTTAATGGAATGATTGGACGACATATATTTATGGGTTTTTCTTATAGCCTTTTTTCATCTGTCGTTATATGTAATTAATACGAAAGATTCTTGAATCAAAATGAGTCTTAACAACAAAATGTGTTGTTCGTTTCAACCATTTTTAATCTTGGATCCTGTATAACAGTTAATGTTTGGTAGAGAAATGCTTCTCTATTATTAAGGTTGTTACACTTTATACTAGACACATTATTATAAATGCAATAAGAATACAAAATACAAAATGGCGTCATAATGTAACGGGTAGTATCTCGAGCAAAGAACTTATTTTTCGACTCCTACGCATGTTAGTAACCCCGTATCCTGAGTCTGCGGCAAAAAATAACAATGGCTAATGATTTAGGGACGGATAATGTTCTGTCATTTAAGGATATTGAATTATTGACACGGAGAATAAAAAAATGCTTTTCGCATGACAAATTAACCACATTGATTGATCAGCAACTACACTAGAAGAATTGACAACGATCAAACAGGTTGGTGGGTGATACAATAAGGACTATTTTGCCAGTAGTAGGTATACTCATTACTCTGGATCTAATGACTCTTTCAGAATGTACTTAGAGAGCTTCTGCTTTCAGAGAGATGTCTTTCTCTTTTTTAATGATAATACTGCCCATTTGCAAAATGTATAAATAGACAAATGTGTTATTACTAAATACCCTCAAGTTAGAACCTTTAGGAGAGGATGGGGGGAAGAGAAAGCTGCCTTTTCCTTCCTTGAAGTAGCAACCCTTTTAAACCAATACCAGTATCATAAAAGGACCAAAAGGAATCCAAAAGTTGTTTACTCCAAAAGTCAGAGCTAAAAATAAGCGTGAGCGCAGAGGTGTGACGTCACTAACTTTAATGCGCTTGCGACCATTCCGAATAAGTAGTATGCAGAAATGGATGACATCAAATTTTGTACGGTATATCGGATTTTTTAAGGCACTCCGGAAACAGTTACCCGGAAAACGCAATCATAGTTATTTGAGATGACCACTTTTATTACCTCTTGATAAAGCTTACAAAGAGTGATATTTATGGCAATTATAGCAATAAAACTGTCAATAATTGCTGCATGCATTATAAGGCATGCATCATAGAACATGTCTAGCTGCGAACGATACAGTTAATGTAATCATGCTTCTCCTGTCCCTATCGGCAATAAAGGGGAGGGCGCAGCATGTTTCCTTCATAATTACTATTACAATATCTTCCATACCTACATCTTTATCGGCGGTCATCTTATTAGATATTTATATTTATCACTTTTCCACATTGTTTTCGTATGGTTATAAATTTTAAAAGACTTCATTGAGTTTCTTACTTCTCCATAGAAGCATAATTATTATTACTGTTTCTTTTATCATTATTTGCTGTATTGCGTTTTGGTTAATTAATTATTATAAAATAATGTACAGGTTTAATTGAAATAAAACATGTTGTTTCTGTTTGGAACGAGCAACTGGCTTCAACATTGTGACTGACTGACTCCTTGAAAATCCAAAAGTGATTGTAAATAGTTTATTTGAAATAAATAATTTTGATTTTATCGCTACATTTTTTACTTTATTTCCTAACTTATTTTCTTTTATTATTATTCCGCTTCACGTGTCTATACAGGCATCTTTGCCTGTTTGGTCTCAAAAGTGTTATGTTTTTTTATCCATATATTCGCCGGTGGTCTAAGCGGTCATACGATACTTTTTCTTCAAAGATGTTAATCGTATTGTAAATAATCCTTCATAAATTAAAGACTTAGGTATAACGGTGTTCCACTAAGAATCAGGTCTTGGGTTTTACAGTTGACGTAGTTTGAGGTTGTTAAATTTAGGTGAGAACTCTGCTATGGGCAATATTACTATTGCTTTCTGCTCTGGGTGGAGCGGAAGGCAGTGTCAGACTCTTACTGACTTAAACCCATCCGTGTTCCTCCTAATGCCCTTTGCGTTCGAGGGCCACGGTGACTCTTTCGAACAAAATCAGCATTCCTGGAAGAATATTACTACTTAGGGTAGCTTAGGGTTAAACTTTGAATTTAAGATGCCACTAGGTAAGAAAATTTTCTGTGAGTTTTATCATCCCATGCCTGCAATATACACTTGAAGTAAAGCAGGGCATGGTAATGAAATACCTAACATCCCGCCTGTAATCCCCGAAGGGTTAGGCAGAGGTTTATCCTTTAGTACACCCACATTTCGCCAGTTATGTTTAAGCCCCATGTAATAGGGGGCGAGCCTATTATCACAGCTATTATGGCATGGTAATGAGAAATAAAAATATAGTCGCATGACATCTATACAGGATGATTTTTAATTCACTGCGCTTCTTTCATGGGGCAAAAGTAACGGCAAAAGCATTGAACTATTGACGTCGCGAGGCGACATCCGGCCACCGTAGGCGCGGGCTTGCGGATGGCGAGTAATGGGTAGCTCGCCGTCCGATCAAGGACCAAGCCCGGGTTGACGGCGCGTTCTGTTCGCGCGCGCCTCAAAGAGCTGTCAGCACAGGGACGGGGCTCCCAACGGGGCCAACGCCTGCCGGGGTTGCGGGACGTCTTAACAGGATACCGTGGCCCCGGAACGTAAAGGGCAACAGAAGGGTCAGGGTGGGTTTTTAGTCAGTAAAAGTCTGACAGTCCCTTCCACCCCACCCAGGGCGGAAGGAGTCATTTGATGATTTTTACCAACTAAAAAAAAAAAAAAGCATTGAACTATTAGAGATTAACTCTGAAATATGAAAAAAATACATCGGTTTTCAACTTTGCACTACAAAACAAATCAAAATATGGGATGAAATTTGATATTTTTATTGTAATGGTGTGTATACCCATTTTTAGGTTTCTGTTTAACAAAAACTGTAAATAGGATCCAAAGTTCTGGCTCTTGACGAAGTCTCGTTATTCAACGATGATTAATTCTAAAAGGCGCCACGACCAGCGTCGCCTTACTAAACATCCTCTCCAACAATTAGTTGACATAATATATCATTAGTATGTATTATAAAACCAAACACGCCATATGGCCGTGACAATGATGGTCCGTTGTCTACACAAGCCATCGGCATTCAATAACTGTTTATACCAGTCGGACAAGGATATTAATTGTGAATATACGGATTTTATTCTATTTTCAAATCCACCGGTAATTCTGAGAATTGTAAAAACCGTGGTAACCGAATGATAACCTATGCTACTCTTGAGAAATTACTACTTAGTATCAAAAATTTCGTGCCTCGAAAGCGCGTAGGTAAAGCCGTTAGTCCTGCGCCTGATCTCACCCTGGTTATGTCAGATTGCCGTCCCATCGGACTATGAGAGTGAGGTAAAAGGGAGAATACAGGTGCACCGCATTATTCGCGTATTCACGCACACACTTGTCCACTATAATATCCTTGTCTCCATTGAGTTTGAACACCTTAACTCGATCTGGAGAATATTATAAATAATATTTTCTTCTGTAGACTTCTGCCATTTGACCTTTGATAGTTCTTTAGGCGCCTTACAGGCCTTAACTGTTGGAAGGTACTCTCCGAGATACTTTGGTTTTTAAGTCTCAATATGTGAAGAACGCTTAGTGGTTTCACAGACGTAAATCGATAATTCTATAAGGCACAAAGCCTTTACATTATGTAAACGTAGCTACTGATGTCAGTATTGCAATTGATGGAAGGTTATATCCTCGTTTTTATGACCATCTGTGCTAACTATGAACATCTGAGTACACTGATACGTCACGAAGAACAAGTTTGTTCAATGTGTAGCGTGTTTTTCATGTTTGATAGTTGTCTGGGAAATAATGAAGTTAATAGTAAAAAGACAGAGTAAAAGAGAGAAAGAAATAGATAGTGTTCGTGGGGCTTTAATCGGGTAATTTATAAACATTTTCGATAAATTAAGATTAAAATGAGACCTACCTACGTTGTGGAACGAGCAAGCAGCTTCAACTTTCTGAGTAATTGACTGACTCCTGGACAATTCAAAAGTGCCAGGAAATGGTCTAATAAAATTAAAATAAATGAAATAAATGAATTAAAACATAACTGGCGAAATGTGGGTGTACTAATGGGTACACCTCTGCCTTACCCTTCGGGGATTACAGGCGTGATGTTATGTATAAACGCTATGCACCTTGTATAGTCAGCACTGCTGCCAAATGTGTTGACGGGATACTCTATTTTTATGTAGGCTAAGCACAATCAATTGCAATATAGCTCATATCGAGAAATAAGAATATGAGACCATGGAAGCGATGAACACATATTAATAAACTAACTTAGTCAGTGATTGAAATAGTCACCAATACAAATATCCGTGTAGGTGATGACAAACAAACCTTGGTAGAGGATAATCCATTCCTTACGTAGGATTGTGAAACATGCGCACTTTGAGTATTGAGTACTTGAAGCAGAGTTCGTAAATATTTCATTTTGTCATAATAATAATGTTCTTCCGACCGATTTCGGCCATGGCAGCCAATCTCAATAGGTATTAGCCAAGTACGTAGGAATTATCATAGTGAAAAATGTATGCGCAAACACAGATGCACTCAGTCTTTCCTTACTCTCACAGCCCGATGGGACGACAATCCGTACGAGTGCAGAGATCAAGTATAGGACCACCGGCTAAGATTAAAAATCGTCTTGCTCCTAAACCACAAAAAATCGTAGAACATACATTTGGGTAGTTTGGATAGCCCAAGAAGAGAGGCTTCCAATTTTTCTTTTGGATGTCCTTATCTGGACCACCCTGTATACCTATTCATTATAGATCTGGGTATTGACCAAAATTGTATCAATTTTAGCAAACGAATTAGCATTCTAAATACAAGTAGAGAAAAACTGCAAAGAACGAAAATAAAAGCCATAAGATCTCCGCCCTTGATTTTTCATTTTCATCTCACAAGGTCGCCGTTTCCTTTAAGTTTCCTTATTTTTTAAACACACAATACTTACAGCAGAGGTGCTAAACTGACGTGTCCGTGTTTAGGAGATTGATACACAAAGGCAGACAGTCATTAGTGGGCAGTGAACCTTGGAGGCTTCCGTTTAGATGTGGGCGAATTTGTACACAAAAAAGATGTTCGCGAAATGAAGCTAGTTTTTAGAATACTAGCATTATAAAATATAATATTTGTTAGAAAGTAAACAGTAGGTGAAGGTAATAATAGCCTTTTATTTTGAGAGCAAGTACATACAACGCTTAATCATTATTTGTTTGTTTAATTCTGACTGTCTCGTTGATCTAGTGGTTGCAAAGCGCAACCGCTGAGCATGAAATCTTGGGTCTTTCGATCAGGAACTTCTCAGTAGCAGTCTCGGAGTCTGGATTTGTAGCCGGTCGATGGCAATAGATTCGCCTCCTATCACATAGGACTTGAAACACTGGCGAAATGTGGGTGTACTAATGGGTATCTAACCTACCCTTCGGGGATTAAAGACGTGATGTTATGTTATTTAATTTCTCTAACATAACATATACACAAATCAATCAATAATAGTCAACTAAAAGTGTTATGTAGGTGTGCTCCTTCACTTATAGGAGACCACAATATACTCAATACAATTTTGGAATAGAAAAAAATCAACAGTTACTTATACGTTATTCAAATTATAAAGAGCCAAATACATTCTTTAATTACAAATCAATTTAAAATAACGGAAAGACATGAATATTACAGTAGCAGTAAGACCGCACCGTCTGGTGGCAATGGCATTTACAGATTAAAATCCTTGATGAGCCCACGTGGCGATGATCAAATATTTTGCCACATTTAATTGACCTACATTTTTGAGTTCAGATCTTAAGAAGGTGGTGAACGAAGGTGAATGTTAATAACAGTGTAACAGAAGCTGTGCGGTTGAGATGACTTGAATCTAAACTAAGAGCCAATCCGACATAGTAATTGGTAATAAAATTAATAAAGAAAAATAAGTAACTTGCTTAGCATGTTTTGCTCGTTTGTGCTATGTGTATTTTGCTTTATAATTCCCAACTACCTACTACTCCTGACGGGCAGAATCAACAGTGGCGGCCTTAGAAAAACGCTAAGACAATGAATTTCGAAAATTCCCGAAATATTGGAACCCGCATCAAAGTTTATTAGAAAACGGTGATAGCGAGATTTCCACAAGCTGGTAACAATAAGAAATATATATAAAGGTCATATTATTTTTAATTTACTGTTATAGTTCACGTTGCTGTTATTATAATTGAATACACTGATTCAAACTACTTAGACAGATAACAATAACATAGACCATAACGGATAATTAAATACAGAAGTAATTACAAGTAATGAATTAGGTACTTCAGTCACTAAAAACGGAATAAATGAATTATGTGAAATGAATGAATGACCACGAAAAAAACGGTTTTAAAACAAAATGGTAATAAATTTTCATCCTAGTTACTAGGCAATCATAAGTGCGAACAAGACATCGCTTTAACCCACGTAAAACCATTAAACGGTTAAGGTTTAAAGAGTGAAATAAGCACAACAGTGACAGGTTGCCACTCAATCACCCACTCGCTCTTCAAATTCTAATATCAACTTACCAAAACAGCAATAAACAAGTCATTTATCAATCTAAAGCCAAATCTATTACGTATATAAAATGAAATCATTTGGAATAAACTAATACTTAAATTGATTAATTATAACACAAAAACGCAATCATATTATTAGCATTCATTGAAAATGTTTCTCTCAGTAGCTTTCGCAACGGTTGACCACAAAAGGTTCCTTCGTTTAGGTCAATGCCGACTCAGAAACTGTCTTTATATGTCTTATATCGTCATCGCATGCCGTTTTTGGAGCGTCTGAGTAGTGCCAGATTGCAGAGGACCCGCCCCCTACGCAAGACACAAATGGGTGCCTCAGGGTACAACTATGGGCCCCCACTTATGTCGATATAATCGATTTTCGAGGTAATGAGTCTATTTGATAGTTTACACTCTAAATGTTTTTGTATAGAGTATTTTTTTCATTGTTAGTAAACATTATAGAACGCTTTGTGAGTTAATATTGATATAATTGAATCATTTTTTTTTTATATATCTGAGATTTTTATCAACTAGTTTTTTACTACAGATGACAGAGTCACTCACACTCTTTGACCTAGGTATTATTACTTAGTAATTTTTCTTCAAACTTTAAGCGCGACGAAGTCTTTTCCTGTAAATTTAAAAATTATTATAGATTATTTTATTCTAAAGCCATACTTACTCTTTCATATAAAAAACATGTTTTTTTCAAACACGCCTCAATTCCTGTCTTAGACAGATTAGTAGTCGATTCTCACAGCTAGTAATCTTTCAATTTACCTATACTGCTAATAATATACCAATATGCGGCGCTAAAGTTTGTTTGCAAGAGGAAATCTCTAGAAACACTGGAATACTTATAAACCTACACTATTGCAAGTGCTATAGACTGTTTTATTGATATACCGGACTTCCAAGCAGACGAAATCGCGCACAGAAGCTAGTACTATATGACAGGCCATTACTGCTAGTCACAATAAATTAATAGAATTCAATCCAATTACCAAACATAACGATTCTAGTTATGATTACTGACGACCAATGATTTACGATTTGTTGTGTCACAATTACGTCTTGTGTGATGAGGATGATTCGGAACCTTTGCTTGAAAGAGGGGGATTAAATTGGTTTATAATAGGGTGATTTCTAAATGCATTTTGATTAGTAGAGGATTAACGAAATACCAACGCATAACGTATCTGAAAGTGACATGTTGTTCTTCCAATCATTACGATCACTTTTTTACTTTCGACCATACCTGGGAACTGTCTTGTTATGGAGATATTAATGGATAAAGTTCCATATTTTTTGACACTTTCTACTATAGAGAATATCGCAGTGACGAGAAAAACATTGTTGTCGTTACGCTACGCCGTACGGCATTTCATAAAAACTTTTAAGTCCTTATTTTTAGATATAAATGAACCGATTTTAATGAAACTTCTAACAGGTTACATAGGTAAAAATTGTGTTACAGGCTTACACCTAAATTCAACTATCTTTTTTATGTAAGACATTTCAAAAAAGTACTCAACTCACTTTTCGAAAAATAAGTACCCAAATGTTCGCATGTAATTCCGTAAGACTCATAAATGTCTCTTCCTATGCATCTGATTTTTTTGTAAGACAAAGAAAAATAAGGCAAGATATTCGTCGCTTTGTAAACCACCCAGGGATCTCCTGCTTGAAGGAAAAGTAGCAAACCCTGTAAAAGAAAAAGTCAGAATCGATCACCTAGCCTATATCAACCGTGCTAACTTGGTTGTGTCAAAGCCTTCCAACTGTTTTAGAGCACTACTAAAATTACAATAGTTACATAACAATGTAGGCCTGCCGATGTATCAACAAGTGATTACAAACCAATAAAATAATTCGGCACTCCCGCCACGTTTCGTAAACCCTTATCTCCTCACACGAGATCTACGAGTATGTAAGAATGTGGTAACGTATATTGTATAACAACCGGTCAGGGTAGCCCGCGGGTAGAGCGGGCACTCTTACTATTTGGTCCAAGATCTTATGGTCGCTAGACCAACGTCATTGTAGCACAGCCGAACTTTTGAGAATAGATAGAGGACTTTATGAAATACTAGCTTATGCCCCCGGCTTTGCATCCATATCTTTCCTCAGGTTTCTGGCTATAAACGTATTTGAATAAAGTATCTTGTGTATCTGATACCTGAAAATGGCTCAGCATTCAAACTAACAAGTACACATATGCCTTCGCAACTACTCAATCAATAAATCTGCCTAGTTTTTTCCCGACTATGTAGGAGTCGGCTTCTTGTCTAACCAGATGCAGCTGAATATTAGTGTTTTACATGAAGCGACTATCTATCTGACCTCCACAACCCAGTAACTGGATAATCTGATAACCCTTGGTAAGACTTTTGGGCTTCTGACGCCCCGTAATAACTGTGGCTTAACGCGCTTTCCAAGACATGAAGAAGTCTCGGTGTGTTAAAATGGTCACCCATCCACAGACCAGCCCCGGCAAGCGTAGTTTAACCTGATAGATCCCGTGCGTCTGTAATTACTTAGTCACGAGATCTTCTACTAACTCAACTACTTTCTTAAAATATCAATCAGAATAACGTAGGTCTGACGACTCTCGGATCTTAGTCCATAATGTAAGGAAGTGTTAGGAAGAAATTATAATTGTGTTTTGTTTCTAGTTGCTTAATGTTTATGAATAGATTCGTATTAATTGTTGAGTAATTGTGCCTTGATGGAAGTACTTGAGTAGTTTAACAACGACACAGTTTTATACTGCCCTTCAAACTAAGTAACTTTGAGCACTTTTTTCCTTTTTTAATAATAAATAATAATAATTCATTTATTGTCAAGTAACGAAGACTCATTCACACATAACAATAGTCACAATTAATAATAAATTAATTATAAAATTTTAAAAAATAATAAGAAATAATAAAACATAATAATTTATAATTAATTTATTTTATTTATTTTTTGGTTTTAAAAGTCACACTTGGTAGTGCACAATGTAATGCATGTAAAACAGTAATTTCGGGTACGTTCATGCAACATTATAGGGGTCGTGGCAGTATTTAAAGTTTAGTTACATTTAAAACTGGTTTCCATAAAAAACGTGTCAAAATTGTTGGATTGTTGGTTGTTGTTTGTCAAATTGTTGTACCTTCAATATCTCTGTAACTACAAGGTTTCCAAGTATGGTCTAAAACAAAAAAATGTTCGCAATTATGGAAAAAACATGAATGCATGAATTGATTGAATTTTGACTATAACTCAATTATTTCCTAAGTTATAATTTGCAACTAAATTATTACCTATACACTATTTTGTACGCCGAATATGGCAAAACATGTAGAACCAATATTAAGCTCGTTTCCATTCATATGTGCATACATATATGTATATCATGATAAACATTTTTATAGAAATAAATGCATCTTTATCTTTCTTATTACACATGTTTATACCAATAAATGCATCTTTATCTTTATCTTCGTAACTTTTGGCTACGTTAAGCATCTTTTTGCACCCAATAAATTCATGCAAGCAAATAGTCTCCAAGGGGGTTTTAAAGACAAAAATAAGCTAAATGACTTGACTATTAGATTAATGTCTACATCGTCTTGACGTGTCTGGGAATTTCAGTGACGCAAGTATGAATGTCCTTGTGTTTATGAGGTTTATGAGGTAAGGACACTATGAGGATAGACGATGAAACAGTGTTGCGAATATTTTATGTAATAGCCTAAAGCTGTAGAGCGATAATTTTTTTTTGTTGATTTGTAAGAGAAAATCTATGGAAAAACTGGTCAGATTACAATTTTTTTTTCATTAATGGAAAGTTATCCTATTGTTCGATGTCATAAGATATATTTTATGTCACAGCTGATTTCCACTCGAACAGAGGCGCAGGCAGAAGCTAGTCTATACAAAAACCTATTATAAAAAATCTTCTAAGTTAGAGTGAACATATTTCTACTGGGTAAGCTTACTCCATCGTAGACTTTGTCTCTGTCACCGCTGACCTAGACTAGAGTCAAGAGCAAACACATTCAAAATAAAAACGAAAAGAAAATACAAAATAAAATGGCTTAAAGAAACATAAATACAGATAAACTTTACCTTTTTATGTCATCATCATCTGCCTAGCCTTTTCCCAACTATATTGGGGTCGGCTTCCAGTCTAACCGGATGAAGCTGAATACCAGTATTTTACATGGAGCGACTGCCTATCTGACCTGTACAACCCAGTAACTGGGTAATACGATACCCCTAGGTAAGGCTGGTTGTCAGACTTTCAAGCTTCTGACGACTCGTAACGACTGTCAAAGATCCACGTATGACAGCCGGGACCAACAGCTTAACGTGCTTTCCGAGGCACGGAATGATGTCAGTAATGTCTCAGATAAACTTTAGAAAGTACATATGAATTGATAAAGTCACATTGGTACTTGCCCGGATTCGAACCCACAACCTCAAGCATGAGAGGCGGGCGCCTTAACCGCTAGGCCATTACAACATTACCTACATACCTTTTTATGTAAGTATAGATAAAAAGTAAAAATCTTGTTCTCAAAGATGACTATCAGCCATTCCCTACTGATTAACAAGCCTGTTATAATCACGACAGTGTACAAAACAATGATGTTCATGTCAAAGTTTTTGTTCAAGTTAATGAGAATAAACATGACATGTTTATTGATGAAGATGTTCAATGATTGGTGAAAAAACTGTTTGTATTGATTGTGGTGATTAAGACGATCTTGATAATGTTCGACGCGTTTTGATATGATTCAAAATTTAACGTAAAAAAGTAACCTATACTTTTGAATGCTAACAGGTCGAGTTTTTTCAAGCTTTGGAATGCTTCGTGATCATGAAAAATGTTTAAGGATTGATCAATAACTATATTCTCGAATCATAGAATTGTCGTAGTAGCTCGAAGCCAAAAACAAACCTTTTATTTTAACAAGACCACCAAAAAGCACTTTTGAATGTCATTTACAAGAAAGAAAAAGGTTCCAAAAGGTAGTTTCTTACAAAGAAAAATTGCCAAATACCTTCCTACAAAATCTTTAAAAAAAAAACAATTTTTTTTAACAATTTTGCCGTCATGGATGAATCTAACCTGATGTAGAATTTAAATACTATAATGATTATTGTATTAGCCTAACAAAAAGACAACAGGAAGACGAACGCAGAGGGAAAGAATAAGCATAGAGTACAGTGGAGATGTCCTCTCCTAGTCCGATGGGACAGCAATCCGACACGACCGAAAAGAGATTAGGTGACACGTGCTTTCCGAAGCATGGGGGGTCTCACACCACCAGCTTTGAAATTCCAGGTTGTTACTGCGAAATATCTACCAATATCGCTTAGCCCGACCTCAGAATCGAGACCAATCAGACAGCAATACTTACTCAAAAGCTTCTTAAAATCTCAAATCTCCCAAGAAAGGTATTTTGTAACATCCTTGTGACACTGATCATTATTCTGAGCAGCATTCCGACCGAATGAGTAGCATTGTCGCGAGGACAGATGGCTCGATAGCAAGCGAGCCTAGTCGCCTAGACTTGCACGGACATACAGACTCACGTAACTGTCTTTTTCGATATCCAGCATAAAAATCAACAAGATAATTAGGTCGTCAGCCAAAAAATAAGCATTGCCTTACAACGTGGCAATGCTACCAACCTTTTGGGCACTTGTCCCATTAACAGCTATGTAGACGTCGAGAGTTTTTTGATACGTATGAGCTCCCCCCTGTTGTAGTTGTACATATTGATGTAATTATCTCTATCTCGACATAGTATAAAACAAAGTCGCTTCCAGCTGTCTGCAAACTTAGATCTTTTAAACTGCTCAACGGATTTGATTCCGTTTTTTATGAATAAATAGTGTAATTCAAAAGGAAAGTGTACGTAACTACGAGCCATTTTGCAAATGAAAAATAAACTAATTTTTTTTGTAATACAATGTATTAATATCGGTCACTAATTACCAGTCACCCTATAAATATATTAAAACAGCAACTACCTCTTGTCAGGACAATTATTAGGAGGAATCACTTATGATTCGGCTTTTACGTTGTATTTTTAATATGTCGAATTTATTCAGTAATACATACAAAATCACTACGTCCGTCCGGACTATCATCTTTACATCGAATCGTGCTCCAATAATGGCAAGCTATTCATAAGTAATGTTGGAAATATTGTTTGATTTTAAACCGATAGATGGCGTTGTTAGGTCAGAGACGTTTTCTGAATCGCGGTGTCAAGATTGGCACGCGATTTGACTAGGGTCGCGATGTTTTTAAGTTTTAATAAGTACTCAATATACAGTTATAACACAGTGTTGTTGTTTTACTGGTATATCATCACCCCTGTTAAGATCGCGAGTGCTGCAGAAACAGTGCGGGATAGTGAACGGTTGTTCAAGTAAAATGTCACTAACACAAAGTTGTTCTACGAAAGCTGTAATTTAAATAACAACATTTTAGAATTAAATATTCGTTTCTTTAAATTGTCCACCATTCCGACCCGCAGCGGTCAAGGCTAATGGTGTCTACTTTAAAACAAGCTTGCTATTCGCCATGTTAAAAACTTATTGTAGAATCAAGATTCTTTCACATTTGTATAACTTAGTGCTTATTTAGACATTTCATTGGACATCAAACATGATTTAATTTTTAAATATTGTTATTTTTGTTTCGTGTTTAGTATCCGCCATTTTGATTTTGAATATTCTTTCGTAAATTAGAAGACATATTATCACTGAGTGCTTTGGGCTCTAGGCTATTTTTTTAATTATCACTACATTAAGGATCCGTAAGAAAAGTCACGCGAATGAAGTCGCGGGAAGTGCTAGTCTGCACTAATATTATAAAGAGGAAAAATTTGTATTTTTGTTTATTTGTAATGGATAAACTCAAAAACTACAGGACCGATTTAAAAAATTCTTTCATCATTAGAAAGCTACATTATCTGCGAGTAACATAGGCTATATTTTATTTTATTTTGCGCGGACGAAGTCGCTGGAAACAGCTAGTATATCATTATTATAATCAGAGGAACATCTTAACGCTTCCGAAGATACCTTATTCGTTAAAATACGACAAACAGGTGTATACGATATTCACACATCTCTGCGGTTGGATAAAAATACAGACACAACAATTACGTATAACGTATTCGTCTTGTAATTTTTTATTTACACTTTCGTCTCAATTTGCCGAATAAACTGTTACTAGAAAAATATTTGTTTTATAAAACTAGTGATGGCCTGAGATCGTTCGTTAAAATATACCAATTATGATTCGCCACGTTCAATTACTGACAATTATGATCAAATTATGTTTCTTTTATTATTTTTTGTTAGTTATGGCCTCGTTTCTCATATTGTCTTTAAATCTCAATTATTTTTAAATTAATAATATTCTATCAAGTGTCGTTATCGATGACATACTTTGAAGTTTGTACCCGTTCATACACGAAGGGAACCGTTGGTCTATGTTACTACTACTATAAATGCAAAAGTTTGGATGGATGTGACAGATGGATAGTGTGGAACAGCACATTGGCTACTTTTTATCCCGGGACAACGTACGGTTACCGTGGGATAATATTGATACCTTAATAAATCCAGCTGGTCTGTCATGTAAAAATCATCCTTTGTAAATTTTGGAGAAGCGAGCATTGGTGATCTGTCATAATAATGCTAAATTTTAAGATGAATTGAATGGAACGATTAGACAACACATAATTATGCAGGCACTCATAGTCTTTTTTCGTCTATTAATAATCGTTATACGTATTGAAGAGCCACTGAGAGATTCGTATGCTAGAGTAAAAGAAGTTTAGAACCCGGAACCAAACGAGCTGACTCAGTCATTTCTTTCTTCATCGTTGGACACCAGCATAAGCTGTCTCATTTTAATGTCGACACGAAGTAAGAATGCGTAATCAAGTCTGTATTATAAAAACATCAACAGAAACATTCGACTATAAAGTAAATATACATAATGCAATAAACAATTTTATAGAGAAACCCAATCACAAAAGAAGTATCAAGGAAAATCGACAATATAAAACTAATAGAAATAAGTATTTACAAGATTTCAAATTAAAAATAACAAGCTACGACGGAAGAGACACAATATACAAAAAAGAGGAAACGATGTTAAAATTAGTCTTATTAATCCGAACGTATTAGTTCCAAGGTGAATCGGTTATTACTTTGTTATTTACAACACAATTTTACAATCTTTTTGTCTAATTTCCGATGCACAGATAAATGAAGAATTAGTATGTTAAACGACAGAGTCCCCCTCTCTAAAAGTAATCGATTCAGTTAGATATCGATATTCGTTGACTCACCGAATCTTTTGACGTGTACGTCCCTATTAAAAGATACAGTTCTCGGCTTAGTTTCTTTCGTTTCCTTCGTTTCGGTATCGACTCTCGTATCTTTGGCTACCTTATCGCCATCTTCGGCATTATCCGACTTGACAATTTCATCAGTCATTGGGTAGATGAGGTACCCGGGTCTTGGTACCTCGGTTACTGTTTTGTTAACCGTCAACTCGGCAGTTTGCGTTTCGGTTTCATCGGTTTTGCTTTTATCTGTAAAAAGTTTGCCGACTTAGACCCGGTTAGTGAAATCGTTTCCTAGTTCGATGTTTTCTTTCCAGTTAATATAATAATATAGATTTTGATAAAGGATTACATTGTAAATAATGAAAATGACAAAAAAACTAATACAGAAAAATAGATATCTATAGAGCAATGAAATGTTTGTATAGTTAAAATAATGACGTTTATAGAAAACAATACAAATCTTTCTTGAAGGCTAACCATATGTATGGACCTAGTGTACTAGTTAATGTAGGTAGTTCTAACAGCAGTAGCGTGTATATTGTAATAAGCATATGTATGTGTGTCATACCTTATCGTGTTATCGTACATCGGATCAGCTGCGTTGTTCACATCACCAACAACCGTGGCTTTAACCGCATTTTGCACCAAACTTCCTGTAACAACAAAAACATACATTTATACATATGTACTTCTTTATTACTATTTTATTCATTACTTTTGTGTCGTAATGGCCGCCTCTCAAGCCTAAGGATGCGAGTTTGATACCGGGCAAGTACAAATGTAACTTTGACAGAAATCATTGTAAGGAAACATGTTTCTTTTTAATCAACATAAATATGAAATCACCGCTGTCTCTACATGTATGAGAAGAAGTTTTTGCCCTGCATTAGGACAATAATAGGCTGATATTACTATTAATATAATAATAATCTCTCCAGACGATCAGAAACATAAAAACTAAAACCTATTAACCTCTCTTCCAATTACATCACAAGAAATCCTGGTTCGAAGAAGTGGAAACCTGATCTCCAAAAAAGTTTCAAGGTTCCGTGAGATTCCGCGAAATAAGCAGCTTATGGTAGAACAATTTTAGACGATAGTACTATTCCACTGCTGTCTTAGATATCACTGGCATTGGTGAAAGAAAACATCATGAGGTAACCTGGACTTAAACCAGCCTATTACTGTCCCACTCAAACTATGTCAGAGGCCCTTGAGGCGGTCTATAAACTCTAACACTAGGGTGTGTGGAGTCGTAAGACCTTACTGCCCACACGATAAAGAAGAAAGAAGACCTACATACTCCACTCCCTCATTCTTCGCCTTCCACATCCTTGCCCCAATTCTAACACCTCTTTAGAGCAAGAATATGATAATGTTTACGTACGGTGTGTCGATATGTCCCACATTGGCGGTAGCCGGTCGCTAGTGGACCGATTACGAAAGCAAATGGTCACTTGGCAGTAACATTACTTAGATTGCAGTAATGCAAGTTAAAAGAAGATAGCGATTTAATTTTTTTAGAAAGAAAAATCGACCAGTTTATTTACTTTGATTATGTATTATTTTTGTGGGTTTACAAATGAGTTACGTGTTATTTTTATTGACCACATAGTAAGTGCCACCTTATTTTTTGGGGTAGTAAAAATCATCAATTGAGTCCTTCTGCCCCACCCAGGGCGGACTGTCAGACTTTTACTGACTAAAAAACCACCCTGTTCCTTCTGTTGCTCTTTACGTTTCGGGTATCCTGTTAAGACGTCCCACGACCCCGTAGTAAGTGCCACCTGGACTTATAATAAGAAATACTAGCTTGTACCCGCGATTTCATCGGCGTAGTTTTTTCACCTGCGTTGAGTTACGTATTTGGTTACTGCTCCGCTCCTGTGTGTCGTAGCGTGATGCTATATAGTCTATACTATTCCTTATAAATCTGGCTAGTATATACAAAAATATTTTTGATCACGAATTGATAAACGTGAATGTCAAGTATACTATTAAACATAGCCTATGGCATTGCAATCGGACTTCCGTAATTTATTAAACATGATACCTGTGGTACAGAACCTGTATGTATCAAATATTATTATTAAGATATTCTTTAATGAAAAACTAGCTTCTGCCCGAGACTTCGTCCAAGTCAAAGTTTATGTTTTAACCCACGGGATTCTTCCGGGATAAAAAGTAGCCTATGTGCTATTCCAGACTACAATCTGCTAAATTTAATAAAGATCCGTTCAGCCGTTCTGCCGTGATTGAATAACAAACATTCATACATCTAAAGTTTCGCATTTAAACAGTTATATTAGTTAGTGTCTGTCACTAGTAACTTACCAGAGATAAAAAAGAAGTCGAAATCGCCTCCCGCTCCTGACATAAACCATCCTTAACTTTTACTCAGCTCAGTGAGCGGGTGTCATTATGATCTATCGAAGGTTTAATGACCTTATTACGTTTTTATTTGTGTTATTTCTGACTAAAACTTTAATTAGACATTATTATAGCCTCTATTATATCATTTTATTCGCATGAAAAGGCTCTTTGTGGCGAATAATCGCCGTGAGTTCGACCCTGGTTTTAATATTAGAACTACATTATCTACTGAAACGTGATTGGGTAATAAAGATGTGGTCTTTATGTATGTACGCGTATATTAATGCTATGAGGGTAATGCAATCTTAGCCCAGTCAAAATATTGGGAAAAAGAGACAAAGTCGACGGTGGAAAGGATAAAAATACTAAGCGACATATTTTATGCTACATAAAATATGCTGCACAAGTAATGGAATATCTTCTTAACTCTATTCTTGCCAACTCTCTTCTTACATATAACATAATATCACGCCTGTAATTCCCGATTGTTAGGCAGAGGTGTACCTGTACACCCACATTCCTCAGTCATATTTTTTAAGTCCCATGTAATAGGGGGCGAGCCTATTGCCATCGACCGGGCCCGAATTCAGACTCCGAGCGCTGGTACTGAGAAATTCCTGATGGAAAAACCCAATAACACTTTGCCTAATCGAGCCCAAGACCTCATGCTCAGCAGTTACGCTTTGCGACCACCAGACCAACAAGGCAAGCATTACGGGTCATATTGCAAATATTACGATTTAGAGTTTACGTAATGAGTTCGTCTGCAAACAATGATACTTTGAACATTATTGTTCAGTAACCTTTAGCTTGGTCCACTGCACAGGCTGTTATGTGAAACATCTTGTTTTGCCACTCAATAAACAGTGGTTTTGTAATGTCACAAAGTGTTAAATTACGTACTTTTTTGGTTGTCTTGACGAAATCGATCATGAGTGTAATGATAGTGTTAAAGAAATCATAATTGCCTTCTACTTGGAGACCGCCAGAACAGCGCTGAGGCAATGCAGTTCAACGAGTCCCAGACAAACGATTCAACTGTCTTGGATTCCGCAACGAAATTTATCAGAAAAGAAAAGCAGAGGAAACGTCGTGACTGCCCAGGTCTAGTGGTTGTTAGCGCAATAGCCTAGGTCCCCGGTTGGTTAAAAGGGTTAAAAGACTCAGCAGCAGCCCGGAGTTTTAAAAGATGGTAGTTTAACACCCGTAGTTTGGGAAGCAACTGAATTGGTCCTGCACCTGATCTCTCTCCGGTCATGTCAGATTGCCTTCCTATCGGAGTATGAGAGTTAGAAAAGAGTTTGATTTAAATAAAGTATACCAGGGATTCCCAATTTTTTTAATACTGCGACTCCCTTTACTTTAGTAATTATTATGAGACGCCTTTCTTGATGATTTATGAGTAGCGCTAACAAGCATTAATATTACTTTATCTGTTTCTTATTTGTATTTTATTAAAGGAAACTCCAAAGATCTTAATTAGAACTTTTATATTTATTAGAAAATATAACTGTAGGTATAATGTGTCGACGCTCAATTTGGGAGCTCCTGAATAGTTGGACTTTAAGCTAAATGAACTTGAAATAACCCAGTCACTACTTACTACCTTGACTTTCTAATAGTTCATTTAATAAATATACATAAATACATAACATCACGCCTGTAATCCCCGAAGGGTTAGGCAGAGGTGTACCCATTAGTACACCCACATTTCGCCAGTTATGTTTTTAGTCCCATGTAATAGGGGGCGAGCCTATTGCCATCAACCGGGCACAAATCCAGACTCCGAGGCTGTTACTGAGAAATTCCTGATGGAAAAACCCAATAACACTTTGCCCGACCTGGGAATCGAACCCAAGACCTCATGCACAGCAGTCGCGCTTGCGACCACTAGACCAACGAGGCAGTCAGTTTAATAAATATGATAACGTAAATGCATATTCTATTAACAGGTACCAGGAAAACATAAATAACAAGGAAGATTTGTGACAGAACTGCAGAGGTCGGTTGCACCTTGAAGCCCACGTGAGTTAAGCAATAGTTTATTTAACACCTACATTTAAAATTCTCCGTTCAATGGTGTTTATTAATAAAATAGTGGCCTCACACTGTGTGGATTGCACCAAACACTAAATTGAGATTAGCTTAATGTTAACGCCTGATTAGGTTTCGAGAGGTCAAGTAGCTTTTAAAATTATATTTACTTGCTTAAGTTGATGTTATTTTTAAAAGCGGAGAATCTGTCTATTTGAAATGGTGACGCGAAACCCAAAACCGATTATAAAAAAAACGAGAGGTGACTCCCCGATTTACTATGTCGCGTACTTTCCCTCTTAAATTATTTTAGGGCAAGCATAACCTATTTATTTTATTATGTAAAATATTTGAGTTTTTTTTTTAATTTTTATTTTTTTTAATCTCTGATTTTGTTGTTTTACCCTCATAAAAATTGCTTGCACCTACCATGTTATCACTTCATCACCTCTGGTTGACTGTTAGAGAATGCCTAAGGCGTAAGTCCGCCTTTGTACATTTGTTGCATAAAGTTTAAATAAATAAACCTATATTATTTTAGAAAGAAGAATAAAGATATTTTAAGTTTAAAGCAGTATTTTTTATTAGTTTTTATTAGATCAAAAAATAGGTCAAAAATGCTATTTTGTATGCAAATACTTCGATTCTAGGAACGTTAGTGACTACACTGACGTACCTAGTATGTTACAGGTAATATAATATAAAAATAATCAAAGTCAAAGTCAAAAGATTTATTTCAATTAGACTGTTTACAGGCACTTTAGAATTATCAAGGAGTTGGTCAGTTAGTCAGAAAGTTATCTCCATAAAGGTAGACCTCTATGGAGAAGAACGAGCAAGAAACTCTACAGACACTCTTTTGAAATAGGTTTTTTCAAAATCCTGGTTATAATATTGTTGATGTTTCTGCGTGACCTTTAGCTTTCATTTAGATTAAGTAAAATCCAGATTTCCTCAAGATGTTTTCCTTCACCGAAGGAATACATATGAATTGAATAAGTTAAATTGTTTGGCCGAATTTGAACTCACAACCTCAAGCTTAAGAGGCTAGCGTCTACAGTAAATAATATATGAATATAATATTTCTGTGCATCATTGGTAACGCCTGAGGCGAACTCGTTTCTCATTGATAAGCCCAGAACGGATGGAACGTTTTTTGTGAAACTTTATTAAAAGTAATCCAAAACATCTACCGGCTGTACAGTCACACATGGAATTGTAGAACTACAATGTAACATGATATTTTAATGTCAAAGAAACAGTTATTTTTACGCATTTACGTTAATTATCGGATACAAGTACCAGGAGGTCAGTCAGATCAGGAGCTGTATTTTTTAACCAAACCCAACAAAATTGAGTCAAAATTTAAACCTCAAATTTTTACTAAAGCTGAAGCATTTTTGGATTATTTGTTTAAACGCGCTTACTAAAGTAAGCGTAAGTAAGCGCGTAGCAGCGTGCGTGCGTGCGTAAGTGTATTTTTTACATGTGCATAAAGTTTAAATAAATAATAAATAAAGTACTAATCATTTTGACAAAAATATTTTTGTTAATCTTCTTGGCAAAAATCTGCTTAGCCAGCATCCGCCAGGCATTGCCCGCCCAATTCCAATTCAGTCTTGCAGTTTTTGACATCCGTGGCACTACAATATATTGCCACCACGACATCAGCACGAAATTGAAAATGTTTACAAGATAAAACAAAAGACAAGACGAAATAACTCATAGATCTTCTCAAACACTTTTAGAGGTAACTGTACAACAAATACCTGTTTATAGATAAGGTAGGCGAATATATTATTCGAGGATGACATTTTAATTTAATCGATCGTGAGCGAGCTTAAAACTCTTAGGAGTATTCTGATCTGATGGAATCAATAACGATTTATTACTAAAGCCTGTAATTATAGGTATGTATTATCCGTGTTAAGAGCACGGGCGAATGGCAGAACAGCGAGTTTTAGTTGTGTAATGAAGTGAAATATTGATAGTTTTAAAGCATCTTCACATACGAGCAAAATGATCATTGGGGCGATATAGACTTAAATTATGCTCCGTTGCCCAAACTGCCTCGATGGTTTCATGGTTCAAGCGTGCCTGCTGAACGTGCGGTCCCAGGTCCAGCAAATAGTGATATTGTTTTTTATTATAGTGGTGTTACAATATCCCCATTACACGGGAAGCACGTAAAGCTGTTGGTTCTGCGTCTGATCTCCCCCCGATCGTGTCGGATAACCGTCCTAGTTGAACTATGAGAGTGAGCGAAGAGGGAGTGCGTGTTTGCGAACACACTTGTGCACTATAATATCTCCTGCGTACTTGGCTAGTCTCCATTGAGATTGGCCGCCGCGACCGGATATATAGAAACAATTTCTATTTTTACTTTACCAGCCAGGTTATAATATCCATGTAAAATACTGGAAGCCGAAAAGACTAGGCAGTTGATAAAACCCCTTCGAGGACGGGCTTCATGTAACATTCTCTTAAAAACCAGCCTCCCAAAAGATGTAGTCGCCTTCTGTCCTTAATACCACGCCAGCCTGATCTCGATTGTTGCAGCACACTCTTCGTATATGGCAGCAAGGACGCACATTTTGGTACAACCACGGCTTATATGGTGGCAAACGCAGTACAAGTTTAGGTTTTGTAAGCTCCAAGGTATTTTAATGTGAGGAGAAAGGTGGTTCGATGGCAATCGTAATGATAGCGGTGTTGATGACCGCTGTGTGTGGAGTAATAGCCTGTTCCCACTTGTTGGGTACTGCAAAATGCTCGGGTGACTAAAGATTTTATACGAGAAAAAGTCTTGAAGAAGCTTCAAAGTCGATTTCTCCATACAAAGTTTTTGGACCAATTTCATCCCCTTAGGGGGTGAACTTTGGAAAATCCTTGCTTATCGGACGTCTACTAACTATGAACTACCTTGTTGCCAAATTGCATCTTTATGCGTCAAGCGGTTTTCGATATTTCGTGATGAATGAGCGTGTGAGTGACCTTTCGCTTTATTTATGTTTATGTTCACATCTTTCCAAACGATTTTAGTCGGGTCCGATAGGTATTGTTGGGTGTTTTGAGAGCAAACACGAATTTAGAGTTATCATGTGCTGAATTTTATTTCACTTACTTATTATAAATGCGAAAGATTAGGTGGATGCATGATTGTTACTCAATCACACTAGTACGGCTAAACGGATCTGGGTGTAATTTGGCACAGAGATAGATTATAGTCTGGAATAGCACATAGGGTGAAATAATATAAGTTTCACGTGGGATAATGTATCAACTTTAACGCAAACGAAGTCGTGGGCAGAAGCTAGTTTTCTATATCTCTTAAACAAAAACCAAATGTACAGAACCTAATAATCCAGACTCTATATGGCAACACTTTTTTGTCGCAGTCCGGTTACCAAAATCAAGATGGCTGTGTTGTTTAAATTCAGCGGTCGTTCGGTCAACTACATCGGGCCATCGATCGAGACGATTGTCGTGCTTTTTCGAGTATATTACCATATTTTGTGGAGGTTGCATTTTATTTGGATGGATTGCTGACTGCCCCGTGTGAAGGGAAGAAAGGTGGGTGGTTCTTCCGCCTTATGTTACCCTGGTAGCTGCAATTCCTTTATTCGGTTACTATAGCTTCTGCTCGCGACTTTTTCTATGAAGATTTTTTTTTCCTAAATTATTCCACGGAACACAAAAGCGGGATAAAAATTATTCTATGTGTTTAGTTAGATTTATATTTGTATGTGTGCTAAATCACAGCTGATTCCGTTCACCCGTTATAGTGTATCACATAACAATCATCCAAACATCGAAACTTACAAAGTCTCACATTTATAGCATTAGTATGATTGACCTTGAATAGGTAAATGAGTTACGATTTATATGGACTCTTACATATCATGAATTTTAGAACTACTAACTATTCTCACGTTTTAAGTCACGTAATTAGTTGCTGCTCCACTCCCTGGAGTAGTAGTGTGATGTTATATAACTTATAGCCTTCATTAATAAACGGGCTGTAAAACACCAAATGATTTTTTCAAATCGGAACTGTAAATCCTGAGATTTGTGCGTTAAAAAATACTGTTCAGCTTAATAATATTAGTATACTCGTAGATTGATCCGAAAACATGAGTGATGAACAAGATCTTAAAATAAAACACAAAGTCTCAGGTATTTTACATACAAAATAAACAGAATGGAATTCTTTTAAAACAGTACCTCGCTGTGTTTAAACTTCCTCATTAATATTAACATCAATAAAGATAAACTTCTAGGTATTGTCGAGCTCCTTGTCAACGTCAATCCGTTGATATGCCACCCGTAGTGATGTGACATGCTAATGCGGGTTTATTTACGAAACAAAATAAAGCAACATTTGTTTTAAAAATACTTGAGGATAGATATTATGTAAACTTAGAAGAGCAGTTAATTAAGTGTATCTTGAATAACAATGATTTATAAAAAATAAAAAAAATAAGTTATTTTTTAGTCACATTCAGATCCGTTCAGCATTTCTGGCGTAATTGTGTAACAAACATCCAACCATCCAAACTTTCATATTTATAATGCATTGGTAGCGACCCGCCCTACCTTCGCACTGGCGATATGTAGATACATAAACCTTCCTCTTGTGAATCTCACTCAGAGTACGTATGGAGTTACATACCCATTATTTTCCATAAAAAATACATTCTTCGTTTCTCTTGCAAGGGGCAACTACATAGATACAATTCCTTTTTTTCTTTTTAAATATGGCGTTCAAAAGTGCCTTGTAGTGGCCTAATTGAAAGAAATGATTTGATTTTGACTTGACTTTGACTCTATCTATTGATGAGAACTGCATTCAAATACCTTTCAAAGTTTAAAAGATCTAAGCGTACAGACGGCGGGAAGCGACTTTGTTTCTATTTAGAGATAGTAAGATTCAAAAACTTCTTAAATTTAAATAAAAAATTTAAAAACCTCCGACGACAGCCATCTTGGTCCGATTTTCACTAATTCACCTTTCAAACAAAAAAAAACAAAATCAAGATCGGTTTATCCGTTCGGGAGCTACGATGCCAGACACACACAGACACGTCACATTTATAACACCCCGTCGTTTTGTGTCGGGGGTTAAAAATTCTACCCGAATATTTCCCATCCCTACACCATCGAGCAAGCGCATGGCCCAAATATGGTCACAAGGTCCAACGACCCATTGCCCGGGGACTCACCTTGTTCATTCGGAGGTCACCGAGAAAGTAAGGGCGCCTTTCTTGTTTATTTTCACTTGCTACCGATCGTAAACGAATCACGATGTTCTTGATGCAGTTTTTTGTACAGTCAGCAACAGAGGTCCATTAACATTTCTGATTTTTAAATCCTTATTATTGAAAACAAACCTAACATAACATGACGCCTGTAATCCCCGATGGGTTCGGCAGAAGTGTACCCATTAGCACACCCACATTTCGCCAGTTATGTTTAGGTCCCATGAAATAGGGGATATATAGGGGGGAAAGGGATTATTGAGAACAATATTAAAATAAATACGAAATTGGTGTAAAATAAAGATAACATAAACCCTTAAATATATCTGAAATGAGAAGAAGTGCATTGTATTATTTCGTTTATACTTAAATGATAATTATGTAAAGTTAAGTGTTAATTGACTTTTCTTACTGACCGTACGTAAGAAAAAACATTTTACTTTGAAGGAGGCGGTACGTACTTTCGGGTTTCCAAGCCAAATTACTTTCGTTCTCATCGTATATTTTCATAGTAGGTTTTTTCGATATCCTTTTTTGGAAGTTAAAAATGTGATTATGGTAAGACTGTGGACATTGACCAAAATGGGCCGCTCAGTGAATTTACAGGCACTTGATATTTCGGCGGTTTTCTTTAAGGAATACTCTGGATACCCTTTTATGGAAGTCAAAGGGATTGCTCCATTATTAAAGGTGGTTTCACACCGGCGAGGCGAGGAATGGATTGGATTGGCGAGAATTTAAATTTACATAAACATAACATCACGCCTGTAATCCCTGAAGGGTTAGGCAGAGGTGTACCCATCAGTACACCCGTAATTTAAATTTGTATAAGTAATAAATACTCTATTAATGCAGCGATAAAGTTGAATGCTGTACAAACAAATATTTCAAATCACGTCCAGCTAATCTTTGGTGCGAGGTCTAGCAAGAATTGAAATATTTGTTTGTACAAAATTGAGCTATATTTCTGCATTAATAGAGTATTCATTATTTTGCAAAATGGATATACAAACTCATTGTAGGACGGCGCGGTACATCTTATGGTGTAAAAGGGTTAGGGTGAATCCAATCCTCGCCTCGCCTCTCAAGTGCGAAACCACCTTTGGACATGATTGTAAATTCAGTTTAAATTATATGTTTCGCAAATAACACTGAACGGGTGACAGATGTATGACGTTGTTAACGCGACGGCAGACTCCTTGATATTGTGTTGTCCTAGTAATTTAGGCTACAGGAATAACTTTAGAATTTGCCTTAATCCTGTTTAAATGAGCCAACCCACAATCTCTCAGTAATTAAATTATTTGCTTAAAACTAATTACACACATAAAAGAATTTCAGTATTTTACAAACTATTTTTGTAACTTTTTATTTTGATATCCAAAAGTTACAAATTATAGTTAAATTATGTAACGGCTACTACACATGTAAAATACTCGAGGGGGTTGGCACTGATATTCGAGATACAGGCTTTGCCTAGTTCGGATACAGATGACTATACCACTTATTCTAACTTAAATTAGCCTGTTAAAATAACTGTAACTGTAATTTATTTTTTGCACATTCAATTTATTTTATTTTATTTATTAGGTCTACCAACAATTGTTTACACTCATATAAACAATAATAAAACGTGCTTTTAAACTTAACATAGTGCAACAATTACTTATAGGTAAACACCACATGAACAAAAAGGAAACAACAATAATAAATCACTATTCTAAACTAAATATTAGGTACGAGTAAACATAATTTTAATACAAAACATGTTACATTAACACAGTCCTAAGAATAAGAATTACAGTAAATCTGATAAACACTTCAGAAATTTACATTTTTGAATTTTAAGAGAATCAAAGTGGAAATCAATCCCATCACTGCAACTATTCAAAACCTTACAAAACCTAGCACATGGAGAGTTGGATCCCAGCACCGTTCTTCTCATTGGAGGACAAAGTGGAGTGATAGGATTGCGCGGAATCCTCGCTGGAGCACGAAATTTAATGAGTGCCAGTAGCGGCGGTGAGTCGATATTGTAATTAATAGTAATAGTAGTTATAATTACTCAAACATTAACACAATGAAATTACTTTCAAAAAATGGGAGTTTTTGCCGTGTGTCGGTTTGTTTTGGCAGAACCAAACCCTAACATTTACAGAAACAAAACGAATACTGGCAAGATGCAAACGGAAGCATCCATTTATTATCCAATTGTTCATTCAATCGCTCAACAAATTGTAGGTATGCGCCATCAGAAAAACGTAACCGCATTTCCCGTTTTTAAACCACCCAAGACGTAAATCGACGTGAGGCCCACATTATGTCAATTTGTAACAATTACTTGCCACAAGTCCTAGAAATGTTTATAGGTGATTATTTATTTTGTTTCTTATGTTATTATGTTCAGTTTGAATACTAACGAACGGCTATTAAAGATCAGTGGTATGGCTCGTTTGTGGATCTGCCACAATTTATTTAAATTACAGGAAAATCTTGTTGTCTTGTGGTTATCTGATTAAATTATATATTTTTTTGAACGAATCAATTTAGATATTTATAGTAAAAAGGTAATATATATGCTGATTCTGTACTATTATTACTTTTTAATGATTTTCTACATTTACACACTTAATAAAAACACAAAAAAAATACCTACCTAATATGAAATCCTATAGCCATTAATAAAAAAAAACTATTATTAAAACTTAATACTTCTAGTAGATTTATTCCTTAATATTTCGAATGTAAAATTTTAGTTAAGTACATTGTTTACTTGTTAAATTGATTTCGTAGACAATAAAATAATCTAATAGAAAATCAATTATGAAATCAATTTGGATTTTAAAGTGCACCTGACTAATGAAAGCTTAATCAATATTATCTGCCAGGTAAATCTAATGTCACTATGACAAAAAAAAAACAGGGACATCAAATCCCGGACGCTCACAACACTAGTCATTTCAAACGTCAAACTTTTTACTACCTCCTAATTACCCATTGACAAATAAATCGACTGATCGAATCTATTCATTCCATTCAAACGCTCGCGCGTGAAAACACGTGACATTCGATTTTCAATCGTATTCAATAACGTTGTCGACCTTGACCAATAGTAATTATTGAACGCCTTATACCTTATGCTATCCTAGTACTAAAATGCCACGCCGTGTAATAGAAAATCTTAATTAAAAACAAACATCTGTGGAAACTAGTTTATTGTAAGAAGTAGTCATTTAAAAAACACGTTTTTAAGTAAATGTCGTAAATAATAATGAATGTTTTCCTATACATATTAATTTAATAGCATCTTCGCGACTTCATCCTCGTGGTTTTTCACCCATTTCAAGTTACATCTTTGGTTACTGCTCCGCTCCCCTGCGTCATAGTGTGATGTTATTTAGTCTACGATATTCCTCATGAGTCTGGCTATCATATACAAAGATTTTTTTCCAATCCGACAGAGAGTTCCAAAGATGAGCACTTTTAAACAAAAAAACAAATAAAAAAAAGCTATTCACCTATATTAGATAATTATGTAAGAAATAATTTACTGTCGTGTCTCTGCTTATATCTAATAACAGCTTTTAAATAGAAAAATAAGTTACTAGATTATTTATCGCCATGTTTGGCAAAGAAAATGAAGATGACATTTTCATATTTTCATTATCTATTTCTTTACTTCTCAGAAGCCCATTATCAAGGTTTGCCAACAAGCAATGGAGTGCACACCTAGTATACAACTAGGTGTTAAATTAACAGATCGAGTTCAAAATACAATACTGTGCAGTATACAAACAGGGATAGCTTTTTTTTTTTTTTTTTTTTGAGGTGGTAAAAATCATCAAATGACTCCTTCCGCCCTGGGTGGGGCGGAAGGGACTGTCAGACTTTTACTGACTAAAAAACCACCCTGTTCCTTCTGTTGCCCTTTACGTTCCGGGGCCACGGTATCCGTTAAGACGTCCCGCAACCCCGGCAGGCGTTGGCCCCATTGGGGGCCCCGTCCCTGTGCTGACAGCTCTTTGAGGCGCGCGCGAACAGAACGCGCCGTCGACCCGGGCCTGGTCCTTGATCGGACGGCGAGCTACCCATTACTCGCCGTCCGCAAGCCCGCGCCTACGGTGGCCGGATGTCGCCTCGCGACGTCCGACGCCCTGGGCGTCTCCCGCGGCGGCTGGGGCGTGAGGTGGTTCTCTCCCTCACGCGGCCCGCCTCCTCCTTCGCTAGCATTACAGCTTCGCAGAAGGAGGTGACTGCATCCCATTCCCTCTCGCCCCGGAGCATGGCCTGAACCAGGTCCGGACGCGAGAGGTCGCCGCCGCCTATCGCCTCCGTGAGGACACGGCGGTGCTCTGCCCAAGCGGGGCAGTCCTGCACCGTATGCTCCACCGTGTCCTCCGGGCGATCCACACAGTGGTGACACCCGGGCGTTTCCTCCCGCTCTATAAACAGGGATAGCTGACGTGGTACAAAAGATTGCAAAAACAAAGATCTATGTATTTATTCAACGGTTAATGCAGGCTCATTTTTAACGGTGTTTTTTCGCAATATCTGGCGAAAGCGTCGGCATAAGTTGTGAAATTCAATCTTACGAAAATTAAGGTAGAAATCTTATAAAATGTTAGGACTAGCTTTTTACGAAACGCCCAAGACACCTAATACTAACATTATAAACCTGAAGAGTTTGTGTCCTTTTGTTAGAACGTGCTATTCTCCGAAACTAGTGGTCTGATTCTGAAATCATTTTTGTTAAAGGTTACAAAATTCACGCTGACGATATCACAGAAAACATTTTTTTTTTTTAATTCCTAAATCGTAGGTGCGTTTTCAAACATAAAAACTCAAATACACAAATAGCCAGTCCCGGAACAACTTTCTGTAGGCCATATCATTATTTGTTTCATACGTTTATCCAACCCTCAACACGCAGCCACGGCGCAAACGCCAGTGTAGATATACTTACAAAAATCTTTCCCAGGATCTAAATGGCAAACGCAACATGTTGTTAATGCCAAAGGAACCTTTACACAAACGTGAGCACCAAAATTACACACACCATGACCTTGGATTCGCCATGGGTGTAATTTTCATTTCTATCCTAAAAGCCAAACCGTTACTAATGCAATTATTCAATTTCACATCTGCACGTGTTCCTTTACGTTATTAAAGTAAATACTGTACCGTTGAATAATAATACCAGCCTATTATTGTCCCACTTCAGGGCAAAGGCCTCTTCTCATACAGAGAAGGCACGAGCATCGATCGGCACGCTGGCTCAAGGCAGATTGGCGATTTCAAATTAAATTACAAGTCCTCCTTACGATGTTTTCCTTCACCGATGTCAGTGATGTCGAAGGTAAACTTGGTAAACTTGGAAAAACTTATGTATTGAAGAATCTGCATTGGTACTTGTCCAAAATCGAACCCACAACCTCATGAGAGGCTGGCTAACCATTGGGTAATTACGACAGTACCGTATAACCGACGCACCATTTGATAGTTGACAAATTATGAGTAGAACGTGACTGAAATCATTTGTCATGAAGCAAAAAATAGCATAGGTGTTGAACCCACGTTTAAGTAAATATGGACCTAGTTGATGGTAGTAATCAGATCTATTTTTGTACTTCTGTGTAATGCAAAGCGACGACTTGTAAGTACTTGAACACTTACTACTTGGAAACCTTGAAGAATATATTAATACCAGCCTACTGTCCCAATGCAGAGTACTAGTAATTTACATAGAGCGACTGCCTATCTGGACTCCATAACCCAGTAACTGGTTAACACAATACTCTTTGGAAAGTGAAATAAGTAATTAGTAGTAATTGAGTGCATCACCCAAGGGTGAGTACACTTAACAAAAGAGATAGGATAGGTATGCAGGGACGTGAGATATAGTGGAAGTTTTCTTAAAAACCGATAGATGCTTTCAACTGTTATTTCATTTAACCACTCTGCTCGACAAGATTTTGACATTTGACACATCCCTTGACTCGGTAGGGTGTTGTGGATCACGCCATAAAATTCTGGAATTTACATCAACTTTCAGGATTCAAATTATTAAGAAAAATAAACGTTTGCAACTATTTTATAGAATAAGTTTGTGGCAAATATCTTTAATTATAACTTGAGGTCGGTCAAACTGCTTCAGATCACTGCAAAACTGGTATAATATAAGTATTTTTACACCCTATCCAAAAGCAGACCACTCAGATTAGCTAAAATTAAGTACATAAACAACCTTCTCGCTTGCTGATAAGATGCATCCAGACGAAATAAAGACATTATCATTCCATCTCCATCATTTTTTTTGGCATTATGCATACATAAGTGCTTTAAAAATACAATCAAATTTAGTCAAATTTTACACAAAATTGTGACACTGCTTAGTGCTGACCGTTTACCGAAGTTTCTTAATTCGATTCAAAAGTTGTGTTTAGCCTAATCGATACATGAAATAAAATCGAGGTTTGCCAAAGGAGTCCGAATTAAAAAAAAAAGCTTTTGAAATATTTCTCAGGATTTATATTTTATATTAAATTAAATGGATAAATAAACGCAAAGCTTAGTCAGGAGCGTAACTTTTTTTTAATAAGGTATAAGATTTACTTAGTTGATATTTTTGACCGACTTCCAAAAGGAGGATGTTCATATAATCTGCTAAAATAATAACTGAATTCTTTTGTTTTGCGTAGATTTAAACCTACAAGTACTACATAAAATTTCGTCATGGCCGTCTGTCTGTCTGTCTCTCTGAGCGTCTGTCTGTCACAACTCGTAAAATACAATTTTACCTAATTTGGACCCGCTACGTTACAGTAAGTCAACACGAACTTTATGGGCTTTATATTGGAAATTTTCGCGAATGGACATTAAGGCAAATAAACAATTCATGATTTTCGGGGGTGTTAATACTTATAATGAGGTCGAAGTGAAAATCCAAGATGGTGGTCGTGAAATTTTACTAGATATGCGTCATGGGTTCGTGACCACGAAATAAACCCAAAACCAAGGAAACAACACCCATGACGCATATTTAGTAAAATTCACTTCAACCTCATTTTCGGCATTAGTACTCCCGAAAACCATAGACATGACACCCATGACGCATAATTATGTCGTTAAATTTAGCGGCCGCCATCTTGGATTTTCACCTCGACCTCAATTTCGGCATCATCACCCCCGAAAACTATGGATACGATACCCATAATGCACATGTTGTAAAATTTTGAGGCCGCCATCTTGGATTTTGATTGTTGTGACAGACGGACGGACAGACGAACACACGCGTGATCCTACAAGGTACGCAACCCTAATCCAATGTAACAGCCCCAGTTAAACTAATTAGATAAGTTAATTATCAATATTGATGCAAATAATTAGACGTTCTATTAAATGTGTGAAAAAGGCGATATACACAAATCTGAGATAAATGTATACTGGGCACACTGCATCAAATATTAAAAAAAGTAGGTAATGCATAAAAATTAAAATTCTTAATTAAATTTTAATATAAAATTTCAAAAAAAAATATAGGTATCTATGATAGGTATAGTTCATTGGTCAGGACCAATGAGCTATACCTATCGAGATACATATTTTTTCTGTTGAGTCTTGAACTAGAAAACTATAAATAATAATTAATAATTGAGCTGGATAGCATAAATAATTAATGTTTATTGTAATTTAAACTTAAATTCCATTTATATTCATTTTTACGAGTCGATATCTGATATGAGTAATTTTAATTACTCAAATCGATTGAAATAAAAAAATAATCGATTGACATAATCACAATCGCACATCAATGCATTAAAAAAAAAATGGTCGACAATTTCTAAGAACACAAAATGAGTAGTGGTAATGAATATTCCGTGTTTTTAGTCCCGTGTTTGTAATTTACACTAAGATTTGGGCATTTTCTTGTTGTTTATTATATTTTGAATGACATTTGTCATGTTTTTAATAATATTTAAATGTGTTATAGTGATATTTGTGACAAACAAAAATGTAATCACGCACGGATTGGCGCGAAGTTTCGACTTTGGATATCAAAAACTTTATTACCACTACTAATTTATGTTAAACTATGGATGAAATCGACAAATAAATCAATTATGAGTTATTTACTGCTCCTGTAGTGGAGCTTGGATATCTAAAATCCACAATTTTTATGTTTTTAGCCTCGACTACTATGGCCATCAAAATGGCGATGATTGCATTTTCACACTTGGATTTTTAAACGGTAATTTTATATACCTGCGTGCCAAATCTAAAAGAGTGGATGGCGCTAACATTTAAACATTTTATCAAACTCTTTTACTTAATGCTCACACATGAGATTAGATGGCTACCATTATCAGTATTTACACTTATTGGTCAGTACGACGCATGCGTGAACTCCGGGGTCCAATTGGACCCACTACCGAGCCGGCGGAGGTTTCTGTGTTCGGGTCCAATTGGGGGCGCTTCCGAACTATACGGTTAAAAAGTAGATAATAAACAATTCCGTACCTCGGAATACGTGGTGCTCGTGCTGTCATACGTGGATCTTTGACAGTCGTCACGAGTCGTCAGAAGCTTGAAAGTCTCACAATCAGTCTTACCTAGGGGTATCGTATTACCCAGTTACTGGCTGGTGGAGGTCAGATAGGCAGTCGCTCCATGTAAAATACTGGTATTCAGCGGCATCCGGTAAGACTGGAAGCCGACCCCAATATAGTTGGGAAAAGGCTAGGCAGATGATGAGATAATAAACATCATCAACATGGGAAAAAGGCGTGAGTTTATGTATGTATGTATGTAGGTACGTGAGCTGAATTATCGTATTTAGGTGACATATAGAACTTATACATTATGTATGAATTTATATGAAACAGGCATCATCAAATAGTGAAATTCATCTCACGAAGGTATGGGGAAACCCACTCATCATTTTATTATTATTTATTTACACCTGTACCGTGTAAAATAAAAATAATTAATACCTGACCTCCATAGGTAAATTAAAGAACAGTGGTGCCGATTCCCTTGGTCATAAACTAAAGTAAAATTAGAATATTTCATCTTTTTCTGTCCAATAAAATGAGAAAGAGACTAATGCAAATAAGAACTGTCAAATTTAGTCAATCTGACACATCCATACAGTTATAGTTGACATCTTAAAAAGTATGGATTAAAAATACGGTGAAGTTCAAGGCAAAACTAATTTGACATCTCTAACTTGATTCTTAAATGTCATGGAATGTCACCGTCCTTTCCTTTCGCTGTATGTTAGTAAGAGATATCAATTCTCTAAATTTAGTCTGGTTTGTGAACAAGGGAATCGGCACCAGTATCTAACATAATATGAGTGTTTCTCTGTTAGATTTTTGTTTGTGCCTCGCTCATCTCTAGAACTACTGTAACGGTCCGATTTTGAAAATTCTTTCGCTTATAGGAAGCTCCTTTATCTCTGATCACTTATAGGCTATATTTTACAATAAAGAAATTAGAGATCCGCTAGGAAATTCAAGTGGATGAAGCCGCACGCATAAAATACCCAGTATTATTTAAGACATTACAACAAGATCTCAAGAAAAATATCGTGATTTTATGTAAAGCTACGAAAATGTCTAAAGTAACATTGTAATAAAAAATTCAAGGTCTTTCACGGGTTCACTAACACGGTTTTATCTCAATAATTATAGTGTTTACTTGCGCACGCGTTCATTTTGACTTTTTACTCATTATGTACACGTTTGCCAACACAAAAACTCGTATTTAGATCCTCGACACGATAGTTTGTGTATGAAACTGAGGTTGGATATCACTTTTAGAGTTCCTTGAATTAGGTGCTTGTTCTCTGGCTGGTTTGCCGCTTCAGGTTCTGTTAAGACATTTTTTTTTTGTAAAGTCAAAGTCAAAAACATTTATTTCAATTAGACCGTTTACAGGCACTTTTGAATTGTCAAGGAGTCGTAAAACATTGCGATTTCATCTACTTGTCATACATTGTTAATATTCTTTTTAAATATATACTATCTGAAGGACAATTCCTAATTGTTTCAAATCTAGTCGTCGTCTCAGCGAATGTCAAAAAAATCTAAATTATTTTTGACAGATTAGTACCTGAATAATTATGAGAATTGCTCCTGTATTCGTACATCCACAAACTTCAAACTTTTGCTCCTTGCCGCCAGCTAAATCATATCTTTTTCCTAAACCTACATTATCCTACAGCTTATACTCTTTTCTCATAACACCTCGAACCAGCCTCCATGGTAGCTCTATCGGTACGCGAAGAGTAGGTACCCTAGCACCGTACAATATTTATAATACATACAACAAAATTACCTTTAATTATTAATTTTATTCCATTAGTTTTTATTTGTTGTTATAGTAGCCATACTGTGTGAAAGTTTCAAGTTTCTACCTATTAATGCTCAAAATTACAGCCTTGCCACAGACTGGCATACAATGGAGTCTTAGTAATAGAGTCCCGATTAACACCCTTTGCGTATGAAACATAAAAAAACTTACCAAAGTTGAGAGATGATTGCCAATGATATAGTTCAATCTACAAAAGATCAGGCTAAGAAAAAATAGCTAAATAATTTCAAAGTGTTAATTCACTCAGCCTTCGATCTGATCAATATCCTAACCTCGCTACAGCAGCTTACTAATAGATACATTTACTAATTGACGTAAGTACATGAGTAAAAGATCTAAATTACCTACTGTAATTAGGTGTTGCAGATAAATCAGTCTTATTGCTTTGTTCTATGGTTGATTTTACAGTAGCTCATCTTGATACGAAAATGATTTCAGCTTTTTTAATTGTGTTTTTGGAAAACAACTAACTAGATTTTGCCTGCGGCGACGTCCACGTGTACCAAACATTATTAGGTATTATCATATTATGGCACTTGGGAATAGTAAAGCTTTCAATTAGTTAAATGTTTTTGTAATCATATTAGAGCTTTCAAAGATTACCTCTAATAAACAATCATTTTTTACTATTTATAATATTATTTTAGATACGAGATTCAGTAAGTGGTCGATTCTGGAAAAAAAGCACATTTTGGTATTTTTGCTAAGGAATTATTATTCGTTAAGTTTAAACGATTGATGATGGACTGCTGCGTGGAGCGGAACGGTACGAGTTTCGTACTGCACACATATAGTTGGTTCTTTTTATAGAGGTTGTGATCCAGCCATCGCGCTTGCGCTCTCCCACGTCACCTGTATACAAGTCACCACAGCACAGCACTCCGGGATCATAAGGTTAAATTCAAATAACTCTAAAGTACCTGAACAAAAACCTATATCCTCGATTTAAAAACACATAGAATGTCCGGCAGAAACAGACGTAAAGCCAACCTTCATTATTATTTTTTCTATAACAAAATGCCAATCATACCTACCTATTACCCACATTTCGGTCCCAGCTCAACAAAAAAATGACCAAGTACAGATATAGATTGCATCTAAATTCTCGATAACTCAGAAGTGGAGCAAGACAAGTGTCCTTCTCAACACTTCCTACTTCAACAACACTCGTTATGTAGTGATAAAATGTTAATGGCTTCACTGTGTATGTAATTACATAGTAAGTAATATGCGTCAATATAATGTACTTACATAGTTTAGTTGCATTTTTTGCACTCAATTAGTAATTAGAATACCTACCTATAAAATATTAGAAAGGCAATTCTTATAATTTTTAAAATCGTTCACATTGTTATTCTGAATCTGCCTTTTTTTTACCTTTTTTTTCTGCGTTTAGGTGTCAAAACACTGACTGATGTTGTTAATGAGATTGCGACTAGAATTTGAGTGTTTTTTATTACGAGAATCCGCCTTATGGTTGATGGTTACAACAATGCCTTAAAAGGTTCTAACATTGATAATTTCGCTCAAATTCTCCTCCTAACCGTTCACTAATTAACATCTAAGCTTAACTTATTAATGGATTACGTGTCCTGAAAACTCACTTTGAAATAACAGTATCTTCAAGCCAACCTAATCCTAAAAAGTATGCTCTTTCTCACAAAATCACCACAACATCATCTATATATACTTGCCAATAATAACAGTTCGTTGCTAAAGACAAATAGCCGTGTAAGTACAACATTTAGTACTGTATAAACGTCTGGGTAAAGTGAAGGCGGCGCAGACCGACCGACCTTGCGGCCGCTGCACCAAATAATATCTCTAATGTGTTGAAAAACTTACAAGTGCTCGTATCCGGGAAGAAATACTGGTTTCAACTACGTTTTGCTTTTAGTGCTTTTTGGAGAACTTTGAAAGAGTTCTTTAACTATCCTTGTCATTATTCTCATAATTATGTCATCAGTCCACAAAAGTAGCAAAAGCTTTGGTTTCCCGAAATTACTTTTTAGGAAAAGATTTGTCGGTTGCATGGTCAGGGGAAAGTTACGCATCTCAGATCTTAAATTCGCCTTCTTAAATCTTAAATGTTTTTGTAAAATATCAAGGTCGAAGTTTACTGTAACGACATAAATTATATATTTTTTTAAATATCCTTTGAATTTCTTGCTGGCCTTTCAGCTTAAGACATTTTTAAGATCTGAAAGATTTACCTGACCATAATATGATCTGACTTATATTTTGCTCAAAATTATTTTTTGTATGGATCTGGTCAATATTTACCTCTCAGGTTATTTTAATGAAATCAATTACAATGGGGGGAGGCCTTTGCCCAGGAGTGGGACAATAACGGCTAACAAAAAAAAAAAAAAAAAAAAAATTACAATCTATTATTTTAGGAAAAAAGAACTTAGCTTTTCGACCTAGTTTTTGCACATAGTCGAACTTGTATTTTGGACTCTATGATAATGTCCTAATCAGTCTTTATTGTCTATTTAGCATAGAGCAAGGGCGGCCAACTTGATTAGACCCAATCTCTACCGTTTATTGACTAGACTCTGCGATATACCAATTACTTCTTGAATTAGGTATTTCACAAAATTATCGAGAATCGACTTGAATTACAGCCGCGATCGACCGGTTGGCCACCTTTGGTCTAGGGTCTATTTCGTTAGAGGTAAAGATCCTGCTGTCCATCTGGACAGCAGGATCTTTACCTCTAACGAAATATGTTGGCGAAAATTTCAATTATGCCGTCTAGTGAAATAACACCATCTAATACTATCTATACTTATCCGCCATAGTTAATATTCCTCAATGACACATGGCGGTCACGTAGGATGTTTTTCTCTTTGTTATGATAATCATAGTTGTTGCCGCTGACCTTGAGACGGACAATTGCCGTCTACAAGACATAACTTACATTTATTCATATTTACTTGGAATTTGTTGAAAGAACAAAACAAAATGTACATTTGGAGTTTTTTGGGCTATATGGATTTTACAATCAAAAGTCTAGCTGCACTTTAGAGTACTCTAGAAGATGAGTAGCAAAGTCTGATTGTTCTTAATAACTACAACCACTAATTGGATTAAGTTCTACCAAAACCAAACAACCCCATCCCAATATAATGATTTCAGGCACATCATCCACCTATAAATAAATCCATCTACATAATCCATCCATCTACATCCATCTACATAAAAAACAGAGAATACATCAGCTCCTTGGTGTAATAGCTTCGAAGAGTTGAACAGTGTAGGTATCACTCAAAATCTACATAGTTTTTTTTTTTTTTAGCCGTTTCTGTCCCACTCCTTTCCCCTCTCTTTCTATCCCTCACATTTCCGTACATCATCCCTCCAGTTTTAGATGAATTCATCCAGTTCGCCCCGCCCGCCATCTCATTCGTGGCCTGTCGCAACACCACACAATCTTAGGATACATTAATTTAAATTAAAAATTTACTAACGAGACTGTAAAACCCAAGGTCTCAAATTAACTAAGAAACAGTCAGCTTCAAGCGCACTGTCCCTTTATTTTTAACAAGGCATTATGTTGATGACTCTCCTGATTTTAAGCAGTAACCTCTGCAATCATATGCAATTCATCGACAGCCATATCCATTTTACGCAGTGCTTTAAACATGCTCTCTGACACAAACACGGCGTAGAAAATCTATTATGCTTGTAATTTAACCAAACTACAATAATAGCTAACAATAATGAGGCCAGATATTTTGTTTAATTTAAACGATAACAGTGAATGTCACTGTCGCCAACTCGCCAAGGCTTGCATGCACCAAAATTGCGGTCTTGCGACATGCAATGTTTTAAGTAAACTACTCTATCGTTCAGGAAGTGGACGGAAAATATGTAGGGATTTTGTAAAGTAAGCATACGATTTATTGCTTCAAGCCGTGCGGTCTTGCTACTAGGAACCCATAGCTATTGAAGAGATTTACTTGCTGCTGTTTTTATTTAAATTGCTTTTGGCTCAGTGCCAACTTTGATGAGGAGACAGCTAGACAACATGATCACACATTTATCAATATGTATAAATAGATATAGAGCAACTAGAAAATAATGTTATTTTTTCTGAATTTATTCTATTTTATTTATTTATTCTATTTATATTAAAAATTTGATTGTAACTCGAGGATATGATCATCAGCAACAACTTATTTCCTGTACTATAATATGACAGTACCAGGCATACATGACTCTAACACAAATCACCATTAATTTGCTGATAACTTCACATAGTCTTGTCACGTTTGTAATAAAATCAGTCGTGTTTGGTGCACTTGTCACGTTGTGACTTAACCACAAGCGGTAGATACTTCCACAATAAATATACAAAGTGTCTCTACAAATGCGAATAGACGGACAAGAAACATGATGGTAGACTGTTCAGGCAAGCTTAATGCTGTTCCCAGCGTACCAGGGGTTGTGGAAACTCAGGAGCTGTTTATTTTCAGATGTCAAAGTCAAAGTCAAAGTCAAAACATTTATTTCAATTAGACCATTTACAGGCACTTTTGAATTGTCAAAGAGTCGGTCAGTTAGTCCGAAAGTTCAAGCTAGTTGCTCGTTCCAAAACGGAGGTAGGCCTCTATGGAGAAGAACGAGCAAGAAACTCCACGGCACTCTTTTAAATTAGGTTATTACAAAATCTTGGTTACATTATTCTTGTCGATTCTATATGTGATCACAATGATGTCATTTGTAATTAACTAAGTAAACTAAACAATAAGTAATATTATGCGGTAAACGGAACCTTGACATCAGTCGCTAACTAGAAGCTATAGGACAGGCACGTCACGAAATAGTAATTAAAATTAATAATCTGACTCGCTTCATTCATATCACTAGCCAATATCTATTAACCGGTATTCTATTGTGAAAAACATTGGCAGTTTTACGGTTTTCCAAATAATCTCTAAACTCAGTTTATTTTATTTTTTTACCTGTTTATCATGTAATTCATTTCAATTTACTGCAATGTTATCTTAAGCACATGACGGTCCTCTTTGGGGTGATTGGGGTTATGCCATACCTATGAAAATTTTGCAAAATCGTTTCATTGAGATTTCATCATGGGTACAATCATGTGCCTATGTATGTATGTGTAAGAGCGGTCACTATTTACCAGTCTCCCTAAATACAGTTACGAAATACATACAAAAAATACAATTAAAATAAAACAAAATGGCACCGAAAAATTCCTCTGCATCGCTGTCAACAGGGGGGCCATTCTACCAACTTTTAAAAACGCAATTTAATCTGTCTCAATCTATCAAAAATTATTTGTTGCTCAGATAAGATTGCGACTAGATTTTGAACATTTTTAATTAATAAAATTAACCTTCTAATAATGTGCTAAAGAGACTGGCATAAAACTACTAGGTACCTACGTCAAACTATTCACTATAACCTACACATTTTACTGTTTAATTATTTAAATATTTAAACAACTGCAGTTTTCCGTGTTTCACTTACTGGTGTCGTTACGTGGTTATAACATGCACACATTAAAGTTTATCGTATTTAAAATATTTTATTACTGTGCATTAGAATGTTTAGTAAATATTCAAGTTCAAAGTTTTTTAGTCTGTTACGAAGGTCGGCTTAGTAATAAATATATTTTTTTAATATTAACAAGTGCAGTACGAATAAGCATTTATTTATTTAAATATAAAACTAATAACTTTTAGTGCCAATTAAAATTCTTAACGCTCTATTTACTATTAGGATTCATAGTTGATTTATTTTTTGCTATTTTTATAGCCTTTCGCCAGGTGTTTAAACTCGCTATCCAGTATAACTAGATTATCAACAAATTCAGTAGGTTTTTCTTACAAATAGGTACCTAACGCTAAATAATATGAACTTAAAATTATTATATAATCCGACCTCTGACGTAGTGACGTAACTGGCCTATAACGACAGAATGACCGCAGGCGCAAGCTCGCTACTGCAAGGCCACATCGAACGCTGTCAATTGTCACATGTGTCATTCTTATGATAATCGATATGCAATATCAACACTATCCCTTCGACTTAAGTTTGAAAGTGGATTAACATACAAAGTTGCATTTGAAGACCAAACGCACTGACCTTGTCAAGAGGTATCAGAATTATTATTTTTAATTACTAAATCGTGACATGTCTGTCATATAGCTGGTGGACTAGTGTCAAGGTTAACATCAACTGCATTAAATTGTTTATGTTGATCTTATAACTACTCTTCCTTATTGGTGCTATCATTTTTAATGGGTTCTATTTACTTTGCAATATTTTGACCTACAAAATTAATGGTATTTGACGGTCAGTTAGAGAGACAGCGGAATTCTTAAATAAATTATCGATGTCAACGAATTAATAAGATTGTGCAAAGAAAAGATGTGTTGAAATTACTGACTTGAGACATTCAGTGAATAAAATGTATATTGTGTGTCAACTTTACCTACGCTATTATAATTATGAGTCAATAGGAAACACAAGATGGCGGGTGGGTGGAAGTAACACTGAAATGTCATTATTATTGATCTTGGGAGTTTATATTATGCCTCTGATTAAGCGACAATAGCTCTCAATCACTCAAGCGTTGAACAAGCGACCAAAAAAAACTTTATAGGTATTTCTGGTTATCGTCTTTGCTGAATCAACAGAAAATTATTGTTACGCTTAAATGATCGTTATTTACTTCCTTTTTTTAAAACTGGTTTAAATCTTATGTTAATTAAAACGTAGGTATAGCAATTTTGTGTTCTTTTTATTTATTGTTTTTTCTTTTATTATAACGGTTACGGTTGTAACCAATAACAATAGAAATTTTAAACACCTTAAGATATAAAGTTTGGGTTCTTACTCATTCCTTTGACAAATTCCTCTCACAGTACTCCAGACTCACACATAAGAATAAAATCTTCCTCCATTCATACATAAACAGATTGGAATACTCACATAAAAATCAAATAATAATTCAATAATTCATTTTTTTTTTCTCAATAATTTGCAATATCTGTTCTTAAAGGCTATAACATCAGCATATTTATTAAAATAAATTGACAAAGCCGATGCAGACCTAATTTGTCTAATTAGATCAAAATCAGGAAGCGCAGAGTGCTAATGACTAATGAGTGCTAATATTGAATGATAATTAGATCACAAGAACGATCGACAAAGGTCATAGCGTTCAGATACGAAGTGTTGCATTGCAACCTTCAAAGTGACGGCGCACCCGGGCCAATTAGACCCTCGACCAACTTAGCTGAGTGATTAATCTTTGAACTAAAACATCTTAAAAAGGTTAACAATCCGAATATGGGAACTGGCGCTGAAAATCTGTGAAAAATGCCACATCCTGTCATCTATGTTTACTAATATTATAAAGATTAAGAGTTTGTTTGTTTGTTTGTGTGAAAGCTCCGATAATACTGGTCCGATTCTGAAAATACTTTTGCTTATGGAAAGCTTCATTATCCCCGAGAGCTTTAGGCTATTTATAAAGCATAACATCACATCACACCACACCAATCTCCGAAGGGTTAGGCAGAGGTGTAGCCATCAGTACACCCACATTTCACCAGTTATGTTTAAAAACCAGGGGTCCGTATTTCACGCGAAGTCGTGAGCAAAAGCTAGGTATGTAACGTGTGTTATACCCCAATAAAGAAAACTAAAAAAAAAACTTTATGTTGATTTGCTACAGGGTTTATTACAAATATACATAATTATGTAGAAAGGATTTACCCACAAATAATACTTGTTGGTTTACAGTTTGCACTGAACTTAGTCATCTCCTAAAAAATGACGCTCTTTCTAGAGTTCATGAACCTCTCGCAAATTGAAAAACCTTCTTCACACGAAATTGTCATTGTTTTGCAAATTAACAGCCTCTTAGATTTAAATGATGGTTAATTTATTAAGTAAAGACATTTATCAATAGAACGTAGAACACGTAGGTGTATCATCATGTAAATATAAATACCTCTGAATGGTCCTTATTACGTATTTATCACAGTCGTATCTAATTACGATTCTGCAGCGATCGTGTCACATTTAAATGCGTGCGTGCGCCGGAGGCCATTGAGCCGAGTGCGATGTGATTGTGACAGTTGATACTTGTCATTACTTATGAGACCCTGGTAGATTGTTGTTACTGATGAATACACTGCTAATGACACAATTGACCTAAACAAATTGCTAACCCTAGTGGCTTTAGCGTTCATAAAAAGAAAGACGGAGAAACTTCGAACAGACTTAACATAAATTCCATTAAATAAAATCACGTCTGTAATCCCCGATGTGTTAGGCAGAGGAGTACCAGTACACCCACATTTCGTAAGTGATTTTTAAGTCCTATGTAATAGGGGGCGAGCCTATCACCATCAACCGAGCACCGATCCAGACTCCGAGCCTGCTACTGAGAAATTCCTGATGGAAAAACTTAATAACACTTTGACCGACCTGAGAGTCAAACGCAAGACCTCATATTCACTAGACCAACGAGGCTGTCAGGCTACAATATAATATTAGTAATAGATAGACCCCATTATTCTGTATACTTACAGCAACAATACTTTAATCCAGGAACAAACAGTCGCTACCACAAAAGGCGCCAACACACGTCCACATAATCACAATGCCGCCCGTTTCGGAATCCTTCATTAACTTGTGTGAACTGACAGTCATACATATTCATACAGGGTCATAAATATGTAAGGACTTGCTAATCTTTGTTCGTATAAGTGTGGGACCAACTTTATCCGGTTCTGGGTAAGAGTTGTGGATCATTGTTTTCGTATTCCAGGCTTTGGTGTGACAAAATTTTTGATCAGTCTAGTGTCCTTTTCCTTAGTGAGTTGGGTCCTTTTAGATTTATCATTATTATGTCAGTATTTTCCATAAAGGCCAGTCCCTAGGTATTATGAAGTCGGATCCCAAGAAGATACTTTGTTATGCAGCGGTAAAGTTTTTTTTTTTTTTTAGTTTAATTTTCTCTAATTCGAATTCGATTTTCTATTCTTGATCGAAAATAAATCAGATTAAAGAGTTTATATTATAATAAAAAAATAGCAAAACATAAGCCTTGTCCATATAATCATCATTGTCAATCTTGTTCCTCCGGCTGATTGTACACCTCCCTCTTTATGTGTCATTGGTCATCAAATAGCCTCGTTGAGCATTAAAAATTATCTGATATAATTTGATACGAGCCCTTTTTTAATCAAAACTTAAATAGTCATCTACCTAAAATTATATTATTTTATTAAATAGTAAAGTTTAATTATTTTTCCGTCCATTGTTGGTCTGATTACAAAAAACTTCAAAGAAAGAAAGTTACACTATTGCATATCGCTTAAAAAACGGCTGATAATTTATATCTTAATATTCTCCCTCATCAGAAATACTTGGTCCTTTATACCGGTGATCCCACGTAGCGCCATAGTTCACGTTTAATGCGGCAGGTGGCGCCTGGTCCTTTGCGCCACGTTTCTACACGTACTGAATATAATTACATACGTGTGGGCTTCTTCACAATGCTGCATATACCTACTTGAAATAATAGGATATTGAATATGTACTGTCTATTTGTGCGTTTGTCTGTGTTTTGTCTGCCCGTTGGTGTCGTGGGCACAAGACTGTTGAGCGTAAGGTCCTGGGTTTAATTCCTAGGTCTGGCAAAAAGTGTTGTTAGGTTTTTCTATTAACAATTTCTCAGTATTGCCATTTGCCTAATGCCATTAACCGAGCACAAATCGAGACTCCTAGGCTGCTGCTGAGAAATTCGTGATGGAAAAACCCATTATCGCTCTGCCCACACATAAAATACTCTGCCCGACCTGGGAATTGAACCCAAGACCTCATGCTCAGCAGTCGCGCTTTGCGACCACCAGACAAACGAGGTAGTCAAAGTGGCAGTCAACAATAGAATATAGTTTGACTCAATAACACATCAATTCCAATAACACTCCCCAAGAAACATTACGAATACCATAAATTAATAGCATAGACAATAACTTCAATACATTAAACTGTGATCAACTTGTGCTAAGTACAGTCGCATGCGCAGGTTGCGGTGACGTCACTGTGTCACCTTGCCGCGCCCACGCTCCACTGCAATAATTATTTATAACAACAACACTTTACAAATACACTTAAAACAAAGCACATTCAACTTTATCTCAACGACATAAAGCATGTTAAATACAGCACAATCATAATTTATTACCGAACCATATTTGTATTACCAGTGTGTCATTCGATTTTCGGTCTTATAGTATGGGAATAAGAGTTTTGACGTGTGTGTTTTAGGTTTGGAAATAGTAAGGTGTAGGAAGACGATCTATGAGGCATCTTCAGTTTTAACAGATCGCAACTTAAGTGTTTAAGTAATACATTGACCAATACTTGAGGAATAATTATGAATTATTTGCTTTTGTACGCGATTTCGTCCGCGTGAAAGTCAAAGACCCTTCTGTTTCCAAATATGTTTTTACTAGCTGACTCGGCCACGCATTGCTGTGGCAACTAAGTAAAGATATCGAGGTAAAAACTATCCTATCTTTTAAGTTTGACTAAATTACACAAAGTAAGCCATATTTCATAAAAAAATAGTTGAGTAATTTAGGAGTCCATCCCGGACAAACAACGTGACGCGTAATTTAATATGTTAAGATTAGCCAAACTGCTTAACAGGTCAAGCTCTCAGAATTGCGAAACTCGAGTAGCAACGGGCAGGGAATACAGCTGGTATAACAGAAAGCCGTAAGGGTCGTAAGGCTCTCGATGGCGACCACGTATCGGAAGGCGCAGTGTGGGAAGGACCCCACGAGATGGACCGACGACCTGGTAAGAGTAGTGAGAAACCGCTGGATGCGGGCAGCGCAGGATCGGTCATCGTGGCTATGTTTACGGGAGGCCTATGTCCAGCAGTGGACGTTGTTCAATTATATGAGGATGATGATTATAAAAATGAAGTAGGTCTCCCAACTCCGGGATCTTAGGCACATGAATCTTCTCAAGATAAATTAAAAATTGCAAATGGGAATTCCTTTTAAAGTTCAGAGTACAATGTCGGCCGGTGACATTAAGAGTACCTACATCTACTTAAAGCCTTTTAAGAAGAACATTAATTTATTGGGCCTAAAATAAAATAACTGAAGCAAAGATTGTCCACTACAAAATTGCACTATTTAACAGGTAAAGTACTTTTTCAAAAGCCCATGAACAACTATATCAAAAAAATCTAACAGTAGCATCAAAAATAAACTTTGTGCTAAATTACGCAAAGTGCAAGATCCAGAGTAAAGCACTACTAGACTGATCAGCCTGAATCATCCATCATCCACTAAATGTTAGACGCGAAAGTAACTTTGACTGACTGTTTGTTACCTCATAACGGCAAAACCATAAAGCTGATCGCATAGCTAGAAGTTTAAATTAAAAAGAATAGCCTACTTTTTATTGACATTTATCCGGACAATGTCTTAAGTAAAAGCTAATCTTCTTCTTCTAAATATAGTAAAAGCGAAAGGTCACTCACTCACTCACTCATTCACTCATCATGAAATATCTCAAACCGCTTGGCGTAAGGAGGTAGTTTATACTTAGTAAACGGCCGCTAAGAAAGGATTTATATTTAGGGGTCCAAATTTTGTATAGAGAAACCAATTTTGCGCAGACGCAGTCACGCGAGTAAAAGCTAAAATAATCATAAAGAAGCCGTCCATTCAGAAAAGGCAAGACACGCAAATAATCTGAATAACCTGCATCACCCAGCAGGTGATCGCTACTCATTCAATACCATTTAAAGCAAAAACTAAAGACAAAGAGAAATTCCTCATACTCACCCACTTCCTACAAGCAATCCAGTCAATAAATATACATGCACAGTAAAAAAAACTGAGTTAAATAACTATTCTGTGCGTGGGCATGCACGAGCCAAGGTGACAGACGCACGAGCCAATCACCAGCGGCCGTATCTGTGACGTCACTATGTCGGGCGCCCACTTGATTGAAATTCGAATGAATCGCATTTATGGTGAATGAAATAGTTGTAAAGACTTTTATGGAATTGGGTTAGTGCGTGTTTGATTGGTTCTGTTAACACGTAGGACAGTGGCTGGAAACAGCTTTTAGTTTATGGTTAACTCGACGGACATGTCGTGATATACTGGTGGCCGCCTCTGATGTGCTAGACTGTGGGTTCGCAACCTGGCACGAGCAAGTACCAATGTGACTTTTACTAATTCAAATTTTTACTAACACTGATGGTAAAGGACAGAAGAACAGACTTGAGAAGAGGCCTTTTCCCTGTAGTGGGACAATAAAAGGCTGGTATTATTGATGGACAAGACACTTCTTTCAAAGCCTGTGTTTGAAGACGTGTGGTTCACGGCTTTGGAATAGTTTCTATCGTACAATGTCCCACTGCTGGGCAAAGACCTACCTCATGTACCTCAGTCGCTTTTGAGATTACAAAGATTATTTCACTGATAGAAAGTTACACTATTGCTGAGTGCCATACATGTTATGTTTTATGGTATACTTCTGCGTGGATCAAGTCGCAGGCAGAAGCTAATATTTAATAAAGGAGACTAAAAGCTGATTTAAACAGTGTGAGAAATATCGTGCAAGTTGTGGTACAATTCCGTCGATGATCGGTCACTTAAGATACGACAACCGCGCGACCCCGTAATATACTACAACACATACATACATAAACTCACGCCTTTTTCCCATGGGGGTAGGCAGAAACTATAGAACGCCACCAGCTACGATCCTTACATACTCCTTTCGCCTCATCTACGTTCATACATCTCGTCATACAAGCACGCCGGTTACGAGTACTCCGCACCTGACCTTTCTGAAGGACCTCACTAATAAGGTCAGTGTAGGTTTTCCTAGGGCGACCCCTCCCGGCGTTGCCACTCACCTCTGCCATATAAATACCTTGTGTCTTGTGTGTGTCATCGTACCTTTTGTCGTCGTGTTGTAGTGTTTTGTGTACTACAAATCGCACGATATTTCTCGCATCGTCTAAATAAGGCTTTACAGGTTTTTTTTTTGCATTAAATGTAAATAAATGAAGAAGATACACAGTAAAGGTCGTCGAGTCATAACTACGCGAATAATTTAAGTACATGAAAATTAATTACGACTAGTAATAAAAACGTTTCGTTAAATAAAGAAACCGAACATCATTAATATTACAAATGCTTGAATAAATTCTAACATTTTATTTTGTTATGCACATAGCATGCTATTATTATTATAGTGTTATATGCATAACATTCACGGTTTGATAACAATCCTACTTATTATTCCAGTGTCGGAATTATGGACATTACAACAAACGCTGCCAAAACACATGACGTGGTATACGTGACTAGAATATTAAAAGTATATTTTTTAGGGTTCCGTTCCTTTTAAGTGGCGATCATGCTTATGAAATGGCGCTGTCAGTTGGGATTGGTCATCTTTTAACTATTTTTTTTCAAAATCAAATTCATATTTTATTTGCATAAATAAGGTACAGAAAGTTGGTAAAATGTACAATTTTTTTCTCATGTTCTGCCTTTAATTTCGGCGTGCAAACGCGTACTGTAACTGCTTTACTACCTTCGATTATATTTATTTCTTATCTATATTTCTTTACTTTTTGCTTACTTTTCAGCTACATTTTTTACACTTGAAGAAGCAAGAAGTACAATGTTACCTGAATATTGTAAAAAGTAATTGAACACTATTTTCAATTAATTTTTCCATGGAGGTTCTTCTTTGTAGTAACTAGCTTCATCTTTCTGATTTTCTGGTCGACTCCTAGACAATTCAAAAGTGCCTGTAAAATGGTTTAATTGGGGCGATTAATTTGAAATTTCTTAAAGTGTGTATTACTATGGTCGCTATATGGTATTGAAAAAAATAAATTAAATACAAAAAGGGGTTCAATTACCAGGTCGGGCAAAGTGTTATTGGGTTTTTCCATCAGGAATTTCTCAGTAGCAGCCTCGGAGTCTCGGAGTCACTGGATTTGTGCCCGGTTGATGGCAATAGGCTCGACCCCTATTACATAGGACTAAAAACATAACTGGCGAAATGTGGGTGTACTAATGGGTACACCGCTGCCTAACCCTTCGGGGATTACAGGCGCGATGTTATGTCATGCTATAAGAAAAAATAAATGTAATACAAAAGGGGTGTAAAACAAGAAATATGTTTATTGTATCTAGTGATTAATATTGTACCTACGGTAATATAGAACCAAAAGTCCAACTCGCACTGTACCGTTTTTTATTTACGTTTTGCGTTTTAAAAATTCAAAAGGTATCATTTGTATTATGTATTTAAAAACTTTATGTACCTACATTTTACGTCAGTTTGATTTGATATAAAATGGTACTGAACATGTGACCTTCCTTAAGAAATCGCTGCTGTTTAACAATAAATAAAAAGTACATATTAGTGCATTCATTTCTAATAAATATAAAATAAAATGAATGATCAACAAAGGACCCTAATCACCATTATGATTAATACAAAAATAATAGCTAGTCATATTTTAGTGGCAAAAGACAAAATTCACAGCCAACAGTTTCTTTTTTAATAACTCACAAAGTATATTATCTCTGAACGGGTCTAAGTCATCGAACTCCTCTTAAACGGCTGAAGCGGTTTTAATGAAAATCTTTGTGTGATTTTGAGTATATCCCTGAATATTTTAGATTTACTATTAGACCCGGTAGGTGGCGCAAGCCAATCTTTGGGCAGGTTAACGTCTGTCGGTTTCGCTTTCAGTAACAAAAATCTCAATAAAAACATTCAAAGTACACGGAAATCATAAAACACATGTTGATTATTAAACACCGATTAAAAGCCCATTTATATCTTTAATCATTCTTATGTGAAACCCATAAAGGAAAAGATTGTATGGACATGATGATTAAAAAATAATCACTATTTAATTTTCCACTACAACAAAGGTTAAATAATCTTATGGAAAGATTTACGTCATTTTTAACATAGTTGAATAATTTTAAATTGTTCTGCAAAGGTAAAAAGTACTACAAGAAAATAACGAACAAATTAATAGGAATCTTAAAAAAAAAACATTTTTAAGATTTTGATGGGACTTTTCACGGACAGATAGATAGCTTTATTAGATAGATTAGGAATAACTTAGCTATGTAATTTTATTTTTCTTTCAAATTATAGAAATCCGCTCAAAAAAAAAACCGCCATAATCGACATTCACACGAACGGAGCGGTGTCGCGGGCATAAGTAAGACAACTAATAAAATTTGCAACTCAAATTAACTCAATCAGTGAGATGAAGAATTCTTGCAGAAATTAACTCTGTTCAAACATAATTACTGCCTGAGGTTAAACAAACGAGACGTGATAAATTAAACAAACATTAGCAGATATTAATAACTAGTTATTAAACATTCAGTTGAACCGTTTGAAAAACGTTATAATTAGGTAATAGACTGAGATCCCGGAGATAACAGACCTACGTCATTTAAACAAGGCTATAGTTACAAAATATTGTGAAAAATTGTATACAAACAAAATAAGATTATTAGATTTCATTTATTAAAAAAAACTACCTCGTTGGTCTAATGGTCGCAAGCGCGACTGCTGTGCATGAGGTCTTAGGTTCGATTCCCAGGTCGGACAAAGTGTTATTGGGTTTTTCCATCAGGAATTTCTTAGTAGCAGCCTCGGAGTCTGGATTTGTGCCCGGTTGATGGCAATAGGCTCGCCCCCTATTACATGGGACTAAAAACATAACTGGCGAAACGTAGGTGTACTAATGGATACACCTCTGCCTAACCCTTTGGGGATTACAGGCAAAATGTTACGTGTTTTATTTAAAAAAAAACTGTAGTTTCTCGGGTATCATGAGTGCGTTTACAAACATATAAACTCACATACACAAACACCACTAAATGGTTTCGATTCACAATCAGACCTGGTAGATGATGCCACAAACTAACATTCGGGCAGGATAAAATATGAGGGGTGCGCTAGCCTCTTCTAAAAAAAATATCACTCGTTGAAATGACGTAGATTGAGCGACGCTGAGATCTTAGACTAAACGTTTCTATTATGATTGTGATCATTGATAGCTTCGTTATTAATGAAGAAGAGTGCTCTGAGTTATGTTTATTGTTTTCGTACTATCTCGGGATGATCTTCGAACTATAAAAACTATTATGTACGGTTTTAATGTATTATTATTTATTTATTATGTGGAGGCCATAATAACTAAACTTTTATTAACAGACTAGCACTTTACCCGCGACATGGTCAGCGAAGATTTCGTAACTTTCACTACCAATCAAACCCCCTTTGAGGGGTTCTTTAAAAACGTCAAACTTTATAACAAAATTTTCACTCCTTTCATCCTTCACCCAAAAATCCTTTCTTAATGCTCGCCTACTAGTCCCTAGTTCCAGTTATTTAGGCTGTGCACTAAAATATCAGTCAGGTTTTCCTTTTATTTTACCTAAACATTGCAATTTTATGTCATAATATAGCAGTTTTATTATGTGCCAACAATACCTACATATTATTGCACATAAAAAAAAATATATCAAATCCGCTTCATACACCTGTCTCCATTTTAAGTCAAAATAAATAAAAACTAGTAGTATTAAAGCAAACTACAAAAAAACTGGTTATTTCAACAAGTTGCCTTGCTAGTTGGCACCTACATTTTAAATCTACCAGCACTGCATAAGCACAAGTAAATAACATTTATTTGACACCTGACGACGTGACGTTTGCACGACGTGAACACATTAGAGACAGCAAACAAAAACTGGACTAAATCGTTACTAAGCGATTGCGTTGGCGCACTTTGTGTTGCCATTTATTGATAGGGTTACCACAGGTCTTTATGTTCGGCTATAATGGTACATAAAATGATGTAAACACTGCATTTACTGCCATAATGTCGATAATTATAAAAAAATATTTCACAATTTTACAATGTTTGTTATCAAATTTAAACAAATATAAACTAAAGTTAAGTAACCATGATACAGGGGCCTAGCTACCGCCGTGTTAAAGATATAGGGCCTCAGCTCCAGGGGCCCTGGACCCGTGTAAGCAAAAATTCTTTAAATATTATCCACTCTGTCACTCAAACTCTTAGGCCACACGGTAGATTTCGGATAAAATAATTCTTTGTTTCATACATAACAATTTTTTGTTAGAAGGAAATAATACAGGGTCCTTTCTAGGGCAAGCTGCGCCTGTTATGATAGTAAATCGTGAAGATGGCCAGCCCTAACCATCCAAAGGTCGTAACGTCACGAACTTTAAAAGACATGTTCTTTACAACTCTCTCGTAAATGATTTATTATTGTGTAGCATGGACAATGTTTGTCGTGGTCAATGATACGTCAAAGGTCACTAGAGTTCTGTTAACAAATGCACTTCTTTTCAGATATGACCTCCTGGTATTTGTTTTGGTGACAAGAGAAAATTAGAACAAAAGGTTTTTCTCCAAATTAAGAGCTGATTCATTACTTAGCAGTATGCTTATTTTTCTTTTGTCGTTTGTAATAATTATTAACTTTTTTACCTAAAATTTAAATATTTCGTGAGCAATGTCGCATAACATAACATCACGCCTGTAATCCCCGAAGGGTTAAGCAGAGGTGTTCCCCACTTAGTTCACATTTTTCTAAATTCCAAAACTTTTAAATGTTTGCCTTACAAATATTTTTCTATTATTTTTTATGTTATTGATTGCAGCTGTCCACACTAAGAAGATAATTATGTAACAGTTAATGGATTGCTGACCAACCGAAAATATACCAGCAATTTCATTCGGAGATCTTGATACGTAATAACATCTCATAAATCTAGCTCCACGACTAATAGATCTAAATTCTAACAGATAAGCGTCCACCTGCAGCTCTTTACGTCGAAGGTCGTATGTCGACATGTTTGCAGGCCGGAGCCCGCTCCACATACAGCATTGGCCAATTTCTGTTGTTTTAATACGTTGATTTGAATCTCTTTAGAATATATTAGGTGTGGTCGCGAATCTCGTTTGGGGCATGAATCTAATGTCACTTTGCACTGCATGCATTGTATAAATATCGTATGTGTTTGCGAGTACATGGCGTTAGTTTGCGAGTTCTAAGTGATGTCTTTTAAAATAGCAACAAAAATGAGTCCTTATCTGCAGTTCTATTCTGTAAATATGTCATTCGGTTGATTTTGGTAAAGTGACCTGACAATCTTCAAGCGTACGGGTACTTCACCTAAGTTCACCATGGGATATTTCTGCAGAATAGCATTGCTGTTTGTCTGAATGGAGTCAACAAGCAAATGAATAACCCAAGCACTGATTATTTTGAATAGCTTACTCATAATCCTGTGTACAATTCATCATTACCATCTTGCATAGTTTAAGAAATACCAGGACCGCATAAATGCAAGGAGTGCAAGCGATCAAGGTCCGCAGATAAAAGTAAAGAGCACGGGAGAACACCCACATTATACACGACGTGTAATGAGCAAAATGATGGATCCCTTACACATCATCAACTATATTAAACCACTCATTACTTTTAATCATTAATATTTAGTTACAAAATAAGGTCAAAATATTATTGAGTTTTCTTATCAAAATCAAGTGCATACGAAGAACGAATTACTGTTACAATTTGACCTCATAACTTACATGTTAATTAATACTAATGTAAAAGAAATACCAGGACTATATGAATGCAAGGAGCGCAACCGATCAAGGTCTGCAGATAAAAAGTAAAGAGCACACCCACATACTGAGTGTAATGTGTAAAATGATTGACGCGGAGTGCAGCGCTCGTGCGGGGGCTATTATTACACGTTTTGATATCTACATCTGATGGACGTGGTTTTTGTAAGCCTGAGAATGTATAGAGGGTACTTTTTAATATAAAAATGGTAATAAGAGCAAGTGTTAAAAGCTTCGTGGAATTCCTGATTCATTTTTTGGAATTCCTTGACGTTCGTCTGTAACAAAACGACATCGTAAGCTTTTAAGTATAAGGAAAAAAACAGAAAGTAAATAAAATGCACCCTTTATTTAAAAAATATATTCATAAAAAATGTTGTTGATATAACAGCCGAAATATTCCAAATGTTTAAAGGAACTCTGGCAATTTATTAGTTTTCAATTTCGTATCTATAAATATAATATTGTTATTTTTATTTATTTAGGTGAAATGAGCTTGAGGTGAGCAGTACAATCCCAAGATACCCATACCTAATTAAAACAGAATACAAATAGGCACTACTAACTTCTGCCCGCGACTTCGTCTACGTAGATTTGCAGAAAGCCAAACTAAAAAAGGATAAAAAGTAGCCTATGTGCTTTTCCGGACTATAATAACTATAATTACTAATTAAAAATATAATTAAAGATTATAATATTAATTATTATTTGACTATATTTATCTCTGTGTCTTTCATCTAGATTCATTGAGTATAGTATTCGCGTGATTAAGTAACAAACATCCAACTATCCAAACTTTCGCATTAATAATAGTAGTAAGATTACTAGAAATTTAAATTTAAAACGCAATGATATCACACGGCGAAATCTCACACTAAAATAATAAAATAGTACTACAGGAATAATAAAAATCTCATAAAATTACGAGATGAGCTATTTTTACCATCACATTACATCATTCCCGCTTTTTTGACCTCTGGTTTTGAACCTACAGGTCTATGAACTCATGAATACAAGTTTAAATTGTTTTATTATAATCAAACGTTCGTTCTAATTTTTATTGCCCACTAGAGAACCGCCCCGGCTTCGTACGGGCACCAACTCCCGACATACACAGTGGATTTTTGAAAAAGAATCTACCACAAGAACCTTGTCCGGAAAAATAAGAATACAACACGAAAGAATTAGCAATATCGGTGCAGCCGTTTTCGAGTTTTGAGCTTAGCAACATAATTTAGTTTTTTTTTTTTAATTTATTTAATGACATACATAGAATATACTAATAAGGGGCCTAAATAGGGTACATGGATATGGGATATTATAATAAACGTAATCTGGTTAAACTAGTTTTTAATAAATTGAGAGGAAATTGGTAGAAAATAGCGAGTAGTCGATTCCTCAGGTGATTATAATATTGTTTTATTACTTTAAATTGTTATGAATTTATTTCGAAACTTACAATTTTTTTGTCTTTGTGGCTATCTATAGGGAAGGCTTATGTCTAGCAGTGAACGTTGTTCGGCTGATAAGATGATGATGATTGCAATTTTTAATTATTAGCAATCGACTTTGGTCTTGTGTCTAAACCCGATATAATATGGTATAACTACGTGACCCAAATGTTTCCAATGGTCTGGTCTGGAATTAAGTTTGAAATAGCATGTATTGTTATTCAAATGCTAATGTTAGGTAGGTACTTATTATTATTATTTTTTTATTTTACACTTACACGAACGCAAGGTTGAATGCAGTGTTACAAACGAATTGTATAACCTAATATATATCCTATATTCTAGCAAATAAAGTTATTATTCATTTATTTATCATTAAATCTTGACACATGTTTGGTATGGATGGAGCAACAAAATATTGTCACATCTGGTATTTTCATAACTCTGTGGACTCATGTTTCCCTGGTATTCTCACAGTAAACGTTGTTATTATTGTTAGCAAAACTCTCACGCATAATTGTTATGTGTTATGTTAATTTGAAATTAAATTACTTTTTATGATAATGTGATTCGTTTAGTGACAACAGTGTTTTTGTTTGTTTGTAATTGATATCTTATTATCAAAATGAGAATGTTAGTTAAAGACATTCATATTTGTGTGGGTGAGAGCAACTATTATTGCTAGAAGGTTTTGTTGTATACTTGTGTGTATTATAATATTGTTTAGTGCATTAATTACTTAAAGGCTGGTTTTAGTTTCCAGAAGGGTTTAATCGGTGCCTATCAGCAGAATTCACCAGATTAAACTAATTCCCAGATAGGTAAGTTTAAATTAATTAACTGTGGTCTTCTTTATTAAAAAATCTATAAAAAACACGAATAACAATAGGTTCAGAAGTAAAGAAAACGAACATTGAACATTGTTTCATTTATTCTTTATTACTTATTTTTTGTTAAATAACATCGTGTTTGTGTGCACAACACTCGTCTGGTCGGAGGATCCTCCTTTTTCAAGGGAGGATGGGGAACTCTCTACCCTGTTCCTCATACCTCTAAACTAACAAAATTTGCTCCGTTGATATTGTAGTCGCAAGCACGATTAAGAAATAAGAATACTTGTTTTTTACCTCTTTTTGGTTGACAGTATTTCAGAATATACCTCTTTCAAAGAACAGAACTGCCCTGTTGCGTATGTGATAGGCAGTGTCGTGTGACTAATCACTGTGTTCGTGCGGATTCATCGGCACGTTTATTTAAACCCAGCGGCAAGATGGTCAGATTGAATTCGAAAATTACCTAACAAAAAAAAAATATCCTATTTATTTTATCAAGTGGTCGCAAGCGCGGCTGCTGTGCATGAGGTCTTGAGTTCGATTCCCAGGTCGGGCAAAGTGTTATTGGGTTCTTCCATCAGGAATTTCTCAGTAGCAGCCTCGGAGTCTGAATTTGTGCCCGGTTGATGGCAATAGGCTCGCCCCCTATTACATAGGACTAAAAACATAACTGGTGAAATGTGGGTGTACTAATGGGTATACACTTCTGCCTAACCCTTCGGGGATAACGGGCGTGATGTTACGTTATGTTATTTTATCAATAGCATATTTACCTCCTTGAATTTAATAAATATGCAAAACTGCGCCTAGTAAAGTTTATCGATTACAAAACAAACATTATTGACACATCTTATATAACAGATGCCAAACATATTCGCAATACGGAATACCTACAACGAAGCTGGCTTGCACTTTTTTTTTATATTGTGTAAAGTCCGCCACACACTGGTCGGAGTATCAAGGCTATTCACTTTCACTCTCGGTATGTTTCAGTACTTACATAGGTACATCTGGGCTAAGTGACTACTGCGCAGATCGATTGAGTTTAAGCAATTTTTGCGGATATTTTTTGGATGGGTGATTTTGATGTTTCTATTGGGTTTAGATGTATATATTACTATATAAAACAAATTATATTATTATTACGTTGCCAAACACTGCCCAACGCCTAAAGAAAAAAAAATGAACGAATAAAGTTGAAAAAGTAATATAAAAAGTCGCAGTTTTTGTTAATGCTACATTTTTTTGTATAAATACAAACTGAGATTTCAAAGGTGGCGCCACTTTTTAACAAAAATAAAGCGCCACATTTGAAAAACACAAATGCGTCACATTCACCGCGTTGATGTCTTTCGTTCGTGACGCCACATGCCCAAACAACGTCTGACCGACTGATCTTGTTGATCGTATTTATCTCTGTTCTGCTGACTCTCAGGTGATGACGTCAGCAGGACACGCTCGGCCGCAGCTTCCAGCCCACGTTACGCCTGCGCACAGGCAAGGTTTTTTGTGAAGTGAGGTTAGGTCGTAGTGGGAGCGGAAAGCGGGAATGGCATTGGAAATGAGAATTTATAAATGCCTTTTGAACATTATTAAGATGTTATTTATTTATTTAGTTTGTACATCTTACTACTATAATAAATGCAAGTTTTGATGGAAGGATGTTTGTTACGAAAAAATATACGATTCCCGTGGGATAATACATCAACTTTGACGCAGTAGTAGTTTTTATATAAGGTACAACATATTCACATGGAATCCTGTTTACAAAATATTGTGAATCATTTATTTTAAAAGCATATAATTTATGGCATTTCTTGCACATTCTTCCTCATACAAAAGTACCTTATCCTTCGATAAGGTACTTTTGTATGCAGCAATTAGATTCCATATTTTTTTCTTGTAAACAACGTTAAAAAGTGCCTTTTATTGAACCTCATTGAAATGAATGACTTTAATTGCACTTCTTAATGCGTAATAAATTCTTACTCAATAAATGCAACTGTCAAATCTCCATAGCACTGAATTAATATTACTCCATTCAAAAATATTCATCAGAGCTGACAGAATCGCTATAAGTGTGACCACGAACCGTACCAACAAAAACTGGCTATTACTAATTAACAGTGTCCGACCACCGCGCCGACTCCGTGATGATTCGCTTTTTGCTACCATTGCTAATATTATGACTATTGACAAGACTGTGTGAAAGATGAGCTGTGTGGGCAAATTGGTTTATTACTACCTAGCTTGGACATCACAGACATCGGTGAAGGAAAATTTCGTGAGGAAACCTAATTAATGTAAGTCTGAAATCGCCAATCTGCCTTGAGTAAGCGTAGTGATCTATGCTCGTGCCTTTTCTGCTTTTGCCCAGCAGTGAAACAATAAAAAGCTGGATTTTTATCTAGCTTTTGCCCCTGACTTCGTCCGTGTAGAAGTTAAGTTTACTATAAAACATTGCCTTTGGCACACAGTAATTGTGAAAATAGTAAAAACACGGGTTGATAAATAAACATATGTTTTATTGGAAAATAAAATTAATTTTTAACACGCAACTCTAATGGATTATTATAAGTTGTTGGTCCTACGCCTGATCTCTCCCGGTCGTGTCTTTTTGTTGCCTCGGTGTCCCATGAGTGAGAAAGGAGAGAGTGCACCTGTGTTTGCGCACACAATTGTGCACTGTGTACTTAGCTAGCCTCCATTGAGATTGGCCGCCGTGACTTGAGTTCAATAGGAAGAATATTATTTGAGGGAAATTTTAACTTTGATTTTTCTGGAATTCCATTCGTTTTTTTTTTTAATTTGAAACGTTCTTTTTTATTTTCTTTTAATAAAGCAATTGAGTGTATTTTAGAGTGTACCTTTTGTCGTTACATTTCAGATGACTACCTACTTAATGCTATCTTTCGCAACAAATTATTCAGAAAATAAAAAACACTATAATCATTGTAAAAATAACCTTGCTACGTCGAAATATTCCAAAAATACCCTGCACTTTCGCAACTTATTTATTTGTTCGCAAGAAAAATGTCTTCGGAACACGCGAACTTTAAAAAAATATGACTCAACACTAAATTGGAGGCAAAAAATACTTTAATGTGCCTTAATTAACGTTCAAAGGGTTCCGTAGGGTATTAGGGAGGATCTTATTTGATTACCTGCCTCGGGAGGTGTTGCCGACATAAAAAACGAGATGCTTTGCTTTGATAGTAGCGAACTACTAACGAGGTTCTGAAATATTTTGATAGGTAACGAAGAATTAAATGGAAATCTAATCTGTCTAATAAAATCTAAGAATCTGTGACTATTTTATGTACGCTCTATAAGAGTAGGACATAGCTGGTCCTAAAATGTTTTTTATAACACCATCTGTATTATGTACAACAACCTATGGTCCACAATAAAGAATATTTGATTGATTGATTGATTGGTACTAGGCTTGCATGTCTTACTAGGAGAATAAACGTTACAAAAAAATGCAAAGGACCAATTTTAAGTTCTGAATTTGAAAATCGATGTATCGTGCAGTAAATCATGTCCTTTTTATTATAAACTCTTGAATAATAAATGGCCAACTTACATTTTCAATTCATTCCAAGGGTATCAACCTCTTTTACGAATGCAGATTGAGACCACTTTAATTTGAAAACGAAATCGAATGTTCCGAATGCATTATTTATTATTGAATTCACTACCAATTACATTTTAGTGGTTCCTTTGTATATATTTAATTATACAGGGGACAGGTGGCCATAGAACGATTTATATATTCGATGATGTTATTTTATTCCGGGTCACTAGAATAAGCGCCATTATTATTAACATGCATCTAGTGACCTGACCCGGCTTCGCATGAGTGATGATCTACTAACAAAAAATAACGAAAAAATACTAATTTCCAATGGTGCTCAAAGAAAAACTTTATTAATACTTTATTTTATGCTTTACTAAGTATAAAGATCAGTTTCTTCCCCCGCACATTAATCTCTATTGTTATCAAAATTTTCGAAACTAAAAATAATTTTAAAACTTAAATAAAAAGGTTTAACGATTTTATTTTTGAATATGAATAAAATAAATTAATATCCTCATTGTTAATTATCAAGGCTCCTAATACATTCTTATTAATGCAGAAGAATAAGTCCTCCTAAGCATTACCCAAGCTTGTACAAAGTTATCTTGTCCACAAAACAAACAGTAGATTCCGGAACAGAAACTGACTCTGAACAACGATAATAACTTACAAAAACATACCACACAAACGTGTTAAAAAGTTTACCATTACTACAGATAAATCTACATGACCGACAAAGGTTGTAGAATGTCTCAAGTCTGTTCCAAAGGTCCGTTTGATTCGTTGTGCAACAGCAACAACACGATACAAATAATAACAATGTACTTGACGAACAAACACGTTCAGTACGATTCTGTAAACATTTCCTTCGGTGAAATGAGCTTGAGGTGAGCTGATAAGACCTATCATGTGGGATAACAGCTGACAACTCACCTCAAACTCATTTCACCTAAATACAGTTTACATTTTTGCCAGAATACACCGGGTGTTCAAAAATCTTTTACCTATGAAGCTGTGACAGACCAAATGTGGAATACTTCTCGTGTTTATTAGAGTGGCCAGTCGCAAGTGTTCTTGTGAAGTCCTTTTACGTCGATTACAGTCATTAATCGATATAATGTTTGAACACTCTTTAAGTAGTTAAGTAAGTTAAGTATCCGGCGCAATTAGTCAGGTTTTTAAAACGATCTAATCGAGATAAAAACCTTTTTTTGTGCAAGATACAATGTTAAACAGGAAGCGAAACTATATCAACTTTTTAAATCGCTCGTTCTAAAGCAACATTATAAATCATTCCAATTAAATTTAAAAAAACTTACCGAAAAATGTCCTTTCCGGGCACAAGCAGTGACAGTTCAAACGGTATCAAACAGAAGAAAAAAAAACATAAAAACACAGCACTAATCACAGACCGAGATCTCAGCCAAGCTCCAAGACAAACAACACGATTAGTTAAAAAAAAACGCACTTTTTTCAATAATGTAATTAATTTCACTACACTATTATCTCTTTAATTTTTTTACTGGCAATTATTGCGAACACAGTCACAAAATCGGCGCGAAATTTGACAGTTCAGAATACAAGATGGCGTACACCCGCTCTCGGCTGTACCTCGAGGTCGACTGAATGAGTTAAATCAAATTGGCGAGTGAGAGAGCACCTATTACGTCGCTAAAAGGCTTTGCCGCATATGCATGAGGCTGTTTGCAAGGAAAACGGCTTGGTATTACTTTTGGGCGAACGAAGGTGTTTGTCATACTGCCAAATTGGTTAATGTTGAGATTAGAGACTTAGAGGTATGATGTCATGTGTGGACGTTACAAGTCATTAGTCGACAGGTTTCGTTTTTTGTGTGTTGGCGCCCTGTGGTCAGTTCTCCGAAAGTCTTTTATGAGCTTATAAGCGTAAAAATCTTGCGTTCATACAAACTAACGATAATGCCTTCACGGCTATCGCATTGAGCCATTATAAATTAAGAAATTACGAATACGTTACATTGTGTGATAATGTAGCAATTAAACTACGTTAATATTTAAAAATACATACTTAGTTATGTACTAATTTGGCATTTCATTCAACTGACCGTATTCAGAAAAAAAAATGGCAAGTTGTCCATTTTTGAGTCAAATCCTTGCAACTCCATTTTGTACTTGATGCAAATGGAATGGTTATCCGTTACTTCCCAATTCTCAAACTTAAGTTCCATCTTCTAGAAACAATTAGACCCAGTTTTTCAAAGATTCAGGGCTGATTCCAAGCCACTCTTTCTTCAATTGCGAAAAGTTGATTATAAAGTCATCTATCATTTTGCTACCATCCTATGGCCGTCTGATGAGATCAACATAAGAAGAAGACACTGATTCCTGTTGCACTGGCTGAGGAGTTAGGGCTTCAATCAATACAAACTGAAATATTGTTTTTTTTTTATTTATTAATTTCGGACATCTCACATTGCTAGTAAAATTTCCTTATAACTTACGTTTGTAATACAAAAAAAAAACAAACAACACTTGCCAATGAATTAAGCAAGAGCTAGGCTTCCAACATATTTGACCATCCTTCCCCAAAAAAGTCTCAGAATAATACCAATATCTATAACATTTTTATCTAGAATTGATTAAATAAAAAATCTTACGATTATTTCTGGTTTTGTTCACCGCCTACAAGTCTTCACCGTCAGTCACGAACACAATGGTATTAATAAGAAATTCTGAGAACTGTAAATGTTTTGTTCAACTACCTAACTTCTCTCCATTCAGCCCAAATAAAGAAAACCGCCGACTCCCACAAAGTATAATTATGACGTGTCCCCTGATCTACAAAATTTCAGGTTACGTTAGGTTAGTGACCGACACACGTCATCAAAGGACAATAGCAGACCGCTACTGGATATGACTCCTGCATTTCCTCGATCTTGAGCTACACTGGGCCGTAAGCCATCAGCTACACTCTGCAAAGATCATCGGTCCACCCAAGCCTCGACGTAGGTTGTTACTGGTACCGGGATATATATCAATTTACTTAAAATTGAAACGCATATTAATATGTTAAACTTTGTATTAACTTACATTATTATATTTTAATTCTAGTTCGTGTTGTCGGATTGACAGCCGTCGACACACGGTCTGTCTTCTATTCTAATTATATAAGTAATATTTTTCTCTTAAAACAAATAGTTGCATATGGCTCAACCAGCCAGGGTGTCTACAGTACCTACTTATGCTCTAGGAGCTTCAGTCCGCGATTTCGCCCGCGTAAGTAGTCAAGTAGATATACCGTAAAACATATCCTGTGACACTTGGCAATAATGTAATTTTTTTATTAGTTAAAGAATTAGTATTATTGGACCAGTATTCACAGAGATTACCTCTTACAAATAAACAAGCTTTACCTCTTTACAAAATTGATATAGAAACAAAACATATTCTATGACACTTGGCAATAGTGTAGCTTTCTATCAGTGAACAAAGTTTCCAAAGGCCTCAAGCACTTATTTGCTTGTATGTACCTATGTATATATCTTTTTATCTCGACCCTAATAGACTTAACGTAAGTACTAACATAACCTTATTGATATAATTATGTGATGTAGTGTTGTGATTTGACTTTAATTTGATTGTAAAATCGATCGATTTTAAAATTTTAATACGACGGGTAAGTATTTCAGATTTAAAAATCTATTGAAATGTCTCTCGATCTTACATTTATTTTGTTTAAATGCTTTATTTATATCAATGGGTGATACTTAATGTGCTAGTCATATAAAATTAAACCAAAATTCTATAGTATAGTCGTATTTCCATTACCAAAATCGACTGTCCCCTTGCCGTACTGGATGCCTTAGTCGTTTAGTTTATAAGTTTTAAACACTGCCTGGAGGCCTTAATTTTTAAAGCACCATAGAAAAATCCGGTTAAGTGGCTGACAACTTCCAAGTTGGACATACGAGCCGATGCCATTCCAAAAAGAATTGTGTTCGCTTTGCCTTGTATAAGTTAGGATGATGACAACTTTGCAACTGTTGCACTGAGTGGCTATTTCATAGAATAAGTAATAAAATATAATATTTACAGTGTATGTTCTAGGTGGACTTTCTAAAGGCGTGTCGCAGGCAGGTAGTACATGATGCTTCTAATGAGAATAACACGGCTTTCCTATTAAACCGAACGGATAATGTAGGTATAGGGTACAGTCGCATCCGCGAGTCATTTGGAATCCTATCAAGGTTTTAGGTAGTCAAGCATGCATGCCCAGATTTCATTGAGGACTTTAAAAACGTGCGCTCTATATATTTTTTTTTTTATTATTATTTTAATAATTTTAGGAAAACTTTCAGCTAGTCATACACAATAGTTCGCGTTTAGATACCATTAAAAAGGCCAATTACAAGTTTTCACAGGTAAGAAAGTAAACATAGAATTCAATATCTACATAAAAGTGTCACATTTTTTTACGCAAAAACGACAGGGTGTGTTATAAGTTTTACGTGTCTGGGTGTGTGTCTATCTGTGACATCGTAGCTCCCGAACCGATGACCCGATTTTAATTTTGTTTTTTTTTTAGTTTGAAAAGTGAATTAGTCGAAGTGTTCTTAGCTACGTTTGATGAAAATCGGTCCAAGATAGCCGCCGTCCGGGGTTTTTAAAATTTCAATTTATGATTAATAAGTAGTTAAATCCATAAAATTTTGTACCTTTACAGTAAAGGTACAAAATTTTACAAAGTACAAAGATTAGTAAAGGCTTTACTAATCTTATAAAGCTAAAGAGTTGTTTTATTTATTTGTTTGTTTGTTTGAATGCGCTGATCTCTAGAACTACCAGTCGGATTAGTCAATTGAGTTGGCAAAAAAGTGACGTCACTAAATGTGCCTATAGCGGGGTCGTGTTTTGACAGGTCATAAAAAGTACGTTAAGTAATTGTTTGGTATACCTATTATAGTGTCTAATACCTAATTTTGGCATTAGGTTTTGGATCCTTTTTGCGTAACTAGGTACAGTTGTTAGTTGCCCAGTAGCTTCGACTGTACCTTACAGATAAGGCAGCGCGCACCCGGTGTCGTATTGTCACCGCTCCGCCCACCTCGTGTCCACTCATACCTGATTAGAACATAAAATATTACATTATTGACCGCATCTACACGTTCTGTATCATTTTAGATCTAAGATAAGTACGGGTTAGGACTAGAAGACACCTACCTACGCTTGTATAGATAATTATTACAGTGTAAGGCCTCCCGCCCACAACAGGCAATCGGGGACCGATTTTTGTTGGAGAGAAATACAAATTATGAATGTCAGTACCTATACCAAAGCTAATATCCAAAGGCAGTCCTAGGAAACGATTAAATTAATGAATGATTCAAATCAAAGAAAAAAGAAAGAACAAGAAGAAAGAAAGAATATCTAATCTTACCTTATCTTAACTTAAATCGGTCCGACAAAAGTCAAACGTGAGTGGAAGTCTTTAATTACAAATTCTTAGATCAAACATATTGCTACCTATCATAATTCTTGCACATTTAACTGTTTATCATCGGATCGCAAGAATCTTGAAGATGATTTCCACTAAACTACTAATAATTTACAAAGCTCCAAAGTAATGTTTTTTGCAGATTTGTGTAAAGCAGTGCCATCTCCTGCAAAATAGAATAGGTACTTTATAGTTGAACTGTTAGCGACATCTAGCGCCAAGTAGATACACTCCTCAACTTACATCACTAGCGCCTCTAGTGTTACATTTTACAAGACTTGAATTTATGTTCCCTACTGAATTCCGCGCATTATCCTACAAATTTAGCAAGGTTTCCGTTACAAGAGACGATACAAGAATTCAGAACATTGTAAATCAGTTGGGTAACATGTTATTATGATCGCATTGACATTCAGTTGTGAAAAATAAAATCAACTAACTTCCGAAATGTGACATCGTTAGTTGACCCAATTTTTGATAATTCTAGTCAATTTTACCGTTACAATATAGAGCAATATAATATTTTTGATTAATAATTCTAAGAAAACATTTATTTTTGTAATAATATTGTGTTAGTGAAGAGCCTAAATATTTTTCAAGCCCAATCTACTAAATTACGTGCTGTGTTGACCTAGTACCTTATTCCTTAGATGAAGTTATAAATTTTACACTATTTCTTCTATATTTCCCTGTTAAAATAGTTTCTATGTCGTTGAATTTAGATCGTTTTTAAAATGTCGTTCGTAAAATGTTGTTTTGAAGCTGGAGAGGGACACGATTTTCTGGATTCGTTTGTCCAAAAATGTACAGATCCAGGCTGTAAGTAATTATTTTTTTAATTAACGTTTTACCTAGTTACAGTCTCATATAATTGAATTAAGCGTTATTGGCGGACATTCAAGAATGGGCTTTTGTTATTGCCATTTGCATTATTGATTACCCGCTTGTAATTGCCGCCAAGGCCCCAAGGCCGCAACGCAGAGTTGCACTAACTTCACGCTAAATGTCAGCATTTCCGGGTCGCGTTACGAAATTGTTATTTATTTTTTTAATAACTTATGTACCTGCACATCTTTTATAATTTGGTTTTCAATCTTTTTTCATAGATACGAAGTAAATACATTTTTCTAATCTAAAATCTTTAAACATAAGTTTTGCAATAAAAAAGTTTTTGGTGTGGGGTGGGGTGCGGAAATGATAGTAATGGAACGCGCCCCAAAAAAAAATCGATCGACTGATTCACGAGACTGTGTCTTGTATTCTAGATTTTAGCTAGAAAGTATTTTTTATAGTATTATCAGTAGCATTTAAGGCAAAAGGAAACAATGGCTGGTATGTCCTATTCTAATTATTTACTTAATTTACAAGATATCTTTAAGAATTTTGTTTACTAAACTGGACTTTGACATATGTTGGTGGCGCCATCTTTGCTTGCGTCTGTCATTATTATAGCGTGTTTTCATGGCGTTTTTCTAACGTTTAGCAGTGAGTTTCTCTCACATTATCAAATAAAATGTGTCTAAATGTGTTATAATGTACTGAAAATGTGATTTGGTACTCCATTTCAAAAAAATCCGTACCAAAACTGTTCAACAAGTGAAAGGTTTCGGTTTACCAAAATGACGGCTACAACAGTGCAAAATCTGGCCAAAACGGCGACGGCAGCTCCTGTAAAGGCTCAGAAGACCTACGGAAAGATTGTCTTAACATTATATAACTGCCTTTTACCTGAAAATGTGTTTAAGGAAACGCCCTCACAGACGGACGGCCTTGACATCGAAACGGAGACAGACCTTCGTATTTTGGGATGTGAGATGATCCAAACCGCCGGAATCCTGCTCAAGCTGCCTCAAGTCGCTATGGCGACCGGACAAATCTACCTCCAGCGGTTCTACTATTCAAAATCATTTGTTAGATATCCCATGGAAACTATGGCTATGGGCAGCATTTACTTAGCATCGAAGGTTGAAGAGAAACCGTGTAGAATAAGAGATGTAATCAATGTTTTCCATCACATCAAACAAGTGAGGGCTCAGAAGAATATTGCTCCCCTAATAGTGGATCAGAACTACATTGAATTAAAAAACCAAGTTATCAAGGCTGAACGTAGGATTCTGAAGGAACTTGGGTTCTGTGTGCACGTCAAGCACCCTCACAAGCTAATTGTAGTATATCTGCAGCTGCTGCAATATGAGAAGAACCGTCAACTAATGCAAATGGCATGGAATTACATGAATGATGCCCTACGGACTGACGTCTTCATGAGGTTTCCACCGGAGACCATTGCTTGCGCTTGCATATATCTAACTGCACGTAAGATTGGTCTACCTCTTCCGAACAACCCACACTGGTTCCTCCTATTCAAAGTACCAGAAGAAGATATTCGAGAAGTCTCAGTACGTATCCTTCAGCTGTACAAGAGAGCTAAAGTCAATCCGGAGGAGTTAGAGTGCAAAGTTGATATGTTACGTAAAGTGTACCAAGCTAACAAGCACATCCAAGCGCAAAAAGAACGAGAGAACAACAAGGCAGAAGAGAAGAAAGTGGAGTCACCGACTGCGTCAACATCTAAAGAGAGTAATAGAAGAGATTCTAAAAAAGACAAGTCACCAAAAACTCCTCCCTTGTCTTCAAAGTACCATAGCAGTCATAAATCTAAGAAAGAACGGAGATCACGTTCTCCATATGAACGTAAGAGTTATTCTAGTAGTAGTAGCAAAAGGCACAAGTCCCGGTCAAGAGACAGGGAGATGGATCGTTCTCGTGAACGAAGTAGAATGGATGACAAGCGTGGCCGTGGAATGTCACGTAAATATGATGACTATGAACGGTCTAAATCAAGCAGGGATGCTAGAGATGATAAGAGAAAACATTAGACTGTAAACTATCTATAAGTTTGGAATACATATATTTTAAATAATACTGCTTTTTACTCTTTTTCTCCTGGGTAACTCCTAAAGTTGTATTGTGAATAAGCTGTACTATTGACAAGTTCATTTTTTTTTTCTATTAAAGACATTGGTCTATACCAAGATTTAACCTCAATACTCAATATCTTTATTGCTTCTCCATATGTATACTTAGGTGGTTACTTAACTCATTGACTGCGGGAAAACACACCCACGTTGTGTTTCGACTAAAAAACGCGAGTGCGGCGCACACACACCGTATGTGTTTTTCTATGGCGAACACACGAACATTGGTAGCTAGCCGCACTGGCGTTTGGCGTAGCGAATGTTCGCCCGCAGTCATCGGGTTAAACAATTGAGATCATTATGGACCCTGTAGGGCACAGCAACCTGTATTGTGGATGCATTTACAATCAAGCACACACAAACAACTAGACCCAAAACGACTATGTTATCAGCCATACAAACACAGCCAATCGTTCAGCCACTGTGTCATCTGTGTTGTCAAAATTACTCAACTGATTTTACAGTAACAAAGCTACCTCAGTAATTATTAATCTCATAAGATAACATCACGCCTGTAATCCCCGAAGGGTTAGGCAGAGGTGTACCCATTAGTACACCCACATTTCGCCAGTTATGTTTTCGCGCTTGCGACCACTAGACCAACGAGGCAGTCAAACCAGTAAAATAATAACTGGTATTAATGTGTGTTTTCACTGGTATTAATCTCATACCAGTAAAATAATTGTGGAAATGTATCTACAAATGTTAGAACAAATATATTATTTTTATTTAAACAAACCAATTACAACATCAGTACCAGATATTCTTATACATAAACATTATTTTTTTTCTGTCTTCATAAAAATAGGATTTATTTGCATAAATCATGGTATATACAAACTACTAAGTTCTAGGAAGCTGTTCATGATATCATATTTATGACTCATTATAGCATGAGAGATATTCATTAAACTTGTAAAAAATAGCTAATTAATACAATTGCAATAATCTCTACTACAGCCAACATACAAGATAAACAGTGGGAAGTCTGTATATCACTAAAATAATTATGTATTTACATGAAAAAATAAGATATCTGTTATCACACTTGGTAAGTTTAGGAGTGTTTCAAAGAAAAATAAAATAACTTTTATCATGATAACGAAATAACATATTTAGCATTAATTAGATTTCGATCAAAATATAAATGAATCCTAATGATTTTCAATATTTTTTGTTACCATTATATCCCTCTTAACAATATTAATAAAACTGTGCTTTAAAATCCAAAATTATGTCATTAATTTTATTTAGTAGATGTTCTGTTCTGCGTCATAAAATCACGCCTCTATTTGAAATATAGGGGTAGCCAGAGAAGCACAGTACAATACCACACTCACTTTTGTCAGATATTATTTGAAAATCCCATTTATTGGGGAGCAAGTCTATTATTCCGACACACCTAGATGTGCAATAGTAATCTGTGATTTTGATACGTATAAAATGATTGTAGGATAGGTACATATTGTAGGCATGTGTTGGGTTATGCTAAAAACTGACTAACATTTAAAATATTCAGGGCTTAATAAAATAAACTTAACCTTTAGATCCTCCTGTTCTATAATTAAATAAAGTGCAAGTAGGTACTTGGTCTTTTAGTCCCCATTGATAGAGGGGAGATGGAACTACACGTGCATAGGTGTTCTATTTAAAGATAAAAGATCAACAAACTACAAATATGTCACATGTCACCCTTCAAGTCATCCCTTTCCAGCGGACTATCTATTTTCGGTGAGTGGGCAATGATTTATATTTAGCTAGTCAGTTCCGAGCCCGCGACCCGAGCGCTGTGCACTCGCGATTAGTGCCGCCGATATTTATTATAGGTTTAAAATCAATAGGTTTGAATTTTAGAATAGGTTTCTTTTTGGTTATGTGGCCCTGGTACTTGTGATTGGTTTTGGTGTACGTGTACGGGAAAAGTATAAAATACCCACTTTGTTACGTTTAGGTATTTGTTTTGTAATGGGGTAAGCAGATGGTGTTATGATTTTCAAATATTGTTTACATAAGTAAATCAGCTAACAATAAAATTAGTTGGAACTTTTTAGTTTTAAATTGAGACCAGTTTTTGGGACAAAAGGACCAAATATAATCTATGTTTTAACCGACTTAAAAAAGAGGTTCTCTATTCCCCGGAAAAAAATTTTTTGCTACTGATAATGCATTCTAATAATTTGATGGGTAGGTCTGTACGTTCAATGTTTACCGTAGTAGCAGAGATTATCATATACTATAAACTTTACCTTAGGTAGATACTTAGAAAAATGATTGAAATATTACTAAGGCGTTGTTCACATGAGCAATTTTTTTTTTCATATTTCTTTAGTCTGCCCGTCACCTAAATTTGCCTTTGAATCGATCAATATAAACTTCAATATCTTTTATACTATATTAGAACACTTCAACGGCAGGAAATGCACAAATGGGAACGCTTTGAGATTTACTACAAGATTGTGGAGCTATTTTCAAATCTCTACATAGTATTATAAAACAAAGTCGCTTCCCACCGTCTGTACGCTTACATCTTTTAATCTCCGCAACGGATATTATTCGGTTTTTATCAATAGATAGAGTGATTCAAGAGGAAGGTTTATGTATCTACATTGCATCCGTGCGAAGCAGGGTCGGGGCAGGTCGCAAGTAATTTCATAATTTGTTTTAGTGACAAAATTTATAGAAATAAATAATTTGTTTTAGTGACAAAATTTATAGAAATAAATAATTTGTTTTAGCGACAAAATTTATAGAAATAAATAATTTGTTTTAGTGACAAAATTTATAGAAATAAATAATTTGTTTTAGCGACAAAATTTGACTGCCTCGTTGGTCTAGTGGTTTCAAAGCACGACTGCTGAGCAAGAGGTCTTGTGTTCGATTCGTTGTTGGATTTTTCTATTAGGAATATCTCGGCAGCAGCCTCGGAGTCTGGATTTGTGCCCGGTTGATGGCAATAGGCTCGCCCCTTATTAGATAAGACTTAAAAACATAACTGGTGAAATGTGGGTGTACTATGGATACACCTCTGCCTAACTCTTCGGGGATTACAAGCGTTATGTATGACAAAATTTCATTTGTTTAATTACAAATATGTATTACGCACCCTAATCAGAAAGATCCGTGTAAGTGTGATGATCTGATGTAGGTTTATCACGACATGCCATGATGACCTAATACTAAATCCAAAGTCTAAACTCAACATAAATATCTAGAATACTAGGTAGACAGATAATAGATACATAAATGTTTAACTGTTGTTTTCACTTGTAGAAACTAACTCCTGACCGTATTAGATCGTATCTTGTTGTTATTTTGCGATTAAACTTAAAAAATAGTTACGGTAAATAAAAATTTTGCCTTTTTATGGCGCAAGGACACTAATGCAATGAACTTTCGTCTTTTAGCCCTTATTATTTCTTCCGAACGTTTACCGGTGGAAAGCCAAATGGATAATTGGATAGCTACTCTCCGTCTGCGGAGAACTGAAGGTTATGACTAATACTATAAGCACAACCCCAGGGTTTTTCCTGCTGCCATGAGCTCGGAACCCAGTAGGAATTCGCTTGACGCATGATCCACGCCCCCTGACTGAGAATTACTTTCCTTAAAACATCTATCTAAAGTGTTATACATTGCTCATTATTAGGGATCATATTCGGATGTATATACCCAAACTTCTTCGCCGGGACAACATGGACATGATTTCAAGAAATATTGATTTAAAGAAAAAAAATCTCTAGGTACAGGATCGCATAACAAAATTAAATCATATACATATGTACATAATAGTGATAGGTACTAAGATAAATAACCTAATGAGCCACTGGGAAGTTGTACTTTGCACTTACGAACATCCGGTTGTGTGACTAGCTTTCTGATTCAACAATGCACAGGCTTACACATCGTTATTATTGCCCTACAACGTATTAAAAAATCACTCATTCACAACTCACTCACACTCTCGATGTTTTCCTTCATGTTGCTGACAGTAGGTGTTGAAAGTTTCATGCCTGTCTGGGTCTGATCTGAACCTACAACTCGTCATTCGAGGTCGTTACCACTACTGGGTTTAAAAAATAAAAAAAAGTAATTTTACATGTCACCCGTCACTGTATAGGTAATAAAAAAACATGAGAGTAAAAAAAGGGAACACCGTTATCGATTAAGCAAAAACTAAATGTTTTATATTTTCATACCAATATCATAAATCTTTTATATCAGTGTGGAGTCGGCCCTAGTTCTGTTATCACTTTAGTCTTATCACAGAGCCATGATCCCAGTGTTCGATGCTAAATCGTGTGACACAGTTGTGCCGTCCAACAAACTAATATTACTATAAAAAGTTACATACTCGTAATAAAAACTTGATAAAAAAGTGTGAGGAAATAAAGTGTGTGTTTAAAAAATAAAGTGTAAATGTGTTGAAAAATAAATAAATGAGTAAATTAAACTTTAAGATAGTAGGTACTAGGTGCCAGCCTATTTATTTTTGAGCTCAAAAGTGTGTCAGTAATTTACAAACAAATAAAGATTATCTTGATAATACATCATCTTGACAATCGGAAAACACCCACTGTTGGGCATAGTCCTCGCCCAAGATTTACAAATGAACAAGCTTGCACCTTTCACATCCAGCAACTTCCTCCGCCGGACTCTTACTGGGTTATCGGTCATTCGGTCCATCTTGTAGGGGTCAAAATTAAAAAAGCAGTTCTTTAAAAAAATATCGTGTTGTGTATAAAAACTTTGCTATCAGTGATAACAATATTAATAAAAAGTACCATGCATAAATAACTTCAACCTAATAATAGCTTTTCCTCGTTCATATCGATACAATAAATCGAATATTAGTTAGTCTGTATTATTTGAACAACAAAGATTATTATATTCTTATACATATATTTATACAATTTCCTCATTTGAATACCAGGGCCTCATAAACTGCTATGTTACCGTCTGTCTCAATATCTATCGTTAAAGTAGGTACAAATGCTCTCTTTAAAAGACTATTAAAATGAATGGAAAGCCATATTGATTTGATTATTGTACTTACTGCAAATGCAATAGTAAACATTTTAGTACCTTCACTTTTACGATATTAACTCAAAGGAATTTGCCAGAAGTGATCAAAAGACAGCTTAACCAATTAGTAGGACCTACATACGGCTTCTCATTAACGGTCACATAATTGACCAAAAATTAAATCCTAATAACATACTTTACCAAAAATAAGTACCAGGATATCATAAGTGTAAATGGATTATAATATAGAAATATTTCTTCAATCAGTTTTACGTTATAACCCCAAGATTAATTTGCCTTGAAAATAGTTTCGAAGTGATTAAAAGACAACACTAACCAATTTGTAGGACCTACCTACGGCTTCTCACTCATTATAGGCTGCTCATTATAGGCCGATAAACTAATTGAAATACCAAAAATGAGTACCAGGATTTCATAAGTGTAGAGTCTAATTAAGGATAAAAGTAGACTGGGAATCTCCAAAATATGTGATAGTAACAAGTGCTGTGCCAAAAACTTAGTGCCATAAATTAGTGTAATAAAAATGATTCCAATAAGAAAGGTAGTCCACCGTGCGTGTTTTATAGTTAGTAGGACGGTGTACATGACATGTAAGAATTGATACCTAATGATAAGGATTCAATAAGGACCACTTATTGTTCGAGAATTGATAATTGTGTCAAGATTGTTCGTCTTATCAGATTTTGTTATTATATTGTATTGATATTGCCAGATGGTAAGAAATTATAAAATGATTTGCGAAATTCCTCTGTCTGTCTCAAAATTTAATAACATGGCAATGGCTTCTGTTTGTGAGCTTGAAATTCTGTTTGCGACGTGTTAGGCTTCAGTTAGTCTATTCTAATACATATTATATTATGAAACGGTTTTTTTTTGTTTGAACACGCTAATCTGTAGAAGCTATCTTATCCCCGAGAAACCAACTCTTTGAACTAAAAATATTTAGTGTTATTTTGTTGATTAATTTTAGTTTTTATAATTTGTTACTAATACTATTTTAGAGGTATGAGAAACAGTTAAAAAGTTTCCTCATCCTCCATTGAAAATTTACGATTCTTCCACTAGACTGGTGTTGTGTCTGGTGGGCTACTGCCCGACGGTTGTTGTCGGGACTTTGTATTATAATAACATCGTGGAGAACTTTGATATCGCATTGTAGTAATCGTCATTTGTAGTGCGCATATCGTGCAATAAATGTGACACTATGAGTCTTAGCACTTGAAATTAAATGTTTTTTTTTGCGACGTGAAGATGGAATGAAATTATTCAAACTACAGGTTCCTTATTCCTCTTTCCAGGCTGCTGCGGCTGTTGTTCCGCCCTCCGGCCTCGCTACAAGCGGCTGGTGGACAACATCTTCCCCGCGATACCGCAAGATGGCCTCGTCAAGTCCAACATGGAGAAACTCACGTTTTACTGTGTGTCCAGTCCGGAGAAACTCGACAGGATCGGAGAGTACCTGTTCCAGAAGGCCTCGAGGGATATCTATAGGAGAAGACATGGGTAAGGCTTTTTATATGCCCATAATAAGCCTATTTTGGTGCCAGCTAGAGGAGAGTTGCCGAAAACCGAGATAAATTGCGTTCGATTAGGGAGGCATATGTTCAGCAGTGGACTGTTGTAGGTTGATGATATGGGCCCACTGCTAGGAAAACTTATGCCCGTTTCCATTATTACTAAGCGACACTTAAATATAATGCATATATAAAACGCAATGTATAATTTTCGACGATACAACCTAAATATTATTACTAAGCGTCTTATTCCGGCTCATCCTACTATGTACGGAAGCCTTTCGGGCTTCTGACTTCCCATAACGACTGTTAATCTATGAATGACAGCCGGGACAAACAGCTTACCGTGTACTGCACGGAGAGGTCTCAGTATGAAACGTATCAGATCAATGGACACCCAACCACGGACCGACCTCGGCAAGCGTTTCGTTTCCTTGGTCAATCGACCCGCGCGGCTTTTACTAAAACTACGATCTCATTGTGATGCTGCAAATAGCCTTACCTAACACTTATCATTGGTAACCTTATCAGAATATTATCGTTTCCGTATTAACCTTGTTTGACTGTGAAACACTTGACTGATACAGATTATCAATGTATCATCTTAACTGCCTCTTCAGGAACGCGGCACCGCCCTTGTTTATTGGCGATAGCGCTTTGCCCGCTGTCTCAAGACAATACTAAACACTCCCCTCCCCCCTCCAAATTCTTCGGTAGAACCGATAATAAAAGAAAGGATAAGAAAGCCGGCCAAGGCAGCCTGTTTATTCTTTATTTCCTTTTTTTTTAAATCGCTGGCCGACTCTAGGAGTTTCCCGTGTACAGTAGACGCGTTTACATACTGTAAACGCACAAAAAATACACAAACAACCAAACCCTTAGCAACTACCAAACTCAACAGTCAGAGTCGAAACGTTTATTTACTCCACACACTTCGAACACTTTTTTACAAAATCCTACCAAATCCATCTATACAAATTCTTGTTACTTCTATGTGAAAACTGTACCCACATCCATAGACATTTTTTTTTTTCAACCAAAATATTTAAAATTTGAATGTTTTCACACCAAAAACGCACACGACTACAGAAACAAACAATACAACGTGATAACTTGGTCTGCAGGTTCGTGATAATAGCCATGGAGGCGATGGACCACCTCCTGGTAGCCTGTCACTCGCAGACCCTGAACCTGTTCGTGGAGAGCTTCCTCAAGATGGTGCAGAAGCTGCTGGAGTCCACTGACCCGCAGCTGCAGATCCTCGCTACGGCTAGTGTGAGTATCAAGCTTGTGGTGTGTGAGCCATATTAGTCACCAAGGGTAGAAATAATGTCGAGGCAAAATTAAAAAACAACCAAAACATCATCTGCCTAGCCTTTTCCCAACAATGTTGGGGTCGGCTTCCAGTCTAACCGGATGCAGCTGAATACCAGTATTTTACATGGAGCGACTGCCTATCTGACCTCCACAACCCAGTAACTGGGTAATACGATACCCCTTGGTAAAACTAGTTGTCAGATTTTCGGGCTTCTGACGACCCGTAACGACTGTCAAAGATCCACATATGACAGCCGGGACCAACGGCTTAACGTGCTTTCCAAGGCACGGAGGAGTCTCGGTGTGTAAAGATGGTCACACCCATCCACGGACCAACCCCGGCAAGCGTAGCTTAACCTGACGGATCGACCCATGCGGCTGTTATTACTTAGCCACGAGCTCCTCATAAAAAACAACCAAAACAAAACATTTTAATTGAACCAGCAACCAGTTGATTTTGAAATTGCCCTTTGGAGCAGAATTGGAGCAGCCCTATGAATGCTAGTCTATATTTTTCTTCGACTGTACTGACCATTGAACCCCCCTCTTTCTCCCCAGTTCGTCCGCTTCGCCAACATAGAAGAAGACACGCCATCATATCATCGACGCTACGATTTCTTCGTGTCAAAGTTCTCGGCGATGTGCCACAGCAACCACATCGACAAGGTCACCAGGGACAAGATCCGGCTGGCGGGCATACATGGCTTACAGGTACGTGATACTATAGGAGTATTAGACAGAGAAAGAGAGAGTATTGCAGGTAGCGTTCTGTAGTTTCTGCCTACTCCCATGGGAAAAAGGCGTGAGTTTATGTATGTAACAATAAGAGACCAGGCTTGCGGGAAATTAATAATATACGCCACTGTGACACCACATTTATGAACTATCCAGTGCACATTTCGTCTCTTGTGTATCTCTACCCACTTTAGTCTTAAAAAATGTCGAAGGTCATCAAAGTATTTTTGTGTCATAATCTATTACTATGTTTCTACAGTAGATTGTTACATTTTATTGTTAATTTTTATTTAAATTAATATAAATGCTGCTGTGCCCTAAAGGGTCCTTACACGACACCCCTGTTGGGCACAGCTCTATGGGGCAATTATTGAAACACCTTAAAACGTTGTGAAATGCAAAAAATTGTGCATGAATATACATAATACTAAAGGAGACGTGGAACGATCGGACTTAACCCATCTAAGTACTTGACTAGACATATTTTTTATCAAATATAATTTACTAGCTTGTGCCCGCGACTTCGTCCGCGTAAATTTCTGTTATCCCGGACACAGACGAAGTCGCGGAACAAATTAGCCATGTCCTGTCATTTTACTTCGAAACGTCTGGTGGCGCCATCTATGATCATAAGAACGTTATTAAAATTTCCCTCGGAAACAGTACTTTTTTTCGGGATTAAAAATACCCTATGTTAGTTCCTGTACACCTAGCAACGTATATCCAAAATTTTAGGATGATCGGTTCAGAGGCTTAGGCGTAAAATGGTAACAAACAAACTTACTTTCGCATTTATAATATTAGTTAGGATTAACAAACGTGCCTATGATACCTGCCTATCGAAAAGTTTTCATAGCTATTTTTAATATCTGATGGGTGAAGGGCGATCTTCCACGGCTCTTAGGCTATAAGTAATTAACCTTTGCTTGTAAGGCTTGTCTAGAATTTGTCCGTCATACTCTAGGATAGTAACCTCTGGTGTATCTTCTTTTAGGGTGTAATAAGAAAGACCGTGTCGGATGATCTGGTGGAGAACATCTGGGAGGCGCAGCATATGGACAAGATTGTACCCTCGCTACTCTATAATATGCAGGTAATATTATTACGTTCAGACTTCAGAACCTTTTGGCCACAATTCGAACAAATCGTCCTGTGTGAATGTCGATTATTGCATTTGCTGACGAAGTCGCGAAATTAAAGTAGCTTATTTAGATCCTAAGCTTTACCACTTTGTCAAGTTTCATTACGATTTGTTGAGTGGTTTTGCCGTCATGATGTAACAGACAGACGGACAGAATAACTTTCACATCTTTTATCTATATTATGTAAATAATATGTAATTGTCAACTCGAAAACGGCTTGACCGATAAGGCTTATTTATTTTTTGTTGTGTTTGAAATAGTCAGGATAACGTTTGTATAAAAGTTTTTTTTTTAATATCACTAAAAATATCTGGTATTTGTATGTACAAAAAATCTCAATAAGAAAATATCGTGTTTAGTATTTAAATTACTATTTTTTTTAACACGTTTTCATATTTTAACTTGGCTTTGCAGAAAATATTTACAATTGTCAATAAAATGATTAACGAAATGCTTCAGTAGTATGTGGGTTTTCTCAGTAGCAGCCTTGGAGTGTGGATTTGTGTCTGGTAATGGCATAAGTCCTATGTAATAGGGAGGCGACCCTATAACATGGGTCTTAAACATGACCGGCGAAATGTGGGTGTAAATGGGTACACCTCTGCCGAACCCTACGGGGATTACAGGCGTGATGTTAAGTAACAAAATGGTTGTATGGTCCGCAGACTGCAGAGAAGTACGACACAGTGCTGAGCATGGGCGGCGGCGCGGGCGAGGAGGAGCCGGCGCGCCTGGCCGAGGCGTGCCTGCGCGAGCTGGTGGGCCGCGCCTCCTTCGGCCACATCCGCAGCGTGCTGCGCCCCGTGCTCACGTGAGGACCACACGCTCTTTGTTACAACATGACGAAAAGTCCATTTTTGTAAGAGAGAGGCCGATACAAAAATATGTATTACCCAGTTACTGAGTTGTGGAGATCTAATAGTCAGACGCTTCATATAAAATACTAGTATTCAACTGCATCCAGTTAGACTGGAAGCCGACCCTAACATAATTGGGAAAAGGCAAGGCAAATTAATTTGTAACTTCCAATTAACGAAATCATTTTCAAAATCTGACCAAGAGTTTTGGAGATTAACGCGTTCAAACACATCACAATAGCTTTAAAATATCAGTATAAATGACGTAACACAAATAACCGCAGAAACTTGATCAGGAAATATAGATAATCTACAATAACACGGCGCGCTCCTGCACAAATTCAAAACGTTTGAAAGTATTTACAAGACTTACAACGCATGTGTGAGTACTGAGTCGGCCCTCGGAACAAAAAAAAATCTGCGATTTGTTGCTCGACTAACGGTGTCATTGATTACTCATTAATATTAATATGGCCCTGCACTGACATACTCTATGAAAATGACACGTGCGTTGTCTTGCACGGTTTTGGTAGTTATGATTAGTTGCAACAAATCTGCCTGCTACTGAAGACGAATACTTACATAGAAATTCTTTCTTATGGATATGACTACACACATTGAAATAGTAATATGGAGGGGCGTGCCATGTTATAGTGGTTTATCTCTACATGATGGTTTATATTATTCTTGTCATTGTCACAGCCACTTCGACCGACACGAGCTGTGGATTCCGAACGACTTCGCCGTGCACACCTTCAAGATTATCATGTTCTCTATCCAGGTAAGAATGTTTATTTCATTTTTATTTGTCTATTAAAAATATTGTCATAGTTTAATTTGGGAGTGTTCTTAGTTATGTATTTTCGTCACAATTTTACAAAATACTGAGTTATTGGCGAAGTAAAATTGTTAATTAATATTGTGGGAGATTAGTGCCTTAACTAGGCTTTTGGTCTTTTTATTAGGAGACCAGGAGCCTAGCCATTCACATAATACATAGTAATAAATATTTACCCTAAAAATGAGAATGACATAAAATCTTACGTTACGTACTGAATGTTAGTGTCAGTGTATTTGAAAGTAAACATAACAAGTAAAAGGATCTTTATGTAAAGTATATATAATTTGTGAAAAAAAAACCGGTTACATTCATAAATAGATATTAAAATGAAACAATAATTTTAGTTTTTACTAGTTATTGACCAATTTTCTGTATTTATCGTGGGATTTTTTCTCTTAAAAATGCAAAATTAGGATAAGGTTTTATTAATTATAATGATTATATACACGTATCCCCGCAGGCGCAGTACTCGTACAGCGTGGTGGAGGCGCTGATGCAGCACCTGGACGCGGGCGACGCGCGCGACACGGCGCGCGACAACACGCGCGTGCGCGCCGCGCGCGCCACCGTGCTCAGCAACATCGTCGCCATCGCCGCCGGGGACAGCGTGGGTGCGTACGCCAGTGCCCAGCCTGGCCCACACAGCTCCACGAACTGAGGCCTCCATAACCATATAACATATTTTGTCATCATCGGGGATGGGATTTTCCTAAACTTAATTAAATGGACTTTGTATACATTTTTAATAACTATACGAATATGATTACATTGTATGAGGTGTTAGATAGGCACTATTTATCCTGGTACTTATAATTAATTATAAAAAAACATATCTATCCATACATTCTTAGTAAAAAATAATGTTTGTGTTTAATTAAATGATCACGTTTAAACACGTTAAAACACCGAAAAATGATACTTAATACTTACTGATACTTTTTTCATTACAGGTCCATCAGTATTGGAGATCATCAATAATCTGCTGACCAATTTAAGAGCGTCAGTTGCCAGAGATTCAGAGGTGACTTGTTTTTCCTTAAAATATCAGTAGGATCACTGTAGGAAATTCTTATATATCTTGGGCATTAACAAACATATAAACTTAAATACATAAACAGCTAGACCCAGAACAACTAGTACCTGTACGCTATACAAAATTTTGGTTCCGTGCGGGAAATTAACCCGTGACACGCAGTGCAGCAGCCCTGTCGCTCAGCCACAGCGCCAACCGCGTTCATTTTACAAATATATATACTATAGTTTGATGTGAAACGGCAATTGGCGCACTTTGGCAGTAAAATAGACCAGCTAGCCGTGACGGCAAACGGCATGACGCCCCCTTATGCCTTCTCTACGCGAGTACGCTTATACTATACACTCCGCTGCTTCTCTGTATGAGCTGCTTAATTTCATTATTTTACTCCATATAATAATATTTTTTGATGTTTTTTTTTATTCAAAAATGCAGTACTAACTGCAGAGACATCTGCTGGCCGTGAAGGTCATTTTTTTTTAATTTCCAGTATTCTGATCACAAAAATCTTTTCCACAGAAAGAGACAGACGAGAAGCTGTACCAGGAAGCCCTCATCAACGCCCTGGGAGAGTTCGCGGACCACCTGCCCGACTTCCAGAAGATAGACATCATGATGTTCATCATCAACAAGGTGCCGTCCAGCCAGCGCGCCAACAAGGGGACCAAGGCCGACGCCATGCTGCAGAGCATACTGCTCAAGTCTCTGCTCAAGGTAGGTAGTGCACGCTGCTGGGTACCAGGCTAGCATAGATTCGAGATAGATGGCGGGGCATTATAATGCAAGTTAATTACGCACTTCAAAGCCGTTGTTCATTGTTATGTTTTTTTTTTACTGAATGCTTTTTATTTTTACGCTTGAAGAGTGAGTGCGCTGTAATATATTTTGTATTTAGCTAATCTCCGTTAGGATTTACCACTATGACCGAAAATCTGTTATAATAAAGTTATTGCTTATTAAAACAGTACGGCTACAACACAGCAAATAATTTATTATTTAAGTTAATGATTTAAAAGTGTAAGTTAAAAAACTTATTATAAAAAAAGGTTCGCGGGTAGTTCGTTGACAGCTAACAGTTGAATTACGGGAGGCGACGTTGGCCGGGCCATTGCTGTTTTAATGTTAATGTTGTCATTGGTATTGTAATAGTGATATCTACACACTTTATCACACATTTTTCAGGTATCCGTAATTTGTATTTCGGGGTATGCACTGGTTTCTGTAATACAGTTTAATATTAGCTCCGGGGTTAGGGATTAAGCTAGGTGGTGTCAATGAATTGCCAATGAATATTTATAATACTTCCCCCTTGCAGGTGGGCACGACGTACCGCACGGCGGAGCTGCCCAAGGCGTTCCCGGCCGCGTTCCTGGAGGCGCTGCTGCGCGTGGCGGCCAGCGCCGAGCCGCGCGCGCGCGCGCTGCTGCAGCGCATCCTGCACACGCTGCTCGACCGCCGCGGGAACGCGCCGCGCCTCATGCGCGCCACGTGAGTCACCACCACATTAGTTCTTCTTTTCTTTTATCATGTGGGCAGTAAAGTCTTACGACCCCACAAACCCTAGTGCTAGAGTTTCTAAACCGCTTCGAGGGCCTCTGACATGGTTTGAGTGGAAATTACTGTTCCACTCAAACCCAGTCCAGGTTTACTCACGATGTTTTCCTTCACCGATGCCAGTGATATACAAAATAAACTTTAGAAAGTACATGTGAATTGAAAAAGTAACAATATGATAATTATGTTAATTTTATTTTTGGCGAAACTTCATATTTAAATTAACAAATGAAAATTAAATATTTTTCGTAAACATATAGAAGAAAAAATATTATGACAACCGTGCAAACTGCGATGTACAGGTAAGATAAATGCCTTAAAAATTAAATCATGCAGGCAATTTTCAACACTCTTTTTCCTGCTATTACGTCTAAGTTCATTAACAATTGACCGCGCCACCACCAAAAAGTGTAATTTTTGTTATCTCAAATTGCAGCGTGGATTACATCGAGCTGGGTCTGATAGTAGAGAAATGTTCGCGACAAGACCTCATCTTCATCAGCAAGCATGGGTACGCGTTGTTCAGCTCGCAGTACGAAGGTAAGTACATAAAAGACCATTTAAAAAAAAGGAAGCATAATATTATGTTCGGTTGTGGCCCTAAAGTCTCAACTCAAACATACACCGTGTCATTGTTACGTCTTAAGAAATAATAAGCATTTTTTAACCCCCCAGGTTAAGTCTAACCCCACTCAAAATCACGTGTATTTTTCACATAACATAACATAACATCACGCCTGTAATCCCCGAAGGGTTAGGCAGAGGTGAATTTAGTGGTTTTTTTTTTTAGGGTGAGGTGTATTTTTCAGTACCTACAAAAAACCTTATTAATTGAACCTTATTTTTTTAAATATTATTTTAGTTATTCTGAAATTAAGGACCATGATAAAAATGTGTAGACAGAAAGGGTACAGATTATTTATGACTGGTATAAAAAATATATTTTTCAGTTAAGATATCGATACTACACCTTGTGATATTTTGTGATTTTTGCCAAACTCCCATTATTGGACGGCCCTTTCCCGTAATCGAATTTCGGTCACGGCAACCGGTCTCCATGGAGACTGACTACGCATACTGCCTATCAATCTAAGTAACGTACACACACATTAGTTTATGCTGTTTTATTTGTCACCAGGTCTGCAACTCGAGTCCAACACGATGGAGAACGTGGAGGCGATCTACACGACGTTAGCGCTCATCTGTATCGAGCTGGGCTCCGAAGAGACTGTGCCTGACATCGTGCAGCTCATACTGGCGTAAGTTAAAAATAAAAAATAATCCCTGAAAAATAGCTTGACATATAAATTTGGTAGGGAATTAGTTTATAGTTACTAGACGTCGGCTTAGAAAGGATTCTACAAAATTCATATATATTCATAATTTAATTAAGGGGATGGGACGGGGGCTGACATTTACGTAGACGAAGTCGCGGGCATAAGCTAGTTTATTACAATAACCATTTATTATAAAACATTGAATAACCTTCTAATTGAATTCATTTTTGGTTTACTATTTACAAATTAAAAACGAACATAGCCACAAAAGTAAATAAAATACTGTGTCTCAGCTATCAAGACAAATATTGTCTTTGGCTAATCATCTGACATAACCTACATTTGACATTTTATCTGACATTCTTTTTGATATTTAATACTTCCAGAGATTACGTATGTCAGTATTAAAACAAAACAAAACGGGTTTTTAATCTGTACTTTTTACAGATTAAAAACCCGTTTTATCTTGTTTTTTTTTAATCAATATTTGCATGATGTCCCTCCCCCACAGTATCCAGCAGTCCAGCGTGTCCAACCCGGTGCTGTCGGTGGCCCAGCAGTGCCAGCTGCAGGCGATCAGCGTGTCGCTGGCGGCGCTGCTGCCGCACGTCATGTCGCTGCCGCGCCTCGCTGACTATATCAACAAGGTCAGTTATTATCCTAGTATTTGTATAAACGTTTGTCAGTTTTTGTGAATGGATGGATGTTTGTAACTCTTTCACGCATAAACGACCGAACGGAGTTAGCTGAAATTTGACACTCATTGGTCTGTAAGACATAGCCTATTTGTTTTTTTTTTTTTTTGTGGTGGTAAAAATCATCCAATATCTCCTTCCGCCCTGAGTGGGGCGGAAGGGACTGTCAAACTTTTACTGACTAAAAACCACCCTGTAGCCTAAGGGCTAATTTAATGAAAATTGAGTAGGAATTCCATGACTTCTTTAAAAAATCGCGTTATTTTAACCCTGAAAAACAGATTCATTTTCAATACACTGTAAAATTCGATATTTTGTGAGTTTAAAATTAATAAATAGTAACTCAATTGAGTTGGCAAATAAGTGACGTCATAGTTCGATATTGCCGTACAAAATCTATGAGGGAATTTTTGCGTTTTGACAGTAAATAAAAAGTATGTCAATTGTTTGCTCTTCGGTATTAATAGCAATATGTCAAAATATTTACTAACTGCTAAAATATTGTCTGTATTCAGATAATCGCGGCGCGTCGCGAGGAGGCTCCTCACCTGTTGCCTCCACTGCGCGAGGACTACGATGACCTTTCGCCATCCAAGATGCCCAGCAAGCTGCCTTACCTCATGATGGACCAGGTACAATATTATATATTCAGCATGATCACGTGTCAAGTGTATACCAGGTTCCCGACTCAGTGTGTTAGAAGGAACTTTGGGGTTTTAGTCGGTAAGAGGCTGACATAACCCTCCGTTTAAAAAATTCCACAAAAAAATGGTACATGCAATATTTCAATTCATAATAATGCCGTGTACACGCTACGGTTCATAATAGGCGCAAGCGTATTGATCTGATCAGGGTTTCAGAAATCACAAATTCCCGTAATTGAGCTGGTCTGTACAGTATAGATATATGATTTATTTTATCAATAACACACATTATGTGTACTCCAGATGGCGCTGTGCGAGCTGCTGAAGTCCCACGGCGTGGACGTGTCGCGCCTGTCCGCCACGTCGCCCTACAGCGCGGGCAACGTCACGCTGCCGCACCGACACAGCTGGGTGGAGGCCGGTGCGTACACCAACACTAGACTAAATAGAAAGAAAGAAAGAAAATCTATTTATTTCTACGAAATGTTATGTATGTTGTATTATTATTTTATTGCCAGGAGCCGCGCAAGGTCGCGACAGTCTAGCAGAGATCACGGCGCCCGGCACTGAACTGGACAGCGCAAACAGCTCACCTGGAGTGCAGCGGGTACGTAATACACATGACTCTCCTAGCTTATGTGATCCTGGTACCTTGCATACAAATTAGGAAGGTTAAAATTGTGTTAGAGTAAGTTGGTACTATCCTACTTCCCCTTCCTATACTGCCCGCCTTTCCTGTTCATCCCTTTTTCGATATTTTTACACTTTGTTTAAAGAAAAATAAATTTTTATTGTCTTCAATTTTATTGTATTACAACCAGTAGAAGTAGTATCCAAATACCGGAACTAAAAGGTTCAAGCGTCAGCATTAGTACAGCGGCGAAATACACGTGACTCGCCTTGCTTATATGGAATCCTGGTACCTTGTATGTAAGCAAGGTACCAGGATCACATAAATATTATAGTCAAAGGATGTGTTATATATGTCACCGGAAAATAACAAGATCCGTAAGTTTATCAATTTACTAGGAAGTTTATAAACTTTCGTAAGATTCTAAACGGGAGATAAATTGTAATATTTTACGTCCACATTTTCGTAAATTGATAAACTTACTGAACTCACTCGTAAAATAATAAGTAAGCAGTAACCAAACGCTACGCGCGATCTGATTGGTTGGCTGTCACGTGTCACTTCTCCTTCCTCGCGGCCGCCATTGCTGGCCACGGATCATAAACAAACCGGTTTGCTCGTGCGTTTTTATTAGTTTTGAATGTTGAACTGTGTTGCAACTGTGAAAAATAGCTTTATTTTGTTAAGATTATCTAGCAGTACCCATAATGAGTGACCTACAAGCTGCGGACACCCAAAAGCATTGCCACTATGAACATTGACCAATCAGAGAGCAGTGTGTTATTTTACGTATTTCAAAGATCGTATATTTAAAAGAGTTTCTGTGATTGGTCGAACCATATAAAATCTTACGAATAGATATTCGTTAGTTTATAAATTTACCGTATGACGTCGGAAATTGATAAATTTACGAAAATGTGGACGTAAAATATTACAATTTATCTCCCGTTTAGAATCTTACGAAAGTTTATAAACTTCCTAGTAAATTGATAAACTTACGGATCTTGTTATTTTCCGGTGACATATATAAGTTTAACTCATTGACTGCGGGAAAACACACACGTTGTGTTTAGACTAAAATACGCGAGTGCGGCGCGCACACACCGTATGTGTTTTTCTATGGCGAACGCACGAACATTGGTAGCTAGCCGCACTGGCGTTTGGCGCAGCGAATGTTCGCCCGCAGTCATCGGGTTTTAAGTAACTTTGGGCCCTCATGTGCATGAAGACAAATGCCTGAAACTAATAAAAATATAATCTAGTCATTTTAAAATCTATTAGCCGTGGAACAAACCATCAAATTCTCTAGACACCAAATGTTAGACAGTTCTTTTCAAATATGTAGTGAATTAATGAAAGTAAAGCATTATTTAGGCGATGCGAGGAATGTCACGCGATTTGCCGTACATTGCGGGACCGCGCTGCTGTCGTGTCAAAAGTGACCGATCATCGACGGAAATGTACCTCAACCTACACAATATTTCTCGCACCGTCTAAATCAGCTCTAATTGTCACAGCAAACGCAATACGATGACCTGGACGAAGAATACCGGATGTTCATAGAGAAGTACAATCACAACCACCGACCCGCCATGCTGAACTTTGGCACCTATGTAATATAACACTTGTGTTTCAATGCAATACATTCTGGTAGCTTTGAAGTAGTTATCTGTACTAGGCCCGATTTTTTCTAGCGTCAAATAACTCTTAACGAAGGAATAAACATGGCGTATTCTTCTTTATCGTGTGGGCAGTAAGGTCTTACGACCCCACTCACCTTAGTGTCAGTGTTTCTAAACCGCCTCAAGGGCCTCTGACATGGTTTGAGTGGAACAGTAAGTCCAGGTTTCCTCACGATGTTTTCCTTCACCGGCTGTTTTTTTTCATGGCGTATTGACAGAATTTGTATACAAAAGTCAAACTATCAAATCAGTCAAACGCTAGTTTAGACGTCGTGTAAAATGACATATGACACATAACATAACATAACATCACGCCTGTAATCCCCGAAGGGTTAGGCAGAGGTGTACATTAGTACACCCACATTTCGCCAGTTATGTTTTTAGTCCCATGTAATAGGGGGCGAGCCTATTGCCATCAACCGGGCACAAATCCGGACTCCGAGGCTGCTACTGAGAAATTCCTGATGAAAAACCCAATAGCACTTTGCCCGACCTGGGAATCGAACCCAAGACCTCATGCACGGCAGTCGCGCTTGCGACCACTAGACCAATGAGGCAGTCACACATAACATAGACTATGTCATATGGATGACATATGACATAGTCTTATAACTACGTAAGTTAGAAGTACGACCTCCAATATATCCGTGATGCCGTGACAAGACGGTTTTCAGATTCATTCGTGAATGAATTCAAAATTAGCCTTTGTTTTTTTTATATAAGAGGTGGAAGCGATATCATGACGAGAACTTTTACATGGATTCACTAGTATTAGTAGTATTCACTATTTCAGATAGTATTAGAAAATAGCTGTTCCCATTTTTAATAACCGACGAAAATTTCATCTCTTGAGGATCAGTTTCATCTAGAATCATAAATTCAATCCGTAGTAAAAGTTTTCTTTCCACCCGTTATAGATTGTAACTTTGTAACTCACTCACGTAAAAGTCAAAACCTCATCCTAAACAGGTCCCTCTATAACTCCATTTGATCCCCCTCCCCTCTCCCCTCCCCCTACAGCGCTGTGACATAGAATTCTGGGACTGGGGACACGAGGACACGCGCAGCAGTGAACACGACATGAGACGACCTCATAGGAAGGTTACGGTAATCATCAAGAACCGTTAACTTTGGTAGTTGAGCATCCCATCGACGTATGCATAATAAGTTGAGCGCAGGCGCACGCCATTATTGTATTATATCCTAAATCTTGAACATACGTCTCTTCATTGTTATATCGTCCATTATTTAATATTGGGTTTAAAAAGACACCACGTAGTTGTTTACTATGCTAGAACATCAAACTAAGTAACAATGAGCAAAAAATATTTCTGGGAAACAATTTTTATTTTTAGTGTTAAAAATCACTGTGTAACGTGCAATGTAACGCACACAAAATGGGTGCTTGCAACAAACAGTACAGGGTGCATATAAAGTTTAATAAAAACACTCTTAGTTAAAGTTGGAACTTTGACCTTCAAAAAATTCGTAACTTAAGGGTTCCCAGGTATTGAACAAAATGATAAAAAATATCACAATGATGAGAAGAACATGAAAGTTTCGGCTTGCGGTGTCTTTTTACCACACCTTTTATAGCATTATTGTATCAAGCCATGTTTAACTTAAGTATTTATAGTCGTTGTCTTTATGAAAGTAAAACTATTATTATTGTGACTTGGTAATTAACCACTGTAATGAGTGTATACATGATAATGAATAATAATAAGTGCGCCTTCAGTCGTCGGGCTCGCACGAGGGCGTGAGCCTGGAGGCGCTGCGGCGCGCGGCCACGGGCCCCAGCGCGGCCGAGCGGCGCGACGCCGAGCGCAAGCGCGCCACGCTCAACAACGCCTTCCGCACCGCGCCCTTCGACCAGCTGCTGCACATCACGCAGCCCAAGGTACTGCACACGCTCTCACTACTTGTACCATAACACAATTACAAGATACAGGAAAAATTTCAAATGTAACATAACATCACGCCTGTAATCCCCGAAGGGTTAGGCAGAGGTGTACCCATTAGTACACCCACATTTCGCCAGTTATGTTTTTAGTCCCATGTAATAGGGGGCGAGCCTATTGCCATCAACCGGGCACAAATCCAGACTCCGAGGCTGCTACTGAGAAATTCCTGATGGAAAATCCCAATAACACTTTTGCCCGACCTGGGAATCGAACCCAAGACCTCATGCACAGCAGTCGCGCTTGCGACCACTAGACCAACAAGGCAATCCAAATGCAGCAAATTCAAATGCAAGCAGATTCAAAATGGAGGCAGGTTTCAAATGTGGCAAAGATAAAAATAAATAACCGTTAACCATTTTAATAGTGTTTTAGAGATAATTATGAGGAAAAGAGTGGTAATTCCTCATCCTCCCATTGAAAAGAGGGGATTCTCCGACAAGACGACTGTTGTGTGTGGAGGGGTACTGCTCGACGGTTGTTGTGGGGGTTTTGTTTATATGCTAACTTCGCAGAGAACTTTATTATCGCAATGTAGGAAACGTAATGTGCAAAAACGCAAAAAGCTTAGGTTTATAAGCTCAATCTTTCAGGTACCGTATAAGTCCGCCTTTGTACATTTGTTGCATACAGTTCAAATAAATGAGGGAGATATATGAACTTCAAGTACCTAAGATTTAATGTATACAAGAAGAACTCTCAAGAAAGGCCAATTAAGAAAAGAAAAACATAAACAATCGATTCCTTGTAGACTTAAGCATTAGTATTAAGCAAGTTGTGTAATAACTTTCAGTACGAGATCAAAGACAAGCTGGAGGAGATCTTCAACTCGATCAGCGAGGAGCCGCTGCTGCCGGTGTCGGGCTCGTGCTCGCCGGCCGGCCACAAGTCCTACCAGCAGGCGGTGCCGCCCTACACCAAGTACTTCCCCGAACTGTTCCTGTACTGAACTAAGGTATGCTTATGTTGGTGCCGATTCCCTTGTTCACAAAGTAGACTAAATTTAGAGAACTGACTTCACTTGCTAACATACAGTGAAAGGAAAGGACGGTGACATTAAAGAACTAAGTTAGCGATGTCAATTAGTTTTGCCTTTTCCAACTTTTCCATATTTTTAATCCATTCGTTTTATGATGTCAACTACTTATAATAATTGTATGGATGTGTCAGATTGACTAAATTTGACAGCTCTTATTTACATTAGTCTCTCTCTTGTTTTATTGGACAGAAAAAGATGGAAATAGTCTAATTTTAGTTTAGTCTGTGACCAAGAGAATCTGCACCATCGTGTTACTTTAAGGTGAAAGCGCTAGTGTAACCTTGGAAATTTTTGTTTTCTTAAGCCCGATTTTAACGATGCGAAACATATCGCTGTCGCTTCGATTGACTAGACAATGCCTAAGGCATTAAGTCCGCCTTTGTACTTTTTTGTTGCATAAAATTTAAATAGATAAATATCATGCAATTTGTCATACATTAAACGATCATCGACGGAAATGTACCTCAACTTGCACAATATTTTTCGCACCGTCTAAATAAGCTTATAGTTTTGTTTTTTTACAATTTGCAGCTCAGTATCAGATTGTATATGGTAGGTGGAGGTCGTATGCATGGGCGTGCCTAGTTTTTATATCTATAGATTTTAAGTCTAATTATGAATGAATCAAACGTTAGATAATTAAAAGATGTTCTATTTTACTGCTGCCCCAACATATTCCGTCAGTTATACATTAAACTCGTTACAATTTATTTAATTCGGTTTTATTTTAAAATTTATTTGTCCTTCCTACTACAAAACTGACGTCTTATTAAATTGTATAAACATTTTTATATTTTCTCTTTCCAGTTCTGCCCGGTGAAGGATATACAATCTTCGGTAGTGGCCTGTAGTTGTAGTTTCGCTCGATATACTAGTTCATAGTTGTTATATGGAATTGATACGCAGGTGGCATCGTTTATAATGCAAACTTTACCTAAACATCACGGCATTATGGTTAAAATTTCAATGACCATCGAAAAAAGGTGGTGTGTCGTTACGAGTTTGAAATTTAAATTGTATGATCATGAGAATACGGTGTATTATACTTTGTTGTATAAAGACCCTTGCTGTGCCGTGAAGACAGTGGACATGTGGCTTTAAATTGAAAAAACTGTTAGTAGATTCTGAATCCAGCCACTAAAGATGAAAATCGATTGCTTCAATACATAAATGGATGGTTGTTATCCGGCTTCGTAATGCATCGCTATCATTGATCAACTGCTATGTAGTTTCACATTTACACGATGGAAATGGAACATCGTGACACAAACGTTTAACATGCATTCAGTACTTAAATCTAAACTTAAGCCGCTTTTTTATAAAACAAAATCTTTACTTGGGGCGTACCCCCATCTCTTAAAACAATTTTATTTTAATAATACTTTGCCTTCCGTACTGCTGGATTTTCGAGGCTCGGCTCAGCGCCGAGAATTCAAAATTCAACAACATAAATTACAAAGTAACATTAAAGTAACATTGTATTAGGAGATAGCGGTAGGCCCCCCTGGTTTGAACCTTCGAGCCAGTTTTTCAATTTGGAACTTTATTTTGATAAAGATAAAGTTTGTAATAAAAAAAAATCCTATTCATTTTAACCATGCAGGTGTTTAACCCTGCAGGGTCTAGAATCATGAACTAAAGGGTACAATTTTGTGTCACGAGGTTCCTTCCATCGTGCATACAGACGCGCTTACAGCTTCTATAGAAATAAATCATATAGGTTGACTTGTAATTAGCGATCGATATTTAAACACATGGTTTTATTCATGACTAGCTTCTGCCCGCGACTTCGTCCGCGTCAAAGTTTGTTTCTACATACAAACTTTAGACAACCTTAGGGGGTGAATTTTGGAAAATCCTTTCATAGCGGACGTTTAGTAATTTTAAACTACCTCTCTATCTAATCTTTTTACGTCAAGCGGTTTTCGATATTTCGTGATCAATGAGTCAGTGACCTTTCTTTCGCTTTAAGAAGATTACCTCTTTCCAAAATACAACTTTCACAAATAAACAGATTTTTTTTAACATCCCTTTGATCCCAACTTTGATTGCGCGATATAGGAAAAGTCAGTTGTGGTTCGAATGATGTCGCTAGAGATAAACACAGTAACTTGACGCGCCCTTCCACAATTCAAAACGTTTGAAAGTGTTTGTAAATGTATTGAAAAGATTCATAACGCATTTGTGCGTAGCCATTTCAGTACGCACTGCGTACTGAAACGGCTCCCGAAACAAAACCAAATCAGAGATTTGTTGCTAGACTAGCGGCGTCATTGATCACTCATTATTATTAGTATGGCGCTGCACTGACATACTCTATGAAAATGACAGATGCGTTGTCTTGCGCGGTCAGCTATTTAACTAACCATAGTTGGCAAACAAATCTGCCGGCCTGCTACTGAAGACGATTACTCACAACATACAAACTCTTTCATACGGATGTGACTACACACATTGAAATAGTACCTAATCTGGAGAGGCGCGTCATGTTAAAGTAGTTTATCTCTACGTATGTATAAATATCGATCACTAATCACCAGTCATCTCTCGTAGGCCTAAACAAATAACAATATAATAACAATGTGTTCAAAACATAATTAGCAATGTCTCCTAACGATTTTAACTTCAACTAATATTGTTCTACTAAATCTGACTTTAGCTCCAAAAATATGATAATAATTATAATCTTAAAGTATAACGAGTTACATTCCTGTTGCTTTTACTGAATAATAGTAATAATTATTATTATTGTTGTAAGTGAATCTCTTATTATGGGGGGTGTACTGTTGTTATTAATCGTGACTATTAGAAATGAAAAGTATTGTTAGATTAGTTTTATAATTTACTAGAGATCCGCCCCGGCACGCGTACAATGTAGATACTTTGCTCGTGACTCTACATAGTATAAAACAAACTCGCTTCCCGCCGTCTGTACGCTTAGATCTTTTAAAGTACGCAACGGATTTTAATGCGATTTCATCAGCAGATAGAGTGATTCAAGAGGAAGGTTTAAATACATTAGTATCTACATTGCATGCGTGTGAAGCCAAGACGAGTTACTAGTAAGATATAATATATGGAAAAATGAAACAGAATTTTTATGAAATCATTCTACCAAGTAATTTTATAAGATCGTATTGAGACGTGTTGTGACAGGTAACGATTAATAACAACAAGGTTTTTAAAGATATGATAATTAGTAGCGCACTAAGGAATGGTGTGGGTGGTGAAGCAATATTCTGTTTTTTATGATACCCTGGTATCCGGTATTGACTATAGTATTTAACGGCTTGTAACGCCCAGATATTACTGGGAAAGCATAAAGTAGGTATAGGCATGAAAGGAACAATAAAACGTGTTCATTATTTTCTAGTAAGAAGAGGAAGACGTAAATTTTTATTTTCAACTCGAAACAGAATACCAGCTTCTCGTGAGTCTCTTATTATTATGTTATACTTCTTCTTTGTCTATTTCGCTGCATTCGATCTTGAACACAAAACATTTGCGACTGTTTATTTTCTCATTTTACCTTTCATCTTTGGTAATAAAAACAGTATGGGTCCCTTGCCTACGTCAGACAATCGGTGATCGATTTTTTGTAGGAGAGAAATGACACATATATATGAATTTGGAATTCCAATATACCAACGCAGTCCCACAAAAAGTTGCTTCTATGAAACTATAAGACTTCTGTACGCTCCGATAAATCGGTCCTACAAAAAGTATGACGCAGGCGGACCCTTTTTCGTAGACCCTATAGACCTGTATAAAATCGTGAAATGGTTTATGTCTATAATTAAAACTTTACTGCTGTCATTAAAATCGGCTTTTATTCATATTTTTTTTTATTAGTTAGTAAAAAATGATAATTAATAATATATTGTGATTATGTTTTAATTTTGTTATCTTTATTATTTATCTGTGAATGTTATTAGATATGTAACAGAACTGATTTTGAAATACAACTTCTATATTTGTTTGAATTTATGTCGTTACATAAAAAGTCCTCTTGACTATGCTTTATAGAATTTCTTACATAAAAACCAACTGTAAATTAAGAGTGCGATTCCATCTGACATGCGCAGATTCGTAGCAAAAGATGTACGTAAAACTAACCAATTGGATAATTGACATCACCTATCAATTGACATACTTTTTATGATCTATCAAAACGCGATTTCCTCACAGATTTTGTATGATATTGGTGCCGATTCCCTTGTTCACAAACTAGACAAATTTTAGAGAATTGACATCTCTTACCAACCTGCAGTGAAACGAATGGACGGTGACATTTAAGAACTAAGTTAGCGATGTCAAATTAGTTTTGCCTTGAACTTTTCCATATTTTTAATCCATAACTTTTTAGATGTCAACTATGAAAATGAAAATAGATAAAATAAATAAATATAAAATATATAAAAATAAATAAAAATCGTTTATTTATAAAAAGAGGCACAATTACAATTAAATTTATCTTAAAAATTAGAATAGAGCACTGTTTCTTAATTGCCTGAACTAGGTTGAACCTGTGTTTCAGGCTACAAGACGCATACGTATCTACTTAAAATAAATAAATTAACATTAAGAAAGCAGTAAAGTACTAAAATTAAGTGTTACACAAAAACAAGACAGCGTGGTTGCAATTTACTTGCATACAACAAGTAAATCTTCTGTCTGTGCATAAGACATGGGTTGTAAGAAACTAATTATAGATTTTTTACAGCTAAAATAGTTTAACTTATATATACTTAGTTTTCTATTTAATCTATTGTACAAAAATGGGCCTAAAAATGAAAAGAATCTTTCCACAAATACATGTTTCGAGGTTTCGTTTGAATTACATACAATATCATTCCGTCTCTTGTTAGTATTGTCAGCATTGTACGCTGTTTTAATACTAAGTGCATAATGAAAAGCTGGCGCACAGTCAGCACTTTGCAGGATCGATATAATTGATCTGTAGGAAAGAAAAAGGGATGGAAATTTGCTACCTTTAAAATTGATCTTTGAGCTCTTTCAAGAGGAAGCAAGATAGTCTTTTGTGCGCCTCCCCATGAGGTGATACAGTAGTGTATTATGGATTGACATAGTGCGAAGTAAACTTGTGTGATTAATTTTGAATCTGCAAAAGTTCGTATTTTTTTAAATACATATATTAATTTGCGCACACTCTTAACCAGACTTTCAATATGATGCTTAAAAGTAAGTGTGTCGTCTATTATAACGCCAAGGTATTTAATATTACGGGTCTTCAGGATAGACGGACAATTGCACATGTTGACTAATAGGTTGTCACATTGATGGGCACGTATATGAAAGTTAGCAGTGAAAGAGAAGATGGAAATAGTTTAATTTTAGTTTAGTTTGTGACCAAGAGAATCGGTACCATCGAACTGTGACGTCACTTATTTGCCAACTCAATATTCATTGATTTTAAAGCCACAGTTAAGTAATTTTACAGTAAATTGAAAATTAATCGGGTTTTCAGGGGGCTAAATAAAAACGTTTCTTTAGAGAAGTTAAGTCTTGGAATATTTGATTAATGGTGTCAACTACCCAATTCGAAGACACAAAGTATAGTGTCAAGTAACCAATTTGGTTAAAAGGTTCGTTCTTATTAACTTTATAAAAGCGATTTATTTTAGGGATCCCACACAAAACCGCGAATTTGCATCGCATCACAAATACCTGCGGATTCGTGTGAAATTAAAGTTCCCGAAGTTCCTGCGATGCGGCATCGTATCACATCGCATCGTGGTTTTGTGTGGGAGCCTTTACAGTTGATATTATGACGCCATTATTGAAAGTAGAAATAATACAAAAACATGAATATTGCGATCGGTAGCGTGGTTATGGGCGTGGTTGGTGAATGTGTATAATCGTTGCATTGTTCAATAAATTGTACTTAAATGTTATATTTGATGTATCTGTTCAGTACTCGGTTGTGTACGATCAATAAATGTGGTACGACATTATATTATGTGTTGTTTTATTCTGTTTCAACATCATATCAGCCTATAGCCGTCCATTGCTGAACGTAGGCCTCACGCCAGCACGGCGTCCCACGGGCCCGTGCGGCGCGCGCCTCCAGGCTCGACCACGCGCCTGTCTCGCGGTTACCCTCGATATCCACGAAATCCTGCGCGCCTGGTCGACAGATATAGCTAGTTAATGTATCAGACAGTGACAGTGAATTTACGCTTTTTTTTACCTAACTAAATTATTGAATTTTACTATTTCTATCAATCGTAGCGATTTGTGGCGTAAGAGCCAAAAAAAAGAGTAGTTCCACTTGAGTAGTTCCACTTTGCCCCATCAAGCCGCCACCTTTCAGTGGCAAAGTAGACTGCCCAAAATTTTGCAGTGGAATATGCCCCACTTAACATTGAACGATAGAGGTTATACGGGACCGTTGCGGATTAAAAGAAGATGTAGTGACAAAGATAGAAAAGGGTATGCTTAGATGGTTCGGTCATGTTGAGAGGATGAGTGAAAGACGATTGACAAAAGGTATTTATATGGCAGAGGTGAGTGGCAACGCCGGGAGGGGTCGCCCTAGGAAGACCTACACTGACCTTATTAGTGAGGTCCTTCAGAAAGGTCAGGTGTGGAGTACTCGTAACCGGCGTGCTTGTATGACGAGATGTATGAACGTAGATGAGGCGAAAGGAGTATGTAAGGATCGTAGCAGGTGGCGTTCTATAGTTTCTGCCTACCCCCATGGGAAAACGGCATGAGTTTATGTATGTGTATGTATGTATGTATGTATTAGTTTTAATGGGATAGATTTCATTAGTTTGGAATCTTTGTGGAATTCTGCCTCACTTGGCACCTCAGAATTAGTGCAGGTAGGTTTGCTCTTATATGTATTTGTTTGTAAAAAAATCATGTATTGGCCCACATATTTTTAAGTAAAACGTTAGTCGTATTTGAAACTTAGATTTAATACGAAGAAGTATTTTAAATAAGAGCATGAAAATATTGTACATTTTTGTTTACTATTTGTATTATTTATTTATTTATTTTATTTATTTTGTTACTTTTAAGAAGGCTTACAGGCTAATTACGTGATAATAGGTAACAACAACACTTTATCCAGTTGCTAATAACAAGCCTCCACAGATAATATAACGTATCGATTAACAAAAGCAGAAAAAAAAAAATTAGTTACATACCAAGTAAGTAAGTAGGTTTCAGTTTTTATAGGTTTAAGTTTTATTATTATATATAGTGAAATATGCTCCATTAAATCAAATTAGTGGGGCACCTGCCACCGCAAAATTGAAGGCAGTCTACTTTGCCACAGCAGGGTGGCAACTTGATGGGGCAAAGTGGAACTACTCAAAAAAAAATACTAGGCAAACATAAGAGTCGAAGTAGTCAAATTACTCAAGTCCTTCAGAGTTAGTGCCGCGTGTGCTACAACAGTGACGTGCACGCCCCAAGTGCTCAGTAGCTGAACTAACACGCAACCCTCGCCGCTGGCTGCGCCGCATATCGCCACGCTGCAATGGAACTTGTTTAAGATTATGTTACTCTGGTAACTGTAGGTCAACTATCAATGAAAATACTGAATGAGCTATGAAACGAAGGGAGACGCTAAAAAACAGTGCTTCACAGATCAAGGTGGCGAAATTCGGAACTAAAAATAAATGTACGGGAATAAATTAATGTGGTACGACATTATAATATTACGAGTTGTTTTATTCTGTTTCATCATCATCATATCAGCCTATGGCCGACCATAGGCCTCCCCCAAAGAGCGCCAACTATTCCGGTCTTGGGCAGCCCGCATCCATCCGCTGCCCGCCACCTTCTCTAAATCGTCGGTCCACCGTGCAGCAGGGCGGCCCACGCTACGTTTGCCTAAGCATCGGTCTCCACTCTAACACGTGTCTGCTCCAGCGACCGTCTGTCTGCAGACATGACTGGCCGACCGATTTGCTAATGTTCCTTGACTCATCTTAATTTTCATTAGTTGAACTTCTTTCTTTATACTCCATATTATCAATTATTATCAATTTTTCATAAGATGACAAACTAATATACAATATGTAACAAAAACCCTGTCCGATCCAATAAAGGTGTATTCCTGGTTCAACATACGTGCTAGAAAAAATTGTTTTAAAAATGTAACTCATAACAACCAAAAGTTATTGTTTTTTTATTTTTATAATCCATGCGAAATTTAACACTGAATATGGCAAATTTTCATAAGTTGACAACACTCCACCCGCCGGCAAAATCTTTTTATTTATGCCTATTTTTATTTCAAAGAACACCGCCGTACACTACCGCGTTGTAGGCACTCTTTCAACTAGTCGCCGACTCTTTGATGTCGCCGACTGGTTGCCTACCCTACCGGCGCCGGCGCCAGTCTTTCATGGAGATAGCTTTCGATCGGACGTCCGTACGTATCAAGCGCTATCGTTTCGCGAACAATGTCGTATTCCAATCAGGAAAATTTTACTACCTATGTTGATGTGCTTAGGCGTGAGTACGTGCAAATTTATTAAAAAGGTGTCGAATGTGTATTAGTGTTGGAGGTGGACAATTGGACATGTGGAGCACGATCGCCGAAGTAGGCAACAACAACAAGTTAACGTTTTTATTATCTGATACCTGCAGTCTGTAAGTACATTGCCAAAAGCACATCACATTTAAAAAAGCCCTTATTATGGCTACATTTAATTCGATTAATTGTTTCTTGATAAACAGAATCATGTCTGAAACACAAAATACAGAGAGTGTGTCTGGAATTCGGATCACTATGCCTACAAAACAATATCAGCTGATACCTATGCGTAGGCAGGTATGACGTAGCGTAGGTGTCTTTCGTTATAAGTTTGTTTGGCGGCACGCGACAAAGCGAGTTCATGACACGGGATCATACAAACCGTCTCGCTCAGGCGGCTTCTTTGACAAAAAACTGTAGGTAACACGTGAACTGTGTCGAGCGATCAGTGTTGCCGTTGATCAGTTTTTATTTTTTATTTTAATTTCATTGGGGAAAAATAATTATCTCAAATCCATTAAATGGTTACGTATATGTGTTCGCAGTAGGATGCCGAATAATACTCTTCAGGATCGGACAGGGTTTTTGTTACATGCTGTATAAAGTTTCGAAATCGTAGTTTGACACCAAGGGTACGTTTTTGCTTTCTGACGTGGCTGTCACAGGTTAAATAAAGCCTTATATAAATCCACTTGAGCATGCTCAGGCGGCCGAGCGGCTCAAGAGGAGACGACTGAGAACTCTTGAGCCGAGCATGCTCCGGCGTCTCCAGTTGAAGGCTTTAAGAAGTAAGATGACCATCAATTCGACCATTTGTTTTTTGGATTCATGGCAGAGGCAAGGAATAAAAACAAACATAAGTATATTTAACAACATTTATATTTTAAAATAACATTTTCTATCTAATTACAATTTAAGTTAGTTTCCTATCTACCTTTGGACGAGTTATTGAGGTCGTTACAAACCAAATACAAGTTACAATATATATTATATTTGTGACAATCATTGTCTGTTATATTTAGGTACAATTCTGGAGCCAATGGATGTTTACGTCGATAAAGCAAAGACAGATGATATGTTAGTAAAAATTACGTCTTGAATTGTATACAATAAAAAGTCTATAAATTAATGCCAGCCGATTATTGTCCTACTGCAGTGCAAAGGCCTCTTCTCATATAGAGAAGGCACATTAATGATCGCCACGCTTGCTTAAGACGTATTGGCGATATCAGACTCATATTTCATCAAAAAAGAATCTCTAATGTGAAAAACTAATGTCGTTAGACATTTTTTATATAAAAATACGTAGAGAAACTTGTTCAGTACTAAGGCCACATACTTGAGCAGAGCCGGTTTGTTGGCGAGCGCAGGTGGCGACACCTCCGCGCTGGAGCACGCCAGCACGGCGTTCCACGGATCCGTGCGGCGCGTGCGCGCCTCCAGGCTCGACCACGCGCCTGTCTCGCGGTTACCCTCGATATCAACGAAGTCCTGCGCGCCTGGTCGACAGATATAGCAGATAGTTAATGTTTCAGACAGTGACAGTGAATTTACGCTTTTTTTTCACCTAACTAAATTATTGAATTTTACTATTTCTATCAATCGTAGCGATTTGTACCGTAAGAGCCAAAAAAAGTACTAGGCAAACATAAGAGACGAAGTAGTCAAATTACCCAAGTCCTTCAGAGTTAGTGCCGCGTGTCTGGGTGCTACAACAGTGACGTGCACGCCCCAAGTGCTCAGTAGCTGAACTAACGCGCAACCCTCGCCGCTGGCTGCGCCGCATATCGCCACGCTGCAATGGAACTTGTTTAAGATTATGTTACTCTGGTAACTGTAGGTCATCTATCAATGAAAATACTGAATGAGCAATGAAACCTAGGAAGACAGACACTAATAAAAAGGGCTTCACAGATCAAGGTGGTGAAATTCGGAACTAAAAATAAATGTATGGGAATAAATGTGTTAGGTACGACATTATAATTATGTGTTGTTTTATTCTGTTTCATCATCATATCAGCCTATAGCCGTCCATCCGCTGCCCGCCACCTTCTTTAAATCGTCGGTCCACCGTGCAGCAGGGCGGCCCACACTACGTTTGCCTAAACATCGGTCTCCACTCTAACACGTGTCTGCTCCAGCGACCGTCTGTCTGCAGACATGACTGGCCGACCGATTTGCTAATGTTCCTTGACTCATCTAAATTTTCATTAGTTGAACTTCTTTCTTAATATTTCTTCTTTAGTATCAAAAAATGTTTCGAAATCGTAGTTTGAGACCAAGGGCACGTATTTGATTTCTGACGTGGCTGTCAAAGGTTAAAACCGTATATAAATCCTCTTGAGCATGCTCAGGCGTCTCCACTTGAAGGCTTTAAAAAATAAGATGAGCATCAATTCGACCATTTATTTTTTGGATTCATGGCAGAGACAAGGAATAAAAACAAACATAAGTATATTTAACAACATTTATATTTTAAAATAACATTTATCTATCTACATTACAATTTAAGTTAGTTTCCTATCTACCTTTGGACGAGTTATTGAGGTCGTTACAAACCAAATACAAGTTACAATATATATTATATTTGTGACAATCATTGTCTGTTATATTTAGGTACAATTCTGGAGCCAATGAATGTTTACGTCGATAAAGCAAAGACAGATGATATGTTACTATAAATTACGTCTTGAATTGTATACAATAAAAAGTCTATAAAATAATACCAGCCGATTATTGTCTTACTGCAGTGCGAAGGCCTCTTCTCATACAGAGTAGGCACGAGTATTGATCGCCACGCTAGCTTAAGGCGAACTGGCAATTTCAGACTTATATTTATTACAGGTTTCCTCACGATGTTTTCCTTCACCGATGTCTAAGATAAACTTTAGAAAGTACATATGAAACAAAAGTCACATTGGTACTCGCCCGACCTCGTGCATGACCACTGGGCCATCATGACGTTTTATAAAAACATCTTGAGAAGTATATAAATAAATTAATATATACAAATCACGAATTTTGCCAAAATACCATAAAAATATGGTCAAAGCAATTTGAAGTAGCATCAATACTTTAATAAACTTCTATCGATGTTAACATTCATTGGCTAGTTATATAAATGGCACGTATAAATATTAAGTAAACTAGTATATACCGGTTGAATTTAAAAGTAATATTTTGATAGTGCAGCAAAACTCAAGTACATGACTTTAAAATATACGTTTTGCACTATCAAAATAAGATTATAGAAAAAGCTCAGCTTGGCTGGTTGACAGCGAATGCAACTTATCAATTTTGCATTACAGCAACCGTTGCAATACACAAAAGTGTAAATTAAATCCGGTCCATGTGCAACACGTATCGCGTTGCGTGTTGCATCCAGTGAGGCAGGTACCTCAAGATGGCGTACAATCCGTGTAAAGTATGAAGTTCAATAAATTGAATATAAAATCTTCTTATGTACATTGTTTCGAGCACCTATTTGATTTAGTAACTTTATTTACATTATTTACAGATCTGTTAACATTTTACAGTCTTGTGATGTTGTGACTTTTGGTGGGTATGATTCGAGACATAGATACAGTATTATTTCCACCCCAATTACAATATTATTGGGTTAATAAAAAGTAATACTTAAACAATAAACAAATGATATAGTTCTCTAAAAATAAACAACATAATAGTATCATTTCATATTTTCACAGCTGGCAACACTGGTATGAATTCGTGTGTTGCCATATATCAACAATATAAATACTAAAAAATAAATACATTTTCACAATGATATGACTTATGCTTGAAAACAATTTTAAATAATCAATTCCTAATTTCTTTTTTGAAGATATACTAAAAATAAAACAATATTGATGAAATTTTTACTAAAACTAAATAAAAAGAGTACTTAAAGAATATCATATTCCAAATGGTTCTTTTTTTATTTTATGTTAGCCGTAATGAGTTGACTTATTTAATTTACTAATGACCATTGATCTTGTAAAGTGATTCAACAATCTTAAAAAAATTATAATATTTACTTTTTAAATTAGAAACAACATTCCATAGGAACATTACGTTAAAGTTCCTATTATTGTACGACTTTCGTGTTTATGCGGTCCTAGTAACACAGATTAAAGACCCATACTTTCAGCAGGTGTTGTGATAAAGAATTCGAAATTCAAATTAGCCGCAGTAAGTAGCATTTATCCAATCTCAAAATCTGTGTGTACAAGTCACAATAATTTTCAAACTATTTGACATATTTTGAGCGTTTTATTGTATACACATGTGCAATATATTCGGAGTCTTTCAAGTAAGTACGTCCGATCCTAGCAGGAACTTCCAAGCGATATTTAATATCTTTTGTGCAGAATTTGACAGCGCTAGAGCGTATTTAGAACAAGTAACTTGACATTAGTTGGGCTAGCAAGGAACACGTCAGTATAACGTAAGTAGTACTTGTTCGTCCTAAGCGCACCGTCAATGGCTCCTGTCTACCAGGGTAGCATGTCGTATTGAGATGGTTGACTAAGTACTAAGGGAACCGTATGACTGTGGTGCCGATCGCGTCGTCGCTACACGCATGCGCGAGTGCGCTCTCGAACTCTTGAGGAAGATATACCTTCAACGGAAAAGACAATGTTTTAAAGAGGTCACGCCACGACACCGGTAAGAGGTATTTTTATTTATATACTAATATTGCTTGTTTGTTTTTTTTTTCAATTGAATAAGGTTATCATCGTACTTGCCCGATTACAAAAAAATAAGGCCGTTAGTCGCGGGCAGAAGATAATTGTCAATTAAAAACATTATGGCCAAACGAGCTAGAGGTTCTCACCTTATCAAGTATGGGCGCCATGGCTCCGCGGTCCACTAATTTGGTGAGCGTATCCAGTCCGTCTCTCAGCCTGAACCTGTCTTCTAACCAGTCTGTGTGGGTACCACAGCCTAGCAGCAACTGTCAACACAAAATCATAATTAAGGCGTGAACGCTTAGCAACTCAAATAAATATCGAAATATTAACTTACCCTAAAGACCCTGTAAGTGTAGAATGTAGTGGCGAATATGATGGCGAAGGGCGTCGGCAGCCGGTCGGTGATCATTGAGCCCGGTCGGAGATCCAGGAAAGCTTTGCGCGGCGCTGTCGCCCTGGTTGGAAATGACGATTAGATAGATTAATTGGGGTAAAATGCGCCTCATCATAAAAGAGTCTCCAATGTGAAAAACTACTGCCGCTATAATTTTTTTATATAAAAAATACGTAGAGCAACTTGTTCAGTACTAAGGCCACATACTTGAGCAGAGCCGGTTTGTTGGCGAGCGCAGGTGGCGGCACCTCCGCGCCGGAGCACGCCAGCACGGCGTCCCACGGGCCCGTGCGGCGCGCGCGCGCCTCCAGGCTCGACCACGCGCCTGTCTCGCGGTTACCCTCGATATCCACGAAGTCCTGCGCGCCTGGTCGACAGATATAGCAGATAGTTAATGTTTCAGACAGTGGCAGTGAATTAACGCTTTTTTTGTTACCTAACTAAATTAATGAATTTACTTACTATTTCTATCAATCGTAGCGATTTGTGCCGTAAGAGCCAAAAAAAAGTACTAGGCAAACATAAGAGACGAAGTAGTCAAATTACCCAAGTCCTTCAGAGTTAGTGCCGCGTGTCTGGGTGCTACAACAGTGACGTGCACGCCCCAAGTGCTCAGTAGCTGAACTAACGCGCAACCCTCGCCGCTGGCTGCGCCGCATATCGCAACACTGCAATGGAACTTGTTTAAGATTATGTTACTCTGGTAACTGTAGGTCAACTATCAATGAAAATACTGAATGAGCAATAAAACGAAGGAAGACGCTAAAAAACAGTGTTTCACAGATCAAGGTGGCGAAATTCGAAACTAAAAATAAATGTACGGGATTTGAAAGATTTTTCGATCATAAAACATCTACTGTATCCTAAAGTTTCTGATGGAATTTAATTTCTTCTTTATCTTTAAAATATTAAAATTATTTACAATTTTGATCTCTCACCGTTTTCCTTTGCAATTGTCAGGTGTGTAGGAAAGGTTCCGAAGCGCTATTAGGGCTTCGCCCCCTGCCCATGGCAACGACGCCGCCGTGTCAGCTGCCAGATTGCGGGGCCGTTTGCTCACCCGGGTACTAAGAGAACAAAAGATTGAAGGAGTTTCATTATTCCAACTTTTGGAAGAACGGCGGCGGCTTCCACGAAGTCCAATGTGGCGATGCAAAAAGGGATGGCGCTATTATTCCTGCATAGGTTCATCTCTTTCTCGCATAATTATCGTTATTGTCTAATTTAATATTGAAGAGTCATGGGCATAATCAGATCTTTGTGGCGTTTACCAGGCTTGCATAGCCCCTTAGAAAGTGCAACTCAACTCACCTTCGTATAGTTAGTAGTTCGGTGGCCGCCCCGCCGTTCCATTCTGAGACGCATCCCCATACTTCGTCCCCCATTTCTAGGTCCGTAACCCCTACGCCGACGTCTAGTACTACGCCTAGAAGAAAATAGGAATGATTTCAATGCTATTGTGTCCTTAACAGATGTTTTCAGTAGTTTTTGAAGTGAAACTTCTTTACGCACGCTCGACTTGGGGAGTAAGCTGGCGAACGCGTGACGTAAGCGTTACGAAAAGTGTGATCGGGCAAGGCGAACGGAAGTTAAGTGGGGGATATAAGCAAGAGACAGCAGTGCGCGCGCACATTTTCTTTCTCTCTTCCTCTCATAGCCAAATAGGTTCCGTATATCTCAGCACACTGCAGGCTTATTGTCTGTATCACAGTGTAGGAGCAAGAGAGAGCAGTGCGCGCGCACATTTTCTTTCTCTCAGAAGTTTCACTTCAGTCGTGTGGTCATAAGCACACTCGTTTTTTTTTTTTTATATAAATTCTAAGAATACTATAACATACTTCAAGATACTTCTTTTTAAATGAAAGAAACTAGGTACATTTATATCAGTTTGTCTATATTGTATATTGTCTGCATTCTTTTGATACATTTGATACTTTTTGCCACATAAATATAACTTTCTCATAGCCAGGGTTACACTGTCTTAAAACTATTTAAAAAAAAACAAAATTAACTGAAACTACTAGGCGACTAGGCGCAGCAAGCGGTATCTTACCCGAGAATCCTCTCCCTACGGTGACGTGGCCGCGGTACAGTAGCGACCGCAACAGATGCGATCGACCGCGGAGCGCGCCGCGGTCTACCGTGCAGATACTGAACGCTTGCACGCGGACTAACACCTCGCCGGTGCCCGCACCTGAGGCCAGCGAAAATAATAACATTAATGATAATAAAAGTGTAATTTTATAATAATATACTCATATACAAATATTGTAAAACATTGATTTTAAAAGACTAAAGAACTACCTTTTTTAAGGACAACTAGATACAATTTTATTTCTTGTTTATGACGTTCAAAAGTGCCTTTTAATGGCCTAATAAAATAAATGATTTGATTTAGAATTTGTATAGGGTTATAGAATAAATGAATTAAATCATTTTCCCCCACAGTCAGGGTTGAACGCATTTTTTCGGACTTTAAATAATTGCATCATGTGAAGCGTGAAAGTGCACTTTACATACATATCAAATCATACGCCGAAAACCACACATACCTGGTGCGACAGCGTCCTCTACCAGAATAACAGACTGGTCAGCTTGTGAGTGCAGCGCGCGCGCGTGCGGGCCGCTGTGCACGCGCCGCGCCACCTTCAGACCTATCAGTACGCCGGCGCTTCCACCGGCCACGACGCCGCACGCGAATATAAGCATGCTTCGGCGCCATACTGCAAGAGACGGGAACAGTAACACAATTAGGTAAAGCTATATTTTTTTAATGCCTTATTTTGTGTCCCACTGCTGGGCAAAGGCCTTCCGTGCCTCCTTCCAAACCTGGTTGTCTTGAGTCATCTCTGGCCACGATTCTAGACCTCGACAGCAATATCCTCCTTCAGGCATGCAGTAAGTGACATACAGAGTTACATAATCCTAATGTTGTTTTTACACACAAAGTACATAGTATAGACACTGGATAATGGAATGCAAATTTAAAAAGAAAAAGGTATGTCATCAGAGGCAGCCGGGTGACCTCTATAGTGGGACTGAATTATAGATGACCTGGCACTGTTAAATAGGACAATTTATTGTTTAATTCCTAGGTTTCTAATCACATTTTAGACAAAGCCCAGTACAAACCTCTATCATGCCACAGCGCCACCAGCTCTTTATAAAGCAGCACTGGTGACAGGGGCGGAGCACCCTCTCGGATGCGTTGCAGTGTCTCCCGCGTCCACGCCGACGCGCGCTCGCGACCTTCCGCTATCAGCTCGTTATGCCAGATGTCATGGAATGCGTCACAAATCTGTGGGAACAGTATAAGCTTAAGTATGGTGGTTGTATGTATGGAGTATTTTATATTACATTGAGAAAGTCCGGCTTTGAAGATTTATCAGTATCTTTCTAAAGCTTTTTTAATTTTCTTTTATTAATGTTGCCCCACACGCAATGGCGTATCTACGGGCGGGGGGGGGTGTTGGTGCGTCGGGGGTGGCCTACACCTAGTAAGACTTATCAGACTTTCAGGCTTCTGATGACCCATAACAACCATCAAAGATGACAGCTATCACAAATATTAAGAAATTGTATTTATTACAAAAATAATTTCAAATGTATGACAAGAATATTCACTTCTCCACAAATTAGACACAATCTTATCTTATTCTCTTATCTTAGCATAACATTAGAAATACCTTTTGAAACGTGTCCACAGTTGTCTGGACGGCATCATGAACTTTGGATTTTCCATTATCTGCAGCAGTTTTGGCAGCTACCTGATAAAGTACATGTGCAAATAAGTACTTTTATATACAAGAAAAAGTATGCCAGAACTGTCAAAATATAAGTTTTGGAAAATGCCTCAATTATTGAATTGGAATTAAAAACAGTACCCCAAAGCACAAATCCAAATAATTTTCAATGAACTCAAACAAAAAAGTATTTTACGATTTTTAATTGCCTTGATAATAATAATTAGTAAATCAATTGAGGTGGCAAATAAATGATGATGCTTGAAGATCTTTGGAAATTAATGAATCCTACTAAACAGTTAGTTGAGAAATTTATTTAAAAAAAGTTTTATATCTAATGTAGAGTGATTTAAATCTTTTTTGTAGAAAATGGTGTATGTATCTAGTTTAATAACACTTCAGTGTTGCATGGAACCTCATAGGTACATAAAATGTATTGATAAACACACAATATATGCTCAACAGGTTAAAATTGGTCTATTAATTTGGATGATTTTATTTTAAACTTGAAAGTTTGTTTGAGATATTGTTCCACATAAACTCACATTAAATACTCATACATAATCAATAGCCTAGTTGAATTTAATTTTTAGCACATATCTGTGAATATAGAGATAATATTTGGCACAGGAAGGTATAATTTCCTGGATGTGGAACATTATAATATTAACAACCTACATTATTATGTGTCATGAAATTAAAATAGACGAACACTAGTGTTAAAATGACTAAAACAAATTAATTATATAAGTCCATGGTCATTAGTTAAAGTAGGGCAATGACATTTCATTGTCATAACAAAAACAACCGGATGGGGTTGTTCAAAACACACTTCTATGAAAACTTTCGATTTCTAAATTGTTTGCTAAAAACACTGACGTGAATAACCGACGCACTTTCGCGCGAAACTACCAGGACATCATAAGTAATGAAGAGGTACTTACATGCAATGCTTCGAGTTTTTCACCAGCTCTGTGCTTCAGTTCATCCATGTCAGAGCGTCACGAGCCGAGGGAGGGTCAGCGTTAACCGCTCAAACTGTTAAATCACATCCAAAACCTTAACCTTTGGACACAATTCGGCCTAAATATTTGCAGTACCAAAATAGACTGAACGTCACTACAAACGCTTACGCCAACACATTTTGTGACAAAACTTTATAATATAATTAACTTCTATTACAGTCTACCTTAGTGGTTATGTCGAAAAACCGCTTGAAGTTACGTAAAATTAAAATTATTACCTTAACCAAACATAACCTCTATCTTTTGTTTGACAGTTGCATTTTGCATAGCTGACAAGCTGATTGACTGCTTGTGACGTTCTTCGCGTTCCGTTCTACAAAGCATTATGCATGGATTAAACAAGCGTATAATTTTATGGAACATTAAGTACTTTATGCGACGAATACTATTCCATATTATAGCACTAAGTCTGGCCAATAAAAGATGACCACATGAAAAGGCGGCAATTGAAAAATATCTCAGCTGAAACCAACTTTACCCTGAAAAAACTGAATGATTCATTTTCTAATTACATCAAACGCAGAATTAGTGTTATGTTATAAAAACTGAGCCTGAAGTAAACTGTCAATCCTTACCATTAGCCGATTTATTCCCTAAAAAATGAATTTTCAAAGAAAAGACCGGCTGGTCAGATTTAGGGGCACGCCGGGGCCCAGGCGCCGCATTCACATTTGCTCGGCTCCTGCTATGAAGCAGATACTTGTATCTACTAGTAACACATAGTAGATAATTATACATATGCTAGTCTACCTCGGTGATAAGCAGTGTGGGCGGGTGTTGGAGCTGGTCCATGTACTAAAAATAAGTACCTACCTACCTTCTAATTTACTTTTGCAATAGACGCGAGTTACATGTGGCTAGTTTCCGATTCATCACTATTCAAGTTCTGTAGGGTCCGTACAAGATTTATTTATTTTTTAGGGACACAAAACATTTACATAAAAGTAAAACAAAACAGTAGTCGCTGCCACAATTATTGCTGTGTTACTAAACAAAATATAACTTAAATTACTTCTATTAAAAGGTTGTAGCGAATTGCATCAAAATCCGCGAATTTTCAGCTGTTTTTATTATCAGCATTAGCATTAATCGATGCCGATTTTAAATGCTGGCACGCGAATAGCGGCGTACAAAAAGTTGAATTTTGATGAATGATTTGACTAAAATAATATGTTCCATTTATTAGGTTTGTTTTGCTAGTATTTTTTTATTTTATTTCAGATATTATCACAACTATACTTCTGCTTGCGACATATGTGTGTTTTTTGTTACCCTTGTTAGTTACGTCTTTAGTTTCTGTTCCACTAGGTACCGTGGGTCGTGGAGTGCGACAGGTTATAGGATTCCTCATGAATCTGGCTATCACATACAAAAATATTTTTTCCACTCCGACCGTTATTCTAGAGATTAGCGCGTTTAAACAAACTCCTCTTCAACTTTAATATATTAATCATAATCCTTAGATACCGCAACATCCTCCAACAACAATTACAACCCTTCTCCGGTCTACGATAACTTTGTGCTCTGTACGCATTATTTCGTTCCAAGTTCCATTAATATTATTTCAGCGTTATTACAGCACATTGAAAAAAAGTTAAGTAAGACAAGATTAAAATCTTTGATAAGCCATCAATGCCCATCACACACTATCCTAAACAGGCAACTAAAAATGAAAGAAAATGGCACATTGAAAAATCTGCACAAACCATTAAACTTTATGAAGTTTGTATGTTGCATTCACAGTATATATAAAATAAAAACACAGTTATTATTCAAATACTTTACTTAATTTTAACAGGTTTAATCAAGGATTTCATTATCGACGATTCTATTTTCCGTACTGTCGGCGCTCTCCGCGTGGTCGCCACCCCCGGGTATGTCACCAAGCACTTTGTCTATCCATAATCGACTGTAGGCTACCTGAAAATACAAAGATACAATTAGTTTACCTCTAACTTGTTATGAGCTCCTAGTACTAATATATACCTGAAACTTCTAGGTACTATCCTGAAGTAGTAATTACTTACTCAATAGTTGACATAAACCGCAGTTTTTCTAACCCTCATTGGCAGGGAAGCAATGGCTTATCAGTTATTGTATATTATTTGTATAGATTGCAAATCAAGGTCGGTGATTATGATAACATTATTTTCGTTTTCAGTTGTCCATTTTCCAACTGACTGCTGAACAATAGCGTGTTGATTTGAAAACTAAAGGAGGCTAGACCGCTGGTCAAATACCTAGTGATTTGATATTAGCTAGTTAGGTAACAACTGCCTTTAGTAATTTAGACCATTTTTGTCAATCGTTAGAAATAATAATGAAAATACCTTAGCAAATATTCCTGGCTTCGACTTGTAGGCGCATTCTTCAGTGCCGGAAAACAGCGCTATGCCGTAAAGCGTGCCGGCGCGGTTCTGTCCGGTGAAAAGTACCGCTGGGTCACCTGTGTCACCCTGGTACCAAAACATTGAAACTACTGTTAGTTAGTTGCCTCGGTCAAGGTATCTCGGAATTTGGCGAGTAAAATGTTCTAAAATTTGGGTTAGATGACATTTCTAAAAAAAGTACAGAACAGAACCAGAGACTATGACAGATAGAGAATATCAAGGATGATAAAATATATATACTGCAGAGGCGAGGCGGTGCGGTGGGGTGGTTTGTGTAGGAAAATAAACAGTTTCTTCTCAAATATTCTGAACCTCTCGCGCTAGTCATGAAAAAATAGTAAGTAACAATAAAGTACTAACAGCACACAACGCAATGCCTTTTATGGTGCTCTGTAGGCAGAGATTGTCATGTTGTAAGTGATAGTCGTTCCCGTAGATACGGCGACATTCTTCTTTGGGTACCTCTTGCACAATCATCCTCCGCAACTCTTGATTCACGCCCTCGCGAATTTGCCCAGTCACCTGTGAAACGGTTTATAAGTTCTATTAGATTAAGCTAACTTCTTACGAGCTTATAATATCCTAGTACTATTCGATTAGAAGTAACGTAACACTTGATCCTTTTAACACGTGCAATGGATGATTCAAATGTGAAGTCCCTTGAACTCTTGAGTCTCTGTTGAAGAAAATAATTAAAATGCATCTTTGCGTTACGTGGAAAAGTATGGCTTATCCACTGAATCGTAGTGAGAGTGACAAAGATAGATAGTGTTCGTTTTTTCGCAGTTATTGATGGGTTTTCCAACTAGGTGGCCTTGGCGAATTGCCAAAGCTAACGGACTAACACTTTTCAATCATGGTTACCTGGTACCCACGGAAGTAGATACCAGATTGATGCTCCACAAACAATAGAGAAAATGGTGAAATTATAATATTTTTTTGCTTTGTCGACCAGCAAGTACCACTTTAATAAGAAATCATGTAGGTAGGTTTCAAACAAATTGTTTCCCCAGCTCATAAACTGCAAACAAAACCAGTTTTTGCAGTACCACTGAGCATCAGCCATCAGCCCCATCAGCACCCATCCTACTTCCATGGTAAGCAGCAGGTTATTTGTCAAAATATTCGTAAGTTGGGTATTACCACAGAACCGTATCCAGTGACGACAGTCTCCCCGAACTTCTGTGGCAGGTCCGCATCAGGGATTGCTAGCGACACGGGCTGCATTCTGGTATTTGGAGTTATCGGCAGATTCACCTGTAATACCAGGATGTCATACATTTAAAAGGTTGTTTCGAACTTAGATTTTAGGTATTTAGGTCACACAGAGTCGGTTTTAAGTTTTTAAATTAAATTAGTCGAGATGCTCTATAGATGCAGTCTTCATGTTACCCAGTAATAATTTTTGAACTAAAAATGTGTTTAATATTGGAACGTTAAATGTTCCAATATTAAATGAAATGTTATACTTTAAACATCGCGCCGGTTTGCCCCAAAGGAGCAGGCAGGAATGGTGTGTAGTAGGAACAATGCACCCACATTCATATTTTATTTATACTAGTAAATATAACAATATTTGCCTATTTTGCCTGCGCTTCTCTTGAATGCCAAAACTCACACACTGTGGGGAACAAAGTTCAAGTCAAGTCGGAAGTATGGCGCGAGTCTATTATAATGCATGTACCTAATATAATGGTTTTTAACAGACCCGCTGTACTCCCGAGACCCGATCTGACCCGCACCCGTTCTATGTGTGTTTTTAACTTTAATGTTTTGGTTATTAAACAAAATGCAACATGAACAGAAATAAACTAAGTCAATTCAAACTGTAGATAAACAAATGTTTGTCGACAAACAACGGATTACCTTGACCATAGCCAGGTTGTGTTCGGGATAATACTGGTCCATTCTATAGCTGGGGTGTCTCTTGATGTCCACCACTGACACCAGCCTTCCGCCGAAGTCTCTAAACACCGACCCCATTCTGACTGTGACTTCCTCTTTCGTTACGCTGTTTAAAAAAGAAAAAATTGTTGGTTTAGCAATACTGGCTGGCTTTAAATCCCTTCTGATCTCACTTCCAACCTACTCAATAAAATGATCAACTTCAACTATGGGGCCAATTCTGAAAAATGAAAATCAAAAACCCCAGCAAGCCAAGATTCAAAGTCAAAGTTAAAGTCAAATCATTTATTTACACCAATTACACCAATAAAAGGCACTTTTGAACGTCACTCACAAAAGAAAAAAAAAGCATTCAAAATTAATTTTCGTCACCTCGCCAGTAAGCGGTGGTCAGAAGTACCTTATATTATATTGATTGATTTGACATTCAGAACTTACATAAGCTACCATTTCGCTACGTCCGTCAGTCAGTAAAGTTACCAAACATTTTTTGCACATTTTAACTCCTCAGACGACCTCTTCATCGTTTCTGTTATCCTATGAACAATATCATTAAACCTTTCGATTTCTAATCGAAGAAGGAACTTACTAATCGAAGCATTGCGCCGCAGTGAGGACCCATTGCTGACCTACTATAGCACCACCACACCAATGTTTTCCGTGTAATCTAAAAATGAACAATTTACTCATATGACATTAATTGAAGTTTAAGTTACACATTACGGCGTTTATACATTGGGCATAATGTCATGTATAGATGACAAAACAAAATGTGCCTATATCGCGACGGTTCCGACTACATGATATAGTAATAAATACATACGGTTACGATTTTTTAAGGATGGGAAACCTGTTCCTGTGAAAGGAAAATTAATAACAATAATTTTATTGTTATTTTTTTATGAGTTCTGGTTAGTAATGGATTTTTTACCTTACGGACACAGTATAGGGATAGTCTTCTAAACAAACTAATCCAGTCTCGGTTGTGAGTCTTTTTTTCCTAACGTGTGTGAGATCTTCTTCCATTTTAGGTGGAAATTCACATTCTAAGTCTGACCTCCTTGTGGTTGTACCTGAAACAATAGAAATAACTCTTGCAGTATTCTTATCTCCTAGTACCAGTGAACTTACATCTGTTTAAAAAAAAACAGTTAACAGTAACAAATTGATGTCTCGGGGCCCGACCATACATGCCGTTTTTACCCGGTTTTTGACCGACTCAAAACGAGGTTCTCAATTCGTCGGAATCTTTTTTTATTTAGTCCTGTATTAATTAAAAAGTCTTTTCCGTTAAAATCTATTGGTGAATTAAGGTAATCCGAGTTGAAGGTGAGCTGTCAGTGCTGTCACCCCGCAATGAGTGTTCAACTGTTCATCCGAATTCATCGAGGTAGATTTTTACAGAATACCACTGCGGATGTATTGTCAGTCGTCAGTTTGTCACACGTTGCCATGGCCTGTCAGGCACAGGCAGCTTCCTTACCTCATGTGTGTGGCGTTACGATATTTATTATGAATTTTGGATTAAACTTTGACCTTCCGCTGTCACTTTTATTTTAACGGATCGGGTGAAAACGATATGTATGGAGGACCCTTAACAAAAGTAGTCTTTGAAGACCAATTAATTAAGGTTGCTTAGAATATTAAATAAATAGCTTTAAACACGCTGATTGTACAGTAAGAAATCCTCAAATAAAAAATTCGGCAAATTAGTCTTTCTCATATTTTTGTATTTTTTGAGAAATTAAGCATTCTTCGTTATAAATCACGAGTACAATTTAACACAATTGTGCAATTTAAAAAACAGAAATTTTCATCTTACCACTTTCTACAAATATATTACGATTAAAATTAAAAGCTAAGACTACAAAGTACGTTAAAAACTGAAGGCACCCCATTTCTTTTATATAATTACTAGAATTGTTACACAACTTCACATCATCTGTTCGCCTGGTAGGTAACTTTTAGAAACACGTTAAAGATTCTGTAAAGTTAGCGAGAAACTAACGTTATGCAGAAAACTTAATCACTAGGTAGTTTATGAATAGTTTAGTTACACAAACCAGTATTTGTGATGTAACAATGTATTGTTCTTGGCACAATAGCGGAACTTTAGAAAACAAATCTAGAGAAATTTACTTCAAAACCCTAGTTTTTACTCCGCAAATTGTTGATAATCATAACTTGTAATGTAACTATGACTGTTCAACGGTATGAAGGTATTCATAATAAACTGCCAAGCAGAAATTATTATTAATCATAAAGAGTAAGTGACATGTAATTCGATGTATTTCCTCATAGACGTGACGATACTGTGATATCTTTTCACCCCAAAAAGCCCTCATGGGATTCAAGAAACTGGCTCGTTGGTCTAGCATTCGCAAAGCGCGACTGCTGTCAATAAGGTCTTGTTTGGGGTCGATTTCCAGATCGAACAAAGTGTTCTTGGGTTTCTCCATCAGGAATTTCTCAGTATCGGCCTCGGAGTCTAGATTTGTGCAAGGTTGATAGCAATAGGCTCGCCTCTTTTTACATGGGACTTAAACATAACAGGCGAAATGTGGGTGTACCTACTAATTAATGGGTACACCTCTGCCTAACCCTTCGGTGATTACAGGCGTGATGTTATATGTTATGTTATGTTAACTAGAAAGAAAACAGGTGAGAGCATTTCTATGGAGAAAAGTCCACTCTCATTTCCTCTTAATATAACCGGTGCTATTGGAAATCTGTAGGGGAGGCCTATGTTCAGCAGTGGACGTCCAACGGCTGACAAAGGGAAAAATATGAAAATATAGGAAGAGATAATACTTGAAAATGAAGATGTACTGAATAACTGCTCCTGTTGTGGCTATTCCTAACCCTCTGGTTTCTGAAAGCATGGTAGCCCATTCTACCAACTACTTTAAGCTTCTGATTCCCAGTTTAGGCTGACCTCGTATTATAAGTCATAGTCTTATAGTAAGTCAACCACCATTATTTTCTAGAAATTATATAACAGAACAAAAATAAATAACTTGGTCTTGGAAAATAAAAATAAAAGTACACAAAAAGTTAAATGTTCGTATGTCACACCTTTTTAGAAGCTACACCAGCTACGCAGGCGCTACAACATAAAATAAAAATATTAGAGCTTCTTGTTTTGTTTGCTTTTCTATATCTACAAATCTCTTTGATCGTATGTGCGCCTGGTGTAATACTACGAACAGCTGACATTTTGACGATCGAAATATGAAGTGCAAGAATGATAAGAATAAGATTACATATGTATAGATATACATAAAGTGATATACTAATTTTAAATTGTACAGATATGACAGTTATTTACATGGAGAGTAATTGAAAATCAATTCTTTTTTCTTGCAAATGATTTGACTTTAGAATCCAACAGAAAAAAATGTAATAATTATATTAGGTACCTAATAAATGCAGAACGTATTTGAAAAACGAGAGTTATTTTAAAAAATATGTCAATCCTAGTGACGTTGTAGCCTACCAACCAGCATTAAATTATCTTTGAATTTATTACAGTACAATAACCAAAGCAAATTACGTGTACTGTTCGTTATTGGGGAGTTCCATTGTTTATCTCCGAAGGTCTACCGTCAGATTTTCACAAAATTAATATGAAACCAACCCAGGAGTATTTCCTTTTTAAGAATGTTGAAAATCGGTCGACAAATTGGCGGAGAAATCGGTGAACATACATACAAAAAGAAATAAAGAAATACCTACATTCAGCCGAACATTGAACGTCGGTTAAAAAGTGTGTTTTCTTATATTTTCTGTTTTATTTTACCTTCATTATCACCATTGTTCTTCACACCTGCATCTCAAAGACGAATCTTAGTGTTCAAAAGTGATTTCATTGTGTTCAACGTGAAATTTAAGATCAATTAGTGTTCAATCAAAAGTGCGCAAGTCAGAATTAAAAACTGCCATGAATCAATTAATAAATTTATTACAAGTTACATTAATTGTTTTTCTAGATCAATGTTATTCGGATAGCAGACAAATAAATAATATCAATGACTATGAATCTGATAATGAAGTGAATCACGAGCTTAATTATATCAACTCTTCATTGCCGCTTGTTGATAATAATTCTAATAAAACAAAATGTGAATTAATCAACGAACTTGCTGCAAGAGAAGGTAACTTTCCGGTAACTTCAGAAACTGGTAAATAAATACATGTAACAAGGTTTATTTCTGTCTTTAATAAAAGTTAGAATATATTTTTTGTAATTAGACGACACATTTGGGGTCTCAACACATAGTTGGGGCAGTGGCTGAGCGATTTGCTGCGCTACGTCTATTTGTATGGCCTTTAGGTAGTTGATCCGGTTGTTTCAGTGTTTGAGTTACAATACAGGAGAAATTCCTAGTTTGAGCATGTTTATCAGTCTACTAGAATGAAGTTAGGTTAGTTTTTTTTCTTTTAATTATTTTTTTAATACTAAACTAAACAACCAGGTGAAATTGAATCGGCTAATGAAACGACTTCCAACGAAGGTGCAGGCTGCATGTACCAGAACAGCAAAAGCTACGAGGACGACTACGATGATTCGAAGAGTACACTCATTGATTATCCCTTTTCTGTATCAATACAGAAAACAGGATCGCATTATGTTTCTGGTGCCCTGATCGATAAAAACTGGATTCTTAGCGTAGCTGGAGAGTTTTATCAGTAAGTATCTCTTTTGGGTTCTGAAGGCCATTCTCTTAAAAACGTTTAAAATCTAGCCACAATCTCATCTTAGCGTCAATCAATTTATATGTAGGAAAATTAGACGCATTTTTGATAGATTGAGACTGAGATTCGATTGTGATCGTTTATTAATTATGTTGCAGCGTAAGAGAATCATTAAAATTATTCAGAGCAAGACTAGGATCTGTGGACTGCAAAAGAGGTGGTATTTTAGTTCCCATCAAGACAGTAGAAATTCATCCCTATTACATTTATGGGAAACCAAGTTTTGACATCTCTTTACTAAGAATGGCGACACCAGTAAAGTTTTCTGATGTCGTGAGCCCAATTGGAATTTCTACTATCAACGGAAAGGTGCTGAGTGCCAAGTTTATGACAACGTACTGGCCGAGGATAGTGGTAAGTTCCCAATTGGAACTGTTCATAACTCAGTTGTATTCTAGTTGCAACTGATGCATTTCTTTTCGTAATGGCTCTTCTATACAGGTCATATTTTCCTGGCAATGTGTTTTTTCACAGCACGAAAATTATTTAGGTACCTGTCGTAAATTTTAAAGTCGTAATTATTATATGTATATTATTTTTTGTATTCTAGCTAAATGGAAAGACAATACCAGAAAACGCCAAAGAACGAACCAAACATAATAGCATGCGGGTATCAACACAGAGGTTAATTCCGGAGAATGTATGCCAAAATGTAATGGCGGCTATAAAAGAAAGCATCAATGAATCCAGTCTGTGTTTAAAGTCAGTGGTCACGCATCATAGTGTCTGCATGGTAAGCACTGTGTTGAATCTTTAAACAGGTCCTTTTAATGCAGCTTTGAAACACAAAATGGCTACTTATTTTAATGGGAAAGAGTTACTTAAAATGGCGGACATGCCACATTCTGTCAGGTATTTTGTTACACATCTAAGAGTTTATTGCATAGCTCCATAGGTATATCTCTATGATGGTAAGTGACAGTCTATTCATTAGTATCCTAGTGCTTCTGCGCGCCTAATATAAATGTTAGCCTGGTACCGCTACTCATAAGCCGCATCTACCCTATTCTACCATATAGGTGCTATTTACGAGTATCATGCTCTATCTGCTACACACCACACCCACCAACTTGTATGTGTACCTACTCGTGCTGTAGTAGGTATGTTTTATTAATGTGAGATCATTATATTTAATTTTATTATGTTTTTATCCTCTTACATCTAATTTATGATATTTACTAGGTTTTGCCCGTGGCTTCACACGCGTTAATTTAGCATTAGACAATAAATTTGGGTTGTACTTTAGACTCACAAAATGAAAGGTACTTACAAGTAATTACAAGCATGATTCGAAAGACATGTGGCGCCATCTATTATCATAAGAATTGAATTGTTATTGTGGTTTTCCAGAACAGTACATTTTTTCGGGTTATATGGTATATAATAATATGTTTGTTTCTGTACACCTGACAACGTTTACTTATGAAAAATTTCAAAATGATCGGTTTAATGGTATAAGCGTAAAAAGGTAACAAACAAACTTATTTTTGCATTTTAACATAATTAAAGGATAAAAAATTTAACTGCCCCTTTAGACTGGCTGAACGTAAGGGTTTGATTATCAGGTCGGGAAAGTTATATTAGGTTTTTTCTATTTATAGGAATTTCTCAGTAGCAGTTCAGTGTTTAAAGTTGATATAGGTACTATATCAAAATGTACATAAAAAGCCGTTAGTCTTGATCCTGATCTCTTCCCGGTTGTGCACTCGTTTTGAATTACTGTTCCATCATCCATTATCCCATGGAACTAATGTGGGAAGAGGGAGTGAACCTGCGTTTGCGCACACAAAAGTGGTATGATATAGTTTAGCAAACGGTAAAGAATTAAGTATGAGTATGAGGCTTTGAATTCTGAAAAATCATCCCTTATTGGGGTTTGTGGAGCCGGTGCAGGGGTTCTAAATAGTTAGTAGGAGAAAATACAAAATCCAAGCGGACGCAGTCCCCAGCATAGAGTTCAATCTAGTAATAATAAATAATTTATGACCGTGTTTATCATTCTGCTAACGACGGTTAGAAATAACTGACACAGATAACATGCTGCTGAAATCCATAGTCAGCTGAAGGTAAAATATGATGTCCAGGCTCCAAGAGTCCCTACTATTAGAAAGTTAAAAATATTTCAGAATTTTCCAATAGTTCTTTCTTGTCCTTTGTTATTTTAAAGGGTATTTATTAATCCCAAAATCATCTTCCATTTACAGCCCGACGCGGGAGCGCCAGTGGTAGCAGATGACGGCCTTTGGGGAATCACGTCAGGCTGGATATCACCAATGTGCCCGAATTTCGCAGGTCCTACATTATTCACACGACTCTCTTCAACATCCGTGCGATCCTGGTTGGACGTGCAACTTAATCCTCAGGTTTAGGTTAACTACAACTTTCTCACTGGACGGCCGACCAGTGGCCGGCCACCCACTGCATACTACAATGTCCGACAGGTTCTTACGACATTTTGTAACAAGGGTAACATAATGTTGTAAGATAACAGGCAAATACCTAAGTGTTGTTTAACCACAGCTGTATCTTCTTCGTTATTATGAATTCCTAGTAGAATGCACAGCTGATTTTTGTTTCATCATTACCATCCATCCATGTTTGTTGTTTGTTGCATCTAATTGTAAGTTGTACAAAACTTTAATTTTAAATATAAATTAGGTATAATATTAATTATATTTAATTATGTAATTAACTTACCTATTTATTGTGTAATACTAATTTATTTTTGTATTTTCAATAGCAAACTCTCAAAAATGTAATTTTACCACTCGTTAAAATAAAAATATTCCTTACGTAGGTATGTATTGTGTTTATTTTTTCAGATGTTTATTTTGTGGCATCAAGCTTTTCTTTCTACCGGCCTAGGTTTATTCTTGAAGCGTGTATTTTTTTGTCTCCAAACAAACACGATGTGAAATACGGACGTTATTACCATAGCAAAACAAAAAGGGGTTACGGTTCCTTGATTTGCTACGTAGAGAACAATCCTCTAACTATTATTGAGACATAAAGAATTTATTTATTATTAGACCGTTCTGCGTTAAAATTTTGTCAGTAAAATGGAATCTTGTTTACAGCAATAGGTATAAAATTAAAACTAAATGTCAATTTTGCCTGAGTACGCACGCTTTCCCTATAAAATGTTAAATTGCCGTGTCGGTTGTAACAACTTTAAATGGAAAATGATTGACGCTATTGTATTTAAATAAATATTTTATTTAAACAATTTAAATAAATAAAACAAAACGCCATGTTACTAGGCTTCCATAAGGCTAAAAGAGTCAATAATTAGTATTACAGACTGACCTTAGCACATTAATTGCCCGCATACATAGGTAAATACTTGGCGTAACTAATTATTTTACCATGTAACTTGACTCAACTATATTATATTCTGTGCATTAAATGTTTAATAAATAAATTAGGTACATAATACATACAAATAAACACTATTCTATCGTATAAAAAAAGTACCTATACCAACGAATACAGTACGATCGGTAGGTATACTATGTGATAATTAGCTAAGTGGGCGTTGCTGTTTGCTAAACAAAGCAGTAGGTATACGGCCACACGACCGCCTGTGCGTTATAATACCCTGGTACTCGAACGAGGAACATGATGTTGCGAGAATACGGCCGACCGACCGCGTGCGCTCGTCAGGCGCGAGCCGTGCCGCGCTGCGTTCAAGCGGAGAGTTTTTCAGAATGGACAACTACAAAACTACAATACAAAGTATACAAACAGACAAACAGTATGTTTCTGGTAGGCATTGCCTCAAATAACATTAGAAAGAAAAATTGCACCAATTGCCTCTTTTGTGACATTTTTTTTTAGGCATAAGCCCCATAATTTAAAATATGTAAACAAACTTCATCATGTAGACCCAGAACATTTAATATTGTATTGATCCTCTCCAAAATAAAGTAGTTATTTCTAAAAAAATTGATGTGTGCCTAACTTAATTATTTTGAATGTCAATACAGTGATCAGCAACAGCATATCGTCGAAAGGTCTGTGGAAATTGTATTATTGTATGAGAAACAAAGCACTACTTTAGTTTCATGCAGTCTTGGTAATAATAGTCAAAGTTGACGTAACAGTTGTGTGACGAAAACTCCAACAAGTGACGCTGAAACGCTATGTGTAAACAATGTTTTATCAACAGTTAATTGTAATTTATAGCTCTTTTATGTTTTAGGTGTTTATTATGCACATTATTAATAACTAAACGAGTGGGAATAGCGACTGTCTACTATTTATAATAATATTACACGACTAGGAATTTTGTATAGACGAAATAAAAAGAACAAAACTGCGCCCTCTATGTATTACAATTTGCAATTGTCCGACCAACCTTAATAATCACATACTATCCAGACGTAGAGCGTATTCTGTGGCAGAGCGCCGCGGAGTTGTGTCACTATTCCACCAAAAGGCGCTTCGCAGTACCAGGCATACATAAATTAACGGTGCTAATACAAATTCATAAAATAGCGAGGGGAGTGTTCTGAAGTTGCGAAAGGTGACGCTTATTGTCATAGGGTCCTATTATGATATCGCGAAACAACGTTTGGAACTTTAATAAAATAAATAAATTAAATTAATTTTAGGTAAGGTGGATGCGGTGAATAAAAAAGGTGCCAATAAAAAACTAAATTTTTACATAATCATGTACAATTAAGCAAACAAATTCTTCTAGATTAACTATCACTCTAAGAGAAGGTGTTTACGAAAAAAGCTGAGAAATACTTCCTCATGGCAGACAAGGCAAGAAAGTAGTTTTATTAAAGGTAGAATAACGATGTACCTACCTATAGGTATGTTTGGTTTGTCTAAGATCATTAATATAATATACTACATTATACCTGTTAAAACGTACTGATAAGTACAATGTAACTACGTTGACGACTTCAAGCAGAATACAGAATGTAACTAATTAATATTCATTATGGCTGAAACTGGGATCGAACACTTTGGCGATGCCTCTCAAGCTATCGATGGGCTGGATTGGAGGAAGAACATAATAAACTACTGGACCCGGCAGACGGTCTCAAGAATCGATCCAGCTTGTCTTCTAGCTGTCTTCCTCCAGCGACACCCTAACCCGACCCGAGGTCCGGACCCCACAGAGTGGGGGTTTAACGTGCAATAGTTTAGTTTATAAGTTTTATACCTTGCTTGGAAGCCTTAATTTTTAAGGCACCACAGGGAAGTCAGGATAAGCAGCCGACAACCTCCTAAGTTCACCTGCTAGATGCCATACCGAGAAAAAAAACAAAACTACAGACGTTGTCCCGTACGAACATTAGCTCATTGGCATTGGTGCTTAAATCTAAACTATCCATTCAAACACACAAAAAATCATTTAAATCAGTCTAACCGTTAGAGAGGGGTTTAGTGACATACATACGTGCAGTCGAATTATATATAGTTAGGTGTAATATAAAGATAATGATATCTACTCCTGTCTAGTTACAGCCATTGTAAGCACAGTTATAATGCCGAAGGTTCACATGAATTTGACCGATATGCCAATAGCCTTTCGGAATATTTTATTAAAGTAATAAAAAAGAAAAATTAAGAATGTACATAATTCACCTAAGAAGTAAATACTTATTTAACTAAAGATTTAGTTTTATCTATTCTTTGATAAATTTATTATAAATAAAATGAACACTTATACTAACTAACATTATTTAAAGTGAAGTCACAAGCTAAGTAGTTTAGTGTTTTTTTATTTATTTAAATAAGTGTTCTAGTATACTAAAAATAAAATTTCACGATGAACAGCCTTGTAGTACAGATATTAGTGACCATTTTTTGTAAGTTAAAATATTATAATTACAGTAATTACCAAATAAAACTACATATGTTTTTATGTAATCGGTTAGTAATGAGAAAAACATCTTATTTGAAAACATTAATTAAACGTATAATAAGGAAAAACAACATTTCCATTATTATAATGAACAAGTATGGGAGCATTGGACTACTTGTTTGACGTAGAATACCAGTTTACTTAGTAAGTCGTTTTGATAAGAATGTAAATGTAAAATAAATACTGCCTAAGTAATTTATGTGCCATTGTTATTGCAGGCTGTGTAATTTTAAATTTATCTACTTACCTAAATAATTACATTCTTAAAATAGATTCTAATAGAATATTATTTTAAACAACCTGTATAGTTCCACTGCTGGGCAAAGGTCGTAAGTTTAGATGGATGTTTATAATTCAATAGCGTCAGAACGGCTGAACGGATCTGGATGAAATTTTTCACAGAGATAGATTATAGTCTGAAATAGTATTTTTATCCGGGAAAATGTGAGATGATATGTAATTATTGACGCGAACGGAGTCGCGGGCAGAAGCTACTTCTACAATATTTTAAGCATGTATGGTAAAAATAACTTTAATTCATGTGAGTAAAATTTAAAATTCTTTCTCTTTCAGTTTCAATGCCAACTTTCATGGTGGCTGTTGGCAATACATGGCCTTCTTATGCACTTACCATACTGGAAAGTGAAGAATCACCTCTAGGATACAAAACAACGAAAAATGACGGCAATTTGTTATCATCAGTTATTATGCTGGGTTCTCTGTCATCCATCGTCTTTGCGGGATATATTAATGATAAAATTGGTCGAAAACGAACAGAAATATTAAGTGGACTTTGTTACGTAGTAAGTTATTAATTTATTTTTGTTTAATGATAAGACTAAGGAATATTCATTAGAAATAGGTATCTAAATTAACCAATAAAAAGCGACAATGAAAAGGCCTGGTACTAATGTTCAGGAGTTCTGACTACACTATTGGGCCTTGGTATAGCGGTTGAGCTATTAACTATTGCCCTGGGTGGCATTAGGTTCGATTCCTGCACGGAGCAAATATTTGTGTGGCCTACAGTTGATTGTTCAGAGTCTGGTTATGTGTATATGTAAGTTTATATATTCGTAAACGCACCCTTATTACATGAGAAATTTCTGGGATAACGTTTATTTAAAGAAAAATAAAAAATATGAATTGCAAAGTTTATCAATTGTAATATTCTGGCAGACTGCCAGTGAGTTCTGGTGTATTTGTGAATACTCGTTGTCTAAAACTATTGAAAAAATTGGTATAAGAACAATTCAAAAGAACATAGTCAACACAACTAAAAAGCTGGAAGCACAAATACCACCAATCAAAATATTTGCAGCTTTACTCAGAAAAGAGGAAAATAAGATAGTTAAAGAATGAGATATCTAATAGCGAATCCCTTTTATTTTCAGCTAGCCTGGTCGATCATAACAACTGCAAAAACCGCTACACAGCTCCTAATTGGTCGGTATATTATAGGAATTGGTACAGGACTGCATTTCGTAACAGGAGTGGTTTACGTTGACGAAATAAGCCAGACATTTATCAGAGGAACACTTCTCAGCATAATGACGTTTATGTATAATGTGGGGACACTTGTCTCGTATATAGAAGGATGGTTTTGCAGTTATGACGTCATTAACTACTTGAATCTGACTGTAGCAGTAGGTTTTGTACTAGTAATGTTATGTATGAAAGAAACACCTACTTACTTGTTAAGGCTAGGAAAGGAAAAAGTGAGTAAAGTCTTGAAAATGTCTATTATTTTAATTTAGTACTTATGATAACAAGAGATAATAACATTTATATATTAAGGAAGAAAATATTCATATTTATTACAGGAAGCAATAAATTCGTTAAAGTTTTATCGGGGTGCGTCTACTATAACTCAAGAAATATTAGATGAAATTGTTTACATGAAAACACAGCTGAGGAATAATACCACAAATATCGACGATTCTGGTAAGCCGACAATCACGTTGATATCATAATAGGACCCTTGCTCGTAATTTCTATCACTACAACGTTTATCTCTTTCTTACGCTCATCGTTCTCAGCGTGGCAGAAAGAGATAAGTATAGTTATGTTGGTGTAACATTGAATGGGCGTGGCCTCGCGTCGAATATATTTTACTCTTGACATAATGACAACGAGACACCCTGGTACTTGTATTTACGTGGTCCACGGTCAAATTGTGTATTAAATCACATTAAAGTAATTATTAAAGTAAGTAGTAGGATCTCAATTTTAAGGAAAAAAAAAATCATATAAAAATTTTTATTTTCAGATTTAGCGACCTCTCAATTAGAAAAGGAAAAGTTAAATGGAGAAAATGAAATTGTAAAAGAATGTGTTACAGAGCAAAAAAGTGTTTGGAGTACATTACGTAAGTTAACTACCGTTTGATTATGCTGATAAAAAAGAAATCAGCCTAGTAATACAAAAATAACATGGGCAAGATTATTTTTTAATTACACAGCAAATAAATTAGTATTTGTTCAAGAAGATAATAAAATCATGTTTATTTTATGTCGGTCGCTGACTACTTGAATACATTCGAAATCAATTATACACTCGTTGATAGTAATAACCCCCTTGGCAGTTGATTGGTTTATCAGTATTTTGGTTGAGCGCGCGCTATTTTAGCGCGGACCTTTGCGCTTTATGTTCTCCTGGTAATTACAGTCGATTGATTCACCGTTGACGTCGACAAAATGCCGGCCATAGCGCTGTCGTCGTCGTCACACTCGCGTGTTGTTGTCTCGATTTCGAATTGGCGCAATATTCAAGCAACTGGATGTGCTCTCTCACCTTTTATACTTTCTTAGTACATTGAAACTTTTTGCTTTCCACATACGACACCGTTGCGAGGAGTCGCTGTTGCGCAATACGACCTTTTTGTGCCTGTTCCCGCTGTTCGTTACTACACTGTAGCTCTAACGTCTTATGATAGCCTAGTAGAAAAGGAGCATTTGTTACAAAAGATTCAGTTAGATCACCCGAGCGAGCGCTGCTAACGATTTTCGCAACATTCTACCTTGCTAAACTATAAGCGACTGGCAAATAAAATAAGATAACACTCTCGCATTATGTACACTGTTTGAGTAATCCAGCAATAAATTTGGTTCTTCCGTTCTTAATTTTATTTTTACTAATTGATAGTATAATTTTATTTTTTAGATTATAAATAATTATCTGCAGTTTATTGGGCTCTACCCTGTAGAGTATTAGCCGTAGCCAAAGCACTACAACGATCGGGTGTATGTGAATAGGCATGGTGGATAATGTCGCAATGTATAGTGTGCAGTGCGTGTGTTGACATCGGCACCACACTGCGTTGCCTTCCTGGCCCCCAGAATTTGGCCCATTTTAGCAATGTTCTGTACAAGTAGCGCCACCTTAAATCGCAAACACAATATTATTTTTTAATTTTCAGGCACATTAAAATCGGCACAGCGAGCCCTAATCATTCTCATAGTGAATATTACCCTGTCAGTTTTTATGGGCATGATCGCAGTGCAGGCGTACGCTGGCCAGTTCTTCATGCAAGCGGCTCCAAGTCTTTCACCACATTTATGTTCTGTACTCCTGGCAGTGGTCGTGACAATTATAAGTGGATTGTCTGTTATTTTAATTGATTTAATTTCTAGACGGGTGAGATAATTATTTATTTATGTATATTTTATAGAAGTCCCGGTCTTTTCCATTGGTGGCAATGCTGATAGTTTTAGGGGGGCTTTTGTCCAGCCTTAGCCTTGGCATCTTTAAGGCCTGGCTGCATGTGTAGTATTATTTGCAAAACGGTTGCTATGGTGTTAATCAGGTATTTTATAGCGTTTGCGCATGCAAGCGGATGTATGTAGCCGAACCTTATGTAGGTACACCAGATTGATATAACTAATGTGACTCTTTTACACAGGTTCTGATGATTGTCTCATGTCTCTTGACTGCCAGCTGCATGGCTTGTTTGGCCACTATGGTGCGATGGGTATGGGCACCTGAGTGGGGTATACCACTGGTCATGGTGCTATACTGTATTGTTTTCCAAATTGGCGCTATAAATATACCATTTGTACAGATCGCAGAATGCCTTCCTCCTCAGGTTAGTTCGATTATGTTTAATCCCACGTAATCATTTATTATTTATATCCTATCTAGTCTATTATTACATATTTGTTACGATTATCCAATTTTTGGATACCTATATAAAAGTTTATTGTTTTTGCAGATGAACAGTTTCGGCACATGCGTCGTGATGTGTTCCATGTTTCTGGGAAACTTCGCAGTATTATTTGTATTTAAACCAGCTGTAGACACTCTTGGTTTGGACGGAGTGTTCCTGTTATTTGCCATAAATAGCCTAATAACTGCAGTGGTAGCATTTTTAATCATGAGAGAGACTAGAAGAATACCTTTTGAAGTAGTGCAAACTATGTTTGAACAAGGATATTTGTATCGAAGAAAAAATTATTAATTGTAAAACTAGTTAAAAAAAAGGATTAGAATAATATAGTATTTATTTTTAAAAATGTTGTTTTCTTTTGTCTTCAAAGACTAGGTTCTTATTCCATTTAGAGAAAAACAAGTGAATAGCACGTCAAAGTCAAAGTTGTCAAACTACAATATGTCAAATTCAAACAAAGTTCAACATAGTGACATTTACTGATAAACACGAGCGGCGATTTTATTGATAAAAATCTTCTGTTTTCTTGAAATAATGAATAAACTATCTTAACATTATCCACACCAAGCAATCAACAAATTGTAACTAAAGTCAGCGTAGTTGTATTCAAAATGGGTCTGTTGTCAGACCCTGATGTCGGTTCTGTTAAATGGGTGAGGCTGCTGAAGAAGGTGCATGCCCCTCTCTGCTTCCTGTGCTATGTTGGTGCCCTGGTATGGTTTGTCATGCTAGGGAACAAGGAGTTTAACAACGAGACGTATTTCTCTGAGAACGCGTTACTACCCGGCTTGGTAACTAATGAGTTTAATGGGGAGAATTCTGCTAAGCAGTTTTATAATGAGCTCATGGTGGAATTAGAGGTAATTATAAGCTCTTATCTTGTGAAAATATGTGGTTAGTTATGGTATTTGTAACAGCCAAAAATTGCAACAATAAGGAAAATAGAAGAAACGCCTCCGGCACAGAAAAATCACTTAGTTTGTATTCTTGAATTCAGTTAGGAAAAGCCAGTTTCAGTCAATGCTAGCAACTAACTAAATTCTTGAAACACAACTGTTTTAAAATTCTATTATTTTAATGCTAGGTAAATATACTATTATACATGATTTATCATTTCAATATTGTACTCGTAACTGACGACGTATGACAATATGTATGAATGTGGACTAGGCAAAAGGAGGATTGTAGCGGATGGAGTTTTGTGGTTTCTGTGTGAGTTTATTTATGTATACTTTAACTCATTGACTGCGGGAAAACACACACGTTGTGTTTCGACTAAAAACCGCGAGTGCGGCGCACACACACCGTATGTGTTTTTCTATGGCGAACACACGAACATTGGTAGCTAGCCGCACTGGCGTTTGGCGCAGCGAATGTTCGCCCGCAGTCATCGGGTTAAATATACAATTATTATCACGATCCTAATTACAATTTACAGGACAAATATGAGGAGTCAGATGAAATTCCCATACCTTGGTTGGTGGGTAAGATGTCTCAGCTACACCTGGAAGTGTACACGCACAACTTTACACTCAACTACCCTATGGGGCAAGGACAGGTGGGATTTACTAGTCTTTTAATTTAAGTTTTGCCTGTGACTTTGTCTGTGTGAATTTTCTTACAGATGTCTAACAAAAATAAAAAGTAGCTTATAGCAATCAAGGATAATCTAGCTTCAAACATTTAGTGACACCAGCCTGTTATAAATGCCCAACCAACTTATAAATATGTACATTATTCATTAGTACATAAAATGGGTAAAAAAAAATTGTAATAGAAATTATTATTAATAAAACCTAAGGTTCTAAATTTAAAATGTAGCTCAATTTTATTCTTGAGTTAATATTCCAAAGTACAAACCTAAGAAATATGCATAAAAATATAATTAAGGGTAATTGGTTAAAATATCTGTTAATAGATATTGCGCTTTATGATTATTTGTGTTATTGTTTGTGTGCGTTTAAATGTTTGAAAACTCACTAATGAGGACAAATTCATAGCGTGTCCTACACTGCCTACAATCTTTTAAATAAAGTTCTTTGGTATGTGAGGATGAAATCAAGACCTATGCTGCTGGCAGCTACCTATTAGTATTGTTATTGTCTTTTCTAGCTTGCACACAGTGTGTACTAACTTATAATAACCTCCTACAGATATTCCAAGGAACAAACGTCTATGGAATACTGCGTGCACCCCGTACCTCATCGTTAGAAGCCCTGGTGGTGACAGCCCCATACAGGCCTTTGACCTCTCATCAGAAAGGAACTGTCGCTGGGATAGCACTCATGTTGGCATTCGCCAAGTTTGCGAGACGTATGTATTCCTTATATTATGATGCCCTAGTAGTTTAAGCAAAGCCCTCTCATGTTACTTAAAGAAAATGATGATAAAAATAAAAGCCAAATAGTGTCCGAGATAACTTTTTAAATATTTTTTCAGCACAAAAATACTGGGCGAAAGACATAATATTCCTAATCACAGAACATGAACAACTAGGAATGCAGGCATGGCTAGAGGCTTATCACGGCTTGCAGACCGACACAGAAAAATTCCACTCTAGTCTTGGCAGTTTCTGGAAGCCTGGGACTCCCAGCTTTAATTTAGGCAGCTACTTCTCTGGATTTCGTTCAGAAGCTGACCGTAAAAAGTCTTTGGACCCAGGAAAGCTAAAGGGGCGGTCAGGATCTATCCAAGCTGCTATCAATTTGGAGTTTAGCACTCCAAAAATAAGTAAGCATTGTCTGTCCTTAAATTTATTTTAACAAAACATCAAAATCCCATTTTTTTGCATGAATTCACTACATATAATTTTTATGGTAAAATTTAGTTTCTAGGTGTTAAATAATCTTTAGTACACGATTTTATTTGATAATAAACAACATCCCATGAGACATGAAGTCTAAAGAGCAAGAAAATAATACAATCCTGCTCAGAGGCGGATTACAAAAAAAAAATTAAAACATATACAAATATATAGCAAAAAAATATTTTTTTAATTTGTTATTTTCAATACAGGGGCGCAAGTTATTTTCAATATAGAGGCGCCTATGAGAAACTTGCCTATGGCGCTCTCAACGTTTAATCCGCCTTTGATCCTGCTTAAATAGGCATTCATGCCAGTTATTTTACTGGCATGTTTTAAAATAAATGTAAAAGAAAAAATTCAAATTCCATTTGAACCAATATCTTTCAAAAATGAGCTTAGTTTTCAAAACCTCAAAGTAGATAGTTGAGTAAATGGAAATAAATGTTTATATATTTCATTTTTTTAGGTCTGAGTAAGATCGTATTTGAATTAAAAAAATATATATATGCCTCAGTTATCATGGTGGTTTTTGTATTTTTATTTCAGAGTACATAGAAGTGAAAATTGAAGGTCTTAACGGTCAATTACCTAATCTAGACCTCGTAAATCTAGTTCACAAATTATGTCTGAAGTCTGGGATACACCATTCATATAGAAACAGGTACATATTTGGTTAGTTAACATAGATAGGCAACATTTTTAGCAAAAAGAAAAGTGATTGAGTGAGACCAAAAATACTCAAATGGCATTTAAGTTTATTATGTCTCAAAAGTCTTGCTGTTGCTACATTTCACCTTAACGTGACAGAGACAGCATGAGACTTAATGACGATCTAAAAAAGGGCTGTATTTGAGTGACAGTTTGTCAATTCTTTCAAAAATGTATGATTTTATTAATTAACATAATATTTGTGCAGTTACTCGTGGATGCGCGGGCGCAACAAAATGGACGAGTGGACGAACTCTTTCCGGACAATGTTCGACATGGTAGTCGCGCAGATTGATGGGGTGAGTAACGGCGGTGGGCGTAGTGTAATACTATCGGGAACGAGCAAGCTTCCTCCCCTGATTAGCATGGAATGAGTATTTAGAATTTTGGGCTATGAGTATACTGGCTACTAGCTACTCTCCGCGACTTCATCCGTAAATTACGTCTTTGGTGACAAACTATTTAGCTACATAAATCTCATAAGAGTGAGGGTGCAAGTCTCAAAATTATCTACTACTAATTATCTACTACTAATTATTTATTACTCTCTAAATTATTTTCAGGTACCAGATGGCAATCATGGCCTCTTCCATCGCTTCGGCATCGAAGCCGTGACCCTCGAGGGTCGCGAAGGTAACGACCCGGCTGGAGTCGCGCCGCGCGCGAATGCACTGTCCACCGCTAACTTCTACAGGCTGGGAGTAGCCCTGGAAAGTATTCTCCGCTCGCTCAATAACTTGCTGGAGCGGTTCCATCAGAGTTACTTCTTTTATTTACTGGCGGCTACGCATCGATTTATTTCCATTGGTGAGTGGTGATTAATATTAGTACTACTAGCTTTTGTCCCGATTTCGTTTCAGATATAAAGATATTTCACTCTCCAGCCCGCAAACTAAAGAATTCCTAACATCAAACATCTATTTTGCAGGTCAATACATGCCATCATTATGCCTACTATGCGTGGCCATGCTCATCCGAGCATTATCCTTATGGGTTACCACCATCCAACAAGATGGCGACGAAGAAACAGGCAAGCAAATAAGCAAGAAGACAAGCAAACATAAACCGGCGAAAGAGAAAGATTCCGACACAGAGGAACCAGGCGATCAGAAAGTCGAGGAGGTGAAAAAAGTTGATAAAACTAAAGAAACGAAGAAAGTTGACGACTTGAGTATGAGCGTCGTGAATATCGGTGCCAATTATCTCCTAGTACATGTGATTGGATATGCTGTTATGAGTTCGCCTTATCTTTTGAGTTATATTGGTAAGTTAATAATACCTATCTACCTATCTAGTTATCCCTTTAGTAATTTGTAAACAATGAATTACTACTGCCTCGTTGGTTTTGTGGTCGCAAGCAACTGTGTAATTTGATTTAATATTAAAAATTCTAATGAATTATATTATTTTATTTTCAGGTAATTACTACGACAAACCATCAGAGTTTTCAGTCTACTATGGCTTGATAGTCATTTCAGTGTTCCTAACTATAGTGACGCCTTTCATGCCGCGACTCCTACGCAAGGGCAGCATGACTTACGAGGAGCTCTCTCTAGTCAACATACTGCTCCTCATAGAACTGTCAACTGTCTGCCTGAGTGTTGGCATGCATAACTTTTCTTTAGGATTTGTTATAGCAGTTGTGTTTACGCCTTTGGCGCTGATGTGCAGTGTAGTTGTCAAAGGTGGAGGAAAGGCAAGGTGAGTTCTCTGCGATTTATGTGTGCTTGGTATACTTATGACATTAAAGCAGGGTTTCTTAACCTGTGGTCCACGGACCCCCAAGGGGTACGTGTAACGAATGCCGGGGTCCACGACGAGCCTGTTCCACATTGAAATAAAATAATATAAATAATTGTTATATGTTATGTGACCTTTTTTAATATTCATGCCTTTTGACGGTCGTCCATTATTGGAGCGAAACGCGTGTAAGTGTAAAACTAAAAATCATAATCATAGTTAGAAGTGGAAGAAGACATGCGCCTTGCATTATCAAAAACTGCGCTTCAATTTGCAGTATCAACTCACATTAACTTCTTGTATGTACAGTTTAATCATAAACATTAAAAGCTGGTACATGCTAAAGCCCGATATTTTATTGAAAGGGTCCTTGAGCTCTTTGAAATTTTGAGAAGGGTGCACGACTATACTCCATACGTTCTATGATGGTGTGGGTGACACATGTCAGCAATTCATCTATAGATGTCAAAATGGCTTAACTACGTCAGTCGGTGACATTATTTAATTTACTTGCACTTACTAATTACTGATTGCGTATTTTACGACTATGATATTAGTTTCAGTTAAAATATTCAATCATGATTGTAAATCGCCGTAACGTTCAACAGTGAAAAGCAACAGTTTGACAAATGTCACCGGCATCATCCAAGAGCGTGAGGAATATAAACACACCTTTTTCTAAACTAACACACAAATTGTCAATTGTCGTGACACCACCAAACAATTGACGTACTTTTTATGACCTGTCAAAACGCGATTTTTCCATAGATTTTGTATGGCAACAGCGGCCTGTGACGTCACTTATTTGGCAACTCAATTGTTTAACTATTTATTGATTTTTAAGCCACGAAAAATCTTATTTTACAGTAAATTGAAAATTAATCGGGTTTTCTGGGCTAAAGTAAAGCGTTTTTTAAAGAAGTTATTTCTTGGAATTATTGGTTAATGGTGTCAACTACTCAATTATGTTCATTCCTTGTATTGTTTTGTTCCAGCAACTATTACCTGACATTAAAGCGCACAGTCTGTCTCCTCATACATCCGCTGGTGGCAATATCGCTCTGTATGATCTTGTATACCAAGGTCCTGTTCCCTGAGGAAAACATATTACAGATGATAAGTAGAGGGTCTGATGCCGCCATGCAGGCGATTATGTTCTCCATCGTCGATTCTTTGGTAAGTTATAACAAAATTGTAAGTTAATTAATTTTAAGTCTATTCTAAGATACATTTTGGATGTATGTATGTATATTCAACTGTTTTTATATTAATTTATAAAATTTTATTAAGAATGCTTCTTAGTTATTAACTTATTGTGCATGCTGTGGTCTCCTATAAGTGAAGGAATACACCTACATAGTACCTTTTGTTGACTATTGTTATGTCTTGATTTGTGTACATCTTTCGTTGCAGATCCTAATAAATAAATAAATATATCATATTGATTTAGTTTGACGTTATTAATTTAATAATGTATTGAGAAATTGTGGGTTGGTGCAATTTTGCAGAAATAAGTTCAATTTAATTTATTTTATTTTATTTAAGGCCCACAACACAGAATACAGACCATATATTACATGAGCAACACAGCATTCAAGTTCAGGTCGATACTGCACTCCTAAATATGTGTATAGTCACGAGCAAAAGCAAGTATACACTTAGCAAAATTCAAAAGCGATTTTTTTGTGAAATAATTAATGGTTGTAACTTTGATATAAGACTTATTTCATAGTAGTATTAAATTCAAATTACTATATTCTTAAAAACATGACATTTTAATCAATATATTCGAAGAAAATCGCTTCGTAATGCTGCTAAGTGTATTCTTGTTTCTGGTCGTGATTGTACACAGCATGAATTCAAAATTTTACCTATTAAAAAACTTGACTACCAAGTTTCTAACACGGTTTTGTCGCCCCAAATCGTTATCTATGTAAGTAATCGTTTGTTGTCTACTCGCAACGCTTATTTATTTGTTTTCTTTTTTCCAGCTGTACGGGAACTGGCTGTTCAACTTGACAACTGCAGTAATCCTGCCTATCTGGATTATATTCTGGCAAATACTTACCATCAAGGTCGACGCACCATAGGATAACAAAATTGTATATACAATAAATTACTTAAAATTCTTTCTAACAAGTCGTAAAAGGGTCTATTTGAAAGCACTTTCTAATATCATCTACATTTTTTCAATACTTAAACTGCCTAGTCTTTTCCGGACTATGTTGGGGTCGGCTTCCAGTCTAACCGGCTGCAGTTGAATACCAGTATTTCACATGGAGCGACTGCCTATCTGACCTCCACAACCCAATAACTAGGACTTACGGGCTTCTGACGACGCGTTTAATTTTTTTCAATACTTTTTATTTATATATTAGAAGGAGTAAAGTTTAAGTTATTTTGTACGTTATTAAGGATTGAATTGTGCAATTAAGAGGTTGTAATGCGTGAATGTTTTTAGAAGAACCTTCTCCATTTTATGTTCCATGGCCAAAATATATGTGATATTGTGCATAACTCACATTCTCCATGAAAGCATATAAAAGAATGACTGTCAGTATTGTAAAGTTTATAATAAACACCATAATTATGTGCTAATTTATATTATTGTGTTTTATTTATCTGCACGGAAACTAATATTTCTTGAGAGTTGCCTAACGCGAGAGATAAGAAAAAAAGGTAATAAGGAAAGAAATGGAACATAATGAATTCCAATATACCAAGACAGACGTCCCACGTCGCATCTTTAAAACTATACCTACAAGCTATTTATTTTGAAACTATGAAATAATTATTTCCTATAAATCAGTCCTACAAAATGTCTGACTTGGATGGAGGCTTTTAAACACAATATTTATTGTTATTCGCACCGTATCCGTACTAAGATACCCGCCGTTTTTTTACCCGACTACGGCAAAGCCAAAAGGAGGGTTATGATTTTGACCGGTATGTATGTATGTTTGTTTGTTCCCTCATAACTTCTAAACATAGCCGTGGTCGTGTGCCACCTAGCCAATAAAGATTGTGTGAAACAAACGCAGGCGGCACACGACCACGGCTATTACTTAAAAAGTTTTGTCAAATTAATATTGTTCTTGTTTTATACTTTTCAGTGTGCGATTTTGTCGTAGACGGGTTTTAGTTATTTTTAAACTTTTTTTAAATTAAACTATTGCAGACAACTGTCATAAATCATGGCATTATCGCCACGGTACAGTGGGTAACTTATCCATTGAATAATAATGACAAAATGAGTACATACATAGACTATTCTAAGTTGTAGATTGAAGTGAACAGTACCTATGTAGGTACGTGACAAAAACGGGGTGGAAAAAACAAAAGAGAAAAATATCGACGCGACCAAAAATCAAAAACGAATAAACTGTAAGAGGTGTAAAAAAATATATCTCATAGCATCTTGATTATCAAATTAAGGAACATTATGCAAAAAAATATTGCGGGGAAAAGACTTTTATTAATGGTGTGAAAAATCACATTTTATAGTGGCGTGTGACGCACGCAAAAAATTGTGCGTAAAGCTGTATGCACAGTACAGGGGCTTGTGGAGGTATTTAAAATTTAATTATAACATTAAAAACTTGTTTTCGTAAAAAACGTTGATCATTTATATCCCTATAGCCAAAAGGTTCTACAGCAAAAACGATTGTAAGAACATGTAACTTGTATCTTTACATAAATATAATTCAGAGTCATCAGATTTCGCACTTTAAGTCCTAATGGAGTAATACGGAATGTACACGTACAGTCAACAAAAGAAATAGGTATGCAGGGTCGTCAGATATAGTTGGAGTTTTCTTTGAAACCGATGGATGTTTTCAAATGTAATTTAATTTAAAAAAGTAGTTCATAATTAAGTTTTGATCGAAGACGTTCATTAATTTCTAAGAAAACTTCAATTATATCTGAAGACCCTGGATACCTATCTCTTTCGTTGACTGTACCTAATGAATGTGAACAAATATGTATCATTAATATACACATTGGAATAATAATGGTATAGTGTTAATATTAGGGATAGTTATTTTTTCAGTGTGGAAGTTTAGAACAAAAATAAGCGAGAAAAAATATGGCTGTCTTCTTCCAAATTATTGGTACTGTGATATGTAAGTATGGCATACAAGTTTTATTATTAGAAGCTTTTATAAAACTTGTAATTTATGTTTTATCGGGTTAAATATGGCAACTGAATTTTAAACTACTACTATATATTTCTTATGATAAGGGTATCAAATGAAAGGGCTTTTATAATTGAGTGTGACGTATTCTTCTTTTGCTGAAAAAAATACGTCACACTCAATTATAAAAGCTTACTTTGAATTTGAAAAACATATCTTCAAGTAAGTATAATCGCATGTAGTCAGCTCAGCATTCAGTCAGCATACTAAATACAGAAGCGAGGACGGTTTCTGATTGACTAAATCATTTAGAAGCTTCTGTTCTTTATGTCTATCTTTATTAGGTATGTCCAAATCGACTCGTTACCGTTACCGTGCTCGTGTATCCATCTAAAATATCATTCTTTATATTGCCAGTATGCTGTTCCTGCTCTAACATGGGTATGTTGATGGCATGGCCATCTTCCACCATCATCCTCTTCAAATCTGAGAACACCCCGCTGCACCGGCCAATGGGGACAACAGAAGTATCGCTCTTTGGAAGTTTACCAGCCATAGGATCGCTGATAGCCAACCCCATAGCTGGACTGGTATTAGATCGATTGGGGAGGAAAAAATCGATTATGTCATCTTCTTTGATGTTAGTGGTGAGTACCAGGGCTACATAGTGTTAAAGAGGTAAGCCTCCGTTTTTTTTAAACAATAATCAACGAACAATTTATTTTACAAAATATCAAGTGTCTTAGCTGGCTGTGATTGGCTGGTGATCGTGTTTCGCATTTTATTTTAGTAATTTTCTATGAGTCTTCTATAAATCTCGTATATTTCCACTTTTGTCATAATGATTCGAGTGTTTTTCAGTGACTGCCTCGTTGGTCTAGTGGTCGCAAAGCGCGACTGCTGAGCATGAGGTCTTGGGTTCGGTTCCTTGGTCGGGCAGTGTTATTGGGTTTTCCATCAAGAATTTCCTAGTAGCAGCCTCGGAGTCTGAATTCGTGCCCGGTTGGTGACAATAGGCTCGCCCTCTATAACATGGGACTCAAACATATCTGGCGAAATGTGAGTGTACTAATGGGGTACACCTCTGCCTTTACCTTTGGGGATTACAGGCGTGATGTGTTATGATTTCATAGTGGAAAATACGTTTTCTTTGAAACTTCGCCAATAAAATCTAAACACGATAGGTATTTATTTTGCAATAAAATAGCACAAAGGCAAAATTAATGCCTTAGGCATCCTCTACTAGCGCGGGCTTGCGGACGGCGAGTAATGGGTAGCTCCCCGTCCGATCAAGGACCAGGCCCGGGTCGCGTTCTGTTCGCGCGCGCCTCAAGGAGCTGTCAGCACAGGGACGGGGCCCCAACGGGGCCAAACGCCTGCCGGTGTTGTGGCACGTCTTAACAGGATACCGTAGCCCCGGAACGCAAAGGGCTACAGAAGGAACCGGGTGGTTTTTTAGTCAGTAAAAGTCTGACAGTCACTTCTGCCCCACCCAGGACAGAAGGAGTCATTTGATGATTTTCACCATAAAAAAAAAGGCATTCTCTACTAGTGAACCAAAGGCGGTGAAGAGATAACATGACAGGTGCAAATTACATTATTATTGGTATCTATACATTTTTGAAACAGGTTGGTACTAGGTAGACATATTCTTTCCGATATCTACCTAAATAGTTACTGACAATACAACTAAACCAGTACCTAATTACCTATTAAATTATAATGTAACGCGATATCTTTGGAATAGAATTAATTAGAATGTACGAGTATAATGCATCTGGATGGAATGACATGAATTTATAAATATCGAATGTAAAAAGACATTTGAACGAAGCCGAAAGTGACGTTGTTCTTCCCATCATTACGACATATGTTTTGGTCTGGACCATAGTTCTTACCTTTTTTACGAGAACAAGTTTTTTTAAATAATTTTACTAAACTTTAAATACTTCCATGAGCCCCCTACTGTTGCATGCACCCATAAGCACAATGTTTTGCGTTCGTTACATTACGCGCTACAGTTGCCGGCACGTAACATGACAAAGTTTTGGCGCGGTGAGGAATTAAGTTTGCGCATGTAAAAATGTACTAAATGTATCTGCGCAAACTTCTCTTACTACGCCGAAACCTTGATAGGTTTCGTGCCGGCCAACAGTAGCGCGTAATGTAACGAACGCAAAATGTTGTGCTTATGATTGGATGCATGCAACAGTACAGGGCTCAGGCTCGAGTAGAGTTTTGTAAAATTATTAAAAAAAACTTGTTCTCGTTCCCGTTCCATTCTTGTTCCCGTATAGTATCTGCTGTCTGTAAGTACTTAATTCTTGAATGATGTTACTTTCAGATCGCCTGGTCAATTATAGCGTTAACGAGTCGAGTGGAAGTGATCCTGACCGCCATGTTCATAGGAGGCCTCGGGTTCGCCATCCTCCTGGAAACCACTATTTACATTAGTGAGATCTGCCAGGACTCCATAAGAGGTACAACATTCAAACTAAGTTGAAAATACAGAATTGAAGGTACTTCAGACCTATTACCGTGGAGTCATGTACATGATTCTAGACAACCTAGAATTACAAAAAGAGATAATCAACAAAATCTTAAAATATTAAAAGACGTCTAGCTCCTAATTACATGGGGGTGTTCTAGGAAGCCCAAGAAGAGAGGCTTTCAAAATTTTCTTTTGGACGTCGGGCCACCCTCGTTTTATTATGTTGGTTTTCTCAGGATGTCAGTAATGTCCAAGGAAAGGTAAAAAGTACCTAATAGGGAAAAGTCACATTGGTCCTGGTCCATGGCTGGTTGCAATCCCCTCGTGCATTGCAGGCAGGCATCGAGCGCCAAGCGTGTATGCGGTTCATGCGACACTCTAAGCGCGTAAATCACTAGGACATCATAAACTTACCTTATATAACTTTTTTAGGAACAATGACTTCGGGACCGATGCAGTTCTACGGTTTGGGGGTGTTGGTCTCCTATTTTCTGGGCGGCTACCTAACTTACCACCAGATGGTATACGCCTGCCTGTCCTTGTCTGTGACTGGATTTTTGATACTTTCTTTGCTCAAGGAGTCGCCTTTGACTTTCATGGCGAAAGGCCAGGAAGAGGTAAGATTTGGTTGATGACTCCTAAGAGTTTCTGGTACCCTGGTACCTATATATTATTTTGTTAACTTCTAAGGTTGAAAATGGCATTTTTCGGTAATTTCAGGATGCAGCTAAATCTATAGCATTCTACAGAAGTAGAAAAACAACATCCAATGAAGTGTTGCAAGTGATGGATAAGTTACGACGGATGTTTAACTGTTACTCAGAAGGTATTTTTTTACCTATTTGTTCTTTAAGTTTTTTTGAAGATTTAGTGCCTATAGCCAATGCTTCAATAATTCCATATGGCTTAGATAAGATGCCAAAGAGCTTGGAAGCTTGGTTGCAAAGGCGGGGAGGGGTGTTCCTTTTTTCATATCCTATTAATATTATTATTACCTATAAACGTTCCGCCGAATGGTACTAGCTGGGCACGTCATATATCTCAAAAATTAACCTAGCTAACACATAGGATAATAATTTTTATTCCGGTTTTTGTTTTCCCGTCGGATCATGTAGGACTTGGCTTAATTCTTATTCTACGCACAAGTAATTCTGTAACTATGTTCTTACTTAAATTTTCAGACGTTCGATTACTGACAACGATAGAAGAAAATATTGCGCCAATCACAGTAGAGACTAAGAAAATGTCATGCTGGCAATTTTACAGTAAGTATTTTAGGCCTACCAAAAAATTAAGCAATCAAGCAAATATATTTTTATGGTGTATAAAAAGTACAATAATCAAAATAAAGTACCTGTGTCTTTACAGAAAACTCGCCATCAACTCAACGCGAATTTATCGTTGCAATGGTCCTGATGATAGCTGCCATCTTCCAAGGTATACCAGTAATACTGGTGTACGCAGAACCCTTATTCGCAAAGGCATTACCTCCTGACGTCATATCTCCGAACCTTTGCAGTGTCCTAATGGGAGTGGTCATGGAAATCGCCGGTTCTATTTCTGCGTATCTTACCGATGTAGTTGGGAGACGGGTGAGAGCTATCTACTAAGTTCCTTACACTTTTTGAACTCCTGGTACCTGATTTTAGTATAGATGTTAAACCCTTGTAGCTTCTTCCTAAACGCCTCCTCTATAGAAGAGACGATCGAGTCTTATAATTTTACTTTCTTATTTCTTATTTTATGGTGGGATTTCTGATATACTTGCATGAAAATTGTGTAGTGGGTTAATATGAAGTGCTCTCTCCAAATTAAAATCCCTGATAAGTTGGTCCAATGAGAGAGAGATGGAACTATACACAGTACGAAAAGAACTTTAGTCCTTTAAAACGAATAGTGCTATTGTAAATCTTCCTCAAATTTTATGAACTCCGTGTGCTCAAAACGCAAATGTTAGCATAACCTTTGTAATATTTTACCTAACTATAGTGGATAAAAAGGTGGTTGGTCAGTGGGTCGTCGTAGGTTATAAATAAGGAAGGGTTGTTACAGTCCTAGTGCAAAAAAAAAGATAGCTATACAAAACCTTATCCTAACCAAATCCTATCTCTTTTTCGCGTTGAATAAATATAATGGATGACTTTGACATTTTCTTAAATAGCTTTCATATGGACAAAATGCCTTCTTATTTATGCCTCATATTGTTTTATTTTATTCAGCCGCTCATAATTTACTCATCCGTCGCTGCCGGCTTTTGCTGCATAGTACTAGGAACCCAGATCCTGACAGAGTGGGGCCCATATTGGACGATACCATTGTTCATGTACATGTACACAACTTTTTATACGTTTGGGGCAGGAACCGTGCCCTATGTGTTCTTGGCAGAAGTATTTGTACCAGAGGTTAGTTATTTTGACATTGAAATCTCGATTATGAATAAAAAACCCAACTTACCTGTTTTTTAATACTTAGACATGGTCTAAAAACTGACAGTTTGCTCCTTGCAAGTCTGTGTTGCAAGTTTGACCGTCCTTGCGTATTCTATGGTTATGCTAAAAATAAAACCTTCATTCAATTATGTTAACCTAGTACTTATTTCTTTTCAGGTCAAAAGCACTATGGCAATGTTAGCAGTGGAATGGAGTTGGATCCTCAAATTTTTTCTCTTTTTCATGTTCAACCTCCTAGTGACTTCTGTTGGCCTGCCCCCAGTCTTCTATTTCTTCTCTTTTGTCTGCTTATCTACTGCTGTTTTCTTCTTTTACTTCTTACCAGAGACAAAGGGTTTGCCAGTTTACGCTATTCAGGATTTGTTTGCGAAGAAAAAATGATTTTGTTTGATTTTGTTATTTAGTGTCATCACTTTGTAAGTAAAATAATTGTTTTAAGTACAGACAGACGCCTGTATTTATTTTTTTAAATACCTTCGTCACCTACTGATGAACTTGTGAATGAGCAGACTGCGTTGCCAAGTTGCCATATCACAGATACAATAATAATGCCTTGGGTGGTGATGCTGTCATCATCACAACTCAGGGTTGGCTCAGTGAGAGTCAGGCTCAGAAGAATTAAAACAAAATATAAAAAAAAATATTCGATCTGGTTGACTAATTTATCTTGTAGTATTACGAAACCTTCATGTTTACATAGATAAGTCTATGACGATTTTTCTATATTGCATAAACATAGCGTAAGCTTTAAGACTTTGAATAAATTACAAGTAGACCGGTCCGAAACAAGGCACTAGGTCATAGAGTATAGTGAAGTACGCCTTATGTTACGTCTTCGTTACTGCTCCGCTTCTGTGAGTTGTAGCGCGATGTTTTAAGGCCTATAATATTCTTCATGAATCTGGCTATCTTATGCAAGATAAAGATTATTGATCCGGCTCACAGTTCCAGAGAACGGCGCGTTTAAACAAACAAACTTTTCTGCTTTAATGTCCGTAGAATGAAATTATCATTATTTGACCGCCTTTTGGTATAATAAATGGAGCATAGTGCAGTTATTTCCAGTTAAATCCTCCATGTATTAGTCTGACATGCAGTTGCAATTCCTCTTCTTTGCGTGTCGATGGTAATCTAAATTGGTAGTCCAGGCCAGTATGAGTAGGTGTTGTATTGTCAGTAGCGTTCGTGACTGCACTGATTACCTAGACGTGACTGTACCAGCCCTGGTATATGTTTAGCTTGTTATCATTGATTCATAGTACCTATCAATGAATGAATGAAATTTTCTAAGTCAAAGTCAAAATATTTATTTCAATATAACCAATTACAGGTACTTTTGAATTGTTGAGGAGTCGGTCAGAAAGTTGAAACTAGATGCTCGTTCCAAAACGGAGGTAGGTCTCTATGGAGAAGAACGAGCAAGAAACCCCACGGAAACTCTTTTCAACCGACTTCAAAAAGGAGGAGGTTCTCAATTCGACGCGTATGTTTTTTTTTTTTTTGTTTTTTTTTTGTGTGTTTGTTCAACGATTACTCCGCCAATTATGAATCGATTTGGATGATTCTTTTTTTGTTTGAAAGAGTACAGTCCCGAATAGGTCCCATAGGAATATTGTCATGATCTGATGATGAACTTTGGAGATATGGAACGGAACTCCTTGTAAAATCACAGCAGAACCGCCGTAACAAGAAAAATTGCTTTGTTTATACGTGTAGTCGATGACTGACTAAAGGAAGTGGGGGGGGGGGGGGGTCCTACCAATTACCAAAATTAAATATATCGTGTGTGGTATTGTTTGAAAGGGCTTTATGTAAGGATTTCAAACATTAACACACAAGCACTAAAAAGTGAAAAATAAAAAGCTTTTTTACAAAAAAATATTATCGCCTTCAAAAATCACAAAATAAAAAATAACTTTAGCTTGGAAGTCGGTGGCAATACCTACATAACAAGAAACAAAACCAAAGCCGCCGACTTCCAAGCTAAAGTTATTTTTTATTTTGTGATTTTTGAAGGCGGTAATATTTTTTTGTAAAAAAGCTTTTTCAATTAGGTTTTTACCAAATCCTGGTTACAATATTCTTGTTGCTTCTACATATGAAAACAATGAAGATAAATATAAAAAAAACTGCCTAGGCTTTTCCCAACAATGTTGGGGTCGTCTCCCAGGCCAACCGGATGCAGCTGAATACCAGTATTTTACATGGAGCGACTGCCTATCTGACCTCCACAACCCAATAACTGGGTAATACGATACCCCTTGGTAAGACTGACTGTCAGACTTTCGGGATTCTGACGACAATAAAACGTCGCAGTTAATTGACATGCACGAGACGAATTATACAGCTTATCAAATCCGTAAACACAAACAGTAGGTACATTTTATCTTCGCTTGTCCGTTAACAAGCGTTAGTAGCTACCGGCCGTTGACTCGATGCAAAGAGGTCAAGGTCACTTCTGATCAGACGAGACGTTCGGTCAATATTTACGATACGATCAATTAACTGTTGCAAGATTATGGGTACTTAGTAGCTTACATTATATCAAAGTAAACATTACGTATAATACATAAGTGCAGTGTTATGGCTATACAGAGAGAAACATCTTTATTTAAAGTGATTTAAGAGTTAAAATTGTTTGTTATTTTGTAAGACCTTTGGGCGTACCTACTGATCAGGTTACAAAAAGTGTATTGCTGATAGAAACCTACATGAGTACCTACTGTATATTATAGCTTTATGGTATACTGGTACTTTAGTTCGACGCGGACGTACTCTGTGACGACCAACTGAAGCGAAGTCACGGGCAGAAGCTAGTTAAAACTAAAGAAAGGTCAGTAAGGTTGTACCCTACGTATTTGTTGATGTACCGACCCGGAGAATAAAAGCAAAAATAAACAGCCAATAATAATATCTTACCTAGTGCCAGGGTCGGCACGTAATTGTGAGTAAAACGATAATATATATATGTATATAATATTTAATATAATATACCTATTAATATACCTACCACAATAAAAAAATGGGATTAAATATACCGGGACACAATAAAATAGTCAAAAGAAAAGAAGGAACCTACAAGTCAGCTTCTTGTAGGTTCCTTCTTTTCTTTTGTAAAGTTATAAAACTCAGCACACGAAAACTTTTGACCTGCGCTAGACATTCAATTTTAAGTAAAAAAAATCGGCACGTCTCGTCAAAACCGGTACATTTAGCAACTCTGCTTAGTACCTACCTACTATAAACACAAAAAATCGAGAAGCTATTAATTTTTGAAGACGCTCAATAGTAAATTAAACTTTAATTAAAATTCAGACTGCTACTTCTAAACAATGATTAGTAATTTATAATCGCATTGTATAAACTGTATCCCTATAGAGTGGTATTGTATTACTATCTACACGGAATATGAATGAGTTTGAACTTAATTATGTAACAAAAACTGTACCAATCCAAGGGCAGTCAAACAAGCTATTTGGTGCACAGGCAGTTAACTTGCAACTACATATGTACAATGTTTCATACTCTATCGTAAGTGTACTTAAAAAAGACGTAAGGGACATGAGAATTGTGGATTATCTACGATTATTTTTATCGCGGTGTCCCCTGTCGAGTGTATTAGTAAAGGAAGGAGAAACGATAACGTTATTTTCATAGCTGCTATTGATGATGTTGCTTTAGGCTATGCTAAGTTTTTTAATATGTGTAGTTTTTTTTTCAAGGTAAGGTAATTAGGTAACAACAGTATCAGTCTAATCTGAGTCTCATTTTTTAATAAGTATAATAATTGGTCTTCGGGTATTCCTAATAAACTCGAAAAAGAAGTTAATATTATGATACAACCGTACTTGAACAATAGCGTTAAAGTATGGTACAAAGTCACGGCCTTTTACGTCCAAGTCTGACGTAAAACTTGAATAATTTAATATACGATTAAATTTAAAACAGATAAAGAAGTTAAAAGCATGTTATAGTAAGACACGGTGTGTCGTACGCGTGGTTTCACTTATGTGTTACGTCTTTGGTTACTGTTCTAAGCGATCACACTAACAAACAAAAAATCTCTTCAGCTTTATTATAGAACTACATATAGATATGATAGCACGACGCCGACGATAAGCATAAAGGTTAGTTTTGAAGTCAAAACCAAAAAGAATTTGATTGTTACAACTACGTCTTTGTAGACGTCAGAATTTTGGTAAACAAAAAAAAGGTTGTCCTTTTTTTTGTTTACCAAAATTTTGACATCATTGTGGGTCATTGACTCATCACTGCGAACAACTTTTATGATGTAACTTTTATTGGCTGGATCACCAACAAAAACAGACCTCCATCACTAAAACGCAACGAAAATAACGAGAAACCAGTTATACTAATAACGTTACACGCTGTCACATCGTTATAACGGTACCAACGCTATACGCTAAAACATTTTACGCTGTACCAGTTCACGGCCAGTCCAGTACTAGACACTTCGCGAGTTGCACGCCAGTCACTATCACACAGTGTTTACAATACTAAGTGTTAATTCGTTATCAGTATTACTTGTTTGGGTGAGTTTTATGACAGTAATTTAATTATTTTGTAGCGTATTATAATAGGTTTGTTATATTTATGAGGAATAAGGTTTTTGTAACTAATAGAATTAGTTGTAGTTTTGTTTATTCTTACTAGGAGAATATGTTTTGGGGGTCCATACATTCTGGCATACTACAAAATTATGTGCCTCGAAAAGTACGTATAGCCGCAACGCCCTGCGCCTGATCTCTTCCCGTTTGTGTCTGATTGTCGTCCCATCGTAATAAGAGTGCATCTGTGTTTGCGCACACACTTGAGCATTGTAACAGCTCCTGTGTACCTACTTGGCTAGTCTCCTTTGAGATTAGCTGCCGTCAACGAAATTCGATCGTGAGAATATTATAGTCACTTTTATAAAGTCCTAGTCCCTGCAATTTATTTGTCAAGTCAATGTATACAAATCTCCGTCTGCAAATAATGGGATTGTTATCAGTGGTTGAATTACCTAAGGTTACAGTAAGCATTGAATAAAAAAAAACATAAATATCGGCCCATTATACCTAATAATAATCCATTATGGAACATTGACTTGATAGCTACAATAACATATCTGCTATTTTCAACCGACTTCAAAAAGGAGGAGGTTCTCAATTCGACGCGTATGTTTTTTTTTTTTTTTTTTTTGTTTTTTTTTTTTTTTGTATATTTGTTCTACGATTACTCCGCCAATTATGAATCGATTTGGATGATTCTTGTTTTGTTTGAAAGAGTATAGCTCCGAATAGGTCCCATAGGAATATTGTCATGATCTGATGATGAACTTTGGAGATATGGAACGGAACTCCTTATAAAATCACAGCAGAACCGCCGTAACAAGAAAAATTGCTTTGTTTATACGTGTAGTCGATGACTGACTGAAGGAAGTGGGGAGGGGGTACGTCCACCCCCCTCCTACCATTTTCCAAAATTAAATATATCGTGTGAGGTATTGTTTGAAAGGTCTTTATGTAAGGATTTCAAACATTAACACACAAGCACTAAAAAGTGAAAAATAAAAAGCTTTTTTACAAAAAAATATGACCGCCTTCAAAAACTACAAAATAAAAAATAACTTTAGCTTGGAAGTCGGTGGCAATACCTACATAACAAGAAACAAAACCAAAACCGCCGACTTTCAAGCTAAAGTTATTTTTTATTTTGTAGTTTTTGAAGGCGGTCATATTTTTTTGTAAAAAAGCTTTTTTTTATTGCCCTAAGAGCAATCATAAATCATTATATCTATAGGTAGGTAATTTTATTATGAAGCTGAAGAGTTGGTTTGTTTATGTTTCTGTTTAAACCCGCTAATCTCAGTAACTACTAGGCTGAATCGGATTTTTTTTTTTACAAACTAGTTTATGATTGGAACTTCGTTTGTGTGAATATCGGTTATGTTTTTTTTACGCGGTATCAAAATAAAGTAAGCAAAAGGTACTAGCTAGCTAGCTATCTGCCAAGGTCCCGTCAAAATCAGTCCAGCGGTTTCTGAGATTAACCGGAACAAACAGATAGACAGAGAGACAAAACCCTAAAAAAAATCGTTTACCGCAAAGGTACTACTAAAAAGCTGTTATTTTTTAATAACAAACAGATAATTCAATGTTATTTATTTGTATAGATATCTATAAACGACACGAGGAGGATATAAGGCCGGTTTTATATGTCGGTAGCAGTGTGGGATAATAGGCAGGTATCCAGCCGGTGTACGCCGTTACGATATCCCTCAGTGGATTTACGTGAAGCGAGATATCTGTCAATTACTGGCATCAAGGCGGGATGATAGCTCATCTCAAGCATACTCCATCTAATGCTAGCACTTCACTTGTCCTTTTCGCTTAACTTGAGTCATTGAAAATATACTCTATGAAAATTGTGGTAAAGTTGATTATATAAAATAGAAATAATGCGAATATTTTCATAAACCGATTACCTTGATAGCCTCGTTGGTCTAGTGGTCGCTAAGCGCGGCTCGCCCCCTATTACATGGGACTTAAACATTACTGACTAAATGTGGATGTGCTAATGGGTACACCTCTGCCTAACCCTTCAGAGATTAAAGGATGAGATTAAAGATGTAATGTTATGTTGTTTGCATAAATACGCCACATACTCCAGTATTCAATTCCACTCCTTAATTTTTTCCAAACACAAATGTATTTCTTAAAACATTTCGTGCGTATGAATTAATTAGTGGAATATCCACCATGTAGTAGTGACTCATCATCGTGAAGCCGGGCTTTCAAGAGAAAACGGACTTTAGAGTCCTTTCTTGAAGCCTGGCTTACGATGTTATTCGATGATGAAACTGGTTTGGCAATATCAAATTGTGTAACTCCAAGTAAAGACAAAAAATAAAATAAAGAAAAATTCAAATATAAAAACTTCATCTGTGGGAAATTCGACCTTCATTCAACGTGCATTGCAACGCTAATTGACGTGCGAGGTGCATGTGACCAATAATGTCATCTCCAGTAGGAGTGCATGGTCTGAGGTCGAGGCTCTTTACATTTTAATGTTGAAGGGCCATTTGACATCAATCTTTTTGTCTTGCCATGGATTACCAACTATGCGGTGGTAATACCTACTAATCATATGTATGTTGCGCCCGCCTCTCATGCATGAGGTTGTGGGTTCAAATCCGGGCAAGTACCAATGTGACCTTTATCAAGTTACTCCTTTTTTACTTTCTAAAGTTTATCTTGGACATAAGGAAAACATCGTGAGGGAACCTAGACTTACTGTTCCACTCAAACTATGTCAGAAGCCCTTGAGGCGGTTTAGAAACTCTGACACTAGGATGTGTGGGGTCATAAGACCTTACTGCCCATATGATAAAGAAGAAGATATGTATGTTAAGCTATTCTTCTATAAATAAAACTCATGTAACATTATTTGAAACTAAGAGTATTGTGTTCTAAATGATGAGTTTGCAGACCACTTTTGGTGCTTTCAGCGACCACTGGTTGAACCAAGGTCTAGGCAAAGCATTATTTCGACTTTCTTACTGCGTCAAGACCCCCAAGAGCTTTGGCTGTCAAGCGCGGGACAAGGTTGTGGGCACGTTGGGCATACCTACAATCCAGTTTTGCAAAAAACTAATGTGTGAACCTTTTGAATTAAAATTATTCAGTATAAAATGTATACTTATATCAGATTTTGATTAATTCTGATATTATGAAATTTTGAAATGCATCCAGTAGTTAGCCGATTCGTTTCAAACATACAATAATACAAATCTTTCCTCTTTATAATATTAGTGTAGATGTAGATGAATATGTAGACTTAGATGTAGAATAATCTCGACAACATTTTGCAATCGTGAGTGTGCTTATGTACCTACAATGTGTGAGGTGAGTTTTTTGGCTTATATTATTTTTTGTCTCGCACGAATTTTTTAATTACGTATTATTTTGAATTGAAGTTCTATCTCATGATGTTATTCCGTATGATGATAATTGATTTCCATCAAAAACATAAATGTGAAATGAGAGCCAAGTTCAATATTGTGATAATATTATAATACGCCTTGGTTGTTGACTTCAACTGCAAAAGAAGTGAGATCTAAATGAATTCCAAGTTCAATGATCAGTCCTGAAAATGTATAACAACACAATATGTTTTATAACAACTTATAATACCATAACATCACGCCTGTAATCCCCGAAGGGTTAGGCAGAGGTGTACCCATTCGTACACCCACATTTCGCCAGTTACGTTTTTTTTTTAGTCCCATGCAATAGGGGCGAGCCTATTGCCATCAACCGGGCACAAGTCCAGACTCCGAGGCTGCTACTGAGAAATTCCTGATGGAAAAACCCAATAACACTTTGCCCGACCTGGGAATCGAACCCAAGACGTCATGCACAGCAGTCGCGCTTGCGACCACTAGACCAACGAGACAGTCAAACCACCATAATAATACCATTTCTTCTTATAACTTAGGATACTATATTAAAGCCGGTCTGACTTGGCTAGTTCTCCTTAGGTCGGTTAGACTAGAAGCCGACTCAAACATAGTTGGGAAAAGGCTAGGCAGATGATGAGTCATTCGCCAAATTTCTTCTTATCTAGGTGTTTAGACACAAGATATCGAATCAATAAAATCACTATCTAACAGATAAACTTCAGCACCTCAGAAAGCGAAGCATAAGTATAATATATTGCATAACTGATAAGATTAGTCATGGGTTATTAAACTAACAACAATTATTTAATATTATATTTATACAGGTTGATTGTTTAATTTCTATGTTTTTTTTTTGGCGTAAAAGTACCATTCAAAACATATTTTACCTATTTCAGGGTATTTGTTCAAATTCATGAGTACTTTTGTTCATCCCGTTTCATTCACATTCCTCCTGAAAATTGCACAGTGTATTAAAAGTCAGCTTGTATCATTTCTAACTTTTTGTCCGCGTTTTAGTCTGTTTATTTATTTGTTGCGGATCTTTAATGAATTTTATAATTAAATAGTAGCCTATAAGCATTAAGGGGTAACGTAGCTTCCCATTAGCGAAAGGATTCGAAAGCAAACAAATAAACTTTAGTAACTACCTGCTTTTCTGCGATTTTTTCTGACTTTATTGCTTCCGTGGATTTTAGCGTGATATCATAAAGCCTATATTATTCCTCATGAGTCTGGCTATCATATACACAAGATTGTTTTTAATCCGAACGGTTATTCAAGGTATTAGTGCGTTTAAACAAACAAACAAAAAAACTCTTTTAACTTTATTATAGTGAAGTATCTATCTATTTAAATATATAAAAGCTTACTTACTCATCATGAAATATCGAAAACCGCTGGACGTATAAAAATGAAAGGTAGGGAGGCAGATTATAGTTGGTAGACGTGCGCTAAGAATGAATTTTCCAACCTCTTATGGGGATAAGACGGGGGTCCGACATTTAGGTTCGCGGACGAAGTCACGGGCAAAAGCTGGTAGATAATAATCAAAGTAAAGATAACACAATTAAAGTGATGAGATAAGGATGTTAATGCAATTACTTTTTCTGTAAACTAAAACTAGTGGCATAGGGGCGTCTGTGATGCATTAACTCACCGGAATGACATTCGTGTTAATTGGTGCTTTGTTATTAACGCTGTTAGGATGTAGCGGTCGTAAGAGAATTTTTTGTTTCTTAACATAAGACTTTGCTTGAGTCAACTCACGGTGTCTCAATATTTTACTACTATTTAATCTGTAAAAGTTAGGATAAATGTTTGTTACTCAATTATGCCAGAACGGCTGGACGAATCTGGATGAAAATTGGCACAGAGGTGACTTATAGACTGGAATTGTATATAGGCTACTTTGAACCCTGGAATAATGTACGGTCCCTGTGGGATAAACTAACGCGGACAAAGACGCGGGCGGAAGCAAGAGAAAAAAATACCTGTCTCTAATTGTTCCACTGCAAGGCAAAGGCCTCTTCTCGTATAGAGAAGACACGATGATCAAGGAGCGTTGATCAACACGCTTGCTCAAAGCGGATTTCACACATATATTTTTATTATAAGTCCAGGTTTCTTCACGATGTTTTCCTACACCTATAATGTCACTGATGTAAACTTTAAATGTACATTATAGAAAAAGTCTATTGGTACTTGGCCGGTATCGAACCCACAACCATGTGCCATCACGACACTGAAATAATCTTAGCAAATAAAACCGTTTTTTTATTGTTTTAGTCAAACAACTATGCACCACAACAAATGAAAGTAACAGGATGACAGAAAAGACAGGAGTACGTTTTGAAGAGGCGGAGAGGTGGAAGGGGGTTATTCTGACATCGATAGCGGCGACGTGTGCGGCTTTAGGATGGCTGACGCGGGGGTCTCCGACAACCATGGGTGCTGTGGCTCTGCTTGGCACATTTTTCATGACGGGCGATAGATATCAATGGATTTATATATGGAAGAAGACGCATTACAGGGATTTTCTGTAAGTACTTCTTTTGAATATATTTTGGTCCTTATTTGGTCCTTTTGCGCGTTATCTGAACAATGATGAAGTTTAACACCAAAACTGTTATTCTGTAAAAAATCACCGTTGGGAATTTTGGTAAAGTGACCATCAGGTGGCGCACCTCAAAGTCACTTCACAATCATAGATGCTATAATTTTCCTGACACACTTTAAATTGATTGATGTAAATGCAAAATCTAATATAAATGAGGTTTATCTATCTTATTTCCAGACAAACAGATATAGGTCTCAACGACAATTCAATTGATTACCGTATGTCGGCACTGTATTGAATACTTCCTGTAGTATTGTACCTATGTATTCTAATCCATGCTGCTAGCATATTGCGAGACTGGTCCATACTATTTATCTGTGGTTGACACAGGGAGCCGTTTCTCAGACCACACAATATGGTGTCTAATTTCACTAAGATTTGGCAATCTCCATGAGCAATATTAATTTAATATCAAGAGACTAAGTACGTTTGCTAAGGCTTGGGATAGAATAATAAGTAGATAACTTTATATGGGGTGTAACAAGACACGTCATCATTAGCCGTTAACAACACATAGGTACTGCCTATTAATCTAAGTAACAATAAGCAAAAATTATTCATGGGAAACGACATTTATATTTTATTTTAGTGAGTGAGTACAGAAGTTGTAAAAAATCAATTGTTTAAAACTAGTTTTGCGAGAAAATACAAATAAATGTTGGAACTTTGACCTTGAACATCTCGTAATCGAAAGGTTCTTAGGTATGGTCCAGAACAAAGAAATAATAGCTAAGTGACTTTTTACAAATGAAGTCAGTAATTGTTTGAGAATTTTACCACAGATTTTACTGCTCAAATACGTCCAAATAAAATGAATTAAGTTCAAAATTGTTACACTGTCGGATTCAACTTCATCAATAATCTCTTTTTTTTTCTTTTTTTTTCTAGCTGGTAAAAATCATCAAATGACTCCTTCCGCCCTAGGTGGGGCGAAAGGGACTGTCAGACTTTTACTGACTAAAAAACCACCCTGTTCCTAAAAAAAAAAAAACAATAATCCCTTAAGCGTTTGCACTGCAAATGCTGGAGCCTGGTGTTGTTATGTTAGGTTTTTCTTTGATATTGTTAGTTCCAGACCAAACCAGTTAAAAAATTCTAATAGGGCTTCATAAGTTGTCAATGCCAATCTGCGCACAAAAGGACTACGATAACAAAAGTTGCAGAATACTACCCCAATTGCTTTCGCGTATGTTGTTATTATCAACGCAACGGTGCAAGGGTCAGTCCGGTGTCGCGTGTCTTCGATGCTCTGTCCATTCATTGTCCCCTAGTACATACACACGGTCCGAAGTCCACCATTCTTTCACTGTTTCTAACAATACCTGGGTTTTGTTGCAGTGTCTTCCTATAGAAAGTAAATATAAACAGGCCTTTTATTAAAATCATCGCTTAGGTATGCGTCATTAAATTTCTTATAGTCAATAAAGAATTTTTGAGATTTTCAATTACACTGGTAAGGTTCTAATAAAAACCTTACCAGTGTAATTGAAAATCTCAAAAATTCTTTATTGACTATAAGAAATTTAATGACGCATACCTAAGCAAAACAATAAATACCTAAACAATCATCAATGTGATTGTTTGTGCGTCTCGTTCATTGCTTTTACCTACAATAATAGAATAGATTGATCGACAGGTCAGTAGTAGTTTTTCGATACCGTCATTTAATATGTAAGAAATCATAATAATAATATGGTATATCTTAGTCTATTACCATATGTAATCAATTAAGTATTGCCTATAAAAGCATTTTTTAAACACTGATTAAATGATTTCACAGTTATGGTTCATTAAGGTTTAATTTTAAACAATTTATACAAATAGAGTGCAAAGGATTTATTTTATTCCTAAACTGCTAGGCACACACATGAGCGGTACGAGTAATGTGAAACACCGGACGCAGTTGATAGCTCTCCATTGTACAGTCACAAGGTGTCTGCAGCAATTGCCCGTTGGACCTTGGCCTCTCCTGATGTCCTAGTACATAAACTGTTTACAAGGGGGCCGCGGTCGGTTAACATTCCAAAGCGAATCTTTCTAGCGTTTTCCAGGAGCATCCTGGAATATGTAGCATCCTACCATTCATTCAACATAGGATAAGGAATTACAAATAGATCATGTTTTTAAATATTGACCGAATGGCTTTCTCAGAAACTAACGAGACACAAAAAAGGAATGCGTTTCTTTTATAGGACTAAGAATGATGTTAGGATTCGTGATGGAAAGTACATAATTAAGAAAAAATATCCATTAGGACGTTTTATGCATTATTTTATGTCATTAAATTACTTACGGTTTTAGAAATGAAACGGTAACAAAGGTCTACTCAATATTGCCATCTGAATTGGCAATCTTGCTCGCCTTTTCGACGTAACCATAGAATATTATCTCAGTTTGAATATTTTGATTCCTTATTCATTTTATTACGGATTTGCAAACACAGTTTATATTATTTTATACGAACAATCACTTGACATACATTTTGTCAGACGTTATAATTTGATAACTTTTGACCTAATATCATTTAATTGATCTAAGTTTTTAACGTAACCCTATTAAATTTGTGTAATAAGATTGACGAGACACGTAAATAACTCTCAATTTAAGGTAAGCCGGATGCCTACCATTAGACCAAGAGAGCAGAAAGATGTAGGTACTAGTACGAGGTGTCACTCCACTGTAGTTGCTTTCAATGATTGAATGATTGGCCAGCTCGAACATGCGAGTGCGTTCGTCATCGAAGTGTTATGTAATTCTATGATTGCCTGGTAGATTGCATGTGGGACTCTGTATGGATGTGTATGTAACGTCACTTTATTGTGGGGTGTGCTAGTTCCAAGCGTACAAAGGATCCGAGACAATCTTTCTTATTCAATGTAAGGTTGAAGAATCGCGAACATATTTTGTACTGTGCAATTGTTTTCTATTCGATACTCATCTGTAAGTTTATTAATCAATATTTATTTTTATTGATACGATAATATGAAATACGATAATACCTTGCCTATCAGTGAACTGATAGGCTAATGTTAGATACATTACAATCTACTCTGCACTTTCACTACCAGCAACACCAGGCGCTTAGTATTAATAGTAGATAACAAAAGACAACAGCTTTGTGGCTAAAATGCTCATAATAAAAAGAGTCAATACCAAACATAATTGTGTGTAAGCATTGAACATTGACATTAACATTAGTAAGGCTTTACAATCACTGTTATCGTGTTGCCATTCAAAACCAATGGAAATTGTCATGTCAAAAGTAGCAGGTTGCTATAGCATCTAGCGTAATTGTTTTTGTATACAGTTCAACACGATTGTTGATGAAATTTTCGAGATGTTTGGAGTTACTAAGTACATCATCATTGTTTATGTTTGCAATTGCGATGACGGTTTACTTCAAGTAGCTATTTGTTGAATGGGACTTGTTTTGTCGAAACGACCCAATTCAAAATTACTTACATTTAATGAAATAATTGTAATGAATTTGAATAAGTATACTTTTGGATGTACATTCTAAATACTGATAATATCAGAAAGTATTGTCAGATTGTCAGATGCTGAAAAAGTTTGACAGTTGAAGTTTCGGATTTGAAAGAATATACTGTACTTTGGGAAATCCTTATGGATACTATACGTCTGGGAGAAAGCGAGAGTTAGGTATGTAAGAATTCTTTCCTCTATTCTCGCAGGTACCTTATGTCGAAAGAGTTGAATTTATTAGTTGCCCCTATAGAATATTGCGGGTATTGAGAATACTGAAAGATGAATCTAGTTAGGCATAACCTAATGAAATTACTGTTATTAATTTCAGAGGCCTTCGAGTGCTTCTTTACACCATATTCAGGATAACAATGTGGGAACGCCAAGGGAAGACAGTGGTCACGAGGTGGGCCGAGGTTGTCCAGATGAACCCAGATAAAAACGTTTTTGTCATGGAGAACAGGGCGTTGAGTTTCCGAGAGGTAAGACTTCTTTTTTTTTTACAACAACCTAGTATTTTATTATACGCATGTGTTACTTACTATTGTAACTAGTCTATCTAAATACATATTCGTTGATTTTGTCCTCTGTTAAAACATTCGGCTTGAAGGACCAATTTTTTCACACCATTTTTTTTTGTCATTTTTGTTTTGGCCTGAAAATCACTTTTACAATCAGATGCAAGTTAAGTAATTGGATGTTTATTAAGTTTGCAACACTTTCTTCCAGGGTGACGAATTCAGTAACCGCATATCCTGGTATTTCAAACGTCAAGGCTACCAGCCGGGAGAAGTAATAGCTCTGTTCATGGAAACGCAGCCGGAATACGTATTCATCTGGCTCGGTCTGGCTAAGATCAGGGTCACCACTGCGCTGATCAACACTAATTTGAGGGGAGGCCAACTGATTCATTGTATCAGGGTTGCAGGATGCAAAGCTATTGTGTTCGGAGACGAGTTGGTTGAAGGTAAGCATTTCAACATCAATATAGAACTGTCTGAGTACACTGGCTCGTTGGTCTAGTAAAGAAGAATAGAATCTAGTTGCCCATACCAAAACATAGATTCTAATAGAGAGAACAGTGGGCAAGAAAATCAATAATCACTCTTTTAAAATAAGCATAGTAAATTAGAAAAGGGAGTCAGTGATAGCATAACGGTTGACAGGGTGGAATGGAAGAAGAAAACGTGTTGCGCCGACCTCGAGTAATATGGGACAAGGGCAGGATGATGATGATTAGTTCGTCCGTCATGTTTTGTATTATGTTTTGTATATTAGATGCAGCAAACAATTATGTTTCATTTGAATTAAATCCATAACATTAAAATGTAGTAGTATTATCTTGAAAACGTGTTAGTTCTCAGCTTTTGTATGAAACAATAAGTCATTATACATTATAAATATTTTCACAGTGTTAATAAAATCAACTATTTAAAATAAGATGAGTATTAGTTTGTTAATTGTATTAAATTATTATTATTATTTTTTTTAAACTATTCAAAATAAGATTAATTATAATAAAATATCAAAATCCTGACTACTATCTGCCCCGTTGGTCTCGTGGTCGCAAGCGTGACTGCTGGGTTCGATCTCAGGTCGGGCAAAAAGTATTATTGGGTTTTTCCATTAGGGATTTCTCAATAGAAGCCCGGAGTTTGGAAATTGGTTGTGTGACATCCCCGTGCCTCGGAAAGCACGTTGGTCCTGCGCCTGATCGCTTCGTGATTGTGTCGGATTGCCGTCCCGTCGGACCATGAGAATAAGGAAAGAGAGAGTGCACCTGTGTTTGCGCACACACTTGTGCACTATAATATCTTCTGCGTGCTTGGATAGTCCCCAATGAGATTACGTCCATCGTTACCGAAATCGGTCTGGGGAATATTATGAATGCATCAACATCTGACTCGTAGTATATTTTTTTAATTGTTTTATTTTTGTTTCACAAATGTGTTTATTACGACTGTTACTACTTTGTACGCATATATTTATTTATTTATTAAAACTTTATGCACATGACTTAATGCCTTAGGCATTTTCTACCATAAACATCACAATTTTTTCATAATTAATAAACTGGGGGCCAACCACAAGCTCTTAAAACAATATTATTCTAATATTACTTTGCCTTCCACACTGTTGGATTTTCAACGCTCGGATCAGCGCCGAAAGTTGAAAATGCAACAACAGAAATTACAAAGTAATATTAAAATAATATTGTTATAAGAGATGGCGGTAGGCGCCCTGAACTCTATAAACTTTATTAACCGCACACTCTCTATAATCGCATTCTGTATAAATATCTATGATTTGCTACATGCCTTATATTTAATACCTACTTATATTTCACAATAAAGTTAGTTTAAATCCGCAACTGTGGGGCACACAATGATGTTTTTTTTTGTAACCTATTTATAATTATTTTTGTGTGCCTCTGGTTTTGGCAATGGACATTTTTTCTACATGTCTAAGTTGATAGTATAATTAAAATGTTATTTTTTATAAGCTAATTACGGTCATATTCAATTACTTCGCTGCGTTCAATCATTTAAAAACACTGTTAACATTTGTGTCGTGTATAATTTTATGTTCCATCGACTACTTGAGTTTTACGGACACATACTTGTACATACGGAAGCTGATTTTTTATATGTAATTATACAGATTGAAAACGATTACAAAAAAGCTCAAACAAGTTTCGTCTCGCCTTTCTTCTTCTGGTCATATTTTCACTCGTTTAATCACGTACTCTCTCGTAGTTCAGTAATGCTTGGCTGTAGATCCTACTTAAATTTACTCATTTAAAAATTAACCATACATGAATAACCGTAAATAGGTTCAAAGGATAATGATAACTCCTGGTAACTCACTCATACTCATAAACTTCACTAACATTTTCTTTCCCAATTTCAGCTATTAGAGAGATTCAGCCAGAAATTCCAGACATTCCACTCTTCCAGTACAATTCCCCGGACAGGGATACATCCCCATTCCTTCGTGATACTGTGCCACTAGAAGCAGAGCTGGTTGAAATGTCATATGAACCAGTGGTCGACTGTGGACAAGCGAAGCCACGAGACACGCTTCTCTATATTTATACTAGTGGAACTACTGGCTTTCCGAAGGCAGCTATTATTACTAATATTAGGTAAGCATCAATGAAATGTTTTGGGGGAAAATTAGTAGTGGGCCTAACGTCACTCCCTGTGGTACTCCACTGACATAGTTTCAGCATTTGTTAGAACGAGAACTTAATGACGCTGGTGAAATAAATCATGCGGGCAAAGTTGGGGCCAGAAGCGAGTCGTTAATAAATTTTAAACGATCTTTCTGGGGATGTGTAAAAGGCAAACGTGAGTAATAACTTCCACTTAATCTTCTCCAGGTACATGCTCATTCCACTAGGAGTGCAGAGCTCAGCGCAACTTACCCCTGATGACGTGGTGTACGATCCACTACCACTGCACCACACGGCAGGCGGGGTACTCGGAGCAGGACTCGGCATCGTGACTGGATGTACCGTCGTGTTGAGGAAGAAATTCTCAGCTTCCAATTACTGGAGCGATGCGGCAAAATATGGATGCACTGTAAATATTAAAGACTCTATTTAAAGTTATTATTTTCGAAAGAAAATAGGAAAACAAACCCTTTTGCTTACAGCAGTAGGCTTATTTTTGACTTCATTAAATAATAACTTCTCTTTTTAGGCAACCCAATACATAGGCGAGATTTGTCGCTACCTCCTCGCAGTACCTCCTGGTCCTAACGACCGCGCTCACAAAGTCAACGTGATCTTCGGCAATGGACTAAGGCCGCAGATCTGGCCAGAGTTTGTGGAGAGATTTGGCATCAAAAGAGTCATGGAGTTCTACGGAGCTACTGAGGGGAATAGTAATCTTGGTGAGTTTCCTTGGAAGTACCACTTTTACTGTTGGACATAGGCCTCTCCTAAAGATAGCCGCAATGACCGATCCTACAATATTATGTTACAGCAAACTACGAGTAATTATTTTTTTTTTGCGATTTTTAAATTTTCTTTTTGATGTTATTTTCAGTAAACCTGGATTCGAAAGTAGGAGCTATCGGTTTCTTAAGCAGAATATTTTCAACAATATACCCGCTTAGTTTAGTCAGGTGAGTCTCCACAATAATACGCTTAAACCCTCCGATCAGTAAAAAGAGATGGCCAAAAGGTATATGCCTGTACCTGATATAAAATTGGTGTCATTCAATAGTACAGATCTTGTATTACATACATCAGGGCGCATACTTACCAGCAGACGCGTCGCGGACAAAAGTTATGAAGGTTTAAAAACTTGATATTGTTACTACAAAAAATCTAAAACTGTTTTATATTATTTTTGCCACCCACAAAAACTGAAAATGTTTCATATTATATAGTCTTTCGCGGAAAGATAAAAGTAATGCATAATATGTTATAGAAATACTTATAACCTTCATTACTAGAATTTTGAAATTATTTATTTAAAAATTTTAGGTGTGATGAGATCACTGGAGAAATCCTAAGGGACGCTAATGGCAGATGTATTATTTGCGGTCCTCATGAACCAGGTAAATCTTATTTATAGTATACGGCGCACGTCCGCTTGCATATTTTTACCCGTGTTAAGCTACATTTTTGGTTACTGCTCCACGCCCGTGAATCGTAGCGTGATGTTGTGTAGTTTAAACTATTTATCCTGGATCTGGCTATCATGTACAAAATTTGTTTTCTAATTCGACTGGTAGTTCTAGAGATAAGCGCGTTTCAACAAACAAAATCTTTTCACCTTTATTATATTAGTATACCTATAGATTCTACTATGATTTCATTTTGATTGGTTATTCAGCCTACCAATCAAAGCAGTCTTCAATCTCACTTCACGTTTGACAATTTGATACACAAATTACAAAAAACTAACCACTATGTCTCTTTCAGGTCTTCTCCTAGGTAAAATTGATCCAAAGAAAGCAATCCTGACATTCGCGGGTTACGCCGATAAGACTGCTTCGGAGAAGAAGATGGTACGCAACGTGAGGGCTGAAGGAGATTGTTACTTCAATACTGGAGATGTTCTCGTTATGGACCACTACGGGTACTTCTACTTCAAAGATCGCACTGGTGACACGTTTAGGTGAGCTCCTTGGTTTTATGTCAGCCTAGTATTAAGAGTTATTTCGTGTTATGAATTATGGTTTATTGGATTGTGGTTTTTAACCCTTGCCGCAAACAGAGGAGGGGTGTTATAAGTTTAACATGTGTAACTGTTTGTCTATTTGTGACATCGTAGCTCGAAATGATTATGAAACTATTCAATCCGTTACATGTTCTTAAAATAAGTAGAATATAATTCTGTTTATTTTATCTTGCAGGTGGCGAGGTGAAAATGTGTCTACAGCAGAAGTTGAAGGGGTTATCAGCACGTTGATTGGACTGAAGGATGCTGTCGTTTATGGAGTTAAGGTAAATAACACAAATATAAAAAAACCTCATATTTTAAGAGATTGAATATCCTCTTTTTCATTATATCGGGTGTCCGGTAAAGAATGGATTATCTTGAAATGGGTGATAGTAGAACTAATGGCGATTCAGAAAAAAAATACATTAAAAAATAAAAACAAGTAGTACCAAAGATATGATTAATTTAATAATATTCGTTGTTTTTTGTTACCTTATTTTACATTATTGTACACCACGACTACGAATTAATGAATTCCGTCGGTTTTTTATTGTTAACGTAATTTACGTTAACTAAGCTAATAGATAACTAATCAAAAGTAGGACTGCTATTACACGGTTTAAAAAAAAAAACAACTTAAAGTCTGTTCTTTTGGAAAAAATTGTGAAATAATATCTATTTGAAAAAGTTTAAGCGTCCGTAGTTTTAAAAAAATGTATAGGAACACAAGTGGCCAATAATTTTAAAAACTTATGTGTTTATAGCCGATTTCAAAATGGTATGATTCAGTTTTGTACCTAATGTAAATAGTGAATTATTGCTATTCGTTTTCAAAAGGAGCGGTATTTGGTTGAACAACAAAGTTTGCAATATTGTAACAAATTTGAACATAAGATGAACCTAACCATCAGGGTTTAAATAAAAAGATTTGTAGACGTTAGTAATTAATAGGAAAGCTTGGTTAACCTGTAATGCGACTTGTGGGATGTGATATGATGAAAATATGGTGTGAGGGTTTTTTTTTTTTTATTTGGGCTGTCTTAAGGAAAATTATTACGCGAAGTCGATCCTTGAAAGACTTAGGTAGCCGTGTCCGGTCAACCACATCAAAAATAAGCGATCGACGTGATATACGACTACTTAGGAGAGCATTTATTCTAAAATGTAGGGTCTGAATCAGAGTGGGTGGCAGACAATTTACAACGAATGTAATTTACAACGAATACAGTCTTAACATCACGCCTGTAATCCCCGAAGGGCAGAGGTGTAGCCACATTTCACCAGTTATAACACTTTACCCAATAACACTGCTCGACCTGGCAATCGAACCCAAAACCTCATGCTTAGCAGTCAAAAACAGTGTCATTCATATCAAATGCTGTTTTTTATTAAACCCCAATGACCAGATACATTTAATGTAAATAAACATTCTAATATCTCAAACTTTGTTGTTTACCCAAATTTCGCTCCTTTTGAAAACGAATAGCAATAATTCACTATTTATATTAGGTACAAAACTGAATCATACCATTTTGAAATCGGTTATAAACACATAATCTTATAAAATTATTGGCCACTTGTGTTTCGATACATCTTTTTTAAGCTACGGACGTTTAAACTTGCTCAAAAAGAAAATTGTTCACGATTTTTTTCAAAAGAACATAGTTCAAGTTGTTTTTTTTCAAAACCGTTTGATAGCAGTCCTATTTTTGATTACTTATCTATCAGCTTAGTTAACGTAGATTACGTTAACAATAAAAAACCGACAGAATTCATTAATTCGTGGTCGTGGTGTACAAGAATGTAAAAAAAGGTCACAAAAAACCACGAATCTTATTAAATGAATCATATCTTTGGTACTACTTGGTTTTTTTTTTATTTGTATTTTTTTCCAGATTAGGCATTAGTTCTACCATGATCCATTTCAAGATAATCCATTGAAAACCGGACACCCTGTATAAATCTACAAATCTTATATCATGTTTTCACAGATCCCAAACATAGAAGGTAAAGCAGGTATGGCGGCGATCGCAGACCCAGAAAAGACTCTCGACCTCACTTCACTAGCTAAAGGTCTTCGTTCATCACTACCAGTGTTCGCACGTCCACTGTTTGTCAGAATCCTGCCAGAATCTCCATTAACTGCAACTTTCAAACTCAAAAAGAAAGAGCTATTGGAACAAGGATTTGATATAGAAACCATAAGCGATCCTTTATATTTTCTGGACCAAAAGACCGGAGAATATGTTCCTTTGACTCAGAAACTATATGACGATTTAATGCAGGGTTTTATAAGGCTGTGATTAAAGGATGCCAAACTTTGGATGATATATTTTTTTTAGGAAATATATTAGTGATAATGTATTCTTCTGTATTTTTAAGTAGGTCTTTGTAAATTGGTATTTTTGATAGTGTTATGAGGCGATTGTGTTGATGAACTTGTAAATTGAGAGACAGAAATTTTCCTTTCTGAATTCAGAAATTTTATGTAGGTATTATGTAGTCCAGGGATGGCGAACCTTTATTGGTGAATAATAATTTGACTATGACATGCCGTCAAAGAATCTTGAGAATAAAATGGAGAACAATTAAATTAAATGCTATAAACTTATTGTTTGTAACTCAATAGGCATTTTTGTACAAGAATCGTTTGCTTACTATTTTTGTTTGTTTTAATCAAACATGTAAATGTGATTTCTGATGTTGCAAAAGTAGTTTCGATCAAATAGTTCGCCATCCCTGAAGTAGTCTATTTTTGTAAAAATGCAAACTTTTTTCTATTCTATGTCAAGTGACTAGAGATAAGACCATTTACATTTCCATAGAGCATATTAATATCGAAATTTATTTTCTACTTTAAGATTTGTATACGTATTACCTGATTTTTTTTCTTTAAAAATGAAAGGCAATTTATTTTAAAAGAAAGTTATCTGTGCCCATCAAAAGGTATCTAAACCTTTTTAAAAATTGGTAATGGTAATGGCTGTGTTAGTGTGAATAGGGTACTAGGAGCTCATGAACTGTAGGCGACAATTCGTTTTTAAGAAATGGACAATCTTTTCTACTTTTTATCAAAAACGAGTTAAATATTGTTCATAGGTAAGAAAGATAGGTTAATTTTTTTTATAAAGTATTTTATGATTGAAAGTCTCGTTGGAAACAATAGTAAACATATCAATTTATTTTAGAGATTGCAAAGAAACAATAACTTTGAGGAATTTAAAGAGATTTTACAACGGAGAATCTCAAGGTAAGAACTAGATAATTTATACGCATTTATGTAAAGTTATTATTGGAAATAAAAATGTTTATAATAACTATCCGTGTTTTACTTTTTGGGAGGGGGTAAGTATTATACACATTTTAAATTTTTTATTTTTTTCAAATTATGATAAAAATTAAAAAAAATAATGTGTCTATTCAAATTCAAATTAAATCAATTATTATCAAATTATGATAAAAATAAAATTTTTAAAATGTGTATAATACTGTACAAACTTTTAAAACCTCTCTAGTAATTCAGAAAAAAAAAATACAAAAAAACGACTAGTTAAAAAATTATTTTTTATAAAACCATTTTTTATTGAAATAGGCAGAAACAGTATGTTATGATCTAAGTCCATTTTGCGATACATAAAACACAAACTTCCGACCGCGACTTCGCTCGCGTTAAAAACATATTATTCTACCATAAAGATTTATGATATAATGATAAATTCTTGTGCTATAATATTAATAAAAACATCCCGTCACATTTAAAGCCATTTATTGAATCATCCATACAAAACGTAGTACATAATATCAACATTCAATTCCACAAATATTTTTATTTTTTGATAAAATTTGGCTAAAAATCATGTTCCATCTATTTATCATATCTATCTTGAGCTATATACTAGTTATGTACGTCTGTACATACTTTGTGCGGATTGAACAGTTTATAACATAGTTGGGCACACTGAATTGTAAGTACAATAATTGCTTAGAGTAATAATTATAATTATTTAAAGTAATAATTGTAGTCCTCAATAATTATTTTTTGTAAAATGTTAATAGGGTACCTATGACTGGTAATTTGTGACTGATTTCACAAACAAATGCAATGTGATTGGAGACATGCGCTTTGCAAATTTAAAAAAATCATTTCTTTGGTAAAGTTGTTTGTTAGAATGAGTACAATTATGAGTTTAAGTATCCCTCGCTAATAACCAGTCACCTCACCTCATAATACGAGTACTTACAAAAATTAATTATTAAATCTTGCAATAGGGATGTCTCCTGGGTTAAAACAACAAGATTCTAATTAGTCCGTCAGTTAGATTATAGAAAAATATTCGATACGTATTTTTTTATTTGTCCATACGAATAATATTGACAAAGATACAGCACATTCAAATTCAGGAGTAGGGGCTCGTGACGTCAGTCTTTAGTAAAAATTTTACGAAATAATGACGTAGCGCGAACTTTCGCCGCTCTGTAACTTTGTTATTTTAAGTTTTAGAAGCAAAAGAAAAAATACGTATCTACTATTTTCTGGCGTTCTAAAAGATGGACTAATTATTATTTTTTAGTCATCATCCCTATTATATTGAAGAAAAGTTTTTTGCAGTTTAATTTTTTTTTTGTCTTAGTAGGTAAAGTGAAGAACAAAACATTATTACTTTTCATAGTGGCTTATAGTAAATAATTTGCCCAACTAAAACAACGAATGGTTCGCTGACAAACATTTATAGAATATTTCTTTAAAATTCATTGAAACTATTTCCATTTTAATCTTTGGTATATTAATATTGTTTACATCGTTATCGAGCGTGCAGTTTGGTGGCAGAAAAATTGCTTTTTTTAATTACTTTTTATGCGTCTGTGTAAAAATATTTTATATGTTTTGAATACGTATTTTTTTTAAGAAATATAATTATTTTCTTTCTTGTTTTTTCTGTACAAGGTTCAGTTTTCCATCTTCGTCATATTTCAGGAGGATATCATAATAGACATAAATATTATGTAAAAAAAAAATACGATTATACCTGGTAAATACTAAAGTAATACTTGTTTTTTAGTTCTTCATATATGACAGTGTTCCAGAATAAACCTCTTTCAAAGAACAGAATTCCGTATACAGTAGGCAGTGTTGCTAGTCTGAATTCGAAAATGGTCTTCTACAAAGAAAAGAAAAGAAAAAAATCCTACTTATTTCATTAATGATTCGTGTTAGCATAGTTCCTCCTTGAATTTAACGAAGTTGCAAAATTTACCTTTTTAGGACAAGCGTGCAAACATAACTTGTTCAACAAATTGCATGCCCGACAATGACGTTTATCTATTATATTTGAAACAGACTAATCAAAAAATATGATCACACCTATTTTATACAATATTTATTATTATTGACATTGTGTGAGCAACATCTATTATGGTACACGCTTTTTGCTATAAAAACTTATTTCTTATCCACAAACGAATTTCCACTCTTTTACTAGCTATCTTAGGGTTGATTATTCAATAATCAGATAATCTTGATCTAAGAATAAATATGCCGTTATATTTTTTAATCAAAAGCTGTCAAACCTCCATATTTATTCCTCTATTCAATCGGACGATTAAAAAATCGACCCAAAAGGTCATCACTCAATATAACAGCACCACTCCGACATAATTTGCCATTCAAGTCGAGGCTTTAAAACGTGTGCATTAAAGTATTTTTTCAATGACAAGATAAAAAAGTTGAAGGTTCGCGGGCGGCGCGCTTTTAGCTTAACGGCTGGATATTTAGAGGCTCCAGCTGGGCTGTTACCATGTCGGAGTGATGCTGCAGCGATGACCTTTGGCCTTTGACATTGCATTAAAACACATAATACCTAGTTGGCAGTACGACAAAGTACCTATGTACAATGCTGATCAAAATAATTATAGGGGCGTTTGACAGTTGTTCAAACTAATATTACGTTGAGACGGTCGTTCTAAAGACCGACAAGATTGTACCAGTACCGCTTTGTCTCGTGCGATTATCTCTACCGCCTCCCAGCAAGCAGTCCATCCGCTCACCGCGGGTGGACCAATCAGTGACGAGCTGCTGCGCGTTGGCCGCGACTTGCTATGTGAATGTGACGTGAAATGTTGACCACGTAGCGTCAACTCGCTGGCCACGGTCGGGTTGATAAGTGAGTGACCTCTAGTAAAACGAAATGGCGCCACTACTTTTAACTTTCTTAGAAGCAGTGGCGCCACTACTTTTAACTTTCTTAGAAGCAGTGGCGCCGTCTAGTGTTTTACTTTAGTTCTCTTTCCCTTCACGCACGTTTATACAGATCCATGTCGAACTCCAAACACGAATTGTTTAGTATCTGCTTTAGCCGTTTCTAGACGTCTTTTATAATGCGCACAGCAAAGGAGTGGAACTCTCTACCTGCATCTGTATTTCCAAACCCTAATCTTTTCCAAGTTAGAGTGAACAGCCTTCTTTTGGGTAAGCTCATTCCACAGACGACTTTGTCTCCGTCACCTCTGACCTAGACTAGAGTTGAAACAAACCCATCTCAATAAAAAAATATGCCGATTCATTAGAAACCTAATCAACGCCCGTCTATAATGCTTATTGTGATCGCAAAATACCTCAATAATATTGGTGCATTATATTACATCAATTCCAATAATCATATAGACCGAGAACCCAAAGTCGCTAGACTCATGTCACTTTAGCATGCCTGAAATTTTGAAGAAGAATATGTGTATAAGATTTTAATAATTATTCAAGATGCAGTTTTGAATCCTCGTTAAACAGAAAGTTGTCATATATTACATAAATAATCAAAATTACGACACTTGGTCAGTTACTAATAAATTAATAATTGTTTATGTTTAAGAGTATTTTAGAATACTCTTGAACAAACAATGAGATGAATAGAAACATATTTTTCAAGGAACAGAATCGCTCAATATACTGTGGCTACGTTGCGTACGCAGTAGGTAGTATCACGCGATTATATCACTGTGTGCGTGGGCCATAATTACAGCCAGCACTGAAGTTCTAAGCATCTATCCTCACAGCTATGACGTAAGTCCGGTGACTATGGGATCTTGGGTCAATATTATGTAAATAAATGACTATCTATCACAATTATTAATTTAAATGGCCTTGTTCACCTATTTAGTTTTGACACCAATATTTAGATATTCTATCAAATGTTTGGGTTATGACTTATATAAAGATCTGATCCGTGTGAATTTGACGGAGACCAAACTCGATTGGATAGTAGACACCATTAACCAGAATTTCTAAGACACAACTTCTCTAAAAACACTTTATTTCAACCCAGAAAACTCGATTAATTTTCTGTTACCAGTAAATTATTTAATTGATTTGAAATCAATAAATAGTTAGTATATTGCTTTATCTACATTGATTGCGTCCAGGCGCTTGGTTAGTCAATTGATTTGGCAAATAAGTGACGTCACGGGTTAGTATTGCCATACAAAATATTTTGAACTGAGTTTTGGCAGCTCATAAAAAGTATGTCAACTGATTACTTGTGTCAACTACCAAATTTAGTTTGGCTAGTGTATCTGTCTGTACATTTATGAAGCTTTAGTAGGTAGGGTGTAAAAAGACACGTTACAAAGCCATCAAACTAATTAACTTTAAACAAAAATGATTGCTGGGAAAAACTGTTTTTTTTTTCTAATGAGAAAATGGACTGTTTATGATAGCGCTCTATAAACATTGTACTTTTAGGAGCAAGCAACACTGTATTATTTTAGTTATAATATTTAAAACCAGAGTTCGTAAAAAAACATGACCAAAAGTTAAAGACCTAGACTAGATCCAGAACAAAAAATGATCGCATTGATCAAGAAGGGAAGAATATGCAATTTTCGGCGTCGTTTTGTGTCATTTTTTACACCCATAAAAAAATCCTGAAATTCCATTTTAACAATCTTTCAGCTCGTATTGTGCATAATTACATAATAATTCCTCCATTACATTTTAAAACTTAAACATAATCCGGAACACTCTTACCTCGATATGTTAATCATCAATCGCTATCATCAATCAATATTGAGCGATATCATTATTTTGGCAAAGTCTTTCCCCGTACCAGGGAACCATGAACTGACAGCAGCTTATAACAATGAGAACACTGTGAAAACTTTAGGCAACCTCTGTCATCGTTGATCCCGTTCTTTTCCCCTTCGGTTAAGCACCAATAAAGGTCCATCAAGGTCTTCGTCAATTTGTTCCTGGGCCTTTCCTTTTGTTTCGGGTATAATGAAAAATATGTACAAGGAGCCCAGGAACGTGATGGAGGCGCATATGTAGTAGGTGCCATGGAGGCCTACGGATACGGCTATAGTGCCGTAGTATCGGAGGATAAAGAAGCTGCTGAACCACATCCAGGATATTAGGAGGCTGGATGCGAGGCTTCTTACCTGTAGAAATGAACATGCAGTGTTAAAAATCTTTCAAAGTAGGTAACTTCTTTGGTTCCGAACTCTTGAAAAAGTTATACTTACATTGATGGTAAACAATTCAGATATAAGTACATAAGGCACGGATCCCAATCCAATATTGTACAAAAACAGCACCACTGACATTAAAGCCACTGGAGCCCATAGATTCTCTTCTGCTAAAGCAACATCCTCTACATTCGTAATATTCTGGACTTTCCATTCTCCTGGAACACTACTATTTTCCAGATTCATTCTGTATCTGGAAATGTCATTGGTATAATTCTTCCATTCTGGATTTGTATTTATGCTTGTGAAGTTGTCAGTCAGTTGTAGACTCTTTTCTTTGAGGCTGTGAGTACGTTTGTAAGGCCACAAGCGGGGAGAGTACCAGGCATGCATACGTAGATTGGGGTCGCAGTACGCCCCTAGGATTGCGAGGCAACAAGTAATGCCTGAACAGGACCAGAGAAGGAGCATCTGCAAGAACGTAAAAAATGGTCATATAGTTTTTACGTCTCATATGTCGTAGTCTTTTTGACAGGGTTGAGGACAAAAGGCCTTACCTTTCTACCGAGCTTATCCACAGAAATGGTAGCGACTGCGGCTCCAAGGACCAAGGCTGTGCCACACAGTATGGAACCCGCTTCTGAAGGCTCGAATAGTGGACGAGGAGCAGTTCTGAAAAATGTGTGAAAGATAAATATTAAGGTTTGGAAGACTACTACATAGTATGTACTACATATGTTTTTAAAGAATAAACCGTAAAAATAATTAAATCAATAAATACATAAAATAGCGTCAATTTTTTTTTCACCAAAGATATTATATGGTCAAAATACTGGCACCAAGCTAGAATATGAATAGAACTACTTGAAATTAGAACTACTTAAAACTACTAGAATTACTTGAAAAAAGTCGAACTTAATATCTACGAATTATAACCAGTCTGTCTGGTTTCAGTTATTTGACTCTCGATCACTTTGCCAAACTTACTTACCCATTATACATAGTATAGTTATAAACCGTAAGGTTCAAATGCGGCACACTGTGAGTAGAGTGTCGCAGCACGGCCGCTGCGAAGCTGTTGACTGCGCCGGCGCCGCTGCCGGCAGCAGCACTCAGCACTACCAGGCAGGAGAATAACGCGCGACGGGAGCGCCGGTGGCGAACTGAAACACCCAGAAAAAAATACCTACTAACCAAACTGAAAGCCTAGTATTAAAAACGGTATCTCGTATATCGCTGATAATATAAAAGACAAAATAGTTATTTTTGTATGAACGCGCTAATTTCAGAAACTACTGCTTCGATTCTTCGGGGTGCTATTTAATTATCAAAAAAATTGGAATCTATAATAATATACACGCGTACGAAACCGCAGGCAACAGCTATAAAAAAGAATTAAAAATTACAAAGAAAAATTGCTTTAAAATAACACCCAGTAATCGCCATAAAATATTCAAGTCAACTTACACAGCTCCTTGCAAGCTGATTGCTCCCTCTTCTTCTCTGAGCTAGAGTCCAGGCCACTGCTCCTCTTCAACATCGGCTGGAAGGTGTCCGAGTCTTGCCGCCGGATGGGTTCCCGCCTCCCGTAACAGTCTGAGGTCCTGATCTTCACTTCTTGCTGCTCTATCACGTCTGTCAGGTCTTCGCGGAAATCAGAGCCATCGAACCAGCAGATTATTTTTGCTGCATCCTGAAGAGATAAAGGAATTGGTTATGAGCAAGGTCTATCTTTATTTTTGCCTGAAATCTGCTCCTGATTATACTTAGGTTGTAGATAAGCCGATTTTTATGATTGTTAAGAAAAAATCATTTGTAAACACAAAAAGGATGCTAAAAAAATTTCCATAGAAGAAGAAGTACCTGAATCCTCCCAACGCTGATGAGGAATGAAGGTGTCTCTGGTAACCAGATGAGTGACACCAGGAGCACAGAAGGCGCGACAGCCATGGATAACGACAGCGCATGTGCTGATAGAACACCGCCAGCAGCGTACGCGAACAAAATTCCGCAACTGGAACATACATAAGACAAGATAAGGCCTATCTCAAATTCGCTTTTTGTAACGTATTGCTTTTGTATGTTTTTTAGAGCGATGTACTTACAAAAAGATTATAAAGAGAAATGATTTGTATATTTGCTTGTTTCACTTATGTGAATCGACACCATCAGCGAATAACATAGGCTACATATTATATTCATTTAGAAATCTATAAGAAATATACGCAGACAACGTTCGGGGCAAAGACTAGTAAAAAATAAATTAGATAAGCTAATATGTAAGTGGTTACCTGCAAGCTAATGCAGGCATCGCAGCCAAGCCCCTGGTTCTGGGAGCTATTTCTGCGCAGTACAGTGGTGCCAACGACAATGCTCCTGCACCTCCTGCCCCTGCTGCTACCCTGGCCGCCCACACTCCTCGAGGACCACACCATGCCGCTAGTGACCAGCTTATCTGGAACAGTGTTAACATTACATGAGCTTTTGAATAAGGATCCCGACTTTAAAGGTATTTGTTTCTTTTACTTAAGATGCATCCATTTGTTCTCTCTTTTTTTAGTTAACAGAAAAAGTGAGACGTCGATTGAGTACTTAGTAATATAGAAAACGCCACCATAAATATGTAACTCAAAATAACACACAGAGGTATTTTCAATTTTTCGAAATAGGCTGAAGGTTACTTCAGTTCTTACCAATACCTATAGATAATAGATATAAGTAATATCAGAACTCACAATAAAACTAATACAGATACAAAAAGCTCCAGCTTTGCGCCCTCTAGCGTCAGCTAGCACTGCAAAGAACGGCGCCGCTGGCAACGCAACTAGGCAGGGCAGCGCTGCTAACCAGGCACCTCCTGTTAGTGCCTCGCTCCCTAGTACCCCCGACACCCAGCCGGTGCTGCAGCCGTGGGTGAAACAGGAAAGGTTATCTGGAAAAACAATAAATGTTTGTTTTCTTCTTTGCGAATTCCAGAAGGTAAATTCTATGTTTTTCTTTTCTGAATAAAAACTTTGTCCTGCCTACTAGGAATTTCTCATGTATCGTAGGTGCGTTTAAATTCACATACACAAACAACCAGACCTGAAACAACTACTTGTAGACCATACAAATATTTTTTTTAGGCGGGAATCGAACTTGCGACACGCTTTGCAGTGCGCCATCCATATCGACAAAATTAATTAAAAGATGAAAAAGATAATAAAAAGAAAAAACTGAATACGATTTTAGGTTGTTTTTACGGAACGAATCATTCCAAAGTCATAGAGAATGTTATTTATTACCGGCTTTGCCCGACAGAGATTTTAAATTCATTATACAAAATAGTCTGATCAAAGGGAATGCCTCACTTTATTTATCTCTATTAGGCTCTCATGAAATCACAGAGACCAAATGCAAAGGAAAACATTCATTCTATCAACAAAAACCCAAAGTATTTCAAACGATCTACTTTGAATTGCAAAATTAAATTGAAATTCAGTAACGGATGGACTAGGAAAGCAAGAGTGCAAAAAGCATTGTTTATATTATCATACGGAAACATTTAGAAATTCGGAACTGTCGTTGCGGATGTAGATTGTCTGCTTTTGTACGTTTTTGTTTGTATTGTCTGAATATTACTGACCTTGGTTAGATGCAACACAAAAAGCGAGACCAGGGTCTCTTTATGTGTCGTTTATTATATTTCATGACTATAATTGATTTAGGTGCAGCTTTGTAAGTTAAAAATCGGTTCATCCGTTTATGCATTACGGTGCCACAGACAGATAAACAGACACATATAAAAGGGTTATAAATATCAATTTTATGTGCATAAATAAAGCACTATTGGATCACCTTCAGCCTGCGACATAAACTACATAGGTGGTATGATATCACCACTGCAGACAATACTGACGTTGTCCTAGCCAAAAGTTTGCTTGAAGCCACTTACCGGTTCTAATTGTGAATCTAAACCACTCAGGGATCCACTCAAACATAAACTCAATCTGCCTAGCTTTTTCCCAACTTTGTTGTGTCGGCTTCCAGTCTAAACGGATGCAGTTGAATACCAGTATTTCACATGGAGCGACTGCCTATCTGACCTCCACAACCCAGTAGCTAGGTAATACGATACGTCTTGGTAAAACTGGTTGTCAGTCTAGCATAATTGGAAAAAAGCTAGGCAGATGATGATTTTTAAGGCCAGTCCAATTCAGCAGTCATCATCTTCATCATATCAGCCTATGGCCGTCCACTGCTGAACGTAGGCCTCCCCCAAAGAGTGTCAACCATCCCGGTTTTGGGCAGCCAGCATGCATCCGCTGCCCGCCACCTTCTTTAAATCGTCGTTCCACCGTGCAGCAGGGCGTCCCACACTACGTTTGCCTAAACAGCAGTGGTTCTAAACAATTTTTATTTACAATATAATATTTTATTCGTTTTCTTTAGTGCTTTCGTATGGTTTTCAAGTCACGATCCGCATTATGTAAAGATAGCTACGAGTATATAATGCTACTTCCGATTACCGATTTGGCCACATGACGGTGACGTGCGGCGTTTTACAAGTAGCTGTCGTAAATATGTATAGATATTTATCACAAATAAATCTAAAGAGCCGATTATCGTGATTCCTTTGACAAAAAATCACGTAGTGTCGTTGAACCCGAATATTTTTGGTTTTTGACGTTTCTTTTATTTTAATACTAAGTTCTGTCCGCTACTTCGTTCTCGTGGAAGTTAAGTATATCATATAATAGAATACACCTAACCTATTGTATTCGTTAATAGAGTAGATTTCTATCAATTAAAGAAATTTTGAAATCAGTCCAGTATTTGTAGAGGACACCTCTTACAAATAAAAAATAAAAGCTACGTTCAACTTTCTGACCGACTCCTTGACAATTCAAAATTGCGTGGAAATGGTCTAATTGAAATAAATGCTTTGACTTTGATTTTGTAAAATAATCTTTACCTCTTTAAACATTAGTATGAGATTTAAGTTTCTTTACGATAGTATAACTTGGCGTGATAGGAAAATAATGTGTGTTTTATATTGTTCGTTGTTACAAACTACAGAAACAGTTTAAGCTAAAAGTAACAATGTAAGAATGGAGGGCGCTCTTTTATAGCGTCTTACAAAATCTAGTATTTACTAGCTTTTGTGGCTTTGTCTGTGTGGAAGTCAAAGTCAAATTCGTTCTTAGATCACGTCTCTTATAGACTACCTACTTGTTAAAATTCACCTTCTTAGACCAATCATGGATGGGTGATTATCTTTACCCGCCCATACTCATAACAAACATATCAACAGACAGCGCTGCAATTAGTACGAAGTTTTGAAGAAGATGACCTTGACAGATTCCCCATAAGAATATTATTATGTGCAATTTTAGATAATATCTCAAAGCCGTAGCTATATTGCAATATAGCTACGGCGTAGCACATGCGAGTACTTTACGGCTACATCAGCTACAAAGTCGTAGCAAAGTACCAATCCACCGCGCGTCGAACCAATCATGCGAACTTTGTAGTACATCGGACTTCGGGCGTGTTTAGCATTTTATTTTGTTTCAAAGTCAGGGGCAACTCTATTTTCTTCAAATTGACTTTCAAGTTGCTGGTTCCAAAACGTAGGTAGGTCTCTATGGAGAAGAACGGGAGTAACAAACTCCAAGGACTCTCAAACCTAAACCACTGAACTGATCATCCAGAAATTTTGCATATACGTTGTCTAGGTGTACAGAAATGGACAAAGGGTACCTTTCATCCCGAAAAAGCGTACTGTTTCTGAGGGAAATCACTATAAGGTTCTTATGATGTTAGATGGCGCCACTTGTCAAAAATAAGAGTAATTTCCCAGCAATAACTTTAGCTCAATGTTACTAAGTTTGATGTGCAGGAAGGGGGTAACAAGGCACATCGTATATCCATACGATGTGTCTTGTACACCCCGTAGGTACCGCTTTCGTGTCAACATCGGCAAATATCTAATTTATGGAAATTGAAAAAGCGGTGGAGGCGTATTTAGATTACAAACAAGTATCAACATTATTAAGGTTAAGTAAACTCACGAAGTAATTAAAAGGACTGTAACTTGACATTTGTCGGTAAGTAAGTATTATAATTAACTCCGTTTTCGCGTGCTGTTGAGTTTACGAAAACTTTGTTATTAAAGAAGCAATAATGTTACGAACATCCATAAATATCTCACTCTAAGCGTTTATTTCCCCTTTTTCACTTTCCCTAATAAGTATAAATTAACTAGCGTCGAAGTTGATAATTATATTATTTCGCGTGAACATTTTTCCGGGGCAATAGTGGCCTGTGTACTATTTCTGATTATAATCTATCACTGTGCGAAATAACATTCAGATCCGTTCAGCCATTCTACTGTGATTGAGTAACAAATATTCATTCAAACTTTCAAAGTTCGTTTATCCGGCAGATAAGGCATTCAAAAGCCATTTTTCAACAGTCATATTACATTAATCTGAAAAATAAACATGGCGGGTGACATATTTTCGATACAAAAGCTTTCAAACCGTCATAAGTATTTATTATTAACAGATAAAAGTTATCTCGCTCCTGAAAAATCAGCCCTAAATGTAATTATTGTTTGTTTATCTTGTAGATAAAGCTTGTGGCATTAAAAAAACTCAGAGAAAATATTGGCATATATGGCCAATTCAGCTATGTTGGGGTCGGCTTCAAGCATATCAGACTGCAGCTGAATACCAGTATTTTACATGGAGTGACTGCTTATCTGACTTTCACAATCCAATTACTGGGTAACACGATACCCCTTGGTAAGATTGGTTGTCAGACTTCGGGCGTCTAACTATCGGTAACGACTGTCAAGGATTTAAGAATGACAGCCGAGGCCAACAGTTTTACGTTCTTTCTGAAGCACGGCGGTATCACACCACCAAGAGAAATATCTAATGGATTAACCCAATAACTATTTGCCCGACTTGTAAATCGAACCCAGGAGCCCATGCTTAACAGTCGTGCCAGTGAGCTAATACATGACAGATATTTAAAAAAATCAGAAAAAATCCAGCCACTTACAAACAGCTGCAGACACCACTCTTCGCACGGAACCCCGCCATCGTTTGGACGCACTTCTCTCTATGCGGTTCCTGCAACGAAACACAGATTACACTCATTCGTATGCTAACTACTTCTGGCTTTTATGTTAGCCTGGTAGCAGGAAGTCGGTTTGCCAGAGAAAATATTATTTATGACACCAAGTTCAAAGGGAACTAGTGTAATTACTATGATAAATAGTAACATTATTTCTGTTCTTTTCATAGTAGCCTGTGATACCAGAGTCGCTAGATCTACATCATCTTTGCATGGCTTTAATTTTAAGAAAATGTAGTTAGGAAGGTATGCGTGCCTACTTGCTAAATTAAATTCTGTGCAAAGGTATACCATACTCACAATACGTTCAAGAGTAACGGCTGATACTTTATACATTTATTTTTTAATATTTTTTTTAGGTGGTAATAATCATCAAATGACTCCTTTTGCCCTGGGTGGGGCGGAAGGGACTGTCAGACTTTTACTGACTAAAAAGCCACCCTGTTCCTTCTGTTGTCCTTTACGTTCCGGGGCCACGTTATCCTGTTAAGACGTCCCGCAACCCCGGCAGGCGTTGGCCCCGTTGGGGGCCCCGATATTTTATACATTAGGTATGTGTTTCAGGATATTGTTTTAAACCAACATATAGATTTATTTGTCAGACACTTTTTAAGGTCCTAACCTCAGGACGCGGATGATGCGTCAAGCGAATACCGGGCTTCCAACACATGGTAGCAGAACTTTGGGGTTTTAGTCGGTAATAGTCCGACTTGACCCACCGATCTCCCTAGACGGAGGGTAGCCATGAGCCCTACGAATAGAAAAGGTCGTTACCATAACCAAAAAAAAAAGCTTTAAACCGTCTGTCAATAACGAGGATTGGTAGTACCCTTGGCATACCTTTTTAGCTAAAAATTTCAGCCATTCTAAAATGACGTAGTTCTGAAGACTATGGGATCTTGAATCATAAAGTTATCTTTATTCAGGTGTTCATGTTTAATAATACGGAGGACAACAGAAAGGACTATTTATTCATAGTATAAATTAAAGTAAATATGAAGATTACGAGCATCCCTTAAGGCAACACAATATTATCCTCACTTCCACACTAATTTTATAAACAAGCTTTTTCTCGCAACTTCGCCTGCGCTAATTTTCTTACTGATTCCTTTTTTATTATTGAGTTTTTAACACTAAGGTATAACCTAGCTTCCATTTAGATTCCGTAATTTTTAGAATCAGAGCAGTACATCCGAAGATTTTTGCGATCAAAAAACACAGATTACCTACTTCTAGTAGACTTAGATGTATGAACGTAGACGAGGCGAAAGAAATATGTAAGGATCGTAGCAGGTGGCGTTCTGTGGTAGAAACCACACCGCCTTTTTCCCATGGGGGTAGTTCTGCCTACCCCCATGGGAAAAAGGCGGGAGTTTATGTATATAGTAGACTTGTAATTACTTACAAAAGTGCTCGATTTAAAACTTTACGTTTATCAGTACAGCTGTGAAGATAACCATTTCTGAAGTTCTAAGAATGCGCAAATCTTCTCAAGGAAATTAGTACCACGGTCATTAGCCTTTCATTTTAAAACGGACGTCCATTTTCTACGTGAGTCTGCGAATTTGTTCCGAGAAAGGTTTTTGAGAGATATACGTGGCACTAGCTCTTACTCCTTCTAATTTTATGAGAAGTTGATGGGAAGAATGCCACTCGCAGTAATAGCTATACAATATAATAAAACTGAAGAGACTTTTTGTTTGTTAGTTCAAGGCTAATCTCAGGAACTACCTACCAGTCGGATTCGAAAAATATTTATGTATATGATAGCCAGATTCATTAGGAATAGTATTAGGCTATATAACATCACGCTACCACTCACAAGAGCGGAGCAGTAACTAAAAATGTACAAATGTACTTAAATGTACTTATGTTCTTTGTGGTTCGGTCATGTTGAGAGGATGAGTGAAAGACGATTGACAAAAGGCATTTATATGGCAGAGGTGAGTGGCAACGCCGGGAGGGGTCGCCCTAGGAAGACCTTATTGGTGAGGTCCTTCAGAAAGGTCAGGTGCGGAGTACTCGTAACCGGCGTGCTTGTATGACGAGATGTATGAACGTAGATGAGGCGAAAGAAGTATGTAAGGATCGTAGCAGGTGGCGTTCTATAGTTTCTGCCTACCCCCATGGGAAAAAGGCGTGAGTTTATGTATGTATGTTATGTATGTAGGTACTTAAAAAAAAAAACATTATTGTGTACCTCACAGCTGCGCCAAACAAGCTATAAATGAAAACCCGTGCCTGACGCTGGTTTTCAACTGGACCTTGGCATGTAACGTAATACGGATGTAAACCATCTTAATTACATGTACAAGTCATTTTGACCATAATACACGAGATCTCCATCAAATTGTCAAGTTGTTACCTATATGATACGTTGAAGGCGATCCCTGTTCATTGTGTGCAGAACCATTAGCGCATAAGTGGCCTCACTCCGGTGTTAGCTGCGGCGGCCATTTTGTCTCTAGTTTATCACTGGCCACTCCGAGCTTCCAGTGTGCTAATAACTTTTAGTTCTGTTAAGGTGTGGTTTCTATGAGGACGTTTTTAATATTTTTTTATTCTGTGTCGTGAGTGCGTACCGGTCAAATTACAGGAACAATTATTAAGGTAAAGGGGGCAAACTTTGCTGCCTTTGTGCCGGCCCTTTTAACCTTTCCAGCACATGTACTGAATCCATGGTAAAAGTCTGTGTCGCTATGTCCCTCCGACCGTGTGTGCTAAGCATGCAACCACCTCAAACGCCGCCACGAAGCTAGAAGAGGCGCTGTGGCAAACACCGACGACGGCCGTGTGCTGCAAGTCCATATAAAATGTATGAAAATTACAAGAAATACGTCGGTGACGGTGTTTTATGGTTTTGGTAGGTGGCCAGTATGCGGCCAGGCTAAGGATTCTTCTCATACTGAGAAGGCACAAAAATAAATAACCACGCTTGCTCAAGGTGGATTGGTGATTTTAGACTAAATTTATTACTACTTACTGAATTGTTACTACTTTTACATATAATCATGTTTGTATGAAATAAAAATGTATTTAAGAAGTCGTGGATTCCTCACGATGTAAGTGACGTTCAAGACAAACATAGAAAGAACATATAAATTGAAATGTCTCATTGGTACTTTCTCGCGACCGTACCCGTAACGCCATGCATAAGAGGTCATTAGGACATTTACAAAAAACTATTGGAAAACCACAATCTAAGTTTTCTATCACGTATAAAGAATTTTTCTATTTGTCTTCAATGGAACCGCCCCCAAGTCTTGAGAGAAGAAGCGTTCGGGGGGTGACCTGACCTTGAAACTTTATTACCAATCCCGACTCTTAACTAATCTTGGATGAAACTTTTTCCGTATCGTCGGAACGAATTGATCGAGTCGCGACGCGACGGGTCAGTGGAGGAGGGGGGGGGGAGGGGAACGGGACGATGTTCGACTTCTATAAAAAAAGTACAAGAATTTTATCTTATTTTGTAGGATGACCATCAAGTAGCGAAGGTTAATTTTCGTTAGAGAACACTTCATTTTACTAGTACTACTTCTTATATGCCTTTGTCTTTTGTCATGATTTCAGCCATGCTTTAATGACGTCGGTCTATTATTATTATAGTATTATGTACAATATAAATACAGACTAAATAATAAAATGGCAATAGACTCGTCCCCTATTACATGGGACTAAAATAATAACTGGCTAAATGTGGGTGTACTAATGGTATGGGTACACCTCTGCCTAACCCTTCTGGGATTACAGGCGTGATGTTATGTATGTATGTAAATAATAAAAAAAAACAACCGGAATAAAAGAAAAGGAAACTAAATGGCATCAATCCTCATCGCCATCGACTGGCCGCATTGCCACGTTGGATGGCAATGCTTAACCTCTGGCCAGCACTTGGTCAGAATATTATAACTATTAAAGATACATAAAAATCGTTGAAAAAGAAGAGACCTATTTCATATTGTTCATTATAGTCTTTTTATTTCGAGGTTTAAGATTATCCTCTTAAGATTCGGGGATTATATAGTAAACCGTTCATTCGTGAATTGTATTACGCATGGCCGCTTTTCATGTTTTTGGTTTGCGGTACGAAACCACACTGAGAGCTAAGCTATGAGCTTAGTTATAATTACGTAGAATATAACATATTCAATTATCCCGTCTTATGTATAACGTGTGGTCGTGGTATGTCTTATTCTATTGTAACTTGTTTTATTACCACAGACAAAGTCACGGGTAAAAGCTAGTATATCTATATTAATAATTATGAAGAGGTAAATTTTTTTTTTGTTTAAAGGATGTAATCTCTAAAATTACTAATCTGCTGTTTCTGTCATGAATTTAATCTTATTCAAGGCAAATATTCACACATTTTCTTAAAAATATCACACTTTAAGTATGCTTAGCGCCTGTCATGTGAACGCAAGCTTTTCGAATTTGATTTTAATTGAAATTAAAATACATTCAGTAGGTACAGTCGACCAAGATATTTGGTCCACAGACTGCTGACTTGCAACTACTTTTAAACAATGTTTCAAGTGTGTTTTTATTTTAAATCACTCTAAATAGGTTTTAACATTATAAGACACCACAAGCTTAAAAAGCCACCACAAAATAACAATGAATGGCAATGTAGTAGAAAGATAATAAAAAGAGAGATTAAAAAAAGAATATATAATAAAAAAAAAATAAGGTGGAATTTAGGAAAACGTTGGCAGAGATAGATTGGAATCTCGGCATAAATACATTTATAAGAAAATTTAATGAAGTACATGATAATTCTTTTAAAAAAAAGGAAATTTTAATTGATCTCAATAAGTCTGGTAAAAGTTATTGGTTTAGCAAAGGAGTGAAAGTATCCAGCAAAGTCAAGCGCATTTTGTGCCTTATTGATAAAAAGAGATGTGATAAATCAATTTTAAAATATCGCGAAAACTACTTAAGGATATTTAGAAAGGTAGTAAGATGTGCAAAAAAGCTCGACACTAGGAAAAAGATTGATCAGGCACCTCAATCTAGTAAAGCCATGTGGAAGATAGTGAATAGTAGACGTAATTCTAATAAAAAACAAAGCACTGATATTGTAATACTTAAACAAGATAATAAGATATATGACAGCCCTGTAGACGTAGCCAACATTTTATCTGACCAATTTGACAACAAAATTACATTAAAGTCTTCTGATCATAGCTTAGCTAACAAATACTTAACCGACAATATGGCTAGAGTAGACGATAACATGTTGTTTGATCAAGTAACCCCGGTAGAAATCTTCAAAATGGTTAATAATATGTGCAATAAAAATTCTCACGGTCAAGACGAAATACCCATAAGTATCATCAAGGATAACATTGACATATTAGCTGAGCCAATAGCTGACTTTTTAAACAAATGTATTGAGCAATGTGTTTTCCCTGAGCAATATAAAATTGCTCGTGTTTTGCCCATATTCAAAAAAGGCTCCACATTAGATGCGAAAAACTATAGACCCATTTCCCTATTACCGGTATTCTCTAAAATATTTGAAAAGGTAATGAAAGATAGGCTTGTCAAACATTTGATTAAACACAATATCATTAGCTATCAACAGTTCGGGTATCAAAGAAGCATAGGAACCATTGATGCAATAGACTCACTAGTGGATGATGTGGTTAGCAAACTGAATAATAGAGAAAAAGTGGCAGGACTATTCTTAGATCTTAGCTCTGCCTTCGATACTGTTGAACATAAAATCCTTTTAGACAAACTAGAACACTATGGGATAAGAGATAACGTCTTAAAGCTTTTCAGTTCTTATTTACAGAATAGATCACAGTATGTCGAAATTAAGTCAGTTGAAAGCGGACATGAAAAAATTAACAAATCTAAGCTTGTTAGAGTACAAAAGGGAGTTCCACAGGGCTCAGTCTTGGGTCCAATATTTTTTATAATATTTCTTAACGACTTAGCTAAATATATGTATAAGATAGTACCAGACATCAAAATGGTTATTTTTGCTGATGACACAAGTGCTGTTATGAACGATATCTCTATAAGGGACTTAGAAAACAAAGTGAATCATGCACTGTCTGCTTTTGAACATTGGTTTTCCACTAACAATTTAAAACTCAATGTGGAGAAAACTAAATGTATGCTATTCAAATCAACTGTGAGGAATAATGATAGTATTGAAATAGCTTCATTAGGGAATAAAGTGGAAATTGTGCAAAATTTAAAATTTTTAGGAATACAAATTGATGAGCTCTTGTGCTGGAAACAAGAACTGGAAGCAATCACAAATACTCTGAGCAGTGCATGCTATGCCTTAAGAAGTTTAAGGGACGAACTAACCATTGCTCAGTTACGAAATGTTTATTTTGCCTTAGTTGAGTCCAAGCTGAGGTACAGTATTAAACTATGGGGGAACAGTTATAAATACAATATAAATGCAGCCTTTGTTATGCAAAAAAGGGCCCTCAGAACTATTCTTCGCATGGAGCAAACTGAATCTTGTAGAGAGCATTTTGTGAAATTAAAGATTTTACCTGTACCTTGTCTTTATATTTTGGTCCTACTAAGTAGTTTTCTAAAAAACCTAGAGAAATACGAGACAAAGGAAGAAAGGGTAACTAGGGTGGAAACGCGCAGGAAAGATTTGCCTAATTATTTGCAGCCAAAATTAAATGTTGTCAAACATAGCTCTAAAGTACAGTCTGTACAAATTTTCAATAAATTGCCATTAGAATTAAAAATGATTAATAATCCAAGAATATTTAAATTCAAATTAAACTCATTTCTATTGACGAAGTGCTACTATAGTATAGAAGAGTTTTTTAGGGACAAAAATAATGCCACAGTGTAACTTGTTTATCGTTTAAGTCTTATTCTTGACATGTTATTATTATTATTTTTGTTTTTTTTTTTTTTTTTTTTTTATTGAGTTGAATTCTTGTTTTATTTTTGACTTTTTATCCATATTATTTGTAAATTTTTGTTGATTATTATTATTATTCCGTGTATTAATAATTTGTAATTAATTGTTACTTTTATTGATTATTATTATTGTATTAATCCTGTATTCGACACAAATGTATTTTTGTTCAGAATAAATAAATTGAATTGAAATTGAAATTGATAATCATCGTTATCTGTAAACCAAATACTTTGTCCAACTGTACCTTTAATAATACCGTAGCCATATCTTTAATAAAACTTTTACTACTACGTTTAACACGTTTTTCTTCCCACCCGCTCGTTTAAAATGTAAAAAAGCATTTCAGTAGCCATCTCACTCAGTGTTCATGATCAGACAATCTCTTTGCACTGGAGTGATCGTTGAAATCACTTCTTAATTTTTTTACATTTTTTATATCACAAGCGCTTTTCTTCATTCGTGGCTGGGGTAAAAGGTAAGGGGAGGCGCTTCTACAAAGTCACTTCGCATGGTCGACCACGCGTGTAATTATATTCTTGAATTCCTGCAGAAATGTTGATAAGCGGTGACTGCTAGAGTTTTATATAGATAGGGCGTATTATAGACCCTTCAGGGATTACAGGCGTGAAAATGACCTGTATTACAGTAGTCTCAATGAATGCTTAACAATAAACGCCTTCCGTATCTTGGACAAACATAATTTCTCAATATTGACCTCAAAAAGGTAATATTAGTAGTATTAAAGTACCCCTAATTTTATTGTTTGACGCTCGTACAATAACTTGCACCTACCATGTGATCTCTTCACCACCTTTGGTTGACTGTTAGAGAATGCCTAAGGCATTAAGTTCGGCTCTGTACTTTTGTTGCATAAAGTTTAAATAAATAAATTACTGTCCCACTGCAGGGCAAACGGCTCTCATACAGAGAAGGAAGGCACGAGCATTGATCACCACGCTTGCTCAAGGCCGATTGGCGAATCCAGACCTATATCAATTAGAAGTTCTTGTTTCCTCACAATGTTTTCCTTCATTTATGTCTAAGGTAAACTTAGAAAGTATCATAAATATGAATTGAAAAAGTCACAAGCTTGCTCGGATTTAAACCCACAACCTCAAGGAGGTGAGGAGTAAGGCTAAGAAAATTTTACAATTTTAATAATAAAACCGTTAACATTTTCATTTTTGTATTTATTGATTACTAGCTTTTACCCGCGGCTTCGCCCGCGTTTGTTCAGAATTTGACAATCAATTCAGGCTGTACTCGGCTTGTTGTTCGGCCAGATCCAGAATTATTAAATACCTACAGACCAACAGACTGTGACTCATAAAAGTCCGTCGGCGTTCAGTTTGCATTTCTGCAAGAGAGGTCCTTCTCACCTGCGACTATTTTAGAGTTTCTGTCGCTTTAATGGCTGAGCTTGTTCTCTGAGACGAAGTTGTGTTTGATTGAAAAGGCGTCTCAGTTGCTCTTACAGCTCTCTGGCTTTCGGCTTGTTCCTCCAAAAGCAATTGCGTTTAAAAGGGCGTTTCAGTCACTCTCTGAGTAGCTTGGAGGGCGAACGGCTTGGCTCTCTAGTCTTTCCTGGCTTTAAGAAAATGTCTCATCAGCTCTCAAATTTACTTGTCGCTCCGGTTGTGCTTGCCTTCTTAATGCGGCATGAACGGAAGATTCCGAGGATTGAGCAGTAATTTTTGCTCGGGCTCGCAATGAGCTTTTGGTTGTGTGTTGGTCCTGCGAGATATTCTAAAATTGAAAAACGTAACCTACCTACCCTCATTAAAACACACCGGAAATACCTCTAACGAAAAAATAAACAGTACTAAGGGACAAACTTAACGTTGCCGTTGAAAACCTGTTGTCTACATACATCGACATAGGTCACGGTTAGTTTAGCAACTAACCTCTTCCTTCAGTCAATCATCGACTACACGCATTAAACAAAGCAATTTTACTGTTAAGACAGTTCTGCGCTGTGATCTTATGAGGAGTTTCCTTTCCATATCTCCGAAGTTCATCATCAGATCATGACAGTATTTATTTGGGACCAATTCGAAAAAATAAACAAAAAAAGAATCATCCAAATCAATTTACAATTAGCGGAGTAATCGCAGAGTATGCTTCATTGACAGAGCGTAGTTATAAGTTCACCTTTATTCTTCCATGCATCCTCTATGAATGCGTTTACACCTGTCAGTGTCAGTGATGACAGTGACAGTTACGCAGTTTTTCTGTATCCCTGACAACGTATATAAAGTGGGTCACAGACAAACGCGAAATGTTGTGGCGGCCGCGTCAATTGCAAATTTTAACAACCGGCCGCGTGTACTGCTTTGTAAAATGACGCCAAAAATGGAAATTGTAATAGAAGTAGTTGAATTTAAATAATAATTTAAATTTAACTCACACTTCTCTATTCCTAAGAGTAATATGCGATGCTAATGATAATATAGGTAGAGATTAACTACTATACCTTGACGCTTCCCTCCATATTACCATTTCAATGTGTGTAGTCACATTCGTATGAAAGACTTTGTGAGTAATCATCTTCAGTAGCGTAGCAGGCTAGGATATTTTTTTATCAACTAATCATAAATAGCCGACCGCGCAAGACGACGTACCTCTCATTTTCATAGAGAATTTCAGTGCAGCGCCATACTAATAATAATGAGTAATTTTTGACGCCGCTAGTCGGACAACAAATCGCTGATTTGTTTTTGTCTCGAGAGCCGTCTCAATACGCACACATGCGTTGTGAGTATTTTTAATACTATTAAAAACACTTTCAAACGTTTTGAATTGTGGAAGGGCGCGTCATGTTACTGTAGTTTATCTCTACCTCACACCTCAAGTGTTTAAATAAACGGTTTTCCTACCTTTTTTCTTATCTTCTGAGAGGACTAATGAGTCATGAGAGTAATAAGACAATGTTACGGTTAGCCATATTGACTGACGTCCGATTGCGACGTCCGATTGTCTGATTGTAGCACAATCACCACGCTAATGACACTTCCTGCCACCACTGTGACCGCGGTGGTGTGTTTTTGGAGCGTTTGGAGCCGCGGCCTGCGGTTTGCCGTAACCGCAAGTCCGTCCGTCTGGAAGCCACTTTATGCAAAATGTCAGGATACTCTTGAGCGGTTTTGGGCATGAAAAATTATTAAGCAAACAACTTTCGTACTCCTAGGTTGTTTACTTGAAACTGGTCTATCGACAGTCTAGACTCATAATGCTTATACATGCTTAAACTTAAAATTTAATCATGATCCGATAGACACGTGGCGCCATCTACTGTCATAAGGACGTTATTGTGACTTCCCTCGGGAACAGTACTTTTTTTCGGGATTAAAGGTACCCTATGTTCGTCCCTGTACACCTGGCAACGTATATGCAAAATTTCAGGATGATCGGTTCAGTGGTTTAGGCGTAAAATGGTAGCAAACAAACAAACAAACTTACTTTCGCATTTATAATATTAGTTAGGATTTTTCATTTAATCCGGATTCCCCAGATGCAAAAAGTGTTCGGGTTGTTTTTTAAAAACCCCCAGACGACCTCCATATGCCCTCTATACTGCAAAAACACGGGTAGTGCCGGACGGATAGAGCAGTTCCAACTAAAACTAAGTAACGTCACAAAAAGTTTCAAAGTCCTAAAAACTTTTTTAATACCAGAATCGACCTAAATATTTCAGACCACGTTTCCATAATTTTCACCCAAAATCCAGGCCTAAATTCAGCTAAAAAACTTTGATATAGGTTTTACTTCGGAGCTATCGTGTCTGGATCGAAACGGAGTCTAAAATAGACTTTAGGTCAGAGCTAAGTTTACTGCAGGCGGGGTGCAACACTAGTGGTGGGGTCGAATGTATAAATAGGGTGAAGTTTATAGGGTTACATAATTATTTCTGAATTAAATGTTATGGGATTGAATTAAAGATATTTAAGTTAAAAAAATATGCGTTACCCCAGACTAAATTGTTTTCTTGAATCGTGAGTGCATTTAAAAACACAAACTTACATACACAAACAATCAGTCCCGAAACTACTATTTATAGGTCATAAAAATATTTGGTCCACGAGAAACGAACAAGCGACACATAGCGCAGCAACCAATCGTTCAACCACTGCACCAACTATGTTGTCAAGTCAAAACAAGCTACTATTATACAAAATTAAAAAACACGACTACAAAAATTGCTATTTGTACTTTGTTTTGTTATTTATAGTGTTATACATTTTAAATCTACTTGTCAAATTCTAGACGACAAACATAGACACGACAAGATTCATTAAAAAAATAAATTGAGGCTGGTATTAATTTACGTTTTAAAGGGACCACACAGGTTTCTTTTCATTTTTAAAGCCTACCCTATGTTACACGGTACTATGCAAGGATTCGGTTCAGGCGTTTAAAAGTTATGGTGGAATAAAGAAACTCACATACATACATAAATTACGTACATACGGCTGTCATACGTGGATCTTTGACAGTCGTTACGGGTCGTCAGAAGCCCGAAAGTCTGACAACCAGTCTTACCTAGGGGTATCATATTACCTAGTTACTGGGTTGTGGAGGTCAGATAGGCAGTCGCTCCATGTAAAATACTGGTATTCAGCTGCATCCGGTTAGACTGGAAGCCGACCCCAACATAGTTGGGAAAAGGCTAGGCAGATGATGACATACATACATAAATTAACCCTGAACACGTAACACTCCTTTTTTTGGGGCAGTCGTGTAAATAAACTCAACAAAATAATCTTTCGTAGGTACGACAGAATCGTAGAAAACTTCTCAAAAAGACAAAACAAAATCGAAACCAACTACTACACAAAACTTTTCAATAAAACATCATATTTCCAAACTCAACGAATTACATTATCCTAGCCTCTATTTCCCTCAGGACATCGATATCGACAGTCGATAAAGTCTAATAACTAATGCAAGCACTTCGGACGCCGAAAGTTTGCGTTGTTTTCGTTTTCATTGCCATTCGTGGCATTTTCGGTACACAACGTCAGCTGTTTGTTAGATAAGCTCTTGCGTGTTATGGGGCCCTGGTACCATGTTTTGTGGTAGTTTTAATTGGTATGCAGTTTTGGTGCATGGTTTTAATGCAATTTGGACCTTGAATCGTCAAATACGATTATTTAAGTATTTAGCTTCTGCTTGCGACTTCATCTTTTCATCCGAGTTTAGTTACATTTTTGGTTTCTGTTCCGTCCCGTGGTTCGTAGCGTGATGTTTTGCAGCCTTATAAATCTGGCTATCATTATACAAAAAGATTTTTCCAATACGACTAGTAGTTTCAGAGATTACCGCGTTTAAACAAACAAACAAATAAACCCTTCTGCATTATTATATTATATATGATTTCTCTAAAAACTGAAATCGTTGGATTAAAGTTTTGTTCAAAGTACGAAATAATTTGCACGTACGACCATTTTCTTGTATTTTAACGTATTTTCCTGATATTACTGTCAGATTCAGCAGCGATATAGGTAAACTTCTAAACATGTTGTCGTGTTTTCCATTATGCATGAGAACCTATGGTCAGTACTTTATGCCAAGTACTTCTATTTTAAATTCTTTACGGCCACATCTTTGCGTCGGGTATTTGCGCCATTTGCGGCACGCGGCTCGGACTCCTCTTTAAATAAAGCTCTTATGTACTTTTTATGGGGCCCTGGTAGATATTTTTATGATTACGCAAGAAAATAACAAAATTATAACGAGTTTTGTACATTTACGAGGGGATTTATTTTGTTTGACTGACTGACTTCATAATACATTTTCCAAGATCCTGGAATATAATCCTTAAAACCAACGACCCTTGGTTGAAATTTATAGGATAGATATAAGATGTGCATACTCGCAAGTTCTTATATTTTTAGATTTAGGACCAAAAAAATAATGAATTTCAAAAATTTACGAAGGTTTTCTTTGTAGTTAGTTGCAAAAAACCACATGACTATTATACCAGTTATTTATTTTAAAAATACGCATAAATCAAGTTTTAGAATAATACAAATAACAAATCCCTGATGATATTTTGTGATTTACTGACGAATACTTTAGTTACACTTTACGAGAATTAAATCAAGTAGGTATAATGTTTTTCGCCTCAAAATGAAATCGACCCGCTTGCCCTTTTTCAGGTATCAGCTATAACCGGTACCTTACTCACTAAGACAAACGACTGCTTTTTATTTATGTTTCACAGGATATTGTTAAAACACATTCGTTGTTATTGCCAGATACTTTACAATACGTGCCACGAAAGATGAGACTTGACACACCACACAAACTTTATTATTTCCTAATAAGTATTATAATATTGTTAAGAATTTAAAATCTAAATGTCATCGAAATATCCCTGAATAGATACACAAATTACGGATAACTATTTCGTTCATCATACCTGCGCAAGCTCCCCATTACTGATGCTTGTCAAGTCTCATCTTTCGTAGCGCGTATTATACGTAAGCCGTAAGTTTAAAATTTAAAGCAAAACTATGTTCTTATAGTAGAGATATATGGTTGAATTTCCTTTATAAACACATGATGCACAGGCCATTAAACAAGTTAACTGAGACGAGACACAACAAGGATGCGACCTACTTCTCCCGTCTGTCAGTAATTTGTGGGGGAAGCCAAACAGCAGATTGCGTCTGAGAGTAAAATACTTACTTACGCAAGTAAAATTAATTTACAGAAACTGTTCTATTAACTTTGTTCATTTATAACTGGAGTTAAACGACAGTTCAGCATACGACATAGCAAAATAAACGCTAGGAAGCAACTTTTATTTAAAATAACATAACATCACGACTGTAATCCCCGATGGGATAGGCAGAGGTAACCCACATCGCCAGTTATGTTTAAGTCCCATGTAATAGGGGGCGAGCCTATTGCACTCAACCGGGCACAAATCCAGACTCTGAGGCTGCCACTGAGTTTCTAATGGAAATACCCAATAACCCTTTGCCCGACCTGGGCATCCAATCCAAGACCTCATGCTCAGCAGTCGCGCTTTGCGACCACTAGACCAACGAGGCAGTCTTTTATGGTGTAAAAATCACTGTTTGTTGTAGCACACAAAGTAACGCACGCAAAACGTAGTGCCTCCGGGTGCATTCAACAGTAATCTTGGGATTCTTCAAAGATTAGTTAGACATTTAAAACCTTGACTTTTAGTATCTACATTACCAGAAGGTACCCAGGTATAGCCTAAAACAAATCGCTACGATGAGAAGAATATGTTCCAAGCTTTTGTCCTCGAAATGTCTTCTTACACCACTTATATCTATGCCTACCCCATTTGGGGTACACCTACATGGTAATATCTTATACCTAAGGGTAATAGTTACCTTCCTAAGTCTTGTGGAGCGGTAATTTATGTTGGATGAACGGTCAAGGCGCACTCGAAGTGGGTTGCTAAGGGTGCGTGACGTCGGCAGGGCCGCGTGAGCGTTATGTTTTATTGTAACAAGAAACTATTAATAAACACGAAAGAGCAAACATTACCCGTCACTACACTTGGGCTGCGTCGAACAACAAAGCTAATAGTGACAGAATTTAGTAAGATTACTAAAATATTACAAAGTTAATAGTGACAGAATTTAGTAAGACTACTAAAATATATTCTATGAAACGCTATAAGCTTGTAGTTCCAACACTAAAAGATCTTTTGTAATCAAAGTCAAAGTGCAGGTATGCATTAATTTCAATTAAACCATTTACAGGCACTTTTACATTGTGAAGAAGTTGAAGCTAGTTGCTCGTTCCAAAACGTAACTAAGTCTCAGAGGAGAAAAACGAGCAAATAACTCCACGGACACTCTTTTCAATTAGGTTTTTACAAAATCCTGTTACCTACATTATTCTTGTTGTCTGTGAAAACAATTAAGGTGAAGAACAATTGAAAAAAAGAACAATTGCATTTATAATATTAGCAAGGATGTAATTATTGACATTAAATTCATGTTCATTCGTTATTTCAGAGTAGTTTCTCTAACACAACCTGTTACTCATAAATGCTGCAATACTTTTATGAAAAAATACAAAAGAATTCAAAATCAATTGGATTTCAAAATTATTTTTTCTGTTGGTACTCTGGTCCTTGAAAAGTACTACAGAGATGAAGGTACAATGATTAATGTTTGCCGGTGACGGAAAGTGGGTCACGGCGTGGAGGGCCCTTCATTCTTGGTCCCATTTCCCGGAGCTTTCTCTGACAGAAAAGCCTGTAGGTTGGCGCATCGGGTTTCAGAGACTGTCACACAGTTCTGAGTGGCGGAGATGAGATTCTAAAATGAAGCGCTCAACATTATTTAGCCGAAAAGAGAGTTATGTTTTTACTTAATACTGAATAACGTTATAGATTTTCCATTAGCATAGACTTAAGTGGTTGGTATCCATACTAATATAATAAAGCTAAAGTGATTTTTTATTTTTTTGTTTGTTTAAACGCGTAATTTCTTAAATTACTAGACGGAGTGAAACAAATATTTTTGTATATGATAGCCAGATTCATGAAGAATAGGCTATATACTTAACATCACGCTGTGACCCACAGAAGCGGAGCAGTTACCAAATAAAGAACACACGTACAAAGTCGCAGGGAACTACTATGTAAAACTACGACTTTGTACGCTTTGTACAAGACCCATAATGAACTTTATTTATAAACATAAAAAAGATCATTATGGGTCGTGTCGGGCACACCAATATTATATGTAGGAAGCAGATTATACGGTTCTATTTTTAAATTTTCCCTTAGGTACATCTCATAAACTAATCGTAATAAAATAAAATTTTAATTTTACCAAACCAAATGAAATAAAAAGTTTATTCTCTCTAGCCGTTAATTAATAATCGTTTTATTATACACCATACAAAAGTAATATAGTCATATTTAGATACGGTCTTGGAGGCTAGTTGTTAGCCAGATTGCGTCAAATTACTTATTACATAATGACATTAAAAGTTTTAAGTCTTGTAATTTTCTGTTACATATAATTTTGAAATTAGCATAAAATATGACTAGGCTAATTTCGTATTAAGCGCACTGTTAGAACCCTTCAGCCCAGCTGTGCCTCAAAGTTTTGGGTACCTAAAAAGTACCTACGATGTAAGTGGTGGATATAGCTGCTTAAATTATTTTTTTGAGCAGAATTTCTTGTGCCCGAGGCTCACGGAAAGTTACATTAATTTATAGGGATTAGAGTACCTATTTTAGGAAGGTAGGGTAAGGTACTTGTGCATGGACATTACTTACCGCAAGTACTTTTTATAATTAAAATTACCGAGAGATTTTTTGTTTTTGTTATAATTTTTTTTTGTAGCACGGCAGGTAAATCGACTGTTTTTTTTTTAAACGTTGTCCTCCTCTTCGTAGATGTCAGTTCCCGCCGTCTGTACGTTTAGATCTTTTAAACTACGCAATGTATTTGAATGCGGTCTTTATCAATAGACAGATTGATTCAAGAGGAAGGTTTATGCGTAACGTTAGTATCTACATTATACCCGTGCGAAGCCAGAGCGGGTTGCTAGTAACGTATAATAAACTCAAATATAATATACAATCAGACCCAGAACTGTAAAGTATCTGTAAGCCATATAAATATTTGTTAAAAATGTATCAATGCTTTAATGTTCAGCATTTCAGTGGTCAAGCGTTTATTCAATTTTAATTTATTTTGCTAATTGATTAGGATTTTAGAATCTGTAGTGTTAATCTGCAGTCTTAAATGGGACTGGGAAGGACATGTCTGTCTCTGGACAAACTGTGGGCCCAAGTAGCAAAAAACTAGTGTCATGACGCAGTGAGTCGGGGTTGCGGCAGACCACGAAGTAAATGGCGAGATGAACTGGATAGATCCCTCCAAAACTGGAGGAATGAGGCACTGAAACGTGAAGAATGGAAGGTGTGGAGGGAGGCCTTTACTCTAAAGTGGGACAGAATCGGCTAACAACAAGAAACAACAAGTTGCCTATAGAGTACAAAACCATATAGGTACATAATTATATAGTGTTAACTTATTTAAAAATAAAGGCTATTACAGTATCAATGAATTCCTAGATGACATTTTAACTTATGATTGATTTTATTACTTTAACATTTATTATTTCTAATCTACTTCTTCTTCTTATCGTGTGGGCAGTAAGGTCTTACGACGGTCTAATCTACTGTACTTGAATTAATTGACCGTTATTGTTTTATAAATTTTATATTAATTGAAATTGTTTATTGTTATTTTTTTAATTTTTCAACACAAAGTACTGTTATAGAATAAATTACTCTTATGACATAGGACAAAACAAAAAGGTTAATAGTCTTTTATTGCTGACCGTACAAATAAATCTGTGTACTCTAATAAACATTCCAGGCACACATTTAACGTACAACCAAAAACAACCCTTAACGGTCCAATTATATTAATCCAATTTGTGCGTACGTTGTCGGTCGAATTACACGATGCTCGTCATTACACGCACGTAAATCCCAGCGGACAGACGTCGCATTTAGAAACCAATTAAGAGTAATTAAAATATTGTGTGTTAATCTTGTAATGGAGAATTGTTCGGGCTTTTTGACTGTGGAGGTCATACGGTTAAATTTTGTTGTTTTATTCATGTATCTTTAGCGGTGAAGGCTCAACGGTTTAGGCGTGTGTGAGGTTATGAGTTTGATAGCTGTTAGTTGGACTTTTGAGCTGTTTTTTTTTAGACTTCAATTAAACTCATTGACTAAACTCTCTCCGCGTCAAAGTTGATGAGTTGTTGAGTGTTGGTGAGTTGTTGTTGATCTTCGAACCGTACATTTTTTCGGGGTAAGCCGATATGCTATTCCAGACTATAATTTATCTCTGTGCCTTTTATCCAGATCCGTTTTGCTATTTTGGCGTGGTTATTAACAAACATCTATCTCAACTTCGCATTTATAATAAAAGCAAGATTAATTATCGTTGACTAAGATGACTGCCTCGTTGATCTAGTGGTCTTGGGTTCGATTCCCAGGTTGGTTTTTTCATTCGGAATTTCGGAGCAGCCTTTAAGTCTGGATTTGTGCACGGTTTATGGCAATAGGCTCGTCCCGTATTACACTGGACTTAAACATATTTTTTGTTCTAATTTTAAATCTAATTTTAGTAAACTGTTTATCTATTTTTTGTTATTAGCTGTAAGTTTTCCTAAGAAAATAAAATAAAATAAATAAATTACTGGCGAAATGTGGGTGTACTACTAATGGGGAACACATCTGCCTAACCCTTCGGGGATTACAAGCGTGATATATGTTAGGATGTAAGATTAATAAAAACGCGGACTTATTGCCCAAGGCATTAAGTTACAGCATTAACTTACAAGTTTTCTCACCTAATTCAAGTAACCCAATTCTAAGTGTTACATTGTAATCGTGTGTAAGTGCTACTACTTAATAACGTAACAGCTCGCTCCGCAGTGAGCCCAATAAGTAGTGCACAGCACGCAACGCTAATGTTAGCTTTACTTTAAAACGACTTACAAACTGAACGCATTTGCACGAAACGCGGGAATCAACTTGAATGGAAGTAGTGTTGCTATCTATGGCGGGGACTTCATACAACTAGATTTCTACATAACATCAAAGTCAAAAGATTTATTTCAATAAATTAGACCATTTACAGGCACTTTTGAATTGTCAAGTCGATCTACTTAAGTCAGAAAGTTGGAGCTAGTTGCTTGTTCCAAAACAGTAGGCCTCAATAATAGTAATGAGTAAGATAGTCGAGCAACAATGACACGCTGCTTTGTTTCGAGAACCGCCTGAGTACGCACATATGCGTTTGTTTAAATTAAATGCAGGCATGCGTTATGAGTCTTCTAAAAATACGTATGTAAGGTATTTACAAGACTAAAATCTTGTAAATACCTTCAAACGTTTTGAATTGTGGAGGGGCGCGTCAAATTATAGTAGTTTATCTCTACCTGCATTCACCGAGGAATATTTATACAGAATAGATCGAATTTACTCCGAAACTTTATTACGTGAAGTAATTGAGGTGAAGGAAAACAGGAAGCACGACCTACATCGACTAGCAACCTGGAACGTTATTCTGTAAACATCTCGCTCGATGAATCTACGTGAAATATACCGATGAAGATTTTTAAAGAATATACACGTAGGCTGTTCAGTGGTTTACTACGACCCACACGCTCCTATATGAGCCGTGTGCCTTAAATGAAAATATTACAAGCCATTATTTTTCTTCTTGGCGTATCAATGGATTTTTCTTATTTTGGTTTTCAGTTAAGATAGCCAGGCGTGGATTCAGCCACGGTGAATTTTTATACTGTGATTCATCCCTTAAAAAAAGCACTTAAAATCGTTCAAGTTAGAGTTGGACTCAATCTAACGTAAATTATCGCATCTAGACTAAACTACTGAAGCGATTTTAATGAAGCTTTTACAACTTGAAAGTATATCAGATTGAATTAAAAGCTGATTTAAATTTTACAATAAATAATGTTGTTTAGGTGCTTACTTAAAATAAATATTTGTGCTTGACGATAGCACCATCTACTGACGCAGTCATTAAGTCCTCACAACCTCTCGACGACGATTGATATTAGTATGACAATCAGTAAGATGACGATTCTGTCTGCTTCAGAGACCCATTTACATGTAAAAAGAAAGAATGGTTACTCGGTATTCACAAAAAAAAGTTGACGAAGTTGTTCCTATAGATCTGCATAGTTCGACTTCCGAAAAAAAACAACTATCTACCCGATAGTCCCAACAGAGTTCATAACTGTCACCGTTGCCCTATTTATTTAGAAAGGGTTAAATTGATCCCGGGTAATAAATTCAAGCTAACTGTTAGGTAATCCCGATTTACGAAGATTTATGTTTACTCTTGGGAGGATTGGTTGAATCGGAACATATCCTTACGTTTCATGTTAGCCTGGTACTCGGGGGTCATTACTGTTGTTTTTAATAACATGATGTGTTTTTCTAAACCCACCCCACATAATACCCCAGAATCATATACGGAATCTACGCCAAAAGCTTTCGTAACAATATCCTTCTACCCGGTATATTGATGTAAAAATCTGCACACAGAATAGGCACATCTGATACATTTTAACGAGCTCAAACCATGTGGATTGGTGCAGTTCGCGTGCTCATGCATGCACGCACGTGACGCACGCGACCGAGCGATGGTGCAACGAATTCACGTTACAATTTACAACACGAAGAGCTACGTAGGAAGGTACCGTACCGTGTAACTGCCAGTGGGTATGGCACACGGAACTTTAGTAAAACGTTCAATTGTTTGTAGAATTCTCGGAAGTTAAGAAAACATTTTTTTTTTTTGTAGAACGCTATCCCTGTCAGATTTTTCTTTGTCGAAAACTCAATGCACTTTAATAAAAAAACATGGTTTTGCCTGTGACTTGGTCCGCGTAAAATCTATTTTTTTTAAATATTAAAATAAAGCCTATGACGCGATAAAGTAGATTGCAATTAGCGAACGAATTTTTTAAATCGCACAAGAAGCTTCGGAGATTAGCGCATTACAAAAAATAAACAAACAAACTCTTCAGCTTTATTGTTAGTATAGATATTTTGCAAAATAAATCCTTGTTTTTTTAAGACTGTTAGGTTTTTCTTTATTGACTTTATTTGTAGTTGTTTAGAAATGCATACATGAATAGGCCAGTAGGTATGTGAACAGGGGCCATGGTCCGCCTGGGACTTCTGACAGCTGCATCAAACGTGTACTGCAGACAGTTAACGACTATTATTATCTATAATGTGTGCCTTCAGCAACTTACCGCATGACTAGATAATCGGACGAACAGACTTTCATATTTATAATGTTAGTAGGGAGTGAATAAAAAGGAAATAATTTATTTATTCACTAGCTTTTACCCGCGGCTTCGCCCGCGTTGGTTTAGAATTTGACAATCAATTCGGGCTGTACTCGGCTTGTTGCTCGGCCAGATCCAGAATTATTAAATACCTACGAACAAACAGACTGTGACTCATAAAAGTCGGTCGGCGTCCAGTTTGCATTTCTGCAAGAGAGGTCCTTCTCGCTTGCGTCTGTTCTGGAGTTTCAGTCGCTGTAATGGCTGAGCTTCTTCTCTGAGACGAAGTCGTGTAGTCATGTGTGTTGTGTGTCGTGTGTGAATAGGCGTCTCAGTTGCTCTTACAGCTCTTTGGCTTTCGGCTTGTTCCTCCAAAAGCAATTGCGTTTAGAAGGGCGTCTCAGTCACTCAGAGAAGCTTGGCGGGCGGACGGTTTGGCTTTCCAGTCTTTCCTGGCTTTAATAAAATGTCTCATCAGCTCTCAAATTTGCTTGTTGCTCCGGTTGTGCTTGCTTTCTTAATGCGGCACGAACGGAAGATTCCGGGGATTGAGCAGTAATTTTTGCTCGGGCTAGCAAAGAGCTTTTGCCTGACTTGGAGCTGTGAGACAATTTAAAAAAAAAAAGGTACCTACCTACCGTCATTAAAATACACCGAACATACCTCTAAAGAAAACATAAACAGTACTAAGGGACAAACTTAACTTTGCCGTTGGAAAACTGCTGTCTACACATCTACATCGACATAGGTCACGGTCATAGTTTAGCAACTAACCTCTTCCTTCAGTCAGTCATCGACTAAACGCATTAAACAAAGCAATTTTACTGTTACGACAGTTCTGCTGTGATCCTATGAGGAATTCCGTTCCATATCTCCGAAGTTCATCATCAGATCATGACAGTATTTATATGGGACCAATTCGGAAAAAATAAACAAAAAAAGAATCATCCAAATCAATTCACAATTGGCGGAGCGTGTTATAAGTTCGCCTTAATTCTTCCATGCATCCTCTATGAATGCGTTTACACCTGTCAGTGTCAGTGACGACACAGTGATGACAGTGTCAGTTACGCAGTTTTTCTGTATCCCTGACAACGTATATAAAGTGGGTCCCAGACAAACGCGAAATGTTGTGGCGGCCGCGTCAGTTGCAAATTTTAACAACAGGCCGCGTGTACTGCTTTGTAAAATGACACCAAATATGAAAATTGTAATAGAAATAGTTGAATTTAAATTTAACCCACACTTCTCCATTCCTAAGAGTAATATGCGATGCTAATGATAATATAGGTAGAGATAAACTACTATAACCTCACACCACTCACCACCTCAAGTGTTTAAATAAACGGTTTTTTTTTCTACCTTTTTTCTCATCATCTGAGAGGGCTAATGAGTCATGTGAGTAATAAGACAACGTTACGGTTAGCCATATTGACTGACGTCCGATTGTGGCACAAACACCGCGCTAATGACACTTCAAGCCGCCACTGTGACCGCGGTGGTGTGTTTTTACAGCGGTTGGAGCCGCGGCCTGCGGTTAGCCGCAACCGCAGGTCGGTCCGTCTGGTAGCCACTTTATGCAAAATGTCAGTATGCTCTTCAGCGGTTTTGGGCATAAAAAATGATTAAGCAAACAACTCCGTACTCCTAGGTTGTATACTTGAAACTGGTCTATCGACAGTCTAGACTCAAAATGTATTAGATGCTTAAGCTTAAAATTTGATCATGATTCGATAGACACGTGGCGCCATCTACTGTCATAAGGACGTTATTGTGATTTCCCTCGGGAACAGTACTTTTTTTCGGGATTAAAAGTACCCTATGTTTGTCCCTGATCACCTGGCAACGTTTATGCTAAATTTCGGGATGATCGGTTTAGTGGCTTAGGCGTAAAGTGGTAGCAAACCAACAAACAAACTTACTTTCGCATTTATAATATTAGTTAGGATTTTAACTTCCTGCAACAAAAAGTACAAAGGCGGACTTTACGCCCTAAGCGTTCTGTAACAGTCAGCCAAATTTTAGAATTTTTGTATTTGTTTATTAAAATAATGTAAATATATCTTTCTGTATGCTATGAAACTGGTCCACAAGTAGTATAAGGTATATTTAAATAGGTATTAACGGGTTACTGCTACAGTGCTACCTACCTACTTAAGGCCCGGCGACAGCGGAACGGATAAGAAAACCGATCTGAACCAATCCAGCTTGTCCCCTTGCTGCCTTTTCCTTGCCATAAGTCGAGGTCGGTGCCCTACAGGGGGTGCCCTTAGCGTGTAGTCCCTTAGTTTGTAAGTTTTAAAGCCCTTCTTGGGGACCTTAATTTTTAAGGCACCACAGGTTAAGCTGTCGATCTCATAGGCTGACCTGCGAGTAGACATTTAAAAAAAAAAAGGAATGTACTACTTGGTCGCGCTGTCAGACAGGTACTGCAGTAGTATTTGGTCGCGTTGGTGTGTACCAACAAATACTATAGGGGGCCCACTCCATCTCTTAAAGCAGTACTACTTTAATATTAGCCAGTGGCGAGAGTTGAAAATTCAACAAATGAAATTACAAAGTAAAATTAAAATGGTACTGTTTTAAGAGATGGTGGTAGGACCCAAGCCAGCGACCAATCGCAAGTTGTCCGCTCTAGTGTGGCCGGGCCTTTAGTGTTAATTTTCCGAGGTCGCAAGTACTCTGTGTATTGAATTATCTCTCGTCAGGTAGCAAGCTACGTTGGTGCCAAATTGCATTATAATCGAAACCACAACATTATCGAGTCAGGTCGCACGAATTTCAAAATGTTAGTTAAGTAAACAAAATTAAAAATACCCAGTTCCAGCCTAGAATTTTAATTTTCCTGCTTAGTCCTCCATTTCAATATTCTTTTCATGTGAGATGGGTTTGCTCTTGACTCTAGTCCAGGTCAGAGGTGACAGAGACAAAGTCTACGATGGAGTATGCTCTGTAAGTGGGCATTGGTCATCTCTTCACTGGATAGCATAAATCTATATTTTTATAATTGTTTAATATTGTTCTTTACCTACATTGTTTTCAATGAAACCAGGATTTTGTAAAACTTGGTTGAACAGAGTGATTGTGGAGTTTCTTGCTCGTTCTTCTCCATAGAGACCTACATTTTGGAAGGAGTGATTAGCTTCAACTTTCCGAGTAACTGATCGACCCCTTGATAATTCAAAAGTGCCTGTAAATGGTTTAATTGAAATTAATTCTAAATGACTAAATGGCCCGTTTGTTTGTCTGAACGGGCTAATCTCAGGAACTACTGATCCGATTCAAAATAATATTTTGGTATAGTAATAGTAACATCAAGCCATATCAAGAAAGGTTTAAGGCTATATAACTTTACGCTATGACATAAGGCTATGACATTTATCAAAAACTTAACATAATACGGGTGACGCCGCAGGGTACTGCTAGTAACAAAATAATAGTTGACCATCGGAACTTAAAACAAAATATCTAAATACTTCTGTGGAGTGTGGTGATTAAACAATTCTACCAGGAGAGCAGTCATTACCAGACGGCAAAGGAAGCTTACTCGATAAAGCAATGAAAATAACCCAAAGTTTATTCTCTTTTCGCTACATTACCCTTAATTTTATGTTACCCTTTTAAAGGAAAACGTAAGGTAGGTCTCGGTTGCAGACAACGAAACCCACGACTATTCACGGGTCACTAGCCTTGAATAAATAATAGGAACGTTTAGACGACGATCGATATGACCACTGGAATTACCTCCTAAAAGGAATGTGTTCCTGGTACTTTAAAATAGGATACGAAAGGAATATGAGGATTAACTCTTTTTTGATATTCATATTTTCATAGTCTACTCGCAATCTTGAAAATAACAACCATGCTTGCTTTACACCTAGCCTTATAATACATAACTGTATTATAAGGCTAAAGAGTTTTTTTGGTTTGCTTGTTTCGGATTCGAAAAATTCTATCAAATTATGATAAACACATTCATGAGGCTATATCAGGCCACGCTACGGCCCACGCTAGCGGAGCAGTACAAGTAACTTAAACCGCGCGGGTGAAGTCACGGGTAGAAGCTAGTATTGTTTTAATATTTTTAACCAACGTTAAAAGGAGGAGGTTCTCTGTAAGTACACTGAAACTGAACACTCCATAAACAGTGAAAGGATTATCATGCGGAAGAAAAATATTTACTTGTTAGGTTATTTATTGTTACTGTTTCTTAATGGGTTAAGATGCAAAGTACCTAGGTACTAAAAAGCACAAAACAAAAAACATTTTGATAAAAAATACTTTCAAAAGATATGAGTTCAAAGTGAAAAATCAAAACAGCAAACAGATTCAAAGCCGCCGACTTCCGAAACGAAAGTTATTTTTTCCCTTTGTAAATATTTTTAAAAGGTCTTTTTTTTGTAATATCGTCACTTCCATCAAAGGGATCGCTGAGCGCTGTATGTTGTTCATAGCGAACCTTCGTCAGAAATGATCAAATTATAAATCCGATTGCTTTTATCCCTTCTACGACACTTTAGGGGAAAGTAATCTTTCGTATCGCGAAAAAGATAAACTTTCCCATTTAAAGGCTCATATAAACACACAACTATGTCAAGATCTTAGATAGAAAAAGAAAATATTGAATAGAGAATGCCTTAGGCATTAAGTCCGCCTTTGTACTTTTTTGTTGCATAAAGTTTAAATAAATAAATAAATAAATGAAGTTACTCACTTTCGGTCTTCATTATAAAAAAAATAAAAATACATACCAGTCTGTAATTGTAAAAAAACATCGTGAGGAAATTTGGACAAGACTGTTCCACTCAAAACCATGTCAGAGGCCCTTGAGGCGGTTTAGAAACTGACACTATGGTGAGTGGGGTCGAAAGACCTTACTGCCCACACGATATAGAGAAAAGATTGTCCCTCTGCAGGGCAAAGGTTATTTCTCGTACAGAGAAGGCACGAGCATTTATCAGTACGCTTTCTCAAGGTGGATTGGCGATTTCAGACTTACATTAATTAGAAATCCAGGTTTCCTCACGATGTTTTCGCACGGGTACGAATTTCCGACTTTTCTGGTGTATTTCCCAAAATTTTCTTTCAAGAAACTTGGTCCGAGAAATCGCGCTTAGAAAGTGCATTATTAAATTGAAAAAGTCACATTGGTACTGGCCACGGGGTCCAGTTGCGAACCTACAACCTCGTTTATGAGAGGCGGGCACCTTAACCACCAGACCATCGCATCTCGCGCATGGCCCTGATTTATGCCCAGGATTCGGTCGCCATTATAATTGCTGATCTTCTATATCAAAATGCTGATCTTTTATCTCGCTCTTGAAATAAAACGTGTCATATCAATAAACTACAATGCAGCATTACACATGAAACATTTTATTGTGGCTATAAAATAATGTTATGACACTCTTTAAATCGACGTTAGGACCATCCGTAAACATAGGGGTCACTGCCGAATAAAGACATTAGAGATGTTTTGACAACATCAACATCCATATTAGAATTGTTGCAAGCGCAACGGTTAAGGGGCCCTGGGTTCAATTTGGAGGTCGGTTGGAGGTTTTTCAATTACGAAAATTCTCAGTAGCAGTACAGTTTTTAAAAACTGGTTGTTTGCCTTGGAGAGTTCGTAAAGCTAGAAATTTTGTCAATAGAAGTTCGGTGTTTAGAAGATGGTGGTGTTACATCCCCTTGCTACGTAAAGCTATTGGTTCTACGCCTGATCTGCCTCTGGTCATGTCAGAATGCCGTCTCATCGGACTATGAGAGTAAGGTAAGCACCTGAGATTGCGGACACACTTGTGCACTATAAAATCTTCAGCATAACAAGGTTAGTCTCCATTGAGACTGGCCACCGTGCCAAATTGAGCAAAATAACTATTTTGAAAATTCTATTTAAAAAAAAACGATTACAACAAAGAATGCCATACAAGCAAGTATCAAACCTAACACACATAAAAGTATAATGAACACATAAGCCACCCAACGCCAAGCCTCTGTAATTACTCGTACAATAGTCATGAAAGAGAATCCACGCAATCACTCTCAGTGGCTCGCTGGGAACTCGTTAAACTGTCTTAAAAGCCAATGTGACATTAATCAGAAATGGAAGAGAGCGAAATTTGCACTGACTTATATCTATGGACGGACTCCAACTACGAAAAAAGCCGCAGCTTTTTTTTTTCTTTCGGCGGCCATTTTGTATCTCAAAGTCGCAACTTTGAGATACAAAATGGCCGCCGAATCGTACACGCTCCGAAACTTTTTAAATGAATATGAACCTTATTTCAGGCGATTATAAAAGTCTCCCGACCGAATTTTCGGTACGGCGGCCAATCTCATAGAGACTAGCCATATATTTGAGAGACCTGCCTCTTCCCTCACTCTCATATTTAGATGGGACTGCCATCCGACACGACGGGGTACCGATCAGGTGCAGGTCGGCTTTGGATACCTTTAGTCGATAACTAATACTCAAAATGGGGGACATGCTACGTTTTGACATGTATTCATAATACTTAGAAGTTAAGGGCATCTCCAAAGGTATATCTCAATGGACGTATGGTCGTTAAACTTGACGTTTCAGTGCTACGTGACAAGGTCATTTTAGAAGGAGCTTGCTTGTCGCGATGGAAGATGAGTTTTTAAATTTCGAACTTTTGATTCTGTAAATTCAGGCGGCAGCGGAAATGTGGTTTATTCGTTCAAACTTTTAAGTATACAAAGTTAAAATTACCTAAAGATTACATCATTAATTTGAGCTTAGTCGATATTTTGGGCCCCTTTTTTTGGTATCAGATACAAAAGGCACGTTCAAGTGTGGCAGTGGGTTTTAAAAAAATGTATAAAAGGATATTATATTTTTTCTTCTTCTTGGGACAAACACGATTCCCAGCTACTGCAACTTCTGAAAGCCAGAATCAACAGTGACGATCATCAGAAAAGCTCAGCGAGCTAGGAAAACAGGTTCAATGAGTAACGGAGAAACGATTGAACTGTCTCGGATCCCGCAATGAAATTAATTGGCGACCAGCAGAGTAGTAACAAAAAATCAGGATATTATAAACCTAACATACATGATTTTGTTTTTCCATGTATAACTTAGCCAGACATTTTTAAGCTCAAAGTACTCTTCTTTCTACCTATTCCAAAAACAGCAATGCTGAAAAGATGTATGTCCAGCCACTCTGGGATTTTAGACCATTATCAATACAGTCTATTAATCTTCACTTAGATAAATCCTTCAAGCTCCATTAAACCTTTAATATAAAACCCAGGCCGAAGGGATATAATGCTACCTGATACGAAGGGGTCATGATCCTCAAGATAAGCTCAATTTTTATTTTATGCAAATACTTATTTTTTGTAACATAGCTTCTGACCGAGGCTTCGTCCGCGGAAGCCGAAAAAAAATCGGTCAATCGCGAATCGTATGCGCACACGATGGATTCCGTACTGTCGTAGAAACAAAAAAGGAACGCAAATAATAGGTTTTTTGCATGGGAACCTCCTTTAATTTTTAAGTTTTATTTATTTTGATTATTTGTTTGTATCACTATGCCAATGACAGATTAGAATATAAAAATAAATAAATAATATAAAATATGAAATGTGTATTTCTATTGCCACTGTAATTGAAATACACATTCTGTGAGTCTCTAGCTATTGCGGTTCATAATATAAAGCCCGCTGACAGATTGCTTAGTAGGTATTAAGGGTCCCGTTAGTTAGCACACTTCGGTACCCCCTAGGTACGGAATCCAAAAAGTAAACAAACATACATAAACTTAAACAAACTCATACTTTTTATAATAATAAGTAATAGACTAAATAGATCTTGTTTGATATCTTTATACCTACTTACGTTTTAAGGGTAAGCACTTAAATATTTTCTTTGTTTCTCATAACAATCTAAGTGTTATTTGTCTGCAAAATAAATCTTATTTAAAAGAGACTGGCAACAACAATCATAATATTTCTCCTCTCTCTCTACATTTTGTCTGCGTAAAAGATGTCAAGTGAAAATGTAATATTCTCTCAGTTTTACGCGTTACGTAACGTTTAAGCAGATCATTTAATTTTATTATTCTTTACAACTGTGTCTGGATGTGTGTGTTGACTCCTTTTTGTTGTCTTTGACTGTGTGAAGAGTATCTTTGAGATGGTAATGAAAAAAACAGGGTTCTGACGGCATTGCTTAATTTTGTGTGTCTTTTTGTGACCTTTTATAATTATGTTTTGGGGAAACGTTTATATATTAAGGGTCGGTGTGACTGCCCCATTGAACTTGTGAGGGCTTGGCCTCGACTCATTGGTCGGCAGGGTTTTTAGAATAGGAGTTAACTGGCAGAAATCTTCACGTTAGGAAAAGGCGTTATGCCCTTTAATCTCTTTCACGGTCTCTTTCTATCAAATACGCGTGGGTGTACAACAACGTAAGAAACTTTGTCCCTGACGGGGGTCTGTCGACCGCACAATTTTTCCGTTAATAATTTCTCAGTATGAAAGTTGGTGTAGTGACATCCCCGTGTCTCAAAAAGCACGTAAAGCCGTTGGTCATACGCCTGATCTCTCCCCGGTCGTGTCGAATTACCGTCCCATCGGACTACCGACCCGACCCTACCAAACCGTTATTTATTGTATGTGCGATTATTTGAAAATAGTTGAATGCTAAAAGTAAATAAATGGTGAATAAGTAACCGTCAAGTAAGTACATTATGTAACATTGTAAATTCCACTCTATATCATTACTTGTAAGTTCCAATTCCCAATAAAATCGCTTTAGTCCATATCTTTACAAGCTTTCCAATTTTCCAACCAATATTCTCGATTGAATCGAACTTAAAGGCTTTTCAAGCAACTTGTACATCCGACCACGTAGGTACTAGGCAATCATGAATTCGAGGTGTTTGTAAAATACACCCTGTATGAGCAAGATATGGCTGGAAATGTTCAACATTCCATATCCGTTCACTCGCAGACGGAAATCATTTTGCGTTGGAAGGGAAAATCCAATTGACGCTCAGCTCCCTATCTAATAAAGTGTTAGTAAAGGTTTCTATTTAATTTAAGCTGAATTTGGTGTTTGGAGCGGAAAGAGTGAGAGAGATGGAATGAGAAGGGTCGATAAAATATGTTTTACAAAGAGATCTGAATAAGAACTTTGATAATTTTCTCGAGAGCCTTTTTTTACATCGCTATTTTTTTTTTAATAATACCAGCCTTATTATTGTCTCACAGCAAGGCATTTGCCTCTTCTAATACAGAGAAGGCACGAGCATTGATCACCACGCTTGCTCAAGGCGGATTGGTGATATATGTCAATTATAAATCCAGGTTTTCTTACGGTGTTTTCCTCTAACAAAGTCAGTGATGGTCGAGATAAACTTAAAAAGTTGGATATGAATTTAAAAAGTCACATTAGTTATTTCCCGGTATTGAATTCATAAGAGGTGGGTGCCTCAACCACTGGATCATCACGACATAAGACTAACAATTTTCTAAACTATGTTTAATCTAAAAATCGAATGTAACACAAAACGTTTAACAGAAATGGCTCAATCAATAGCAATTCATGACCAAACAAAATTCTGATAGCTTACCAATCGTTTTGAAATGATTGGTTCATAATGTCACCGTTTATGGTACGTGATTGAAGGACCATTTTTGAACATAGTTGCTTCATAATAGACTAACATTTAGAGAGCTGAGGTCACGCGCAATAGTTCATTAGGTACCGAGGACTAATTACGACTAATACGTGATAGGAATTAAGGTATTTTAAGACAATCTTATGTAAAAATCATCCCTAGGAAAGTTGACCTCACGGAGGGTTTTGTCAGACTCTTATCGACTAAAACCCCACGAGTCCTTCTGCTACCATAAGTCAGGAGCCCTGTATTCGCATTACGCATGATCCGCGCCCCCGACTGGTATTGGAAAGTTGACCTAAGTAAATAATAATAATAAATTATACCAACCTATGATTTCCTAATGCAGGGCAAAGACCTCTTCTCATACAGAGAAGGTACTAGCATTGATCACCACGCTTGCTCAAGACGGATTGCCGATTCCAGATTTATATTAATTGTAAGTAAGGACCTAAGTATTTGATATTAATTTTAACAACGCGTACTTAGAAAAACACTCTTGACAGATAGACAACAATCTGATCCTTTTAGAGTTTCTTTTTTCCTTTGAGTTACGGAACTCTAAAATTGAACTTTGCTATAAATTTTTACGTGCTAACCAATTTTATTTTCAACAAAATTTATCATCCAGCTAATTGTAGAACGCAGTTAACTAAATTGGCAATTTTCCATTCTATAATGTTGCCGTATCTTATGGTGTCCAAAATGTTTATGGAAACAAAAGTTATAGCAAAAGTATGAGGTATTTTTTATTTAAGTTTCCCGTTGTTTCATGGATCTTGCTGTTGTTTTAAATCGTCTTTTAATTTTTGTACGAAATGGATGACAAAACAACAGTTTTACAATAAACACCCTGACTAGCACACTCTCCGCGACTTCTTTCGCGTGATTTTTCTTACAGATCCCTTATTTTTTGATAATATAGCCAATAGCACTCAGTGATAACGTAGCTTCCAATTTGCGGAAGAATTTTTCTATATCGGTTTAGTAGATCCAGAGATTTACCCTTACAATCTCACAAAATTTACCTCTTTATAATAATTTAGTGTAATAGAAGTATAGATTACTTATCTCCTGGTAATTAACAGAAATTGCTTTAGTTTTAAAATCTAGTAGAATATTGAATTGGGACTTATGGAATCTGTAAAATAAGATCATTAACTTGTACCTATTCTGTATTCCTTTTCCATGAAAGTTAGCTATCTTTTTAGGGTTACGTATTTAAAGGTTGCCAAATAAAACCACATTACTATGCCCGCTTCGCCATTACCTAATAGGCTCGCCCCTAAGTACATGTGACTTAAACTAAACTGGCGGAATGTGGGTGTAGTTACACCTCTGCCTAATCAGTCCTATGTGTCAGTTCGTCTGTGTCTATCTTTTGAACTGTAATAGGTAATTTGTTTACAGACTGTGTATTACAATGGAGGAGCTCGTGGCTAAGTAATAACAGCTGCACGGGCGAACCGTCAGGTTAAGCTACGCTTGCCGGGGTTGGTCCGTGGATGGGTGACCATCTTTACATACCGAGACTCCTCCGTGCCTCGGAAAGCACGTTAAGCCGTTGGTCCCGGCTGTCATACGTGGATCTTTGACAGTCGTTACGGGTCGTCAGAAGCCCGAAAGTCTGACAACCAGTCTTACCTAGGGGTATCATATTACCCAGTTACTGGGTTGTGGAGGTCAGATAGGCAGTCGCTTAGACTGCCTATCTGACCGACTCGCAGCTGCATCCGGTTAGACTGGAAGCCGACCCCAACATAGTTGGGAAAAGGCTAGGCAGATGATGACTGTGTATTACAATGGCCGCTATAACAACAAACATAACATAAAGTTAAAAATGAAAGGGCACATACAATAAACGTGTTTTTATTTGTATATACCTAGTGTTAAACTTGTTCGATGGTCCGGAATCCTTCGTGTGCGATCCCGATACGTACTTAGCCGGTTTTTTTCTAAGAAAGCTAGGCTTAGGAGTGGAGAACATTTCGTCGAGGCACGTAAAACCCTCGTATAGAGGCCATTTACCCTATACATATAACACACTTCTGAAGAACTTTATTCAGCTGTGTAAGCTGTGTATATTATTCGCGAATCTCCAATAAAAAACTTTTTATTGCTTGAAGATAAAGGTGAATGCTCATAAAAGTCTAGGCAGTGTGTCTCAAGATACACGAAGACTACACAAACAGACGCATTATTGTTGTTGAATACCTATTCGAGAATAAGGCTGCATTTTCAAACATAGCGGGCATAGCCGTAAGTAATGTGTGTGACATAGCTTCATTTTTACAGCTTCATTTTGAGCTAAGCTGATCGTTATTTAGAAAGAAGGAAAGAAAAACTGTTTATTCCCGCGAAAATGACGCACATAACATAAAAGAGAAAATAAAATTTGTACATAAAAGCAAAGTAGAAGAAAGTTTGCATTAAATCTAAAAAATAAAAATCTAATAAATACAATAAGAAATATGCGCCACTAACGCGTGAAAGGGCGTAATATGTTTATTTCTAAGTAACAATGTGACTTTTTCAATTCATATGTATGTACTTTCTAAATGTAACTTGGACATCACTGACTTCGGTGAAGGAAAACATCTTGAAAGAACCTATTTAAGTCCGAAATGGCCAGTCCGCCTCACGCAAGCGTGGAAATCAAAGCTCGTGTTACTAACGTAGGTGAAACCGCAGGGAATAGCTAGTTAATTATAAGTCCACTCGACAAGCAACTATTGTTTATCCTCTCACAAGTTTGAAATTGGAATTTTGCCCGAAAGATTCTGAAGTTATGGCACCATATCTTATTGTAAATCTGTTGGAACGATAGCAGGTACTTGTTTTTCATCCAAGCTTTCAATACCAGATAAACTTTCTTCAGACAAACGCGGTGGCGGTCGTGGTCACTGGTCAATGTGGCATGGACCACTGACCACTGTTGTAGTCGTGATGGCCCAGTGGCATGTGGTTGTGGGTTTAAATCCGGACACCTACTAATGTGACTTTTTCAATTCATAAGTACTTTCTAAAGTTTATCTTGGATATCACTGACATCGGTGAAGGAAAACATGGTGAGGAAACCTGGACATACTGTTCCACTCAAACTATGAGGCGGTTTAGAAACTCTGACACTAGGGTGTGTGGCGTCGTGAGACATTACTGCCCACACAATGAAGAGAAGATGAGTGTTGCATTATTATTACTATCTAACAGTACGTTATGTCAGATCAACAACACACGACAACTTATCTAAACGACGCGTTGTAATATGAAACACAGTAGCTACAATAACTCAAGTGCCAAATAAAAACATATATGAAGATTGCGTTGCACTACGTATAAGCTCCAAACAAAAATACAGAATTTCTGCTTCCGTTGTCAGTCAATCATCCCAGTATGTCAGCCCACTGTCAGATATAAGCCTCTTTGCTTCCAATTATGAAGGGAGCTTAAAAATACGGTATGAAAGGAACAATTTTATTACTGAACGGCAATTCGTTCAGCGAGATTGAATTGTAAATCCATTTTCTGGGTTAAAGCAAAGCAAAGGATATGTATAAAAATCTTCCTTGGTAAATTTAGGTTAAGTGAGCTCGAGAGGGGCTAAGTAATAACAGCCGCATGGGTCGATCCATGAGGTAAAGCTACGGTTGCCGGGGTTGGTCCGTGGATGGGTGACCATCTTTACACACCGAGACTCCTCCGTGCTTCGGAAAGCACGTTAAGCCGTTGGTCTCGGCTGTCACACGAGAATCTTTGATAGTCGCTACGGGTCGTCAGAAGCCCGAAAGTCTGACAACCAGTCTTACCAAACGGTATCGTATTACCCAGTTAGTGGGTTGTGGAGGTCAAATAGACAGTCGATCCATGTAAAAAAAATATTTCAGGCAAAATCCATAGTAACTGATAAAATACAGAATGATAACATAATTAAAATAAACAATAGAAAGTGTAAAAAAATAAAAATCTAACGAATGCAATAAAGTGTCTGATGTCTATTGTGACAACAAGAGTGCTTCGCAATAAGGCTGCTGGTTCAATACAGTAGGTACATAAACCTGCAAATTACCTCGACACGTTCATTATTTCAGCGTACTAATTAAATAACTTTGCAAAACAATATTTCATTGTGTCCCAGCGGAACTGTTCAATGTTTTGCCAAATGAAAATTATGTCAAGCGAGAGTTTTTCTTGCAATTTCTTTCATAGCAATTTGTTTCTTTGTTATTTTGTTTCTCGATTTTGCGACAAGCAAAGCGGGGAAGTTATTTTTGTTATGACTCTTTTGTTTTTCTTTATGGGCTTAAGTTATTCAATAGACCCTGGGCATTTTGGACTTATGACTTATGAGACTTTCCGTAACTCCTCTAATGAATGCTATTCTTTAGATTGATCCTTTTTTAGGGTTCCTTATCCAAAGGAAACCAAACAGGACCCTATTTAGGCAACAAAGCCTGAAAACGTGAGATTACCTGGACTTACAATTAATATACCCAAGTTTGCCAATCCCCTCAAGTAAGCGTGGTGACGAATGCTCGTGCCTTCTCTGTATGAGAAGAGACCTATACCACTTGGATATTGGGATTAAAACGTACACAATAGTTTACGAAAGAAGTAATCGCTTATTTCCGCTAACTAAATAAGAATTAATTGATGGCGAAAATATGAGGGCTTATAAGCGTTGAAGATTAACTGCACAATGAACATCTCTTGTTATCTTATGTCATCCTGGTACCTTGATCGCTGTGAATCACTATATTTATATCAGAAAAACACCAAAGTTGTATCTCGTAGGTAAATCAAATTGCCGGTTACAATGCACGCTGTCTAAATTGACACTTAAAAGTTAGGTGTTTCCTATCCCCGGCCATTAGTTACATCTCCGGTAGATACCTTATGGATATCGAACTAAAATTTGCCCATAAACCACACTATCGAAAACATACACGTATCTAATCTCCACCCAAATATATCATATCGAAAGGAAACTTATTTGGGAACCTCCCATATCTTTATGTAATATCAGTTAGTACCTACAAATACTTTTAAGAGAGAGTAATTTATCATACTTCGAGTCACAGGCTCACAGCACAGGTGAGGCACAATCAATCAATACCTACTGTATGTGTATTCATTCGAATGTAATTTGAACTGAGCGTATGTCTATGTTTACTTGTTTGTATGTTATGGGCTCCTGGTACCAGAGTGTTTGAACAGCTGTGTTAATTATTTTTGTTCGTTTACTTTTGATACTGTAAAAATGATTTTGTTTTCGTAAAAGGTTTCGACAATCCATACATTAGGATGAGAAAGGAAATTCGTAAATGGAAAATGTGGGAAAACAGTTGAAGATAGGTAAATATTCATTGAGTCGATCGGTTTTTTTTTATCATCTTGCGTTCATGTGTCTATTTAATAGGGCTCAAAAGATACAGCCCTATCTGTGACAGATGGACGGACAAACAGACATACAGTCTTAGTAAAACATATTATTATCCGCTTGGCGCCCTTTGTATACGAAACCCTAAAAAAATACAAAATTCCACACTTATTATCCAGATTGATATTGTTATAGAGACACATCGCCTAGCGTATCCTGTTTGCCTAGTCCTTAATACTGTTTCCATTTGCTCAGTATCATTTTCAGAAAAAGGATTTGTACCATCATCCCACTCATTTATGAATAAACGAGGGCTTTGAATGCATTATTTATCTGGTTGCGGGTGGCAAGAGAGATTATCTTAATATCTCTTAGGATGTGTTTACATTGAGCGAGTTTTGTTTATGTAATTCGTATACCGGGTGTACGTAAACATACTTGGTGGAGTCGAAAGTCACAGATTCTGCTCATCATTGGGAACATTTTTTTTTGTTCTAGACCATACCTGGAAGTCTTTTGGTTACGGAGATATTGAAGGTCAAAGTCATAACACAACAAAATTTTAAACTACCATAAAAAACAGCGCTCAATGTATGTATTTTTTTTAGTAAGTTGCCAATATACCTACTCATTAATTAAGTAAACTATTACTAAAGCTATTTGAAGTACTGCCCTCAGGCCCTCAAGTTTGCAAAAAATACGAAAATCTTGAATGTTTTTATAAAGCAAATTAATTCACTAACGCACTGTTTACTAATCATTGCTTTTTTACCAAAAATAAAAGTATTTCCCATTAATATTTTTTGATCAATTTTGCTGAGTTTAGTTTAGCTAGATAAGTGATGTATCTTATTCCATTCCGTATACAAGTAGCTGACCGAATTGATGATACGTCGTCATACATTTGCAATATCAGACGCTTCATAGATACGGTGCCAACCTAACTTAATCAAAACTTGAAGGTCAGGGTTTGAATTGTAATTTACGTTATCACTATACTGTGATACATAGACGTTATAGCTCATATTTGCATATTCTATCAGGATATTAAGATTAGATGTCGTGAAATATGCAAGCAGGCTTTCGGCTTCATTAATTTTCTTGCACCAAGAGAAGATATCTGCTTAGCTTGGGATCAGATAGCCGTGTGTGAGTTGTCGCAAGATATTTATTTATTATTTATTTATATGTCAGATATAACACTAAGTTAAACATAATCTTTTTTTAAATCAATTGTCGCTTGTATGAAAGGGTACTTAAGAACAGCTCGATGGGTTTGGCTGCTTTTTTAGTTTTTTCCATGAATGGCCAGGATAGGTTGTTATGAAAGATTTGTTTAGGAAAATCCACTCGAAACGTGAAAATTTGTATGCTATTTTTGTTTGAAAATAGAAATAAATAATAATATGACGTTTATTCGTTCTCCAATATGAACGTTTCCTCAGATATAAACCGAGCAACTTCGTGCAACATGGAGATACAAACAACACTAATACGCTTAACTTTGATACGCCTCGGAAATACTCGGAATTGCTCGGAAGTGCTCGTAATTAGCTCTGCTTACTGCGAGAATATTATCAAAGAGATACCAGTTTAAGTTTCGATTTCAAAGGAGTCGAGTGGGTTTATTTCGGACAGGAAAGAGAGCAAAAATGGTTAAATGTTACCTGCGCTAATCACTCTATTAAAGGGAACAAGGGGAAAAGGGGTGGCGGTGGGAGGGGGGGTTCGGGGGGGTTAGGAGAAGCATCCTCTACCTACCAGACAAATAGAAAACGTAGTCTAATAATATTTTAGTCAATAAGTAATAAAACTACAAAATTATACGTAATTCAACAACTTGTAATGGAACGTACTAGTTTGTTAATTAGTGCGTATAATTTAGAAATTAGGGTATAATACTCGTAATGTGAAGTGAATAACCCAAGTCTAGATATTAGTGACCTCATTCTATGTACTAAGTTTCATTGAGTTTAATTACTTTTGACCGTAATGTGGCAAGGCTATATTTACAGGTCTATATTTCCATATATTGGTACAATAACAGGCAACACTGGCCTATTATGTCCTAGTAACTAACTGCATAATCCTGCATAAAACTGGGTGGATAAATGGATGTTTGTTACTCTATCATGTATATACGGTTGAACAGCGGCTGAAATAAGATCTAGTTTAACACATGGGATATTTTGTATCCTGTTTGTATGTTCCCGTAAGATAATTTAGGACTTTAGCTTAATTCTAAGGTTTACGCAGACGAAGTCACGGGCAAAAGCTAGTATACTACAAATAGAAGTCACTAATAAAATGAATTTTCTCGAACCATTGACCTTGCGCTGACCATGCCGACGTCTTAGGCCTTAGCAACTTCAAAGTGATCAAGCCCTCATAATTTTGAAGAACCCTTTAAGTCCGACGGTCAAGTTTGAGAGCAGGGGCGTAGCTACCGCAGAAGATATCGGGCCCCCAGTCACAGGGGCCCGAAAATTATTTTGAATATTATCCACTATCTCACTCAAACTCTTAGGACGTACGCTAAAGTTTTCGGGAACCAATAAACACATTTTTTTATGACAAATGTTTACCCTACATTTGGGCTGTGCAATAGATAGGGCCCCCAACATAATAGGGCCCGTTAAGGACAAGCTGCGCGACTGTTTGAGAGGTTCCGAAGTAATAATGACCTACTTGTATTATTTACTAACTTGAAGAGTACTTTAGTTTCTCAATCACAACTTGGGAAGGCAATCGAGCTTAGAAACCTTGGACTTTGTTTAGGTTAGATAATGTTTTAAAACTCATCGCTCACTATTAAAGCACTGCAAATAATTTGCTTTACGGGTTAGAGCTTTATTCGAGTTTGGACGTCAATTATTGCAATTTAAACCTTAATAGCTTCTGACCGCGAACCCGCCTAATTTCCTCTACAGGAATACAATAAACGGGATATGGGTCATTCTATGTATTTAGCTAGATCAGTATCTATTTGTCTGAAAATTTCAGCTAATTCCGTTCAGCCGTTTAAGCGTGATAGAGTAACAAACATTCATCCATTCATCCTCACTTTTCGCGTTTACGTTTTTACTTTTCGCGAAGTAGAATATCAATGCTAGGAATACATGGCCAATCATGATGAGTGTCGAAATTTTGTCATTTTACGTATTCTAGATACTCTTGTCATACCTTTCAACGATATATACGATAACGATATCGAATAATTCGATGACCACATCTATCTTTCGTGCCAACGTAACCACAATCGCATTCACTTCTCTCTGAAACCAAAAGTATAAAAAATGTGGCGACAAGTAGTCCTGTGGTAAAGTGAAAAATGGCGAACTAAAAACTTTCGAAACCAACCATTTCTAGTTTTCAGGTTCACAACTAAACTTCATATTTCTACATGTTGTAAAGGAACATTATTACGGAAATAAAGGTTCCATTTGGACAATCACAATGAATCAAATATCGATAGAACTCATAAATTATCCATAAGGTTATATTTAGCTTAGCGTGTGACACAAGCACATGAGTAAATATTCTACAGAGACTACACTTTGATGCTAGCTAGTATTAAAAAGCTCATGACCACAATCACGACTGCCTCGTTGGTCTAGTGGTCGCAAGCGCGACTGCTGTGCATGAGGTCTTGGGTTCGATACCCAGGTCGGGCAAAGTGTTATTGGGTTTTTCCATCAGGAATTACTCAGTAGCAGACTCGGAGTCTGGATTTGTGCCCGGTTGATGGCAATAGGCTCGCCCCCTATTACATGGGACTTAAAAACATAACTGGCGAAATGTGGGTGTACTAACGGGTACACCTCTGCCTAACCCTTCGGGGATTACAGTCGTGATATTATGTATGTATGTGACCACAATCATCCCAATTGAGTAACAAAAGTTACACGCAATCACCTGTAATTTTATTGAGTTATTCTTCTTCTTTATCGTGTGGGCAGAAAGGACTTACGACCCTACACACCCTAGTGTCAGAGTTTCTAAACCGCCTCAAGGGGCCTCTGACATGGTTTAAGTGGACAGTAAGTCCAGGTTACCTCACGATGTTTTCCTTCACCGATGCCAGTGATATCCAAGATAAACTTTAGAAATTACATATTATGAATTGAAAAATTCACATTGGTACTTTGATTGGCCCCGGTTTGAACCCACAACCTCGTGCATGAAAGGCGGGCGCCTTAACCGTTTTTACAAACAAAACTTTCAGCATGAATATTTTTTAATTTATCTACAAACCTTACCTTATCAATTTATATAAACTGTTTTAACGTAACGTTTTGGCTTCACGAGCAATCCTACTTTTATAGCAAAACATTGATTTGAAGACTTGAAGCTTGCATGAATGTAAGTTCGGTCTCCATTTACTACCTACTCCTGTACCACAACAAGTGCCCGTTATTACTTACGTGCGACGCAAGTATTTAATAATATAATTGAACATGGGTATCGCAGTTCGTGACGGAGCGCATTAAAATGTATGATTGTATTTATTTACACTGTTTAATTTTCCGATGCCATATTTTATACTAAAAGGTTAGTTCATTGCTAGATGGTTGATAGTAGAGGGAATAGATACAATATTGTGTATTATATACAAAATATTCTTAGCTGGTGAAAATCGACTGTCTGTATGGACATATATATTAGTCATTTATTTTTTTAAACGAGTAGGTATATGGAGTTTCTTGGCCTTTTGACCTTTTGGAATGGGCAACTAGATGAAAAATCATTTTTGTTTCTTGTAAATGACGTTCAAAATTGCCTGATGGTCTAATTGAAATAAATGATTTGACTTAGAGAGTGTGTATTTGTATGTGCACACATTTGAGCACTATGATATCTTTTGCGAACATACTTAGCTTATCTTCATGATTACCCCTTTATTATTCATTACTAGTTAATGCCCGTAAACAACCCGTAAAACACAAGGTAAAATTACAAAATCTCTAAGGGGTCTTTGTTAACAACTAACTCAGAGCTAATATAATACCCAAACTGGAACAAAACTAAGCGGATAATTTATCGATTTCGGAGATTAATATATAAAACCCAGCTGACGCTCTAATTATCACTCTTATTGTTATTTGAATGAATGAAAAACCTCGGTCCCCTCCCCCCCGCGCTCGCTCGCCCTCGCCCCCGCGTCTCTCTGCCCTTGGCCTTTGTTAGCCGCCTCACATTGTGTGCGAGATGAGAATACACTCGATACATTCTCTATTTCTGAATCGGGCTTTAAAATAAAAAAAGGGTTTTGCTTTTAAGTGGAATCTGGAAACAATGTGGAATTTTGAGGGTGCTTGAGAGTCTATAAAGAGTTATGCTTATGTACAGTCAACAAAAGACATAGGTATGCAGGGTCGTCAGATATAGTTGATGTTTCCAAATGTAATTTAATCTAAAAGGTAGATAATAAACAGTTCATTAACCTCTCCCGTCCCACCCTCCCGATATTCGGTCGGAGAACAATAGATAATCAATTGTGTCTCATTACGTGGGACTAGTTGGGTTATTAAGTTCCAACCGAAGACATCCATGTACACGAAAAATGAAGGCAATTTTCAATCAGTCTTTCTATATTTTTGTAATTTTACAAATCTTTTTTTTTTAAAGTCCTGGAACGACGAAATGTCGCCTAGCAATTACTGACCTCCCCCAAAATGTCGTGTCCTTGGCCCCGTTAAGCACATTTTACAATTTACTCGAGATGAGAAACAGTCAACTGGCCATAATTACATTACGAAACGCAATTTGGGTCCGTCTCGGTTCCACGCAAAATGAAACTTAAATATTTATTTATTTAGAGGGACACAGATTATGAAATTTAAGGCAAAGTAGGTAATGTGAAGCAACTCATTCCGAGGTCTTAATGTGGATGGACCATCTATTTCGTATCGAGACTCCTCCGTGCTTCGGAAAGTATGATAAGGCGTTGGTCCTTTCTGTCATTCGTAAATTTGACAGGCGTTACAATTACAGGTACTGTGTTGCCCAGTAACTGTGTTGTCGATGTCAGATAGACAGACACTCTACGTAAAATAACATAATATCATCAACCACTAGTACACCTACATTTCGCCAGTAATGTTGAAGTCCCATGTCATAGGGGCGAGCCTACCGCCATCAACAGGGCACAAATCCAGATTTTGAGACTGGTACTAAGGAATTCGTGATGAAAAATCCCAGTAACACTTTGCTCGACTTGGGAATCGAATCCAAATAATCAGATATATCCGATTAGGCTGAAAATCGACCCCCATTTAGTTGGGGAATAGGTAAATGATAGGATAAAGGCGGAACTATAATTACAAGAGTCCCAAGTGTGTATTTATCTTATACTATTAATCTTTCTCTTAATTGGAAATGTCTTAAAAGGAAACTCAATTAACAATTGGGGCCGAATAATGGATAAACCGATTGTTTTGTCACATTGACGGGTCTAACCCACGACCGATTAAAATAAATATATATCTATCTGTGAAGCAATTTTCTTATAATTTATGCATAAGACCGTATTTCGACAAATTCAGCAATCTGGACGGGCAATGAACCGGACATTATGTTAGCTGTAGAATTTGGCAACTTTAAGGTGAGAGGACCTACTACTAATCTTTGCTGCCTGGTAGACTTTGGTATGTACCAGAGGCTACCAGGCACCCACGGAGACAAAGAGACCAACGTATGTTTTCTTGTCTCACGAGGATAATTTTAAGCTTTTATTTATTTTTAGTTGAAATTTTAACTCTAGTTACTCTAGTTAATCATGAGATACAGCCCACTGACAGACGGACGGACAGCCGAGGCTTAGTAATAGAGTCATGTTAGCAACCTTAAAAATAAAAAACACACCTAAATGAAGTTCAATATTCTTTTTCCTATTCCTATAATTCCAAACACACTCCATTGAAATTCCCATATCGATGAATTTGTAAGTACAAACCGATATAAGACGATGAGTATGCGTGATCACGTAATACATTGCGCGGCGGGAGGTATTAATTGTGGGTGACATTTGCATATAGCGCGCGTTGGATGTGACTCCATGGAAAATATCGCGTATACGAATCGTATGAAGATTGTGTTTCAGACGTGATAGTTCACGTATAAAATGTAGCTTGCTTATAGTCAAATTCAAACTCTAAACCGTTTATTCAAACTAGCTACTACACGTGACTTCGTCTGAGTCAAAGTTGATATCATGTTATCCCACATCATCATCTATCTTGGCTTTTCCCAAACTATGTTGGGGTCGGCTTCCAGTCGAACCGGATGCAGCTGAATACCAGTATTTTACAAGGAGCGACTGCCTATCTGACCTCCACAACCCAATAACTGGGTAATACGATACCCCTAGGTAAGACTGGTAGTCAGACTTTCAAGCTTCTGACGACTCGTAACGACTACCAAAGATCCATGTACGACAGCCGGGACCAACAGCTTAACGTGCTTTCCGAGGCTCGGAATGATGTCAGTAATGTCTAAGATAAGCTTTAGAAAGTACCTACATATGAATTGAAAATGTCACGAAAACTTAAAAAAAAAGATTTACGGATTTTTTTGTGCAGTGGCTGTGAATTTGTGGGGGATTCGATTCTCGCACGGGACAAACATTTGTATGGCTACAGATATTTTGTTCTGATCTTTCTTTTTGTGTATGTGAGTTAATTAAATATGTTTCTAAACGTACTTACGATACAGGACACATTCCTAGTGTAGGGTAACGTTTCTTTTGTAATGAAAAAATCATACATACAATGACTGACGGATCAGCGCACAGCCTAAACCGCTGTTTTCGACTTCTACGAGGACGAAGTCGGGGGTAAAAGCTAGCAATAAAATAAACCATTTACAGACACTTTTGAATTGTCAAGGAGTCAGTCAGTTAGAAAGTTGAAGCGAGTACCTACTTAGCTCGTTGCAAGCATTAGGTTAGTGTATGTAGCTTTCCCATTTCAGTTTAAAAACATCAATTTTTTCAGTTACACGATTAATCAAAGTCGTAAGTATAATTAAACAACCTTGATTAATTAGGACGACGCGTATTTTTAGGAGTTTTCTGTCTTGTTCTCAGAGAAAATCGTTTTTTGTAAGCCTGACCGCTGGTAGGACCTTGAACCAAATGTTGGTGGGCTAACTAATTACGATTTTATTTGGGCTTCGTTTTAGGTACGGTTAACAAAAGACATAGGTTGTATGTTGGATGGTCAGATATACCTAGTTGAAGTTTTCTTAGAAATCGATGGAAGCTTTCTAATGTAGGTACTTAATTTAATTTAATTAGTGGATAATAAACAGTTTAAGTAAGTTAAGTTTCAATCGAAGACATCCATCGGTTTCTAAAAAAACTTCAACTATTTGATGACTCTGGATACCTGCCTCTTTTGTTGACTGTACCTATTAGGCACGGGCGCAATGAAAGCGCAAATAGAGCAAAATAAATAGGAAATTATAGACGAATTATAGAGATACGCGTGTTTTTTTTTGACTCGTGTTAAGTTACGTCTTTGGCTACTGCTTCGCTTTTTTTGTTCGTACCTCGATGTTACACAGCCTATTCTATTCCTTATGAATCTGGCTATAATATACAAAAATATTTTTTCCAATCCTACTGGTACTTTCAGAGATTACCGCGTTTAAACAAACGAAAAATCTCTTCGGCTTATTTTATTAAGTATAGATAAAAAATTAAAACAATATATCTGCTTAAGTTCTCACAGTGCATTTAATAGGTAGTTAAAATGCAATTGCAAGCCAAATGGTCTGTGAAGATTAAACTATACCATTTAAATGAACGCAAGTAGGTATTATCCAGTAATTAAGTATTTAGCATAACTAACTAAACACGTACAATCTTAATTAGTTTAATCTACTGTTATTACCGACTAATTGCTTCGAATTAGCTTGTGGGTAGTATATAATAATTATTATACCAGCCTATTATTGACCCACTGCAGGGCAAAGGCCTATTTTCATACAGAGAAGGCATGAGCATTGATCACCACGCATGCTCAATGCGGATTGGCGATTTCTATAATTTTAGATCTAATTACATAATTATCTGCCTAAATATTTAAATTTTGGCACATAATTTTGTCAAATAAATAAAATATAAATTATTATTAACTGAGAATATACCGTGGACATTATTGACATCTGTAAAGGAGAACATTGAGAGGAAACTTAGATCTAAAATTATAGAAATCGCCAATAAGTATTAAGTATTTATCTAAACATCCTGAGTGTATGTACATTAATTTGTCTCAAGATGTTTAGATAAATACTTCAAAGAGGTATAAATTGACTAAGGTGGTGTCACATTGACATTTAAAATTCAAGTTATAAATATTTTAAACGAAATTGTAGTTGCATTGGTTTTTCTCGGGTCAATATTATATCTAAAACTGTAATGCATTTCTAATTTTTTTTTAATGCACCCATTCAAAGTTATAAAATGATTTACAACATTTTGTGAGGATCAGACCACAACTAAAAGCCCTACGTCACTAGGATCCCCTGGCTGCGCAGCCAACGAAATATATGGGTATCTACGTGACCAAGAGAATGCCTGGTGAGGTCCCCACCACACAACTACATACATTTCGTTGGCTGCGCCGCCAATACGTCCCGTGGGGTAAGCCCTTAAGTATTAAATGACCAGCATCTGTCCTAGAAAAAACCCATAAAATATACACCACGCGTCATGATGATACCCTAGTCCCTCACGTATATATTTTATATGACGTGCAATAAAATACCGTTTCGGCTAATATAACTTTGAGCTGCGAATTATAACCATACATTACTGGACAGAAGGCGCATGCGAGGTTATGAAAGCCTAGTATAAGCGTGCGGATAATCTATGCAAGTGGTTAAGTCTAAAATCCTAATGTTTGACACAGTTGGCTTAGTGGCTGACCCTTGGCTGCTGCTGTGAGTCGCGGATTCAATTTTTGTACATAACAAATATTTGTGCATGTAAACGCACGATAGAGGAGAAGTTCCCGGTATGGGGGAGAGGGGAGAGTTGGGAGGGAGGTAATGTTAAAATGAAAAATGATTTATGTTATTTATGTCAACATGTGTGTATGACGTAAGTAATTTTATTTCATAAATAACATTGACTGAACGGGATTGAACTTTAAACTGCTGAGCTCTGTGTTTGCTACCAGGAAACCATATAAATATACTATGTAGGAGTTTAGTCTCGGTCAACCGACATTCACACATGAGCTTTTCTCTCATTTATAAAGGTGTCCCTGCACATGGATGATAGTATCATCGGGGGATAATATCGCCAAAAAAAAAATTGTTTATCGCTCTGAGATAATATCGCTAGTGAATGGGGATTCCATAAACCTAAAACATAGCGGCCATTATTCCGTACCACTGGAGGGATAATATCGCTGGAAAAATTGAAACAATTTTGCGTACAGATAAATATTGCTCCGGAGATAAATGTGTGTAAGGATTCCTTAAAGCCACAACGTAGCGGCTATTAATCTTCTCGTTTCTGAGTCATTACGAGTGGATTTACTTTCCTTCCTAATTTGATGTGGACTGATGCTTTTAGGACGGACTTGTGTAACGTTACGTTATGTAACTAGTCATATTTACGTCCAGTCCCTTCACGGGTCGAATGTAGAAGTACTCTCAGGGGACGAACATCAGATTTGAACGTGGGACGGACGCCGTTCAGTTTGAGTTTGTCCGAATAATGCCCGCTTAAGGATTAACGCGAATTCTACTTATAATATTCTACATTTGTCAAAAATGCCCCTAATGAGATATTATAAGATGACATTACACATAACATAAAGCATAACATAACATCACGCCTGTAATCCCCGAAGGGTTAGGCAGGGGTGTACCCATTGGTACACCCACATTTCGCCAGTTATATTTTTAGTCCCATGTAATAGGGGGCGAGCCTATTGCCATCAACTGGGCTCAAATCCAGACTCCGAGGCTGCTACTGAGAAATTCCTGATGGAAAAAACCCAATAAAACTACTTTTATTTAATTTAATTTTGAATTAAATATGAATGATAAACTGCTCGAGTATATCGCTGGAGTATTTTGGGTAATCCTTAAGCGGGCGATATCTTGTTATTTTCGAACGTTGTTATAAGTTTCTTTTTCTTCTAGGTATAACATTCCAAAGGATAGCAAGATAAACACAAAATGTCAGCGACTGTCACTACAAAGTTGTATAGTTGTTGTCGTGTCGCGGATGTTGTAAACTTAGCACTTATCTAGACTCCGGGGAGTAAGCAGCGGTCGAACGTCAACAGAGCTATCTATAAAAGGTGTTTTCCAATTTTGTTTTTAGTACAGTCTGTCCGCGGTTTGGTCCGCGTCAAAGTACGATGTATTATCGTACGAGAGCACGAAAACGGGATCCTTTCTGAAAAATTTCAGCTAATTCAGTTCAGCCATTAAAGCTTCAAAGAGTAACAAACATCTATCCATCTTCATAAACTTTCGCGTCTGTAGGAAGAAGGATGATGGGTAAAATTGATAGTGTAGGTGTAGTAGAAGTTCGTGGGTAACAAGTAATGACGCACGGTAGTAGACGTAGTGGGTAGAGGGTGACTAAACTCATGAAGATTTTAATATTTGTTAAGAATGGACATGTCGAGAAACAAAGGGACTAAGTACACTTATTTAGCTCTTTTCTGCAGCTTTCTGCGTCTATTTTAAGATGAATGGATGCGTATGGATCTCCATACAAAACTAGTGTTTTTTGGACAAAAGCTAAATTAAGTTGTATAAGTGTACTTAGTCTCTTAAGTTGGAGTTAGTTGCTAACACGATAAACGGCAAATTTTAGCAAATAATCCGATGACCCTGGATGGCGGCAATAGAGCTATAGTATGCAAATATTAACTGAAGCAGATGTTAGGGTTAGTCAGGATTCAAAACGTCTGATTGGTCCAACCATAGAATATTGCCATTGAGCTGTATTGGTTGTGGAGGTCAGACGGCAGATGCCGATTGTAAAATATTGATAGCAATATTGGTTCATCTGGTTAGAGTGGAAGCTGACACTGGGTCAACATTATTGGAAAAGTATAGGTTGCATCTCTTTTTAGAAACTGAGCTTAGTTAGCCAAAATGAGTCAACTCACAATCTCTCAATACTATTAATTATTTACATAAAACTAATTTTTATGTGCCAAATACGTTACATTATGACCAGCAAAAACAGTTTAAACCCAAAACTTAGGCCTAGAGTAGATTTATTCAGCGTTGAATATAAAAAAATAATTACAATTAATCCAAAAAATTGAATAAATTTTGACGCGGGTTGATTCGTATTGACGGAATAGAATTGAAATAAAAGAACGATGAACAAACAACCCATATTTATCGTCAGAAAAACCTTCAAACAAACAAATAAATAAAGAAATAAAAAAGACAATAGAATCATTAATTACACCAATTATACTAGGCGAGCAGAAGTTACGGCTGGTCGCGCAGAACGGACGGGTACAACGAATGGGGGACCGCACTGATGCTCCTGAAAAAGCCATTTAACGTTGACTGACATTTATTGGGTTCCGTAAACAGAGACCGTTTAATAGTTAATCAATAGTTAATTAAGGATAGTTTGTAGTTAAGTATGTCTTTCAAGTTAATGGTACTGCGATAAAATTTTAACAGGTGTATGAATATCAATGTACTAACTTTTAGGAATGATCGAAATCTAATCTTCGTCCTAATTTGTCATAAATGCCGCTAATTTACCACATTTTTTTTGACTTTGACTGTCGCCGAAATGAGGTGGCAAGGTAATGACTAAATGTCACTCCATATTTGTGTTGACAAACACACGATGTTTTCTTTCACCTATGTCAGTGATGTCCAAGATAAACTTATAAAGTACAAATGAAAAAGTCATATTGATACTTGCCCGGTATCGAACACACAATCTCCAAAAACAACTTTTGAAAATAAATTGATTCCAAGCCGCATTTCTGTCATGAGTACCTAGTAAATCTTTCAAAACCTATTGTAAAATTCGCTTACATGTAGGTACCCAGAGGTAGTTACCTAACTCACATGCTCTGTCAGTGCCCTAACGGATGCGGCGTCATAGTTGTCCCCAACTCGTCTGAGACAATACAACGCGAGATATTTATCAACATCACCACACAATAGAGATGGCTACAGTGGGTCAACTTGTACGCTACCGGGGGTCCCGATGTATGTGTGGAAAGAGAAAACCGGGGTGGTTTTTAGTCAGTAAGAGTCTGACGGACCCCTTCGAAACCCCTGTTCTGATATTCATAAGGAATTTTCACAACGGACAAAAAAGGGGTCAACTTTGATGTTGACAAAGTGGCGAGTTTGAGCTATTCCCAACTATAATATGTATGGGTCGGCTTCCAGTCTAACCTAATGCAGCTGAATACCAGTAATTTACACGGAGCGTCTGTCTATCTGAGCTTCACAAGTTAGTAACTGGGTAATACAATACCCCTTGATAAGACTGGTTGTTACAATCTCGAGCTTCTGACGACCGACGAGTATTCAGAATAAAAAGCTGAAACTTCTGCATCATCTCTCTTTAGTGATTATGTAGCACACCAGCGGTGCCAACGTCTGTTGCGATGAAAACTTGTGTAATAGCTCGTCTGAGATACAACGGGACGACATTGTCATTCATTACTTGTTGTTTTGGAGACAGATTAATGTTCTTTGATGGTTTAAAACATCACGCTAAAACTACCGGACAGATTCTGCTTCAATTTTGCATGAATGTTCCCAACTGGTCTGGTCAGTCTATAGGCTATACATTGTTATGATATTTGCTATGGGGGATGTCGCATATGTATTCAAATTCCAGTTTAATCAAACACCGGGAAGCTGATATATTTGGTTAAGTTCCTATGGACATCAGTCCATCACTTTCCAGATGTGTTTTTTGTTCAAAGTATCTGATATTTTTAAATATACTCTTTAAATGCAGGTATAATCTCAGAGTATGTTTCTTTTTTTTTTAGTTTTAGGAAGCGCGCGTATAACTTAAAAACATATTAGGAAGGTAAAGATGAGACTTGACGCACTACACAAGAAACCTTATTACTTCGCAATAAATAATATAATTTTGTTAAAAAATTTAATCTAAATCTCATCGAAGTTATCCAGAATAGATACACAAATTATGTATAACTATTTCGTTCATCATACCAGCACAAGCTCCCCATTACTGACGCTTGTCAAGTCTTATTTTTCGTCGCGCGTATTATACACATAATTTCTTGCTCATCATCATCTGTCTAGCCTTTTCCCAATCATGTTGGGGTCGGCTTCCAGTCTAACCGGATGCAGCTGAATACCAGTATTTTACATGGAGCGACTTCCTATCTGACCTCCATAACCCAGTAACTGGGTAATACCTACGATACTCCTTGGTAAGACTAGTTGTCAGATTTTCGTACATAATTTTTTACTATACCCTCCAAAAAAATCAAATCTAATTTCACCCTTGTGATTTTTTGAATCATACCTACGAGTAAATATTTTTTGTTCGACATATCGGCAGTTATATAAGATTGCACACGTTAATATGCACAACCATTCAAAAATTGTAAAAAAAACCTATATTTATAGAACGCCTAGTTAAAAGCCTTAACATACCGTTTCCATTTCTTGCTCCGACCTATTCAACATTGTGAACGAAACCATAGCGCGATTCAGAGTAACTGTACAGCGCCATCTATTGAGCGTACAGAAAAACTTTGGGATTATTTTCGAGTAAAGAAATTAAAAAAATATATTAAATCATTATGATTCTTATCGGTCGTTATCTTTACATTATCTGCACTCCTGGTGGGTATTCAAATACTTCCAACTTTTGGGTCTTTTGTTAAGTTTGAACTTTCAAGATTGTGTTTTTGCACAAATAAGTTCAAAAGTTTTATATACCTTTTTTAAGTCGGAAAGTTGGTGAAGTTTGTTCGTTTCTTTATGCTTCAGCATTACATCACGAATTCTGTAATGTATTGGAGTTTTTAACTGCCTTTGTTGGTTGTTCGCAGACGCCAGACAGACCTTCGGCGATGCACGTTGAGTCCTATGGCCCAGTTGGTGGCCACGATAACGAACGCAGTGGCGTTTTTAATGTCTTTTATGAAAATATGAGGATATTTTGGGTACTGTAGTAAGTGGAAAATTATTTTGTCCAAATTACAATTTAGACAGGTAACATTATGAATAATAATAAAATTACAAATTATGTACAATTTATAAAAAAAAAGAAGAAAGGAGGAACCTCTTAAGGCATCCACAAATTCGTACGCATCGTTGTTAATGGGGCAAGTGTCCTAAAGGCTGGCAGCATTGCCACGTTGTATGGCAATGCTAATTCTTTGGCCTAAGAAAAGGCCAGCCTCTCTAGCCATGTGAAGAGTCGACCAGTGGCCTGGCGAAAATAATTAGGGTAGCTTCCCTTATCACTAAATCGTCCTATCTTACCAGGTTTATCTAGTGGTGATAAACAAATCTGAGTTTAAATTAAAACGCTGCACTAAAAAATGGCGTCGGTACAGCACGTAAAATATGAGAATTAAAAACTTTTCAGAGTGTGTAACTGGCAGTATGACAAAACGAAACAAACTGGACGAAAAAGTTTTAGAATGGATATTTAATAAAACGGTGCATTATCTCTTTTAGGTTGAGCAGTTTTTATGATCTGGCAGTTTAAGCTGCAAGGTTAAGCTGCGTTGCCTTGGTTAGTCCGCGGGTGGGCCACCTTGAAGTACTTACCTACCTACTTTCAGGATTCCCCGAGTCTCGGTCTGGTTCACATTAGGTTGGACCTAGCTAGCGTTGACGGACTGTCGGGTGTCGCTGTTCACACTAGAAGCTGCCGATCCGACCTAACGTGAACACCACCGTCGTTGCCGTCGTTTTACCACAGCCAACTCATAACTGCTTTGTGACGACTCGGTCCGATAAAACTGTCGGTCCGAACTAATGTTAACCAAGCCTAAGTGCTTTAAATTTTTGGTCTTGATTGGCATAATTATACCGTCGGGGTTGTGAGAATTTGTGTGTGGCGTACTACCATACGCTTTGCAAATTGAAAGAAATCATTTCTTTCATTGGGTAACTTGTTACACGACTGCCCCGAAAAAACGAGTGTTATGTGTTTAGGGTTAATGTATGCATGTGAGATTCTTTATTCCACCATAACTTTTAAACGCCTGAATCGATTTAGATGTATGGGGTATCGTTACGATCGTTGCATCGTTCCGAGTAACATAGGCTAGTTAAACATAAAAGGTTAATGTATAATATGTAAGTAAGATTCTTTATTCCGCCATAACTTTTAAACGCCTGAATCGATTTAGATGTATGGGGTATCGTTACGATCCTTACATCGTTCCGAGTAACATAGGCTAGTTAAACATAAATAGAATCCTGTGTGGTCACTTTAAAACGTAAATTAATACCAGCCTCAATTCTTTTTTTAATGAATCTGGTCGTGTTTGTGTTTATCGTCTAGAATTTGACAAGTAGATTTAAAAAATATATAACACTGTAAATATAAAACGTCCTAAAAATACTGAAGAGTAAACAAAGTACATGGGCAATTTTTGCAGTCGTGTTTTTTTAATTTTTTTATGTACGCTTGTTTGTTATCATGAGTACAATCGTGTGTTTGGGTATCGATCACTAATGATCACTCACCTTATATATTTTTGTTATGTGTGTGTTAGTAGGCTGTTAGTGTTACATTATGTTAAGACAACTATAAAAAATAAAATAAAAACTGTCAGTCTGACAAAAGTTTTTTAAAATGGTATTGCCTACGAATTCTGGAGGTGGACTGACGTACCTATGAACTTTGTGTATTTCTGAAGACCGAAAGTTGACCCTAAAAATAAAGCTGAATTAACTCATAACTCCATAATTGAACCTGCACAAAAAACATCAAACCGGAACCCAGTAAAGTCACTTGATGGCAGAAGTAAATTTATTTCTAAGTACTTTTCTTTCCTAGTATTTGCTCCTTCATAAAAAGAAAAAAAACTCTAGTAATGACCTAAACCAATGCTTAATGTCCTACTTTAACATAATTCATTATTCGACCCACTTAAAATCAAATTAGGCATTACGCTTATCAGATGACGGATAGAAATTCTACTGGAAACTGGTGCAGTTCTGTCACGTTAATTTATTAGTGGTCCTTCACTGTTTATGATTGCCTGGTACACAGCATGGTTGAAGTTTAACTGACGGCCTTATTTGTAATGCATGGCTGCTTGTTTAGAGGCATTTGGTGACTAAAATGAGAAATGCTAGCTTCCGCCCGCGACCTTGTCTGCTACAAAGTTGATATTTATTATCCCACGGGAACGAGATATATTTCCAGATATTTTTTATGGGATAAAAGTGCTGCTGTTCAGGTTCGAGTCATAATACAATAGGACCATAGAGCAACACGGGTTCCACACGGGATGCAATAGGACTATTGAAATGTAAAGATCTATCATGTTAAGTGGTCCCTCACTATTTAAGATTGCTTGGTATTTGCTATTAGAAGTTTAACCGTCGGGATTATTTATAATCCATGAATGGCTGCTTGTCTAGCATGGCTTTGGAGTTTAAAATTATTAAAAAAAAATACTAGCTAAACGCGGCCTTGTTTCACTGTGTTTCAGTTCTAGCGAACATAAAAAGTACATAAAAACATTCTTCCGTTAAAATGCTGTTAAATGTGTAAAAATTACCTCTCAATCCATAGACTACTTTCCGAGTAACGCGAACACAAACATACGGAAGCTCTGCTTAGACTTGTTAATTGAAGATTTCACTAACAAATAATCCAGCTAATATTGCTATAAGTTATGCAGCAACTGGTCGCCCTTGCCCAAGAGAGCGTTAATTTCCCTTACAACTAAATTCTGGCAGGCAGCCAGGACAGCGTTTAGCAGGAGCGAGTGGCTTTATTCATACATTTCACGGCCGTAATTCAATTTCAGACGCATATCCTGAGGCGATCTTTTATCTAGAACTTATAGTACTCTTAGCTTTAACGCGTATGCCAGAATGCATCATATGGGAACTATTTCATGTTCTCACTTGGCGCTTAAATGTAAACTGCATTATCTTTGGATCTTAGAGTCAAGTTAGCGGTGGATGGTATATTTGTGTTAATTTCTTAGGAAATTTAAGAAAATATAAATAGTCGAACACACACTCTCGTTATTTTTAAAGTTTGTATTAATTGAGACACTTAATTCTGTAACTAACTACCTACTCACTTGATCTGTGGCACTGGACGTTTATTCAAGACATATGTATCTGTTAGTAATGTTATAAAACTAAGTTCGTTTTTTTGTTTGAACGCGCTAATGGGATGCAACTTTATCCTGGAGTGCTAAGCTATATTTTAATATCAAAATAATTTGGGATCCGTCAGGAAATTCACATTTGGTAAAATTAAGAACTAACAAAAAATGTTAGAATGATGACCTTCAGGCTTCAATATCTCCATAACCATATGGTACCCTAGTATAGACCATGTTAACTAGTATAGACCATGTTAAATAAAAGAAAAAATAAATAAATAAATATCTTGGGACAACTCACACACGGCTATCTGATCCCAAGCTAAGCAGAGCTTGTGTTATGGTAACCAGACAACTGATATACATACTTATATAATTTATAAATACATACATATTATAGAAAAAAATTGCACCCAGACACGGAACCAACAATCATGCTCATCGCACAAAGTTTGCCCTGGGTGGGAATCGAACCCACGACCTCCGGCTCAGCAGTCAGGGCCACTAACCACTAGACTAACAGGCCCGTCAACACGTAACTTACAGCTTTCAGCGCCTTTTTACATCAAACTTGAGGTGTCATGATGGTCTCAAAAACCGCATAGATCGGAATACGTTGTCATGTATTGAAATAGCGATTCATCCTGCTGAACATGGGAAACAAAAGGTAATTGTGTAACCTCACTCAAAGCCTCTCGCATCCTTCAAAGGATAACATATGGCTGTGTGTACGATATGACGCAATTGAGCTGCCGGATTTTCAAAGGGTGTAACGACATGATATTGCTTTTATTATTTAAATAAATTCTGGAGTCCTTTTGTACAAGAAGTGAAGTGCTTAAAGTTTAAAACTTTTTTTATTTGAACCTAGCGACGAGCCCTGGCTTTGTATGGGTGAAAAGTAGATATTAACCCCTTGAACTCTTGAATTAATCTGTATTTATTGATGAAAAAGTTTAAAAAATCTAAGTGTACTGACTTAAATTTTTAAATGACTTTATTTTATACTATGTAGAGATGAAAAAAACATTAAATATAATTCAAATAGGTATTACCAACCTACTTATTATTATGACACTGCAGGGCAAAGACCTCTTCTCACACAAATAAAGCACGAGCATTGATCACCACGCTTGCTCAGGGCAGATTGGTGATTTCAAAGTTATTTAAACTAGGTTTGTAATGGATAAATTCAAAACTACTTAACCGATATTAAAACATTTTTTCACTTTTGAAAAGCTACAGCTTACAGACCATATAACCATATAACTAACAAAAGATATAACTGAATGAGGTTTAAACCGTGGGGTATCTATAGTTATCACTAATCATGACATGTTCTACAGTCGTGCAAAACACAATCAGTTCATTGCATCATCCATTCAAGCTGATGTAATATTATTCTGTTTCAATTCCACCCCAGTCCTGAATTATCTGACACTAGATAGATCGTGTGCAGTGATTGATTTCAACCGACGGCTCTCTGAATAATTAGGTTCAATCTGATTCAGTCTAGTCTTCTGTACTTTATTTAGACTTGAATTTATGGTCGAGTCGAAATAATAGCAATATAGGTAATGGAGCTATGTTTAGATCTTTTTTGGTGTGACATATTCGGACTGAACAGTCATAATTTATTAACCTAATGAGTATTAGATATCAAGTATTAGCGTAACTTTTTAATTTCATAATTATTTAGTCACTGTTCCTGCCCGCGACTTTGTCTGCGTCAAAGTTGATATAATTATGTGTATTACTAGCTTTTACCCGCGGCTTCGCCCGCGTTAGTTTAGAATTTGACAATAAATTCAGGCTGTACTCGGCTCGTTGTTCGGCCAGATCCAGAATTATTAAATACGGACCAACTGTGACTCATAAAAGTCCGTCGGCGTTCAGTTTCCATTTCTGCATAAGAGGTCCTTCTCGCGTCTGTTCAGGAGTTTCTGACGCTGTAACGGCTGAGCTTTTCTCAGACGAAGTTGTGTTTGAACAGGCGTCTCAGTTGCTATTACAGCTCTCTGGCTTTCCGCTTGTTCCGCCAAAAGCAATTGCGTTTGGAAAGGAGTCTCAGTTACTCTCAGAGAAACTTGGCGGGGATGGCTCTCCAGTCTTTCCTGGCTTTAAGAAAATGTCTCATCAGCTCTCAAAGCTGCTTGTCGCTCCGGTTGTGCTTACCTTCTTAATGCGGCATGAACGGAAGATTCCTAGGATTGAGAAGTAAGTTTTGCTCGGGCTCGCAATGAGGTTTTGTCTGAGTTGGATCTGCGAGATATTAAAAAAAAAAAAACTACCTACCCTAATTAAAACACACCGAACATACCTCTAACGATAAAATAAACAGTACTGAGGGACAAACTTAACTTTGCCGTTGAAAAACTGTTGTTTACATACATCGACATAGGTCACGGTTAGTTTAACAATTACTAAGCTCTTCCTTCAGTCAGACATCGACTACACGCATTAAACAAAGCAATTTTACTTGTTACGACAGTCCTGCTGTGATCCTATGAGAAGTTCCGTTCCATATCTCCGAACTTAATCATCAGATCATGACAATATTTCTATGGGACCAATTCGGAAAAAACCAACTCTCAAACAAAAAAAAAGAATCATCCAAATCAATTCACAATAATTGACGGAGTAATCGCGGAGTATGCTTCACTGACGGGTCGTGTTATAAGTTCGCCTTTATACTTCCATACTTCCTCTATGATTATGTTTACACCTGTCAGTGTCAGTGACGACACAGTAATGTCAGTGTCAGTTACGCAGTTTTTCTGTATCCCTGACAACGTAAATAAAGTGGGTCCCAGACAAACGCGTAATGTTGTGGCGGCCGCGTCTTTTGCAAATTTTAACAACAGACCGCAAGTACTGCTTTGTAAAATATGGAAATTGTAATAGAAATAGTTTAATTTTAATAATAATTAACATTTAATCTACACTTCTCTATTCCTAAGAGTAATATGCGATGCTAATGATAATATAGATAAGTAACTCACACCTTAAGTGTTTAAATAAACGGTTTTTTTCTTACCTTTTTTCTCATCTTCTGAGAGGGCTAATGAGTCATGAATGTAATAAGACAACGTTACGGTTAGCCATATAGACTGACATCCGGTTGTAGCACAAACACCACGCTAATGACACTTCAGGCCGCCACTGTGACCGCGGTGGTGTGTTTTTGCAGCGGTTGGAACCGTGGCCTGCGGTTAGCCGCAACCGCAGGTCCGTCCGTCTGGAAGCCACTTTATGCAAAATGTCAGGATACTCTTCCGCGGTTTTGGGCATGAAAAATGATTAACCAAACAACTTTCGTTCTCCTAGGTTGTTCACTTGAAACTGGTCTATCGACAGTCTAGACTCAAATGTATTAGATGCTTAAACTTAAAATTTGATCATGATCCGATAGACATGTGGCGCCATCTACTGTTATAAGAACGTTATTGTGATTTCCCTCGGGAACAGTACTTTTTTTCGGGATTAAAAGTACCCTATGTTTGTCCCTGTACACCTGGCAATGTATATGCAAAATTTCAGGATGATTGGTTCAGTGGCTTAGGCGTAAAATGGTAACAAACAAACAAACAAACTTACTTTCGCATTTATAATATTAGTTAGGATTTACGGGAATTATATTTTTTCGTACTAAAAAGTACACTATGTGGTATTCATTCGACTTAACTATTTCTGTGCCAAATTTTAAATTATTTTTAGCAGTTCTGGTGTGATTGCAACAAACATTCATCTATCCAATTTTTGCATTTATAATAGTAAAAGTAGTAAGATATAAAAATAATGTAAGAAAATATCGATACAAAACAATAATCACGAGGGTTTCTTTCACACAGAGATCGATAGCAACTTCACACCAGGGTAAATTCACAGACCCAACTAGTTATTAGCTACTAGGAAACCATAAACTTGGTAGAGCTGTAATTTCGTGCAGTCTGAAAGCACAGTGCTGAAAGGGCGTAATTTATTGTTGGCGATGAGATTGTACGGAATCTTCCTGAAGCTCAGATTTCATCGAGATTCAAGTAATATTCACACTCATTTTACTTTATGAGGCTATGAAGTCCTGGTAAAATATTTTGAACGACACTAAAGGATATTGAGCTCTATTTGCCAAGATTAGTGATTATGTTAAAGGTTTCGTATTATCATAATATATCCTACATAGATGTTTTTGCTGTGGTTGTATACATAAACACTTAATCCATAAGAAAGTATGAGAAAAAGTAAGCTTTTGCAGCAATTCCGAATCGTTTGTCAACTATAATAGAAGTTTTCCGAAAATATTGGTCCTCTGAAATTGCTAGTGACCGGACCTTTGACCTTTGAATAATTTTTCTTTGGGTCAGCATATTTTTTGCAGATAGAAGAAAGAATATCCATATATCTTATTCGAACAAAGTCCGAAAGCGTAAATATTATCATTTTTATACAATTTTAGTAGAACCCAACGATATCATTAAAAAAGATGATCTCTCAATTTCCGTTTTCTCAAGAAAGGTGTATAAGCTTTTTTTAGTCTTAAAATACAGCCTCTTATATCTCTCTGGAAGCCTAGTACTTGAGTCTAGAGGCTTGTGGAAGAAAATCTTTTTATGTCAAAGGGTTTTGGCATTGGTTGAATAATTTATTGCAATATGTATACCTAAAGGGGTGAAGGGTGTATTCTATTCAATCACGTACGTTCGAATTTCGTTATTTCTCCCCCAAGGGGCGAAAAATATTTGCCAGAGCCTTTTGAAATTTTTGTCCACATCACATCATGTTTATTAAAATTATTATAATTTTTTTTTTGAATACTGCGATGTTTGAGGGACTTTAAGATTTTATATTTTTACTAGTTGTTGCCCGCGACTTCGGCCCCTTGTTTTTTTCAACCGCGTTAACGCGTTATATCTTTGGTTACTGCTCCACTTTCGTGGGTCGTTGCAAAATGTTATATAGCCTATACTTCTTTATGATTCTGGCTATCTTATAATATTTTTTTTTCCAATCTGATTTAAAGAAACAACACTCTTCAGCTTTTTTATATCAATATAGAATAATTTTTTTTCATCATTTTCGGCTGGTCTGATAGCGTTTTTGATTTTATAATATTTTTATGTAAATCATGAAGTACTCTAATTCTATTATATCTATTGAAATTCTCACTGCACTGACGTGCACAATTCATTTTGTTTGTGTCATTTCAATGATGCATCTATTTATTAGCTCGCAATTGGGAAAACAGAATATTGCGATAATAACTAGGAAAAATACAGTATTGTAAATTATCAGGAATAATCAGCGCTTTGGGCCGTGAAATTGTCAAGTATCTCGGAGCGAGAACGCGACATCAAAGTATTATTTTTCCGCAGAGACGCGAATATACGCCCAACTCATTAAACTTTATCATTCAATTTGCATATTTCTTTATAAATCTTTAATTTTCATTCTATTAGTCATAAAGAATAAGAACATGTCGGATAAAAAAAAAGGAAAGCTGTCAATCCATATTAATCTTACATCTTTTATAAATGTGTAAGTTTGGTTGGATGTTTATTACTTAATCACGCCAGAACGGCTGAACGGATCGGGGTAACATTTGGCACAGAGATAGATTATAATCTGAAATAGCACATAGGATACTTTGTATCCCGGAAAAATATACGGTTCCCGTGGGATAACACATGAACTTTGACTTTGATGTTTAACCATAACTCGTCTCATTATAATATAAATTATATAAATATCACCATTACAAAACTCATGAATAATAATAAAATGTAGAGACAATCCCCACTTATATCCCCCAAACATTTTACAAAATAAAAAATTGTGAACATCACAATCTTCAGTGACATCACATTATGCTAAGCGGTATTTTCAGTCACCGCCGACATACCACAAATCGTTACCAGGCTCACATGAAACCACAAGAGTACGCTAAAGCTTTTTGTTAAACTCGGAGAATGCTTTGTGGAGAGTTTTTTGAGTTCTACCCCTTTGACAAATGTTTTGAATAATTAGCTAATTATTTTAAACTTGAATTTTATTAACATAAAATTAAGCTCCAATTTTGTTTAATAAATGTAGCCTTTGTAGGGCCAGGGAAACTTAATGCTCGGAGATTAATAAAACCAGCCTTAAAAGTTCAAAACACGTTACAACAGCGCGACAAAAATTCCTTTCAATTTGATAATTTTGGCTTCAAACTAAAGTAGAACTTACGGCTCAAAGCATAGTAACCAATTTCCAAGCCCCTGCCTATCGTTCCGTACCGATTCAATCAAAGTCAAAGATTTGAGAATGGAATCCAATTCTTACATCTCGATAGCAATTCTATAGATTCCTATCGGTCCCGACTACGTTGTTGAAGTCAAGCGGAATTCTCACCTATTTGGTGGATATTTCTTTTTGTTGACAATACCTATGAGATGAAAAATAGTTCGAGCGAGTGAGAAACGTGGATCGGAGCCTGCTCAAACTAAAGGTTATTTATTGAAGTATAAATACATACATACACATACATAAACTCACGCCTTTTAAATATACCATTTAAAGAAAGATATGAATGCTTGAAGATTATTTTCTTTTTCGGACTAACAATATAGTATTTCCATAAGCATGGAAATATTAGTATTTCCATGTCATGATGACCTAGTGGTTAAGAGACACGCCTGTCATGCACGTGGTTGTGGAATCGTAACCGGGCACGGGCAAGTATAAATGTGTTTTCTATAGTTTGAGAAAATCAATTAGGGTTCCATGATAACTGACATAGAAACGAACGAAGTCGCAGGGCATAAGTTAGTGATAAATATACGGAACCTCTATCTTAATTTTATTCACCAAATTTTTCAAAGAGAGCTCAGCCTTAGGTGTCGTTTAAAACATTATACCAGGACCGCATAGCCTCATAAAGCAAAATGTGTCAATATTACACAGATACCCTGTACAGATACTCATTACAAATAAAACGCGCACTAAATACTTTTCAATTTGTGGCTTTAGTGGTCGTTCCACCACAATTTCACCCAATGTCACGTAGCACTAAATAGAGCCACTCATTTTGTCTGTGTCAATTAAACGATGAACATGAATAGGCACAATAAATTTCGTTTAGCACTAATTGTATTCAGTTAATTAAATGGACGTGAGCATGTAGGTGGTTCATAATTAGGTAGGTACGTCATGCTCGTGAACGAGCGCTGTCAGTTGGGATTGGTCATCTCTTAACTGTCAAAGCTTATTTTTTATTACTAGCTTTTGACCGCGACTTCGTCTGCGTCACAGTTGATTCTCGTTATAAACATTGGAACTCTGTTTCATTCCCTGAGGGGGTGAATTTTGGAAAATCCTTTCTTAGCGAACGTCTGCTAACTGTTAGCTACCTCCCTGCCAAATTTCATCAGTATACAATATAGCAGTTTTCAATATTTCGTGAAAAAATATGTAGTTTTTCGTACTGACATGACTGCCTCATTGGTCTAGTGGTCGCAAAGCGCGCCTTCTGAACATTAATTAATTTATTTATTTATTCATTATTTATGAGGTCTTCGGTTCGAATCCCAGTCGGGCAAAGTGTTATTGTGTTTTCCTATTAGGAATTTCTCTGTAGCAGGCTCGGAGTCTGTGTTTTTGTTTGTGAGAATTTGTGTCCGGTTGATGGCAATAGGCTCGCTCCCTATAACATGGGACTTAACTGGCGAAATGTGAGTGTACTAATGTGTACACCGCTGCCTCACCCTTCGGGGATTACAAGCGTGATATTATGTTTTTCATATCACAAAAATAGTCCGAAAGTGTTCAGTAGTACTTCTACATGTTTGAAATTACATTCGCTATATCTTAGATTGAATTCACGCTGTCACGATATCACGTTACTTATCAGAGAGGCTCTTCAAGGCTTTTAGCGGACCCAGTAATAGCACTGTAGCAAGAAAATATAGTTTAAAAACCCTAAGAAGGGTTCCGTACCATCTATATAATAATTAATAAATAGATTTTCCAAAAATAGTTTTCCTTTAATGTTTTACTTTTTTAAATTAGTTTTTACAAAGTTTCACTATTAGTGTCGTAATGGGTGGTCAGAAGCCCGAAAGTCTGACAACCAATCTTACCTAGGGGTATCGTATTACCCAGTTGCTGGGTTGTGGAGGTCAGATAGGCACTCCATGTAAAATATTGGTACTCAGCTGCATTCGGTTAGACTGGAAGCTGACTCCAATATAGTTGCGAAAAGGCTAGGAAGATGATGACAGACTGTCACTACTATTCTTGTGTGTTCTGTTCAGAGCGGTGATACGGCCGTGAAGGACGGATGGATAGTTTCTTAGTAATAGGGCTCAAAAGAGAGAAAGGGCTGAAGTTGTTTTGTTTTTAAATGTGTATTTGTGTTTTCTTTTTACATTTTCTATTTTTGGAAGTGTTAAGTATCTTTTATTGTTGTATAACCGTTAAACTTAAAGTAAATAAATAAATCGTACGGAATATTGGTACGGAACCATAAAAAGCATCTTGTAGTTTTTAAGTATGTTGTATGCGCCTGCAGAAAATATAAGAGCAACTAGTCGACGTTGTAAGTGAAGTTGCTGTGTTTATTTTCTTTAACCCTGGTACAGCGGCGTAGTAGTGTTATCAGACTTTTCCCGTTTAAGTTTTTATTGTTTGAAAGCTTTTATAATATATTTTAGTAAAACCTTTGTCGTTGATTTGTGTCTTGTTTTTATTTCTATTAAGGGTGAAATTCATAAATCTTTAATAGGTACTAAAACTGGAGTGAAAAGGTACTTAAAGAAGCCCTTAACAAAGACGAAGTTAATATTCTCATCACTGTGATATTGAATACAAACAAACACAAACACTAAATACAAACTTGTTTCTACTTTGCTTTTATATTCATTTTTTTTTTAATGTTATGTGCGTCGTTTTTGCTTGTATAAACTGTTTTTCTTTTTTTTTTTTTTGTTAAAGCCATACCTGGAATCAGAAGGATTCCAGGTATGGCTTTGGGTTACGAAGATATTGAAGGTCAAAGAATCAACTTTTTTGATGATTTTTAATAACAAAGTGCATCAGTTTGCAAATATTTTGGGTGCATTATATAACGCGTTACCATAAACAGTGATTTATGTCACATGGGGCATATTTTCGAGTATGTAGTGATTTTCATACCAAAATTAAAAGTCATTTTCCAGCAACCATTTTTATTTAGTTTGATGGACAGAATGCATAGATAACGGCTACATAACTTGTCTTTCAACAAAATAACAAAGTGTCTGCTTGTTCATTTTGGTCTTTATTTACATTTCCAGAATAGCCAACTTTTTGTAGCACCGTAAACATTATTATTCCGACTGTATCATCATACTAAGACAATTATTCAAATAAGTGAACTAATGTATTAAACAAACGACACGCTACGAGCTGCTACGGCGTAGCGCACTTTGCTACGAACGCGTAGCCTCCTTGCGGATTCAAGGAAGCTTTCCTTCAGCTATAAAATCTACCCAATTTTTTTTTATTGCAACATTTACGTTTTTTAGAGCCATATTCTACCATTCTCTGTAATAATTCTTACAAAATTAAATACACGGTGGAAGAGACATCAGGACACAAGCTTTGGATTTAGTACATGATTCTGGAACCCCTAGAGAAAACAATCATGACGTTTATTTAAAAAAAAAAAAAACAGTGTTCTATACTTCAGTGTTCAGTGTCATGTATGAACGTGGATGAGGCGAAAGGATTAAGTAAGGATCGTATAATGTAGCGTTCTGTGGTTGCTGCCTGCCCGATAAGAAAAAGGCGTGAGTTTATGGTAGTATGTACATATGTTAGTGTCGTGTCTATTTTTTTTCATACAACTCAATGCCTTCTCTGTATAAGAAGTGACCTCTGCCCTGCAGTGGGAAAATAACAGTCTGATATTGTCTATTATTAAAATACGATGGCGAGCTGCAAAAATATGCAAGAAAATTTGAATTTAATTTTCTGGGCTAGCATAGCGCTGTCACTTTAAAGAAATATTAGTATGTAAGGATCCTGGGTATATGAATTTAATTTAGCTTCTACGAGTAGCAATACTTAAACGTATTACAGTCACCCCCGACTCCCCAATTGATTAAATTTATCACATTCTCCTCGTATGTTGGAAAATTTCGTCTGCTCGGCACAAAGTATGAATAATTAGGTCTAGTTCTGTCGAAACGAACCAGCCAACGTCAAATTCTCTCTTCTCTAATAATCTTAACAGATTAAAACTCTAATAACATCAACTAAGTTTTAAATTACATCAGCTAAAACCTCAATTTGGACTCTATTCCCATGCTTTTAAGGCTTATAAGAATGGATAGGGTACCCGTGTAATCCCATGCTTATGACCCCCAAGAGAAGGGACAAGCCTGTTAGTAACTGGAATCTAAGTAACAAATTAACAGCCTCGCCTTGTCACGTTAAGCCAGGTTAAGTGAGCGATGGGTCAGACACGGAAGATCAACTTCAAGTAGTCATTAATGGCTTTGGTGGTAGAAGTACCACAATTTTGCCACATTACGTAAGTACGGGAAACTGCTGAATACGAGCAGCGTAGGACCGGTCATTGTGGCTATCATTAGGAGAGGCCTATGTCCGGCAGTGGACGTCTTTCTGCTGATTTGATGATGATAATGACGAAAGAACTATAATAGACCATCAAATTTGAGGGTTAAACTATCTCGCCGGTCTTATGGTTGTAAGCGCGACTGCTGAGCGTGGAGTCCTGGGTTAATTACCAGGTTTGGCAAAAAGTGTTAAGTTTTTCCATAAAGAATTTCTCGGAAACCACATAAAGCCGTTGGTCCTGCGCCTGATCTCTCCCCGGTCGAGTCTGATTGCCGTTCCATCGGACTATGAAAGTGAGAGAAAAGGGAGTGCACCTGTGTCATTTTTTACCTCTTCATGTTATAAGTATAGATATAGACTAGCTTTTACCGAAGACCTTGTCCGTGGGAACGAAAACAGTTAGTGTAGATTAATACGTACATACTGCAAGTACATCACAGGAGTAATTATAAAGTGGGCGAGTACTGGTACCGTGTGATTATCGTGGCTGCAGTTTCTAGTAGTTGCTTTGACGTGGTCAGTATAGACCTCATCAAAGCAACTTCTAGAAACTTGTCGATATCGTCGGTTGACTTTGTAGTAATAAACTTTTGTGGTTGTGGTGTTGGTGTACGTGTGAGCGCATAGCGATTACTCGACGTTCACTGATCCAGTTGTGATGGCCCAGTGGTTAAAGGCACCCGCCTCTCATGCTTGAGGTTGTGGATTAAAATCCAGGTAAGTACCAAAGTGTCTCTTTCAATTTATCAGTTTATCTCGGATATCACTGATATCGGTGAAGGAAAACGTCGTGAGAAAACCTGGACTTAAATCGGCCTATTACTTTCCCACTCAAGCCATGTCAGAGGCCCTTGAAGCGGTTTAGTAACTCTGACACTAGGGTGTGTGGGGTCGTAAGACCTTACTGCCCACATGATAAAGAAAGACTGATCCAGTTGAAATCCAGCGTCAGGCACAATTCGTCTGGCATTTATGCTAAACTGGGCCTGTTTAGCGCAGCCGTGCGGCGCACAATATTTTTTTTCTTATTTTTGTTATTTTTTAAAATTGCCGTTTTGTTATTATTTTTGTGTTCACATAGTCTGTGTCAATAAACATTTTTTTGTTTATTTTTTTTGTTTACTATCCCGATCTTGAACACTTGACGCAGGTGAAGTAGCGGGCAGACGTTAGTCAATAATAAAATTACTAACTACTCTTCAGCATTTCTTATAAAAGATAAGAGATTATTGGTTCTTGATTTTATGCCCATTCCTTATTTCCATAATGTGCTTAATAAATTATGATTAAAAAATCCGAAATGTTCAAAGAATTTTGTTGCTGACCGTACGTACAAAGGAAAGGAAGTTTGACATGAATTTTGATGAGATCAGACATCTTCACTTAATAAAAGATACAAATCTAATTTAAAAGTATATTCACGATATAGATTTTGTATAGGTATGACTAAGAAAAATTGGTGACACAATCAAAGATTTATAAATTTAGTTGTAGTATTTTAGAGAAGGCTTGCAACTAAAAAGCTAAATATAATAATTATAAAGAATATAATAATGTCATAACATAACCGCTTTGGTCTCGTGGTCACATGCAAAATTACTAAGCGTAGGGTTTGATTCCTAGGTCGGGCGAAAAGTGTTTTATTTTTGGGAAGACGTTACGGTTTTAATGTAAAGATGATCTTTGACAGTCCTTACGGGTAGGCAGAAAGCCTGTAAGTCTGACAACCAGTCTTACCAAGGGATATCGTATTACCCAGTTACTAGGTTGTGAAGATCAGATAGACATTCAGTACATAAAACACTGGTATTCAGCTGTATCTGGTTAGACTGGAAGCCGACCCCAACATAGTTGGAGAAAGGCTAGGCAGACGATGAAAGTTGACGCACTGTTACAACATAACCCTGAATGATAAAAAGTAGCACACAACCTTTTTTTGTAGTCGGGTAGACAGAATCCAAATCTTTGAAACAAAACACGCTCTTGACGTACCACTGATGTTGACGTGGGTCCAAAACACATCAAGATTTTTAACACGATTTAAATCTACATTTTTGTTTTTGAAAGCAATTTATCTAAATTAATTTTGGCATCAAATTAATTTTTAAAAGAGTACGTATGGAGTTTCTTGCCCATTCTTCTCCATACAAAACTACCTTTTGGAGGGGGCAACTAGATTCAATTCTATTTTTATTTCATGTAATGACGTTCAAAAGTGTCTTATAATGGCCTAATTGAAATAAATGATTTGACTTTGACTTCTTTAGTAAAATTATAATAATAATAATAATAGTCAGTTCTTTTTCACTTTAATATTTTCATAGCCCTTCACGTGTTAAGAGAGCTGGATTTTTCTTGGGTCAAACAACCAGTAAGACCCCGGCTTAGCACGGGTGCAATGTAGATACATAAACCTTCCTCTTGAATCACTCTATCTATTGATGAAAACCGCGGTTAAATCCGTCGCTTAGTTTAAAAGATCTATGTGTACAGACGGCGGGAAGCGACTTCGTTTTATACTATGTAGAGATTTGTAAAGTTGGATTGAATTTATTATTTATCTATTTGACTATAGATAGATCGCCCACACAATCAAAACAATATTACCTACGTATTTCCACAATCATTGTTCCACATGATTGCTTCGATGTTTCAGCCAATATAAACATCAATTTGTTTAGGTATATCGCCGACAAACTCAATTACAATCTACCATCGCACATACCTCACGCAAAATGACAATGTATTGTAAACTTTAATTAAATCCTGTTGGGAAATTGACAATGAAATAATACTGTAAAATCGTATGTACGTGTTTCATGTATAAACGTCATGGTTTCCAACGATTTTATCATCAGTAACCCACGTTATACTGAAAAGGTTAAAGGTTATGTTGAATTTTGTGCTCGAGTAAACAATAGTTCAATTTCCATGAAATATCATAACAGAACGGTTCTGTGCAATCGTTCAATCGACCCAGATTTGTTTAAAAGATGCGTTCTGAGAATTTTGAATATCGAAGTTTTTGTAATTAACTCGAATGCGTTTGTTTTTCTGAATTTCTGAAGCACAATATTAATTTGTTCATTCTCTTTGAAGAGATTCAAAACCTAGCTAACAATAAAACCGAAAAATAGTCACAATAAGAACGCAAAGACGCAGACATAAGCAAAAATTCATCTCATTCTCAACGAGACATTCATCAAGATCACGAGTCTATTTGCTAAAGACTTACCCGTATTAATTTATGAGCACCTAGTACTTAGAGATTAAAGTGCTAAGTTAACATTCCAGGTGAGAATGTTTGTTTGTGTGTTAGGAATAAATAATGTTGTCGTACCTGTGCATCTCCCGCGCTTGCTGGCGTCCTGGTACGCGTGTTAGCGATCGCACGGTCGGGGGCACACTGTCGCCTGTTGGTTAGTTAAGGGTGGTCTAGGTGTGTATAGAGCTGTTAGTTAGTACCAAGAATGTTTTTTATTTTTTAGCGAATCTAGACTGACATAGCTTTACACTTTTACTTTCCATGACTATTCAAGTGAACTTTTTCTTGCTATGTATTTAAATCATTCGATATTTCCTTATTCTGTATTTGATCTGTCATTTATTTTGTTAACAGAAGGCCAATTTTCATAAATATTTATGTAGTCGCAATCTCATTCCAGCGACATTGTCAATGTCAAAAACTTATGTGTAAGTTTCGAGACATTTTTGACAGATTAAATTTGAAATTAGAATGTAAACGTTCTTAAAAATACGAAAATTGCCTTTCATACACTAGCTGTAACAAAAAACGTAATCATGGGGAGGCATGCGGTAATAATTGTCGACAATATTATCTCTGCGATATTGACCCTTCGATAATATTATTCCAGCTATATTTTTACGTGAACAAATCTAAGGGGTATTATTAAAAAAATAACTATAATTTTACCTGCATGAAACTATGAACTATTCAGAGTTTATATTCTTCTGTACAAAAATAAATAAAAACCAAATTTTACACGGACACAACTCTATAGATTTCCCGAGCGTTCCCGCGGTGGGCGGGAGCGAGCCACTTGCCGCCCAGCAACAGTTTACACGGGGTTGCCACTGCGGACTGACTAGCTACGTCAAATATTCATTCATTGCTAACACTTTACTGGAGGACTTAAGTATGCCTGCCCACTTCATAGTACAATGTAATAACAACTACTTAAGTGCTGTAATTTATGACGCGTTGAGTTAGAAAGAAAGAAAGAAGAAAGAAAAAAATTAAATGTTTATTGACTTAAAATATTTGCACACAAAAAAAAAAAACAATAAAAAAAATTAAATAAGAAAAATACCGGCCAAGTGCGAGTCGCATGTACGGTTCCGTATCATTATCTAAAAAAACGAGCAAAAAATCATGTTTGTTGTATGGGAGCCCTCTTAAATAATTACTTAATTATGTTTTTGTTTTGTATTTGTTGTTATAGCGGCAACAGAAATACATCATTTGTGAAAAATTCAACTGTCTAACTATCACGGTTCATGAGATACAGCCTGGTGTCAGACGGACAGACAGACGGACGGACAGCGGAGTCTTGGTAATAGAGTTCCGTTTTACCCTTGGATACGTAACCTTAAAAACATTATTGTGTGCCCCACAGCTGGGCTAAACAAGCCCAGTTCCATTAATGCCCGGTGCACATAATTCCAGTCCAGAGATTCAAATGTCTGCTGGACTGGTATGGCGATTTCAATCGAAAGACGTCATAGGTCCGTCATGCCCATCTAGCAGTTTCCCGCGACCTTGCTTCTTTCATTCATATTTATGCCATAGTCTTGACTTGAATTAGCTTGATTTGGCTGTAATTTCTGGTTAGTTGATTTCCCCCTTGGCAAGCGCGACTGTTAGGCGTGGGGTCTTGAGTTCGATTCCTAGGTCGGGCAAAGTGTTATTGAATTTATCCATTAAGAATTCTCATTACCCCGTGTCTCAGAAAGTACGTTAATATTAAAATAAAAAGTTGATACTTCCAAAACATGGGTAAGTCTCTATGGAGAAGAAGAGTAACTCCACAAACCATCTTTCCAATAAAGTATTTTCAAAATTCTTTGTACATTATTCTCGAAATAAGAAACTGTTTTCCCAAAAAGAAAGGAATATTTTATACACCAGCAACACCGATGCTCGCAGCAAAAGCTCCTATTATCCGTCCAATATAAATTGTCGCTCACACTTACACAATTATCTCCTAGATAGAGGCGACCCATCTTCGTCGCATTATATTGGATGCTGGAAAACAAATACCGTTTACAATCAAACTTTTAAAATTGAACTGTATGTCTACGCAATAAAGGTTGTGTTAGGTGAATTTTGAAGATGGTTTTCAGCGACTGACCCATATAGGTTTGATGGGTTGTTTTAGAAACTCGTTTGATTGACGACATCGATTTACTTTTTTTAATTGTCATGTCTGTTGCCCGGGTAGGCACTTAACACTTTCAGAGACCCAGTATTTAAAATCTACTAGTTTTTGCTTAAAAAAAAGTATCCCATCAGGAATTTCTCAGTAGCAGCCTCAAAGTTTGGATTTGTGCCCGGTTAATGGCAATAGGCTCGCCCCCGGAATGGACTCCTGAACTACTCAACCATGTTTTATGAAATATGGCTTACTGTGTAATTTGGTTTAATTTAAAAGATAGGATAGTTTTTATCTCGATTATTGACCTCAAGCTACAGCAACGCATGGCCGTGTCAGCTAGTTAATAGAAAAAGTATCAAAACTACATCCTTATTTATACTTGGTAGACAAAGATAGGTCTTTGTCTACTAAGTTTAGTGGTACAGCTACCTGTAGCCAATCTTAGAGCTCTTTGAATTTATACCTTTGATCGGCGAACTGCTGCAGCCCTGGAGCAGTCCGTGTGTACACCAGTACTGCACGAACGCACGACTGCAGGACGACCAAGGTCATCTCACAAATGCATGAAAAAGGACAACCGTTCGTGTGCAATACGTCACACAGACTGCTAAAGTGACGCAGCAGACCAAACGCATAAATTGGAAAGGCCCGTCCAAGCGTGTCACGTCGCGACCAATTTATTGTGAGAATAGGAATGATGATCGATAAATAGGGGAAGCTGTTGGCAACAACTGTAATCCCGCAAGAATTTTGAAAACATTCACAAACATCACGCTTGTAATCACCGAAGAGTTTAGCAGATACCTATTAGTACACCCACATGTCGCCAGTTATGTCTAAGTCCCATGTAGTAGGTGGCGACGCTATTGTCATCAACCGGGCACAAATTCAGACTCCGAGGCTGCTACTGAGAATTTCCTGATGGAAAAACCCAATAACACTTGGCCCAATAAGAATATTAGTTATAACTTTGAATTTATATTATATTTAATTTAATTATATTATATTTAATTTAATATTTTATTTATATTTAATTATTAACTTTGAATTTATATCCATACATTTCAGTATTCCATGGAACTCACAACCTGTTGCTTCGAAAGCAAGTCTAAGATCCTCTGAGCAACCGAGAGCCACCGTTACATTCTGAATGAAGTACTGAAGATAAAGAAGATACTTAATTAATAATTAAAGTTTAATTAACTGTCTCGTTGTACCACAGCCTGAGTTAAATTGGTATTTGTTTTATTCCAGTGTTGTTTCTTTGCAATTAAGGGTAATATAGCGAGACCCTTTTTATTTAATGGGGTACCCACTGTAACTAAAGTAACAGACACTATTTGTGACTTTTGTTTCAATAATATAAAGTTTTAGTGAGTCCAGCGGGCCGATTTACCTAATTTAAAAAGTTTTAAATCTGGTCGTAATCTCATTGCCACGACAATAATAATTAAAAAAAAATATTTAGAAAGTTAATTATAAGTCATTTTTTGATATATATGTAAGTACGGAGATTAGATTGCGATCGTTCTTAAAATTTAGTACAATTATCCCCCCACATTACAAGTCCGGATTATACATACATACAAAAAAAAGTTGCATGAAAATAATATAAGGTATCTGACATTAAAATTAATAAAAATTATCCATCCGAAGCTGTAAAACAAGACGTGATTTATTTGTTAATTACACGGTTTCGTTATCAAAACCTTTTGCATCAAGGACCAGGACACCATAACAGCTCAACGGGTGTTGTTTACAAAGTGAATGGCGCTCATAATACTAATTGACAACGGCCCACCCAGTGTCGTCTTACTGAGCCAATTTCCGGATCACTGCCAGCCTTTTATGGTGGCTTGGTACATACTACCCTATATCCTATCATTGTCATATTGTTACATAATTCATTAAAACGGTACACTAAGCTTAATTGCTGTTTTTATTAAGTAAACATGTTATGGCAATAAAGTTAGTAGAGTACATACCTATGTACCTACAAATAGTGTTCAAAGTAAGTAATTCAAAATATTTAATCTACTTGCATAAGGCACAGTGTAAATTTAAATTGTATTGTAATTAGACATCGATTAATTATTGATTGAAAAATAATATTTTTCCTATTTTTTTATTGCTTTGTCTGCATGGACGTGGCGAGTGACGACGAGAGCGTGACGAGTAAGTATGTAAGGATCGTAGCCATCTGGCGTTCTATGGTTTCTGCCTACCCCCAAGGGAAAACGGCGTAAGTTTATGTATGTGTTTATGTTTATGGTCTGCATAATGAAGTTGTGATTGAATAAAGTTTATCTTATCTATACAAATCAAGTGTCTGTTTGTAATATAACAGCTTATTACTAAGCGCATATATTTTTTCACATGAAACGTATAGCGCCAAAAAAAAAATTCCAAATATGCTAATTGATAATATTTTTTTTATTTTTCAATCGCTTGCTCTGCGCAATTCAGTTGCGCTTCAATAAAGTTATAAGACCGTCTTATTTTCACAATATTACAAACCAATTTTACATTACAAAATAAACAATAGCTCACTGAGTACCCATTCATTCCTCTCCCTATTTCATTTCTCTTGGTACGAATAGCGCGAAATTAGTCATTCCGTTGGATGCGGAATGAATAACTCTTTGAAGACGAAAATTATTCAGCTTTAGACTGTTTTCAAACAATATATTCTATGGAACTAATGAGTGGTGTTTAAATATTAAGTCAGCAATTAGATTTCTTTAGAAATATCAGATGATCAGCAAATTGCTTGTATAACTTCGGCATGAAAGTATTAAATCTACCTACCTACCAACCACACCTATGTTATATATTCTTCAGCTAAGCGTCGTACTTAGTAGAACAATCTATTCATATAAAATGTTTCGTCGTGAATGACGAATCAACACACAGCCTAAACCGCTGATCGTAGAGACCTGAAACTTGGAGGGTGTGTTCTATATATGACGTAGGCATCCGAAAAGAAAGGATTTTCCGAAATTCTACCCCTTATGCTGTGAAAAAGGGGACAGAGTTTGTGTCGAGAAACGAGATTAGATGTAGCCAATACAGACATCCACCAGACACACATGACATCCATCATCCATATCTTATTCAGACATTTACGCGGACGAAGTCGTCAAGAAGCTAGTAATATATAAAATGAATAGGAAAACATAACTAAAAAAAACACGCTTTTTACAAAATAAAAGAAAAAAAGGTGTTCATGATTATTTTTTATTGATTGACTTCTATGATAAAAATATTAAATTAAAATGCCTATAAAATATCATTATTTCTTCACAGAAGCACAAGCGGAAAACAAAACGCCGAAGCTTAAAATTTTAAGTACTAGGGCAGCAAAAATGGTTGAGCAGTTGCTTTGACCACAGCACATGTGGCAGACGAGCCACTCGAGACCTCTCTCCTCGGCTAAATTGACCAGGATACCATCAGCGTTATAGAGTATGTAATCTTGAATGGGCTTCCATAAGTAGAACAGGAATGCTTCTAAAAGTATTATTGATATTGGTATCTGAAACGAAAAAGGAAGTTATTGTCTCATGTTGCGAAAGTAAATAAAAATGGATGGTAATTTATACTTGTACTTCTATACAAGCAGGTTATGATGCACACATAACAAATAAATCTGTACTTAATACAGGAGACAGGCTTGCGTATAAGTAACCTCGCCATTATCATTTTTCCCAGCCCGACTTTCCCCACTTCTGGGCAAAGTTCCCTCTTAACTTTAAAAAAATGGTGCTTCTTTTTAATTGCTTTGTGGCAGTCTCTTATTTAGGTACAGTAAGCGGTCATAAGTGCAGTAGCATGCTAAGGTTTGAATTGCTATGAACACGCGGTACAGGCCGTATCTACATTTGTGTGCATAATAATTATGTATTAACTCAGTACCTACGAACACCTCTGAATTCGAAAGATCGTTAAAAAATGACAATTTATTGCTTTGTGAGATTGCTACTCCACTTATGACAGCTAATACTACATTTCGCGAGAATTAGCGTGGCAATAGAGGTCATTGACCCACCTACATTTAGAGCGTTCGTAATTTCAAAAATGGAAGCAAAGATCGTTAACGTCCCAAATCGATAATATCTATCATATTCGTCAACATGGTTCACAAACGAAAAACGATTACGTAAACAGGTACCTACAAAGCAATTTAGGTTAAATGTAAATTATTTATAACCTTATTCCATAAGCTACATTGTAATTCAAATAAAGAATCGCTATGGTGGTACCTACCGTATAGTAAAAGAAACTTTTTATAAATACGCCTTCAATGACTACCAAGTAAAAATAATTTTAGTTTCGGAAGGCGGCGGCTTTCGTTCTGTTTATTACTTTGTATTGCCACCGACTTCCGAAACAAAACTAATTTTTTCTCCTCCTCTTTTGAAGTTGGGTAAAAAAGGGTTTTTACAAAAATAAATTACGGAAAGGACTGTTATTGTCAAACTCAAATCAATTATTTCAATTTGACTATTATAAGGCACTTTTGAACGTCATTATGATATGATAATAATATATATTAATTTACTTGTTACTGCCTGCGATTTCTTCCGCGTCAAAGTTAGTATTATCCCACGGGAACCGTACATTTTGCCGGGATAAAAAGTATCCCATATGCTATTCCTAACTGTAATCTATCTCTGAGCCAAACTTCATCCAGATTTGTTCGGCCATTTTGGCGCGACTGAGTAACAAACATCTATCCATCCATACTTTTGGATTATAAAAGTATTAGTAATATAGAGTAGGTATATGTATAGTATAATTAAATAACTCTTTGCACTTACCTCTAACATAAAACATAGAAAATTGCATTTTCGTGACACTATTCTGGGAAAGAGATGTAACTGGCGAAGAACTACGCACACGCCTAATAAGGAGATCAGGTTTGAAATGAAGAAATTGTTTTTAAGTATTTTGGCTGCAACAAAAAGATATTTAAAAAAGAATTCGCACTCGAAATGTTCCGTACCATCGTATATTACAAACAAAAAAAAAAGCCAGCATTGAGAGGCAGCGAGGAACGGGAGAAGTCCCTTTACCCGTTGCCCAGTGACTGCCCCTAGGATGTCCATAGTATATCTGCAGGACGATGGGCACAAAGGTTTTTGCTTGGTCGATGGCCACAAACACGGTAGCGTTTGTCTCCACAAACGCCGCCACCTGAAGCTAGAACCGGCATTGTGGCGACCACCGACATTAACCGAGTGGGGCGAGTTCTTATGTAAATGTATGAAAACTACAGGAAATAGGTACGTAGTCGGTGGCAGCGTTTTGTGGTTGTGGTCGCTGGCCCGTGTGCGGCCGGCGCACAGTGGTTCCATATCGAAAATTAATGGACATAGGCAACAAAGTTCCAATATCGATGCGATTTTTTTTTATGTGATTCTTTATGATATTCCTGACAACTTTTACTCTTGTGAAATTTGTTCTAAAGTTGATAGTTTGTCTGAAAAAAAAATAATTAGATTTTTTTGTATGGAGCGAATCACCTTTCATTTTTTTTCTTCAATTGTACTAATATGTTGGGTGTATGGCGTGAGTATATGATAGCTAGGGTCATTCTCTATCCACGAAAAATAAAATCAGCGCCGGCCATCTGCGGCCGCGCGAGTAATCATTCCTCAAAAAATAATAATTGTTTATGATATTTTTTGCCATTTAAAATAAATTCAAAGTATATTTTTTGTCTCATTTGGCTGTTGTGACCTTCTTTTTTTTTTTGGAATATAGTTTTGATAGCATATAACGTACCTACAACTAGTAATTCTTGGAGAGATTATTTTTTTTTACCGAATGATTACTCGCGCGGCCGCAGATGGCCGGCGCTGATTTTATTTTTCGTGGATAGTGAATGACCCTAGCTATCATATACTCACGCCATACACCCAACATATTAGTACAATTGAAGAAAAAAAATGAAACGTGATTCGCTCCATACAAAAAAAACTAATTAATTTTGTTTCATTTTTTTTCTTCAATTGTACTAATATGTTGGGTGTATGGCGTGAGTATATGATAGCTAGGGTCATTCTCCATCCACGAAAAAATAAATCAGCGCCGGCCATCCGCAGCCGAGTAATCATTCGGTAAAAAATAATATTTTGTCTGATTTATTTTGTCATTTAAAATAAATTCGAAGTATGTTATTTGTCTCATTTGGCTGTTTTCACCTTCTTGTGATTGATGACTCATTTCACAGTGAAATACTTTTATTTTTATATTTACATTAGAACTATGGCCGGATTTTGTACCAACCTAGATCTTTTTGTGAAGTTAAGAAGTGGCGGTGATCTGAAAAATTATATATTTCTATATGAAAGTATAATTTCTGTGTTGAATACCGCAGTTTCTGAAGAAGACAAGAACCTAATCAAGGAATTCTGACGACTTTTTTGTGTAAATCTTAATAAAAAGTGGATAGAGTCAAGTAGAAATAATCGCAAGTGGTTGGAAAATAGCATCGACTGGCCTGTTTGTGATAGTGTTGACCTGAGAAGTGAGTTGGGCTTTTCGGGCGCAGCCATATCTGAGCCAGTGGATATGGATTCCCATGTTCCTGATCTTGCAGTGTGTACTGCGGAAGCGGGAACATCTACAGAAAAGGAGCACAGAAAACCGTTCGAAGACTTAAGTAATAAGCAAAAAAAAAGACGTTCTACTTCCATAGTAGAAAAAGTTCCGAGGAAGAGTTGCAGTACTGGTACTTAATAAAATTGAAAGACAACGGCAAAACGAATCTGGTAAATTTGGTCGAATACCTTTCCAGTAATCCAGAAACGCAATCCGAAGTACACGAGCGACTATTTAAAAAGCAGAGCTTAAGTACTGTGTCTGAAGATAAGTGTTTAGCCCTTTATACATCACTTGCGCTCTCGAAATGGAAGTACTTAGCTCTTTGACAATTCCTGAAAGAAGAAAACTATGCTGCCCTTCCATCTTATCCAAAGCTCTTAAATGCCAAGAAAAGATATTATCCACCACAGGAAAGTATTGAGATTACCGAAAAAGGAGCACAAATAAAAAAATCCTACAAAATATTATTTTTACCGAATGATTACTCGGCTGCGGATGGCCGGCGCTGATTTATTTTTTCGTGGATGGAGAATGACCCTAGCTATCATATACTCACGCCATACATGCAATATATTAGTACAATTGAAGAAAAAAAATGAAACAAAATTAATTAGTTTTTTTTGTATGGAGCGAATCACGTTTCATTTTTTTTCTTCAATTGTACTAATATGTTGGGTGTATGGCGTGAGTATATGATAGCTAGGGTCATTCACTATCCACGAAAAATAAAATCAGCGCCGGCCATCTGCGGCCGCGCGAGTAATCATTCGGTAAAAAAATATAATCTCTCCAAGAATTACTAGTTGTAGGTACGTTATATGCTATCAAAACTATATTCCAAAAAAAAAAGAAGGTCAGAACAGCCAAATGAGACAAAAAATATACTTTGAATTTATTTTAAATGGCAAAAAATATCATAAACAATTATTATTTTTTGAGGAATGATTACTCGCGCGGCCGCAGATGGCCGGCGCTGATTTTATTTTTCGTGGATAGAGAATGACCCTAGCTATCATATACTCACGCCATACACCCAACATATTAGTACAATTGAAGAAAAAAAATGAAAGGTGATTCGCTCCATACAAAAAAATCTAATTATTTTTTTTTCAGACAAACTATCAACTTTAGAACAAATTTCACAAGAGTAAAAGTTGTCAGGAATATCATAAAGAATCACATAAAAAAAAATCGCATCGATATTGGAACTTTGTTGCCTATGTCCATTAATTTTCGATATGGAACCACTGTGCGGCGTGGCTTTGGCCCGATGTCTATCAAAGCGGAGACGAGAAGAGATGTCTCGTAAAACCAATCGGCTTGCGAAATTTTCACATGACACCGCTTAGCTTCCACACAACACAATATCCTATTGGTTGTTTATATGACTTCTCTTCTCCTCTCCGCTTTGGTGGAGTCCGGGCCTTAGAGTGCCGGCCGCCACCAATCCTATCTTTATCCTATTTAACCAGGTACTAGATATTTCATTGTTAGAAACGTTGTATTAATACTTACAATCATATAATATGTGTACTTCGTTAATAAGAAACGAGAAGGCCAGTACAAGTGCAATGGAGCTGGTCATAGAATTAATAATTTATGTAATAAACGAATAATGAAAACATTCAAAATAATAATGTAAAAAATGTAAACAAAAGTGACAGTGACATTTAACGCTGTTTATGGTAGACTCCATTTTTTTTTTACTGATTATAAACCAGACTTGTTCTTCTATCCTACGACTTCTTTCGCGTAAAGATAAAGAAGATAAAGTTAAAGATAATTTATTTGTAAATGCTTCTTTTATAGCAATGTATATATAAAGAACATATCCTCCAAGTTTCAAGTCTCTAGGCCGTGCGTTAATCCGTCAGCCAGTCAGGACAAAGCATTTTATAAGTATAGATGAGTCTGAAATATTCTACCTACCCTAAACAAGCGTGGTTTTCAATGCGCATGCCTCTCCGTATGAGAAGAGTGGTACAATAATAGGCTTATATTAATATAATAGTTTAATGACACAAACTAGATAACCTCCCACCATGTTCCGAACAGCCTTCTACGAATTCAAGACTGGTCAAAACACACGGAATCTTGTATCACGTCTAATAAATCAATACTACTTTGAAGATATACTCGCCTGGTCCCAAAATAGTAACTACTCTAAATAAATAAACTATTGCTATTGATTTTGGGCTTGTGGAAACATTATTTTACGTAGTTCGTACTACTTTTGTGTAATTATTGAATTCTTTATTACTTTCTACGGTAAAAAAATAAATTAATTATTATCTGATAAAATTGGTCAAGTTCAATTCGGACTCACAAATGAAAAATATCACCGTATAATATTTTTAACACTATATACCTAAATATAAAGCACGTTTTTTGTAACGCTTTATTTATTAATTTTATTTTATTTATGGTTTACAGTTTCCTCATCATTTGTATCACCTAGTTTTATTTAGTTTAGTTTTTCTCAATTTTGTTTTAATTGATTTTTCTTCTTGCTTTAGTTTTGTTTAAAGTACTTCTTCTGTTATTTTCAGTGCAACATAAAATAGTGTTTAACTTTTATTGCTTTTGCCTTTGTAAGTTACAACATTGTTTTGTGTGCATGCAGAGTTTACCTTTAAGTGATTGTTACATTTCATTCTGATTTTTTGCTTATGTTTATTGCTCTTGTCAGTGTATACAATCATTGGTGAACCCAATAAATACATACATTTATTATCATTTCTTGTTACAGCAGCCATAGACATTCTGTGAAAATTTCAAGTGTATACCTATTACGGTTCAAAAGACACTCTCCAGAAAAGATCTAACAGACAGAGGCACAGCGGAGTTTTCGTCCATAAATGAAATTGATATGTCAAATTCTTTTCAGGAAGGTTAACAGCGTGGCTGTGACTGTCCTGCTATTTTAAGAGCCGTATAAAACGGATTGAGATCGCAGATTCACCAGATCTATTTTATTTTAGCTTGGCTGAAATTTGAGTATAGATAGAGGTTGCTATGAAAGAATGCGTAGGTACTTGCTAGTTTCAATTTTGGGCCCTTTTTCAAGTAACAGCCGTCTCCATATTGAACGAAAGTAGGTAAGATACTTTTTATAACTGTCTAGCTTTTGTCTGCGTGAATTTCCTTACGGATTCCTATTTTCTTAACGTAGAATATAGCCTATAATGCTCAGGGATATCGTAGTATTAGCGATGGAGATTAGCAATTAAAGAAATAGTCGAACTTTAGCTTTACAATATAATGTTAAAACTGAAATGCATACCATCATGAATATTTCTCTATTTAACGTCAAAATTTAGCCATACTAAATAATACAGGGCTAGATTAAGGCATAGTTGTCTGAGTCGCTTTGGAATCTTGAACTGAGAAAAAAAAGGATTTAAATAAAAATACCAGAACCAAACTCCATCATCTTTTTTTATACCTTCAATAATATATAAAGAACAAACGTAGCCTGTACACTATTGCTTCATTTATTTTCATGCTTTTTGTTTTATACGGTCGATTATACATTCACGTTTTATCGGCCATTTTACGACTTTCCATCATAACTTCAAGATTAATTTTTGACACAAAATCATTTCTTCAATTGATTCCAAACACAAATATAAAATAACCAAAATGATTTACAAAGAGCATAGGAAAGGTATATAATAATTAGTCTCTGCACAGTATCAAAGACAGACTTGACCAAAATTCTGAAACACAAAGAGAAAAATATTATAATTTTCTTTGAAATCACATCTGTCTTTACGACGCAGTCATAAAACGAAGACATAAAACATGTTATCGAAGTACACAGAAACTCATTACAAAAGGAAATCAGAAACTTAGATTAAAAATTTAAGATGAAATCAAGATGATACACATTAACATAGACATAATCATAACTGTTGCTATTTCAATAGTTGTGTACGGTGGACTTAGAGGAGAAGCTACAGACCTATCCTCCGAAGATGAAATATTTACTTTGAACGAAGAAGAGAATGGGTTTCAAGGATTCGATGAACAGCCAAAACTAGAAATAAATAGAAATATTTTACGAAAGAAAGAAGATGAAAATGAAGAAAATATAAAAGCCCTTTTGGAAGAGAAATATAAGTTCAAGAATGATGAGAGGTCGACGAGGTTTAAGGTCACTGGTGAGGATAGAGGAAACTTTCAAGGTTTGTTTATAGACCTCTTAAATTTAAACAATAATAAGCCTATACTACAAGCTAGGAAAAACCAGCTTAAGTTAAAAATTTAAAAGAGACAACATAACCTAATACTAATATTATTTTAATTTGAATACAACAAAATTAGTTTTGTATAACGAATCAATATTAAGTAACTTTTTTTATAAAACATTTTAAGAAAAAATGCAAATCAGTGAGTGCTATGCCAAGCAAGTACTTCTAGCTAGCAAGTACTACTAGTACAAGACAAGAGTACTAGGACAACAATACCTTGTAGAATATGGTCGTAAGTCTAGGTATAAATGCTAGCTAGCTCAACAGTAATAACGGACCCTTGCAGTATTCAAAATTTATTTATATTATTTCAAACCCTTCTACATAAATATAATCTCCTAGTACATTCCTTGAATCATGATGAAAATTGTGCCATAGCTAACCGGTTGCACAAAAACTTTCTCAACAGACAATAAATTACAAACTCTTTATATTTTCTACCCTCCTAGTATTCCCTGAGAACCGTGACGACAGTAACATAGCATGGGCTTTCCGAACGTTTGCTGTGCGCCGCATTGTGGGAGGCATGGAGACCACCATCAGCATGTATCCATATAACGTTGCCATCTCCAGGAGCTCTAAGCACTGGTGCGGGGGGTCTGTCATTGATGAGCAGTGGGTGCTCACCGCGGGACATTGTTTAGAATCGTAAGTACAATATGTCTGGTTTGAGAAGACACATAACAATGTTAAAACTTACATGAAGTTTCCATTATTGCGTTCATCATTTTATATCTTCCCATACCTGGGAACCTTAGAAAGATATTAAAGGTCAGGGTTGCAACTGTTTTTGGTGATAGGTAAGTACTCATATATATACCTAATCTCGCTCACCCGCATCAATTTAGAATTTGCCAATCAATTCAGATAATACTCCTCTGCTTGTAGATATTATCAAATGAAATGATTTATGTTTGAATATCCTTGATTTTCTGACACCCTAGTACTTTTTTTTTATAAACTCAGAATGTTGACCTTTCCAGTTTTATTGAAGAAACTAGGTGTGTGTTTGTTTGTTTTGGTAGAAATGATTAGCTTTTAATAAAAACTTTCTTGTGAGACGGTTTTCATTTGTATTGTGAAAACCAATTTTTTTTTTTTTTTTTTTTTTTTTTTTTTTTAACTAACTTGAACATTTCTGATCGAAGTGCTTTAAGTTTTTTTTAAGACACAATAATAAAAATATCGTTTTGTTTCTATTTCGTTTGTATTTCTGTTGTCACTACAACAACAAATACTAGAAAACAGAATAAAATAAACATTTAAGGGCAACAGAAGGAACAGGGAGGTTTTTTAGTCAGTAAAGGTCTGACAGTCGTTTCCCAGGGCGGAAGGACTCATTTGATAATTTTTACCACCTAAAATACAACAAACGTGATTTTTTGCTCATTATTGATAACGGAAACTGGTAGACGCCTGAAATATTCCCTATTAAAAAAATAAAATATTAAATTAAAATAAAACAAATAAGTATTTAGGGGATTATTTTTCCGTTTTTATTTTTTGTGTTTTTTTTTTATACTCGCACTTGGACGTTTTGTTTTTAATATTTGGTCTATTAATAAAATAGCTAATAAATAATTCATAAATTAGTGAAATGGTTCATTTAACAAAAATTGTTCATATGCATGAAAACTTTGATTACCTAAAAGATACTAGTAAGATATATTCTAATAATTTGATCTTCCTACACTTTCCTTGCGTTGCAGAGCCTTCGATGGTGACAAAAAGAAATTACAGCCGTTCATCATCAGGGCTGGGAGCTCCTTCCATAACCGAGGAGGTTATCAAGCGCGGGTCAATAAGGTATTGTACATATTGTTCATTGTGTAGTTGATATCACCAATCAATTCACATACTTTTTATACACATAACATCACGCCTGTAATACCCGAAAAGGTTAGGCAGAGATGTAGCCATTGGTACACCTACATTTCGCCAGTTATGTTTTTTTTAAGTCCCATGTAATAGGGGGCGAACCTATTGCCATCAACCAGACACATATTTTGTATGACCTGTCTAAACGTGACTCCCCCTTAGATTTATTAAGGAAATAGTAAATTGTGACGTCACTAATTTCCACACCGTAGGAGCCTCGGCAACACGGGCCTCCTGACCGCCGGTGGCCCGTGTTGCTCTATGTTACACACTCAATTGATGAACTATTTATCACTTCAAAAGAAACCAAAAGTCAAGTTTTAGGGCTGAAATAAAGTGTTTTTTAGGAAGTTTTCTTGGAATTATTTGTTAATGGTATCAACAACTCAATTTAATAATATTCTACAGACAGAACTTCGGTCACAGCGGTTAATCTTAATGTAGACCAGAGGTTCCCAAACTTATTTTGTCTACTGCCTACTTTGAGAATAAATTATTGTCCAGCGCCCCCATATTTTCACCTACTTAAAAACCACCTAGTAGATGAAATTACAAATCACTCCCCAAGCCTCTAAATAACGCCCCGATTTTTTTCTGGGTATCTTACCGCCCCCCTTTAGGCCTTAAGCGCCCACAAGGGGGCGTTATCGCCCACTTTGGAAAAGGCTGATGGAGACTAACCAAGTACGCAGGAGATAAGAGCGTTTATGCGGTACGCTATCTCATAGAAACTTCCAAGTAAAATATCTTAGAAATTTAATTAACAGATTTTAATTAAACTTGATAAATATATATAAGCAACAAGTTATGGAGGTCTTAGAATATGTGATGAACATTTATGCCTATCAAGTGTAATTAATCCAAACTCTGAACCCAGAAATTCTCAGTAGCAGCTTAAGTTTTGACTTGTGAGACTCGGTCAGGGACAGGTTAGGGTGAGCGGTGAAGTGTGAGAGTATCCTAGTGTGAGGTCAAGGGTATATACAGAATGTACCTAATATCAATCTTCTTCTTTCTTTATCGTGTGGGCAGGAAAGTCTTACGACCCCACACACCCTAGCGTCAGAGTTCCTAAACCGCCTCAAGGGACTCTGACATGGTTTACGTGGACCAGTAATAGGCTGGTATAACTCCAGGTTTCCTCATGATGTTTTCCTTATCCGATGTATTAATATTAATAAAGAATTATCTTATTTTATGGACCAGTAGCTATTCCAGGCGCTCTCGACACGGCTATTCTGTTCTTCTTGTTTTCGAAGAATACCGCTAGTACAAAATGTTTTTTATTTACTAGCCTCTAGGTTTCCCTCTTCTGGGTAAACAGACATTCTTTTCCTGTGCCACCATGAACCAGCCCTTGCGTTTCGCGTCCGGATCATATCGCGACTACTTTCCGGGTCGGCGACTCCTATCATTCTCAGGCACCTATTGCTTGAAGACTTCTGCACAGTGATCACTGCATGCGGCTAACATGACCCATCCAATCACATTTGAGCCACAAGACGTTATTTAATTTTATTTTCTTCTTTGCAGGTATTCTTTCCTCATAAGTACGTGCCAGGCAAAGCGGACTTTGATTACTCGCTGCTGCGGTTAGACAGGCCCATGCCGATAGGAAGGAACATCGCTGTCCTCAACCTACCCTCAAAGGATTACTTGATGAAGGAGAACGATATCCTCATAGTCACAGGATGGGGGAGTACTGATGTGAGTAACGTAGACTTGACACTATTAACTTCTACTATTAGTTGGTGAAGATGGATGAATGTATGTTTGTTGCTCTTTAAAGGTTTAACGGCCTTATTGTTAAGCATATCTGTATTGATGTAGGTTAACGAAAAGTAAATTAACGAAAAGTAAATTTTATTTTTCAAAATTATGGCTAATGGAAAATGATGAAAATAATTATAACAGGTTAATATGGTATACTTTATAATGTGGGCATTCAAAAGGTAACGAAATTCAACTTAATACGAGTAGTTATATATAATAAATAAGCAACATTTTTATATTTTACAAGTTTCAAAATTTTTTTTTGTATTTTTTCCAATTTTTGAGATTTTGTTTCCTATTAGTGTTGCGTTAGTCTTATGGCTCATATTTTGATTTTCTGCAATCAGGAGTCCGGCTACGGCCATATCCCGGAGCGGATGCGGTTCGTCCCGGTGCCGGCCATGCGGCTGGACGACTGCCAGAAGTCGTACCGGTTCTACATCACACAACGGATGCTGTGTGCTGGATATGCTACCGGTGGCAAAGATGCATGTAATGTAAGTTATTTAATAATGACGAATAATTCTAAGCGTACAGATGGCGGGAAGCGAATTCAGGCGACTTCATGGAGGGAAGAGAAAAAATCAGCTGCCCCATACATTTGCATCGCCATTTTAGTAATTTTGAGAGTAGGTCCCATAGCAAAAGTCGTACCTATTTATGAGTACTTACACACCCTGAAATATTGAGTATGTTTTATTTTCAACCACTACAGACCTCTTATTACTTATTCCTTTCACCTACCCAGCACGATTCCGGTGGCCCAGCAGTCCGGGACGGCGTCCTACTCGGCATAGTCTCCTTCGGCGGCAAGCAGTGTGGTGACCCTCGCTCCCCAGGCGTCTACAGCCGAGTCTCCGAGATCACAGGATGGGTGGAAGAAACCATCTCGAATAACGAAGCGAACACAGTTCCCGAACTGATGCCGAAGATATTGAAAGCGAGGCAGAGGGAGAAGGAGCTGCAGAAGTAAGTATGCAAGTGACTGTTTTCAGATTTAGAAATGGAAAGGAGATCATTAATTTTCGGTCCGAAAACCAAAGTACCGGCCAACGAAAAATAAAACGTGCCACCACGTTTTAAGGAAGACATTCTGAGTATTTTTTTAATACAGCAGTAAATTTCTACCACCATTTCTACAGCTGATTTTTTCGGTTGTAAAATCTGGTTTTCCCCACTATTTTTTTCCATTAAATTTGACTTTAGGGCCGAACTTTGCATGAACCGTGAATGTTCTCCTTTAGTTGAAACCCTGATTTCATCTGTTACAGATTCAAATCTCGGGTAGAAGATAAGAAGAATAAAATAAAAGCTTGGCTCCGCGAGACACTGAAGTCACCAACGTTCATAGAACTGGCCAAAAAGAAATTAATGGAAGCTGGTTTCCATACCAGAAGAGTTAATGAATATGACGCGTTAAATGTAAGTAATCTAGATGATACAATGATAGATGAAATTAATCTAACCAATATGATTAATGATAGAATATTAGAAGATGGTGATGGAACTGAATCCGACAAATTGTTGAGAACTTTGGCTTTGCACGAGATTATGATACAAGATGAGAGTAAGGAACTGTTTCTTCGGAACGCAGAGCCGACGGAGGGAGAAAGTATCGAGAGGTTTATAGCTTATATAGGCGAAAGTAGTAAATAAATATTGTTAACAAGCTGCTGGATTTTTATTTACGGGATTTGTTTTTCCTTGATGACAGCGCCATCTGTAAATTTTTATGAAACTCATAAGCATAAGACGCGAGCTCACTTTGATTGTAATGTTTATTTACATTTTATTATAATTATCTGTGTTTTATTTAATCATTCATTTACATAATTGTTTTCCAAATACAGATAGTTACGTTCTCCATTGGTAACAATTTCACAATGAAAATATTATTGCCTCCAATCGATAAGAGATAGCGCTGTATTCCATAGTGTTACTATTTCTTAATAGATGGCGTTGAAGGTAGCATAGTTTTTATAAATAAAACAAAAACTAACTTTGTAACTTGCAATTACCCTTTTCGGCTCTATTAAACATGATCAGTACTGAACAATTATGACATTGACGGCTGCGGCATTTTATGGAATGTCTACAAGTTGACGCAACTGAGACAATAGGGGATCGTAAAGAATAGAATTGATACATTTTATTAAGAACATAGACTTTTAAAAAATAGGCTGCGTTGTCAAACTGCTGGGCAAAGACATCCATTGAGTGGAAGATTCTTGCTCAGCGGTCACTGTGCATGCCTCTGATCTGACCCGCCCAATCTCCTTTGATTCCAGTATTGCCAACATTTCTTCGGTTGATTTTCGTTTTTTTGGAATATGATGTGATAAAAAATATAATACATTTAAAAAAATACAGTACTTTATGGAATACCGAATATGAGACTAGTAGTCTTTTTTCTTTGATAAATGTCTTATTACCCCGTTATACTAGAGGTGGTCTAATTAACTGCCTATAGTTAAGTCTTCTAAGGACTCAATGATTCATTTAGAACATGCAAAAGAATCACCACTCAATTATAACTAATGATCCATTGTCGAATAGTAATTATAGTTGGTTAGTTAATTTATTCTATGTATTGATAACAAACATAAGTTAGCGACGAGAATAAACTTAATAACTGATCGTTGCGTCACGCTTGTACCAGGAGCGCAGAAGATGTGAGAAATGTGCGTAATGATGGTGGACGATTAGCATAATGATAATAATATAATATGTAGATTTGGGTGCAAACCTGACCTACCTTTAACTACTTATGAACTGTATTACATAATATGATTACATAAATATGTACTAAGGAAAATCAACGATTATAAACCAACTAAACGCGAAAGTTTGTGAGTATGGATGGATGTTTGTTACTTCACCCTAAATTAAATTAGGTAAATTCGACACATATTTTAATCTAACTTAGCACAGGATATTTTTATCCGATAATGACGCGGCTGAAGTCAATAGCAGAATCTAGCATGGTGGACTGCTTACACGTAAAACCTTTTAATTATTATTAAGCTCAGACAATTCTTCAAATTCAATGTCAATTCTCGTAACTACATACCTTCAAAATGTAGTCGCAAGCTCATCTCAGCGACAATCAATATCAAAAACTTGTCAAAATGTAGATTAAAGGTACCTTCCATGTATCTGATGGTAGTAATGGCCCGAGGAAAGTTTCTGGTAATTAAGTACCTATATTGGTTTTATTTTCCGCAAAACATATGACCAGGCTCGCAAGTGGCGACCAACTACTGGAAGGCATAGTGTGAGAAGGGCCCCCGAGAGGTGGACAGACAACCTTGTAAGGGTCGCGGGAAATCGCTGAATGTGGGCAGCGCAGGACTGGACCTTTTTTTTTTGTATGCGGTAAAAATCATCAAATGACTCCTCGAGTCGACCCGGGCCTGGTCCTTGATCGGACGGCGAGCTACCCATTACTCGCCGTCCGCAAGCCCGCGCCTACGGTGGCCGGATGTCCGATGTCCGACGCCCTGGGGGTCTCCCGCGGCGGCTGGGGCGTGAGGTGGTTCTGTGGCTATGTTTAGGGGAGGCTTATGTCCAGCAGTGGACGTCGTTTGACTGATATGTTGATGATAAAAACTAGTCTTTACACTTGAATGGAAATGAATGAGGTACCATTTTTAAGTACCTGATACCTGAAAAAATTAAACTCGCTTACGTTCTCCTGTCCCCATACTCAAAATTTCAGCCATAATAAAATAACATAGGTTCTTAGACAATAACCAAACAGATTCTTAAATACAACACTTCACCAGCCAATCTCCATTCAACTGTGAAGCATCCAAAAATAATTTGTGAAAATATCAATTAGATTATGTAAAACATTGACATAATAACCTTAGTACTCAGTAGTTGTATAATATCGTTTTATTCCAAGTACCAAGAGTGGTCGAAAATAAATACGTTGTCAAGTTCGTTATGTCATTTATTTCGACACCTTGCTTTGTTTGGGTCCGCTTGGAACTTTTGAAGAGAGGGAACAAAAGTAAAGCACGGTTTTACAGTCTACCCCATCTCTTAAAATAGTATTTTTTTTTTAAATATTACTTTGCTTTGCGTCTGTTGAATTTTCAACGCTCGAGTCAGCGCCGAGAGAGGAAAATCTAACAACAGAAATTACAAAGTAATATTAGCTCAATCAATACTAGAAATATTATAAAGATGAAGAGTTTTTGTGTTTGTTTGTTAACGCGCAAATTTCCGGAACTACCAATCGGATTGGAGAATATCTTTTGTAAATGATTGAAAGCCAGATTTATAAGGCATACTTTAGGCTATATGAAATCCCGCTATAAATCACGAGAGCGGAGCAGTAATCAAAGACCTAAAGTAGTAATATAAAAAAAAACTCATGTATTCCACCTACCAAATAATGTTCATTAAGTACGTAATGTAATGGCACCGAGTTGCCGTGTCTGGCCATACCGTTGTTAAACCCGCGATGGTTTGTGTGGTATGTTATGACTTAAAAACGGAAAAAAAGCGTATTCTGTGGTCTCTTAAAAGTCTAAGAGTACACCTTTCTTTTTTTTAGGATGGGAAATCATCAAATGACTTCTTCCGCTCTGGGTGAAGCGGAAGGGAGTGTCAGACTCTTTCTGACTAAAACCCACCTGTGTTCTTCCTAATTAAATAAATCCCTTTGAGTTCCAGGGCTGCAGTAACCCTTTCGAACAGAATCACATAACTTTTGTATACTTTTATTTTTCTATGTAAAGAATTATAATTATCTTTTATTGGAGACCCTAAATAAATAAGGCAATTGAAAAAAGCCAAAGCTATTTTGAAATAAATCAACGTCTGGCATCATGGTTACGAAATTTTATGTAATATACCATTTAAAAAGAGAACCCTGAAAACATCACAGTTGTCAGATAAAAAAAAGAAAAATAAAAATAAAATACGTAAGAGTAAAAAAAAACTTAATAAAAAATTGCAAAAAGCGAATAAATATTTACTTAAAATAGATAAATTTCATACTCGTGCAGTTACGAAAATAAAAAACCAAAAAATAGAACTGAAAATTTCAGTTACTAGGTATTGAAAACTGACACCACATCGAGTTAAGATCTAGTTTTTATTCAATTATATAAGAGTTTATAACAGTTGACTTACCAAATTAGTTGTTATGTAATTCGCTCTGATTCTGTTACCAATTCATTTCACATTTCGTCTTTGAATCGATTTGGCAAAGATTGTTGCGAAAAAATCGAGTCATTGTTAATACATTTTTAGTAAGAAAAGTTTATAGGAAAAAGTGTGGAGTAATCGTATCAGTGTTCTTATAGAATTTTGTACACTGTGTGCAAATGTACATTAGCTGTCATAAGTGGAGTAGCAATCTTTCAAAGCAATAGATTTGACATTTTTCAACTAATGACCTTTCGACGCCGTTTGCGAATTCTGAGGTGTTCGTAGGTACCTACTGTGTTAATACATAATCACTTTACATACAGATGTAGGTACAGCCTGTACCGCGTGTTCACAGCAATACAAACCTTAGCATGCTACTGCACTTATGACCGCTTAATAATTACTTACACACTTGTTTTAAACGATTTCAATGTTATGTTATTATCTAATCTAAATATACAATCATATATCAAAGCGAAAAGCCACACACTCACTCATCACAAAATGTCAAAAACCGCTTAACGTATATAGATGAAATTTGACAGTGAGGTAGTAAGTAAAATTATAAATAAAGAAGTCATATAGTCATGCCTCGTTGGTCTAGTAGTCGCAAAACGCGACTGCTGAGCGTGAGGTCTTGGTTTCAATTCCCAGCTCGGGCAAAGAGTTATTGGGTTTTTCCATCAGCAGTTTCGTAGTAGCAGCCTCGGAGTCTGGACTTATGCCCGGTTAGTGGCAATTGGATCGCCCCCTATTACCTACATGGAATTTCAAAAAAAATTGCTAAATGTGGGTGTTGGTACGAATGGGTACACCTATACCTATCCTTGCAACGGTTACAGGCGTTATGTTATGTAGTATTATTTTATTCCATTCGCCACTGCTACTGATCCTCTAAGAAGCAAATCGTGAATGTAACGGAAAAATCCATTAAAACAATAAAGTAAATAGTAGGTGATTCATTAAATTAACATAAGTACGAACTACATCTAATTAACACAGTAACACTTCAACTTAGTTAAAAAATGCAAAATATTCAAGTAAATAGCGCCCTTTTGTATTTTATAATTTAAGCATACTCACTGGGCATACTATAGTATAATACATGTGGCGCCAAATAAAACATTTCTTGTCATTTGTGTCATTTGACTGTCTAAGGCAGATGGTCACTCACTCATTCATCACGAAATATCGAAAACCGCTTTACGAATAAAGATGAAATTTGACAGGGAGTTTGTTTATAGTTGGTCAGTGGCGTAGCTTGGGGGGGGAGATGGCGGTGGGCCCCCATTTCCTCCCATAGATGTATGTTCCTTTCGAAGCAGTGGTTTGATCTTGACCTTCTTGAAATTCATATCTTGAAATTCAGTAGGAACAGTCCAGTAGGACCCTTTATGCTTAGAATAGATTCAAAATTGATCAGCTTCTGATATTTATACCATTATTTCTAATAACAGGACTTTTGACGTGGGTTAGTTCATTATGACAGAATAGTACCTACTGGTACCAAAAGAACACAGAGGCCAGAGCCGGTCTTCCACTTTACTTTATCTATTATGTAAAGCTAACAGTCGACATTAACAAGTGAATGACTGTGTGATCATTATTAATTAACGTTTTTCTTATGACTTAATTACTACACGACCTTTTACGGAAGGTAAAAATCATTTTCTCATAGTCTATGGGTAAGGTATGCGTTGTATAGCAAGCTATAAAATTTAAAGCTTTTATTCGCTTCTCATGTCATCGAAATTTTTAATAATTATGATTTTACTTACCTAATATTTTTTTAATGTCTATTTTATCATTTAAATTTATTTAAACATCAGGATTTATAAAATTTACATACTAATAAATACACAAGACAAAGATGTTACCTGCCTACAAAACTTAAAATAAAACGCTATGACAATCGTTTCGAACACTTTTACGTTAGCGCGCTCGTGTGCTTTAGTTGACGACACGACTCTCAAAATCTCGTGTCACCATTCAAAAGAGTCGCCTCAGTCGCTTGCAAGTATCGTAATTTATAAAAGACCTAAGCGCAGCTAGCATGTTTCCATATCGAATAGATTTAGTAAGCGAAATATAACTTACAGTGTAACAGAGCGTATTCGCTGAATCATAGTTCACATAGTTGTCAGTAATTACATGTAAACAAACATTATATAAACAATCACTCAGTTATGATACCTTGGTATTTATTATAACATTTTTGTGTTTAGTATGCATGAAATTGTTTCTATAGGCCTTGTAGTATTTATTATTATTCGAATTGAGTCGATTTTTGATTTTATTGTTATTGTTTTTTTTTTTGTTTAATTTTAAACGTCAAGATTAGGTAGTATTTCTCATTTATATGAGTAAAGCCTTCGAATTAAATAAAAATTATGTGAAAATGTCAAGAAAATAAACAACGACTATTGCACTGAACAATTTGAAAAAAAAACAAGTAGTTGGACTTGTCGGCTTAATTCCAAAGTGAGTTGAAGAAGTAAGTAGAAGCCATCAGTGCTGTATATTTCGTCTGCTTTGAACTTTTTGGTCTATATAGGTTGATTAATTTTTTCAGCTTTATGCCTTTTCCTTACAGCTTTAAGATTTCAGTCGCTTAAACTATTTCTAGAAGAATATGTAGTTAAAAAGGTATGCGTTATTGCTATATTCAATGCCATTTTTCAGGTATCAGGTACTAAAGGTATCTTACATACCAGTAGCAGATTCAGGGGAGGGCCCCCTCTCCAAAAGCATTTGAGTTCTTTCGTAACAAATCTTGAAGTGAACTTGATAGTATTCCAATTAAACTGTTTTTCAAGCAAGACCTTACATAAGGTACCTATTATGTTTTCAAATAAAATGTGTACTTTTTTAGTGTTTCAGTTACTAAAAACCTACCGATAAACAACAATCCTGGATCGGGGTGAAAAGAACATCATAACAAAAACTTTTATCATGGATCTAGCACATGGCAAGATTCAGAAGGACTAGCCAAAACTCTTTTATTCAAGAAAGTGAAGAATTCTTTACATTGCTTCGAATCCAATTCCACCATAGTACAAAATAACACCAAAAAACAAAACAAATCACATCAAACCTTATCAGACTATTAAATAATTTAAGAATTATAATAAAAAAGACACCTCGCTTCTGCGTCTACGCACTATCTACACACACACATACAGTTTAATGTTACCACGAGACCACACACAAGTCTGTCTGTGTGTGTAGCCCTCTGTTGCAATCCCTTAAATAGGTCGAGCAGATACTAATAGAAAGACGCAGGGCCGGCTTCAAAGATTTTTATCGATATTCATTGAGTTATGCGCATTTTAAACATCTCTTTTTAGCTTTGCTTTCCTGGTTGAATGTCCCGTAAATGCAGCTTTGTGTGCTATTTTGACTGTGCTGTTTGGAGACGGATTCCGTTGTTGATTCAATTTCTTTTAAAGGTTTTTTTTCCATTTGATTATTTATTTGATTTAATTACTTCTGCCCGCAACTTCTTTAATGTTGCTTTTTTAAGGTGCTCCGATTCAAAATTACTAAAAAGGATTTTTGCGATAAATACCTATTTAGAAATTTCCTACTTTACTTTTTTTCAAAAGTATATTCAAAACTGATGAGCCATTTTCGAGATTTTACGATATTTATAGTCATTAATCGACAAATGAGATCAATGAGCTGATCTCATGTGCTAGAAGATTTTGCACTGACAAGAGCGCTCTTTGATGTCGAAGTAGAGATAGGAATCCCAAGGTCAACAAACTTATAGGTTTTATGTAGCTATAGCATTATTTTAACTATTTTGGGCAAAACTTAAGATCTTTATTAAGATCTTTAGAAGAGATTTATTAGTCATCCAGTCAGTGCGTAATAAACGTTAAAAATTATAAATAATAAATCTGTACTAAAATAATATAGCTGAAGATCTATTTGAATGTTTGTTTGTTTCGACATGCGAACCTCTGGAACATCCAGTCAGATTGGAAAATATATTTTGTATATAATAGCCACATTCATGTGGAATAGTATGAGATAACATCATGCTACAACCTACAGGATTGGACCAGTAACCAAAGACATAACACGGGTAAAAAAAAAAAAACACACGCGTACTATGTCACAGAGAGCAGCACACCTCATGTCTTATAGTAGTGACATAAGCATAACATTTAAATCCTTTTTACTCTTTTTAAAAGTTAGACTCTTTACAGTATACCACAGGTTTGTTATCTCATACACCTGTGTCTATACTTTTTGATCTGTTAAAATCCGGCTCTGTTATAAAAACTTAAAAAGATTGTTTGCATCTTTTCGTTACATTTTTAGGTCACATAGTACCCTTTTCATGTGTGCGTTTGATAACATTGAATGAACACGGACGCAGCGAATTTGTTATCCCGCGTGTTTATTTATATCAGAATAGAATTTTTTGTTGTTGTTATGATTCTTTTTGGAACTGTATTTATATGGCTTTTTGTTTGGCTAGATATCAGGAGCACATGAGTGCGTTGTAGATTTGTGTCGAGTTTCTTTCTGGAGTTAAAAGCATGATAGGAACATTTCTAGAATCAACGCAGAAAGGTAGGTCTGAGTTGCAGAACTAGGGTAATTTAATGACGTGTAATTTTATTATTCTATGTTTTCGACTGCAATCATGGCTGTTGATGAGTAACTTAAGTTTTTTAACAACACACAAACCCTGGTTATAGATTTAAAATGTTAAAATCATAATTATACTAAAGAAAATTTTGTACGGACCAGGATCGCAGGAGACGTTAGCGTCTTCATATTCAACCTCTTCTTGTCATACATTAGATACATATGCAGTTAGGGTACTTCATCTTCCACAGAAGAGTATCGGAGACCGCAAGGCACAAATGGAAAACATTTTTTGAATGCGCAATAGATGGTAAAATAGTGAGGTAAATCCAATCCAATGTACATTTACATGATAAAGATGACGCTGAAGAAAACCATTTCCATCCAACTACCAGGCTATCAGAAATAAACAGCGATGTCACACTTGCTCCAGACCCTTACTACGCTTTAACACATATAACCCATCTGAATAGTACCAAGGTCGTTGACAATGGAGACGTCGGGTCAGTGTGTTCACTGTTGACCAACTAATTATCCGTCACATATAAAAATATATTGTATGCTAATGACTCTGTCTGCATAGTTGAACTTTAATGACTTTGTTCGATTTTGTTTTAATTTTGTTTTGTTAGTTGGTGGTATGCTGTTCGGGACAGCATCGATGGCTGCAGCTGTTGCTTAGGACGAGATAAATAAATGTTACTTAACAAGTGGTTTGGCTAAGCATTAGCCATTTTCTATCAGAAATTTCTCAGTAGCAGCCTCGGAGCCTGGATTTGTGCCCGGTTGATGGCAATTAGGCTCGCCCTCTATTACTTAAACATAACTGGCGAAATGTGGGTGTATTAGGATACATCTCTGACTAACCTTTCGGCGATTACAGGCGAGATGTTATGTTATGTTATGCATAGTTTGGTTCAGATTTTTGTTCCATTGAAACGAAAATCACTGATGATTTTTACAATATCTGCGCTAATTGGACAAACGCTTATCACCCCGCAAGTACCTACAATTGAGGGAATTGGGTTACTTGTTGACTTTGATATACACAGGCTGGCTTTAGTCACCTAGTATAGATAGGTAGGTGGATAATGAAAGTTTGGGATGAAAAGATGCCTTGCGAAGTTGTTTTTAAATAAAATTCAGGAGACCTTGAGATAGCTTGGCAATAGGCTTGCCTTACCCCCTATTACATGGGACTTAACTGGCAAATGTCGCAAACATAACTCGTGAAATGTGGATGTACTAATGGGTACACCTCTGCCTAACCCCTCGGGGATTATAGGCATGATGTTTATGTTACCTTGAGATAGATTGTTTGGCATGGAATTTCTACGGGAGATGGCGATATTCCATTTCATTCCACTAGTGATTCTTAAAGCAGAGCTTGCTATACATAGATACATAACTAATAGGTACTACAAAAACTGAAAATGTTGTTTGTTTTTGTTTAATGTTCTCTAGAAGTACTGGTCCAATTACGGAAATATTTCATTGACAGAAAGGTTACACTATTGCAAAGTGTCATAGGATATACGATTTTTGGTATATTCTTTGACTTCCACGTGGACGAAGTCGCGGACAGAAGCCAGTTTTCAATAATCAGATTCATGTTAAGAATGGAAATAGATTTGTTAATATTATGCAAGTTTCACTTTCCATTTGGACATGTCGGAACCTGTCCCTATAAGGTGAATCAGACATCATTTGTTTGAAACGCTTTTCTCTTTCTATGTTGTTAAAAACGTGTATCTATACTAATAAAATAAAGCTGAAGAGTTTTCTGTTTAAACGCGCTTATTTCTGATTCTACCAGTCTTATTTGAGTCGACGGCGCGTTCTGTTCGAGCTTGCCTCAAAGAGCTGTCAGCACAGGGACGGGGCCCCAACGGGGCCAAACGCCTGCCGGGGTTGCGGGACGTCTTAACAGGATACCGTGGCCCCGGAACGTAAAGGGCAACAGAAGGAACCGGGTGTTTTTTTAGTCAATAAACGTCTAACAGTCCCTTCCGCCCTTCCCAGGGCGGAAGGAGTCTTTTGATGATTTTTACCACCTAAAAAAAACACCAGTCTGATTAGAAACTATCATTTTGCACACGAATATCAACCAGTTTATCTCCACAGCCTCTCTTAAAAAGCACTTCAGTCCCACCAACTTTGCAAAAAGAATCACACACTGCCATAATCCTTAACACAGCATCATCAAAACCCAGCAAAGGCAATCCAAAGCCCATTATTTAATACCTTTAACGTCTATCTCATAATATTAAGGTAGGAAATACCACATCCCTACTACTCCGCGGCGTGGGTATGAGGTATGACACACTTTCGCTTGAAACGAATCATGTTGGTGTGTAGGTACTATCATAAAATTTGAATGTATACTTATGTTCGTTGTATTGTGATCTTCAGCTTTGATATGAGGTGGTGCCAGGTACCGATCAACGTAGATGTGGCTGGTATAGGAGCGAGGAGGTTAGCATTACCAAAGATAGGCATGTACCCAGATGTGGGTGGACGGTGATGATGGTACTGATTATTGAAAGATTTTGGGCTGGGTTAGATCGGTTGGAGATCGTGGAAGGCTCCCGGAGTCCTCGGCACAAGTGTACACGGCACAAGGGAACACCGGGGAGGTTTTTAGTCAACAAGAGTCTGAGAGACTCCTTCGAATCTGCGAGGAGGGCCTTTCATGAGGATTTCCTACCCTAAAAATGAATAACATCACGCCTGTAATAAGTGTTAGGCAGAGGTGTACCCAAGAGTACTGCCACAGTTTTGCCAGTTTTGTTTAAGTCCTATGTAATTGGGGGCAAGCCTATTGCCACCAATCGGGCACAAATCCAGACTCCGAGGCTGTTATTGAGAAAAAATAAAAAAAAGGTTATTCCCGATAAGTTAAATAAAAGTGAGTGTTTATAAGGATCATTCTGGTTTCTGATTCACGATATACAAAACCGACAAGACATTAAAGAACTCCGAGAAAAAGGAAGCATAAACAGAAGAGATAGAATGCAATTTGTAATAATCTCGTATAGAGTTGAAAGTTACCTAAACCAAAGAAAAAACTATAAATTCAGTGTTTCGTAAAATGAACTGAAAGTTCTAATACAATATAACTAAGAATATTTATTTAAGAAGATGTAATACAATACAAGTAAAAAAAATATTAAAGTACCTATATTTGGAATTTAAGTACGGTATAAAGTTAAAATTAATAATAAATAGGTAGATGCGATTATAACTTAAAGTATGGAATACTTGTCAACCTCCGCAGCACATTAACGCCAACTTATTAACAAATTTGGCATATATTGATTTAAAATAATCTGTTTAAAGGTGTCAAATTATAGAAGATATCAATTTATTTGAATTAAAATTGAATGAAACAGCTTGTACGATTAATGACTAATAATAAACTAATAAATGCACATTGAAAGCTAATAGAGACAGTTATTAATTGAACTATGAGGGCAATTTGTAAATAATCTCATGATTTGGTGTGTGATTAAAACATCAAATATTTAATTTAATTTAATCCTTAAAGTTATCCGAATATAATCGATAATTGAATAAAATCAATGACCGAATGTTTATTCAGAATATCGACCAATTGTTCCGATGTTATCCAACAGTTATTTGTCGCTTATTTAACTGTTCAAATGAAACCGCTAACCAACTTTTTTTTTATTATTATTTAGAGGTAAGAAAAATACCAGGCGATCAGAACACAGCAGTAGGTTGTTGATGATATTAGGACCGACGCGGCGCCGAGGCGGCACAAAGCTCGGCGCGGCCTCAACTCGCGAAAGTGAGAGTGGGCCGGTTGCGTAACGCTGTTCGACTCATGACGCCCTAGTACCCGGCGTGGTTACCTACATTCAAGTTCTTTTTGTCTAAAACTATTTCGATGTCTTACTTAATTTTTTAGTTTGATTGATTTTTTGTCTGACTCGTTAGGTCAACTTTAGTGGTCATTTTCCTTTAAAAGTAACTATTTTAAAATTTTCTTTACTTATGCCTAAGTTATTGTTACAATTTTGCAGTTTCGCCATTTTCCATGAATTAAAAAAAATATCTGACACTTTTGATCTATCACAGTTCTTAGAATTGAATACTGAAAGTGAATCTTACTTGTTGCCCTTTTATTTATTTGACCATCAGTGCCAAATTCTCAATTATTCTCGTGGCGAAGTCAAATAATAATGTATTGTTAACATTCCATTCTGAAGCCTTACTTCTGCCTACTCAATGTTTTTATGTCAAGTCCCAAAAAACTCACGGTAAAACCCAAAAGGACCACTTCGAACTTTCTATAATTATTTCTGACGATTACACAACTTGATGACGTGTGATCCGGTCAGGGTTAAGACGATTCATCGAATAATTAGTTAATATCCGTCTAAAATAAAACTTGTAATGAATCATTTGGGACAAGCTGAAAATTATAAAATCTGTCTTATTTTCATGTTAGGCAGATATTGAGATCTTAACAAAACTTTTCAGTATTGCTATGAATAAAAAATAAATATGGCGCTTCGTCCTGTATTACAATGGCATTTTTTTTTTGTATAAGATACCTAACCATATTCTTTTATTTTGATATTTTTAATATTACGAGGTTTTTCTTAAATTACTAAATTACTATTCCGCCTTTATACAGTGTTTTTTTACATGTGCATAAAGTTTAAATAAATATAGCTTGGTTAACTTTATTTTAAAATTATTTTATTAAAAAAAAAATACTAGTCTAGGATGCTATAATATCGATCGAACTTTTTGAAAGCTGCAATCGTAATAACTGCTGACTGCCAAAATACCTTAAGACGCTAAATAACTTAAAGAGGCTTGAAAAAGTTAAGAAGAATTCGGTGATAGGGTTCTAGTGTTATAAAAAAAACTCGTATATCCATTACCTGTTTATGTTGAGAAGCTAGTCGGCTTTCCACAGCCAACTATACCGATAGCTGTCAGAGCTATACCAATGTGTCAGAGGTCACGTAGGCATCGAATGCGGAGATGACAATTGTTGCTCTCTTCGTTATATTAATATTGAAGAGAGATAGCACTGCCTATCTGACCTCCACAACCCAGTAACTGGGTAATACGAAGGAAACCCCTAAGTAAGGCTGGTTGTCAAACTTCAGTAAACAACAACAACACACACAACAGCAACTTTCAGGCATAGATGAACTTGAGAAACAAGAAATGGTTATGTGCCTAATATCACGTCATCACGATAAATAGGTTTAATTCTGCGAAAACGAACTAACCCACAATAAAACTTGTTCCAGATTAAATGTTTTAGGCATTTAGACATATTTTTGGGATGAACGTTAAACTATTATTGCTGCATAGCAAATGTAATTGTTGCATAGTAAATGTAGTTGTTGCAATATTGTGGATTGATTCGTTTAGACAGAAGCTAACATTATAACCAGACAGCCAGAGTCAACAATGTAGAACATCTTCGTCACCTCTTCCAAATTCAAGTCACACCCTTGAGTCACGCACTTTCGCAGAAGTAATAATCTCATTTCGACTGCTGTTTTTAAAACTCTTTGCCATGAGCAGAACGTGACGTTGGTTACACCTATTTAATTGGCTATCATTCTTCACTTCAACATTTATTCGAATTTCAGAAAGGTCGGGTGCGTAGTAATCATAATCGGCGTGCTTGTATGACCAGATGTATGAACCTGGTTCAGGCGAAAGGAGTATTTATAAGGAAGCGTTCTGTGGTATTTGCCTACTTGCCTACCTCCATGGGAAAAAGCGCCTATATGTATGTTAATGTCTTTGTCAATGGTTTTCATTAAAACCTTGTCCCTCTCTGGGATTTTCTTCTGTCTCGTGTGTTTATATTTTTTACAGAAATATAAACACACATACACAAGCCGGACTGCGTGTCGGATGTACAAATATTTGTTTCGTGCGAAAATCGAACTCGAGACACACGGTACTGCAGCCAATGGCACAGCCACTGCGCCAACCGCGCCATCAAATTATCCAATAAAATAATATTTATGAGATCAATTTATTTAAAGAAATGTCAAACATTGGTCTTATGAATAACAAGCTAAGTTGGTTTTCAATGCGTTAATGATCTATGGTTAAATAAGATTTTTCGAACGCCTTATTTTGTAAAAGACCAATTCTAAAAAGACCACTCTTCCACTTCCTCTGTTGAAGACTCATCTTTGCGGATCATAGGACCATATATAATACAGATGGTATTACCACCATTTCTGGCGTGTCGTGATGGTGGGCCACCATCGTCTGGTAAGGCACGGTGACTGGGTTACCGACGCGGTTGCGTCACTGCAACCACTTTCTGCTGTCGCTCGCCTACTTATCCATTCACTGAGACGTTCGTGTTGCGAGTATTGGCCATTGTAAGTGTTTTTTTTGGTAGGTTTTTTAAACGAATTTTCCTTAAAAATCTTCTTAGACTATTTGCTTTATTAATTAACCTTTTTTTAATGTATAGTAAATAAAAAAATACGGTTTTTTATTTTCAGTTATAACGAAGAAGGTGAAGTAAAGAAAAATGTTATAGTGTCTTTCTAAGAACATCATAAGGAAACCTGGACTTACCTATAATTAAAATAAGTCTGAAATCGTCAATACGCGATTAAAACACGCGGCGATCAGATCAATGCTCGTACCTTCTCTGTATAAGAAGAGGCCTTTGCCCTGCAGTAGGACATTATAGGCTGGTAGTCTTATTCATATAATTTGATACTCGTCTTATAATAGTCTCACTAATTTAACACAGATTCTATTGACGCTGATTCCGTTGCTAACTATTGCAGTGTTTTAGAAATAGCAGAGCTCAATACAGGGCGAAGGGCTTAAAGTCATTAAATTTGTGAACAGCCTGGTTGAGCTAGATTTAAAGGCAGAATATTATTGTTTAGGTAAGTTTTAAACTTTAGATCTTTCAAGTTTATCAATTTTCATTTATTTTTTTGTTTGATTCGCAAGAAAAATGTAAATTGGTTTGAATATACTGGGTTTTGTTTTTATATACATATAAATAACTAAAGAGTTTGTTATTCTATAAAATCTTCAAGACGTGTTCCACTTCCGATTGTATGCCACTCTACAACAAACGCATTACATTGCGCGGGCGCAGGGTTGCGTCACAGCAGTCGGGCCGCTCACCGCACCCCCCTCCACCCCCACCCTAGTGGTGGGGGGACTGTTACTAGGGCTTTAGTATGCACTAGCTGTACTAAGGAAAATAACAGTCTAGGCGTATTATAAAATAATGTGTAATGCCATAATAAAGAGTTACTTAGCCGCTTTACTGGGTTCCTTTATTGATTACGAGTCGTTATCGAAATGCCAATGGTAGTTGAGTGGCTGTAATGCTGATTTGACCCGACGGCAAGTAAAATTACCGTCTTTAACGGAGATTTTACTTGTCGTCGGAAGTTTAGGAGAAAATAGTTATTAGTTGTCTGTTCTTCTGGATTAGATACTAACGTTACACCTTGGATATGTTTGTCAGTCTAAGTTGAAATCAAAGCACCTATTTCATTAGATGAGAGTGTCCGTGGAGATTCTACTTCGTTTTTCTCCATAGAGACCTACCTATGTTTTGGAACGAGCAACTAGCTTCAACTTCCTAACTAATTGACTAACTCCTTTGAAATACAAAAGTGCCTCTCAACGGTTTAATTAAAATAAATACTTTTACTTTAACTTGTCTATATAGTATAAAAAATGAAGTCGCTTCCCGCCGTCTGTACGCTTAGATCTTTTAAATAACGCAACGGATTTTGATGCAGTTTTCATCAATTGTTAGAGTGATTCAAGACGAAGGCACCAGGGTGGGTTGGTAGTTGATAGTAAAACCATTTACAGCCACTTTTGTATTACTAAGGAGTAAGTCAGTTAGTCACAATATTCAAGTAAGATGTTCATTCCAAAAATAAGTACCTATATCTATGAAGAAAAACGATGAAGAAACTAAAATTCGTTTGACATGAACTGTCATCCCTCCTCATGTTGGAGATTCCGGGGTTGCGGAATTTGTTCAAAAAAGTTACCGCGTCTCTGGAACGCAAAGGGCACTGTTGTTTCAAGTCATGATCTGCAATAACTGCTGGAGAGTAGAACACACCAGTTTTTTTCACCCAATCACAGAAGAAAATTGATTGTGCCAATTGGAAGACAATGGCCTAGTGAGTCGTTTTTACTTTCTGCTGTGTTGCGCTTGCGCTGTGTGAACGGCAATGACACGTGATGACATATATATCACGTTTATCACGATCAGTTTAGCTATTAATACCTTCTACAAGATTTATTTACTTAAAAAATAAAAAAAAACTCTTAATCTACCATTACAGGTTTAGAAACCTAATGCGATACCTAAGACTACTTATGATAATTATTCAATTTTTTTTTAATAGTTATCTAGCTATTCTAATAAAACGAGCCAATCTTACTAATGTAATAACTTGCACCTACCACATCAGCTCTTCACCAGCTTTAGTTGAGTGTTAGAGAATGCCTAAGGCATTATGTCCGCATATTGTACTTTTGTTGCTTAAAGTTTAAATATAATAAATAAATAAAAATGTCACCTCGAACGCACTTCGCTTGTATTCATCGAGATAGATTTTTACAGAACAGCACTAAAAATTTTAACATATTTATAACACGCCTGTAATTTCCGAAGGGTTAAGCAGGGGTGTACACCCATATTTCAAAAGTTATGTAAAGGTCCCATGTAATTGGGGGTGAGCCTGTTGCCATCAACCAGGTGGATTCCTGATGGAAAAACCCAATAACAACATGAACATAATTATTTATACATACATTATTTATTTTTAGCAAAGTAATACAATAAATAAAATATTATATAATTCATGTCATAGTAAATTACCCGTACGTTTGTTATTTGAGTACCAAACTGCTCATTAACAATTAAGTAGCTTCATTATATTTTCGCGAATAAATATCAAATTCTGCACTGCTATCGTTTTAGTAAATATGTGCTAAAATCAGCAGTTATGTACTGGGTCAGACACAGTCATGTGTGGCTATGAATGTACATAATGTTTGAAGCAAGAAATGGAAAAAGAATATAGGAAAATTACTGTTTTTTTTGTGGCCCACCGCAAGAGTGGTGATCAATGCCCGTGACTTCTGTGTATGAGAAGAGTCTTTTGCTCTTCGGTGAGACAGTATTAGGCTGGTATTATTTTTATTTGATTAGTTTGATTTTTAAGTGGTCATTACCATCAGAATACCAATGTTATAGTAATAAAAAAACGTTACAAATCTATTATAGTCGAAAGTTCATCTCACTGGCAATCCATTTGTTAAAAATATAACAGGTCAATGAGATAGGTATATTTTTTACAGATTGAGACTGATATTATAATGCGATTTCCTAAAAGTTAGGTAATTAAATATTTTTTTAAAGATTTTGAATAGAATCACTTTTGCTGTCATTTACTGTCATTTTTATTTCTCGAATGAAAGTTATTTGACGATTGAAAAATCAGTCCTGTATCAATCAGTTACTGCCCGAACAGAAAGATACGAATATGTCGCGTACTTCAGATAGTAAATTCTTTATTCTCGAGAATTTCATAACTCCATTATCAATTAAAAATAAATTCTCGTGAATCGTTTCACATGTGATTTTAGACACGTGATGAGGATTCCACCAGAACGCAGCTATCGGCACGAACAGCGATATCAATCGGTATCAACGCAATCGATTAATATCATCGAGATGTGACAATCGGTGGAACGTGGTCAATCAATTCTTGGGAGATTTTGGCCCATGATTGGGATAGTACAGGCCTATACCTATTGTTTTGTAGTTTTCAGATTTCATTATTCAAATCAATAATGTAATAAAGCTGAAGAGATTTTATATTGTTTTTTTTTTAAGGCGCTAATGTATATGTATGAAATCTTTATGTGTATGATAGCCAGATTCATGAGGAATAGTGTAGGCTTAGAACATTATGCTATGACCAACAGGAACCGCGATTTCAGATTTATATTAATTATAGGGTAATTTTTAAAACAGTAAGTTATATTACCTTGTAATTTCTGTGGTTGAATTTTCAACTCTCGACGCTGAGCGGAGAGTTGAAAATCCAACAGTGCTCAAGGCAAAGTAATATTGAAATGATACTGTTTTAAGACATCGGGGTAAGCCCCCCCGTTTCCTTACTATGTTTTTCTTCACTGATGTCAGTGATGATAAAGATAAAATGAAGTACTTAACATTGGCACTCGCCCCATATCGAACCCACAACCTCATGTCTTAACCGCTGGGCCATAACACTCAATTATCCTGTTTATTAAAAATCTGCCCTAAAAATATAAATGAATTAAACGCGCCGAATTTCCCCATCAACAGAAGTTAAAAAAACAAAGATGACTTATAAAAATATACACAATGTTAACTTAATTAAAAACTTTTAAAAGTTTAGAATTGTGTTTTTTAATGGCAAAGTCGTAAATTCTTTCATATGGTACCGCCGAGACGGCTTTTTTATGTTAAAGAGTTAAAGAAACAAAAAGTAAAGTTGAATTTTTATTAAATAAAAAATCCTGGTCCTTCAGTCCTAACAAAAGTCTCGAAAGGACCAAATTGTACGATATCTAATAAAACGATATAATAGATTGTCATCATATACCATTGTATTATTTATTTATTTATATAATAAAACATAATGCCAGCGTATTATTGTTCCACTTCAGGACCAACTCCTCTCCTCATACAGAGATGGCACTAAGATCACCGCGCTTGCTTAATAGCGATTACTAACTTATCCATTATCACAATACAATGCACAGACGACGTAGAAAAATATTAACTTTTAAGTTTCTTAACTGTGACAAGATGAAGTCATTTGTCTTTATTTTACAAAGAAACTATTAGGTAGATATTTAATTTAACTTATAAGCTATCTACTAATTAAGTTATCTTAAAAGTGCAACAGTAATTATACAATTGCTCTACCTATTAAGTGCAATCGTTTAAACTTTTATCCTAATTAATGAGTCTTGCTAACTACTTAAACTATTACGATGCATTAGTTGAAACATTTTAGTGCGAGAACTAAGTTTTAAGTAATTGTAGAGTTTTTTTAGTTTTAATCCTAACTTCCTAAGGTCATAAAACATTCTTGATTGATAAGGCAATCGTGCAAATAAATAGATAAAATATTTTTTGTGTAGTACCATTAAATTTTGTCATTTAAATTAATATAAAGTAATATCAGACTTTTATAAATATTTTAAATAAATTATATATCTGTATCAAAAGACTAAAAAATGTCTAAAAATAAAAATATTAGCACACAAAAATTTATAGGGTAAACACCCAGATTACTAAACGGGCGCGCAAACTTTTACTCGCGAACTTTCAGCGGCAACTTCAGCGCTTCCTTCCGGCCAACCTTGCGTGCATTGCGCGGGCGGCGCGGCGCCGCAGTTTGCGCCCGACCGCCGACGCGCCCGCACGCGCGCCACGACCACTCCGCACCTACACGTGATCAACGCGAACGCAATACGCAAAGGATTTAACTTGACGGTGCATGTGCTTTAGTGACGGCTTCTCAGTGCTTTGAAGTGGAGCCACGGGCTACCGGCGCCGCTGGGCCCGTGATTGGCCCGGGCGGCGGTATGGAGTCCCCGCAGATGTACGACGCGGCCGCAGCGCCACCACCACCACCACAACCAGACCTCAAGAAGACAGTAGAGGATAAACGACAAACCTTCCCGCCACCGGACCTAGACGAGCTCAATGGACAGGAAATTAGTTTGGATTTACAACACCTCATTGAGGACCAGTTCCGAAGTGAGGAGAGTATGGCCTTATTCCAGGAAATACTTCCTGGTGGCAAATCTCCTCAACCAAGGTACAATCGGACTACGTTGGCGTACATGCCCCAGCCGGTGCACTCGGGGGCGTCTTATGCTCCCGTTCAGACAAACCAAGGGCACGAGCAGGCACCTCCCATAAAGGAAGAGCCTCCCGAGCCCCATGACTATCGAAGATCGGTGACATGTGCGCAATATACTGGTCAATATAATCCTCAGCCGACTGTCGGCGTCAGTGGGCCGTACGGAGGAGGATTCACACCGCTACCTCCTCTAGGAGCACCTCTCCTCCCTCCGCTACTGAAACACAAGACTGCTCCTCCGCGACGCTCATCAGGAAAAGTGCTAGACAAAGGTACAGATGAGTACAGAAGGCGACGCGAGCGGAACAACATAGCGGTGAGGAAGTCTCGCGAGAAAGCAAAAGTGCGCTCTCGGGAAGTGGAGGAAAAGGTGAAGACGCTCCTTAGGGAGAAGGAGGTGTTACTAAAGAGGCTGGAGGCGGTGTCAGGGGAACTGAGCCTGCACAAACAGATGTACGTGCATCTAATCAACCTGAACCACCCGGAGATCACCGAGCTGTGCCGATCGATGCTGCAGCTGGGAGCGCCACAAGCGCCGGATCACTCACTTTGACCATTATAGGTGAGTATTCACACACGTGTGTTCCAACTGCATTCGTGCTTGTGTTGTGTGCTACAAAAATTGTGTGTGTGATTATTTTCGTGCGAGCATGAAAAGTCGTAAATCACATGGTGCAAAGAAAAGGGTTTTTGTATTTTATGAGAGCGTTACGCAATTTGTTTATTGTAGTAGTTCTGAAGTGTCGTTCAGTTTGTATGAGTGTTTCTTTGATTGTTAAGCGATTGAATTTGGGGCATCGCTGTGAATGTGACTGGAAATGCGTGCAGTGTTTATTAGTTTTTTTTTTATGTTAGTCGTTTCATTATTTAATATGTTCACGTGAGGAAGAATTTTATTAGAGTTTCAGTTTTAATTTCATTCAGTTTCATTTTCTGATATCCTAATTCGTTTTCTTTTTAATTCTTAATGTTCGTTTCTTTTACCCATTAGGTATGTATGTCATGATCACTTGTCTCCGAAAACATATTTTAACTTAATGATCTAATTGAGTTAAAAATTACATCATTAAATAATGATTTTTAACTACTTTTGGTCTGACAGTTCAATCACCTTAATTTTGCATCATTATCATTTAGTAATAAACCATAGCTTTTTAATCACTCATGCCAATTATTTTTTCTCTCTAATTAAGTTAGAACCAGATCATTTTAAGGAGTGAATCATAGGGCCTGGCACCTATATTCACAGTTTTTTATTCACATCTATGAATTTAGTTTTATCGTTCCATTTCTAAACTACTAAATTATATTTCAGTATTATGATTTACTATTTCGGATCGTTTGGATTTTGTATGTGTATAGTTGTATTGTATAGATATTTGTGTACACACACTTGATGCAACAGTGTGTTGCAATATTATTCCATGTGGTGTAAGCCATAAGTGACAGATTGCTAATCATCTCTCAGGTGACTTTTTTCTACAGTTGACCGATAACTAACGATGGCTTCTGCAAACGACGTACCCTGTTTTACTTTGAAATCGATTGATTGATTACTCGGACGATCTCAATAATGCTGGAGTGTGTCAAATGTGGATAGAAGCCATCAATAATTACGTTACAATATCTTCAAAATATACATTAAAATATGTATTACTTGTTCAGGAAATACTTCATCAACAAACATAAACATAGACTCTTCAAGTCAGGATGTTATGAATAAGTTAAAGCAACTTATATTACTAAGATTTTCTGCTCACGTGTTCTGAACTGCAAATGTTTTTTCAAAACTCAATTTATAATAGTTCGTTTACAATTGTTACGTTTGATTGCACGTGATTTTCAATAATAAGGTCACGTTTAATCTGAATCATTGTGAAAGTTATGTATTTTACTAATACTCATTGAAGTCTCGTTAGATATTTATTCATTTATTCATTTATTCCACCTAACTGCCAGCTTTTTCGCTTGCATAATATTCATACGATGTAATACTAGGGTCTCATCAGTTCTTAGAAGTTGTCTTTGAACTTTACTAGATTTTACGATCTCTGGTTTTGGCAGTACGGTACTGGATTTTAATCTCTGTACAATTTATGACAGCTTAGTATGTTTCCTAACGGTAGTCTGCTTACGTTACAGCTGCCAGCTACGATTCATGGAGTCCTGGCACTTGATTTTCAAGAATAGATTTAGTTTTTCCGAAAAAGTTAATCTTCCGTTCAACATGTAAATAAACTTCGTATCAAATGTACGTTTTATACTTCCGTAAAAAAGCATCTTTCTAATTCATTACAGAAGAAAAGGACCAATCACAATTTAGTGAAATGACCACGCGGCAACTTCATTTGTTTATTTTTCCAATTTACGATGTGATGAAAATCATGCATTCCTTTAATTATTTATTTTGTTTCTTATTATCATGGATTAAGGTTGAATATTAACTTGAATCGCGAGTCTAGTACGCGCTTTGCGAACCAAATGAAGTTACTGTCACTTTCGAAGAGGCCATAATGTAAGCGTATGTGATTAGGTTACGATATACGCGTATTAGATTATTATCAACGGGAGACATTATGTATCGCCCGTTTAACTTCTAGACAGGATTTCAATTTCAGAAGACTCGAGATACTTGTTTGAACATCTGCACGCCTGGTAGGAGAAAAAGAAAGGTATTTCAATGTCGTGTCTCAGAATAGAGAAATACTGACTGTCTTGTTTTGTAACGAGACTGTAACATACTGAAGCAAAAAAATCATTTTCAATTATATTTTTTTATTCACGTCTAGTCAAACTCAAGACATGATGATTAATAATAAAAAATAAAGAAAAATGACGTGGTTTTGATACAAAAATAATCTCATTTCCTTTTTTAAACACGGCCTTAACCCTACATAGATAAGTTTAGGTATTACATAAATGATAACGCGAATATTTGCAAAAAAGATTATCTCTACTGAAATGGCAATGGCCTAAGGATTTCAGATAATACGAAAGTGTTACCAATAGGTACGTAGGAAATTTTTGTATGTATGTTTGCTGAAAGATAACGTATAAATAGCTTATTGAAACGGTATGAATTCTTTTTATTGGTCATTTGTCGTGTTTATAAATACCAGTCTTAGCTTAGTTGGCTTTAAATGTTTTTTTGTTTTTAAGAGAAGTTCTCAGAATTTTTCACGCTTCCATGTTGCATTAAGGCATCAAAATATTTAAATTTTTCTGCATCTTAAATTCCTGGAGAGTAAATAATTTTTTATGATTTTTTTTTTATTATATACATAAAAATGTAGGTGACACTGAAAATAAAAGTGATACTGATATCATAGCACAATTACTGTAAATGAATTCTCATGAACTCTGCAAAGAACGCCTTCCGCCATTAGTATTGTAATTTATACACATTTTGATATACCGGTTTTGGTCAATTTGAATTCTAATTTTAGTTCCTCACTATCTATATTGTCCTGGTACATAGTCTTTATATTTGTATCCTAGCTAGATTATGCGCGCGAATATTTTTTTTTGGATGAATATCAATTTCCACGTGACATTTTTTGAAAATAGCGCTGAATACTTCTTTCAAAAAATGTTACGTTTTGAAGAACTTAGTTGTTATAGTACTTAATTGAATAATTAAGATTTATTTATGCAGGTTTAAAATCAATACTAGTACGAACGTCTGTAGGTGTCCCACAGGGATCTATTTTGGGTCGGATCTCGTTTATACTGATTGGGTACCTCTCGATAGATAAGTGATTAGTCCATACAGTTAGAAGCATTGTACTTGTGTCTCTACTTATTTAAAGTAATTAAAACTAGGTGTTTCTTATTTTACTTTTTGTTAAACTCGAGATCAGTTTAAGTTTGCCCGCAGGCAAATATTGTACTTTTACAAAGTTAAAGTCAAATCATTTATTACAATAAGACTATTAAAAGGCACTTATGAACGTCATATACAAGAATAAATAATTGAATCTAGTTGCCCCTTCCAAAAGATAGTTTTCTATGGAGATGAATGGGCAAGAAACTCCATACGTATTCTTTTAAAATATTTTAGTTTTCTTTCTGTAATTAAAACTACTTAATTGACACCGTTGTAGTGCTCATGTATGCTTAATTCACGTTTTTCTAATATTGACCGACTTGTATCTTCAGTGACGTCAAATGTGTACTGATTTTGTATTGTGTTTAATAAGCTTAATTACGTTTTTTTATTATTATTGATTACCTTGGAGAGTTCCTATACTTAACCGGTAGGTAGTAAGTTAGGAGGTAGGTAGTAAGTTAGGATGTTGTTCTGCTTTCATTTTCATTGAATTCTCTTTTGTTCCTTGTTGTTGCTTTTGACTTCGTACTTCATTGGTTACTGCTCCGCTCCCGTAGGTGTTAGCGTGATGTTATATAGCCTCTGCTATTCCTCATGAAACTGACTATCATTTACAAAAAGTTTTTATTCCAATCCGACAGGTTCAAAGATTAGCACGTTTAAACAAACAAGCAAAATCTCTTTAGCTTTAATATTAGTCTAAACATATAAATGTTACCGGCAATCTGTGTAATTCAGATATTCTTTACAATGCCCGGGCAATGTATAGAATACTTGGGGCGTGCAGGTAATGTATGAAATATTAATGACCATTAAATACTCTACCTAGGTAATGTATAGAATACCGGATTATACAGTGTGTCGGTAATGTATAATTTGGGTTTTAATGGAAAAAGTAACAATTGATAACCAAAACGATTAGTTTTTTTTTTAAAGGAACGGACAATAGAGGTGTGTTTCGTTTAAAGTTGAAGCTAATACATACTGTTGCTAGGAAAGTATCTAGGTTACAAAATACATTTGTTTTGTTATTGTTCTCACCATCTTTTTTTTGATGTAGCTGTCGTTTCATTTCAGTTAAGTCAATAGATCTAGTTGTAGTTTCATTAGTAAGATTAGGAGCAGCTGTACCATTGATGATTTTGTTTTTATGTTAATTATTAACTTAAATGTATATAGCATTTCTGGTTTTAGTGGCTGTAGAAGGGACGAGAATTTTGTTTGTGGCATAAGCAGTCTCTTCTTTCTCTCTCATGATTTCAGTAGTCCATTTTAGCCCTTTTTGGAAGTATAATTATCTGCAAAGATCATACCGGATGTCTCATCTTTCAGGATATGTCAATTTAGCCCCGGAATAGCATGAGAAATATGCCAGGCCTCTTGGAAAAGGAGCATAACTCTTTAATGCCGGATCGAAATATTTAGTATTCAAATTCGTTTGTGCAAAACGTTGTCTGACGGCGACTTTCGTTTTCACCGATGCGACATTGCTGCGGGAAACTGGGCCTTAGCAACGACAAAATAAGTCACTTTTTCGACTGTCAAAGTTGAAATTTTCGCCTCTCGTGCCCTACTTAATGGCTTCCGTCGGTTTGACTTGTTGATTTTAACTATTTTATGTTTGCACGCTTATGGAACAATAGTTCGTGAGGTCTGAATGTATTTGAAATTTAGAAACTGAACACTAGTAGCTAAATTCAGGCGGAGATGCTAATTACTTAGCACCAACTTGAAACTTCATTCCGCGTAAAATTTTGGCAAACCGGTTTCCGCCGGTGTCGGCGAAACTCCGTGAGATTTATGCGCTCCTAGTACTTGGCTTGCTGTCCTACGAAGCCTTCCCCGTTCGGACTTTGATCTTTGACAGGTCAATGACTGGATGACACTTGTTCAGAAATTCACTTTTAGTTTATGGTTATTATATTTTCCGAATTTAGTAATTCGCCTTTCAAAAATTTTATTGTTCTAAAATAATTCCTTGATAGAGTGGCTTGAAGATATGTATGTGGCCCATTGAAATCAGGAATGAATACTGGCAAAAGTTTTGGCTGCGCATTTTATTTTTCATACCTATTGTTGAAGTGACAGATCCTCTATAAGGTAGGTACTGTCAGGGCAAACTTTCTACTAACTTATAACCTTTGTATTCCTAGTACTTTAACCATTCGCGACCTTCCTTCCGCATAGCATTTTTTTGTTTTTATTTTCACTTTCTTTTGTAACGGATTAGAATAGATCGTTTGTATCAATTGATACTTAAGAACATCTTTCATTAAAAATGTAAGTAATTAAAATAAAATTTCTATAAATAATGATAATCTTGTGGTCGCAAAGCTCGACTGCTGAGCATAAGGTCTCAGGTTAGATTTCTAGGTCGGACCAAGTGTTTTTAGGTTTTTCCATCAGGAATTTCTTAGTAGTAGCCTCGGAGTCTGGATTTGTGCAAGATTGATGGTAATAGGCTCGCTCCTTATTACATGAGACTTAAACATAACGGGCAAACTGAGGGTTTACTAATGGGCACGCCTCTGCCTAACCCTTTGGGGATTAAAGATGTGATGTTATGTTATGTAATAATTCATAAAACAGAGTTTATAATACGCAACACGATTAAGAATAAAACTATTATGGTAGGTCAGTTACGCCCAAAATATTACGCACAAAAGATTGTCGAAGTTTCAATGAATTGAAAAGGTTATAAAAATGATAGCACGCGGTCTGTGGGCGGACTAAATAATAACGGGTTTCGGCTTTCGCGACGATTAATTTGCGGTTTCGTTTTCTGCTAAACGTTTTATTTCTGTATCGGTTTTATATAGTCTGCCCGACTGAAAGAAAAGAGGCGATTATTATCGGGAAAAATTCTAAATTTATAGCAGAACAGTATTTTTATTGGTTATTAGTAAAATAGCTGCTAATGATTTGATTTTTTTTCACCCGTGTTAAGTTACGTCTTTTGTTCCTGCTTCGCTTCTGTGTCGAAGCGTGATGGTAGCTAGCCTATACTATTGCTTATGAATCTGGCTATCATATACAAATATTTTTTCATACCCGACTGGTTGTTTCAGAGCGTATTTAAACAAACAAACAAAACATGTCTTCAGCTTTATGAGTATAGATATTTAACTTAATTTAATGAAGATTTACTTCAGTCGCCAAATCCTAGTAAAAGAATGTTTGACCTAGTTTAACTAACTTATAGTTAAAACTCTAATAGCACTAAAATGAACTAAGATATATTTTTTTAAATTGGCTAAATGTTGGTTTAAAAAAAACATTCATTCGATAACACATAGGATTATAATGATTTTTCCGGATTATATTTGCACGGTGATCGATTTCTCACATAATGTTTGCTCATTAACTATTCAAATTCAAATGTACATATTAACATAATATATCTTTGTAGACATAATAAATAGTCTACCTACACTTCGATGAATCAACTTAGAGATTAACACTACGTGCGTATACGCACGATTGTGGGCGCGTTTGTTGCTTGTGTGCGTGTTTGGTTCACTTTCACTTTTTTTTTTCGTTAATATGCCTTTTGTGTTTTTGGACGATGTTATGTGGTATGAAATCATATTGTTTCCAATTTTTTTTCACGGTACGAATGTAAAGCACTTTTTGAATAGTAATTGTGTTGGTTCCATTTTTTTTGTGACTGTTGTTTACGTAACAAAGTGATTTAGTTCAAAGGTAGAGTGATAACCTTCCAGACAAATAATTACCGTGTAGTAAACAAAAATTCATAATTATTATCAATTTATTTTACTTCCTAACCTAATTACTTTCTACAAAAATGGCGGCAATTTAACTTTTTTATTAATTTAAATATAAAAAATTAGTAATTATTTTTTCATAGTCAATATAGATTCTAGAATCCACCAGACATCCGTTTCCAACTTACAAAATGCGCTAAGCAGAACAGAGGGCCGGTGCCAACCGGCGCGCGCGCCGCTTTGCGCAACCCAGCAGTATGTGTGTCAAACGATCGACGAACGACTTATGTCATGCAAGAGAATGTTGCCTTTATTTGTTTTGATTGTTTTACTATTTTTATTTGGTTTTTTTTTACAAATTTAAAATTTTCGGCGCATTTTAAGATTCGCTGATAAAAATAAAATATTTTATTCCTTTGTTTGTATGGAGAATCTTATAATCATCCAATATCTTAAGGTATAAGGTGGATACTGACAAGCCATGGCTTGGTTTACGACCAATCGCCCACGACTTACGGGTGCTGAGTAATATCTTATTCGAATTCAAATTAAATTTACTTTGACGTCGAACAAGAATAGTGTCAAATTCACTGTCCTTACATTGTCTATTAATACAGATGGCGATTGGATTGGTTACAATTTATAGATACAATACAATTGAATCGCTAAATTAACTATTTAATAATTAATCTGTATATAAACTAATATTACAAAGAAAAACGATTTTTGTTTTTGTTTGTAATAGACAAATTCAAAAACTATTTAATCGATTTTGAAAACTCTTTCACTTGTCAAAAGCTGCATCATTAGTGAGAAACAAATACTATATTTTCATGCAAAACGAAAATTCACGCGGACGAAGTCGCGGGCAAAAGCTGGTAACTAAATTAAGACAAAATATATTTAAAAACATCAGTCTAAATATAAAAAGAAACAAAAATAAATGACCAAAACTAGGTTTTAAAAATGTCATGGTTCAGTTATTGCATAAGTCGCCGCTCAGGCGCAGGAGCGGCCGCCATGTTGGAAAGTTTTCGGCAATGTCCGGGGAAATCTGTGACGCGGCATACACGATTATATTTTGTATACGCCTTTTTTTGGGTAGGTAGAAATCGATGTTATTGACGATTTTGATTTTTGATAGGTATTTAAAAAAAAAATCTTTTTCCGAGGTTTAAATTGCTTCGTTTTGAAATGAAAAACAGGTTCTGTTAATACTGTATATGTGATTCTGAAAGTGTGTAGGATGAGTTTCAGCAGCCTAAAAATGACAGTCACTATGACAATCAATTTAATTTTGAACATGGTATTCATTGCGTTCTTCACTCTGTAGAGAAGACGATATTTTCATACAAATGAAGCAATGGATTATGAATCCTCTTCAAATTCCTTCAAATCGTGGTTGCGAGCGTGATACGCTATTGAGGCGCTGGTCTTATTAACAATGTGGCTGAAGCCATTGATTATTCTGTAGAAGTAGAAACAAACTTAAAAGCCTATTTTAACCATCTTGAACACATATAGAATGCAAATAAAAACTTGAGACTTGAAACTCCCACTAATTTCAGAACATATTTTAGACTTGTTAGGTTATATTCTGACAGGGGCGTAGCTAACGCCGCCGCGCCGTATCAAAGATCCGGGGCCCCCCAGCTACAAGGGCCCCGAACTAGTGTAAGCAAAAATTAGTAAAAATTATCCACTATCTCACTCTAACTCTTGGGCTGTACGTTAAACTTTTCGGACAAAAATATTATCATATTGTTTCTTTTGTGAAAAATCTTTACCACCAATTGGACTTCGCCGCAGTCAGATTTAAAGGCCCCTAACAATTTTTATTTGTATTTTTACTACTCACATTGCTAAAATAAATCTTATGACAACGACATAGGGAAGTCGATTCAGTTCACATCATTAGCTAAATATATTACAAAGTTAAAATCAGATGATTCAAAACTAATTATACGTTTGTCGCTTGAATGACCATTTGATAAGTGATAACATACAGGAAGAACCGATAGTATGGTGTAGTATAAAGTTATTCTGTCACACGCGAATTTCAATGAGTCTATAAAATTGTAGTATCTTTAATTTAAAATTGATGCAAAATATGAAGACAGTCGACTGTCTCAGTCGAAGATGATTTAATTTGAAAGAGGCAAAAAAAATACGAAGTAAATGAACGAATTGTGAAAACTCTAAAAGCTATATTTCATAAAGGTCCCAGACAGCTGGTTTTGCTATTATGTTCTACAGGATATTGTTGAAAACCAGTATTCTTTATATCAGGCACAACTTCAGCCAGACGTCTTAAACTTTCGATCTTTAAAGGCTTTAGCCCACGGTAAATGTCTAGCAAAAATGTATGTTGATTTTCAAGAATATCTTGTGGAACAAAATTGTACTAAAATCAGTCTTCTGGCTTGAACGTAAGTGAGTAAATTATATTATATATACACTGTAAAAGAAACATCGAGACGAAAACTTTTACAATGGATTCAATTTATAATTTTAGAAACCCTAGCCGTGAAGTTTTCCTTCTGTTATTTAAAAAACGTCTGCTTTTCCATATAACAGTGCAACACCTACACAGTCAAAATTAAAAGAACAGCAATATTTTTTTGTACGAAAAAAAAATTAACCCTTAAAAGGTCTTGTATCATGTTGTACTAATTCCAGGGTAAAAGCTTGTATCACGATGTCCCTTCCATCTAGTGTACCTGGCACTTGAAAAAGGGCGCAACATTGAACTTAGCTGACTTCTTAACGATATATTCTTTTACCTACAAGATCTGGCGACTCCGGTATCAATCCTAAACATAGAAGATTCTACATCATCATTAGATCAACCCATTTTGAACAAAATACTGTTTTCAGACCTCCTAGATGTGGCTTACATAGGCGTATACACGTTATAAAAAGACAAAGGTCAAAATAAGTGACATTGAGCAAAAATTATTGCTGGGAAACGCTTTATTTTTTGGTCCTTTTATACGCGACATTATTCCACATTACACTTGTATGCATTTGTTGATTCCATGCTGGCTAGAAGAGAGTTCGTAATGCTAACGCAATTGACTCCGAGCCCTTTCAAGGCCACTTAATACACAAAAATAGGTCATGAGATTGAATGCGATAGCCTATCAACTGGACACTTCCCAGTAGCTCACATGCCTTTATTATTGTGATCAGCATGTGCAATAGGGTCGTTTTTATCGTAGTGAGTTTCTAGTATGTTCGTTTCATACTAACTTTCGTTTCATTTTGTTTTTACGGATTTTGGTTGTATGGTCTATAGCTTTACTTAAATTATTTTCTATCTTTAATTCTGCTTTATGCCTTAAATAACCAAGTAAAAGTTAGAATTCCTCAATTTATTCGCGTTTGACCCTAAGCTATTTAAAATTATAGTGAACATGCTTCTTCCGGGTAAGCTCACTCCATCGTAGACTTTATTCCTGTCTACGATGAATGAGTACTAGAGTCAAGAGCAAACCCTTCTTATATAAAAAAATGAAACGACAGGTTTTCTGGGAAAAAGTTATGTAAATTTTGTATAACAGCATCGATCGGAATTTCTGCGAAAATATTGCGTAGTTAAGGTAGGTTTTTGTAATAAAATTCTCCTTAAAACGATGGTGAGGGAAACCTTTGGAAAGGAAAGTTTTGAAGACATTTGTTGTTGGTTTGGGGTTCCATTTTAAGCTATGTTATGAACTTTGTCTCATCGTTTAGTTTAAATATTAGTTTTCATAACTTAAAAGTCATTTCCTAATATTTATTATAAATTTAAAAGTTTGGACGGATGAATTTTTGTTACTCAGTCACGCTAAAATGGCTGAAAGGATATAGATAAAATTTAGCTCAGACATAGGATATAGTCTGGAATAGCACATGGGCTTAATTCCAGAGAAACCAATTTTGACGCTGACGAAGTCGCGGGCAGAAACTAGTTTATAATATCTGTAGGATTATTAACTTACTTAATTTAACTCGTTAAACTGATTCGATATCTAGCTAAACTCCTGAAATCACCATAATCATCCTTTCATCACAATGGCAAACAAAACATTAAAGCAAAATTTATTTTTGAGTATATTTTCTAGAAATGTGGCTAAAAGAAGTAAAGTAAAAATAGCAAAACGAACCGTTTTGCTATTTTTACTTCTTTGTCTCTTTACTCCTTTCCCAACAACCCGGCCATCTGTCACTGACTTCACAGCCAAAACGTCATAACTAACGCCCACCTGGTCAAGATTTATCTCAAAGTTTGATCGTAACGTTGGTCACGTGATCAAGGCTTTGTTACTTCCCCTAGCTATTGTGCTTCTTCTGGAATAAAAAGCCATTGCGTAAAAGAATCCAGCTCTATGCTTGGATATTTGATAGCTGCCTGGAGATGAATCATAGGAAAATTATTGATTTTTTATTGAGTTTTTATTTTTAAACATTTTCGTTGGCAACACTATCGGTGTGCGCATGCGTAGTGCATTACCTTTATGCTAGTTACGTGTTAGTATTCTTTTTTTACTTTTGCCATTTTTGTGCTGTCTTGATGGAAAAAATGTCTGTTTGTTTTATTCTACAAAATATAATATCATAGATTGATTTGACAATATTCAATATCGATTCACTTTGCCTTATCCAATCTTTATTTAAAGTTGGCTCTAATCTCTCTTCTCCAAAGCTGTCTTTTTAATATCGATTGATTTTGATCACAGATGAAATTACCTAGGTTGTCATAATAAAAAGCGTAACGATTTTGAAAACCTTTGTATTAATTATATTATATTTTTCAATTATGATTTATTTAATTGACATAACATTACTTCCCAAAAAACAAAAACGAAAGACGAAGAAAGCCTTCATAACATTAACCGTTGCCTAATTGAAAACAATCAAGCAACCTTTCTCGAATAAATTATAATTTGAATTGAAAAAAATTCAGCACGACAACAAAATTTCGACATTTTACTTCCAAACTTAATGGTGGGTTTCTGTTTGTTTCCCAGAATTTTATTGTTTCCCTTTTAGCAACATTTTTTGCCCATTAAAATGTCACGTTGCTTTGTTTGGCTCGGAGGACCACGCGCCCCTACCGAGTCACATGTTTTTCGCTGTGGAAATGCAATACCGCGTGGTACCTTTAAAAAAATTAAGGAAACAATAGAATCTTTTCAATTCGTTCCAAGTTTAGGTAAACAATTAAAGTAGGAGTAGGGAAATTTTGACAACAGGTGTTCATAAAATTCTTACTAGATGGGATAATTAGTGTGAGGTAATTGAATCTAACACAACTTTGCGTCGATTTTTTTTTACTCTATTGATCGTCAAAGAAACTTCAAGTTTTAGTTTGTTTGTTTTGTTATGTAGAATTTTCCTTTTGTTTGATACGATGTTTTAATTTTTCTTTCCTCCAATGAAAGGCCGTCGACTAACGCCGAAGGGTCGCTTTTCTTACAAGAGGCTGTTGATTAAGCCTATGAATGTGTCTTTTTAATTTATCTTGAAAATCACTAACTTACTTATAACCTATTTATGGAAAATATCGTCAGGAAACTTTGACTTTTAATTACTATTAGTCTAAAATCTCCAATTTGCCTTGAGCAAGGGTGGTGATCTATGCTCGTGCTTTCTCTCTGAGATAAGAGGGGTTTGCCCTGCACTGAGACAACAATAGGCCGGTATTATTTTTATATTATTCCTCAAATGAAATCAAAAATTATTTGCCTTAATAAATGGTTCATTTGATGCTTTAGTCAACATTTGTTTTGTAAGTGATACAAATACCACTTTATTAGAACTTCTCGTGGGACTTGGCTTTCGCTTATGAATAGTACGATATTTGCTACTTTATTTATTTTCTTCATTCTAACGTAGCTTCAAGTTGCAAATTCTTCACATCATTGCGGTATTTTGTTTTGTTTTATACTATACCTGGGAACGGAGATATTGATGATAAGAGTTTCTGCTTTTTTATAACTTTTTTTTACGAAAACTACTATTTTTTAATGTTATGACTAAAAAAATACGTCCACAGTCCCAATACTATGCATGCACCCCACAAGACATTGTTTTGTTTTGTTGAGAGTAATTTTTCACATAAAAAAGCAGCTTTTCAGCAAAAAAAAAATGATTAAAATTACTTACTTTGATAGGCTGTTTGCGTAATTAACGCTTTTGTGATATTTTTTTTACACCCTGTATATTCAAATATTTACTAAGTTTTATTAGCTTAGTTTAAAGTACCTTCAAGTTTAGGTTAAGCTGAGCTCTCAAGTTTTCTTACGATCTTTAGTAGCCCAAGACTCTTCAGCGTTATTTACTTCAAAAACAATTTGAAAACCGCACTACAGTTCTAAGTACACACTCATTCATAGCCAGTTGAGTATTTAGGGCACGCAGTGATAATAATGACATACATTCGTTATCAAATCATTAAACAAACAAACAAACATATCTGATAGATCGCCGATAGATATTTGGGTTCTGTGAAGTAAAGGTAGAATGTGTACGGATGGAAGGACCAAAATAACGAAATATTAAATAGGTAGTACACTTATCAGGAGTTAGTTAATTAAAAATGTAAATAATCATAAAAAAAAAACAAAAAAAAAGGAGTGGTTGGGGATTCTTGGTTTAGTTTTATATTTAGCTGGTGAAAAAGACAATCAAACGTATAATATTGATGTATTATACAAATATATTCTATGTCTCTAACTATGCTGTTTCACAGAAAATATAATATTGACAACAGCCTCGATAAGCAAAGCATTTGCTCTTGACGAATGTCATGTACCAGGAGCTCATAACTTCATAGTAGTTAAGTTAACAAAATAGGCATAGTTTTTTGCACGCGCTTCTGCCTATGTATTAATTTCTTCTGTGCTATGATACCCTAGTGTTAAGGTAGTATAGAAATGCCTACTTTTTCTAATTTGTAAATATAATATGTACTCTAAGTTAATTTTTAGGCATGAAATTAAAACTAAACCTGCCACGTAATCGATTGACAATATTGACAATCATTTGTCTTGTTTATCAAACGCATTCCACGAGAAAAATATATTACTCATTGAATGTACGAGTTCCATCTACTTATCTTTAAGATAACTTGAACTAGTATTGGCATGAAAACTGGTACCTACAATTCTGCTGACAAGTGCTCTGTAAACTAAACTGCAAAGATTAATGTATCTGGCTAAGTAAAGTAAATTTTTACTTTTTCATTAATTTTCTAATTTATAACGGGTGTAAAAAATACTTAACAAAGCCGAAAGTTACGAGTACATGTTTGTTCCATTATTGCGATGATTTATTTTTTATTCTGGACCATACCTGAGACCTTTCTTGTTTAGGAGATATTTAAGGTCAAAGTTCTGAAGGTTTTTTATGATAGCAAGTTCACGATAAAATGACCCGTGTACTGTTGGATACACCCAAAAGCACATTGTTATAATTGTGCGTTGCATTAGACATAGAGCTCTAACAATAACACTGATTTTTCAAAACCAAAAAAGTGATTTGAAAGCAATAAGTTTCACTCAATGTTACTTAGTTGATGGGCACTATGCGTGTTCGGAATTTCGGATTTATGATGTCTTTTTACACCCCGTATATAATCCGTTTTTCTTTTTCTTCTTGCATTTTTACTTTTTAGTTTACTCAATTCATTAATATAAAAAGTAGCTTTAAGCATATTATTGCTCTCTTCGAATTCAAATTCTAATCTTCTGCTTCGAGCTTTGCGATAGTACAATTTAATATCCATAACCTCATTCTTACATAAAGGGTCCCGCAATGTAGTTAGAAATCCATCAGTGGACTCTCAATAAATATTGCGATAAATGATAATTATTGTCTGCTGTTTTTGTACCTTTCATTGATAGCCTTATCAATGATTTTAAAGAATTTGTCATTGGATAGACGGTTGTAGATCAATCACGTGTCAAAATAATTTATAGGTGAATCATAGTATTTGTAACGTAGTAGTCTTTTGTGTGTCACATCAAATTGGTTTGTTTTGACTGGGATTACCCTATATTTTTCAATTCGATAGTCACTGTTGTCGGTTCTTAACTGAAATGTTTTTAAGAATCGTTTTGTTCATAACATGAATACTTGTACCTATATATTAAAATAAACATTTGTGTGAAGCGTTCTAGTTACAAATTCAAGTCTATTAGGTAACCAAACTTATTAAACAGCCATTACATAATTTGAACAGCATACTTCTATTCCCCCAAAACATTGACCTCTCAAATCATAACGTAATTATCAGCCGTGCGTCCGCTTCGACGGCCGCATTTTAAATGACAATCGGCTCGCTTTGAGCGGCGTAAGCGCCGCCGCCGCGCGCCGGTCCGACGCACTTTCACTGCGAGCTCGTGTGCGTGAGTAGAGATGGGATTTTACCCGGTAAAAACCCAAAAGTGGGTAAATTCTAGGGAAAATACCCGGGAAAATACCCGATTGGGAAAATATTCGGGTGTTTTAAAATTTAGCTTATGTAATGTTTAGATACACATACATTAAATAGTACATAGTTTTTAAACTTTATTCCTACTAGTTAGAGCTTATATAAGTTGAAATGACGCACTCCACTACCACTTTTACGTAAACAAGCTTTAAAGAATGACTTAGATAAGCTTTAACGCTAGTTAGTTAAGACAAGTTTGTAATTTCTTAGAACCTGTAACATTTATACCTAGCTATTGGCGACCAATAAACCGCTCGAAACTACCTACCCCCACCCCGGGAGCACGTACTTTCGGGCCGGACAATAGCCAGTACCTAGTAGTTGTCACATAAGTGATCTTTCACAAGTTGTTTTGGCTTCATACCGTGGGTACTTGTGTTAGTTTCTTTGATTTATTGACGACCTGGATTTTGTTTTGTGGACTTTTGATATTATAGTGATTAAATACGTGATATACTTCGGATTGATAACTAGTGCTATCCTTACGGACTTCGATACATACTGCATCCCATCAACATAAATAAACCGGTAAGTTTGAGCTTATTAGAAATGTAGGATACTTTAAAACATCTGTTTGCTTCTGTTCTTACAATTGTTTTTTTTCTTTTTGCATTAGATTACACCATGCCGAGAAAGAAAAATAACGATGTATGGGAAAACTATTTCCATTCTGCAACCAGTAAAACGGTTAAGTGCAAGCACTGCGAAAAAGTTTACATGTTTGGCAATGTCAACAAGATGGCCCGCCATCTGTTGAAATGTTTTAGATGTCCAACTGTTATCAAGAACAAACTAAACAAAACATCTGACGTTAACGCAACTGCAACAAATCTGCCTTTACAAGATGAATCGCAGCATGAAACGTTACAAGATAACAGTTTGACTGATACAAATTCTAGTACTACAACTTCAGCAGAAAAGAAACTTTATCTTGATCAGCTTTTGTCGAAAGCAATATTTGTTTCCGGTTCTCCTTTTTCCATTGTTAACCATCCGCTGTGGGCACGATTTTTTAATGAGTTGCAACCACTTTACAAGTTACCATCCAGAAAAGCAATCTCAACTACACATCTGGAAGCTATTTATAAAGAAATGGTAGAAGAAATTACAGACGAACTGAAAACTATAAATAATTTGCATCTGCAGGGTGATGGCTGGAGCAATCAGCGCAATGAAGGCATTATCAACTTCATTATTGCAAAACCCGAGCCCGTTTTTGTCAAAAGTCTTAACACTCTTACCAACCGACATACAAGCCAATATCTTTCTCAAGAGATTATCAAAGTTATAAATATGTATGGAGGCCACAAGTTTGTAACTCTTATAGGAGATAACGCTAATAACATTCAAAGAGCATTTCAGATGGTAAAAGATGTGTATACACACATAATACCGCTGAGATGTGTAGCACATACATTAAATTTACTTTGCGAAGATTGTCTAAGACCAGAACCTGTTAAAGCGTTTATATCGATTGCCATAGAGACCATAAAAGCAATAAAAAGAAGTCAAACTATGAGTGCTTTACTAGCCCAGATTATAAAAGACAAACGATCAGGCGAAACATTGAAATTGCCAGGAAAAACCCGATGGGGCAGTTACTGTACTGCTATAAAAAGCTTGAAATGTTCGAAAGTAGCATTACAGACTTTAGCTGTTCACGAAGATGCTACTATTTCAGAAGAAATAAAGTCAAATTTATTGGATCTCAATTTTTGGAACATGGCCGAAAATTGTATAAAATTGTTGGAACCGATAACTGAAAAAATTTTCAAACTTGAAGGAAACGGAATATTAATAAACGAAGTATACATGGCTTTCAGAGACATACAATCTACATTTAATTTTGTGCTACCCGAAATTTCTATTTTAGATGACCAGCACAAACAAGATATAATAAATGCTGTAACCAGGCGAACAAATAACTGCATCAAACCAATCCATTATGCTGCATATTTGTTAGATCCGAGATCGCAAGGCATTGAACTCGATGAAGAGCATGAAGTAGATGCCATGGAGTTTATACATGAAGTGAGCCAGTCACTCAATATTGATGTTGGTGTAGATTTAGCAAATTATAGAGCTAAACAGGGTTTATGGGGCAGACCATTTATATGGAAAAATGTCGCAGAAATGGACCCAGTCGTTTGGTGGAGGGGACTTTGCAGCTCCAAATTGCTAAGTAGGGTTGCAGTACGCCTTCTGACTGCTCCCTGCACTTCCGCAGCAACGGAGCGGTCATTTAGCACACATGCTCATATACACAGTCACAAAAGAAATAGATTGACTACAGATAGAGCAGCAAAGATAGCTTTTATATCCTATAATTGGAATCTTTTGCACAAATATAATGATGATGACAACGACGAAGATGACGAGACCTTGTCAACCCCTAGACAGTTGTCTAGCCCGATGAACAGCCCAATTAATGACCCACAACCTTCTACATCTCGTGGAAGCCAAGACATAGAATTCTGTGATATTGATGATTTATATGAAGATCATGACAGTAGCGATAGCGATTAAAATTTTGAATGAATGAAACGAGTGAATGAAAAAATATTTTTATAATTATTTTCTATTTTGTAATAAATAATTGTGATTGTCTAAGTTTTGTTTTATTTTTTATATGCAGAAACATGTTTTACAATCCTACTAGTAGTTTCACAGATTACCGCGTTTAAACAAACAAAAAAATCGCTTCAGCTTTATTGTATTAGTATAGATAATGAAAATACCCGTCTATTGGGTTTTTTCCCCCATAAATACCTGGTATTTACCCAAATGGGTAAAAACCTGGGTATTTTCCCGTCGGGTTTTTTCCCACCGCCCATCTCTATGCGTGAGCTACCGTAGTGGGCGTGGCCATGTTTTTTTATTAATTTGGCCCACATTTGGGATTCTGTTACGTCAGCGTGCATCGCACTTGCATCGAACTGGATGTAGGAAGCGTCACGCGAATACGCGTGTAGCCAATGTCATTATTGAATAAGTAACGTAATGTTTTGTAAGAATTGTAGCGTGGTGTGCAGCGTGTTTGTGTTTATTTTAAGAACTGCATTTATTGATGCCTCCTCTTGCTCATAGTCTCCTAGTGAAATTGCATTTGTCCTCTAAATTTTACACTTTCATGTTGATTCATTTGTTTACGAGCAATAGCTTATCCGTCAGAACTCCTATTGACCTTCAGTTGTGAGTGTTGTGATTAAGTCTCGTCGTCTGTATGAAAGATTATTCATTTATTTTTCTTCCTACATAACATAACATCACGCCTGTAATCCCTGAAGGGTTAGGCAGAGGTGTACCCATCAGTACACCCACATTTCGCCAGTTATGTTTTTAGTCCCATGTAATAGGGGGCGAGCCTATTGCCATTAACCGGGCACAAATCCAGACTCCGAGGCTGCTACTGAGAAATTCCTGATGGAAAAACCCAATAACACTTTGCCTGACCTGGGAATCGAACCCAAGACCTCGTGCACAGCAGTCACGCTTGCGACCACTAGACCAACGAGGCAGTCACGTTCCGGTTACTGCTCTTCCTACGTTCCGGTTATTGATTGTAAAAGAAATATTAGTATTAATACTACTTATAATATTATCAATATCACGTATTATTCTTCATTTTTGAAATCCTGGTTAAATCAAAATTCTATTTCGTATTGGTCCTTTCAACACCACGTGGTCCTTTGAGTCGTAGATTACCCACTCTATTTTTTCTGTTGAAGTTTACCTTATTGTAGGTACCATATTACAGAGTTGAATGCATTGACATCAAAAAAAAATGCTCGCTCGCTTTTATAGGTAAACGTTATAAATAAAATTGTAAATAATCTTTTTGTATTAAGTTTATTTTATGACTGGTTTTATTTTAAAAAACAAAATATACTTTGTTATGTTTTTACTCCTTATCTATACTATTTTTATATGCTGTTCTTGAAACGAAAGCAAAACAGATATAATCATTCTGTTTACTATTCTACTCACTCAAATTGTGGGAGCAACATGGCGGAAATGTATGACTATGATGCATGCGATGGTATCAATCCCGGTCTTCACTTACCTACCTACCTATACGTCTATTTTCAAAGTGTTAGGTAGGTATGTCAGTATATAATTTTCACTTTTCATCGCTGAATATGGCTCAGGTCTTTATGCACTCTTAGTATTTTGTTTGATAGTTTAGTATTTGTCTGTACAGAATTATGTGCTCCTGGTACTCATATTTCTGTTACAACTCAAACTTTTAAAACACAAACTTTGCTGCCATTATATTGCACTGAATATGGAACTGTCGTGGTTATTCCTTCGCTTGGTGGCTGTCTGTAGTATTGTGCTGTTGAATACTGCTAACACTATAATAGGATCAATTCAATCAAATAATTTGAAAACAGCATGTAGTATTATTTTTTGAAAAAGTAGTTTTATACTTTCAGTATTCCTTGTTGATTTGCTAACATTAGAGGAATGCCAATAACGTCTATTATCAGTTTATGGCATTTCCTCTAGAAACAGATAAGATTAATCCGATCAGTTAAAAAAAGCAAAATTAAAGGGTTTTGTCTTTACCATTACCTAAACCTAATTTATTTGAGGCCTTTCTTATTTGGTCAATATTCTTTTTACTTTGTAATTTTCTTATTTTTCTGTGTATTAGATGAAAAATATACTTATTTCCATAGTTTCCGTCATCCGTATCAATATCAGAGCTACCTTAATGACGACCTAATTTTATCCATGTGTGCGTATATTATGTCACTACACACACACATTACTCTACTTCATAGAACACAAAAAAAAACTGACAATCTATTTCCGAGGTCACACACAAACGAGTCCCAAGCTAGTATCATAAAAAAATCAAACAGTAAGGTCAATGACCCGCCGCCGAAACGCATCGGGTAATGCACTCATGCGCCGACGCGGGATACCACGATAGTACTTGGTACTTTGACTTTTGATTGCTTTAATCTTTTTATGATCGAATTGAACTGTTAGGATCTCTGTGTGCCTGGTACTTTGTTGCGCAGAAGAAGATGGTTTCTTAGTCTTAAAATTATTAAGAAAATGTAAATAAAAGTTTTGGCTTAGTTATCACGTTTTTATGCCTATTTAAATCTAATTTTGATTTAAACTTTAAAAAAATCCTTTCTTCTGTCAATTTCTTTGAAGTTTTCTTATGCTGGTACTAAGGCAACAACGACTAGTATTGTTACGTTCAGGAATAAATAATGTATTCCCCTTTGGACTTAGACTATAGTCGGTTTAAATTTTAAACCAGCATGTCCTGATAATAGTCAAATCATAAATCAAATAAATGCTAGAAATGACTGACCGACCTTATTGTGAATTCTCACTTTTGTACCTTTATTGTTTTTAGCTTGTAGAAGTCAAACTTAGAATTAGTTATTAAAACGATTTTTAATTACACGTAATTAAAAATCGTAATATATCCTACGTAATGGGACGTATTAGCATCTCTTTCGTAGTTAATATGATATCCCTGGCTGATGCAAGCGGGCCTAAAAGTTTAATAACTGCAGAGTTTTAGAGCATTGTTTATTTAAAGATTTATTTAAATACAGGCTGACTTTTAATTCACTGCGCTACACTTAGGGGTAAAATAAGTAATAAATCTAAAACAAAAAAAAAATACTATGGAACCAACTATGGAAAAAAAAAACAACCAGCAATTTTCTATAAAAAATGCACTAGAACACGATGAAAATATATGAAACAGCAGATTTTTGTTCATGTTTCAGAGTTAGTAGCATAATATAAGTTGTTTATAAACGTAAGTACTTTGACCCACAAAAAATACTTTATTCCTTTTATTTAAACTTCAGTATCCTTGCAAACAATTTAGCAATTGCTCTTGATTTGCTATCACCAGAGGAGTGCCAGAGTGAGTCTTATATCTCTAACACTTTTATCAGTCAAAGGTATTTCCTCTTGAACAAACTAGATGAATCAGATCAATAAAATTTTATTAGGTAAGAAAAGCAATTTTTTTTGTCTTTATCATTAATGTCCTTCTTTCTCTTTTTGGTATTTTTTAATGCAGATTACTTTTAGCTTTTATCATCTTCAGTAATTAGCCCCTTTTCAGAAGCTCCCTCGCCTAAAGCTCCTATCGCACACCCAAAACGTCAGTCGCGGTTATCGAATTCAATTTAATGCTATACTATCTTTATTGTGAAACGGGACACAGTTTCAAGATACTGTCGTGAAATTGAAAATCACCAAATATTAAGAGTACCTTACCTACTTTGCTTAGCTTAGCTACCATCTTAGATACCATTTCAGTATTTACCGGAACTTCATGTTTTTAGACAGATCGTTTTAGATTGCATAAAACTATCCATTCATAGATTTCTGGAAGCTCCGCCTCTTTGCCTCGTTTAAAAAGTTACACGTTCAGCCGGTCTATTCTGAAAAATCTAAGCTTACTAAAACTTCGTTTAAATTCATCGAGGAAGATTATTACAGGATAGCACTATAAATTACCTTATCATTTTTCACTAACCGACTATTAGATAAGTTTTGTGCAGGTGTATACTTTACGACTTATAACGTCCTTACGGAGTTCTCACATTTGTAAATGTCAGTGCATAGTCTTTTTCTATGACATAAGCTTCCTCAATGCAAAGTTTATCGCCATCCGTTACCTATTTGAGATGATTAAGTAACTGACATTTTATCTGATGCTAGTCTTAGGATGGGTAGTATAATAAATCCCGCAAAGTATAGCGGTACAACGCCAATAATCTTTTCAGACTTCAGCAGATTTAGGTACTAATACTAATCTAGAAAAAAGAAATGTAGCAGGTATCTTGTACAAGTGCATGAAATTAGGAATAATACTTAAAAGAGCAATGAGCCTCGAGAATATAAACCGTTGAACGAAGGACGCACTATTATTAGCTTCGAAATAATAACACTAAGTTTCCTATCATAAGACCCGATTTTCCCTAAAGCTGACAGGAGAGAAGATGTTCCGTACAACTAATCAGTAGGCGTTATTTTCACATTTCAGTGCTTTAGTTTTTGTACTATTTTGAAATCAAGTTACTTAGTAGAAAACTAACTAATTACGAGCCTGGATATTAGTGTCCATAATCTATAAAAAAATCATCAAGTTCAATTACTTATAGATGAAAATATGACAAAAAATGTGAAAATATGAGTTCTCTTAAACACAATACTGTATCCCATTAGATGTTTATGACCGACATCTTCTCTTAGGCAAAAATCGACAGACGTTAAAAAAAACCAATTAAATTCAAGATCTAGAGACTGGTCCTTAGGGTCGGAATTTAATCATAGTGGTCCTTATGTCCAACGTTGACAACACTCGAACTAGTATGAAGTTTTTAACACCAAATGCCTAAAAAGAAGTGAGGAAACCCAGTGGGTCAAATTCGGTTCAATAGTGATGTCACAATGTCAAGATGCATTTTCATCTAAAAAATAACCCATAGCTAGTTGAACTAAAAAAATCCGTGCCAATGTGAATAGACAAATTAGTGTTGACATTTCGCACGTCCCACTTTCTACTAACATTCAACTTCAAAAATTACCGTGACGTAACAATATTACTGGGACATTGGGTCTTGGGGTCTTATGTAAGTTGAATTTGGCGTTGCATAACCTGTGAAAGTCGGTCGGCAAGCTTCCGTAGTGATGTAATGGTTCTCAAGTGCTGGCATACTTGTGTGGACCATGAAACCGTTTTTAAACGATTTGGTTGCGGTCATGTGAAGTTTGAAAGTCGTTTTTAGGTTAGGAGTCGGTAGTTCGATTTAGTTGTTGATGACTAGGTTTTTTTTTTGTATTTTTTTTTTATTTCAATTTTTTTTTTGCGGTATCCTTTACGATTATTATGTTCTTTTTTTAGTGTAATTTTTTTTATTATGATTTTAATTATTTATTTTTCTTTTTGTTACAGATCGAGTAAAAATCGGCATACCGGAAGCCCGTGTGATACTGTGCATTAACTAAACTTAACAAAAAAATGTGACGCCTCTATTTAGTAAGTTTAGTTAGCGGAATTACTATGTGATTTTTACATTACTTTTTTATAAATATACACGGATAGTTTAGATTTTAAGATAAATAACGTAAGATTAGAAGAATACGTAACGAAGCATAGATGCATACGATTGAACCAGTTCTCGTTTTTCGGTTGCGTTACGACGTAATAAAGCAAATATTCATTAAGTCTAATACATTTTCGTAAAAGGGTTTTATCATAATGGCAATGTTTAAAAATATTACACAATTTTTTAAAGTGCGGTTTTTGGAACAGGGCTGTCCGTTAAGAAAAAAAATAAAAACGTCTATAATTTATTCAAGATAATAATAAATCTATGTTATTACGTGTTTTTGTAGTCTTACGTAGGATACCTATCATTGGATGTTACTAGCGAGTCCTAGCCGTAAAGAAGTGATCTCAAACGTAGGCAAGGACCCGCTCAGCACACATGATCACTGCCATTGTTGTCTCGAAAATGTACTCTAAAATCATAGCAACAACGTCTAATTTTATATAAAGGCTGTATCATAGTTCTACGTCATTGTCATAATATTCCATCATTTTTCATCGATTTTGTTAATATGACACCTCATTAATCGATGTCGTTCCAAAATTGTTGTAAAAAAAGTAAAGGAGACTTGTTAAAATGATAACTATTGTAAATAATAATTGTTATTGCTTATATTTTTAGGCATTACCTTGAATTATGATCGTTTTTATTTTAATCTAAGATATTCTTTGTATTTTCTCTTCCGTAAATAAACATTTTGGGACGAATAAAATTATAATTAATCATAAAAACGACATCTGGTTTCACGTAGCGTTCATAAAAAAACTCATACAAAATATGACTGATCAGATATTTTACCACGAAGACAGTAAATAAATGATGTTTTTCTTACTTTTCGTTTTAACAATTACGTTAGTTTATTGTAATATATAGAATAATTTAGTTATTTTAATGTAAATTGGTTGTATATAATTTTGAATCAGTAATCAAATGTTTAGAATTAATTGTAATTGTTTTCCGTAACGTCTTGAGCGTAAGAGGACAGAAGAGGTAAATACTTTGTAGTAGTTTAAATAATCTTTGAAAATCATTTTGTATGTATTTGCCTGTTCTGACTTAAGAAATTTTATTGATTGTTGAGAAAAACAACTATATTTTTCTTTTTAAATATTTAACGTGTACATAATTCTATGTTAGGTGTAGCGCTAAGCGTGTAGGTTTAATATTTCTTTGGGTTAATATTATTTTGTTGAGTCTAAAATTTTTATTCCTATTAAAGTACCTTTAACTTCTTTTTTGTTAGATATTTTTCTTGTCTACTTACTTTAAGTTTAAGTGATGTTTTAAATGATAAAATCATGATCTATTATGGCGTCGTCAGATGGTGAGTACAAGGAGTTATTTATGTTAAAAATACTTATTGATGTAAATGTTATGCGCTACTTAATTTTGTTTTACGGTAGCTACAAGCACGGGTTTTAGGCTGCTTACAACAGATGTATTTTATTTTATTAAAAACAAATGCAAATATTAACTTTGAGTGCCAACCCTGATGGCAGTCATATAAAAAATAATTATATTTTTGAATGTGGATTTTTACTAAAATTAGGGATGGCAGTCACTGTAAAACGGGTCTCGAAACAGATAGTTACCAGATTGAATCCTACAATGTAATAATGAATATATAAGAGAAATGGCATCTACACACTAATAGAATAAACAAAGAAGCATATTTTACGAAACTGTATTATAAAATAATCATTATTTTATATACACATGTGTATTTTTGTAATATAACTTTTATGAAGTTTGTAAAACATTTTGCACACAATTAAAAACAACCGTTTTATACTTCATTAATATTAACTCTACTAAGCATATTTATTTTTTACACGTGCCTATTTAATATTCGTCACAAAAAATTAACATAGGTACCTAATATATTTTATTTATAAAAATAATATTGATATTTAAATACTAAATACCTTGTGTGTAGACGTCATAATATACACTATACTCCGTCCCGTTTTTACCTGCTTTTATTTAAAAATATAATGTTAAATAAACCTAAGCACATGAAATATTTTTCAACTATTTGTATAAAAATATATCTAATAAGAAACTTAAATGTAAAAAAACGAAAGAAAAAATTGTTTCGGCTTCAATTTATTAGTACTAAATAGGCGAGTAATAAACTTTTGAAATTTGCAAAAAAAAAATGCAAGTTTTGCAGATGTCCGCGTTTTCGCGTGTCAAGGGCCTTAGGTTTGATTTGTTTTCTTTATGCTTTGATGTTAAAAAAATGTTGTTTTATATTTAAAGGTTTTTTTCTACGATGTCCAGATGGTGCTACGAGATCAAATCTTTCTTTACTTCTGAGCCAAAGACTATTATTTTTTTCCTTATTTTGTTATTATGCGCGAAAATATTAATTTATATATTGACAGATATAAAATCAATGCAAGTGTTTTGCACAAAATAAGTACACCAATCGAAAAATAAAACATTTTTGTCTGTTAATAAATAACATATATATTTTTTTGCTTTTTGGGAATGATTTTGTTATATTAATATATATTTTTTCGGTCCTACTTTATTTATGTTGCTTTAAAAGTCCTATTTGGTAGGAACGAATGAGGCCTTGCTAATTTTCTCTGACAATAATGCTAGTGGTAAACAAACCACGTAACTTCGATGTTATAGGTGCAATTAAATTTAATATATACCTATTTAATAGAAAAAAAAAAATACATTTTGTTTTTTTTTGACAACCCTATGAAACTTCTTTTTTTATTTTAACAGGTACATTGTTAAGACTTCTGTAGATGGATGCACAGAAAATAAGTAAAAAGTAGGTAGTTCAAGTACTTACCTACGCAACTTGTGGACGGCTCCAAAATCTGACACCAGGGTGACTTTTAAAGTTCTATTGTCTTGACTGAATTCTAAAGGTAAACAAATCAAAAGTAAAATCTCCCTCGATGAATTTAGGTGAGTTGCGTTTGAGGTTACCTATCAATCTTTAGTTAGGTACAAGTCGGATGACGGCTTTAGTTAATACCATACACTGAGCTCAATGTCCACTCGTTATCGACAGGTGGTCCACGGTTCGATGCCGAGTGTCAATCCATGAACGTTGCGTGATCAAATGGATGAAGTAGATGAGTAGCTTGTCAGGGATCATCACTATGGATCCGTTTGGTACCAGCAATGGCAATGGGTCATCACCACGTAGCCCTGCCGTTGTCCACGCGTGGTCAGCTCGCGGGTGAAGCGTTCAAGAGTTAATGTAGTAAGCGTATACACATAGTAGTCCTTATAAAGAACACTAACGGCTCGAGGCGAGGCGGTGCTGGTCGGGTGCTGGGTTGCTCTAATGACCTTAACTTTACCCAAATTCAGCGAGGGAGATTTCTATCCAATATCAAAGTCAAATCATTTATTTCAATTAGACCATTATAAGACACTTTTGAACGTCATTTACAAGAAAGAAAAAAATATATACAGGGGTCATTGAAAATTTACCCGAAACCTGAAAAGGGGTCATTATATCATCGTCCCATAGAAAACGTTGATCATAATAATGAGTACAATGACCCATTTTCAGGTTTCTGGTAAATTTTCAATAATCCTGTATATTAAATCTCCTATTCCAAAAGGTAATACGGCAGAGGCTGGGGCTTGACAGGTCACCTCATGCTTCATCATCATTATCATATCAGCCTATGGCCGTCCACTGCTGAACGTAGGCCTCATGCTTACTTCACCTAAACTGACTTAGAGAGATGTTTACAGAATAACACCGCTAAACTGGCAATAGGTAAGGGCTTCTTCAATTGATGCATTTGGTGCTGGACTGCTACGCTGCTAGAGTAATGCAGGTGATAGACGTCATTCAGACGGTTGTGTGTTTTCATACAGATGACACGTGACGCTGACATTTGTGCGTGCGACAGTTTTACAGTGTCAACTGTACGAAGAAAGACAACCGTTTGTGTGCAGGGAGCCTTCGCTGTAAGTTGTAGTAGATTTATTTTCGATGCGAAAGAGAAAACATCATTATTTCCGCCTTTAGTTGAAACAATTGCGTACAGACTGATGATCATTATCCTCATCATCATCAGTATTTCAGCCAAACAACGTCCACTGGTGAAGGAGAGCAATGGAGTGGGCTATGCTAGGTGTCTCTGCGATATCAAATCAGTAATGAGGAGATCCGTAGAAGAATTGAGGTAAGCTCTTAAAATTGCGAAACTCTAGTGGCAATGAGCAGGGTACATAGCCCGTAGAGTAGACGACCGTTGGGGTCGTTAGGGTGCCTTTCCAAATAAGATGTGTTATGCAACTATGCTGCGAGAATAGCTAAGCTACAAAACTATGTGACCGTTTCCACTGATGCTAAGCTATGTAGCGGAGCGAGTAAGATGTGCTATAAAAATGCGCCGCCGCAGGGTAGCTGTGCTTTTGTTTCCAAAATGGCATGTCTTACGCGGTGACAAACGCGCGTCTGCTGTAGGTACACTGGTCGGCACATAGCTATACCATTCGCGACCATCCATTCCATATAAAAAACGTAGCTTAGAAAAATTAGTTTCCACCAGTGTTATGCTATGTGGACCAACGCATATATGATTGATGGAAATCCGTGCAAAACATATACGGCAGGGGCTCACGCTGAGGTAGGATTGTGGCAGAAGTCCGGCACTGCCCAAACTGTTTCAGTTACGAGGCAGTCAGGATTTCCCACTCCTACCATGATTGGTGGATTTCAAAAGCATCTCTGCTGGAAAAGCAGCCAGATTCCCGAGTGGTGACAGGCTGATATTAAATAGGAAATCAATTCATAAGTCTACACTGTTCAAAGTCTGCATAACTCAGCAATGAATAAGACCTGTCTGGATGTGTCGAATACCTTGGCATATCCGGTGCCAATTGCATGTTGGGCCAATCTCCCAATAGATTGACAAACATTTGCTGAAATGTTGGAGGATAGATTTCTAATCTATATTTGTAAATAAAGGCGTGGCAGAACGATAAATATAATCTGAAGATAGGATAAAGATAGAAAATCTTACATAGAAGATGTAGATATGTCACTAAATAAAGCATGACGTCACGCGCATTCCTTTACCTAAGATAGTAGCAGTTTTGTAAATGGTTCTCCCACAATTTCCCATTACAAAGCCGACCCTTTTGCTAGAATCTGGACAGCTGAACACAAATCCGCGTTTTCTCCATCTCAAATATTAGCAATATTCTCTAGACCGATTTCGGTCATTGACTAACTGAGCAGGAAATATTATAGTGTGCACAAACACATGTGCACTCCTCTTTTCTTTGTCTTCTCTCTTTTTTCTCACTCTCATAGCCCGAAGGAGCGGCAATCCGACACGGCCGGGGAGAGGTCATAAATAGGACCAACGATTTTAAGTGCTTTTCAAGGCATGGGAGTATCACTGTGAAATTCGTAATAAGGAAAAACTAATAACACTTTTTGCCCTACCTGGAAATGGAACCCAGGTCCGCACGCACAAAAGTCGCGCTGCAGACCCCGAGACTGTCTGGGCAGTCTACTAATATAAATTACCCATCTTAAATAATACATATCTAGACAAGGAACATTTGAAAACTCCAGTAACATTCGGACTGAACATGGAATTGAGAACAAAATCCAGTGCTGCGCAGACACATTCCCATTTCTAGGCAACATAAAACCAGATAATCTTTAGGTTTTATCAGGTCAGGTAGGCGAGTAACCGAGTCATCACAGTCTTATGCAACTTTGGATCAAACGTTGGCCACGCACCTGGCGCCAAACTATTGGCGGTGGACAGCTACAAAAATACCAGCATTGTATCCCTGATCACCTTGACAGACATTATATTTATACTGTCAATTATATTCAGATGTAATTATAGATTGGTGATACTTTCTTCTATGCAGACTAATATAGCTATTTGTACTGAGATAGCAGAGTTGCCAACAATACGTCATGCCTTGAAAGATAGAGGAATATATCGATAAAAAGTATGCCTGCATCTGCAAAAAAGTATGCATTTGTAACTCTGTCCGTCTTTTACGCTTTCATAGCTAAACCACTAAACCAATTCTGATGCAATTTCGTACGTAGTAGGTTTGCATTCCAAGGAAGGACATAGGCAACTTTTTATTCAGCGGCTTTGTTTGTGTCCGCGATAACCGACAATTACGCAAACGAAGTCGCAGGCAAAATCTAAACTTGATAGTCTTAATGCCGGCCCTTTGTTCTGGTTTCAGGTATAAATCTACCTCTGTAATTTACGTGTAAAGGTTACTAGGCTCAAATGGGTTTGGGCGGGTAATATCAGCCTTATGCACAGTGACCGCTGGATAAGAGAAGAGTCTTCATGCATGGGTGACTCTGAAGGTGCACTGCAACGGTAAGAACGCTCTAGAAAGAGGTGGCGAGATAATCTGAACGTATACAACGAGGGCTGGTCCTACATGGCGCGAGAGAAGGTTCCGGGCAGGACTTGGGGCGACCCTTTTCCCAACAATGAAACAGCGGAGGCTAGGGAAAAAATTACAATAATATCTTTATTATTATTTTTGTGTGCACATGGTCTGTGTCAAATAAACATGTTTCTCTTTTATAAAAAGTAATCTTTTATTTTCTTTCTTTGTGTTTCTTAAACTGCAAATACCTTACACGTATTTTATTCATAAAACAACTTTACGAATAATTGATATTTCCGCTAAACAGTTGGTGGTCCATGGCAAGACAAACATTTTGTCAGATGGTCCTAAAACACTAAAAGTTTAAAAAGTTCTAGTGACTCAAGCGTGTCAGTGACAGCGAAATAATCACAATTATACACCTCTGCCTACCTCTACGGAAAATTCTAGCGTTAAAATATATCTGAATCGTAAAATCGTTTGGTAAAATTTCCGATTTGGACAACATTATTGTATGTTGTAATTTGACACTACACTTCGTATCCAATTATGTACAAAACCAGCGATTTCTTCGAATTACCTACATCGACGATTTTATAGTGCTTGCACCTGTGGTCCTACGTCATAAATATGAACCCCAATCGGAATGTACGAAGAATTCTGCTAAGTGAATATGACATTTTTTATGCTGTTGGATGGCACACTAATCTACGACCCATCAGATATCATCACCTACAGACATCTGCAATATCTAAGGCTTCACAAATGCAACAGAGGCAAAACTAAAAAGCCTCAAGAGCCTACATTTACATCGGCACCCTTACCTTGGAAACTGGAACACAGCTACGCTGCTGTACTGCAGAAGTAGGTATAGTGGTGGAACTTCCCCAGACGAACTCCTTCACAAAAAGCTTTAAACATTCAGGTTCTATTTTGATAGGCAGTTATGATATTCATAGTCATTTGAATATTCGTAGTTATATGTATAACCAAGGTATCTCACTCGTCTCTCTTTTAAAATAAGGCAATCGATAATCATAGTAAGTCCTATGCTGTGGGCAGAGCATTATTTTTATATTTTTTACAAAAATATATATGTAATTTTACTATAAAACGCACAAAGAGCAAGCGTGGAGATCAATACTTGCAGTGCTATTCTGTAAAAAATTCCTTCGGTGAATTTTTATGAAGTGAGTTTGAGGAGTTGTTATCTTACCTACAATACTATTGTGTTAAAATGAATTTGGTTGAAGTAAGCTATCAATCCTTAGCATAATGGAATGAAATATAAAACTCGCTTAACCCAATTCCACCTCATCTTCTTTCGTCCCGTTATTTAGGGTCCGTTCTCCTCACTTTTCTGCACCAAATTAATCTATCTTGAGTTGTCGGTTCTGACAATTGGTCTCTTTTTATATTTGACCACCTAATTAATGGCAGACGGCCTGTTCCTCATTTTTGTTCTGGTAGATTTAGTGTAATATGTTGCATATGATCTTCATTTCGTCTTTTATGGATATACTTAGGCGGTTTTCAGGAAGTTTTTTGCATACTATGATAATATAACAAGGACGATATAACAAGGTGTTTTGCATACCCAAGAGAATAATTTCTGGTGGCATTATCCTAACTAATATTATAAATGCGAAAGTAAGTTTGTTTGTTTGTTTGTTACCATTTCACGCCTAAGCCACTGAACCGATCATCCTGAAATTTTGCATATACATTGCCAGGTGTACAGGAACAAACATAGGGTACCTTTCATCCCGAAAAAAGTACTGTTCCTGAGGGACATCACAATAACCTACTTTTGGTGATAGATGGCGCCACATGTCTTTCGAAATCATGTTCGAATTTTAAATTTAAGTACCTAATACATTTTGTGAGTTTTGAGTGTCGATGGACTAGCTTCAACTAGGGTGTCATAAAATCAATTATTGATAATTCGGGGTTACTACAACCAATTTACGATTACCCAAGAAAAAAAGTACTAGGGTGTTATAAAAAGGTATATCTCTATGGCAGTAGAAATAAGAAGTTTTAGTCAGTGAGGTCAACATTCTGGGTTTATCAAAAAAAAGTACTAGGGTGTCAGAAAATGAAGGGTTCACTCAAGCAGAGTACAACCCGAATTGATTAGCAAATCCTAAATTAACGTGAGCGAAGCCGCGGGCGAAAGCTAGTTTACCATATTATTTTTCTATCCACTTCCACAACCTTACAACGACATTAGCATCGCGTGACGAGCAAAGGAAAAAACTCAAGTTTCCATTGTTTTAGCATCATTCAATAATTTATAGGGCGTTATTATATTAATGAATAAGCGAGGCTGTTAGTCTTCCGGGTGCTATGATCACTCTCCTGTTTCCTGTTTCGTGAGGTACTGGCATGGTGTTAGCACCATTCAACTCGATACTCTATCGATAGACAACTTTAATCGTTACAATCTATCGATACATCGTCGACAGGTACTAGGAGCACATAAACGTGGAGATGTATAAGCGCGAGGGATACGCAGGGCTGGCCCACAAACGCATCCCACTTTAGAATTTGGGACGATATAAATACGCACTGCACTTGCACCGTCGCGTCTGGTAGGGTTGTCACGGTTTTGTGTAAATATATTTTAGAGTTAGATAATTATACAATAAAATTGTGATTTATAGTGCGTTGACATACTAATAATGATGTGGCAATAAATGACGACTGAACATTATTTGTATTCATGCTAGTTTATTGTTGTAGGTCAATCGTTTTAGCTTGATAAAAGTTTTGTTAAAACGAGCCAACCAACAATCTGTTAATAACTAAATTAAATACATTAAACCTAAAGCATCCTTTTTTAAATAACAGTTCGATATAGTTCCAAAACTTATTTAGAAACGTTATTGGTGGTAAATATCCAACAACATTACTTAAAAAAATGAAAGATTATTTGACGTGGATTGGATGCTTTTGACAGAACTAAACCCAATTGACACATTATGTAAAGTTATGTCTTGAGAAACAGAAATGAACATTGAACTTATCTTCAGAATAAGCATTGGAGCCCACACAAATTCTGGCCCAAAATGTTATAATTAGGGCTATTAAGCTAAAATAATAATTTAATAACGATTTCTAACTCTTTAATTTAAAATCGGGATTTCTTCAGATTCTATCTTTAAACGTCCCACTTACAAATGTTATATCCATAAGTAGGAATTAAAAAAAAACTTTTTAATTTTTTTTTCCCGTCCGTTGGCCACATTTCACCACGTGTCAGCCCTACGACCCCGCAGCCGGACGTTACGCGTGCGGTAACCGTGCCGATCGTAATACTTATAACAACTCCATTATACATATATTGACATTATACAATATGTAGTACCTATGTATTATTATATGACACGGATAAAATGGTAGGCGATGATTTGCATATTCCCCCTGATAGTGGAGCATGCTTTAGATCATTTGATGGTTGAGCTAACTATTGGTCTACGGCTGATTCACGCGTCATGAACGGGCGCTATCAGTTGGGAATTTCATGTTTTATTTTTTTGTTTATATTGTTATTCACTTACATTGTTTTTACATGTAAGAAGCAACAAGGATAATAGAACCAGGGTTTTGTAAATACGTGGAGTTTTATGCTCGTTCTTCTCCATTGAAACCTGCATACGTTTTGTAACGGGCAACTAGTTTCAACTTTCTGACTAACTGAACCATTTACAGGCACTTTTGAATTGTCGAATAGTTACGTAGCGAAAAGAGGCCGGCATTATGCTGATGTTTATGAGGAGTGGAGAGGTATTCCACGGCTATTAAGACAATCCCGGAAGTACGGTCAAGATCCCTACAACTGCTTTACTGGAATACTTTCTTCAGTGATATCAATATGCACCCAACTAAGTATAAAATGTAATTTACACAAAAAAATACATCCATAGCTTTTTTAACGAATTGTCCAAGCGGATGGTTGGCACTTCACGTGCCCAAAGAACTAACTATTACTTGGCCCGGCCATTGCCATCCATCGTGGCAGTGCTGCTAGTCTTTTGGGTACATTTTCCGTTGACGCCGATGCGGTTTCTTTTTTCATATTTTTTTTTGTATATCTCTTTTAAAAAGCTTTTATTTAACTTCACCTGTATGTATGTAACTTTGTATGTATGTCCTGGAATTTTGCAATCAATATTTATGATCTTATTCAATTGTAATACCTATACCTACTATTATTATATTGCCTTTTCCGGTTTTCATGTTAGAACTTACTTCAAATGTAACAAATATGTAACACATGAATGCAATAAAAAGTTTAAGTTTAGTTTTGAGTTTAATTATTTGACGATCTTATTAGGGTCTGAAAGCTGTTCAAAAAATATAGATAAACTTTAGAAAGTACATATGAATTGAAAAAGTCACATTTGTACTTGCCCGGATTCGAACTGACAACCTCATGCATGAGAGGCGGGCGCCACCTTTACCGCTAGGCCATCACGACATCACGCTATAGAGAACATTAATGTATGACAAGTAATTCTTCAATTGAAAAGTGAGGATTCCCCAACCGTACCTTGGAGGACGCACACACCGAAGGCAATACGACCGACCAACTAATGAATAAATGACCAAACACAAATACACAACATTGTCCCGCAAGGTACCAGGAAAGCAGAACTGTGAACAGGTTTGAAGGTTCTCCACTTGCCCTCTCAATAAGAGGTCACAAGCGATGCCCAGATTCTACACCCTGAACCGATCAGGGTTAAACATTTGGCAAAAGCGGCGCGCTAACTGAGACGGGAATGTTAGCCGTTATTTTTAACTGGCCCAGTTAAACGACAACGTGCGGTTAGACGGAAACTAACCCGTCTGCATCACTTTCAGATTTACCCATATATTTTAATCTATTGACTCTTTTGCTAAATATGAACTCCTAGTAGACCACCTATGGTGATAAACGATAGTTAGAGAAAATTGAAAAATTCATTACATAAAATTTAATTATCTACCATGGGTATTTATTATCCATCTGGCTGGCTCGAGTTGGCTGCTGGCTCGGGTCTTGGGTTCGTTTCCGAGGTCAAGCAAATTCTTGTTGCGTTTTCCCATTTGAATTTTCAGCGCGACTGCTGAACATGAGGTCTTGGGTTCGATTCCCAGGTCGGGCATAATGTTGTTGGGTTTATCCGTCAGGTATTTCTCAGTAGCAGTCTGTGAGTCTGGATTTGTGCCCTCTTGATGGCAATAGGCTTGCCCCCTATTACATGGGACTTAAACATAACTGGTGAAATGTGTGTACTAATGAGTACACTTCTGCCTTACCCTTCGGGGATTACAGGCGTAATGATATGTTATGAAATTTCTCAGAAGCAGCCCTGAGTTTGGAAGTTCTCGTGATACTCCCGTGCCTGGCAATCCCCATACAAGAAACGCCTTTTTACCCGACTACGGCAAAGCCAAGAGGAGGGTTATGATTTTGACCGGTATGTATGTTTGTTCCCTCATAACTTCTAAACTACTTATCATTACATGATAAGTGAGGTGTCGTTAGAAGCGTCTCAGTTGTCCGCTGGTTATAGAGGTAGGTGACCAAATCCAATATGGCGACCTCAGTGGGACATGAAGTCGTTAACGAAAAAAAAAAATTGTTGCATAGTATTGACATGGGTATCAAATTATTGTATGTAGTGTTAAGTATCAAACGATGGTAGGGAACCATTTGCGCGGTATAAAATTCTGCAGTTGAGTCTAATAGTACTTCATCGTCGATAGGTACATAAGTATTTTATAGATATCGCTGTATTTCCCCTTTTAGAATATCTAGATCGATAAACATAAAATTTTGACAAGTAGCTAGCACTGTAATGAGATGCAAACCAATAAAACAATAAATTTGCAATAAAAAATAAAATTTAATCTAGATATCGGTTTTGCCTGCGTATGCGCTGCCTGTGAACCTTTTCACGTTATCGTTTATGTAGTGATAGATATATAGGCTGGAAGAGTTAGGTGTTAGAACCTTATTACACGACTGCCCCAAAAAAGGAGTGTTATGTGTTCAGGGTTAATGTATGTATGTATGTGAGATTCTTTATTCCACCGTAACTTTTGAACGAATGAACCGATTTGGATATATGGGGTATCGTTACAATCCTTGCATCGTTCCGAGTAACATAGGCTAGTTAAAAATAAAAAGATATTAATCTGGCCGTGTCTATGTTTATCGTCTAGAATTTGACAAGTAGATTTAAAAAATATATAACACTATAAATAAAAAACGTCGTAAAAAAAATGACGAGTAAACAAAGTATAAATATGTGCAATTTTGGCAGTCGGGTCTTTTAATTTTTTTAATTATAGTAGCTTGTTTATAACTGTTGTTGTTACTGCTGTTTTGTGTTTATAGCATCGTCTTGGAGTAATCTGTACGATGTTGTACTTATTATTATGATTAAATAAAAAAATAATAACATACAATAAAAAAAAATAAGACACTCCACAAACTCACCATCATTAAAAGAAGTACATCAAACTAATCCACTATGCCCAAATTTAGACTCTGAGGCTGCTACCAAGAAATACCTGATGGTAAAACCCAATAACACTGCTCGGCCTGGGAATCGAACGCAAGACCTGACGCTCAGCAGTCGCGCTTTGCGACCACTAGACCAACGAGGTTGACAACTTGTTATCGTGATTTAAATTAATTTAAGTTTACGTAACTTTCTAAAGCCGTTTCATTTAAAAGTTAATCAAACTGCCTACGCATACAGTGTTATGTAAAAACTTCTTTTAAAGATTTAAACGTAAAGAAAATACTTACTCGTATGTCTAAAACTATTTTGCTTAATATGTGGGCGGAGCCTAATATAGTATTTCGGTACTAATTAACATGAATGAAAGTTATCCGTTTTTTGGACATCATGAATTTGATATGAGAACAAATCATTATACGTACATACATAAACTCACGCCTCTTTCCCATGGGGGTAGGCAGAAACTACAGAACGCCACCTGCTACGATTCTTACATACTCCTTTCGCCGCATCTACGTTCATACATCTCGTCATACAAGCACTTAAAAATCATTAAACATACTGTTAAAAAAAAATTGCCATCTCACCGAAATAAGAGTGAGGGAGTGCATCTGTGTTTGCGCACACACTTGTGCACTATAATATCTTTTGCGTACTAGACTATTCTCCATTGAGTTTTGCCACCATGACTGAAGTTCGGTCGAGAGAATATTACCTACTTACGATTTATCGCTGTCAGTCGTATCCTCACTTGACATCAGGGTGGTAATTCTACTAGCTCTTAGTAACAATCACAATCTAATTTCAGTCTCAAACTGTCAAAAAACTTTGACATTGATTGTAGCTGAGATGGATGGGAAATCAGGTTTTGAACATTTTTTTATTGGTAGAATTGGCCTTTAGTAGACTTGATACCAAAAATAAGCAATTACATACAAAAATTGTCTTAAATTCATTTTATGGCGTTTTTTTTGTTCCGAGGTGGTAAATCCTAATTGATGTCTCTCGAAATCGCCATAGTGGAGGGGTTTGTCAGGCTCCTACTGACTTAAAATCACTCCGATATTCCCTTCATAAACTTGGGCTAGGGTTCTCGGGAACGTAAGTACGTGTCTTCCGCGGTTCCCGACTATAGTTTAAAGTACCTAGTGCAACTAAACTCTGCAACTAAAGTATCGCATTCGATGACGCATTAATGCCTTTCTGAGATAATTCCATTTAGATTTTATCACTTACACTGTGGGCTTTTTTTTTTTTTTTTTTTTTTTTTTTTTTGAGGTGGTAAAAATCATCAAATGACTCCTTCCGCCCTGGGTGGGGCGGAAGGGACTGTCAGACTTTTACTGACTAAAAAACCACCCTGTTCCTTCTGTTGCCCTTTACGTTCCGGGGCCACGGTATCCTGTTAAGACGTCCCGCAACCCCGGCAGGCGTTGGCCCCGTTGGGGGCCCCGTCCCTGTGCTGACAGCTCCTTGAGGCGCGCGCGAACAGAACGCGCCGTCGACCCGGGCTTGGTCCTTGATCGGACGGCGAGCTACCCATTACTCGCCGTCCGCAAGCCCGCGCCTACGGTGGCCGGATGTCGCCTCGCGACGTCCGACGCCCTGGGCGTCTCCCGCGGCGGCTGGGGCGTGAGGTGGTTCTCTCCCTCACGCGGCCCGCCTCCTCCTTCGCTAGCATTACTGCTTCGCAGAAGGAGGTGACTGCATCCCATTCCCTCTCGCCCCGGAGCATGGCCTGAACCAGGTCCGGACGCGAGAGGTCGCCGCCGCCTATCGCCTCCGTGAGGACACGGCGGTGGTCTGCCCAAGCGGGGCAGTCCTGCACCGTATGCTCCACCGTGTCCTCCGGGCGATCCACACAGTGGTGACACCCGGGCGTTTCCTCCCGCCCTATCCGACACAGGAACCTCCCGAAACTACCGTGTCCGGTGAGGACCTGCGTCAGGCGGTAGGTGAGGACGCCATAGCGCCTCTCCAGCCATACACTGTGGGCTGTGATGGTATTATATAGGCACAAAGACTTAGGTACTGTATATTTTTGCTGGTTAAGTTTTTAACATCATGAAGAGACCTGAATTTATCTGTGCATAGTATAAAACAAAGCCAGAAAGCCTGACAACCAGTCTTACCTAGGGGTATCGTATTACCCAGTTACTGGGTTATGGAGGTTAGATAGGCAGTCGCTCCATGTAAAATATTGGTATTCAGCTGCATCCGGCTAGACTGGAAGCCGACCCCAACATAGTTGGGAAAAGGCTAGGCAGATGATGATGAGTATTAAACAAAGTCGCCGTCTGTTCGCTTAGATCTTTATACTACGCATCGGATTTTAATGCGGTTTTCATCAAAAGATAGATTGATTCAAGAGGAAGGTTTATGTATTTACATTGCACCTGTGCGAAGCTGGGATGGGTCGCTAGTAGTTTAGTCTTTAATCGCCAATCCGAGCAAACCTTAAACGAGCATGGTGATCAATGCTCGTGTCTTCTCTGTATGAGAAAAGGCCTTTGCTCTGCAGTGGGACAATAATAGGCTGGTAATAATAGGCTGTAATATTTAATAATTATGAAAGGGTTTTTTTTTAATGACGTTTCTCGACGAATCGGATATTTATGATAATTTAAATGAAACATTACTAATTAAAACAACAACAAAAAGACACATCTTCTTGCAGATTTATTTGAATAGCTAAAAAAGTACAGCCGAACCCACAGTACGTATACAGTAATCCTAGATAAACGCACACATGCAAACTGTTTACTCCAAATTTAACGCACACACTGATGCGCTTGAATGCATACTAATGCATTACTTGTATAAAGCTTGCGGCCCACGCACCCACACATGGAAGAAAGTTTGGATGTGTGCGTAAGTGGGTCACAGAGATAGGAGGGACACGTGTTGTAGGGCCGGCTCTTTATTAGTGTGCTGTTTTTTTTAAAGTTTTCACTGTTTATTACACTAATCATCTACAAACAAAAAAAATATTAAGAAGTTTTTAATAAGATAAAATTAGACCAGTCAAGGCCTAAACTAGAGCCAAGAGCAATCATCCATCCATCTTATATTTAAAAAAAGAACTACATTTTTGAAGATACAAAAAATAATGATTTGATTTTACTTATAACATAACGTCACGCCTGTAATCCCAGAAGGGTTAGGCAGAGGTGTACACATTTAGTACACCCACATTTGACCATATATTATTTATGTCCAATGTAATAGGGGACGAGCCTATTGCCATCAACCGGGCGCAAATCCAGACTCCGAGGCTGCTACTGAAAAATTCCTAATGAAAAACCCAATAACACTTTGCCCGACCTGGGAATGGAACTCAAGACCTCATGCTCTCTGTTGCCCTGCAGTGGGATAATAATAGAATAGTATTACAGTCGCGACGGTTTTCCTTCAACAATTACAACTAATTAATGACAACAATAAAGTAACAATGATAAATATTGTTTTCCCTAGTTGATGATTCATCGAACTCACTTCCTCCTACTTATGCATTTCCAATCCAATCGTCTTTCTCAATAGAAATCTTCATATACATGAAGAATAAAAGTTGGTATTTTTAGCGTTTTCTGCATATTCACCAGCTCTTTTTATGAGTATCTACCTAAAAAAATAATATTCGTCGCTCGCCCTTCGTGCACACTAATAAAGGCCGCTGCGCGCGCGCACCGCGGATGATAGCGTCGAATGGAGAGCGTTCACCCGCCGCTGCCCTGCCCCGCACTGCCGCCGGAAAATTGGGTTTTCTCATAGGAACATTATATAATTTTAACTTACACAGGAAGGGATCAAAAGTTGTAGAAAAACATAAAGTTCAGGTCAAAGGAAACTTATACGGAACACAGTGTTTTCAATGCTTTTGTGCTATCATTGTTTTTTTAAATAAATACTAATTTAAACAATTTTTCTCTTTATTTTGTCTGAATGAAAGCCCTTTCGAACTTGGCTGCGTAGGTATATTTTAACGACGCTTTAACGCGTTGATTTCATTATAAAGTATTTTTTTTTCAAAATGGATGTCAAATAATAATCTTATAATATCAGTTAATCAGTCTCCTTAAACTAGCCCATACCCATAGTTCCATTTTTTCTTTCCATATCCTTTTTTTTTGTTTGTGGGAAATCTTCATAGACTTCCACCTCGGGGAAGGCGGAAGGTTGTGTCGAACTCTTACCGACTAAAACCCCACGGTGTTCCTCCAATTACCTTTTTGTTTCCATATCCTGCAACAGTCCTGTACCAACCGGGGTTATCCTTGGATGTACTTGCATAGTGCATACAGGGATAAATGTCGTTTGGTGTTTTATTACATCTTAAAGCTGTCTAAGTGGTCTCTGCGAGTTGGCTTCGACTCCCCGTATACCATCAAAGGTCTGCATGATTAATGACTTTCAAGTTGTATCATCGAAGTATTCCCATTTAAGCACCTATGCTAAACACCGAAAGTATTCCCATTTGATCACCGATCAATATTTTAACGTGGTGCTCATGTCACTTCATCGATTATTGACAATTCGGGGATATTACAACAAAGTTACCATTACCAAAGAAAAAAAAAGGTACTAGGGTGTCAGAAAATGAAAGGTACCTTTTCAAACAAAAATAACTTCACGGAATTACTTCGTAGGATGAAGGTATATACAGAATCTGTCAAAAGAAACATAAATAACAATAATAGTTCCTCTAAAGCTGAACAGAGAGTAAGGTGCTAGGTACGGAACTGATAATACCCGGTATTCCTCATACAGAAATGGGTCACTCTCATCATTATAGAACTTTGTGGCAGAGTTAACCAATAAGGACTATTATAGCGTTGACCTAACACTGATGATGTCATTCTGAATCAACCTACCAGTCCAGCTTGGTTTATAGCATTATCGTCCTACGATTGTTTATAAGTATAGTAGGATGCATGGGAACTAAGCAAAGCTTTATGAATGTAGGTACATTTATTTGCAACAAACTTTGATGTCATTCAATAATTTATACGATAATTTCGGATTTTATAATCTGAAAAAAAAAACTAAATGCCATCAAAAAAATCGCTGTCAACTGGAAATGTGCCCAAAAGACTGACGGCATTGCCACGTGGGATGGTAATTTTTAGCCTCTAGCAAGGTAAAGCACTTACTTAATTCACTTGGGTCTACCAACCGTTTGGACAATTCCTTAAAAAGGCACACAGACCCGAGGATTTCCACTCCCAACGGCTCTTAATATACTTACCAATATAATTACTGGACATTTCTTAGATAAACCTTTTACATACCATTTTCTGCTTGAATAGTACCTAAGACACACAGCCAATCTGACTTGCCAGAACTGACCTTCTGTACAGGATCCAAAGAGAAGAAGATAGAATTTAAAGTATGTATGGAACTTTATCATATTCCAATCATCATAGTTTTCACATAACAGGTATTATTGCAATGACTGTTTAGTTATCTCGCAGACGGAAATAAGTAGCCATTATGAATCATAGTGCAGCTAGCAACCGGTATCTACAAATTTATGCATTTTGCGATCATATCTATGCCTTATTGCCTGTTTACTAATGTTACTATGGACACCACAAAAAGCTGAACCCGTTTCTGAAATGGCGCCAAACATAATACTTATAAAAATTAAAATTCTAATAACAACCCACAAGAAACATTATATTCTTTCTCGTCGCCATAAAAACAAAATTACCATTTTTTATGTAAATAAACCAACAAGCCATGGGTGAGCCACATTTTTTTTGTGCATACTAAGTGAAACAGAGTACTAGGCGAACAGAAAACGAAGGTACTGTACAATGGAAAGCGGCGTGAAGGCCGCCAGGTACGGCATAACGCCGAATTTCACTGCGGACAACGCCCTCTGTCGAATTTCTTGACTCCTAGTGACGTAGCCAGTTTGGTTGACTTGCAGTTAAATTTTAACTGTCGGACCACATCTTACGGCTGATTAATATTTATGGTGTAAAGTGTTTTTTGTTTGTTTATACAATGTAAACTTGAGAACTGGCGGGTTGTTTTTGATAGGGCATTTCTTTTTTAACAAAGCTCTTTAAGATACTGTTAAGTTGACAGATACTGAATCTCTCTTATGATGATATTTAAATGAAAAATAGTAAAACATTTTTTTTTCATATCTTAGTTATTTCACGTTAATTATCAGTAACAACCAATAATAAAACACATTTTTTTAATTTATTTATATAATTTTAAAATTGGATTAAATACAGCGTTTAGTTCATACAGTTCGGTAAAATACAAAACAAAAAGTGTGTAAGGCTGCACGCACATTATAATAATATTTATATTGTATTTCGCAACGTGTTTTCTCACCTACATACATGTCATTAATTTTAATTTCATTTTGACATGAAACTAAAATATTAAAACACATTTAAAAAAAGCTTGAAAACATGCTAATGTCTGTACGTGTTCTTAAAAAAAATGATATAAGTTAACTTTTAAAAATATTTAAAAGCTATTTAAATAATCTACCATGCCGATTATTTTTTAAATTGTTTTTACTTACAATTTTACAACTAAGTAATCATTATTTTAAACCATCGTTTTAAATCTTATTTAAAAAATTACAAATAAGAAAAAAAATCGTAAAAACTTTACTAAAATTCTCGATCACACGCAAACCTAGATTTTTTGGATTTTACTGACCGAAAAGTCCATGTTCGTCACGTAACAAAAGAGTAATTAAAAAAATGTATCAGACGCGCACGCGCATAACAATTATTGTTATAGCACAACTATTACGCAACGTCACTCACCCACTGACATAGTAGCACCACATTCGTTTTTATTGTTATTTTGTTACCGAATAATATTCGGATAAACTTTATTTTTAAACGATTTTTGCAAAAAAAAATTAAAGAAAAAAGTTTTTAAATACAAGCTTATATAAAAGCGTGTTACACCTTTTTTCTCCTTTTATTTAAGCTTGGTAATAAAAGCTTGTTTTTATTTATAAATATTAATATTTATGATTCGGGATTTACTACGGCTTAGTTAAGACGAATCAAACGATTCTTATCTCGATGCGGTTGTGTCGATTTATTACAGAGTTCCTATGGCCATCTTCCAGCTTCATCATCAGATCAGCTGCATGTCATAATAATATTAAAACGTTCTCTGACATTTTATTTAAAACTATGTTGTTGACATGTATTGTATTTTTTTATTTTGTAAATTGTAATTTTCATGACGGTAATTAATGATTTTATTGACTACTTGAAGTATTATAATGACTACTTTGAAATTGAATTTTATCTATAACTGTGCAATTGAAATGTAATTATACCTAACATTAAAAAGAAATATTTGTACGCCACGTTATGCGGCTGAACATGCCAGAACATATATATTTCTTTATTATCTTGCATGCAATGTATCATGTACACCATGTTTAAACAAATAAAATTTTACTTACTTACTGATTTACACATGCAAGCAAAATTTCAGCTCAATCGGAAACCGGGAAGTGGTAGAAATCTAACTTGCAAGATTTGGTGATAAACACAGAAATCCGGACAGACGAAAATATAAAAGCTTTTAAAAAAAAAATCGTCTTAAAAAAATGTTTCTTTGGGAAAGTTTGTTATCATGTGTACAATCATGATGTTTATGGGTCACTAATTACTAGTGGGTAACTGGTAATTAGTGACCCATAAACACATGCTTAACGGTAGGAAAGAAGCCTAGTCGAAACTTACATTTGTAGTTCCCGTCACTGCGATCATTTTTGGGCTATACCTAGGAACCTAAATTTTAAATACTCCTTCGACCTATGTACTGTGACCCCTAGACGTAGGTTGTCACTTGTACCGGGATATATAAATCAATCTACTTGATTTAAACACTTATTAATCATCCAACTTCGTGTATTCACTTTAAATAAATTAGATTTGTTACTTCTAGTTATTAGTCTAGGCTTAACAGCCGCTGACACGCGGTCTGCTTCTATTCTAAATATCAAAGTCATATTTATCTCACAACAAATAGTTTGCATATGGCTCAAACAGCCAGGGTCTCTACAGTACTGTTGGACGTTGCATGCACCTGAAAGATCAATGTTACATTACGCACTACCATAAAAAACGATCGAACGAAAAAAAGTCGTTTCCCAGCTATTTTACTTGGCTTGATGGGCAGTATGCGTTGTGTGCAATTAGGGTGTTTTAACCATTGGTTCATCAAAATTCATCATTATCATCAGCCGTAGAACATCCACTGCTAAGCATAGGCCTCCCCTACAGATTTCTAAGAAGACCGGTTGGAAGCGGCTTGCATCCAGCGCGATCCCGCGGTCCTCATCAGATCGTCTGTCCACCTTGTGGGTGGATGCTCTACGCTGCGCTTACCGATGCGTGGTCTCCATTCGAGAACTTTACGACACCATCAGCCTTCAGTTCTGAGTGTTATGTGGCCTGCCCACTGCCACTAAAGTCAAGTCAAAGTCAAAACATTTATTTCAATTACACCACTTTTATTTCTTTATCGTGTGGGCAGTAAGGTCTTACGACCCTAGTGTCAGAGTTTTTAAACCGCCTCAAGGGCCTCTGACATGGTTAGAATGGGACAGTAATAAGTCCAGGTTTCCTCACGATGTTTTCCTTCACCGATGTTAGTGATGTCCAAGATAAACTTTAGGAAGTACATAATTATTATTATGAATTGAAAAAGTTACATTGGTACTTGCCTTGATTTGAAGCCACAACCTGAAGCATGAGAGGCTGACGCCTTTAGCACTGGGCCATCACGACATATTAGACCATTTACAAGCACTTTTGAATTGTCAAGGAGTCGGTCAGTTGGTCAGAAAGTTGAAGCTAGTGGCTTCGAACATCGACCACAAAAAAATACAGCGCTTATCACGTAACACAGAATAGTAATTAAAAACTGTATCAGCACAATAATTACGCAACATCTCTCACCTACTAACACACTAGTTTGTATCACTTCCCTCGTATCATTGATCTTAAAACTCTTACGCAACACATGGAACTACCATTTTATTTTTTATGTAATTATTTTTGTTGTTCACACGAGAAAATAAAAGAATTTTAGTTCAATGGGTTTTGGAATGTTTAATTATTTGAGGTTAGGTTTGAGTGGTGCAAAAATTAGTTCTAGAATTAAATTTTTCGAATATGATTTTATGCTGAAAGTACTTTTCTGTACTGATACAGTCATTATCTGCCTTGCCTTTTCCCAATTATGTTGGGGTCGGCTTCCAGTCTAACCGGATGCAGCTGAATACCAGTATTTAACATGGAGCGACTGCCTATCTGTACAGATATAGTACAGAATATTTATTATTTTTACATCCACAACCTGCCTGTAATCTGTAAAGGTTTAGGCAGAGGTGTACCCATTAGTAGACCCACATTTCGCCATTTATGTTTAAGTCCCATGTAATAGAGGGCGAGCCCAGTAAAATTGCTACAAATTCCTGATAGATAAATCCAATTACATTTTGCCCGACCTTGGGATCGAACCCAAGACCTTGTTTAATTATTTTAAAATGTGTTATTTTATGAGGCTGTGAAAGCTTTTTGTTTACCTTACCATTTTGTAATTATTAGCAAAAGTAAAGTAAACATTACAAACATACACAGGAAAATTATTTTTTATTGCGATAACAAGTCCTATCTGAATGACTACCCGAATATGATAAAAAACGCATATTTAAAATGATCTGTCAGTGTCTACTTTGTACATTTAAGACTAATATAAGAGTACGATGCGACGTTTTGATTGACTAACTAACGTAAATAAATAAAGCATCGTATCTTAGTTTAGTACGCTGTCGTTACTGTGCAAGCGGGCCTTAATTTTTCTCCTATTTTATAAAATTAATATCAGGAACGAAAGCAGCAATAAATTATGTAAAATAATAAAAAATAATTATAATAGTAATAAATAATCAAAACAGATAGTGTAATCTGATCTTTATCTTAATTTCGACCTAAAAATCCTCTCTCTTTTACCTCGACGATCTTCTGCTTCTAAATTCCAATTTTATGCATAATGCGAGTATTATGCATGAAATTGCAATAATTAAACTACCTTTTAACGAATTCTGCGAATAAATGAGTGCACAGCATCACGATTTAGCTTGAAATTACCGCAAATAGGAGGGGAACAAAGACTTTGGCGCAACCTACATACATCCCCCCTTTCGATCTCAAGATTGTCCGAGGACCGCAGAAGCGAAAGTCGGTATAATATTAACAGATTACTCAGATGACGACTGAAGAATCTATTTCTATCAAATTGTGAAGCCCTAGTATGTCACATGAAATTATTACAAAGTAACTGGTACCGACCAGGAGGAATTCGCCACCGGTGTAGCGCAGCTCTTCTATTCTATGTTGCCCTAGTACTTTTCGTGACGCAACAATATGGACATTGTTGCTGCTGTACGGAATGGCGTCACTTATAAAATTGTTATTATTTGCCAAATGAAAAGTTATGATTTTTTTGACTTTCTGTAAATTTTTTTTTTTTTTTTTTTTTTTTTTTTGAATTTTGGAGAATTTTTATTTCATAATTAATATATACAATATTTACAAGCTTAATAATAACAACCAGAATATAAAAAAAAAGAGAAACTAAAATTAAATGGCATCAAAAAATTCATCCGCATCGCTGTCTACTGGAAATGTGCCCAAAAGACTGGCCGCATTGCCACGTTGAATGGCAATGCTTAACCTCTGGCCAAGGTAAAAACCAGCCCTTGGGTCACGGGAAGAATCAACCAATCGTTTGGCCAACTCCTTGAAAAGGCCATGGGCACACGGACCCCACGACCCGAGAGTTTCCACCCCAAACGGCTCGAAAATATAGTTACCTGAAAGGGTACTATACTTACGCCGTTTGAGGTTTTCTGCAGCCGCAGCAGCAGCGCCAGCACAGCACGCCGAACTAGGAAGATGGGATGGCGCAAGAGTATCGACACATGTAGCGTCCCACACTAAAGGCCTACCCAACTTCCACGGAAACAGAGACATCCCGTCCGGTCTCTTGCCATCGTCGCGTGCCAAGCCGTTGGGTTCTAAGACAGCCGGAACGCCGACGGCAGCAAGAGCACGTCGAATGATGTCATTAATATTCGCATGGCGTGCTATACGGCCCGCACTTCGGCTGCACGACAAGCCGTGGTGTCCGAGACTGGTGACAACTTCCCCACAGCGACAGCGATGAGGAGAACAACATGAAGCCCCTAAACGTAAGGAAGCAGCGAGGCGGAAAGTAGTGTCGTCGAACATAGTACCAATGTTCGACGACGGTAGTGCCAGAAGCCAAAGACCCGACTCCCATTTAGCCACAGCAAGCAGGCGCGCTCGCTCTGCAGATGAAGCAGATGTAGTAAATAAGTTTTCTTGTACTACTCTGCAGAGCGGCTCATCCCACCGTCTCTGGGAAGATGGGTTGTCGGGTAAATCAGTGCTCGGGCAAGCAAGTTTCCATGCATCAATAGCCTCGGTAAAGCACGGCACATCAAAATTAACCAGTGTAGGAGCTAAAATATTCCTGATTAATTTCTCAGTACCGTGGACCGAGGATATAAATGACGGCAAACTAATACTTGAAATTTTGCGGACGCCGAGGCCTCCCATACGTATAGGAAGAGTAGCTTGGGCCCAGGCTCGGTCGTCCATTGCCAAATTTAAAATGGAAGTTAGAGTGTGGCGAATAATTTGGTCCATTTTGTCTAATAGGTGATTATGCTTCCACAAATGGGAAGCGCGAAGGAAATAGATTAATTTAGGGCCGAAACAACAGTATCGAATTATAGTGATGGCCGAATGCATGTTAATTTGGAGTAATCTTTCCGAAACGTCATTAAAATTTTGTATTTTTTCTTCAATAAAATTGGGAAAGGAATTCTCGAAGATTGGAGACCCAAGGAGACGAAGAGAGCTGTTTTCTACAATTTGGATATCAGGGGCTATTGTGTTAAATTTTGAAAGCGTCGAAAGTCTGTCGGTATTGTCAGTTAAGTATAATTCACATTTCGAAAGATTGAGGTCAAGACCTATGGTATGGAGTTCGTTTTTCAAGAAAATTAAATCATTTAAAACAGTTTCTATATCGCCTCCCAGGGTACCATCGTCAAGATACCAAACATTAAATTTGGAATTTAATTGTCTAATAAAAAATATTGTCTTTCTGTAAATACAAAATGGCGGTATTTATTAAAAGTGCTAATTTCACAGGAACTGTGCATTTATCAGCGGATGGACTGCTTATAAGTACCTATTTTATTCCGTCTGTATTGCTTGCAAGATTATAATTTTTTAGTCCGTATTTCCTAATCTATCTTTCAATTTCCACCACGTAATTTTCATGATTTATCAATTATTTCTTTAACTACGTAATTAAAGATAATAATTAGTTGCATAAGACAGATACTGCACGAACTCTGCTTATCACTGCGCAATAGTCTACAAAATACGTGTCATTTACTAAATTATAGATAGGACCTAATTTTCGGAATCATTTGCACTTTTTTTTATCGATGTTTTTCTATTTATGAATTATCAAATTCGCCCCGTAAAAGAATAACCCACAAGGTGTATTATATTCATGGATCGGAAGGGTGTCAAATACTGGTATTCAGCTGCACCCGATTAGACTGGAAGCCGACCCCAACATAGTTGGGAAAAGGCTAGGCAGATGATGATGGATCGGAAGGGTATTACGATAATTCGATTCCTTCATCTGGACCCCGCGACAACCTGACCCCGAAAACTCGTCCCGGACACGTTACCTTTATTCTTCTGGACAAGGCACTGGCTCTGTTGGGATAATAAAAGGAAATGAGAAAAATCTCATCCTATAATAATTTACAAATAGTAGAAGTAGTAGTTTAGGTATTGACTGCCAACTTTGGTCGTACAATTAAAAGTATAGTCTTATTAAAAACTCGTCAAGACCAGCTTCTACCCACGATATTGTCCGCGTAGATGTCAAGTATATCATAAAACATACCCTATGGACACTCGGCAATATTTTAGCTTAGTTTATGTAAAATAAATATAATATAATAAGATTTTTTGTTATATTTTATTTTATTGTTTTTAAATTTTTAGCATTATCAAGTTTTGTTTGGTTGGTTTTGTTTGGTTGGTTTTGTTTGGTTGGTTTTGTTTTTATTTTGTATTTTTAATTTAATGTGTTAATATAATATGTTTACTATGTGTGTGTGTGACAAGGCTATCGCATTAGGTTAAAAAACGGTAATGATAGTATTAAGGCTTTTAAATATAAATATATAAATAAATAAAAGATTTTTTGTAATCAGATCAATACTTTCAGAGATTACCTACCTCATAAAAACAAAAAACAATATTTTTTTTTACTGCTAGTTTAGAAGACGTTGCCCTACAAAATCGCACACTGTCATTAAAAAACACCAGACACTCAGTAAAACAAACCAGTATCCGTCATCAAAGACTTGTCGCGTCTATGCCGAGTCTCGGCTCTGGCGCAAGAGTTTCATCTCGCCTAAGCTGGCTTATGCAACCTTTCACTATTGCACAACCGACTGACCGACATTCAACCATTTGCGAGAGGTTATGTAACACAATATTGTCTTTTTATGCCACCCCTTTAGTGGAAGGAAGTCGTTTAGATATGAAAATAAGGTCGTCGATTGTTTTAGGGACAGATTTTGAGATAGTTTTCAATACCTAACTAAACGCGATTTGTGAAGATGAATGGACTAATATTACAACTATAAATGCGAAATGGATGGATGTTTACTACTAAATCACTCCAGAACTGTACGGATCTGGAATCTACGACTGTCTCCCGGACAAAAGATAGTACTATTATAAACTCGACGGTTTGTAAAGATGAATGGATGTTTGCTTGTTACTCTTTCAAGCTTAAACGGCTGAACGGAATTAGCTGAAATTTTGTATCCCGTTTTTATGCTCCCGTGGAATAATTTTGACCTTTGGATTAAAGTCTACGTTAGCGAAGTCCGTAGATGGCACTCGTAATAAGCTAAGTTTGTAAGCTATGTTTGTAAAATATGCCACTACTGGAATATTAAGGTAAAACAGTTTAAAACGACTGTGGGATATCCCAAGAAAGTGTGGCGCGATATTTTACTATATTAACGAAAAGGATGTACACGATGGATGAACTAAAACACGGAACTGTCTTCCCTTGGGTGTGAATCAATTATTAACGACTAGGTGGTCGCAGTGGCTAAGTGATGAGCAAGAATCAAACCCGAGGCACACAAGGCAGCACATCATCGAGATTTTGTGGGTTGGCTCGTTATGGCAGAATAACGCTACATTTTTCTATGGCTTCCAATGTGAGAGAAATCGACAAATCTAAATAACAATATCAATATACCGCTACAATCACACAATGCGTGTCAAGGTAAAAGTATGAACGTTCAAACGAAAGCAAGAGTGTAAGAGATCCTGAATCCGCCATGATACATCCGCGAATCGGCGCGTACGCATAACGGACGCGTGTCACACCGAAGCGAAACGGGTGTGCTAACTTTGTGTGAATAAAATTTTACCTAATATTTGCTCGTTGATTATATTTTTTTGGGTTACGTGCCCAAGGGTACCAAACGAGACCTTAATATTAAACCTCCGTCTGTCCATCGGTCTGTGTAAAACAAACACTTGAATTTTTCAGTGTGTGTATTACTAGGATAAATAATAAAAAATAAATAAAGTTAAAAATGAAAGGATCCCTACACAAAAAAACGCGTTCCATTTGTAAAAAACTATTAAAAAAAAAAATGTGGTACCTATTAAATATTGTACTGTACCTTTATACACGGTTGGATTTCCTTTTAAGGATAATACGCTAGTATGTTGGACAAACTTATCCCTATTTCTTCGGAGACTACAAGCGTTTTTTTTATGGTGGTAAAAATCATCAAATGTTTCCTTCCTCCCTGGGTGGCAGTTGGTAGTGTTTATCATGTATTTATTGTTACTCATCGGTGTGATACGCGTCTAAGCTATAACGGGTTTTTTTCTGAGTCACCCTCAAACCGTAAGTAGGACATCTTCGGTTTCCGTTTTAAAATTAACTTTAAATGCATATTGACTGACACCATATTGATAAATATTTATTCTTTGAGGATCCTGGTACTTATTTTAGTTATAGATGACGTAAGTTCAAAGTAAGAGTAAACAGGCTTCTTCTGGGTAAGCTCACTCTATCGTAAACTTCAGTCAAAAGCGAACGCATCTCAGATTTAAAAAAGTCGGGAACTGAAAGCAGTACTAGTTAGGTATTATTTTTTCTTTTTCCGACTTATAAAGTCTCACAGCTGGGCAAAGGCCTCCCTTAAGACCTTCCAAATATTATTCTCTTGCGCCACCTCGTACCAGCCCTCTTGGTTAGGGTGCTTAACCTTTTAAACGTCAGAGTATAAACGTATCGCCGTACCCCTGACGCCAGGCCACTTTTTCTGTCAAATGACCTTCATAAAAAATAGGGATTCCAAAACTTGATTCAATGGTTTATTTAAAATAATATGATGCGACGTGTATTTTGTCATATATTTGTGACGTTGGCATTCAGGGTAAGATTTCGTTTGTCACATATATGTGGCAATGGCGTTCAAAAGGTTAAGGATGGTAGGCATTGCCCAGACCGCCCCAGTAAGAGGTGGCGAGATGACCTAGGTGTTAAAAGTACATTTTTTTCCTGAATTTCAAAAACAGCAGCACTCCCTTAGATGTTTATTCTTTTTTATATGGAGAAATCTTTCTGGATACCCTCTGTCTGGGGAAATGCAAGATTCGTGCCCCCGACAGGTGTTGGCCTGCCAATTCAAAAATAAACACATTTTAAAATTAAAACTAATTTCATTAATTTATTGATATTTTCTTGGAGCACTCTCAGGTACCATATTATATCTAGATCTACTAATTTTACCATATTATGATATAAGAACCTAGTATCCTAATTTTACACATTTTTTACGCACCGTAAGTACAAGAGTTGATCTTTTTAGTAATAAAATTAAAGTAGGAATATGCTGGTCCATTCTGTAAAAAAAATTCTTCGGTGGAGTGAGCTTAAGATGAGTTGTTAATCCCTAGCTTCAGTGGGAACACAACTTATACTAAATTCACTGAGGAAGATTCTCACAGAATCATCAACATTTTCTTGCTTCTGGCGACTCACGTTTTCCTCTTCCATTCCGTTCTATCAGCCGTCATGCTATTACTGACTTCCTTTTCTTTTATAATATCATTCTCCTCATAATCCATCCATCTTTTTTTTAGCCTTAATCTTCCTCTCCATCCATCCACATTCATAAAATAGGACTTCTAAAAAAGTATTGGAAGAATGTAGTCCCTTGCCAACAAGCCAAACACGTAATTTATGCGATAGAAACTATATTTTCAAACTTTTCTTCCTTGTAGGACCATTAAGGTAAGTAGCGCAAGACCTTAATTGTAAAAAAATGAGTTTAGAGAAAAAATAACACAAAAGTTCGTGTCAATTCTATTTCATAACACAAAACGTGGATCCGTCAAAGGCTCTGAATATCGGAACTCGCGCATCTGCTTAGCAAAACATCTTAAGACCATCTCCATACCGCCCTAAAACCGACCTAAAAGTAACGCAGCAAGAATTACAATTCCACTGAAATTAGAATCATCACTTTCGACTTTTGTCATTTGAATTCCCTGTTGCAACGGAGTTCGAAATACGAATACAGGTACAAATCAAAACCAACTTTATTAGAAAGATTGTTAAAGTTGGTTTTACATCACACTGTAAACAATTCTAGCAACTGTGTCAAAGTAAAACGTTTGCCCTACAAATGAAAGTGAAAGTTTGTCCGCGCAAGCGCATAGTGGTGGGGATGGAGCGCACGCGTCGCATGTAAATGCGGATTTAGGCGTTTGATGAAGCACCGCACGTAGTGAAGCCAGCCACTCATATTTATGTACTATTTTTGGACATTCAGATGAAAGTATCAAGATTACTTTGGAGTCATATTCATGGCGTTGCTCACATAGGTATAAGTATTTTTTACAACCTGCTTTTCTTAGTAAAATACCTGTACTTATTTTGTACTTTTCTCACAGAAGAGGCATTCATTCTTTATTCCCTAAAAGATCAAGAGACATCACTGTCTTTAATTTCACCAATACCAATACAGCATATTATTATAAAGGTACCTAAAATCGGCCCAGCCAAGAGCAGTTGCTTAGAACAAATTTAATTTCGAGAACCCAATTGGACCAGCCTTTTAGAATTAGGCACTATGGCAAAGCCTTATTGTTAGCAGATACTCTTGAGACCAGAAGACGAACTGACACAAGAATAATTAATCTTAAATTCTATCAGAAGTCAGTAACGCCTTGCTATGATGGCTAAGGAACTTACTGGTAACATCCTAACTTATTATAATTTATTCCACTCAATTGAGGTATTATTCAGCAGCAAAACACTTACTCGTAGCATGTGAGTAAATCCCATGCTCCCGACTCCTTTCTAGACTTTCCCTTAAGTACATCAATACTAAAATAATATAGCTAAAGTGTTTTTTTGTTTGTTTGGTTTAAATGCGATAATCCAAGGAGCTGCCAGGCGTCTTGAAAAAAAATCTCGTTGTTTAAGATAGCCTGATTCAAGAGGTATAGTAGTACATAGTTCGATGGCCCCACCGAATAAACGTGCAAGAGTTCTTACACGTTTTTTTTTTTTTTTCATTTTTCAGTTCTTTTGCCTATCCTGCACCTACTTAATTTTTTTTATGAATTTTAGACTCAAAACACGCCTATTATAATAGTGAATTTCTTTATTCTAGGGAAAGAATTAATTTTAAAATTATAGGAATAATAGTTTATGCTTATAGTACATGCTTTCTGAGTCGCCAAGTACACAAGAATAAACATGCTAAAACCTACAGACGTTTGAGAAGATTTGTGATTGTTTTCGCATTTGGGTAATATCTTCTTACACGTTTATTCGTGTAGAAATGTATGCAAATTTCATTACTAATGTTTTACTCCACAAAATGGAAGTTAGAATATAAATAGATTATTAAAATTAAAGTATTGGATTGTCTCTTACTATAATATTTTTTTTTCCTAACAATTGTGTTAAAGATTCAAACATTAATATTCTTTGCATATTAGTTTAAGTTTATAGGCAGTTATGGTAAATAAACAAATGTTTACGCGATAAACTCTATTGCAATCGACTTACAAAAATAAGATTGCTTCTTTTTACATGGGTGAAGATCTGATGGAGATCTCTGGATATAATACACAGCGGATATATACTTTTCAATGGATTACTACAAATCACTAGTTATTGCTGTAATAGCTTGTGTATGTGTTTTTTGTATTACCAATAAAAATGTAAAAATAAAAATAATATTATATATTTATTTTTAATTTTTTTTTGGTAACATTGGATTGGAAACATTAAATATATCAAAAATGCATCGACTGTACTTAGAATTGATGGACACAAACACGCAGTATAATATAACATGCAAAGCAACTAAACGCCAGTACGAAATCATATTTAACACCAAATTTAACATTTCCTTCTATAAACCTAAAAAAGATTTATGTAAAGTATGTTCGATTTACAAAACGTCTGATAGTACAAGAAAAGAACAGCTAAAAGTTGATGATGAAAAGCATTTGGGAGAAAAGGAATTGGTAAGGCAGTTAAAGGAACAAGAAAAAGAAAAATTTGATAGACAGAACAGTGTGATACATGTTTTGATCTCGAAAAAGTGTTAAGTATCCCCCAAAGTGAAAATTTTAGAGAAAAAAGGATACTGTTACGTTTGGCATTTTCAGATTGCGAAGAGAAGAGCCGCAGAAATAGGGAGTTTCCTGTGGTTATTTATCCAAGCTCACTTGAGTTAGGAATTAAAAATATATCTTTTTACTCCGATTCATGCTCTGGGTAAAAGCGTAACCGATTTGTGTTTGCCATGTTCTCTTTGACTGCCTCATTGGTCTAGTGGTCGCAAGCGCGACTGCCGTGCATAAGGTCTTGGGTTCGATTCCCAGGTCGGGCAAAGTGCTATTGGGTTTTTCATCAGGAATTTCTCAGTGGCAGCCTCGGAGTCTGGATTTGTGCCCGGTTGATGGCAATAGGCTCGCCCCCTATTACAAGGGACTAAAAACATAACTGGCGAAATGTGGGTGTACTTAATGTACACCTCTGCCTAACCCTTCGGGGATTACAGGCGTGATGTTATGTTTTATGTTATGTTCTCTTTAGCGTCAAAGAAATTTAACATCAAAATAACTCACCGATTTCTAGAAAAGGGTCACAGCCAATCGGAGGGTGACACTATGCATGCTGCTAATGGGTACACCTCTGCCTAACCCTTCGGGGATTACAGGCGTGATGTTATGTATGTATGTATGTAAGAATAGAAATCTTTATTTCAAGCTTAGAGCTCATAAATGGTTAGTAACAATTTTCTTATACAACTAGTGTTAGTAAAACATACAAATTTAAATGTATTACTTGATAGAGAACGCTAAAGTTACTGGGCACAAGTACCAAGTAAAACAAATGACACAAAATGATTTTATGGATTTTAAAGAGTTAATAAAGGGGAAGAATTGGTTAAAGGACACAAACGGCGATAAAATTTACTGGAGCAAAATAAAAGAAGTAAACTTCTCTCATGATCATCCTCATACAATTTTCTTCAGGTATAGTTTGGAAGACGAATTACGAGAGATGCAAATTATGATAAGGACTAACTCAAAAAGGCGGCGTGGAGAACCTACAGATGATCCTGAAAGCTTAAAACTAACGTACACTATAATGTTACCTATACCACTTACGTTATTTAAGGACTTGATAAGTCTGTGTGATTCAGGAGCAATACCAAACCATAATCAAAGTTTTTAAAAAAATCTACCGCCATTGGAAAATTCCATCTCGGTCTCCAATGACAGCGAGGAGGAGGATTAGTGTTTCTAATATTGCGATTAATTTTTTTTTTTTTTTAAGAAGCTAGTACTTTGTTTTCACTTAGATAAATACATAATTATATTTTTTAATTCTATATATAGCTGTATTTTATTTCATCCTTTTACAAAATTATTTATATTATTATACCATGCATTAAATAAGATGTATTACATAAATGAAAACTGATCTTATTAACACTAATATAAATGCATACGGTCTTTCTAATCATATAATAGCCGATCAATGTACTGTAAACAAGCGTGTAAATAGTTATAGCTGGGTTAAAAAATATACTTAATATACAGACAATAATAGTGTAACATCAAAGTACGTTTTATTTGTTGTGTATTATTACACGAATAAACGTGTAATGATATATTGCTGTGACCTAGTCATGCAAATTTCACAAGAGTAAAAATATTAAATAGTTTTTCATGAATTTCCTGAATCTCGTTGATGTTTGAACAAAAGTAAATATACTAGTCTATAGATTTTTTTCTTACCTATAATTCGATAATACATTATCTATACCTATTTACAATAAAATGAGCGTTATTGAAGTCTAAACGTTTTTATTTTCTACTGAAAAGTTGTCATTTTTCTCTTACACGTTTATTCGGTGGGGCCATCGAGTTGTACGCTATATCACATTACGCTACGATCTACGGAAGCTAAGCACTAACAAAAGACGTATCTAACTTAAAGCGGAGAAAAAAACCACACAGGCGCAATCGCGGTCAGAAACTAGTTGCTAAGTAAAGGAAAATACTATTTTTTCATAAATAATTGAAAAACATTTTCAAGTAGGTACCAATATTAATTATTATTCCATAGAGGTGATGATGATAATTGATCATCAATCAATCATCACTAACTCCTCAATAATATCAATAAAGCCAATCACAAGTACCAGGGCTACATAACGGTCGAAGAGCTCGTGCATCTCGTATTCTCGATACGTAGGCGATTTTACTTATCTAATGGCTTTCAGAGAGGCTTGGCCTTTAGGGAAATAACTAAATGGGGCTAGCCCACTTCTTAGATCCGATCTGGTTATCCTTTTAACCATTTAATTTTAAACTACTATGGAGACTAAATGTATTAACTGTCTGGCAACTTTAAGTTTACTTTTTAAAATCTATACAATGGTATAAATCGATCGTCTATCTGTCTTATGATGCAATGTATGATTTTTTATCTTTACTAAGTGGTTTTTGTACCAGAAGATTTGTGTAATACCTAGGTAATTAACAGTCGTCGTTTTCACAATGCTCAAGATTTATGGTTGAAAAGTATGTTACGAACAAGAATGATCGGATGATCCGAATATTTATGAGATTCTGGTAGCGAATTTTTAAATGTCGTTCTTAAATTCTCGTGGCCCATATTTTTGAATAAATTATTATTTTGTCCATCGGTTAGTCATTATAGTGAAGTAGGTCATTCTATCAATATAATAATTCAATCAATAGTTTTCTCAAGCTATGACGTCTTTATTTACTAAAGCCACAAGGGCGATTATTGCATATAAGCTTGTACCGAACCGCTAGTACTAGGCAACCATAATCGAATAGAAGTAACTAGTATAAAATTCTATTACAATTATCTTCTGGGAACTATCCCACGAGATCGGCGTAGAGGCGATAGTATTGGGCAATACGGTTGTGTTCAACATCAAAATGAACCTAAACAACTTAAGTTAAGGACTAAAATTGTTTAGGAACAATTTTTGTCTCATTTTTATGGAATTGGATCGCTTGTAAAGGATAGGTCAGAGAGTGTAAATACTAAAATACTCTAAAAAAATGTCAAACGGAAATTGATAGGTCTTTGAAATCAGGTCGCTTATTACCTTAGTAATTGCGAAATATGTGATCCATTGAGGCACATGAGACATTTCAATTTTATTTAGATGGCATCCACAAGGTCTCTCCTAGTACAAATGACTATAGGCAGCCGTGCCCACTTAAAAATAGTGGGGGGGGGGGCATTCTACTAACTTCTAGAAATAATCGCAAAATCCTTTGCGTCGTATAGCTCTTTTAACGTGGAAGGTATATTATAATCATATTATAGCCTACGGCAGAGGAGCAGTTACCAAAGACTTTGCCTTCCGGATCTCAACTTTAAGGATGTATTGACAAAGATAGAAAAGGGTATGCTTAGATGGTTCGGTCATGTTGAGTGGATCAGTGAAAGACGATTAACAAAAGGTATTTCTATGGCAGAGGTGAGTGGCAACGCAGGGAGGGGACGCCCTAGGAAGACCTGCACTGACCTTATTGGTGAGGTTCTTCAGAAAGGTCAGGTGCGCAGTACTCGTAACTGGCGTGCTTGTATGACGAGATGTATGAACGTATATGAGGCGAAAGGAGTATGTAAGGATCGTAGCAGGTGGCGTTCTGCGGTTTCTGCCTACCCCCATGGGAAAAAGGTGTAAGTTTATGTATGTGTGTATCTCAACTTTGATAATAAAATATAACCTACAAACAATTATTATAAGCAAAAGAGTTCTCAGAATCGGACCAGCAGTGCCGGAGATTATAGTATTTAAACAAATAGACTCGTCAGCTCTATAATATTAGTATATTGTAAGTAGATGATAGTACGGAGCTGCGTTAGATATTTTCCTATTTCCCTTTCAGATGGTAGTATGCAAATAGTAGATACTGAAGAACACGGAAAAATGATGAAATAAGTAATACAAACGTCATTATGATCATCAATGTTTCATCATGATTTTGATCGTGATAGACTACCAAGGATCCAGATGATTTCATAGATAATTTTAATTATGTCACTAATTGATGGATTATGGCAGAGAGCATATTAATTTATTTTTAAACTGGGTTCTGTAGGAAATAATGTTTTCTACTTTATTATTATTTTACTTGATGTAATTCGGGACTCGGGTTCCAGACTTTTGAAAGACGTAAGAGGAACCGAACTTGCAGACTGAAATTCTAACCAAATGTACAAGGTATCACATTTGAAGGACATTTCTTAAATAATGTCCTTGGTGGGCGATATGATGGTTTCATCACAGTTGGTCACATTTTACATTGGACACATGGTTCTAACCATGTGTCCAATGTAAAATGTGAATACTGTTTTACTCATTACTTAAAAAAAAAACTGTAATGTCTTATAGTTTGATTCACTCTCTCACATGATAAACATTGGTCCTTCGAGCCAGATTTGAACCAGTGACCTATTCGGATAGTTTTGATGATAGATTATTTTTTTATTAGAATAGTTATTTGGAATAAATACTCAAAAATAATAATAAAATAATCAATAAATATATCATTCATTTAATAATAAAAAAGTGATGAATTTTGAGATAGGCAAATTAAAAAAAAAGACTCAAAAATTGGACACTCTTCTCTTTCGACAATTGGTGAATACTATTAAAATCCCTTAAGCTATTTCTGAGACTGGCGTTCCAAACAGATGGTCATTTTACTTAATACATTGTAGTGATGAACTTTAAACAATTTCATAAGGAATCCTAATTATCTAATTACAAACAATGTTCTTCCTTGCTCGGTGACGCATCACGTTTAATTATTGCATTGTTTTAATACTTATCACGTAATCTTATTTACTACTGGTTATTTACGGATGTAAGTACTATAATATTTTATATTTAACTACATTGTTTTCACAAAAACAACAGTAATATATTGTAACCAGGTTTTCGTAACAACCTAATTGAAAGAGTGTCCGTGGAGTTTCTTGGTCATTATTTTCTATAAAGCCCTATCTACTTTTTGGAATGAGCAACTAGCTTTATTTTCTGACTGATGATTTTATGATACTCACACCTTAGTTTAGTAATCTATATACACTAATAAATTAATAAAGAGGAAAGATTTGTATTTTTGTGTGTATGTTTGTAATGAATAAACTCAAAAACTACTGTGCCGATTTCAATTTTTTTTTCCACCATTAGTAAGCAACATTCACCCTGAGTAACATAGACTATACTAATTTTCAAAAAGTTAGGGATCTGTAAGGAAAATCACGCGAATGAAGTCGCAGGGAGAGTGCTAGTAAATAATAAATAAATAATTGATAAATTTCATCTTAATGAATGAAACTGTAAACATTAATAATTTAAACCTAAAACCGGACAATAGTTCTACAGATCAAGTGTCGAAGTCTTTGATCTTGAATAACTTAATCTCTATACAAGTGTCAATGAGTCAACGGCCGACAACAGGCGATTGAAAGGTCGTGAATTCAAATCTAGATTATCTAGACCAGCGACTTCCAACCTTTTTGATCTTGTCACCCCAATTAAATGACATATAATAAATACAAGAAGGCTTCTTGTAGTCGTGATGGCCCGACCTGGGAATCGAACCCAAGACCGCATGCACAGCAATCGCGCATGCGACCACTAGACCAACGAGCAGACAAGGAGGTTCCAAGGGAACATATGACCAGGATAAAAGGTATCCTAAGTATTAATCTAGGAAAATAATGATCTATTTATGCACCAATTTTCAGCCAAATCTGTGCAACGATTTACACGTGATTGAGTAACAAACATCCAAACAAACAAACATCTTCATAGATATAATACATACATGTATATTAGTAGGTTTCAAACAATTAGTTTGTTTAAATCCTACTAAAATAAAGTGGGTGGTCTTTTGCTTATTATTATAATAAATAATAACCAAAATATAGCCGCATAAATATTTCATTTTTTTTCAAACACACCCACATCCTGTGTAAATATATCGCATTTTCACACAGGATCGGAAACCCATGATCTAGATTGACGTAAATCTAGCTCTAGTTTATTTCTAGCATTAGCTATAAAGCGACCTAAGCTAAGCTTATCTAAACAGTCAAACAAACTTTACTTTATAAAATTCTGCTATTTGACATTTTCAAAGTTATCTCATTTATAAAGTTTTTCCTAATTTAAATCTATAACAACAACAAGTCACAAAGCATACTATTGTAGTTTTTTATGACTTCTTTTCTTCCAAAAAAAGCCCTGAAGGCGTTGCACTCCTCCCCCCCTCCTGGCGAGGGGGAGGAGAGGGGGGATGCGTAAGCACCGCGGAGCATTCCACTATCGCTTTCCAAGCTTTCTTCCGCCTCTAGCAGCCTTGAAAATTCGGGGCAGGGCCGGCCGTGGAGAGTTATTGGTTGTGAAAGTTTTTTGTATAAGATTTAGGGGTGAGTACAAAACTAAAACAACCAAGTGAATCGATATTAAATAGAAACCATTGATTTATTTACTTTCCTTTAATTTTCTGTTTTTTTTTTTTATTAATAATTATGATTATTAATGATAATTATTGTAATTTTGTGTAAAAAATATTTTATCGTAAACTGACACTTATTAGAATTATTGTCAATAATTTATAATACCGTAGGACCGACAAAAGTATTTAGTTTTACGTTAAAATCGCAGATGAAAAAAAAACCCTACAAATACTAGTATTCCGGAATAAAAGACACAAACCAACTTAACTACAAAAAAATAACAATATTTGTAACAATAAAGTTAACCTAGACGACACTCCACTACCCTGTTCCTCCCAGAGTGAATGAACTAAATAAGCGAGATGGTCTAAAGTCGTACTTTCACCGAGGTTAAGGGCCTGCTCTGAGGCCCTTGGCCCTTAGGCCGATGCACTTATCTGCAGTAGAAAAAAAAACAAGTATTTTTGGTACCTACTATCGCTGACGCACATGTTTCGGTAGGATTAAAAGCATTTATGCCTCTTTCTTTCTTTAAAATGAAACTTTGCCCCACACTAGGGATTTCTCCTGTATCGGTGCGTTTACAAACCTATAAAGTGTCTAGTATTTGCCCGCGGTTTCGCTCTCGTTGAATTCGTGGTAAAGTAGTTCACTTTATAGAACTTTCCATACAAACTTCAGGACAACGTTTGCCAGGTCCGCTAGTATTAGTATAGTATAATCAGTAATAACAGTCCAATACGCACTAAACTTATGCTGGTCTAATCTTATGGATGTCGTGATAGCCTAGTGGTTAAGGCGCCCGCCTCTCATGTATCTTGTTGTGGATTCGAATTCGGGCAGTGTGTAGTAGTGTGTGTATGTACTTTTAAGTTTATCTTAGACATCACTGGCATCGTTCCGTACCTCGGAAAACACGTTAAGCCGTTGGTCCCGGCTGTCATACATGGATCTTTGATAGTCGTTACGGGTCGTCAGAAGCCCGAAAATCTGACAACCAGTCTTACCAAAGGGTATCGTATTACCCAGTTACAGGGTTGTGGAGGTCAGATAGGCAGTCGCTCCATGTAAAATACTGGTATTCAGCTGCATCCGGTTAGACTGGAAGCCGACTCCAATATAATAATTTGGGAAAAGGCTAGACAAATGATGACGTCCTAAACTTAAGCCGAGAATAGATTTTAAATTAATCATTAAAATTACTAAAATGGGAGAAATTTTGTTTCTGGCGATAAAAAACTTGAAAAAGAAGAATGAAGAGCTTTCCATATCAATTTCTAATTCATTTTCCATATCCAACTTTAATTAAAATAAAATTATGTACCAAGGTCGAGAGGAAAAACTGTTCTTTACAACAAAATGTGTTATTAAGATGAGCAATTAAATAAACTAAAAGTAAATGAGCCAGTTTGTTAGTACACAGTTTACACACATCGTGACCTACTTCTGCTAAGTGTATTTGAAGAGAAAGATAAGCAAATAAATTAATGCATTTTATTCATAAGCTCCTGTGGAAGACAGACTGAAACTGAAGGATTTAGATTGTTTACGCTATAATTGTTTATCGTCGTGATATCCTAGTACCTCTTATGCCAACAACCGGGCAAGGATAAGTAAAAATGTGACTTTTTCTAAATTCGTTTGTAGTTTCTTAGGTTTATCTCGGACATCAAGCATTACTTACTGAAAGAGTTAGATTATTTACGCTATAATTATTTATCGTTGTGATGTCCTAGTACCTCTCATGCTGGCAATTAGGCACGGGTAAGTACTAATGTGGCATGTTTTCTAATTCACAGGAAGTTTCCAAGTTTATCTTGGACATCGCCGACATCGGTGAAGGAAAACATTGCGAGGAAACCTAGAAATGTTAATTAATACTTTGAAATCGTCAATTCGCTTTGAGCTAAGCATACTCGTGTCTTCTCCGTATGAGAAGAGGCCTTTGCCCTGCAGGAAGACAAAATTAGGCCAGTATTATTATTTTTACGCTATGACATAATTATAATCTCCTCATTTGCAAAATAGCTTTTATGAAGTGGTTTTTTAGTCAGTAAAAGTCTGACAGTCCCTTCCGCCCCACCCAGGGCGGAAGTACTCATTTGATGATTTTTACCACCTTAAAAAAAAAAAATGACTATCATCAGTGGAGTCACTGACGAAATCGGTGTATTCTGATATCAATGAAATCTAAAGTATTAGAGCTATTCAATTGAGACTTTGTACGTTTAATTAATCTATTATTGACATCATATCCTGAGAATATGAACTATCTGGTACATTGGAAACCAACTTTATGAGGGTTCAAAAAAAACGACGAAATACTTCGAGAAAAGGTAGGTAGTGCCCTTGCGCTTCACTTGGCTCGTCTTGGCGGGGGCACTTCCGTGCCCCCCGATTATGCTACAAATCCTAACTCCTTGATATCCTTGGTATTTCAGAAAGAAAGTCTTTTCTTTTGTTATTATTTTTTCAAAAAACAATAACATTCATTTCGTTTATTTAACTATGCTGAAAGTTCAAAGTTGTCATAATTCCAATTGCTTCTCTTGAGAGCCTTTACAAAATCCCCCCCTCCATTAATGAAGTCGGGTTTTAAAGACTTAGAATCTCTAGACTATAAAGAAAAGTCAGACTTTCACATTCATCACTCCCTTTCCCTAGTAACCTTAATTAGGTACTAGGATAACATCAATCTAAAGGAGTTAGGGGAAGGTAAAGTGCACGCGGTGTGTTGTTACCAAAACTGCATAGACTAGTGTCAACGCTCCGGTCGTTGTACGCGCCGGTACAGCTGCACGACATTGTTGCTGCAGGCATTTTTTATATTTATGAATGGTTGTAATTTTTTCAGTATACATTTTTATTATAACTACCAAACATTATCAAGAATTAAAAAATAAACTGAACTGAAACGTTTACTAAAACAATATTGTACATTAAAAATATATACAGACGAACATTGAAACTTACAGATCCGTTTAGCCGTTCTGGCGTGATTGAGGAAAAAAGTCATCCATCCATCCAAAATTTCGCATTTATAATTAGTAAGTAAGATATCATAAGAAATCTAACAAATAGATCCTTTTTTTATTCTATTTTTTTTTGTTTTCTTTTTTTTTTTATTAAGTGTAGTACCTACCATCTGAGGGCTTGAGTACACTAGCGCCGCGATCCATAATATCTTACCGCTGTACAGTCGCACGTGCAAGGCCGCTGCGCGACGGGTCGCCGACCCACTCCCGCGCAGCCTCCGATACACTCCCGAGGAAAACCAGCGTGTTTCTAGGAAATTTTAAAAAACCACAACACGAAAACCGCCACTTTGGCAATACGAGTATCTATATTGCTGTAAGATTCAAAAAGCATAAACAATAGACACAAGAATTTTCTAGTGACGTCGGAGGTTAAAAATAAAAAAAGTTTATAGTTAGGTACCACTTAATATTTAATTATTATTTTGTTATTTCTTTTTTTCTTATAGATACCGATGCATAAACAAAATTACATTTTAAATACATAAATAAAAAATAAACTTTTTGACCAGTTTTTGATTTATTATACTTAATATAGGCAATAGGCTCGCCTCCTATTACATGGGACTTAAACATAACTGGCTAAATGTGGGTGTTCTAATGGATACACCTCTGCCTAACCCTTCGGGGATTACAGGCGTGATGTATTATTTTATTTATAGCCTTTGTTGTCCCACTGGGCAAAGGCTTTATTATTTTATTTATGTAATAAACATTAAATGTATAAAGAACGGCTATTCTACGTGGTCTTGAAAAATTCAGTAAGATTGGCGATATTTATAAAAATTACCGATTTTTTGTCCTATAAAATACCTATAAGTACCTAAAAAAAAAACTCAGAAAAATGACACACGGTCTACTTGAATTACAACACTCATATCCGGCGCTTCCTATAAAACAACCAGGGCCACATAGCTGACTGGATAACATTAAAATACTCCCAATCATCACGATAACACTGGTCAACACTAGTCATGCCACACGAACTCTGATGGCTAATATTGTTTTTGCCACCTACACTCATTAATAAACAGCAATAGTTTTATTCCGATTGGCCTTAGATTTCTTGTGATGTGTTGATTCGTATAACCAGTACTACGGCGATAAACGCAAACAAACGATCGCGAATAAATTGTCGTTAAATTAATTGTTTTCGTATTAGTTTAAATTTAGTGATTTATAATTGCTGCAATTGTGTGAATATGCCGAGAAAGTAAAGTAAAAACGAACCTGACTCTTTCTGTTATATTTGTGGAGAATTAACTTTTAAAAAACAAAGACGAAATTTCACTAAAGTTGTGATGGAGTTTCCCTGTGGCTCATCAAGACAAATCTTGGGCTCCCCATATTTGTTGCATAACCTGCGTTAAGAATTTGAGTGATTGGAAGAAAGGGTCCCGTTCTATGCCGTTTGCTGTACCCATGATTTGGACCGAACCAAAAGATCATGTTTCGGACTGCTATTTTTGTCTTACAGATATAAAAGGTATTAATTCTAAAAAAAAAACACACTGAAATGAAATATTTACCTCTTGTAGAGCCGTCTAAAGTTCTTCTTCCACCATTGCACATTAAATTAGGCCTAATTAAAAATTTTGTTAAGGCGATAGATCGGAATGGGAGCGGATTTTTTGAAAAATTCCCTAAAATAAGTGACGCAAGGATAAAAGAGGGTATTTTCGTTGGACCTCAAATTAGGGAGTTAATAAAAGATCCAGTATTTGAAGAAAAATTTAACGATCTAGAAAAACGAGCATGGATATCTTTTAAAAACGTTGTTACAAATTTTCTAGGTAACCATAAGAGTGAGAAGTACAAAGAGTTTGTTAGCGAGTTGTTGTTGGCTTATCAAGCATTGGGTTGCAACATGTCACTCAAGATTCATTTCTTAGACTCACATCTGGATTTTTTTCCGAAGAATTTGGGAGCTGTGAGCGATGAGCACGGGGAGAGGTTCCATCTAGCCATTTTACAGATGGAAAAGCGCTATCAGGGCAAATGGAACCCAAGGATGTTGGCCAATTACTGTTGGACGTTAAAAAGGGACCATCCAGGAGCTAAATTTGCCTGAAAATCCTAAATTATAAATTCATAATAGAACTTTTTTGTTTCGGACTGTCATTATTTGTTGAAATTTTTAAATTACGTTAATCAATAAAATTCTAGGCCAATAATTGTTTTTTAGTTACTTATTTTTACTAACAATCATCGATCAAAGTAAAAAATATGAGTGAAGTTCGTGTGGCACGACAAAGTTCAAATTTTGTTCCCCAGTGTAATTTGAGACCACCATGAAATTCCACCCCGAACTTCTAACTAAATTCACCCAGGTGAACAGTGACTAATTTATAAAGAAAAACAATCGAATAATGACACTAATTGGTATCTTTGATTACTGAGAATAATAACAATCGTTTGTATTTTGTCAGCAAGGTGGTACGGCGTTTTGCTGTCTCTGCAATTACGTTGATATACGAGTGTTTCATTCATTCAATGTAATTTAAAACTGTGTTATGGTAGTTACCTGTTGAATGGTCGTATTTTATTCATGTTTAAAATATTTTCCCGACTGAATTTTGGTCACCAGCCAATTTCTATAGAAACTAGTCGCAGGAGATAATTTTATGCAATAGTCTGCATTCCAAATACAGAGTGCACTTCTTCAGCTCTTACTCTCCTAGTCCGGTGGGTCTGAAATCCGTCACGACTGGGGTGAAATTAGGTGCAGAAACCAGCGGCTTTACGTGTGCTTCTTTTAGGATGTCACACTACCAACTTCCATCCAACCTCATACAACATAATACACACACCTTTATATTTATTTGGTTGACTGCATTTAGGGTCGCGGTAACTCTTTCAAACAAAATTTGCAACCCTGGCAGATAATATTCCCTTTGGAAAATATCGGCGTTAAGTTGTTTACTTGGTCTTGATGACTAAAAAAGATTGGCTTTTTGAATCCGAAATAAGAGGTTCTTAAAGTTAAATGAATTTCGATTCAAAAAATCTGGACGGTGTGGTGACCCATGTCCATTCCTTTTCTGTGAAAAGATATTTTCCTGTGAGATTATAACGATGATGTTTCCGTAAGACGGAGAAGAACAGAGCGAAGACGAGATCCACGAAAAGATCTATCAATCACATTGGTTGAACTCCACACCTAACTTCCGACCCGTATATTATTATGTGATTGGTCGATTCCTATAAGTCTCTCCTCTGCTCTTGTTTGCCGCCTAGGAGGAGTTTTACCCTCACGAAGTAATTTTATTTTGCAGACTCTAATATTATAAGCACCATCTAACAGATAGGTAATGCCTATTTATTTATCTTCTCTTAGTGAGAGGATTCATCGATGATTGCTAAAAATCGACCTCATTACTCAAGAAACAGCTGATCATTTTTCTGCTGCGTACCAGGATAGCATAAACGTAAAGTCGTTATAATAGACCGGCGCAGAGCTATGATTAAGCAAGGCCTCCTCACAGCCTATCACCTATTCACCTCACGGCAAAAAAAAAAACAACTTTGACCTACAAGTTGAAGTAACAGCTGATCATAACTTTTTTACGAGGTACTAGGATAGCATAAATATAAGATGTTTTCAATAGACCGTTGGCGATCCGCCTATTGATGGCAATTCTCATTCTCAATTTGGACTACGAAATATCAACAGCCTACAAAGAAACAGCTGTTATTATTTCTGCTAGGTACTAGGGCCACATAAACTCGAGGCGGTTCCAATAGACCACAGAGCAAATTAGTTGTTTGATGGCGTTATACAAATAAAAGTGTCTGGCGGTTGCTACAGGGTGTTACATAACACGGCAACTCGCCGACAACTGGGCAAGTAGACCGGAACGTTGTAATATACAGAATGATCATTTTTATTCAGAAATAGTACATAATATTTTATGTATTACAAGTTTTCCCACGGTTTGTAAAAGTAAAGATTTTTTTTAGTTTTTTTTTGTCACGTTTTTTGGTGAGTTTTTGGGTTTCGTTTTTTGTTGTCGTATTAATATTTTTAGCGAAATGAGGAAGGGTCGGTTTAATTCACTTGACCTTTTTAGAAATTAGTCATACAGGTACAATAGACCTAATTCCTATAGACATTCAAAATCTTGTGTTTAAAGTCCATAAACATTGCAGAAAAAAAAAATGTAACAGGTCTATCGCATTGGTAAAAGCGCGCACGCAAGTTGCATATTATAATGTATCTACTTTGTATAATAAAACATTGTCTTACATAAGTATGTGGGTACTTGATTTTTAAACTATCGACTAATTATGTGACATAACGCACTTACGACTCAGTATCTACGACAAAACACGCCCTCAACACTCAAAGTCAAATCATTTATTCCAAATAAACCATTTAAAATCACTTTTGAATGTCAATTGCAAGAATAAAAAAAAATAAAAAAATTGTTGCAACTTCCAATAACTTACATAATTTCGTTTGAAGAGAAATGGGCATAATATTTGCTCTTTGAAAAATAAATGTTTTACAATAATTTGTATAATGATGTGAAAGCGATGTCCCCTAAGTAAAATTTCCATAAGTACAATATGTGGCAAGTCAACAAAATTTTTCCACAAAAACACCATCCTATACCACAAATCTCAAAGTTGCACCGAGATTGACGCAACGGCGTGCAAAATGAGAAGAACTGACTATTGTGATCGCTTCCTAGTGTTATATCATACTAACCTAGTTTTATTATAAAAATATAACATTCGTTTAGAAAATTGTGTTTTTAAGACCACGACTTGTGAAGGGGCAATGGTTCAGTGCGGTCAGGTGAGCGAGAGGTTGCGAGTTCAAACCCCACTTGTTACACGTAACAGACTTCTAGCTCAAGCTTTTTAGTTTGACGACACGGCTCGGTGCCTGAGTGAATGGCTGCTGTACTGCTTGTTGGAGATTCAATTCCTGTACAGAACTTATTTTTGTTTGTTTAGGTGAGGTTTATGTTTATTAACACCTCACCACTTTTAAACGTCATTAACAAGAGAACAATTGAATATTAGTTGCCCCTTCCAAAAGGTAGTTTCTTTAGGAGAAGAATGGGTAAGAAACTCCATACTTCGCATAAATGTTATCGCGGATACAGACAAAGTCGCGGAATAAAAAGTAGCCAATGTTTTTTCTTGGAATTCAAACTTACCTCGTATCGGATTTCGTCAAAATCAATTCAGTGGCAAGTCGTGAAAGCTTACCAAAAAGACTTACTTTCGCATTAATAATATTAGTAAGGATATAATTTCCAATTCGCCTTGAGCAGCCATGGTGGTTAATACTCATGCCTTCTCTATATGAGAAGAGGCATATGCCCTGTGGCAGGCTGGTATTATTTTATTATTACTGTTAGATTAAAGGCAAGCCAGACACCTAGTCATAATATGTAGATTCATATCTTTGTTATCACTTCGTAGCACTTGACGGACGATTACCTAGAATAGGGGTTTCCAAACTTATTTTGTCTACTGCCCACTTTGAGAATAAATTATTATCTAGCGCCCCCATTTTTTCACCTACTTATAAACCAGGTGAGTGGCAACGCCGGGAGGGGTCGCCCTAGGAAGACCTACACTGACCTTATTGGTGAGGTCCTTCAGAAAGGTCAGGTGCGGAGTACTCGTAACCGGCGTGCTTGTATGACGAGATGTATGAACGTAGATGAGGCGAAAGGAGTATGTAAGGATCGTAGCAGGTGGTGTTCTGTAGTTTCTGCCTACCCCTGTTTATGTATGTTAAAAACCACCTAGTAGATGAAATTACAAATCGCTCCCCAAGCCTTTACGCAACTGCCTCAAAGAGCTGTCAGCTCAGGGACGGGGCCCCCAACAGGGCCAACGCCTGCCGGGGTTGGCGGGACGTCAGTAAAAGTCTGACAGTCCCTTCCGCCCCACCCAGGGCGGAAGGAGTATTGGATGATTTTTACCACCTAAAAAAAAAGCCTTTATACAACGCCCCAATTTTTTTCTTTGGGCCTCTTACCGCCCCCCTTTATGCCTGCAGCGCCCACAAGGGGGTGCTATTGCCCACTTTGGGAAAGGCTGAGCTAGACAGACAGGATTTACTCATATGAAACTAAATGCGTTTTATATTCATTCACCTTCAAGTCGACCTGTGAATACTATCGATTGGATGTTCTGCGCAGGATTATAATAATATTGATAAGGATTCACAGAATATAAGGTTTATTATTGTAGGTTTGTAGTTTAGTGAAATCATTGAATCTTACTTACTGTTATAAATGCGAAAGTTTGGATAGAAAGAAAGAAAGAAAATTGCGTTTATTGGCATTACATCTAGATCACATACATCGATGTTTGTTACTCAATAACGACAGAATGACTAAACGAATCTGGATGAAATTTTACACAGAGATAGATTGTAGTACCAGGTCCAATTGTGAAGACTTTTTAATTATCCAGGGATAGGTCGCCCCGCAACCCCGGCAGCTAATTACAGATTGAGTCTGAAGTCTATTTCTTTAAATCCCCCCTCGTTCGTTAAATAAGCTGATTCAGTTTGGCTTTAATGCCCTATTCACGGTTTAGCATGCGTCGAGTACCAGAACCACATAACTAACGACATGTCTCACGCAAATAATATAAGTGTAAAGGCGAAATCAATTCCTTGCGGCCCACGCGCGCGCCACCTAGTCATTATACGTAGGAGTTGATCATTTTTCGCGAAAGTCAATCTCGGTGACAAAATAGACGTAATGATTTTGCGACATCATGATTGATTAAAATTAATGTTAGGTAGGTACGGTGTTAAATAAACAGCAATTTGAGTGCCACTTTTTTGTGATAGGTTTTTTAGGTTAGGTATGCAAAATAAAAGTTGAAATTAAAATTTAGTAGAACAGCTGTTAGAGAAAATATCGTCGAGACGCAGAAGTCATGTGAAACAACAGCACACACTGGACAGAAGTCTTGCTAGTTCTGCTTGGCATACGTAGTTCCTGGAAAGATGACGTCCAAGAATCCTCGGCCGAGTTGGTTTACGGTGAGCCTCTGCGCTTGCCGCGATTCCTGTTGCCGTCAGACAAGTGTAAGTAGAAGCCTGAGACTTTGCCATTTTCACTGATCACCTTCCACTTACATACACCTACAATACAGTGAGACTTTTAAAGTCAGACTCTTCCAAAAATCAATGGATATTTTGTTTGTTGACATTCTGGCAAACACACCAAGGCGTTTTATGGCTTTTGCAGATCGATGCCGAGCTACAAGTTTGAATCTGATGCCTGAAACAGCACGGGGTTATACAAAACTACCCTTGGGAAGCGGCAACTAAATTCAATTCTTTTATTTTTCTTGTTAATTTCGTTTAAAAGTGTAATAAAATAGTCATAAAATAGTCTTATTGAAATAAACAATTCGACTTTGAAATCCAGTGCAATACGGCTGCTTATTAAATAGTTCACTTAATTTTAAATCAAATAAAATAAGCATTATAATAAAATAGAAACCCAGCCACCTCACACCTCAGGTCATTGACCTTCACAGATAATAACCGGCTGCATTCTTTTATCAGACATTGCATTTTTTTTTATCGTGCAACGATCTGAGTGCGCAGTTTTTTTCCTGAAAACGCATTTGCTTTGATAACTCATGTTTGCCTAGTACAAACAATACTTACAGACCAGGCTCTGTGGACAGCTAAGAAAATATTCATGTATTCGATAATTTTCGCGCAAGTAGTAGTAGGTACATAGATTAAACTACATTAAACTTAATTTTTAAACTTCCGAACTAGCAAAACAGTTTCTTAGTAGTGTTAAATCCGACGCATTTATAATATTTATTTTGCTAGTTGGGTTATTATTATTTTCTAGCGACGCGTCCGCTTCGCACGGATGCAATGTAGATATATTAATCACTCTATCTATTGATGAAAACCGTATTAAAATCAGTTGCTAATTACAACTAACTGCGGTAATTAAATCAATATTTCTATTAGAGAGAAGTATTATTGCATCCTATTAAAATATAGTAGAATAATGTTACTTATTTACCAGATTGCTAATCATTTTGATAAGGCGCCTAAATGTGACGTCATAAAGACAAAAGACTTATTTTGGAAGTAAGGACAATATTTTGTTATAAAATTACATCTTGAGAAGGTATTTAAGAAGGATTTCTTTCTAATAAAATGATTATTACTCTCTTTACCGTATTCATGTCAATTATTATCTAATGGTGTCTTGAATATCAGGGTGGAAACTTTATTGCAACTTGTTTAAAACATCTTGCCGTCGTAATGGTGTTGAGGTGAGAAAGTGTTTAAAATTAAAGGAAATTATAAAAGATATTAACCACCAAAAACATTTCATGTAAAATGTTGCCAAGACAACCACATAAGGTTTGCCCTGTGAAAAAGATATCAGATCTCATGTAGAGTCAAGCTTCTGAATCTACACGGCCTAACTCTACCGACCCTAACTTCACAAATTCTACATATCAGTAAAAATGTATGGTTTCGCGGTTTCGCTGTTTCGCTACCGTCGTGGAGGTGATGCGAATATTTAGTTTCTGAAGTAAGTAACAAAACAGCCAAGCCATACATTTTTGTTGTTGGCTCGGATATTAATTTTAGTGATATCATGTAATTTTTAAACTATTAGCGACATCTAGCGGCAAGTAGCACAACTACTAAACCTGACTCATTCAATTAAACTACATCTACTTGCTAAAAGATGGCGCTTATTCAAGTTCTTTATTCAAAGAGAGAAATTAAAAATCTTGGTACATTTAAATGTTAAATAAATAAACAATGCATTAACAAAAAAAAAGTTATTAAATTTAATAAGCACAAAAGTAAAATAAGCGTGGGTTATAATTTCCAATGATAAACCTGTTCTCATAAATTAGCCCGCGCTCATTTCTTAAGCCTTTTATTACAATTAATAATAGTGACGAAATAAAAAAATGAAAAGACAAATCAACAGATTTCTTCAAAAAAAATAAAAAACAAAAACTATGTTTCCGCCCGGGATCGAACCGGGGGCCTTCTGCGTGTTAGGCAGATGTGATAACCGCTACACCACGGAAACTATTGATTATGACTTGTAAAATACCTAATCCGTTCAAACTGTACTAGCGTAGGTAGTAATGACGTAGGTCTAGGTAACCATATTATAGAAAAAAAAACACGAATCACAAAAAAAAACAGAAACATTTTTAACAAAGTTAATTTATGACGTCATTAATGACTTGTTTTTATGTTATCCTTTACTGATTAGTGTCGCAATCATTGAGTATGTGCAGGCCTGCAGAGTCACCGCCCCGCCTGTTTAAACTCAGCATCAAGATGACTACTTCGAATTCGGAAATAAACTACTTAATTACTCAAGCCCTACGTAATGAGACACAATTGATTTTCTATTGTTCTGACTTACCGGTAAGTCAGCCTTCACAGGTTTAACCGGTTAAAATAACCTATATATTTTATAACTAGCTTCTGTCCGCGACTTCTCTCGCATAAATGTCGATTATTTATGATCTAATCTTTTTTCTCCATATAAACTTTGGGCCCTGTATCATCCCCTCTTTTTAGGGGGTGGATTTGCGAATCTAGCATAGTTAGGTACCTTCTTGAATTTCACGAGAATGCAAAATGGCATCTTGCATAATTATGACACAGACGTAGCTAGTGACCCATTCTCCTATTTCTTAGTAAGACCTTAGGTACGTAACGGCTGCAGTAATAAGTACCTAATCATAAATGATCTCCTTACTTTCTTGGGACTCGTGCGTCACTCGTGTCGTGAGCAATCGTCAAGGTATCGATGCACGATCACGCATTGTTGAGGCTGAACATTCTTCATCACTAAAGAATTATAATAGTACCAAGGATGTGTCTTTTCACGCGCTCATTATTACCTGCCCTTATCACACATGTAATTAGGAGTCGACGAAACACGTTTTATTCTTTCATTCCTATTAAAACTGATTAACGTCACGCCTGTAATGCCCGAAGGGTTAAGCAAACCCATTAGCACGCCCATATTTCGCCAGTTATGTCTAAGTCTCATGTAATTTGAAGCGAGAATATTGCCATCAACTGGACACAAATCCAGACTCCGAGGCTGCTACTGAGAAATTCCTGATGAAAAACTCAACAACACTTTGCCCGACTAAGGAATCAAACCGAAGACCTCATGCTCAGCAGTCGCGCTTTGCGACCACTAGACCAACGAGGCAGTCTGTACACAAGTATATAAGTACACAGTGTTTTAAACATTACCCAATAACTGGGTTGTAGAGGTCAGTTAGGCAGTACACTGAAACGAAAAATTATATCTAAGTGTAAGTTCCTACGCGACTGTTTTTTTTAAATAAAAATATATTATTTTTATTTATCTCAATACCCTGTCTGCGCGTGCGTCACTAATGCCGTCAGCAATCGTCAAGGTGTCGACGCACGATCACGCAACGCTGACAGCCGGCATTTTGTTAGCGTCTTGTTGACCAGGGGGCTAGATAAATTAGGAGGTACACTTAACGAACTTATTCAAAGTATTTATTAGGGTTTCCTAATATTTTTTGTACCGTGACTCCATTTAAGGGTTGTAATTTTTTTCGACGCCTTGCTATTAGAAGCTATTTGTATATTAATTGTGCTGAGAGACATTAAGATTACTTTATTCATTTATTATTTATATTTTTTTCAAGGGAACTCCAAAGATCATTACTTTTTAATAGTATAATATAATGATTGTATGCGAAAACCTTGTATAAAATAAGTTCATTGTGTCTCCTTCGAAAATTGGAATCCTAGTAACACAGACTGAATTTCTATTACATTAGAGTTAAAGATGCTTCCAATCTTTTGAAGTAATTTCACTGATAAATTTTAAATCTATTCTGAGCATAGATTTTGATTATTACTGTTGCATAGTAATGCAAATCATTTTGGCTATCACTATACTCCTGAAGGTAGTAGCGTGATATTATAATTATAGCCTATACTATTCCTAATGAATCTGGCTATCATATACAATAAGAATATTTCCAATCCGATTGGAATTTCCAGAGATTAGCGCGTTTTAACAAACATACAAAAAACTCTTCAGCTTTATTTACTAGAAATTTTGACGTACCGATTTATATTTGTGAGAGATTGTGGTTTGGCTCATTTTGCCAGAATAAAACTTGTTTATGAATGAGAGGAATTTAGTAACTACGTTTTTTCAATAATATTTTTCTTGCAATCCGAAACCGTCTGGAGATTTCACGATAACACCATTGTGCGTCTACTTGACAGCATGATGGATAGATTGCGCCGACGCTCGTCAATGGAATACCGATTTTTGTTTTTTTACCGGTTGTTTTTCGTAGTATCGTGTTACGTTTGGAATGGGGCCCGAGTTTATGCATTGAATGTAGGATTCAAATCTACACAAAATGCAACTTCGTGTAAGAATATTTTTATGCGAAAATGTCGTTTTTCTTTTTTCCGGTACCTATAACAACGTTATTCCCAACCAATGTCATGCGAAGCGGCCAATCACAGTGGACAAGTGTGTGCGCAAACATGAGCAGGAGCACACTCTGAGCATGATGGGACGGCAATTTGACAGTACCAGGGAGACATCAGGCGCAGGATCAACAGTTTCGAGATCCGACGCACGGGGGAGACATTCCACTAATATTACAAACTCCGGACTGAGAAATTCCTAATTAATATACCATATACATAGTGACCTATTTATTGGTCAATCGAACTCAGGATCCAGGATCTCTGCTGAAGGAATTATTATTGTGTTACCCTTTGCTATTCATACTCGCCTAGTTACGATGTTCCTACAGTGACTCTGTACCTACTCCTTCCTCTCTGGGTGTGGGGGGAGGGGCGGAGTGGGCCATAAACAAGCACGCTGGTCCAGCGTGGGTGTGTGTGTACTCGCCACTCATAAGCAATACCTAAGTATAATTGTATAATCAACCTTTTTCCTCATATACCTGTGTACACAATAGTCCAGCGCAATAGGACAACTACGACCTACGTCCCAATTAGAAACAATTTGCTCTCTCTATTAACTAATCGATGTGTGCGGAACTATTCACTGCCAGCTGACGCATGTGCTCCTGGTAATGTTAGTCACGTGTTCTGGATTAAAGGGGCTTGTATCTTCAAGCTTGTGTCTACCGTTTTTGCTGATTTTAGTCAGGATACCAATAAAATGCACTACCGGCAGACTTATGTGCTCCTGGTAGAATTTTATCAGGTAAACTCCGACTTGTTGTAAGAAGTTTGTAAAGTTTGTATGATTTTGCGAACGGGTAGGCTGAAGGCTGATGATGATCCCTAGTCAGACAATAAGTTTGTTTGCACTCCCTATTGATTTATGTGCTCCTAGTAAAGGTTTATTTCTGACTACCACCACTGGTGGCCGCTGAGTGAGACAAATTAATAAAAGCTAATTTTTGAATAGGCTATAATTATATAAGTTTTGTTTGAAGTATTTTCAAATCTTTTGATGTTTTTATGGAAAATCTGTGAAACCGCTATTTTATCCTTGCCCATCAAGGTACCACACCACTAGCTCTCCATACACACATAGTTCAACTGTCGCAACGGTGATTTGACAGACTGGTGTGTGTAATAAGGTATGTGTGTCATTCTTTCTGCTCTTCATCACCTACAGTCCGACTCCACCCACTGCTGAGTGCCTGGTACCTGCTTCACCAGGTGCTACATGCTCCTTCTACTTGGACTCCACGCGCATGATTATTATAAATTCGGAATACACGGACATTCCGGACATTCATATCTAGAAGTATGTCAATTTCGTTCACGCGTGTGTAATATCAACCAATAGACATAGGTGCACGCATGATTGGCGACTACAAAGGTCTTGCACGCTCTGTCGCGCAACTATATGCACCTTACCTATATAAAGTAGGTATTTAAACGATGCACTATGTGTGAAGTTTATACATGAGTATTGGATTGCCTTCAAAACTTATTTAATAGGTAGGTAGGGTACAAAAGTAAACATAATATATTATATTTACATAACTTAATTTTTAAATACGTGATTTAAATTCTATACGCTATTTGAAAATTTTCTGTCATTTTCCATTAAATTAAATTATTCGACAGAAAACTGAGTAAATAAACATTACACAACACTTAAATAATAACATTATAAGGTATAAACAACTTACAAAAGAGAAAAGGGGAAGCTATATTATATGGCACCAAACAACTAACTTAATTATTTGGTTTGATTAACAATAAACTGACATAATGCATATCGTAATCATCGTATTGTAATTGCGAAAAACTTAATTGATAAATGTTTGTCGCACAATCACGCCAGAAAAGCTGAACGGATTTGGATGAAAATTTGCACAGATATAGATTATAATCTGACATAGCACATAGACTACGTTTTATCCCGGAAAAATTAACGGTTCCAGTGGGATAACATACTAACTTTGACGCAGACGAAGTCACTGGTAGAAGCTAGTACCTATATTATATCTATATTATTTTTTGTCATATTCGTGACTACCGTTTACATATTTATCTTTTTGCACAAAACGGATGTACTTTTCTTTACATAAACCGAATATTGCTAAAAACTCTTTCAACAACTATTTAAATTAATTTGCACGGCAAACACAGTTTTGTTTGTGTTATTTTATTTTTCTACAGTTTAACATGTGATGCAAAATGTACTGTCGTGGGTTCAGTAGTCCTTATATTTGTGTATTTGTGTCTTGTCATTTATTTTTACATATAATTACTGTTGTTTTTGCCTAATACTGGTTATAATTATCAGACAGCTAAATATTTTTAAACGATTTAAAAAAAATTTGAAGGTTTCAATTTATTTTTATTTCAATAGTTCTACCTTAGATTGCGGCTTTGGCATTATTCATTTACATACATATCATCACGCCTGTAATCCCCGAAGGGTTAGGCAGAGGTGTACCCATTAGTACACCCACATTTCACCAGTAATGTTTTTAGTCCCATGTAATAGGGGGCGAGCCTATTGCCATCAACCGGGCACAAATCCAGACTCCAAGGCTGCTACTGAGAAATTCCTGAGAAATTATTCATTTACTCATATTTTTTTCTAAATTTACCTACAGAACCCTAATAAAACTTGCCATCCATCAAAACGTCGCCGCTCCTTCTGTACATATTCACTTAACAAAATGGAGTTCTTTGTACATACGTTTGTAGGTATAATTATGATAATTTTAGCCAGTCAAACATAAAAACAATATTGATTGTTTTCATAATACGGTAATGTGTTGCAAACTGGACCTATAGGTACGAGGTGGAAGGGATGATTCTCGTAGTAACAAACATTTTAAGGATGAAATTTTTCATCGATTCCTGATAAAAAAAAAAAACATAGATCGTGGTCATAAAAAGGATAGTTATTCAAATACAAATACGACATCTAGTCAATACTTGTTTTTTTGAGGTCATGAACCACAAAAAAATACTAGTATTGTTTAATTTTCACAGTATTTCAGAATCCATCTTTTTTTTTCTCTTTTTTCTCTCTTCTTTCTTTTCGATGTTCTTCACTAAAAAAGTAAGGTTGTAAAGTTAGAAAGGGATGTAAACTGATTCAGGCTTTCGTTTTGACTAAGTATAGTACGAACGACTAGTCTTGATCCTATGAATTCCCACAACTTTCGATAGTTCAAAGTCAAAGTTAAATTCTAATCATTTTTTACAATTAGACCAAAATAAGGAATTTTTTAACGTCATTTACAAGAAAGAATAATATTTAAAATATTGAATGTAGTTGCGTCTAGATTGCGTGGTGATAAATGCTCATGTCTTTTCTGTATGAAAAAAGGTATTTGACCTGCAATGGGACAAATAATAGGCCTACATTATTATTTTTGACTAGTTTATCTACATACGTCACTACAATTGTTTTGATCTACAGATTTTTCATACAAAACTGACAAGAAATACGTCATTCTGTGATATTTATCTAAATAAAAGATAGTCCTTATGACGACAGTACATTCCTCAAATATTTAAGTTTGTTTTGATATTTATGTGCGTAGATACCTTTGAAATGATTGATCGATTCAACGTCGAGGCAAGTGAAGTAGTTTTGATACTTTTTATAGATAAATAATGACGTCTGTTTGTGTTGAATATTTACAAGTATTTTTCCAGGTTGATAGGGGGAAATGGTCAAATCTATAATGGAAAAACTTAGGGTTTCGTACGCGTTAAAAAAGTTATTGCGAGGCGGATTCTCACACAAAAGGTTCCGTACTACCATACAATGTTTAACTCAACGTTAAAAAAAAACACGTGTCTTTTTTTATTTTGTTTTAACTATAGTTTTCTGCCACTACTATGTACTACTAGGTATTACTATGGCCACAATCTGGAATACATTAGCCTTCAAAAGATACTAACTAGTAATTGCGTTGATGGAATACATACATAATATCACACCTGCACGCGAAGAGTTAGGCAGAGGTGTACCCATAATTACAACCCTGTAATTTAACTCCCATATAATAGGGGGCGAGCCTATTGCCATCAACTTAGCCCAAATCCAGACTCCGAAGCTGCTACTGAGAAATTCATGAAGGAAAATCTAATAACACTTTGCCTAACCTGGGTATCGTACCTAAGACCACATGTTCAGCAGTAGAGCTTTGCGACCACTAGACCAACGAGACAGTGATGGAATATAGTAGTACCAGTATCATCTACCATATTTAGCGCTGGCGTACAATACTGTCTGTCTGGTCTGCTTGTAATGTATCAAGACTAATAATAGCAACAGTTGATAAACAAAGCAATCAATAGCAATAAAATCTTGTAAATCATAATCGTAATATTTCAAATGTGCGGTACATTATCAACATCTGTTGTATGTCAAAGTCTGAGTACGTGTGTGACGTGCAGACTATCCTTCGCACGGTTGTGAATACTCTTCTTATTCAGATTGTCTGGATTTTGGCGTCATTATAGAGTCAGTCAACTGCCACATTGGTCTCGTATAGAGTCTCATCTTTAGTAAGGAACCCTTAAAAGAAATGATCTAAAAAATACTTTAAAAAAAATCAGTAAATATTTTCCCGACCAAATTTTGGTCGGGGATCTCAGTGGAGAATAGCCAAGTACGCAGGAGATAGGTATTATTATAGTGCACAAATGTGCAAACACAGGAGCACTCCCTCTTCCGTCACTCCTAAAGTCTGATAGGACGGTAATCCGACACGACCAGGGAGAGAAAAAGCGCGACATTTTTTCTTTAGTGTTTAAAATCATCACATGTGTCCTTCCGCCCTGCTCTTCCGGAAGGGACTGTCAGACTTTTACTGACTAAAAAAAACTACCCTGTTCCTTCTGTTGCCCTTTACGTTCCCGGGCCACGGTATCCTGTTAAGACCCGAACTCGGCAGGTGTTTAGCCCCGTCCCTGTGCTGACAGCTCTTTGAGCCGCGCGTAGAACAAAACTCGCCGTCGACCCCTGAGGACTAACGGCTTTATGTGCTTTCAGAGACAAGGGAAACATACATAAAAGTTGGATTGTATAAACGGGGTCTTTATTAAACAAGATACTGAATCTTTTTTGCGCTTTTATAAATATTTTCCTATAATTATGATCATATCGTATGATTATTATTTTAATCTATTTTGTCTATTGATTAAGCTGGTCTAATGAGCTAATTGATTTAAATAGTCGATGATAGTGAGTATTTTTTTCTGATTCAGAAAATGTTCTCCATTTGTTCTTCTTATCTTACTCTACTAGTAAAGATTTTGGGGGGATGGATGGATAGAGATGATTGTTAAGAGTAATAACGAAACATCCTGTCTGTTTGTTAGTTTGTTTGTTGCGCTCACAGAAAGAACATGAAACATTAAGCATCGTTAATTTTTTACACCTTCTTTAAAGATATAGGTATTTTCTCGCTTTCCCACGCATGGAAAGTGACCAAAATTTTCCCAAACCATCAGCATATACCATAAAGTAATCAGTACTCGTATTTGGCACAAGAACAAGACATAAATAATTCAATTCGAAGAACATGGACCCTCAGTAGGAACTGTGCAATTGCTTTCGAGCCACTAAATTATGCTCAAACATCCGTATAGCTTTGTTTGCTCACATAACTGGCGTATGACCTGTTTGTGGTACGTCTGGGAACTGTAAACTCCTATTTTCGTATGAGCTCCTGGTAATCAAAAATTATTTTCTGATTATTACTGTTGGACCAGCCAACATGAACATCTATAATGTTTTTCTGCTAGCTTCTGCCACGACTTCGTCCGCTTGGTTTTTTTTCACCCGCGTTGAATGACATCTTTGCTCACTGCTCCGATCCTGTGGGTCGTAGCGTAATGTTTTATAGCCTACACTATTCCTCAGAGATTAGTGCGTTTGAACAAACAAACAACACCTTTGCTTTATTATATTAAATATAAATTTGTGTTCCCTGGATTCTGGATGTAGTATCTTATTTCTTACCGCCTTTGTTGCCCTAGTATTTTTTTTTAAGATTCTGGTTTGTTAGTTTCTTGACCAACCCGACCATTGATCTTTTAAATCTTACGATAACTATTGTCACAGCTATTTGTGATTGGATGAACGTAAAATAAGGATCAGCCAATCAAAACGTTTGACATTGAGATGCGACCAAATTAAATTGCATTTGTCTTTTACTAAGACACAGCTCCATAAATTAACGGTAATAAAACAAATAAAACACCGGTGGTAAATATAGACTTTATTATTTTATTTATTCGTACTAGACTTATTTATTTGTTTAAAACAAAGATCAATTTAATTTATTACAATGTTATTGTTTTCGCTTTATGTAAACAAAATTGTAAATGTGCTAATGCAAACATGTTTATTCGGTATATTAATATTTTTTTGAGGTATAAAAATACTCTAACATGTACATAAGTTTACTTTGTTCACATTTTATTGATATTGATTTAGGATATAATGTAAATGTAAAATGTATATTGTATAGCCTTTAAATTTATGACCAATAAATTATAACGCATTGATTGTTGAGAGTAAAAAACAACAAATTATATGAACGTTAAAACTTAAAAATAAAAAAAGCTAAAAATCAAATGAAACACATATTAATTCAAAGTCAAAGTCAAATCATTCATTTCAATTAGGCCATTATAAGGCACTTATGAACGTAATACTTATACAAAAAGAAAAAGGAATTGAATTTACTTAGTTATATTTGTAATAGTACAAATATTATAAAAATGTATTCGTTTTTCTTTATTTGGCTGAAGTAATCTTTGGTATTGCTGGCCCGATTTCAAATAAAAACATTTGGTAACAAAAAGCTATGACTATTGCTGAGTTATTGAGTATTCTTGATTTTCACATGTACGAAGTCGGAATCTAGTAACAAATAAGTACACAGAATAGAACTTTAAAAATTCTCCTCAGGTTAAGCTACACTTGCCGGGGTTGGTCCGTAGATGGGTTCCCATCTTTAAACACCGAGGCTCCTCCATGCCTCGGAAAGCACTTGAAGCCGTTGCAAGTCCCGCTTGTCATACGTGGGATTTTTGACAGTCGTTACGGGTCGTCAGAAGCTTGCAAGTCTGACAACTAGCCTTACCAAGGGGTATCGTATTATCCAGTTGCTGGGTTATGGAGGTCAGATAGGCATTCGCTTCATGTAAAATACTGGTATTCAGCTGCATCCGGAAACACTGGTTTTCTTTGTGAAAAATCTTTCCTCTTAATTTGAGCTTCGCGGCAGTTCAGGCAAGGTCAAGTTACACCACTGTCCTGAACATTAAATTCAGCAAAAGATTTAGCAATAAGACGGGGAGCTCCTAAACTTAATGCCACATCATAAAAAGTCAATAAAAATAATTTATAACACAGATTATCATAATCGAACTACAAGCAAATAACATTAAACAGATAATTCATAATAATTAATCACCTATATGTTATTAACCAGCGCCATTAAACTAGTTTTAATCTATAAATACATTAGTACGTTATCTACTTGAAAACAGGTCTAAATCTTGATTTGAAAGCGCCACTACGTAAGGGCTGGGTCCAACTGTAAGCGAGGTGAGTTTATTTATTGAAAAGAATTGATTAGTATTGCTGTGGCACTGCTCGGATTTGAATGGGGCTGCTAAAGGATCAATTATCTACCGATTGGTTGTGTTTGTGAAGTTTTATTAATAAATGTGTGATTATCGACACTTTCTCAGAAATAAATAGAAAATAAATTGTTGAAAGTAATTTCATAAAAATAGTAATAATACCTTTTTAAATTTGTTCAATTGAAATGTACTATCATCATTACTTGGACATTGTATAATACTTCGTAATCAAATAGTGTTTGAGCCGTGTGACGCATGCGCAGTTGACGTCACTAAACCGCGGTTACGCGCGTCTGTGGTGAAAATTATCTAGGCTGATAACTAACTAGGGTTTCCCCCTGGGTTTAAAACCGATTTAATTTTGATAAGATATTATAGGTATAAATATTTTCCTAAAATTAGTGAAAAGTTTTATTTAAGAAGATAGAGAATAGTATTTTGGTTTTGATATAAATTATTAATATTTAGTTTTCGAGGCTTCGGAAGTTAGTGTTTATTCCAAAACATAGGCACCTGCCTATGTCACCTGTCTGTGTATGTATGTCTCTATGGAGAAAAACGAGCAAGAAAAATAAGGATAATAAGGACAAAAAAAGGACTTTTTATCTTTTTTTTTAACAAAATCTTGGTAACATATTGTTATCGCTTCTGCAATAACAATGTAGGTACGAGATATTTAATTAACAATAAAATTATACAATTAGTTAGTGTCCCCGCTGTCATTCGCACCACAACCTTATAGGATTGCTTCTGATATGACAGAATTACTATTGAAACTCTATTAGATTTCACTTTAAATTTACTTATGCATTTTTACAATAGATGTCCTCCTAAAAATGTATTAAAAAAAGTCTTCTATTACATATTACAATAAAGACTGTTATTCCACGTTTCTTGTAAAGAGTGGGTGTTTCCACCAGCAATGATCGGAGGCTGAGAGTCAGAGACGATGCTTACAATAAACTTACTCGTCGATCTGGCAAAATCAGATGAAAATGCATTGATTTTGCCACACTTTCATAACCGGTTACATGGCTTTGCAAAGAAGAGTGCCCAAATTTTCTTTACAGTTTTAAATACACGGATTTTAAGACATGTAAGTGTAAACCTATTAATAACTGACTGATAATAATATTGTCATTTATGTTGCTATCAATGGTTTAAATGGCTTTTAGTTCAGTAAAATACGTACTGTGTTACCAGTGTTTTTGAAATCCTTTTTCCTTATTTATCCATGCTTTAATATTATTAAATTGAATAGTTTATTTCTTTAGAAAGAACATTCAAGAACATTCATCTCAAAAACAGTAGTTTTTCTACTTAGTCTGATTCTGTAAACATGACGTTATTCCTGAGTGCTATAGGATATCGAATTATTTTATTAAAAATACTATAGGGTTCTGTAAGAAAATTATCACAGACAAAGTCGCAGGTAATAGCTAGTTTCTAATAATGCTATCATAGTGCAGATGACCGCAAAACCAAACTGTTTTTATTTTATACTCTCTCTTAAATAAGTTCAGATACATACTCACATAAATAAAGTGAGTTTAAAATGAGAATATGCAAAATGGTACTCCTCCAGTCTACTCTATCGATATAACACTGCTAAATAAAAACGGCTTACAATTGCTATTGTCTTTATCGAACACTGGGCGATTACAAGTGGCCGGGTTACCTCCCCTGGTCAGTCTGAACGTACCGACAACGTTTAGTATGATTTGAAGAGTTCGAAACACTGACGCGTGTTACTGAAGTAACAAAAATTTACATAAAAGTTATCGTAATAATTACTTGTTGAAAGAAAATTAACTTTCGCTGTGTTATTTTAAAGAGATATTCTTTTTAGTAAATTGTTTTACTTTACCCTCAAAATTATAAAAAATATTTAAACGTCTAATTCCTTTTTTTTAATATTTTCTATTAAAGTGTGAGTGTAATTTACTTTTTTAATATAAATTATTATGAACTTTAAAGAAACAAAAATAAGAACTCTATCATGTGCTAATAATATAATTAATCATAATAACAAAACCACAAGTGTCATAGACAAAAACCACATCTAATAAATAATAGCAAAAAGCAGTCCCAAAAAAATAATCAACATAATAACAGGTTCGATAATTATTAAATAAAAAATTCTCGCCTTTCAAAAAATGTCGAGTTCGAATTTGTGGGAACTCAGAATCAGTTCCAATCTCTTAAAAGTGATTAAAATAGTGAGGTGACAATGACGTGGACCAAAGAGTTGGATGAGGCCGCCATCCTGGCCACAAAGACTGGCCACTGGCACGTAGTGTTGTTCTACTTACTGTGTGGACTGGCGGCTATACCTACTTCGTTCCTGGTGTTTTCTCAGGTAAGAAACCTCAACACTTATATCTACTCTAGGGGTGGCTAACCAGTCGAGTCGATTCCAGGTGCAATGCTCACTCACTAAAATAAATAGTTACTATAAAAATATTTAGTCGTATTCTCCTTCATAATACACTAGCTTTTGCCCGCGACTTCGTCCGCGCAAAAATAAAGTAAAATATAGCCTATGTTACTCGCAGATAATGCAGCTTTCTAATGGTGAAAGATTTTTTTAAATCGTTTCAGTAGTAACAAACAAACAAACAAAAATACATTTTTTTCCTCTATATTATAGTGTAGATAACACCACGATTGTAATCCCCGAAGGGTTAAGCAAAGGTGTACCTATTAGCACACCCACATTTCGCCAGATCTATATGTTTTAAGTCCCATGTAATAAGGGACGACCCTATTGCCATCAACCGGGCACAAATCCAGACTCCGAGGCTGCTACTGAGAAATTCCTGATGGAAAAACCCAATAACACTTTGCCCGACCTGGGAATCCAACCCAGACCTAATGCTTAACAGTTGCGCTGTACGACCACTAGACCAACGAGGCAGTCAACTAATTAAAAACGTTAAATCTGGTCGCAATCTCATCTCATCTCAATTAATGTAAAAAAATATAAGTAAGTAAATTATAGTCATTTTCGTGTTCCTAAAAGTTAGTAGAATTGACTCCAGGTCATTCTAAATCAGTTTCAGGAGTGACGATACACACCCACCTATTTAGTTTTTTACCCATTCATGAATTATGTTCATGTTAAGTTAGGGCCTAAGGCGCTTTGCACATAGAGCAACTTTTGCAGCAACTGGCAACTGGCAACTAGCTGTTTACATACATTTCAATTGGACTGCGCGCACAAAGCAACTCGAGTTTCGAGTTGCGGCAATCGTCAACAGTTTGCAGTTGCTGCAATCGATGACTGAGTTAGTTGCTAGTTGCCGCAACTAGCAATTTTTAAATATCGTACCGGTTTTTAAAGCTGCCGGTTTCCTTAACCGTCAATCGCAACGCTTCGGGCGATTTCACACCCTCCCTCCCTCTCCGTGTGCCCGGCAATGCCAGTGTTGCTACGGCAACGGCATACAGCAACTCGGCTATGAAGGTTGCTTACAAATTGCCAAAAAGTTGCGGCAACCGGCAACGTTATAGCAACTATCAACTTTTACAGGAAACTTTTAAAGAGTTGCCAGTTGCCTCAACTTAAGTTGCTCCGTGTGCAAACCGCCTTATTAGTTCGTGCCGATATGAGAAGTATTTAGAACAAGGCTGCCTACCCGCATATTTGTACCTTTTTTGATGAGTCTGTTGGTCCTGAGGCTGAGTGGTTGGCTGCTGAACTGTATGTTGCGATTTCGATTGCCGTACTTACCTACTCATTAAGAAATATCGAAAACCGCTTGACGTATAAAGATGAAATTTTTGGGAAGGTAGTTTATAGTTAGTAGACGTTCGCTAAGAATGAATTTTCCAATTTAAATATTCACCCCCTAAGAGGACGAAATGGGGTCCAAAGTTTGTATGAAAAAACAAGATTAGATCGCCAATAACCGCCATTTACGCGACCGAAGTCGCTGGCAGAAGCTAGTAAATAAATAAATATCAGATTCTCATCAACCATGGCGCCATACAAAGACAGAATAAACTTATTAAAATAAAATAAACAAAGTTCGGGCCATAATATTTATTTTGGTTTCATTTTCGTGTTTGTTTTGAACACAAACAAAAATCTATAGAAAGTTCAGTAACATTATCTTATTTCCATTAAATGACATGTTGTTTTTATGTCAAGTTTTTATCACTGTCATTCAGGCTATTTACAATTTTGAAAAATTTAATTTCACATTTAAAATACCCTAGACAAAACATAGATAAGAACTCTCCTGACTAATTCACCTTCCAAACAACAAAAAAAACAAAATCAATATTGGTTCATCCGTTCGGGAACAACGATGCCACAAACAGACACACACACCCTCACGTCAAACTAACCTCCTTCGTTTTTTTGCGTCGGGGGTTAACTATTTTTTTAAACTATCTTCCAGCTTTGGGTTCGGGGTACGAGCGACTGGTGACTAGGGCTCCAGAAAGACGAAGAGTCTTGCAATACACATGTAAACTGAGAGAACCGCTCTCTCTATTGTCAAATTAAAATGTAACACCTTTTTATGTCAATAAAACTCTCTTTATTAGGTTTGATCGGCAGCTTCTAGTACAAACACCAACAACCGACAGTCGGTCCTTCTTACAGTCAGTCCCTTCTGTTTACTTATTTTTAAGTGTCTTCTCCAGCTAAGTTTATGAGAAAAGTTCACGTCCATGGCAAGAAATATTTAACCACTCAGTAAAGTTGATGACTGTCTGGTCGGGGTACGCTAGACTTTGTGCAAATGCGGTCACACGCATTGGGTTATTCAATGCATTTATTCTTGTTACCCCCTTCTTTTCAATTATGCATAGTACATACATACAATTCAAATGGGGGTAGGCAGAAACTACAGAACGCCACCTGCACATCCTTACATACTCCTTTCGCCTTATCTACGTTCATACATCTCGTCATACAAGCACGCCGGTTACGAATACTCCGCACCTGACCTTTCTGAAGAACCTCATCAATAAGGTAAGTGTAGGTCTTACTAGGGCGACCCCTCCCTGCGTTGCCTCTGCCATATAAATACCTTTTAATAATCGTCTTTCACTCGTCTCAACATGACCGAAGCATAGACCATAGTACCATTATTTTTACTTAAAAGTTATGTACAACCAAGTTATATGTTTTTGTTTACATCTGTTAGGATTCTGTATGATCATTTGTATGGTTTACTGGCACTGGTAACAGATGTAGACCATATGAGTCGCTCGTCACGACGAGAAAGCAGTGAAAGTGATTCAAAGAAAAGATTACTGTGCTTGCTATGGATCAGATAAATCACGACTTGTTAGACTTTCGAACGTATCAGAAATGTCAATTACGCATGATTAATATTGCTTTCGTTGGCAGTGAATATACATTGTTCTTTATTGTACGCGTAGATTCAACATGAATGATTTATACATATTTTTATTGTACGTGTATAATACAAATAAATAAAATTAAAGTGTCTGTTTGTAATGTCAAAATATCAACTCATTTCTAAGTGTATATGAACGTTATAACAGTACTTAGATCAGAAAAATAATTGTCAGATATTTTTGTCTGTTTTTTATCGGCTGTTAACTGATGTAACGTAGGCTACTTTTAATTTCGAAAATGAATTTGTGATTCGCGAAAAAATGTTTTATCTATATTCAAATTTAAAAGTTTATTGTTCAACAAAGTAATTACATAATCAAAAGCAAGCAGCAGGCTGCATTAAGCCCGCCTTTGTACTTTTTTGTTGCATAAAGTTTGAATAAATAATCACACATTCACATAAACTGATTTTTCACACCAAAAATAAAAGTCGTTTTCCGGCATTAACTTTTGCTAACCATTGTTTAATTTGATGAGCATAAATGCATCTAGTTTACCTTCATTTTTAACATTTATTGTCACTGAGATAAGATTGCGACTGAATTTTTCTGAACTGGTAATTAAAAGTGGTCAAAATTAATGTTTCTGAAATGTCATTGTCACTTAATACAAGATGGCCTTTGTTAATGACCACCTTTCACCCTTGTTTAAGTGAAGATCAAACGATAAGTATATTCATTAAATATGCACAGACGGTTCGTAAGGATTTGTACAAGATACAACACTATGTACCTACTTTTTATTTGTAGCGTTAACAGAAATAGACACTGTGTGCAACTTGGAACTCTAACGATTACGGTTCATAAGATAGACGCCCGCTTACAGACACACAGGCGGACAGCGAAGGCTTAGTAATAGGGCCCCGTTGGCCCTTTAGATGCGGAGGATCGGTACCTTAAAATCTAATAAACAAATTATGCCGTGGACTTCACCCGCGTGAATATCGATTATCTGTGGGATTATAACTTTTTTTGCCTTCATCTAGCCGTTTCGGAGATTTTGTTTTAGTTTTTAGTTTAATTGATAGATATTATTTTAATCTTTAGAAGTAGTCAATAATATCTCCACTTAAGAATTGACTACTGATAAAATAATCTGTATTGCACAATAGGTGGCTATTTGGAAGAGGGAGATTACAGGTAGATAAATAAGTCATAACAAACTTCAACGCTAGGTGTATTTATGATTACCAGAGCAATGATTGACTAGATAGATCAGTGGCATCTGCTTACTATAATTATATCAGTTGAGCTACCTTGAGCAAAAAAAGTAAATTCGAGCGTAAGCAGCAGAAGGCCAAGTTTACAAGTCAAACATATTTAAAATCTAGTCAAAATTTCGTCTCAGCGTCATTTAATGTCAAAAAATGAAGGTAAATTGGTGGCATTTTTGACAGACTAGCTTCTGCCGTACATTTTTCCGGGATATAAAGTAGCCTATGTGCTATTCCAGTCTATAATCTACCTATAGATAATTATTTATAATAGTAGTAATATAATTAAATACTTATTGATTTTAATAGAGTAAGTACGAAGGTTCTAACCCGTTACTTTACGTTACTTTTTATCCTGAAAACGTACAGTTCCATGGGATATTCAATCTACTTTGACGCGGTCGAAGTCGTCCGTAGGAGCTAGTATTTTATATACAGGATTACATGTGTTATACAGAATTAGTCGTACTTCAAATTCAAAAATCCACTCGAATACTTTTTATTCGCTATCGTACTCGTACTAATAGGCATCCAGTATCTTAAAAAAAGGCAACGAACGCATTACTATAACGTAAGAGAGTTCCAATATTCGTGCTGCGAGTGTCCGTGGTAGCCGTTACAAATTGGAGACGTCACATGTGAACAAAAGCAATCTTGTTCATAAATCACAATCTCAATAATCGGCTAACCTTTTACAAACTGGAATCCGACGGAGCGGTGTTAGGGTCAACTTCTTATAGATTTAAATGAATCAGTTTTGTTTGTTACTTTATTTAATCATTTACCTACTTATTCCATAGTAGGAGTGGTCAACCAGTCGATCGCGATCGAAAAATAATATTCAATTTAGTTGTATTTCCCATGTTAAGAAAGTTGAAAAAATACTAGGTACTCATAAACTGTCTCCTGTAAGTGAAGTATAATGTTCTTTATATGAAATACGTTTCAATGTCAAGCTTATAAAGAAATACTGATTTTGTAATAAGTCAGTAAACATCAGTCGCTCTTGGTTATTTATAAGATGACCACCCTTCCTCTATAGAATGCAATAAAATTTGAAGAGTATGTTTGTAATGTCAAAATAACAGCTTTTTATTTAATGCATGGATGTTAAATTGGTACTAATACACGAAATACCAATTTTGACCTTAAAAAAAGACCTCATGCTCAACTGTCGCGCTTTGCGACCACTGAGGCAAGGAATTTTGTTTAAAAAACGAAATTGGATATATTTCAACCATTGAAGACTTAGACTTATAACAAATACCAGTAAATCCTTCCAAATGAGTCAATTATAGTAAATACAGGTGCTTAACAATAAGTGCAGAGATAAGATAAGCGCTGCCTCCCAGACGGTAACACTGACACATATTGTAAACACGACATAAATCATTATCGTACCTACTGTGTCAGAGATAAGAGCTTCAATAACGACTTGCTTGTTTAGCTTAGGTGTGCCAGAATAAACCAACCACGTAAACTTTCTCCAATTTATTGAAGAAATCGGACATAAATTCGATTGGGAACCGATTTTGAATATTTTTCGCTAATTATTATTAGACCTTTTCTAAACGTTGCAATAGTTGCACACTAGGAATTTCTTCTGTATCATGGGTGCGTTTACAAACATAAACTTACATATTTTTTTAAAAATCCTTAGACAGATTATTTTAAAATCTATTTAAGCCATAATTTTAGGTAGGTACAGGTTACTAATGTGCGCCCGCGCACAATAGTGTGAGTGTCCACTTCTACACGTCATTGTATTACGACGAACACAATTAAAACGTTTCCTATTGGTCAAAACGCATGCATACGATGATTGAGTCGAGAGCCGTGCTATGCGACTATCGCCTTAAAGGTGAGCATGCGGAAGTTTGGTCGATAGTACATTGAACTATAATTATTACTGGATAGTAATGTAACCGATTCGGCATTTTTGATTAGTTTTATGTAATTAATTTGATAATAATTGTAAGACGTCATCTAAGAACAAAATCGTGGGCAAAAGCTGATTAATAATACCTAATTTAATATTATTTCATCACCATTTCATATTAAATGTAACATTTCAGTTGTTTGTTAAAATAATTATAAGATACTTAATTAAGCACAGGTAAATACACAATCCAATTCAAAAGACAATCTTATCTGCAGTAATTATTACAAATCACGGAATTAATAAGAGACACTATTGATAGTGTTATCAATATACCTACATAAATCGCCAAATATTCGCTATGTTCTATAAAGACAGGTGTACACACCACACAAAACAGAAAAAAATCCTTTAGTACTTTTTTGACAATTTTGGCGAGCTGATTAACCCAAAACTCCAAAGGCTAATCAAAAATTTCCTGTAGTCTTTGAATTTATTCTTGGCAAACCAGCCAACCAACAACCATTCAATAATGAAATACCTAAATTGTGTCGAATGAATTCAATTTGTCAAACTCCATTACCATTGTAATAGTTTAATGTACTTCTAAAACTTATGTTTTGAATGGGTTTAAAATAAATAAGATTTAAATATCCGCAATAATTAAAAGACTTCGGTTTGCTCACAGCCTTAGTAGAACATAAAAAAAAACCGAATTTCCTTCACTTTGGATTGCCCCATTATAAATATACCTATGATTTATTAGATACAAGATAAACTTGAACTACCCCGTGATGAGCTCCTGGGTTCTGTTCCTAGGCCAAACAAGATGTTACTGCGTTTTCTATAAGAATATCTCAGTAGCAACCCGTAGTTTGGAAGTTGGTGGTGTGACACCGCCGTACCTTGGAAAGCACGTAAAGCTGTTGATCCTGCGCCTGATCTCTCCCCAGTTGTGTCGGATTGCCGTCCCATCGGACTTTGAGAGTGAGGGAAGAGGGAGTGCACCTGTGTTGCGCACACACTCGTGCAGTATAATATCTTCTCCTCCGTACCTATCTAGTCTCCATTAAGATTAGCCGCAATTTTTTTTTTTTAGTTGGTGAAAATCATCAAATTACGCCTTCCGCCCTGGGTGGGGTGGAAGGGACTGTCAGACTTTTATTGCCTAAAAAACCACCATGTTTCTTCTGTTGCCCTTTACGTTCCGGGGCCACGGTATCCTATTAAGACGTCCCGCAACCCCGGCAGGCGTTGGCCCCGTTGGGGGGCCCGTCCCTGTGCCGACAGCTCTTTGAGGCAGATTAGCCGCCATGACAGAAGATCGGGACAATTAAAATTACTATTATAATGATTTGTTAGGTAGGTACACGATCAAGTTCGAACAGTATTTAAATAACAGTAACTGTATCATATTACATATTTATTATGCATAAAATAAACATTATAAAATATTAAAGGACATCATCATTTTAAGAGCTAGTTTTTCGTTATGTAACTTAGAGAAACGAAATTCCTGTGGCATGATATCATATTTAAATATTTTATTATTTAGCCATAAATCAGATTGGGCGGGTCACAGAGCCGCGTACATAGTGACCGCTGGGCAAAAGTCAGGGCAGAATGCAGGGCTCGTATAATTGGGTACCATTAGCCAATAATTCCAAGACATAACTTCTATAAAGAAACACTTTATTTTATTCCTGAAATTCCGATTAACTTTGGTATTAATAAATAGTCAGTTGAGTTGGAAAATAAGTGACGTCACAGTTCGATATTGCTACACAAAATCTATGGGAGAATCGTGTTTTGACAGTAAATAAAAAGAAGTACGTCAAAAAGTAAAGCAACCCTAGTTATCTTTTGGTAAGCTCAACGGTTTAAACAAAAAAGTTACAAATAATGTTATTTCGTTGCTTGCCAGCGGATATGTGAATTTATTATGTTTTAAAATGTGTTTAATTCATAAAAAAAATCGTAAAATGACATAGCAATACACCTTTACCTATGGTTGACTGGTAGCGAATGCCTTTTTCCGTCATGGGGGGGACGAAGGGCATGCCAGACTCTTACCGGCTAAAAACACCACAGTATTCCACCTCTTCCTATGGCCGGGGGTGCGGGATTCGCATAAGCGTTCACCGCTCCCTGATAGAGAATTCCTAAAGCATAAAGTCCACCATTGTACGTTTTTGTTACATAAAATATTTTGTTGATGCACATTGCGCACTCAAGAATTTCATCTCAACGTCTTAGTTATTACCTCATCACACAAGCTCACGACTCTTCACACTCTACTCAAGTACAACTAATCACACTATATTATTGTATGACACGATCTTGACTTAAACTATTGTCATACAAATAATTTTACGTAATGCCCTGAGTATTTTGTATGAGTGGTGCTTCGTTGTAAATGTATGTTAAGTTAAGATGACACACTTTCAAGTATTTCTTTGTGTAAAGGCTATTGGGTTTATTATAGAATTTTTCTCTATAAACACCTAAAGCAAAAAATTACTAACTATATTGAATTTAGCTAAAAAACATTGATACGAACCAATTGAAAGTCGTTTCATTAGGTTCGTTTAAAGCAATTCAAGTTCAAATTGCTTTCGATTGGGTTGATTGAGTTAGAATTGAACTCTAACAATCATACTGTTTCAATCAATCAATCAATGTGAATGTTTTGAGAGGTTTGGCAATTGGCCAAAAATCCGGTAGGTGGTAAAAAAAAAATAGGCTGGACTATTCTGTAAAAATCCCCTCAGTGGATTTGGGTGAAGTAGCTTGAGGTGATTTATCATCCCAAATATTAACAGCACTAATGATAATAATAGACCATTTTTTTATTTTCCAGGTCTTCACAAACGCAACTCCAGAACATTGGTGCGCCCCGCCTCCAGAACTAGACAACCTAGGCCTTCCAGATGACCTGCTACGTTCATTGACAGTACCAGGAGAGCATGGAACATACGAGTCATGTCAAGCGTACGATATTGACCCCAAGGAGTTACGCGAGGCGCTGAAAGACTACGTTGAAGAAAGGTAACTTTGATTTATGTGCGCCTGGTAGTTTTACTTATTATGGCAACTGTCTTGAGCGCTAGGATTTAAGTACACCCTATTTGGTTTTGGCTGTAATTCTAAAATGTCGCGCTCGCGGCTATATAATTTATATCCCTTCCTTACTTTATTGAGAAAGAGCTTTTGCCAATAACGCCATGCAGTAAGAAAATTTATTATCTATAGATACTACTACTACTTAATATTATAGACCCAAAAATTTTGTTTGATTATTTTGTTATTGTTTGAACGAGGTAACCTCCGGAACTATCGGTCCGATTCCGAAAATTATATCGCAAATAAAAAGGTACATTATCGCTGAGTGCTATAAGCTATATTCTATTATCAAAAACATCAGAAATCCGTAAAAAACCTCATGCGGACTAAATCCCTAACAAAACTGGCGTCAACAAACGGCACAAATATACAAACCTACTTATAATCTTGTAGTATGTACCAATATGTGAACATTGGTTTTGCGGGCGCGTTCACACATGACTAATTAATTATTAGTGGCAGTTCAGTGCTCCAGGCTAGTGACAGTTGGCAAACTATTCCAAAGTTAATTAGATTTTTAATTTAGGCCAAGTATTTTAGTCTTTCACAGCCAGAAATACACGGATTATATGAACTAGAGGGCTTAATATTTTCAGTTAAGAATATTTCAATATTGACAAGGCACTGGTGCTCGCTTCATACAAACGTAGTTTGTCAATAAACGTCATATTATTTTGATCAATAACATAACATCATACATAACATCACGCCTGTAATCCCCGAAGGGTTAGGCAGAGGTGTACCCATTAGTACACCCACATTTCGCCAGTTATGTTTTTTAGTCCCATGTAATAGGGGGCGAGCCTATTGCCAATTATTTGATCAATAAGTAAAGTTTAATTACTTAGTTTATGCGTTAGTTATTTACGCGTTGGTACTAGGCTCTCAGAACCTCAGTAATAGAATAAAAAGCAACCAATTCATTGAAGCAACGAAAACAAATGAACGTGTTATATGTATGTAAACTAAATTTAGATTTAAGCTCACTTGAAAGTAGAACCTCCAATGTCGACTGCGTTCCTGGTACTCGTGCACCTTCGTATAGGATTAAAGCCTATACAAATAATATGTAGATATGTATGACAAGTTGTACTTGGAATACCGCAATTGTTGCACGAAAACCCTGCGCATATGCAGAGGCTTTCATAAAGGCGCTCCCTTACCATTCACATGTAATCTTACTACTAGTTACTACTATAAGTATTATAAATAACGGAAACTTTGGATAGGTAAATATTTGTTATTCAATCACGCCAGAATAGCTGTCCGGATCTGTATGGGCACAGAGATAGATTATAGTCTGGAATAGCACATGGCACACGTTATATCTTAAAAAAAAATTAAGATTCTCGTAAGATATATTTAGTCGCGGTCGGAAGCTAGTCTTTTATGCATTGCATTATCTTTAACCTTAAAAAAAAAACTTGTCAAGTCCACTTGTGACAAAAGCTTGTGATGCCAATGGTAGTATGAGAATAAAAAAAAACATGACTTGTTTGTTTTAATATATTTTTTGCTATGATTTTTTGTCATTCTACAATATAAGATATTAATCTTTGTCTTAACCACGCCCGTAAGTACCTATTCTTAAAATAAACACACAAAAAAGATAATTAAACACAGTCGAAGCACACTTGTCACTCCTATATTGTAACTAATTGTATATTTACAGTCAATTTATATTAATAATTATAATTCTATCGTTCTAACGAGCCGTTTAACAAGTCATCCATCAAAATGTTGACAAAAAACGTCAAACACGTGGTTATTAATTGAACGAGCAGACATCTTGTAATTTAAGAATTTATGTTCGTTGAATTTTTGTATAAAAAATCTTGGCGTATTTAGCGTAAGCTGTGTCCGCGATCACGCTTTGATGACAATACTTTAATATACATACGTTCGAAATGCGCGTGGTTTTACTTCACCCGCGTTATGTCAAACTCAAAATCAAAACATTCATTTCAATTAGACCAATTACAGGCAATGAAAGTTGGAGATAGTTGCTGGTTCCAAAACGGAGGTAGATCTCTATAACGAACAAGAAACTCCATGGACACTCATTTTAATTTAGTTTATACAAAATCCTGGTTACAATAATATATACTTGTTGCTTGTAAGTTACATCTTTGGTTACTGCTCCGCTCCCGTGAGTCGCAGCGTGATGTTGTCTAGCCTCTTTTATTCCTCATGAATCTGGCTATCATATTATACAAGATTTTTTTTAAGCACATTAAAAAAAAACAATAAAATAAAACCGAGCTGATAACACCTCCAGAGAATACAAACAAATAAAAAAAATTACCGCTGTAATATTAGTTTATATTAAATTCTATTTATGATTCCCACAACTTCAGTTTATTAATTACAGGAGTAGTATAGTAATTAAATTCTCGTTTATCATCGCTTGGAATAATTTAGGACTGTTGTAAAAAATGACTTATGATTACATGAGTAATTAACAAATAGAACGGAAGAACCATTAGCATATTGCATTTGATGACTTGTATTTTTGTTCATCATAAATAAACACACCCACAAAATTGCCATTACGCAAATTGTATGGTACACACTATCTGAATAAATAAATATAAACGCTTTGTATGTTTGTCCTATAAGCGTTGCTTAAGCTTTCATCCGACAGTGATTAAATTTTTGATTGTCTAAAAAAATGTACTAGGATCAAAGTCGCGGGCAGGCGGTTCATCAATAATAATAAAACACTGATCGTAAAATGAATCGTATTCTCAATTTAAAGTTACCGCCTAAGAATACATTTAAATTTGTCAATGGATTGGTGGTGTCTACTATCTTATTGACAGCAGTGTGCCCTCTTCATTTCTTATGCTATCCTGGTAATTGCATCCACTACCTACGTTAATAAGGTGATAATTTTTATTTCGTCAAAATTAAGGGGCTCGTTATTAGTGCATTGATGTGGTTGATGTAGGAGTTTTTTTTAAGCGAATAAAGTTTTATTTTCCTAAACACACGTCATTGTTTACAGAAAAGTGACAATCAAAGAAGGCAACACGTTTCATACGGTGAAAATATATCAACTGGTTGCAGTCAGCGATGATCTGCAGAATGATTTGGTGAGTAAAATAATTATTATGGTTATGTCGAAGGAGATGACGATTTGGATCGATTTTGATTTTAGATTTGGGTAGGTAGTTTATTTAATTAGAGTACACAAGGATTTCTGCTGCTACTACCTACTTATAACAATACAGATGATAATTTATATGATTTATTTTCATATATTTAGAGTTACGTTCCCATTTATAATATTTAAATATTGATTTGTTTTTCATAATTTCCAGATATCAAACATAACGAACGTTGTGCTCTCAGTTCGGAGGAACACCACGTCACCATGTGCCAATGGCTGGCGATTCAGTACGGAGCAGTACCAGGACACCCTGGTTACCGATGTGAGTGTGATCCAAAGTAAAAGTATTTATTTTAATAAGGCCATCAAATGACGAAAAAAAAATTAGTACGCAGCTATCGTATATATACGTAGCTATCGAGAAACCTCTCATTTTGAGCGTGATCTTATTTGATTCTTTGGATTGACAGCTGAATAGACCGGCTTGGGTAACTAGAAAACGCCTAAGTTGTTTCTAACTCACTTTTATTTGTCATTTTGTGGGTTTATCAAAAACAAAACAAAAGTTATTAGTATCCATGTCAATGTCTGTATATTCTGGTGTATTATAAAAAATAAGATTATTCTTTTAAGTATTATTCTTATTTATTTGCAGTTTTCTTTGGTGTGCGACATGGACTGGCTACCTAGAATGTGCAACACTCTCTTCTGGGTCGGCTCTATATTTGGCAATCTCTTTTTCGGCTGGATGTCTGACAGGTAAACATTTTTTAATTTTTATACATTTCAGCCACCCGCCCTGCTTCTACAAGTGTGCAGTTAACTGAACGTAACACTTTTTTCAATGATATTTTCACACATACGTACCATCCTATCTGACTTTTTCGGTGGATTTTCCAATAAAATATCTTTCATAAAAACCTTGTCGTGAGACAATTCCAATAAAACAGCTACATCGGTTGAGCTGTCCTCAAGTGACGATCTTTCATAGACGCAGCGATTGATTTTTATTTATTTATTTACAAGCAATCTTATTAGTCAAATCACATTTTATGGTAGTGCGCAAAATAACGCTCTCAAAACATTGTAGTTTTTAGTGCATGTAACAGTATAGGGGTCGTGGCAGTATTTGAAGTTTAGTAATAACATTTTATACTGGTTTAGTAAAAAAATTAGAACTTTATCTTTCGATACCTCCGTAAGTAGTAAGTTCCCTGATATCGTTTACAACAAAAATATTATAGCTATGATTTTGATGGGAACAACATGTAACTTCGGCTTCGGAAAGCGTCTTTTCACACCTTAAGAAATATTTGGCTTCTAAAGCCCAAAGAAATCTGTATTTTGCAACTTACAAATATTTAATTTGTCATTCCTACAGGTACGGCCGCCGTCCCACAATTCTTCTGATGGTCTTCCTGGAAGTTCCCCTGGCTATAGCGTCATCATTCGCCTCATCGTTTTGGACGTACGTCGGGTTACGAGTAGCTGGTGGACTGTTCTTCCCAGCATTGTATCAGCTGCCTTTTATATTGGCGTTGGAGCTGATGCCACCTGGGCAACGGAATCATACGGGTGAGAAAAATGCTTCGCTTTTTGTACACAAAAATTGGAATAGCTCTTATTGTCTTGGTACACTGCCTTTATAGTTGCTGATCGCAAAGACAAGGAAAACAAAAGAAGCGAGGTGCTTATGGAGAGGCAACCTATTAATAGCTATATTATGACGCCTATTGGACGCCTATGTTCAGCCGTAGGACAGCCACGGCTGAACATAGGCCTCCCCTACAGATTTTCAATAGGGTCTAATAGAGTCTAGGGATTATTTTTTTTTTTTTTTGGAAAAGCCTTTAAACACAGTCGCATTAAAATCTCAACAATAAAGCAGTCCCGAAGGTCAATGCTTCTAATTACAAACTTTCAAAATCTAGTCACAATCTCATCTCAGTGATTAATTTATTACAAAAATATGGGTAAATTGGAGTCATTGACAAACTGAGACTGAGATTTGATTGAGATCGTTTCTGAAAGTTAATAGATTTGCTTCTCTGATATTGCATTATTTTTATCGTCAATTGTTTTTCTTATTCCAGGTATTGTTGTCGGAATGTTATTTGCCGGTGGCATGTGTCTGTTATCTATGCTGGCGTATGCTGTACAAGACTGGTACCATCTGTCCTTGGTCACCACATTTCCTTTCATACTGCTGTATGGGTAAGTTTACCAGTTGATGTTTTTTTAGTATTGCAAACAGAGGCATTATTAGTGTCACCTTAAACATTATTATGTCGACCTTTAAACCTCTTTAGAGAAGTTCATATTTAGTATTATGACGTACAACTTGTTTTTGGCAAGGTATATTGACGTTATCTTATTTATTTACAAATTCCTGTTCCTACTTGTGTTTCTTGGTCCTTGCTCCTTGCCCTATAGACACCTGGTCTGCAACGATGTCTAATTGATATCACGTCGTCATTGTATTTCCGATAGATCCTAGTTAAGTAACTTCTTTTACAGATATTACTGGCTCATACCAGAATCTCCGAGGTGGTTGGTTGGTAGAGGCAGAATAGCTGAAGCTGAAAAAGTTCTCAGAAATCTCGCTAGAAAGAATGGTATACACCTGGAAAGAGGGTTCTTATTAGACTTGCATGTAAGTAATAATTAACCCACAATTAATAGTGACAGCAAAATTAATAAGGTGTCAAAATAATAACAGCAAAACCAGACATTAAAATTATATTTCAAATTATCAATTTGCTTTTACAGAAGAAAATTAAAGAAGAAGAAGATGCAACATTAGAAGAATTAGCAACGATGTCAAACATGAACGGCCATGTTACAGGATACACAGAATTACCCGAAAAAGATGAGAATCTAGACAGAAGAATAAGCAACATGCTAACATTTAAGCCAGACCTCTCAAAAATATCTGAAACTGAAGAATCTAACAAAAATTTAGAAAAAATAATAGCTTTAGAAGTAGCAGAAATCGTAAACAAAAAATCTAGACTGAGAAAAGTAGAGAAAGAGGAAGAAAAAGAACAGAATATTACAGAAGCAACAAATCTAAATGCTGAACATCAACAAAAAGCAACACAGACTGAGTATTCTAAATCACCAGCAAACACGCTTAGAAGAAAGTCTTTACAGTTAGTAAGTAAAATATTTATCCACGAAGATGGAGAAGAAGATATTGTGGAGAATAAAAGAATGGACGATCAGAACTCAGAAGGAGATTGTAAAGCTTCTCCATTAGATGTGTTCAGATATCCGAATATTAGGAAGAAGTTCTTCATTCTGACGTTTGATTGGGTTGCTCTTGGAGTCGTGTATAACAGCATGAGTTATAATACTCCTAATTTGGGTGTCAATGATTATTTGGCCTTTTTTATTGGTGAGTAATAATAGTTCAGATATATTTGTTTTAACGTCTTTATTCTTAAACTCTTTGAAATAATAACCCCTATTTCCACTTATATTTGATTAGTTAAAGGCATATTATTATTTATAACTAGCCCGTACTGTCCCCTGGGTAAAGGCCTCCCTCCATTTCTTCCATCTATCGCGATGTTGGCACATAGTAATAAAATATTTTTAAAACGAAATAACACATGTTCTGAGACTGAGTCTCAGAGAGGTCTGCAACTTGCTTACTTGCATTCTAGCTTACGTCAAGTCAAAAGTTATTTATAGACTGCTAGTTCAATTCATACTTGCATAAAAACGTTAAAAATTAAATTGTAGTAAATTAAGTGTCTTCTAATTTCAGGTGGCGCCGTAGAAATACCTTCGTACTTCATAGCGTGGCGCTGCATGGAGCGGTTCGGTCGTCGCTGGGTGCTCTGTGTCTTCATGTGCGTCGGAGGAGTCGCCTGCATCAGCTGTATTCTTGTACCTGAATGTAAGTGGCTTACTGATATGACTTTCTTTTGAGCCTAAAATACGTCTATAAATACTTTACTAGTTCAAAAATATGAATGAATATCGCTAGAATTTTACTCAGGATAAGAGTACTTACAATAACGGATAACTTTTAGAATAAAAAATACTAGCTTATTACTGTCTTACTGCAAGCACTATTCACACAATGATAATTATGCTGCGATAAGTGTGCCTTTTCTAAATAAAACCAAGTTGTACCAATGATTCCTGTACTTCAATTGAATATAACTAATCAACAATTTTTCATGTTAACTCTTTACCACCTTTGGCTTTGACCTGGACCTATTGTTACACTCAAACTATGTCAGAGGCCCTTGAGGCGGTTTAGAAACTCTGACACTAGGGTGTGTAGGGTCGTAAGACCTTACTGCCCACACGATAAAGAAGAAGACCAACTTTGGCAATGCTTATGGCATTGAGTCCACCTTTGTATTGCATAAAGTAAAAATCAATCAATTTCTTTTTCAGCGTGGCCCTGGATAACAGTAGGCCTCTCAATGCTGGGACGGTTGTTCGCTGCTTCATCATTTGCTGTCTTCTATGTACTGATTGGAGAATTGTTACCAACTGTATTGAGGGCCCAGGCTATGGGAGCAGCATCGTTTATATCTGGACTGGGGCTACTGGCAGTTCCGTATATAGTGCATCTGGTAAGTTTATTGACATTTACATCATTACTAGTAATAGACCACTTCGATTATTACTGCGCTTCCGTGGATGGTAGTGTAATGTGGCTTTATAACTTTTTTCGATAAACGGGCTATATAAAGCAAAAAGATTTTAACACATCGGTTTAGTAGTTCCTGAGATTATTGTGTTCGAGCAAAGTATATGACTTGGCTTTTGGTGTGTTTTTACACCCGTTATTGTGTCTTATGTCTTATTGTAGCATTTAAGTAATGCGCTGTTGCATCTAGTTTTGTTGCTAGTCTGTATACAAGTTTTAACAAAGTCATAATCCTTTTGTTTTTATTTAGATTTAAATAGTCTTTTTCGTTAATTTTCAGGCTATCTACTCCAGAGCTTTACCACTTATTATAATGGGCGTGCTCAGTGTAATGGGTGGCATCACCTCCCTCTTCCTACCAGAGACTCTGAACCAGCCATTACCACAGACCCTGGGTGATGGAGAGAGTTTCGGCAGAGACTTTAAAATATTAAGCTGTGTTGAGAAACCAAGTGACAAGTGAAAATACTGATATCAAAGTGCTATTGTATGAACCTGTAAATAAATATTTAGTGCGTCACAAATAACTAAATTTAGTTTGTAAGGCGCTTAGCAGACAGAGCAACTTAGATCTCCATAATGTGGTAACAGCACGCAACTAGATGTTCGCCAATAACAAAGAAACTGCGCAGACGTAGCCACTCTTTTCGATTTTCGATGATCGACAACTTTGGACTTGCTACAGTCGATGACAGTCAGTTTCGAATTCAGGCAACTACCAACTGTCAAATTAGTACTAGTGGTGTCAAGTTGCTGGTGTCCCCGATCGGAAATCGCAATGTGTCGATCGATTTCACACTCTCCCCGTCTCCCAGCAGCACTAGTCATAAATCAGTTGACCATGGATTTTTTAAAAATATCAAAAATTGCAGTAACCGTAAACTGGGCCTTTCAGGGGGTCTATCCCCATCTTTTCAAACAGTATTATTTTAATATTACTTTGCCTTGTTGGATTTTCAACGCTCGGCTCAGCACCGAGAGTTGAAAATCAAACAACAGAAATTACAAAGTAATTTTAAAATGGTATTTATTCATGATGGCCTTTGGCCCTGTTGCTGCAACTGGCAACCTCTAAAGAAAACATTTTAGAAGTTGATAGTTTCTTCAACTCAAGTTGATCAGTCTGCGGAGCGCCTAAGATTCATCCCAACATTAGAAGAAGATATTATTAAGAAATAAGGTACACACAATGTCTCATAATTATAAGATTTTGCGTCACAAGTTTAAAGTAAGTTAGAACTAAGAAAGTCAATGTATTGTAATTCGTGTTCTTTGTATTGTTTGTGAATTAGATAATAATTCTTTTTTGTTATAACTTAAAGTACAAAAATAAATGTAAATAACACAAAAACGTTGTAAATATTAAACTTTATTATTTTATTTGTAATTTGATTTGTTTTTTTCATTATTTTGTGCACTTACAATACACACATACATAAACTCACGCCTTTTTCCGTTGGGGGTAGGCAGAAACTACAGAACGCCACCTGCTACGATCTTTACATACACCTTTTGCCTCATCTACGTACATACATCACTACACTCCACTACTACTACAACTACTTGTTCACTTACAATAGTTATATCTAATAAGTTTTCTGATCATTAATTAAAAAAGGAAAAACCGAGATAGCATACAAAAAGACACCCTCCCTACATTTCTTTTTTATGGATGGGAATTCATCAAATGACTCCTTCCGCTCTGGGCGGAGCGGAAGGTGCCACCCTCCCTGCGTTGCCACTTACATCTGCCATAAAAATCCTTTTGTTAATCGCTTTTCACTCATTCTATCAACATGACTGAACCAAAATAGGTATCAAAATCTAAAGGAAAAACGACTGAAGCATCACAATGATATAGTTAGTAAGAAGTGACATTAGGTGCAGCGGTAACGCGGCATCGATGTCGAACAAGCCGCACGCGCTCATCCTGCTGAAGGAAGCTCGGTTCACTTGTATCACGTTACTGCAAAGACTTTCCTCGTCATCTGTAGAAGAAAATTAGGGTGTTAAAAGACAGTTTCTTGCCCATTCTTCTCCGAAAGAAACTGCTTTTTGGATAGCGCAACTAGATTCAATTCTTCTTCTTGTTTGTGACGTTCAAAATTACTTTTGACCTTGAAATACATGATTTGACTTTCACTTTGCCAAGTTACGTAAACGTTAACTATGTTAGTACTGCTTATAAATATGCATTTAATATTGAAAAATGAAAATTCACAAAAAAAGCTTTTGCATACATTTCGATCCTGCTGTAATTAATGCGTTTTTGTAGCAAATCAAAAATCAAAAACAATTATTTCGTATAACGTGGATCCATAAAGGTATGTAGGTGACAAACACATAAAATTAGACAAATATTTTTCCTGTAAAACTTTCATGTGTGGGTTGATTCCGTTTTACGTAAATAGGTTCATTTATGAGTACTTTTACCCCCAGAAAGATGTATAGGAATTTAAAATTCATATTGTGTAACGTACTCAAAACATTGTGAAACTTTTACCAACCTTGATATTGTTTATTCTTCAAGCGTTGTATGCAAGCCGTCTCAGCTTCCATGACAGCCATATAAAACTTCTCGCAATGCACGCATTGTATTATAACCAAAAATATATCTTTTATCAGCCATATAGCTGCCAGACCAACGGTCAGTAAAGACTGTAACTCCTCCTAAAAGATTAGAGAAAATAATGAACAACTTTAATTAAAAATTATATTATCAGCCTATTACTGTCCTACTGCAGTGTAAACGCCTCTTCTCATACTGAGAAGGCACGAGCATTGATCACCAGGCTTGCTCAAGACGGACTAGTAGTACCTTTACCACTCGGTCATCAAGACATTTCAAAGGACATAACATCACGCCTGTAATTCCCGAAGGTTTAGGTAGAGATGTACCCATTAGTACACCCACATTTCTCCAGTTATGTTCAAGTCCCATGTAATAGGGGGCGAGCCTAATGCCATCAACCGGGCACAAATCCAGACTCCGAGACTGCTACTGAGAAATTCCTGATTAAAATCCCCAATAACACTTTGCCGAACTTGGGAATTTAATCTAAAACAAAATGCTCTGTAGTCGTGCTTTTCGACCACTAGACCAACCAGGCAGTACGAAGGGATTACAAAGGATGACCGCAAAGAAATTGGGATAAAAGCTGAAGGAAGAAGAAGAATAGTTAAATTATACTTACTTCCTCAGTAGCTCGAACTTTCGCAGTCATAATCTGCAACATTATACTAAAATAGCACAAACTTCGGAAAAATGTATCAGCAGTATGGAATAATATCTGTGAAAGGAAAAATGATCAATTAGAAGCTTTGAATAATTATATGCAGTGTGTGCGTGTGTGTGTGTGTGTGTGTGTGTGTGTGTGTGTGTGTGTGTGTGTGTGTGTGTGTGTGTGTGTGTGTGTGTGTGTGTGTGTGTTTGTTTGTATTATTTTTTTTTATTATTTTGTATTATTTGTTTTTATTTTTTTATTTTTTATTATTTGCAGTGCATGAGGTCTTGGGTTCGATTCCCAGGTCGGGCAAAGTGTTATTGAGTTTTTCCATCAGGAATTTCTCAGTAGCAGCCTCGGAGTCTGGATTTGTGCCCGGTTGATGGCAATAGGCTCGCCCCCTATTACATGGGACTATAAACATAACTGGCGAAATGTGGGTGTACTAATGGGTACACTTCTGCCTAACCCTTCGGGGATTACAGGCGTGATGTTATGTATGTTATGTTATGTGAATAATTATATTTTTTTTTTTATAAATAAAAACGTTGCCCAACACTAGGAATTTCTCCTGTATCGAGAGTGCGTTTTGCAAACATACAGGAATATTTTTTTATCAGGTTCCAAATTTTAATATTGTGATGCTTGCTTAATATTGAGGCGTGGCCCACACTGAATTCAAACATAGGGCATTGTATGAGTGCGTTTATGGAGAAGCGATTTTGCGATTTCGCGTCGTCCCGCGTCTCCGTAAATGAGCCCTTAGAACTGTCAAATGGGAAAGGTATGTCGTATTCTTGATATAACAATATTTTATTTAGAAAATTTTAAATACCACTTTTTTTCAAAAGTTGCGTCTTTAAAAGATATGTAATGCCTAAAAAAAATTTGCAACATGATAAAAAGTCTTCCTGTTTAAACTCATACACGTCTTATTACAAGCTTAAAACTCATTTTAAGTCTCATTAAAAGATTATATCCAAATAATTTCGTTATCATCTTACCAGTAATTGAAAAATGGTTTTATATAAACTGTAAGCTTCCAGAATATTCCGGTACACTCCAAAGAAATGTTCAGTAAACCTTTCATTATCAACGTTAGCTTCAAGAACATCCTCAATCCATTTCTCAAGATACTTCCTCAGCAATACAATAACAAGAATGGCGTAAACTAAATTGATATCAAAGGTAATGAACATAGCGTCTAAAATAACGTCAATCACATTGCATTCGATAAAAATTCCATAATACCATAACTGTATTATAATATTAATGCCAACAGCACTGAGTATTGAGATCCAGTTCAAACGAGTGACTTTCTTGAGACTTCCACTAAAGTCTAAGCCTTTGTAGATTTTTTGAATCAATAAGATGATGGAGATATTTATGTTACTGTGAACGATGTTAAGGACGAAGAGAATTGTGAACCCGACGCAGTAGAAAATGAAAAATGTTATAAACATGATTGTGACGATGTCATTGTTGTTTGTTTCTATTGCGTCTTCCAGTTCCGCGCAAAACACCCTTTGGATGGCCATTCCGTACACTGAGACCACGACGAGTATCGTCAACGCATAAAACATTTTCCCTTTTGGAGTAACATAATCATCTTTTATAGTATATTTCGATAGTAGAAAGAGTGAGAGCGCCAAATTCACTGGATACATCATTTTTTGTATGTCCTTTTCTAGTCTGTTCTCAAGTATTATTTCTGGCAGTATCTTTGTACTGTTGGATTTAATTTTTTTATTTGTTAAAATCATGTTTCTAAACACGACTTTTGCTGACTTAGTTTAGTCGTTGAATGAGTTAAATTGTCGTAATGGTAAAATGACTAATATCTCACTTCTGTGTAGAGTATTATTACCGTAATGAATTTAATGACTGAATTCGATAAACTAATACAATTGAATAGTAATGAAGACGAATAGGCGAAATTACCGGAAAGCATTACATACATAATTCATAGTGAAGTAGAGAAGATTAAATAATAGGTATACACGTAAGTAATATTTATTCATTTATTTATCAAGTTTTAAGAGCATCAATAAGATTTTGAGAAAAAATAAAAGTCTCGGCCGGGGAGAAATCAGGCACTGGACTACGTGCTTTGCTCGGGCTGGAACTGATTTCAATGCCTCTTTGCTCGATCTGGGTATTAAATCCAGGACCCTACGCTCAGCAGTCGCGCAAAAGCAATTGATAAAAGATAGATTAATACGAGAAGGTATAATTATGTTTCCATACTTATTAGCTAGAATGCTGGAAGATTTTCACAGGTAGCTGATATCAAAGGTACATTCATTTGTGGCAAAGTGTGATGGCTAGTTTATATCTAACAAAGTCCTAAATGATCCCACGAGAACATAAACAAGGGTTTAAGCTTAAAACAGTAATGTAGATCCATCCGACTATCCTCACAAACTTTCACGTTCTTAAATGTAGCAGAAAAGTAGTAGATAGGAAGTAGGATTGCCATTAAGGTTTGATGTTCACGACACCATGTTCTGTGTCATGATTTGCTCAGAAACTATAAGTATCTAAGATAAATTTTTCATTTCACTAATGTAATAAGACAATCAATTAACATTGAAAGGAGTTCCATAAAAATAAAATAAATTATACAATTGATTTCGTGAGTCTAATCTTATCAATATAATAATTATATAATTCACAACCTACATTTTCAACATGAAGCATTTGTCATCAAACATCAGACAGTTGAAGATGATAAAATTTTTCCGAAAACGTAAAATTACTCCAAAACCCACATTCCAAGTGCTACTCAAAAACAGACTCGAAAAACAATTTCAAAAAGTTGTGCATTCTTTTAATTTTGCTCTTCATTTGTTTTTCTCTTCAAAATTATTTGTACAAAATAATCATGTTTATTCTAGAGGAAACAAGTATTTATTTTTGTCCTTCTGCTTTGTGATATTCATGAACGCGTTGTGTCCCTATGTAGGGTTAGTAATAGGTGCTAATGATCATGCAATTATTTCATGTTTTGGTGCTCTTTTTCATATCCTTCAAGCGATTTGCTTTACAATTTTGTTCATTCTGGATATTGCGCATAAGCACAATAACGTATTTTTCATTTTGAAGATCCAAGCTATTCATAAGAGCATAATTTTCAATAAGAGTATCCGGAGCTACATCGTATGGAATTGGATCTCATTATTATCATATATTTGTGTTGTTACTTATTTAAATGTAGTTTATTTTATTTTTCATTATGACTTCACTTTTGTGGAAATTATGCTTCAATTAATTTGTGACATAATGTTTATCTCCTTCGATGTTAATTATATTGTTGCTATCCGAATTTTAATATTAATAAATATATATCTCGATGAATGGATTAAAGAGATCCTGAAATTAGATGACAATCAAGAGATTGATGGTCATTGTCAGAAATTGTTAGGTACATACGAAGAGATTTTAGATGCTTACGATCTATATAAACAATTCTACCAGGCATTGGTAAGTTTATAATTCATCTAATTGTCCATTAATTATCCTTCATCGAAGACTCAGTACGATAATCATCAGAAATATTTGGATGTTAATCTAGTGTATGTATCTATCTAGCTAGCTTGTACTTTCCCACAGCTGTGTAAAGGCCTGCCTCTCCTTTACCGTACCTTATTGCCCTCTGCTATTACAGGCCTTTAATAGATGTCAAGTTCCTCCCTCGTAGCCTATTACTATCCCAGCTTTGGGCAAAGGCCTGATGACGAAGACCGAGGCATTATTGATCACCGTGTTTGCTTAAGGCGGATTGGCGATGTATAGACGTATAATAATTATAAGTCCAGGTTTCTTTATGATGAAATCATGTAGGTACTTGATCGGCATAGAACGACGTAACCAAAATGTCGACTGCAATATAATTTTTGTTATGTGTATACATAAATAAAGTAAAAACATTAATTTCCACAGACCTTAAGCCACGTAGTAGTAAAATTTCTTCACGTTATGTGTTCCTATTACTTCATAATTTGGGAAATAAAAATAAATCTAACAGAATTAGAAGTAAGTATAAAAACATTGGTTTTTTTTGTATTACTATCCTAGAATTCATAATACCAGAGACATCCGCGTGCAAAAAAATAAGGCCACTCGGCAACTTTTAAGAGCTGTCGTAAGTAATTCCAGTAAGTTTTATTGTATTCAGATCCTAGTCTCGATTTGCAAAAAAATATTTTAATTCTGTTTTAATTAAGATTTCTTACAAGTTTTTAATATTGATTGTCGCTTAGATAAGATTGTGATAAGATTTTGAATGTCATTTAGCATCAATTTTTTATTTTTATGTCAGACAATTGGAATATTTCTATTATAATAATTAACCTAAACACAAAACTTTATTAATCATAAAATTGTAAAGTATGTACAATTTATAACCAAAGGACCTCATTTAGTTTGTCAAAACCTTTAAAATCAAATCGCAAACTCACCTCAGTGTCAATCTATGTAAAAAAATGGAGGTAAAAACAGATTGAGATAGAGATTAGATTGCGATCGTTCCTACATCTTAATAGAATTGCCCCCCAGACTACTTTGACCCTGTGTCAAAGTGATCAGGGGGGCAATTCTATTCTGTCTGTTCTGTTGAGATTCAAAAAAATATAATAAAATAAATACTTCGAACTCAAATGTAATTTTGTTTTTTTTTTCCAGCCGGCTCACTTTGGTATCGATACGGTATTTTTTCTTTCGAAGAATATAATACTTATTATAATGCACAGCATATACTGCGAGAAGTTTTATATAACTGTTGAAGAAGCTGAGACGGCGTGTGTACAGCTTTTGAAGAACAGAAATTGTACAAGTAAGAAAGTTTTGATCACAATAATTATAATGATTAGTACAATACGCGTCACGAAAGATGACACTTGATACACCACACAAACTTTATTCTTTCGTGATAAATATTACAATACTTATTGGTAAAATTTTAATCTAAATGTGATCGAAATATCCCTGAATAGATACACAAATTATGGATAACTATTTAGTACCTGCGCAGGCTCCCCATTACTGGCGCTTGTCAAGTCTCATCTTTCGTGGCGCGTATTGTAATTAGCTTGATTTGTTACCCTTTGGGAACACAAGGATCAACCCAACCAAGTTGACAGTTTAAATCTCTTTCTTTTTTACAGAGAATCAAAAATACCTGTATAAGAATGTGATGCTGGCAAATCGATCATTCAGTAAGATGAGCGCGTGCGGCGTGTTCTATATAGACGCTACTCTACCAATGTATTTGATCGGAGTTATCATTAATTATGCTTTTGTATTGTGGCAGTTTACTTTCATGTAAATTTAGAAAAAGGAATAATAAAATTGTTTTAAGACAACTTCTGAAGGTCTTTTATTTGAGGCACTAGTTGTACACTATAGGAAAAAACATCCATTCATAGTAAGGTTGTCGAGAAACTCGGGAAAACTATTTATTATTCATAAGTAAAGACAAAAAAATCATAAAGTGAGAAATTGTAAAAAGTTCCATCAATTCGCCTAGCCTTTTCCCAACTAACTGCTGAGAACCAGTTTTTTACATGGAGCGACTGCCTGTCTGACCTCCACTATCTGGGTAATACGTTACCCCTTGGTAAGACTGGTTGTCAGACTTTCGGGCTTCTGATGACCCTTAACGACTGTCAGAGATCCACATATGACAGCCGGGACCAACGGCTTAACGTGCTTTCCGAGGCATGGAGGAGTTTCATGTGTAAAGATGGTCACCCATCCACGGACCAACCCCGACAAGCATAGCTTAACCTGATGGATCGACCCGTGCGGCCGTTATTACTTAGCCTTGAGCTCCTTCTTCAAATAATAAAAGTTAATCAAATAAAATGACTTCCGAGTCTTCGTCTAATCTCTGACTCTAAGGTTCCGTAACAAGGTGAGTGGAACTAAAGAACCATTTATCAGACCTTCGTTGTTAATTTGCTTTGCTTTTGCTAGAAAGAAAAAACCACGAGCATTTTCTTTTAAAAGTTATTTAAAACATGTGGTGCACCTTGGCTTCTTTAATATTAGGTATATTTTACGACAGTCGGGGGCGCGGATCATGCGAATACCGGGCTTCCGATTTATGGTAGCAGGAGGAACCATTTAGTCGGTAAGAGTCTGATATAACCCTCCGTTGTCCCCAAACGGAGGGCATCCAAGAGTTCCCCAAGAAAAAAAAAGGTATATTTTGTAAAGTTTAACCAGGTTCCTCTTTCTATGAACGATCCCAATCAAATCCCATTCTCAATTTATTAAAAATACCACTACTTTATCTACAGTTTGTTTGCATTAACTGTCATTTAGATAAGATTGCGTCTAGATCTATTAATTAGAATTAAAAGCCAAATTTTTTGAAATAAAAAAATTAAATATTGTTGACAATATTCTAGTACGGAACCATTATGAAAAAGAAAGCAGAACTTACTTAATTGCGTGGTAGTTCACTTAGCAACTAAATAAAAATGTAGGTAGGTACTTTCTTTTTATTTTACTAATGCAATAAAACTATCAATAAACATCAGTTGCTGTGTTACAAACAAAGGGTAATATTACGCCATCGAACATAAGACATCGAACACGGGCATTGAAAAATGATCAAAATATTCCAAAATCATAGAGTTACAACATTCCAAGTTTTACTCCATAATCGACTCGAAAAAGCAGTTCAAAGACTGGTGCATTCTTTTAACTTCGCACTTCATTTGTTTTTCTCATCAAAATATTGCTTACAAAATAATAATCTGTACCCAAGAGGGAAGAAGTATTTACTATTATCGTTCTGCTCTAAGATATTCATGAATGCGCTGTGCGTCTATCGAATATTCACTGTAGATGTAAAAGATGACATTATGAAACGTTCTGAAAATGACGCCATTGTCGTCTTATGTTTTCTTTACTATGTTTTCCGTATCATGGGTTTTACTATGTTGTTCATTTTGGATGTTGTACACAAGTACAATAACATCTTTCTCATCCTCAACATTCAAACTATTTATGAGAGAATTAACTTGAATAATAATCTTCGAAGTTGCGCCATTTGGAACTGTATCTTTTTATTAACAATTATCATTATTGATTTTTATACAACCCTTATTTATTACATATTGTATGAGACCTCCAGCTTCATAGACACTGTCGTTGACTTTGTTATCGACTATGCGTCTACTGTGTTTGATTTGAATTATATAATTGCTATTAGAATTATAATATTGCTTAAAATGTATCTCGATGAGTGGATTAAAGAGGTCCAGAAATTGAAGAGTGGAATCGAAGACAGTGAAGGATGTTTCAAGTTGATCCGGGTATATAAAAATATTATAAAAGCCTACAATTTGTATAAAAGAATTTTTCAAGTGATGGTAAGTTAAGATTTATTTACAAACATACTAACTTTGGGACCCCCGTTTCATTAGGGGGTGTTTTTTTCAATGGTTTTGTAGTGGACGTCTACTAACTATAAACTATCACCCTGCCTTTTATCTTTATTATGTCAAGCGGTTTTCAATATAACGTGATGAGTGACCTTTCGCTTTTATAGATTTAGATGACATAAAAAGTAAACTGAACATCAAACAACTACTAGAATTTACCTACCTACGTTTTGGAACGAGCAACTAGCTTCACCTTTCTGACTTAGGATTGCTAAACAATTGTATTAATTTTTTCCATTTATATATTTAATATACACATAATTATAATTCCATTTTTAAATATTATAAAAAAAAAACATTTTAAAATATAAAAAACAGTATCCCACCGGCATTGGGAACAGGGTCCAAGCCACCGGTGGTCAGGGCTCCTTCCTTAGTATTAAATTAATTATTACTGACATTTAATTTTTGACAGAGCTACAATTTCTCAATTTAATTGTATTGTACTGTTATAAAAGAAAAAAATTCAGTATATAATTAATAGGAAAAAGACGTGAGTTTATGTATGTGTAAGTAATAGGATATAAAATAATTATTTAGGATGAGAAGGGCACGCGAAAGATATTATATAATTGCAATTGCTTTACAATTACTTGTAATTACTTAATTGCAATTACTTGTAAAAAGCTTCTAAGTCATAACTACTAACATAGCATAACATAACAGTAACATTATACGCTTAGTTCGCAATAAACGTTTTGACTTTGACTTTGACAGTTTGAAAAGAATGTTAGATAATACGTGATGATTATGTTTGGTTTTTTTTTCAGACACTGTACCACGCTCTAGATGGATTTTTCCGTACCATACTTTTTTACTACTTTATCATTTTCTACTTGAAAAGAAATGTGTTATTAGGAAACAATGTAAGTTAATATAATGCTTATTACTGAAGCTCTATGTTTGAAGTCTTAGACTATGATATGATCGTATTCTGCGTACTGAATTTCAGTCACGACGACGGCGGTCAATATCAATGGAGACGAGCCCGTAGCCCTAGCGCGACTCGACCGTAGTCGAACAAGCTATTTAGTTTACAGACAACAATGGTGCCGATTCCCTTGTTCACAAACTAGACAAATTTAGAGAATTGACATCTCTTACTAACATACAGCGAAAGAAAAGGATGGTGACATTAAAGTACTAAGTTAGCGATGTCAAATTAGTTTTGCCTTGAACTTCTCCGTATTTTTAATCCATACGTTGTAAGATGTCAAGTATAATTGATGGATGTCTCAGATTGACTAAATTTGACAGCTCTGATTTACATGAGTCTCTTTCTTGTTTTATTGGACAGAAAAAGATGGAAGTAGTCTAATTTTAGTTTAGTTTGTGACCAAGAGAATCGGCACCATTGCCATTCATTTTTGCTTTGTGTTCACTTTTTAAGCTTGTAGTGTCTAATAACTTTGACACCTATTTAGAGTAATTAAAATGAATTTTATTGTTTAAAAATAGTTGGAACTCAGCTGCCTGTATACAAAATGGCTGATTTGAATGTATACGTGCCAGATATTATAGCGCACAAATTGTGTTTCGCAAACACTGATGACCATTCTCATACGCGACGACAACACTTTATCCTTACTCTCGTAGGCGAACGGCACAACAATCCGATACCACTGGGGAGAGATCAGGCGCAGGGCTAACTGCATTAAGGCACGGGGTGTCACACCATCAACTTCCAAATCTCTGGCTGCTACTGATAAATCTCTGATGAAAAAACGCCAATAACACTTTGCTGGGAATCGAACCAAGGTCGACGCTCAGTAGTCGCGCTTGCCACCTTTATTTACATCTTCAATAATATTGTGTTCTATTTTTCAGGTACTAATATTTTTTGACTTTAATATATTCTTTTTACCGTTAATAAATGTAGTACTTATAATTATACATAGTGTATATTGTGAGAAGTTCTACATATCTGTTGAGGAAGCCGAGATGGCGTGTATACAGCTGATGATGAACAGGAACTGTCCAAGTAAGAACAATTAGACAACATAATAATATTAAATATGACAACTAGATTCTATATTTTTAATGGTTTTATTGAAATCAATGATTTGACTTTGACTTTATTCTCCAGACCAATTTTAACCAATTTCCGTCCGAAATCGATACATAAAAAAATAGTTTATAAACGCAGAAAATAATTATGTTGTTATATAACTACTAAATGGCATTGCTTCATGTCCATCATTATAGGTCAACGGGAAGTCCCCTATAGATTTTAATTCCGTATAGCGAGCGTCATTTGCGCCATAAATGGCCTGGTCTTTAAATTGCGTTGACTTAGAATTTTGTTTTTTTTAGCTCCTTCGAGGGTAGCAGATTTCAGTATTTGACATTAATAACAGCTTGATACCTCCACGCGTTCCTGAGAAGAAAAAGGGTCTCGACTGACGGACAGACAGAACAAAGTGATCCTAAAAATACTTATCAACATGTGATATTTTTCTTTACAGAGAGTCAAAAACATATTTGCAAGAACGTGCTACAGACAAATCGCTTGTTCAGTAAGATGACAGCGTGTGGCCTGTTCTACGTAGACGCCACGCTGCCGATAGCTTTGATGGGAGTTATCAGTAACTATGCTATCGTATTGTGGCAGTCTACTTTCATGTAAAACTTAAAAGGAATAAACATATTGTTTGAAATATTATTTTTCTTTTAATTTTATTACTATTAAGCTTGATTCACGCATATCAGTGAAGTCACAGTATCAGTGATGAATTATTCTTTCATACATTCTCTATGAACGTGTTCACATTTGTCAGTGTCAGTAACGACACAGTGCTCTCAGTGTCAGTTCCGAATGTATGATGAATTATTATGATTATCACTGATGCGGGACGGTGCTGGAACTGTGGTTTCACTGATATGTGTGAATCAGCCTTCACTGTGTACTGTAAATCACTGTAATGTGATTACAGTATCGAGGGTACAATATCAAAGATCAAAAGATCTAATCACAATTTCCTATTGCATCGTTAATCACACGCTGAGTACGTAGACGCTATGTTGTTTTCAGTTTACTATTAGAAAAGTTTCTTTAAGTTGATTTCTCTAATGTTAAGTCAATGTCAACAAAAGATATAGGTGTCTAGGGTCGCCAGATATAGTTGAAGTTTTTTTATTGAAACTTAACTTAATAATTAACTGACTAATATTTCTACTTTTAAATTAAATTATATAGGAAACCATCCATTGGTTTCTTAGAAAATTTCAACTATATCTGACGACCCAGCATACCTATCACTTTTGGTGAGTGTACGTACCTATGTATTTAAAATTAATATTACTTTGCCCCCATATAGTGTTTGATAGATACTGTAACAGTGTATGTTATAACATAACACCACACCTGTAATCCCCGAAGGGTTAGACAGAGGTGTACCAAAGTCAAAGTCAAAGTCAAAGTCAAAACATTTATTTCAATTAGACCATTTACAGGCACTTTTGAATTGTCAAAGAGTCGGTCAGTTAGTCCGAAAGTTGAAGCTAGTTGCTCGTTCCAAAACGGAGGTAGGCCTCTATGGAGAAGAACGAGCAAGAAACTCCACGGCACTCTTTTAAATTAGGTTATTACAAAATCTTGGTTACATTATTCTTGTCGATTCTATATGTGATCACAATGAAGATGAATATAAAATAGTAGTAAAAAAAATATAAAGAAATTAAAGCAATAGCAGTTAAGAGATGACCAATCCCAACTGACAGCACTCGTTCACGAGCATGACGCATGGATCAGCACCACCTAGCTCAACCATTATGGAGGGAGCCAAATGATCCAACACACGCGCCACCATCAGCGAGACATTTGAGTGAGCATGACAAGCTCTCAACTGCCATGCTTATTAAGTCAAAACACATCGTAACTTAATAAATAAAAAATGCTCCATGGTACTCACATTTACAAAATTGAAATAAATGATATTAAATTATACAATACTAACACTTTCAGTGTACTTATTCGTTGGATGACTGTGATATGTAAAAATAAAATAAAAAGTAATCGTACTGATAACAGTAAAAGTTATTCAGGTCGACATAAAAAAAAAAAGGGTAAGAAACATCATTCTCTTAAAAAACAATCCTATTTAGTGAGCCCGAGTGGCTGTGGAGCAGGACTAGCATTTAGCCAAGCATTTTTGTCCGTGATATAATCATCTAACTTATAATATCCTTGATTACATAGTGTGCGTTTTATGCATGTCTTAAATTTTCTCTCATTTAGTTGGAGAATATCGATACAGCCATACCCATTAGTACATCCATATTTCACCAGTCATTTTTAAGTCCCATCAAATATGGGGCGAGCCTATTGCCAACTACCGAGCAGAAATCCAGACTCCAAAGCTACTAAGAAATTATTTTTGGAAATAACACATTAATATTATAACATTGTAAAAGAGCTATTATTTTACTATTACAAACAAACACTTCACCTTTAATGTATGGGTCGTCGAGGCCGACGCATGAAGAAAGGGGAAAGATTTAAAGTAAGTACAACAACATAACACTGCACACAATATTATCTTTAATAGTATTCGATCATAGAATTGCAAACTGCAGCAATACAACGGTATAGTTAGTGAGGAGTGCCGCCAGCTGGAGTAGCAGACACACGTCCACGTAGAACAGTCGACAGGCGCGCATCTTGCTGAACGACGCGCGGTACACGCGGCGGACATTCTTGCAAAGCTTCTTGTCTTCATCTGTGTAATTAATTATAATGACAGTTTGTGGGTCATAAAACCTGACTGAGGAGTTAAGAAGAGCAAGAGTAACAAGGGTTGTAGAGGTCAGATAGATAGTCGCTTCATATAAAACTGGTATTCAGTTGCATCTGGTTGGACTGGAAGCCGACCCCAATGAAGTTGGGAAAAGGCTAGAAGATGATCTTTGAAGGGGAACATATAACATCACGCCTGTAATCCCCCAAAGGTTAGGGAGAGGTGTACCCATGAGTACCACCGACATGTCGCCAGCTATGTTTATGCAACAGGCGGCGACCCTATAGCCATCCACCGGGCACAAATACAGACTCCGAGGCTGCTAGGGGGAACATATGAATCTGAAATTCATTTGCTATGTTGTCGAGTTATATAGTATGGTTCTGTTATAATGAGCTAATGTGACGAATTATATTATTAAGCACGCGTGAGCTGCTAAGATTGGTTGTTAATTGTTCTGTAAAGCAATTACATTCATTGACAATTTCTCACTTAAATCATCATCATCATTTCAGTCAACGTCCACTGCTGGACATAGGCTTCCTCTAAAGATAGCCACAATGACCGCCCCTGCGCTGCCCGCATCTAGCGATTTCCCGCGGCCTTCACCGAGCCGTCGGCCCAACTCGTGGCATTCCCACAATGCATGTACGTGGTCACCACTTGAGAGCCTTGCGATCCCAACGGCTGCTCTACGAGCTATATGCCAAAAGAAACCGGGGATTAGAATCACACATAGTACCTGTACAATTTGACCCTAGAATATAAGCGCATGTGTCCTGAGAATCTTCCATAGCTATGTAGAACGCTTCACTATACAGACTCAATATAATTTGCAGCATAAAATTCTTGAACAACCAAATGTATATGAGTAGTGATGGTGACGCTACAATATTCTGTAAAAAAATATATAATTCATATTCAAAAATTGTATTACGGATGGAAAGGATATCTTAAAGAAATCTTTTACTAAAGATCAATAATCATAATGAATATTTTTTTTTCCTTCATGATTAATAATTAACAAGGGATAAAATTGTTCGTCGATAATTTAAAGGTAAATAACTGTTTCGTATACAATTTTAACACCTCTGCTCTATTGCTCTGTTATTTCTATAGAACAGTTTCGAATTTTTTTGTAAAAGCTACGTAAATTCGACCGATTTTAATTTTCCATAGAAACAGAGATTTCCAATCATCTTTTTAGGCCTATATATACTGTTAATGCGAGGAAGTTTCCTTTAAATAGGTTCATTCATTTCGAAAAATAAGGACTCTAAAGTTATTAATATTATATTTTAATTATTTATCAATTTAAAATTGCATAAGCATATTGCTTTGCTGTTCGAACTCTTATACATACCTGCAGCCCTAGTCCCTTATGTTTTTTATTCAGTTCTATTAAAATCTGAACATTTAATAACGTATGCAGTAAATTATGTACCGTATAGTAAAGAACCTGAAATCAAATAAAATTAAAAAAAAGACAAGATTAAATATACTCTTATGAAAGATCACTTTCTTCCTGCCCATGTCTCATGTTACTTAGGGTCGGCGCAACACGTTTTCTTCTTCCATTCTGTCCTGTTATACGTCATGCTATCACGAACATTTTTTTTCATATCATTCTTCACAAGTCCATCTATGTTTTCCTTGGCCTTCCTCTCCCTCTCGCTTAATCCACATTTACATTCATTACTCTTTTAGTCACCTACGATTTATTCCTACTTGTTACTTGAGGATTATTTATCTTACTACTTTGGATGGATTTTAGTTACTTAATCATGTCAGAACGGCTGAAAATACATTATAGTCTGGAATAGCATATAGTCTGCTTTATACACAGGAAGAATGTTTGGTTCCTGTGGGATATTACATCAACTTTGTTGGGGAGCAAAAGTTACTTACAAATAAAAATAATATTCACAACTAACCGTTGGTTGAGTTATCTTCTTATGAATACGGTAAATTTTTAATATCTGTAGATACGTTTGGAATAACTTTTCGCTGCATATTTCATTTTCGCCATGATTAAACGAGTGTAAAACCTTATGATTCCAATTAACAACTTTATCTTCAAGGAACTTCATAAATCTAATGGCATAAACTATATTGATGTCAAATTGAAATAAAATAACAGATTGAACAATTATATAGAACGGCATTCTAAGATGCAAGACGTTGATGCAGCTGTAGAAAATAATATAGGACCCAAGAACCATAGCCACACTTGTCCAGTTATTTCTGATAAATCTCTTAGCAAACAACTCATTATTGAGAAATCTATGAACGTCTTGAATAGCCAACAAGAATTTAACGTTAGTTTTCGATTGAATCAAATTAATCACGATATTAATCAGGAATCCGATACAAATATAAAAGCAATCGAGTAACGACCAGTAAACCTGCAACCGTAATAAGGAATTTACAAACTGCATGTCAAACAGTTGACGTAGAAATAGTGACGTATATAAAATTGCTCCGCAAAGTAAGATAATTTTGTTTAATAGGCTGTTAAAATTTGTAGTTATGACACCGTTTCTGATGCAATACTTTGGACTGAACAGAATTGTTTGTATTAAGGCGAACGGTAGAAATATAGACTGCACATCTTTTTCAACAATATGTTTAAAAACTTCTCTTTGCCGACTCAGAACTATACGAGTAGTTTGGTTATTCCTTCCTTTGTTAGACATCTTATTGAAAACACTTCCGAAACACAAATGTCTCCAAGTATAAGAATATTTTAATCAATCCTCAAAATCAATCAGATCTGGTGATTGATTCGTTCTACTTGTGAAGCATTGACTTGTATCTATAGACTGGCTCTACCTACAAAAAAGCTACCGGTTTGAGACACAAAATGGCCGCTGAATAGAACGCGTTTCAACTCTCTTTATTCAAATAATATTGAATGAATAACTGTTACTCAAAATGGCGTACATACACGTTCTGAGAGATATGTTCTTCATACATATAGAGGTTAGCATCGCCTTATGTATATCTGCGTGTTCTGAAGTTATTAATAATGACTGCCACTTCACGTGATTGAAAAAGTGTGTTTTAGTTTTTAATAACATCACGCTTATATTTTTCGGAGGGATAGGGAGAGGATTAAAGAGGGAGAAGATTTGGCTAATTATGTTTATTTGGGGCACTCCCATGTTGTAGGGAGTGAGCGTATTGCTGTCAATCATAAATCCAGACTGCTACTGAGAAACTAAGATTTATACAACACCACGCTTGTAATCCCTGAAGGGTTAGGCAGAGGTATTACCTATTAGTACACTCACTTCTCGCCAGTTATGTTTAATGTAATACGCGGCGAGCCTAGTTTTCCTTGTCACAATCATGCTTCTCATTTATCAAAAACAATATTTTGTCACCATCACCTTGACTTGTCATCGACAAAGTCTATCTATCTTTGTTGAAATCAAGTAGATTTAATGATAATTTTAGTTTAATAATTTATTTTTATATCTGGTCAATACTGTCCCACTGCTGGGAAAAGGAGTTCCCAAGTACTTTAAGACATTTTTTTCCAGAAATAGTTCGAACCACGTGTTATACGTCGTCTAGGTGACCTTTCCGCCTATTACTGGGCTGGCCTCGATCAGGCCGTTCTTCTTCACCACTTACATGCCAGCCCTTGCTCTGTTAGGAAAACATGCAAAATAAAAGCTTGCGATTAAAAATGCTTTATATATGTTTTATTTCCAATCAATGTTTATTCCTATAATGTTTACAGAAACGTGAACTGCAACAGTACAAATGCATAATTACTGATAACTCCTACCAAACTTAACGCTAGCGTAGCGTCTACGTAGAACAGGCCGCACGCTGACATCTTACTGAACGATCGATTTGTCTGTAGTACTCTCTTGCAAAGATGTTTCTGACTCTCTGTAAGCAACAATTATGAAATTATTGCAGGTGTAGGTAGATCTGAACTTCAGTATCTAAACTCAGATCGCAAGTTTCCAAATCCATTTTTGAAAGTTAGATGCATAAAATATGCGTTTATTAATTTTGAAGAACAATATAAAATACTTTGGTGTCAATCAATCTTACGTGGACAGTTTCTGTTCTTCATAAGTTGTATACACGCGGTCTCAGCTTCCTCAATAGATATATAGAACTTCTCACAATAAATAGCTTGTAAAATTATAATTATCACATTCTTTGCTAAGAAAAGCAATGATACAATTTCAAGTGTCCGCAGAGGCTGAAAGTCATAACATAATTATTACTTACTTTCAGAAATTATCTCTTACAAAAAAAAGACATAAATATTAATAAAAACTGCAATATAATTAGATTTAGCTAATGAGTGATTGTTGTGTTATTAATTTTTGAGTCTTCTGGCAAGTTCCCGATATTCTTTGAAAAGAGACAGTAAAGGGAACAAAATATTAATGTTAGCATACTTACATATTTCTTCAAGGATAAGATTGTTTTGTAGAAAAATAGCAAAACGCGATAAAATTTGAAACATACGTTGGTTAATATCTGTGAAAAATAAGATCAAAATTATTTCAGTAAGTCAAATTCTAATAGTGACGAAATAAGTAAGATTGGTTTGTTCTTTTTTATTATTTTTAGATTAGATCCAAACAGTGTCCTACGAAGTTCTTTAGGCATTCCAGTATCACCGTATGGAGAAGACTGCTAGCTATGGACTTGAGCCAAAATCTTGGCTGCTCTACTACATGACGAGGTAACGAGCATTGTCCAGGGCACCTTGACTTATGGTAGAACCTATTAGGGCCGGTACAGTGTTTAGTTAGTGGGTGTTCTCCATAACCCGCGGTTTTTCCCAGATGTAAGCTTGGGGATTCCCAACAGAAAAAAGGCATTCCAGTGTACTCGATGGTGACGTAATGAAGAACTTACCAACACTGGAAAAACTGTTTTATACAGATTGAAAGCTTTTAATATATTTTGATATATTTCGAGCAGTTTCATACACTGTTCTTTATTTTCAAGTGCGCTGTCTAACATTAGGACTTTTTTAATCCACAAATCGAGATATCGTTTTAACAATATTATAATGCGGATGGCAACTATGTAATTGACATCGAGAGAAGTAAACATAAAGCCACAAATAAAATCAGCGATGATCTTTAATATATGGGTATTCTTGTTGTAGAATACATTCGTAATTAAATACATGCAGGTATCACTGACAATGGAAGAAAATAGCGAGATCAAGTTCCAAATGATGTAACTCCGGATATTCTTATTTACATCGAAGCTCTCAAGGACAGTTTGAATCTTCAGAATAAGAAAGATGTTATTTCTGTTGAGCACAATGTCTAAACAGAACAACATTATTAAACAAATGAATTGGGAGATGAAATATATAACGTAAAAGACAGAAAAAAAATCACTTTCAGGTTTTTTCCTATAACTTTCAACAATGTCGACAGTGAATATTCTGTAGAAACATAATGCACTTATGAATGACGTGAAGAAGAATACCAATAACTGATATTTTTTTCCTCTTGGATAAATATGATTATTTCGAACAAAATATTTTGAAGAGAAAAACAAATGTAATGCAACATTAAAAGAGTTCACTATTCCTTGAACATCTTTTTCGAGTCGATTATTGGGGGGCACTTGGAATGTGGGTTTTGGATTAATATTGCGATTTGGTAACATTTCTATGATCTTCGAACGTCCGACGATGGATGAGCTATGGTTGATGTCTATTGTAATTTAAAAAGGCTGCTTGACAAGAAACCTAAATAATTAAATAGGAACGCTAGATTTATCGGTCTACTAATCAAATTATTGATTATTGATTGCCTTAATACATAAGAGCATGTAGTGAGGTAAGAGTAAAAGGAACGAGTGTGACAGAGAGGGTAGAGAAAAACACGTGGGTGTACTAATGAGTACACCTGTGCCTAACTCTTCGGGGATTACAGGCGTGATGTTAAATTTATAGAAATAGGTAATTCACGATTGGTGTTTTGCTTCATAAAGGAACGAGTGTGACAGAGAGGGTAGAGTAAAACACGTGGGTGTACTAATGAGTACACCTGTCCCTAACTCTTCGGGGATTACAGGCGTGATGTTAAATTTATAGAAATAGGTAATTCACGATTGGTGTTTTGCTTCATTGATTGGTGACATTTTGTCTAGTATGATTCAAGACAAACGTAATTGAAATAAAAGCTTGAAATTAAAAATGCTTTTGGTTTTATCTCGAATCAAAGTTTATTCCTAATAAATTTACAGAAACGTGAACTGTAACAGTACAAAAGCATAATTACTGTTAACTTCTACCAAACTTAATGCTAGCGTAGCGTCTACGTAGAACAGGCCACACGCTGACATCTTACTGAACGATCGATTTGTCTGAAGCACTCTCTTGCAAAGATGTTTCTGACTCTCTGTAAGCAAGCAACAATTATAAAATTATTGCACATGAACTTTGGTATCTTAACTAAATGCATAAGGTTCTAAATCCATTTTTGAAAGCCAGCCGCATGAAATAGTTGTTCCCCCAGTCACATTCACACATCTCCGATCCAGTTGTTCTAAAGTCAGCCTAGACCAATCACTCACTTTGAGATGCAGAAGGAACACCATCCATTACTACGTTATTTAGCACAACACTAGGAACGCTAGCCACTCAAACGTGATTTATAAAAGCCTATATGGAAAGCGCTTAACATGCACCCAAGTAATCGAAGAAGCTCTTAGACGCCCTTCATTGCAGTGTTCAAAGTTTATCTTCTCTAACTTGACCTTGAGAGGACATTAAAAACGCTACCGATGGCACGATTAACATGTCCTACTGGGATCATCACCTGCCTAGCTTTTTCAGGTTTTTTTCAACTATGTAGTGGTCGGCTTTGAACCTAACCGTATGCAGTTAAATAACAGAACTTTTCTTGGAGCGACTAGTCATATATTTATCTTCTATCATTAAGCATTAGAAAAAGTTTGACTTTGTAATGAGTGGTTTCATTCACTCGTGCTTACAATTTCTTTCTAACACTCAATTTAGACGAACAATTTTTAACTTTGGTGACAAAATATTCTTACGTGTACAGTTTTTGTTCTTCATAAGTTGTATGCACGCAGTCTCAGCTTCCTCAATAGTTGTATAGAACTTCTCGCAATAAATACCCAGTAAAATTATGAGTATTATATTCTTTACTAAGAAAAGTAATGATACGAGTTCAAGTACCCGTAGGGGCTGGAAGGCAAAACATTGATCATGTCTTACTTTCAGAACGTATCTCATTATCTCTTATAATATGGAGACATACAAAAATACAAACTTCATGATTTGATTAGATTCAACTAAAGAGCGAGGGATTGTCGGATTATTGATTTTTGAGTCTTCTGGTAAGTTCCCGATATTCTTTGAAAATAGTCACAGTAAAGGGAACAAAATGTAAATGTTAGCATACTTACATTTTTTTTCAAGGATAACATTGTTTTGTAGAAAAATAGCAAAAAGCGGTAAAATTTGAGACATACGTTGGTTAATATCTGTGAAATTAATGTCCGGATTATTGAGGATTTCCCAACAGAAGAAAAGTATTTCAGTTTACCCGATGATGACATTAAATATAACTTACCAACTATATACCCTATAACTTACCAATACTGGAAAAATTGTTTTATACAGATCGAAAGCTTTTAAAATATTTTGGTATATTTCGAGCAGTTTCATACATTTTTCACTATTTTCGAGTGGGCTAACTAACATTAGGACTGCTTTAATCCATAGATCGAGATATCGTTTTAGCAATATTATAATACGGATGGCAACTATGTAATTGACATCCAGAGAAGTAAACATAACGCCACAAATAAAGTCAGCGATGATCTCAAAGATATTGGTATTCTTGCTATAGATATTAATGATTAAATATATGCAGGTATCACAACTAATGGAAGAAAATAGCGAGATCAGGTTCCAAATTATGTAACTCTGGAAACTCTTATTTATATCGATGCTTTCGTGGATAGTTTGAATCTTCAGAATAAGAAAGATGTTATTGCAGTTGTGCACAATGTCTAGACAAAACAACGTTGTAACACAAATCAAATGTACACTGAAAAATACAATGTAAAGGGCAGATATAAAGTCATTTTCAGGCTGTATTCTATTTCTGATAACAACGGCGATGTTGAATATTCTATAGAAACATAAAGCACATAAGAATAACGTGAAGAGGAATGCCAATAATTGATATTTCTTTCCTCTTGGATAAATATGATTATTTCGAACACAATATTTTGAAGAGAAAAACAAATGTAAAGCAATATTAAAAGAGTTCACTATTCTTTGAACTTCTTTTTCGAGTCGATTATTGGGAAGCACTTGGAATGAGGGTTTTGGAATAATATTGCGTTTTGGGAACATTTCTATGATCTTCGAACGTCCGGCGATAGCTGAGCTATTGTTGATGTCTGTTGTAAATTAATAAGACAGATTGACAAGAAAATTTAATGGGTACGTTAGATTTATTAGTTTATTAATCAAATTATTGTTTATTTATTGCCTTAATACATTAGAACAAGTAGTCAAGCAAGAGTGAAAGGAATGAGTATGAGAGAGAGGGAAGAGAATTCGGGAACATGGTGATTCGAATTGTAACATCTTGCTACCTATTTCAGGGCCAGCGTTAGTAACTCCGTTTATTTTCAGGCATTCATTACGTGGAGGAGACTCTTGCCTTGTTCAGTTTTTAAGACGAACATAATTACTGAAATCAGGCAACTGACAATTGATGTCAATCATTGGTGATATTGATATTGATCGTCTGTCCACCCACAAGGTGGACAGACGATCTGATGAAGACCGCGGGATCGCGCTGGATGCAGGCCGCTTCCATCCGGTCTTATTGGAAATCTGTAGGGGAGGCCTATGTTCAGCAGTGGACGTCCTACGGCTGAAATGATGGTGATGATGATGATGATGATTGGTGATATTTGTCTAGCAAGATTCCAATCGGAAAAATAAAAAATAAATGCTTCTGATTAAAACTGCTTCTGGTTTCATCTCGAATCAATGTTTATTTCTATCAAGTTTACAAAAACATGAACTGTAGCAGCACAAAAGCAAAATTACTGATAACTCCTACTAAACCTAACGCTAGCGTAGCGTCTACGTAGAACAGGCCGCACGCTGACATCTTACTGAACGATCGATTTGTCTGTAGTACTCTCTTGCAAAGTTGTTTATGACTCTCTGTAAGCAAAAATTTATTAACGTTAAGTTTTTTCAAGTTTTTTTTTGTAATCTGGACGTCCGTTTATTGCAGTGTCTGAAGTTTTCTTACACCTGCACCTTACAGGACATTAAAAACGCGGTTAATGCCACGATTAACATGACCACCTAGGAGGCACATCATCTTCTTAGCCTTTTTAACTGTTGGAGTCGGCTTCCAATCTAACCAGATGCAGCTGAATACCAGTACTTTTCTTGAACCGACTGCTTTTCCGACGTCCACCATCGAGCAATACAAAAAGTTTTAAATTATAAAACCGCCTCTTTCACTCATGCCTATATCTCTTTCTTAAACTCAATTTAGACAAACTGCATAATTTTTTGGTGCACAATATTATTCTTACGTGGACAGTTTTTATTCTTCATAAGCTGTATGCACGCAGACTCAGCTTCCTCATTAGATATATAGAACTTCTCGCAATAAATAGCTTGAATAATTATGATTATTAAATTCTTTGCTAAGAATAGTATCAATATGACTTCAAATATCCGCAGGTGCTGGAAGTCAAAACATAATTATTTTTTATTTATTGACCCTGACCCTTAATTTATTGAATTATTGACAAAATTGGTTCGAATGGTATTAGAAATATTTAGTTTGTGGTATTTTAATCGAATAGTTTGTCTTGTTTTAACGAGCGCCGTGGTTTTCGTGACTTTGTGCACGGACCACGGCACTATGCTGAGTGAAACAAACTCTTCCTCTTTATGACATTAGTATAATTACCTAGATATAGACAAACTGAAACATGATTAGATTGATTAGTTTCAGGTAATGAGTGAAGAATTGTTAAATTATTGATTTTGAGTCCTGTGGTAAGTTCCAGATATTCTTTGAAAATAATGACAGTAAATAAGACAAAAAAAATATGTTAGCATACTTACATATTCTTTCCAGGATAAGATTGTTATGTAGAAAAATAGCAAAACGCGGTAAAATTTGAGAGATACGTTGCTAAATATCTGTGAAAAATAAGATCAAAATTATTTCAGTAAATCAAATTCAAATAGCCAAATGAACGTAAAAAGTTATTTTATGATTTAAGTACGATTAACTTGTTCTTATTTTTTATTTTTTGTTATTTTGTATCAAGCTAATAATGAAGTACTTTAGGCATTTCAGTACATGGAGAGCTCTGCGAGTGACCTTGAGGCAGACGCCTGTCTGCCTCACTGTTCTGCTCTCTGGCATGAGGGGCTATTTTGCAGTAGAGAATGCCGGGCAGCCCCCATCCCTGCCATCACCTGCTGCTATTAGCCCAAGCAAGTATCTCGCAGGTCCTCGACTAATGGAAGTATCTAATAGGGCAGATATACAGTAGGGTTCAATCAATGGGAGTCCACTATAACCCTTTGTTCTCCCCAGATGTACGGATCCTTGAAGATTTCCCGGCAAAAAAACGTGGTTCAGGGCACCCGGTGATTACATAATGAAGAACTTACCAATACTTGAAAAATTGTCTTATACAGATTGAAAGCTTTCAAAATATTTTGGTATATTTCGAGCAGTTTCATACATTGTTCATTATTTTCGAGTGAGCTATCTAACATCAGAACTTTTTTAATCCATAGATCGAGATATCGTTTTAACAATATAATAATGCGTATGGCAATTATGATGTTGACATCGAATAAAGTAAACATTACGCCACAAATAAAATCGACGAAAATCTCAAAGGTGCTTTTACTTTTGTTATAGAGCACGTTGACAATTAGATACACACACGTATCATTGCCAATGGAAGCAAATAACAAAATTAAGTTCCAAATGACGTAACTTCGGATACTCTTATTTAAATTGATGCTTTCATGGATAGTTTGAATCTTCAGAATAAGAAAGACGTTACTGTGACTGTGCACATTGTCTAGACAAAACAATGTAATAACACAAATCAAGTGGACAATGAAAAATATAACGAAAAAGACAGAAGTAAAGTCAATTTCAGATTGTTTCTTATTCCTGTCAAAGATGTCGGTGGTGAACACTTTATAGATACATAAAGCGCTTAAGAATGATGCGTAGAAGAATGCCAACAACTGATATTTCTTTCCTCTTGGATAAATATGATTATTTCGAACACAATATTTTGAAGAGAAAAACAAATGTAATGCAACATTAAAAGAGTTCACTATTCCTTGAACTTCTTTTTTGAGTCGGTTATTAGGGGGCACTTGGAATGAGGGTTTTGGATTAATTATACGTTTTCGAAATATTTCTATCATCTTCAAATGCCCGTCGATGTAAGACTGTTGGTTGATGTTGATGATAATGTAATTTAATAAGACAGTTTGGCTAGGAAAATTGATTAGGTACGTTAGATTTATCTATCTTCTGATCTTATTATTGTATATTGATTGCCCTAATATGATGAGGGGCGTGCACTGAGACCCGAGTAAAAGGAATGAGTGAGAGAGAGGGTATAGGAATCGAGGATATACCTAGTGATTCACATTGTAACTACCCAAGAGGACGATGTATTTTTAATGTGTTTTCTAAACATGGTGGAATGGACATGGTATATAAAAAAACCAGCATATCCAAGATGCTCGTGTTAACGTCAACATTCAGTAGTCTTAGGCCGTTTTCTATATTGTGATTTGAGATCTAACCCTGTCAGCAACAAACCAATGAAAACTACATCTACAATAACTTTTTTCAGTTGAATCTTATCAGCGCTTGAGATTATGAAACATTTTTATCAAAACGAAGATCTACTCGTTTATTAAACTCAGTCATCTTGTTTTTATAACTGTCGTTTCCTTATCAGCATATCGATTTTCATCTTAAAAGTGTGATAAATGCTATCGTAACAAGATATTGACTGAGTAGTATTTGGAAAATGAAAGATACATACATATATTTGTGCATAGACACACTCAGATACACAGCTTGGTAAATTGTTACTTAGTACCCGGATATAAAATAATAAAAGAATACCAATGAAAAATCAACGTTGTGTTTAATCAATATAATTTAAAATAAGATTGTAATTAATACTGATAAAGTATCGGACGACCAGATAATAATATAATAATTATGGCATTAGTAATAGGCCTCATATTGTTGTGTGTAGTACTGAGTGAAAATACATTGGCGATGGTACAAGTGAAAGTGAACGAAGGTTTACTAGAGGGAGATGTGGTCCATAACGAGTATGGTGGCACTTACTACAGCTTTAAGGGGATACCATACGCGCAGCCGCCACTCGGAGACTTGAGGTTCAAGGTAACTGGATCATATTTTGTCAAATCTATCATATTTATTTAACATTAAACACAATACTTATATTATTGAGAGTGCCGTATATTCTGTGTATGTATTGTGTTCTATAACGGTTTACAACAGTGGAATATAACTCAGAGTAGATCATTATGTAGCAATTGGATTATGAATTGGATTATGAATATGAAAGGCAACAGTAAATTATTCTTTATTTAAATAGACGTAGACCAGATCTCTCATCATGTAATTTTTTGGCAGATAAGTAGTGTGTGTGTATGTTAGTTGTTGTGTTGATAACATACGAAAAGAAGATTATCTTATGTCAAGTGCCGATGTACTGTTTGATAAGTCGTAACTGTCGGCTTTATTATTTTTCTGATTTGGTTATAAAATTACTGGTTTTACCGTTCACAGGCTCCACAACCTTCAAAATCATGGCAAGGAGTTCGCAGTGCAAAGGAATTTGGTTCCAGGTGCGCCCAGTATGAACTGTTTGCTGATAAGGAGAAAGGAAACCGAAGTGGCAGTGAAGATTGTTTGTATCTCAATGTTTACACACCTGACGTCAAACCTGACAAACCCCTACCAGTTATGTTCTGGATACATGGAGGAGGGTTAATATCCGGCACTGGTGAAGATGACGTGTACGGTCCCAAGCTTCTGGTAAGAAAAGATGTTATTATAGTGACTATTAACTACAGACTTGAAGTTCTTGGTTTCCTTTGCTTAGATATAGAAGAAGCGCCTGGAAATGCTGGTATGAAGGATCAGGTACAAGCCCTTAGATGGGTGAAAAAGAATATCGCCAGTTTCGGTGGTGATCCAGATAATATAACCATATTTGGCGAGAGTGCCGGTGGGGTCAGTGTCTCCTACCACTTAATATCGCCAATGTCAAAGGGTTTATTCAAGAGAGCCATAGTTCAGAGCGGCGTCAGTCTATCGTACTGGGCACAGGCATACAAACCACGTGAAAGAGGTTTTGCACTGGCGAGGAAATTAGGATTCTATTCCGATGACGTTAAGGAAGTTTATGAATTCTTAAAAAAGCAACCAGTAGAGTCACTTATACAAGCTAAGGTTCCTATAACTTATTCTGAAAAAGAAAGGCCTCATGTAGAAGTTTATTTTAGTGTGGCTGATGAAAAAGAGTTTGGTAGCAATGAGAGATTTTACTATGGAGATATGGTCGATGTAGTGTCAAATGGTGTTCATGAAGGAGTTGATATAATGATAGGCTACAATGCCGATGAAGGTCTAATGGGAGTAGCCATCTTCGGTGATATCAAAGAAAACCTAGATCATGCTAGAAACTACCCACAATTTTTTGTTTCCTATCCTATGTCACTCGACTTATCAGTAAATAAACAGTTGGAACTTGGAAAAAAAATCAAGGAATATTATTTCAAAAATGGGATTTCTATACCCGATGATTGGGAGAAATTAGGGAAATATTACGCGATGGATTTGTTCGTATTCCCCACAATGAGATGGGTAAAGACATGTGCACGCTCTCAGAAGAACAAAATATATTTGTACAAATTCACTTGTACGAGTGAATTGAATGTTGTTTCTCAGTTTATGGGAATAGGTCATCTAGTTGGAGATAAACCTGTTGTTGCCCATGCTGATGACTTAATGTATTTATTTAGTTCGAGGGATCAGCCTATTATTGATATGAACTCTAATGGGTTCCAACATATTGAGAAAGTCACCACACTTTGGACTAACTTTGCTAAATTCGGGTAAGTCTATTTGTTGAATTTTACACCTTATTTATTTTAGCATTAGACATAAATTAGGCAAATAACAATAGTTACTAGGTTCTATTTTAAAATAGTATAGATTTTAGTGATATTTTTATTTATGTATTGGACAGTAATTTACGTTGCTTTGAATTTACCGTGAAATAACGAAGCTAACATGATGATAACGATTCTGGGGGCTTAGACAAAGTAACAATTGCAAAACGATAACGAAGTTGGAAAAGACTAAAATATATGGATTGACATAAGCCGCGTTAAGTCACGTGGTCAATCGACGAAGCGATGTTGCTTTGTCTAAGTCCCCTGTTATGTTATAATTAGTGGAGTATATGTATGCAATACATAATTATGAATTGTCTGACTGACAAGTGACAACCATAAAAAACGGATGTTAAGACACAAAAAAAAAACAGTTGTTCCTTACCTTACCAGTGTAGGGATGAGATCAATGAAACACAGGACTGCTAGAATAGTACTGATTGTTTATTCGGATGTAGCTGAATATATATTGCTTACAACTATGGAGTACATGCCTATATAGTACTTATTATCTACTACACTACAGCTCCCCCTTAACAAAACAAAAAAAAAAAAATTGACAAAATTTTTTTTTTTTTTTTTTTTAGAATAACATAAAATGCTTATACAGAGAATAATATAATTTTATTTAGTACATGATTATAACTAGTATACAAAAACATGTAAATAATATAATTGTTATTTCTAAGTATAATATAATTTAGTTCGGTTCTTATGAACTGTATCGAGCTTTCCTTTTTTAATAATTTCTACATTGGGTGACAAATCTCTTACAACTACATACGGTCCAGAAAATATAGGACTTAATTTATTGCCGGTTTCCTCTTTTAATAAAATCTGATCATTTGGCTTATATGTAATAGGCTTAATACTGGCATCATACTTTTGTTTTCTTATAATTTTTTGTTTAATAATATTTTTACGAGCTTCATTCTGCGAACTTTGTAACCTGAATTTTAATTCTAAAGGATAATCGTCATGATTATACAATGGTTCAACAGATGATAATATATTACTAGGCAAATTACATTTCTTACCGTATACCAATTCAAATGGAGTATAGTTAGTAGCGCTGTGCACTGATGTGTTGTATGAGAAGCACCAGTAAGGTAACCATGTGCTCCACGTCTGAGGATGATTATCGCACTGTATCCTTAGACATGCGCCTAAATGTTTGTGTGCGTTCTCTAATGCACCGATACTCTCATGGTGATAAGCAGTAGACTGTAACTTGTTAATTTGTAAAAGTTTACAAACCTCTGACATTGTTGTGCTGATGAATTCCGCTCCTCTGTCAGTTGCGATGCTAGTAGGAACACCATACTTAAGAATAAAATTCTCCACGAATATCTTTGCAATCTCGTTGGAGTGTTTCGAAACGAGTGGACACGCTATTACAAATTTTGAAAGCTCACACTGAATACTTAAAATATATGAATTATTATTAATATCTTTATCTAAAGGTCCTACAATATCTAAGTATATTTTCTCAAATGCCGTGTGGGCTGTGGTGGTCACCACCATTGGCTCTTTCGTGTATCTAGAATACTTTTGTGTCTGGCACTTATGACACTTTTTAACAAAGTCATAGATATCTCTCTCCATATTGGGCCAAAAATAATATTTTTTTATATTATTTAACATTCGCCTAATACCCGCGTGGCCACTTGTGGGTAATAAGTGAAAGTCGTTAATAATAACTCTTTTATCGTCTTTGTCAATAATTCTTTGTACATCCTTTAAAACACATATTCGCGGTCCGGACCACGTTGTATTATCTTTTATTTCTTTCACTAACTTTTCTATGAAAATATTATTTGTGTTATTTTTAATAAAATATATCTCTTCAATATTGTATGAAAGACAATAATCTCCGAGCTCCCTCGCAAATGCGGCTGGCGTCAATTGCGATCGGGTTGCCGGTTTTATAAACATAGTCATTTGAGACGGTAAATAATATAGTGTACCCGTGCTACTGACTTGTGTGTCATCAGTATTATTTAATTGCTATCTATTCCATTCATGTTTGTTAATGAATCTCAACTCAACAGATTCTTTCGGCTTACTATGTGTTTCCACAACTTTTGGTTGATCAGGCCAATCGTCAGTGGTTGCCATAGCATCCGAAGAGCTGTCCCCTAATAATTGCTTTTTCTGTCCTCTAGTCATAACATTTATGACACATTCATGCATCTGTTTTAATTCTTCTGACGACAAACACACTCGAGATAACGCGTCTGCAGCCGCATTAACTCTCCCTGGCACATAACTAATGTCGTAATCATATTCGTCCAGAATCAGTCTAAATTTTAATAACCTACTAGACGGGTCTTTTAAATTAAACAGATACACTAACGGCTTGTGGTCCGTATTAATCTTAAATCTGCGGCCGTATAAATAAGGTCGAAAATGTTTTACTCCCCATACTATAGCAAGTAGCTCTTTCTCTATAGTCGGGTAATTCTTTTCAGCTTTATTTAGACTTCGGCTAGCATAAGCTACTGGGCGGCCGTCTTTGTTAGACAACACGGCGCCTAACGCGTATCCCGATGCATCAGTTTGTAAAGTGAACGTATTGCTGTCGGAAAAATCGGGATATTGTAATACTGGTGCCGAAATTAAACATTGTTTTAACGATTCGAAGCTATCTTGACATTCCTTATCCCATACGAAGGTGACATTCTTTTTACTTAAATTATTTAATGGATGAGCAATGTGTCCAAAATTTTTGATAAATTTTCTGTAATAATTGGCAAACGCGACAAAACGCCTTACTTCGTCTACAGTTTGCGGCACTGGATAATTTTTTATTACATTTATTTTTTCTGGGTCTGGGAGAATGCCCTTATCTGAAATTATGTGACCTAAATATAACATATCCTTTCTTAAAAATACACATTTAGCTGCGTTCAGCTTTAAATTGACTTTCCGAAGCCGCTCAAAGATATGTATCAAATTTTTGTTATGTTGACTAAGCGAATTCCCATAAACAACCAAATCATCCTGATAAACAAGGCATTTTTCATAGTTAAGGCCCGCCATTGCTATAGTCATCATTCTGGAAAATGAACTAGGACTAGTCTTTAGACCCATCGGCATCCTAGTCATTTGGTATTGACCAGAACAAAATGATGTGTACTTTCTACTCTCTGGTTCCAAGTTTACATTGTAAAATGCTTGATGTAGGTCAAGGTGACTAAAATAGATACAACCGGATAACGAATCTAAAATCTCGGTTATATTTGGCAGTGGAAATTTATCATTTTCTATGACATTATTGAGCTTCCTGTAATCTATAACTAGCCTCCACTTTTTCTCACCGCTAGCGTCTGATTTTTTAGGCACTAGTAGAATCGGACTCGACCATTCGCTTGTGCACGGTTCTATTATCCCTTCAGCTATCATATTATCGAGTTGTCTTTTTACCTCAACCTTCTGTGAGTGAGGTAACCTGTAGGGCTTAACAAATACTGGTTCGGCATTCGGCTTTAATCTAATTGAATGTTGGTATATGTGCGTAGTTGTTAATTTATCCCCGGGTACGAAGAAAATATCAGGGTATTTAGCACATATACTTTCAATCGACATTTGTTCCTCTTTGTTTAAATGTTTAAGATTTAACATCGGAAGTATAGTTTTAACTCGATTTGTATTTCTGTCGCATTTGTTAAAACTGCAAATATTATAATCCGAAGCGCTATGTATAACAGGTTGTAGTTTTTCTATAGTTAATTCGGCTTCCGTAGTATTCAAAACCCGTATCGGTATTTTACCATCAATTGGTCTTACTAACGAGCTAGCCATGAACACACCCTCACTCAATTCGCTTGCGCAAACAACAGATTCACCTAATTTTTCTGTTTGTATAAAATGTATTGATTCTGATCTTGGAGGTATGACAAAACATTTATTATAATTATTGTCACTCGTCTTAATTGGTAACGTAATAATGTTTCCAACCTCATTACGCATAATTACATTGTTGTTATTGTAATCTAATAATGATTTATACTTGCGTAAAAAGTCATCGCCAATTATGCCATTCACCGAACATGGCAATGTTTTAAATACATAAAATATATGGTTAAAGGTGGCGTCATTCGCTACTAAGTTTAAATACACATAGCCTATTGATTGTACCTTGCCCCCTAGTCCATTGATCTCTGAAGTTTTGCTATAAAAGGGAATGTTTAGTTCAACAAGATGTTTATGTTTGATGGCCGAGATTGACGCACCCGTATCTAATAACCATTGAAATGGGCAACCATTTACGGAGAGTGATATCGTTATGCTACTGTTACATGATAAAATATTTGGTACACGATTATTCACGAAAAAAAAATAATATATATTATATAATAATAATAAAAAAAAAATAATAAATAATAAATACAACATTAATACTAATAATAATATATATTATATATTATTATTTTATATTTATTTATTTTATTTATATATATTTATTATTTAATTTTATCAAATTACGGTGAAATTATTTGATCACGTATTTCATTTTTAAAGTAATCTACAGCCACGCGCGAAATTCGATACTCGTCTCTCGCGCTACCGGCAGGGTCGCCATGTAGGGATGAGATCAATGAAACACAGGACTGCTAGAATAGTACTGATTGTTTATTCGGATGTAGCTGAATATATATTGCTTACAACTATGGAGTACATGCCTATATAGTACTTATTATCTACTACACTACACCAGCCTGGGATATAAAAAGAAAAGTAACAGTTATTGTATTTTGAAGGCGCATATAATACAAGAGCTATTCTAAAATAGAGTAGCTTTTACTCCAAACTTCCGAAAGGAAAACTGTAGAAATCATCGAGAATCGGTAGGATAGTATTAAATTATTGATGAACATAATATTAATGTTCACCATTTATTATTACAAGTTCCAAAAAAATGTACTCTGCTAAATTGTGTTTCAGAAACCCAACACCTGATGTCTCATTAGGAGCAGAGTGGACACCGTACTCTCTTGAAAACAAAGAATATATGGATATTGGCAATGAACTAAAATCTGGCAATGCACCTGACGAGGAAGAAATACGATTCTGGGAAGATCTTTTAACAGAATTCGGACAGAAATTGTACTGAACTTTTGAAACGTTGCAGACATTAAATACTGTGATGCAGTGGTTAAAGGAACATTGTTTTTATGATTTAAATGAATTTATGACGTATAGTGCAGTAGTACAATCTTAGTAATATTGATATTTTATAATTACACACCTTCTAACTTATATAATAATGCATTTAATGATGAAGCTTAATGAATCGTGACATTATAATATATGGAGTATGGACATTTATATACTTTTTCTTCTTTATTTTGACTCTAACTAATGTTCCTATGTTCTAAACACAGATTAATAATTTAAATTTAAGTATTTTATTTCTCGAAATTAATAAAGAGTTAATATGACATATTTGCACACCATATGTTATGGTAGAATGTAATTGGGCCACGATAGTCTTAAGTTCTTAATTTGTACCTAGATAATTGCAAATAAATTAATTTGAATTTGAATTTTGAATTTGTGAAACCATAAAATGTTATTCTATCATCGAATTTCACTCTGTTCAATATTCTCCTATAGATCTTTTATTTGGTTAAGTCGTCACAGACTCTATTTTCTTAATTATATATTAAAATTAGACCATTAGCAATTTAAAATGACATTTACTAGAAAAAGGAATTGAATTTAGAAGCCCCTTCCAAAATATAGTACCGTATAAAGAAGAATTGGTAAGAAACTTCATGATTATGCAGAAATGTATTAGGAGATATGTAATACTTTAGAAAATAATAAAGAAATTACATCAAATACATTTAATTTTGGTTTCGATTACAAAATAGCAAACTGTAGTAACACAATAGTATAGTTAGTAAGAAGACTCATGAGACTTAATTGTAACGCAGCGTCTAAGTAGAACAGTCCACACACACGTATCTTGCTGAACGATGCTCGATGAAAGCGCAGTAAGTTCTTGCAGAGTTTTCTTTCGCCATCTTCAAATTAATTAATTAATTTATTAGGATCTCCAACGAAAGATGTACACAAATTAAGACATAACAATAATAAACAAAAGGTATTAAATAAGTGTACTCCTTCACTTATAGGAGACCACAGCATGCAATAAGAAAGAAAGAATTATATCTGTAATTATAATCATAATTGTATAAATTTTTATATATTTAGAAATTAAGTACCTGAACAATTGGACTTCAATATAAGAGCACAAGAATCTTGAACTTTTTGAACAGCCAAGTAAAATTTCTCGCATTGGCAGATTGCCATTGTCTGCCAAGTCAAATCCTTGAGTAACCAATAGTATAATATAAATGATGCGTTAAACGCTGTTTCCTACAACAAACGAAAATTTTGATACATATAATATAATAGGCTCCCGCACTCCATATGTGTGTGACTTACTACAATATCCTTCTACAGTTCTATTGGTGCCGTGGGTGCAAGCGTGACTACTAAATATGGGGTCCTTGGTTCGATTGCCAGGTCGGACAAAGTGTCAATGGAAAATATATTAAGAATTTCTCAATAGCAGCCTAGTTTGGAACTCGGATAAAATCGTTGGTCCTAGGTCTGACCTCTTCTTGGGCGTGACAGATTGCTATCCCATCGAACTATGTGTGAGAAAAAGTGCACCTGTGCTTGCAAGACTTCATTGAAATTGGCCACAAGACCGAAATTCGATTGAAAAAATAGTACAATAGCATAAAAGAAGAAAGTATCTATCGCTTAAGAAATGTTATATATCTATTTTTAATTAATCGCACCATGAAACGGCTCCATGACACCAGTGCTGCTTGGTCTAATAACAAATTAAAATAAATTGTAATACTCACAAACTTATCAATCCTCATGCCTGTTTGCAACAAGTCAATAACTTCTTGAATGTTCACTAGAGCATGCAGTAACATTTCAACAACAATGTAAAAGAGTATCTGAAAAAAGACAAATCAGAAATCAGTCAGCTGTTTCTGCTTTATAAAAATATAAAACATTCTTCCTTTGAATTGGTTATTAAAAACAGTGCTGCAAAAGCGATGTACTCACAAATTGCTCGTAACAAACTTTAAGGATGTCATAACAAGTTAATATATCCACGTAAGCCTGACACAGTTTCTTGCTATACTCCTCGCTGTGCACGTCTTCTTGAGAATGTACAGCTTGAATATTCCATAGAATAACTTTATCTTCCAACAATTTCATGAGCCGAATAAAATAAACCACATTGCAATCGAAAAAACAACGAAAAAGCAACTATAAATTTCAAAAAAAGAGAAATTCAACAGAATGCAAAAAAATATGAAGAAGATACCATAACCTAATATTGCCACGGTCGCAACAATCCAATTCCAAATAACGAAACGTCTGAAACTGTTTTTATTGTTAAGAAGTCTGTGTACTTTTTGAAAAGTCAAGACAAACAGTACATTGTTTCTGGTTTGAATGACCCCGTTCACATAATTGACAACGAATCCCAAACAATAGCAGACGCAATCATAAAAAGCGGTAATATACAGGAAAGTAGTAAAAGAAATATCCTGGATTTGCTTAATTGAAAACTGTTGATAGATACGGTAAACACTTGATGATATAAATACTAGAGTGCCAATCAAAGAAACAAAATTAGAGACAAAGCTATTCGGAGTTATAATATTGTCTTTAATGCAATATTTTGGGCAGGACATGCAATATTGCATCAAATTCAAAGGCAAAAGCATCGACTGCACATCTGAGTCTACTATAACATTATTATTTAAATGGAACATCTTTTTCTGAAGACACGAAATTTCTTCATATTTTTAATAGACCATTATGTATTGTGTTATTGGACTACACAAGTGGTACAATAATCGATGCTAAATGTACTAGCCGTACTTATCTACTTTATTACGTTACCATGTTTCATTAATAATTGATATTAACTCATGTTTGTCTTTACTTAGTTCATAAGTTTCAAGTGTTGGTATACTTGATGTGATTACTATACTAAACCGTACTGTATCCTATAATTTGATAAAATTCATTGAAAAATAACGGCTATAAAAAGACACTCAATAAAGCCGATAGTTACAGGCTGTTCCCATTATGTTGTGGATACCTGGAAACCTTCTGGCTATGGAGATATTGAAGATGAAAATTCTAAATTTCTATAACTTTTTATTACGAAAATAAGTTTCAAATGTTTTGATTAACATTAGAAGATTGCTGTAACTGCTGCTAAAATCAGTAAGGTCGGTCATGAACAGATTTGATCAATACGAATAAATAAAATTGCAGTGTACTTTACTTTAACCCATCGAAAATGTAGAAAAGCCTTTCATTAAACTTCTTTGAGATTTCTTTATTATAGTGAATGTGTTTAACATTGTTAAATGTATGGCCTTTATCTTCAAATGACACAATATTCCTTAAATGCTAAGTAATTGAATAATTTATTCTCTCGTAATGCGACTGATAATGTATTTGTTTAATACATTGACAATTCTGTCATTTGTGTGTCAAGAAGCTACAGACAATAGTCTATTTAAAATGAGGAAGTTACGTGTTTCTAAAATAAAATATCCTTTGAACGTTTTTAAAAATACAGTGGATAAAGATGTGCAGTCGATGCTTTTGCCGTTAAACCTGATGCAGTATCTAATGTGTTGTCCAAACTATCGCATCAAAAATGGCTTAATTAGTCCAAATAGCCTCATCTCCAATGTTATTTCCTTCGTTGTAACACTGGCGATCATATTGTCAGTTATCCACCGCTCCTTTATTAGCAAGTACTTCTACAGAGAATATCTAGGAGACACTATTTTCATGTCTGCCGTTTCCCTCTACGACGGTATCTCCAATTGTATAGTCTTCACTATTATTTTTGTCACCGCTATCATTCAATCAAAAAGTAATATTCAGTTTGTTCTGACATTTCAAAAAGTTCACAGATTTCTCAATAATAAAAATAGTCTCAGGCGCATCATTGTCTATAATTGGATCAACGTGTTCATTGCTCTGTTTGGCTATATCTTTGTGTTTACTTATTTCGTATTAAAGTTAGGTTTATCTCTATCAAGAATGTTCAGTTGTTATTTTGTTGTGTTCATTGATTTAAAAGTAGCTTATTTTGTTCGAGTGATGAGAATGTTGACAGAAAAAGTTGTTTTATGGAACATTCGTGGTTTGGATTCGCAAATCATGGAACACTCACAGTGCGAGGGCTATGGCCAGAAAATGCTTCAGGCTTACATTGATATATTAAAATGCTATGAAATCCATATAGCTTGTTTTCGCCATTTCGTAAGCCAGTTTTATTTATGTTTTACTTTCGAATGAGTTTATTCTGTTAGCGTGAGCTAACCGACAATCTTCCATAAATTTACTCAATTACGTTATGCTAATTCAATATGCAGCATTAATAGTACGATTAAATCTTCAACATACACTTAATCTATAGATTTAATATTAATCAGTGTCTAATATCTAAAATTCGAATGGAAATTTTGATGTCGATTGATTCGTTTTGGCAGAACTAACTCCAATTAGAACAATAACCATTATAATAATATACAAAATTGCAATTTTTCAGATACTATTTTACACTACATATACATTATTTCACTCGTTGGTATACATTCAACTGTCGATTGAAATGTTTAAACGAGGATTGATAAACTTCGTGAGTATTATTTAATTTCTTTCTTCTAACTATTAGATTATACTATAATATAATTGCATAATAGTCCACAGCACAACAACAATATCCTTCTTCTTCATCTTCTTCTTCTAAATATAATACCGAAAGGTCACTCACTCACTCATCACAGAATTTTGATAACCATATCTTGACGTATAAAGATGAAATTTTTAGGGCGGTAGTTTATGGTTTGTAAAAATTCCCAAAATTTTGCATATTTAAAATGAACTTTAAATACGACCAATATACAGTTTATATGCACTAATAGGGACATGTGACTTCGTTTGTTGAGCAGTAGATATTCGTTGTTAACGGTTATATGATTTGTCCTTTTATACTCTTTAAATTGCAAGAAGTTGAATTAATCACTTACTTTGTATTTACCAACATATATTTCTGCCAAATCTTCTTGTTCATCTGCTAATTATTATTTCTGAACTTATTACAGGATACAGCAATTATAGCGTCATTATCCATATACCTCTGGGTAATAAAAGATTTGTCGGTTCAAATAATACTAAGCGAGCAGTGCGAGAAATTCTACATAGCCATTGAAAATATTTCAGATACTTGTGCACTTATATTAAAGTCATGTTGTTCAGGTACGTAACATACTAGTTCTTACGTTCTCGTCATTAGCCTAGCTCCTTTCTTAGGAGTTACAGAGGTTAGTTACGGAGTAATCCGTACCAAATTGCATTAAAATTGGTTTATTGGTTTAGTCGTGATAGCTTACAGATAGACAGACAGTGAGATACTTTTGCATTTAAAATAATAATTATGAATACAGATTAATCTAATAAAATTATTAAATTATTTGACAGATGACCAGAAAAAACTGTGCAAGAACGTGCTGCGCTTGCACCGAGCATCGTTCAGCAAGATACGTGTGTGTGGTCTGTTCTACTTAGACGCCGCGTTACAATTGAGTCTCATGGGTCTTCTTACTAATAACACCATTGTGTTGCTGCAGTTTGCTATTCTGTAATTCAGTATCATTAAATTGATGTTTTAGCTAGTTGTTATTTTTTATAAATGTTGATGATAAGAGAGTCTGAAAATAAAACACTATCTGATCCTATGAGTAGTGGCAATGACATGATACGTAAAAACGCTCCCCACTGGTGGCATTCCTCTGTAAAGTAACAGTTTAGATTCTAATCTCGCGATTCTCGGTTCTCCTCACTCATTGATGTTATACTAGAGTATAACATCACCACTACTGTGCGTCACCTTTAAGGCGATTAACTCACCGCACCTCGCACCGCCGCATGTGAGCCGTGTGTTAGTCGCCTTACGATACAATTTATATTTTTAGAGCGCTTTCTTTCCAGGATCATTCGCCTTTAATGAAACATTTCAGAAGCTCAAAATCGAATCTTGTATTGTTTCATTACAAGCAATCATTTGTAATGAAACAATTCAAGATTCAATGACTTCACTGATTGCAGTTATGCAGCATTTAAACGAAATGCTCAATCTCGAATCTTGTAATCATGCCTTAATACGAATGGTGTAGAATTAAACAAATTCGTACATAACATAACATCAAGACTGTAATCCCTGAAGGGTTAAGCAGAGGTGTATCCATTAGTACACCCACATTTCGCATTTCGTACAATCCTTATAAATACTACTGCAGTATCAGACCCGCATGTTGTCTGCTCCGGCAGCATTGTTAATATCCAACTCATTTAGAGTTTTTTTAGTGTTTTTATTAGAAAGATTAACACATCACTTCGGATAATAACATTCAGAAATAAATAAATGAATCTCAATCAAAATCTCTTTATTTACATAATATTTTACTTGACAGAAAACCAAAGAATATTAGAAAGAAAATTGCAATAAAACGACGGTGTAAGTAGTAAAGAGTGAAAAGAAATACAATGGCTGTGTCGCGTCTATGTAGAACAGCCCACAAACGCTGATCTTCTGAAAGACAGCCCTCTGCACACGTTGAATGTTCTTGCATACTCTTTTCTGCATTTCTACGAAGAACATAATAATCAAAATGTAAATAAGAGAGAATAATATAGATGATGAATGAAGGAGCAAACTTGGCTACCGAGACGACTGGTTCACAATTACTGACAGACGAGCCGAAAAAGGGAGAGAGAGCCTTTAACCAGCAATGGGACAATGTAGGCTATATAGATAGAGAATAAGAAAAAGCATGAATATGAGACAGTAATATCTTTGAACTTGGTTACGGTGGTACGTTACAAGGCAATATGGCTCGCCTTTCAACCGAAAGATGTCCACTGCAGTACATAGGACTCGCTATTTTGACCGCTGTTGTGCTAGTAACCAGTGATGAGCTGCCGTTCCAAATATTTCATTAGAAATGCGTCTTGCCTCAAGTTTGTTTCACCTAAATTCACCGAGAAAGATTTTTACAGAATAGATCTGAACATTCAATAAAGTTTACCTGATCTATCTCTAGACGTTACCAGTCTTGAACATGTGCGCTGAACTTCTCTTATTGCTGAATAAAATCTTTCACATTCCACGCTCAACATTATTTGTAAAATAAAGCTTTTTAATAGCCATATTTGAGATATAAGGATTTGAAAACCAAACTGGAAAAAATGCTTTGTATTATCAATTACAAGACTAACGAATTCCGTCAGTTTTTTTTTTTAATTATTTTATTTTCAGAAAATGTTTCCAGACCCTGCTGTCGGATTAGTAGCCCTGCATCATAAAATACTTACATTTTGACTATCTATTGCTATCCTTCTCGTTTGTATGTGAATTGCTACATCCATGAGTGAGTTAGAAAATATGTATACATTGTAAAATAGTATCTGAAATCAATATTAAAATAATATATTTTACTGAACAAAATAACCAGATATTGGAGGGAGGAGGAGGAAGAAATAATAATGTCTAACCAAATATTGGAAGGTCTTCTGAACTAGTTGGTATGATGTCAGAATTTCCATATAAGCCTTAAAGCAATTAACCCAATATCTCTCATCTTCAGAGCATCTTGACTCTCGAATACTGTGAACCCATGCTGTGGCAGCTTTATGATTTAACTTCATGATACTGGCAGCATACGTAACATTTATGTCAAAGCAAATATGCAAATAGCCCGTCAAGACATCGACGTAACCCATATTAGAAAATATATAACAATCATAAAAGATAAAGAAAATGTGGAAGCAATTTAAAGCGATGACGTATATCCAGTTGCAGATAATGAAACGTTTGAAAACATTCGCGTTCATTCTGAGAATTCTATGCACGTACTGTATGCTTGAAACTAGAAGTACGTTGTTAGATTTCTGGAAGACATTATTGCAGTAATTAAGGATACTTCCAGTAAAAAAGACGACAAAGTCATTAACACTGCCAGCATAGACAAAATTACATCCTTTTTCTCCAACGATTCTGAATGAAGATGCGAACAAAAAATAAAAGGTGACAGACACATAAATTAAAATGCCAATGGCTGAAATGAGGTTGTATCGCAAACTATTCTGTGTGATTCTATCTTCTTCGATCTTATACTTCCCACAGAAAAACACTGCTTGCATCAAGTTTAACGGCTTCAAAACAGACTGTAAGTATTCTTCAATAACATTATTTCTTTGAACTTTAATATGTACATTATTTCGTCTAGTTTTTATTCTAATTGTGTTTAAAAACATGTCTACTTCGTAAGGTGCATAAATGGTATTAAGTGTTGGCACGCAATCGATAAGCAATTAGTTCGATTGCCTAGACAATTTTATTATTGAACATCGTTTTTTTTTAAATTTAATTTCAACAAGTGTAGTACTTGTTAAGACATGGACAAGTATTACGGATACATTTGTAGAATTCAGTTTAATAAGTGAGCCAAGGCTCACCAATACAAGTATTGCTTTGCTGCTTATAATGCTTATAAGCAGACCGTATCTGCTGACTGTAGGTCTGACTGTACAGTCTGGTACAGGAAATATAATTTTACAAGTAATTTTACCAAATTAAAGATGAGAGTTCTAATTAATTCATTCAACACATTAAAATGACTTTTAATACCTGTGTTACAGAAAAGCAAACTGTAGCAACACAATAGTGTAGTTAGTAAGAAGACTCATAAGACTCAATTGTAACGCGGCGTCTAAGTAGAACAGGCCACACACACGTATCTTGCTGAACGATGCTCGATGCAAGCGCAGGATATTCTTGCATAGTTTTTTTTCTTCATCTGTCAATTAATTCGTATGTATTTATACTATTACCATTTTAATATAAATTTACAGCAGAAATTTAAAACATAGCATCATTAAAACGTAAGATGAATTACCTGAACGAGTATTTGTCTTCAAAATGAGTGCGCAAGAATCTTGAACGCTTTGAATAGTTAAGTAGAACTTCTCACATTGCTTGCTCAGTATCGTCTGCCACGTCAAGTCCTTTAGCACCCATATCAATAAGGGAAGCGACATTAGAGTAGCGTCATCCTATAAAAAATCTACTTTTGAGGTTATGAATAAAACCATAAGTAACTTGCAAATTAAAAAGCAATGTTGAATGAGCCAAGCTAGGTGGAAAGTCGCTTTAACGAAGAAGCTAAATGCCCAAGGCAATGCAATGATGAAGATGATAAATAATTTTCATACCAACAACAATGAACACAGTCAAATAAAAAAAGGGATCTAGAAGATAAATTTGACGTTGATACAACATCAAACTCACCATTTTATCACTAAGTACTCCAACTTTCAAAGTTCTAATTGCCATGCGAATGTAAACTAGAGAGTGAATAAACGCTGCCAAGATGTGATAAAGTATCTGTAACAAAACCATATTAATTAAGGCTCTTGTCTAATATAATGTATTGCTTATAAAGTATGATAATCCCAGAAACGATAAACACAATTTTAAGTACCATTAGTTGCTGGTTTACCTGGCCTTTCTTGGAAAGATGATGAAGGAAAGGGTAAGAGCAAAAGAAGCGGCATTAAGGGAGCAATATGAGTCTCATGAAGACCTTTGCTCTCTCCAGCGAAATCCATGAGGATTACCGCATGAAAGAAAAAGATCGAGTAAGGGGAACTATGTGACTCTTCTGTGCAAAGACTAAAGTTAACGTGAAAATTTGCATTATTGGTAAAGGTGGTAGGTACTTACGAATTGTTGAAAACAATCCTTTTGGATATCATAACACTCTAATATATTAACGTACGCCTTAAACACACTTTTACAAAAGCTTCGTTTATACGTTTCTTCAATATTTTCAAAATTCAAAACTTGAATATTCCATAGGACCACTTTATTTTCCAATAACTTTATGACTCGCGTGGCATAGATAACATTTATATTCATAAACACCAAAAGATACATAGAGTATATTAAATATAAAGGCAGATGCAGCTTGATGAAAAAATAAGTATAAAGAGAGACATAGCTAAGTTGAAACACTATCACTGTGATCCAATTCCAAATGATGGAGTGTCGGGAGCTCGTTTCATTGTTCAAAAATTGGTGCACTTTTTGAAAAGTCAGGATAAACTTGATATTCTTTTTGCAATGAATTATTCCGCATACGAAATTCATGATAAATCCGGTACAATAGAAGACGCAGTCGAAGTAAGTATAAAGCGAACATCCAGTGCAGTCTGTATAAGACGTTAACATATAAACGAACGGAAATATGAATAGTATTATTCCAATTATTGAAACGAAATTGGTACTCAATGTATTTGGAGATATTAAATTATTTTTAATACAATATTTAGGACAAAACATAAACTTTTGCATCAGATTTAAGGGTAGAAATATTGCCTGAACATCTTCGTTCACCAAATTGTCTAAAATAAGATTAACATGATAGTTTGTTCTCACGTTAAAGAATTTATTCATTTTTCTAAAGAGCATTTAGATATAGCAGCTATTGGAAACAGAAGTGATACAATAAATTGATAGTATATAAAATAATATGTTGAAACACACACATGAACCCATTACAATAATTTGTATGGCATCAATAAATATTATTTAAGTCATTAAGTTAATTAGTTCACCAACCAAATAAACAAAGAAAGCTCTTAAATATTTATCATAATACTAGTTTTTACGGAAGTGAGTGACTCATACTATTACTGGTATTAAATTCGTGTAATTAGACAAGAAAACAAAAGATAATTAGATATTTTTTATTGGAATTTTAAGCATTTAGGAGCAGCTGATGCTGGTGTATGAATAAATCAAATAGGAACTTGTTAAGTTTCTGAAAATCCAATCAATCAATCTGCTTAACCCTTTCCCAACTTTGTTAGGGTTGCCTTCCAGTCTAACGGAACTGGGTAATACGATAACCCTTGGTAAGTTTGGTTGTTAGACTTTCGGGTTTCTGATAACCCGTAACGACTGCCAAAGATCCACGTATGACAGCCGGAACCAACGGCTTAACGTGTTTTCTGAGGCACAGAGGTGTCTTGGCGTGTAAAGATGGTCACCCATCCACGGACCAACCCCGGCCAGCGAAGCTTATCCTGATGGATCGAACCGTGCGGCTGCTATTACTAAGTCACAAATTCCCTCTCACGAGCTCTCTGGAAATTCAATGTATTCTTCAAAATGACAACTATCAGCAGTTTTATGATAAATATAATTGCAGCAAAACAATCCCATAATTGGTGATAAACTTTAAATTAAGCCTGTGTTACAAAATCGCAAACTGTAGCAACACAATAGTGTAGTTAGTCACAAGACTCATGAGACTCAATTGTAACGCGGCGTCTAAGTAGAACAGGCCACACACACGTATCTTGCTGAACGATGCTCGGTGCAAGCGCAGGACGTTCTTGCATAGCTTTTTCTCTTCATCTGTCAATCAATTTGTATGTATTTACCCATTATTAATGTATTATAAATCTTAATATATTATCACTATAATGATTTTAAAATTATACCTGTACAATTATTCGTCTTCAAAATAAGTGCGCATGAATCTTGAACACTTTGAATAGTTAAGTAGAATTTTTCGCATTGCTTGCTCAGTATCGACTGCCACGTCAAGTCCTTTAGCACCCATAATAATACTGGAAGCGATATTGTAGTTGCGTCATCCTATAAAATTCTCAACATTTAAGTTTATGAAAAAATTAAATTAAAAACAAAATCAAAATCGGTTCATCAGGTTCATTGTCTTGCTAATTAAAAAGCAGTGTTGATTATAACGTTTGCGTTGCCTATAGCGTTAATTCAAAGAAGCGGACTGCACAAGGAAGACGACGAACTTTATAAACAGTTTCCAATACGGCCACAATAGACCATACAAAAAATCAGGTTTATGATAAAGTTGACACGAAATCATAATCACCATTTTATCAATAAGTACACCATTTTTCATCGTTTCAATTGCCAGATGAATGTGAACCAGAGAATGGATAAATGCTGTTATAACGTGGTACAGTATCTGGAACGAAACAATTCTATTAGGCTTTTAGGTCGGGCAAAGAGTGTTATTAGGTTTTTCTGTTAGGGATTTCTCAGTAGAAGCCCAGAGTTTAAAAGTTTATGGTGTGTCACCCCCGTGCCTCGGTAAGCACGTGAAGCCGTTTATACTGCGCCTGATCTCTCTCCGGTCGTGTCGGATTGCCGTCCCATCGGACTATGAGAGTGAGGGAAGAGGGAGTGCACCTATGTTTGTGCACTCACTTATGCACTAATAATATCTACTGCGTACTTGGCTAGTCTCCAATGAGATTGACCATCGTGACCAAACGGGGTTTGGGGTATAATATAATTTATAATCTAAAATTCCAACTCCAGCCGGCCAGAATTTGAAGTACTCTCAGTGCCCTGTATAACGTGACTCTTCTTGCGAATAAAATAAGAGGTGCAGTTCACTATCTGCTTAATAGTTCAAAATAAATAGTACGAAACTCACATCAGTGGTATAGGTACTTACAATTTGTTGATAACAATCCTTATAGATATCATAACACTTTAAAATATTAACGTAAGCCTGAAACATAATCTTGCAATGGCTTTGTTTGTACGTTTCTTGAATATTTTGAAAATTTAAAGCTTGGATATTCCATAGAAGCACTTTATTTTCCAATATCTTGATGAGTCGCGTGGCATAGATAACATTTATATTCATAAACACCAAAATATACATACAGAATACCAAATAGAAACGTAAACGAAGTTTTATGAAAATAAAAGCGTTAAAAGCGGAAAAGCCAACCTGAAACACCATAACTATGATCCAATTCGAAATGATGATTCGTCTAGAACTTGTTTCGTTGTTCAGAAGTTCGTGCACTTTTTGGAAAGTGAGGACAAACTTAATATTTTTTTTGCAGTGAATGATCCCGCATACAAAATTTATAATTAATCCAGCACAATAGAAAATGCAGTCAAAATAAGGTATGATGTCTACTGAAAATGGACATCCAGGACAATCTGTGTAAGAAATTGCCATATTAACAAACGAAAATACGAATAGTAGTGTCCCAATCATTGAAATGAAATTAGAAATCCGTGTATTTGGAGTTATTAAATCATTTCTAATATGATATTTAGGACAGAAAATCAAATGCTGCATCAGATTTAGAGGCAGAAATATTGACTGAACATCTTCGTTCACCAAATTGTCCAGAGCATAATTCACGGGATAATTTGATCGGAATTCATTCATATTTTTATAAAGATCTTTAACGTACAATAGCTATCGAATACTCGAGTTTATCGTCAGTAAATGTAGTGAAAGGCATACGTAAAGCCATTACAATAATTTGTCTGCCATCAATAAAAAGTATAGATTAAGATCCAAGAGACCCTAAACCTACATTACTGAAGCATATGGAATTATTTGAGGATCAGTTAAAGGTATATACTATAGATGGTCCTGAAACTGCGTGTCTTTTCAGTATTGTGGGAAACAAAATCTTGCACAGAACTTAATTTCATTTCTTTTATTACTGGCTAATGTTCGCGATTTCGTCCGCGTAAGTGTTGATTATTGCGGTCGAAGACGAAGAATAAAAACTAGCTTATGTCCTTCCTCAGGATTCATTTTTCATTCATCAAAATTAGTTCAGTGGTTTTGCCGTGAAAGCATAGGAAATAGACAGACAGAGTTACTGTTGCATTTATAATAATATTGACATCTATTCCTCCTTATGTACTGCATATTCAATCGTCTTCTCTAATCTGTTTAATCTCTGTGTCCCTTTCTTACCTTTACTCTCATCCTGCAAATATGTAGTTAAGAAGGTATGCGCACTTTCTAGCATTGAAACTAGCAGGTACTCTATACCTTCTCAACGACAAGGCATATTCCTCTATCTTTGATCTGAAGACCTTAGGATCTTGGACTAGTTATCAAGTACTTAAATTAACTAGAGCACACGTACTAAATGTACATTGAAAGACCCAAATATTTATAATTAATGTTACCTCTTACGCAAGTAGGTGACAAACCATTATTGTTTGGTATTAAATTGCTTTAATTTGATAATGACCAAACACATGGTATTCGAACTATTTGGATCTTATACAGACATACAGCTTGCACAATTAATTTTAGGTTTAGCTAGGGCTAGTTTATGGAAGAATAAAAGACTTGTTAAGACTCTCGTTACCACATAGAGCATCATCTACATAAAACAGGCCATACGCGGTCTTCTTTCAAAGCAAAAGCTTTGGCAGTAACACGTTATTCTTTTAACATTTCAGCTCTTTCTGTGTACTTTATTATGTCAACTTAAATAATTAACCTAAGTTCTTGATAAACGTTTATTGATTTCATACATATCAATTATTTAATTGGACTTATGTGTGCGTTACCACATATTTACACTACCAATTTATTGTATCACTCGTGTTTTCGATAGCTATTGTATCAAATTCATCTTTTAAAAATGAATAAGTTCCTTAACGTCAGGTCAAATTATCCTGTGAATTATGTTTTGGACAATTTGGTGGATGAAGATGTACAGGCAATATTTCTGCCCTTAAATCTGATACATCATTTGATGTTTTGTCCTAAATATCGTATTAAAAATGGTTTAATAACTCCGAATACTTGGATTTCCAATGTTGTTTCATTGATTGCTACACTAATATGCTTATTTTCATATGTGTACCGCATTTTTGTTATAAGTTTTTACCTAGTTTCCCCAGGATTATCGTCTTTCGTAGATATCACCCCATATGTTGACTGCATCTTCTATGGTGCCGGATTTATCATGAATTTTATATTCGGGATAATTCATTGCAAAAAAAATATCAAGTTTGTCCTCACATTTCAAAAAGTGCACGAACTTCTGAACTGTGAAAAAACCTCTAGAAGATTCATCATTTGGAACTGGATCATAGTAATAGTGTTTCAATTTGGTTTTATGTTTCTTTACACTTACTTTTTCATAAGTCTACCTCTGTATCTAATGTACTGTTTGTATCTTTTGGCGTTTGTAAATTCCAATGTCATCTACGCCACGCGTGTCATTATGTTATTGGAAAATAAAGTAGCTCTATGGATTATTCAAGCTTTAAACTCTCAAAACATTGAAGAAAATTACAAACAGAGTTATTGCAAAAGTATGTTTCAAGCTTACGTAAATATATTAGAGTGTTATGATATCTGGAAGGATTGTTTTCAGGAACTCGTAAGTACCTGTACCACTAATGCGAGTTTCGTACTTTATTAATAGCAATCTACAGACAGTGAACTGCATCTGCCTCCTCCTCTTCCTTTCAAGAAGGGTCAGGTTATAGAGGTCACTGAGAGTACTTCAAATTTAGGCCAATATTACAATTTCTGGGAGTTGGACTTTTGAACCAGTCAGGCTTGTAAATTATAATATTCCCCAAACCGGTCCCGATGGCCAATCTCATTGGAGGCTAGCCAAGGACGCAGGATATATTCTTAGTGAACTGCATCTGCCTCCTCCTTCTCTTCTAAAGAAGAGTCAGGTTGTGCAGGAAGCTCACTATACTTTACATTCTAGATAGTCCAAATATTGCACAAATGGATAATTTAAAACTAAAATTAAATGATGAATACTTTTGAACCATGCAGGATTTAAAAAAAATATATTTTATTGATGTTTTAGATACTGTATCACATTATAGCAGCATTTGCCCACTCTCTGGTTTACATTCACGTTGTGATTGAAACTATGAAAAATGCGCAACTTATTGATATATTAATGGTGAGTGAAGTGAGATTTTGTATCAACCTTATCATTTACCGGTTTTATTTCCAATTTGTCTGGTTTATTGTCCCTGGTGGCATTGAAAATCAGTATAAGAATATTTGTAATTTAACCAGTACTTCCAGAGGTTACTTCTTACAAACAAAGGAGATGTATTATATGGACCGGTACCCCGGAATTATTTGCGCTTGCACCCCCGAGTGTGGAGATATAAAATGGGTTTAATTTAATAATACAGGGGGCTTAGACAAAGTAACATTGCTTCGTCGATTGACCACGTGACTTAACGCGGCTTATGTCAATCCCATACATTTTAGTCTTTCATGTGGTCATCGCTTCGTCGATTGACCACGTGACTTAACGCGGCTTATGTCAATCCCATACATTTTAGTCTTTTCTAACTTCGTTATCGTTTTGAAATTGTTACTTTGCTAAGCCCCCTGGTCTTGTGTATTTAATAAATCAAAAAAATGCCCATTACCTTTGACGTTTAAACAGAATAATACTTTTGTCTTTGTTTTACTTTTTATTTGTTGTAAATTATTATTTAATTTCCTTTTCTAATAAAATTAATTGTAATACTTTTGTTCCGGAACAATTCTTTGGTACATTTTGTCCATTTCTTTTTGCCTCATTGTAGTATAGATTTGGCCCGGTCCATTGTCACTGGTGTTGGGAACTGTTCATCATCTTCATTATCAGCCTTAGGCAGTTCGCTACTTTCAACTTGACGACACTCCACCCGGCGACCTTTGTTTCAATATCTCTTTTTAATTTGCAAAACCGTGGATAATAGTTTTTTTTTTTATAGGATGACGCAACTATTACGTCATTTACCCTAGTAATATGGGTGATAAAGGACTTGACGTGGCAGACAATACTGAGCAAGCAATGTGAGAAGTTCTACTTAACTATTCAAAGTGTTCAAGATTCTTGCGCACTCATTTTGAAGACGAATAATAGTTCAGGTAATCAATTTTAAAATAATTAGTGATAATATGCATCCACTTTCAGTTAAAGACTTATAAATAATGATAATGGTATAAACATATACAAATTGATTGACAGATGCTGAGAGAAAGCTATGCAAGAACGTCCTGCGCTTGCACCGAGCATCGTTCAGCAAGATACGTGTGTGTGGCCTGTTCTACTTAGACGCTGCGTTACAATTAAGTCTCATGAGTCTTCTTACTAATAATACCATTCTGTTGCTACAGTTTGCATTTTTGTAACACAGGTTTCAGTCAAGGTTATATTAGTGTGTTTACTATAAATTTTAAAGATTAGATACAAGTTCAGATATTAGTGTCCTTTTCCTGTATAGAAACTTTAATTAAGTTTATTGACTTATTGACCAAATTATAAATTCTTAGAGCGTTCTTAAGTCCGTTTTAATTATTAGGTACTTTATAATTATTAAACAAGAATAAGCTTTTCAAGCTCACGCAGCTTTGCTTTGTCTTTACTTTTGGCCTACTTAAACTTTCGGTTGGTATGTAAAAATACTTTTTGTCTAAAACTGTACACAGATTGGTCCGATTCCGTACGATTATTCTGTTTTAATAAAATGTAACACTCAATTAATACATTTTTCAAAAACATCTCTTAATGTTTTTTTTTATATCCCTATATGTATTAATACTTAAGGCTTACAGGTACTTTAACCGCTCAAAGGTTTCTGAAATATAAAAAAAAAAATTGTATGCTAACTACTAACTACTTGAGTTCACTTAAAGGATTGTGACGACATGATGATACATACATAAACTCACGACTTTTTCCTATGGGAGTAGGCAGAAACGTCACCTGCTACGATCCTTACATACTCCATTCGCCTCGTCCACGTTTATACATCTGGTCATACAAGCACAACGGTTACGAGTAGGTAATTAGGTATCTACCACCATAGGTCACTACCATAAGTTGACTTAATAAATGACAAATTAACACTGCTCCAGCAAATTGGTGCATTTTTTGCGCTGATCCACAAATATTTTCTGTAAAAACTTAATCTTTCCAAAAAACTGAAACATTTATCTAAATGGTAGTATTTAATCGGTTTATGAGAAAAGAAAACAATATTCACAGCATCAAAATTTTAATAGTTAATTAATTACTAGTGAGTTTAGTTGCTACAACCAAACAAGCCACCCGACAAATGTTCAACAGTTACAATAATTACATCAAACTAAAATACTATGCTAAAATATGTGTCCTAATGTACAAAACGTACGCTTAGAAAAAAAAATACAAATTAACCAAACAAACAAAATTATAACAATTACTTCGAAGAACCAATCAATTTACCTAGCCTTTTCCCAACTATATTTTGGTCGGCTTCCAGTCTAACGGCGACTGCCTATCTGACCTCCACAACTCAGTAACTGGCTACTACGATACCACTTGGTGAGAAAGGTTGTCAGATTTTTGGGCTTCCGAGGACTGATCGACTGTCAAAGATCCACGTATGACAGCTGGGACCGACGGCTTACCATGCTCCGAAGCAGGGAGGAGTCTCTGTGTGTAAGGATGGTCACCCATCCTAGCTTAACCTGATGCATCCATCAGGTGTAGGGACCTATGCGGCTGTTAGTGCTTAGCCACAAGTTTTTCTCCATTTACAATAACAGTGACTTTGAAAAATAGTGACGCGAAGTTTTGTTGTATCTTGGTGCATTCTGGCAGACCTACAACGACTTAAAGGAAAGCAAACTGCAAAAGCACAACAGTGTAGTTAGTGAGAAGTGCCATCAGACGTAATGGCAGACAGACGTCCACGTAGAACAAGCCACAAGTACTCATCTTGCTAAATGACGCGCGGTGTACTCGCAATATATTTTTGAAAGACCTCTTTTGCGCATCTGGAAATAAACAAAAGGAAATTAATCGATCAGAGGCGGCGGCGGCAGTGAGGGGTCGGTGTCATTTAAATGTATTAGCTGACATAATAATATGTCAGTACAATTTTGTCACATTGTCAAGTGACCGCCACGTACTATCTGACATAATAGTTATGTCAGTACAATTAAATCACACTGACAAAGTGGCCTCTTCGTACTATCTGACATAATAATATGTCAGTGCAAATAAATTACACTGACTAATGACCTTTACATAATAACTGACATAATAATATGGCAGTATCGTTATGTCACACATATAAGTGAACGACTATCTGACATAATAATAGTGTTAATACAATTATGTCACATTGTAATGTGACCTACACGTGACGAAATAATATGTCAGAATAAATTCCACCTTCTCGCATTGAAGTTTAAGATTAAAGTTATTTTTTACCTGTATATTCCGTCAACAAAATGTGTTCGCTTAAACTTTTTCCATGTCTGACAGCATCATAAAACGCTTCCATTTGCACGCTTAGTGTAAGCTGTATTATCAAGGTTTTGATCATACCAGAGTACAGGAATAGTGAGACGTAAGCAGTTTTTTGCTGGAAAAAAAAAACCATAATGTTTATTATATTATATAATTTACTAGCTCCTGCTCGCGGCTTCGCCCGCGTATAAAGTAAATTGAGTTAAACTATTATCTCAAGGGAACACATTACCGGGATAAAAAGTATCATATGTTATTATCCAAGAAATGGTCTACCAATTTTCGTCCAAATCTATCCAACGGTTTTCGCGTGATTGAGTAATAAACATAAATACATCCTCACAAACTTTCGCGTTTATAATTTTAGTAAGACTAGCGGCTCCTTCCGGCTTCTTGAGGGGATCTGTCATCACACTAGATTGACAGAACGGGATAAGCAATTCTACTAACATTTATAAATTATCTCAATCTAAACTGTCTCAATCAATCAAACTTCTTCAAGCTTTTAAATTAGCAAAATTAGCATTCAATTAATTTTACAATTAAACTTGTACGTCGGGAGAACATTATTATTATGTTTTATTAAGCATTGTGGCAGATATAGCCACAATGACATCATGAGATAATACAATACTTACCATAAATAAATTACGGAACTCAATCATGACTTGAACGTTAACCAAACAACGGAAAAATGTCTCAATGACGTGATAAAGAACCTGAAATAAATAAACAATGTTAATTAAGATTAAACAAAGCCGTTTGAAACGAAATTTTGTACAAAACCTCAAAAAACCAACTTAAAAATCTTGCTTATGGTATATTTTGAAAAACACGTAAAAAGTAGAGTATAGTTTATCAAGTCTGCATGACCTGATAAACTAAGTTTAGTTCTATCAAAACGATCCAACCCCCATCTCTGCATAATTCAATTAATAGTGTCAAATCTAAAACGTAATTATCTGGTCGGCTCTTCACAATACCTATTCTTGGCATTGCCAAACAAAGTGAGAATGCTACTATCCTTTTGGGCACTTGTCTTTTATACAGCGATGCAGGCGTGATTTTTGATGCCCTATAAGCTTCAGCCATATCTTTTTTATTATTACGTCAAACTAATTCAATATCATTCTAATGTACGCCCTAAACTTACTCTAAGAATTAAAATTAATCAGTGTTGGACATTTTAAAACAATTATTATAATAACTACTAGAAATGAGAGAAAATTTGCAGTGAATTCGTGCGCGGAGTAGTTCATTTTAGCAGTAATATAAATCGTATTTAAAAGACTTACCGATTGCTGAAAAACATTTTTGAGTATCTTATAGCAGTTTAAAATATCGACATAAACTTCGTACAGCCTTTTACTGTGCATTTCATCAGAGTCACTATTCGTCAAATTAAATGCTTCTGCATTCCAAAGTACTACTTTTTCAGTCATTAATTTAATAAAGGTGATGACAAAAATAAGATTACTATCAAGACTTATCACAACTAACAAGTTGAAAACAACATGCCAAGGAACGACACACATGAAGCTAAAGTTAATAGTATAGTATACGAAGATTGATATAACATAGACCCAACTTCTAATAACAGACCACTTAAAACCGTTCTCATTGTTAATGAACCTGTGCACTTTCTGAAAGGTCAAAACGAATATCACTATATCCTTTGATTTACTGATATTGATGATACAGTTCATGATAAACCCCGAAGAGTAAAAGAAGAAATCGTAGTAAGATGCGAAATACAAGAAAGTGATAGTGCCGTATCGTTTCAAATTAGTGTCTAGCGATATTTCCATGATTCGGAACACGTAGAATGATAGAAATGTCATCGTCCCGCACAATAATATAGACTTATTTAAACAATTATTTGGACTTATAAAATTGTTCTTGATGCGATATTTTGGAATTAACACTAGAAATTGCATTAGATTTAGAGGAAAAAGTAATGAATGCACATCTTTGTCGAGTTTGTTAATTGAAGAGTTTTTGGAAGAAAAACTCATTTTTTCAATTTGATGACGGATTTTTATTTTTATGGACCTCATGATATAGCTGTTCTGCAAAGGCAAATGCTGTCAGTAGTTGAAGAATATGGAAAAATACTTAATTTACTTTCTCACACTTAATTATGTTATTGCTTTCCAAGGCGTATGTAAGAAATATCATTAATTAAATTAAAAAATAGGTAATTGCGTTCCAACGTAGGCTATGAAACCAATAACGCTAAAGGCAGGTTTTGCAGTTGAAGTAGTATGATTAATTAATAAGAGAAGAAAAAGATGAAAGGCAAAAATGGAAGGATAGAAGAATGGAAGGGTTTTCTAAAAAAATATTATGATTATGAAAACGATAAACACTGAGCTTTTAGACAAATATCTTACTAATGTTATCCCATTAATATTAAATTAGTACTTAAAAAAATTATCAATAAATTTCATTTTTGACTTCTTTGTCGGCCGCAAAGAGCGGCTACTGAACATGAGGTCTTAGGTTTGATTTTTAGATCGGGCAAAGCGTAATTGGATTTTCCAATCAGGAATTTCTCAGTAGCAGTCTAGATTTGTGACCGGTTGATAGCAACAGTCCTGCCCCTAGTAATAAATAATAATAATACCAGCCTATTACTGCCCCACTGTAGGGTAAAGGCCATGAGCAGTGATCACAACGCTTGCTCAAGGCGGATTGGCGATTCCGGACTTAATAACAAGTCCAGGTTTTCTCACGATGTTTTCCTTCACCGATGTCCCCCTATTAAATGGCACTTATTATAACTGGCGAAATATGGGTGTACTAATAGGTACACGTCTGCTTAAACCTTCGGGGATTACAGGCGTGATGTTAAATAAGTATTAAGATTTTTTTAACACAGACTTGATAATATCAAATGACGTCAAAAAGACAATTAAAATGATTGTTTCTTTGGACAGTTCAATTTTCTTTATCTACAAAGTTTTTGTTTCATCGATACACTTACAAGTTATGAAAAAATAGATGACATACTTATTTCGAATTGTAGTCTAATAGTTGTCTAATGTGAGCTCGTACGATTGTTCAAAGCAAATCATGAAGACACAGATCAAAATAAACCCTATTACTAACAATTTCTTAGATAGAAATTTCCAAAACATGCTCCTTCCCTACCGATGTCTACAGCATATGCTGTTTCTGTCCAGATTCTCCATTGAGTACAACTGTATCAGACCTCATCGAGCATCATACTACATCTTCTCTTTCATTGGTTCCCTTGGGTTTGTAATTTTTCATCTTCATAATTTAATGACAAATGACTTCGAAGGAGTGACCAAAGCATCCCTTATCGTCTTCATAAAGATTAATGTTTTTTTTTTGGTGATTCCTTTCGCGATCTTTTATACACTTAACGTTATCCAAAGAAAGGACCACGTCACGATGGTTTTGAAGATTCAAAAAGCATATAGATCAATCCATTATAAGTACAACAAGAAGACCATCATTAAGATTTGGGTCGATTTTGTAAGACATTATCTTTTCTTTATTATTGCTGTTTCACTGACCAGAGAATTGAATTTAGCAGTGTATTTTTATTCTTTATTATATTTTGATGTGGAAATAACATACGGTGTTTCCATAATTGATATGATAAGAGGAGGAATAATTCAATGGATCTCTGAAGTGGAGTATTGTAGTACTCTTTGCTTGGAGCTAGAAAATGAAAAGATTGACAATAAATTGAAAAGGCTCTTCCAGGCATATACCAATTTAATGGAAGCGTTTGATGTTTTCAGGAATATTTTCAAGTTTGGGGTAAGGACGTATTATTTAAATCAAATGTATTTGTTATATTTTATGTTCCTTGTATTCATTTATAATTTTCTTATTTTCAGGCTCTGTTTCAAGCAATAGATACATTTCTACTGAGTCTACTTTACCTACAAATAATAATAGAACTAGCAAAAATAGGTGGAAGTTATTTTGGAACGGTAAGCATTAATCATTATTTTTATTATAATAGGATTGAAATCGCTTCTCTGAATTAATTTAAAATAAACTTTAAATCCTTTAGCCCTTTTTTAGGGTTGTTAAAAATCATCAAATGAGTTCTTCCGCTCTGGGTGGGGCGGAAGGGACTGTAAGATCTTTACTGACTGAAAAACCACCCTGTTCCTTCTGTTGCCCTAAACGTTCCGGGGCCACGGTATCCTGTTAAGATTTCCTGCGACCCCGGCAGGCGTTTAACCCTATTGGGGCCCCCCGTCCCTGTGCTGACGGCTCTTTGAGAAGTATGTATTTTCAAATTATAGCCATTAAAATCAGTATAATAACTTCATAAGTCGGTATAATCCTAATATGTCAAGATTTCATGAAATAGTCATTCTTTTGGGTTACCTGGCTCTATGGAGTTGTATTGCTGACTTAAATGGTTATAATTCTGAAAATACATACTTCTTACACCCGCAAATCATACTTCAATCAACATTAAACCTAATACTGACTTGCAAATTGCAAAAAACGTAAGAAAATTTAAATTTGAAGGGCTACCGTGGAGTTTCCACCTTAAAATAACATTGCTGAGATGGGGGGCGGCACCCAGGTTGTTCCTAGGTAATTTTTCCTATTCACCGTCAATTTTAATTCTATAACTTTAATTTGCAGTTTTACGTCGGTATATTTGTAACTGTGACGATCCTTTGGATAGTGAAGAACGTTACCTTCGTCAGTGTATTCTGTATTTATTGCGAGAAGTTCTACATGTCTGTCACTGACGCGGATGTTGCTTGCTGCAGGTTGCTAGGGAATCTGCAAAGTACTGGTAAGACCAGACTGCGAATTTGCGATTTTTTAACTTGTAGTAAGGTCCATTTTCAACTGATAATTCTTAACCAATACTTAAGGTTGTTTCTATACTAATGAACAGCTTTTCCAAAGAAAAAATAAATGTAAACTTTATGCAATAAAAAAGTACAAAGGTAGACTTTATGCCTTAGGTATTCATAAGGTTAGGTTAGGTTAAGTTTAATAGTTTTAATCCTAAAAGAGAATAAGTAACTACATTTAATAATAGGAGATTGTGTAATATTTTTGTTACTCTATATTCTATTTGGATGACTGAGGTCATGTGCTTTGAAAATTAAAATTAATCGTTTCTTTGGGTAAATCGTTTGTTGTCATGAGTACAATCATAACCTAACATAACATCACGCCTATAATAACCGAACTTATCCCCGTTAGGCAGAGGTGTACCCATTAGTGCACCCACATTACGCCAGTTATGTTTAAGACCCATGTAATAGGGGGCGAGGCTATTGCCATTCACCGGGCACAAACCCAGACTCCGAAGCTGCTACTGAGAAATTCCTGATAGAAAGACCCAATAACACTTTACCCGACCTGGGAACAATAATGTATAGAAATATCGTACACTCATTACCAGTCACCCTAAACAATAGTTAGGTACAGTAATTTTCTCTGTTACAGTGGAAGCAAAGAGACTTTGTAAGAACGTACGGCGACTGAACCGCGCAGCCTTCCACAAGATGACAGCGTGTCGCATGTTTACGATCGATGGACGACTACCAGAGAAATTTAATAGTCTGATGGTGGAGTACACGGTGGTGCTACTGCAGTTTGCTGTCATGTCATGGATAAATGGAATGAAATAGCTATATATTTATTCTAAAATACATAAATTTTATTTAAAATTATTCTAACAAGTCTGTTATTTTTTATTACTGAGTGCGAGTCCAATATTATAATTATATTAAGCCAGAATTGTTAATCTTTGACATTGATAAACGTCTACCTAATAAGTTTTATAGTTTGTGCTTGACACTGCAATTTGCCATTTTATCATGAAATATACATGGATCTTGAATTAAAATAATGCCTATACCTATGTTTTTCTTCTTTATGAACATAAACCATTGATTCGATTGTAATCATATCATGGTAAACGAAACTAAAAAAAAGTAGGTAGTCATATTGATGTAAAACTTAACGTCACATTAGCATATTGGTGAAGCGGTCAAATTGCATGTCAATGTCGCAAAATCTTAAGTTTTGCCTTCACAAAAGAAAGAAAAATACAAATACACCAACAAATATTTGTATGGCCAACAGAAAGCTGTTTGTGAGTTAATGTGTCTGTCCATGACACAGGACAAATACTTATAATATATAATTCTAGGGTATTGCGGGGCGTCTTAACAGGATACCGTGGCCCCGGAACGTAAAGGGCAACAGAAGGAACAGGGTGGTTTTTTAGTCAGTAAAAGTCTGACAGTCCCTTCCGCCCCGCCCAGGGCGGAAGGAGTCATTTGATGATTTTTACCACCTAAAAAAAAAAGGGTATGGCAGTGTTTAATAAAAAAGAAACTGAAGATAGTTAACGTTTATTCTATTCTGGTATTATAGTTTATTCATAGTGTTGAGTTCCTGATTTACAAAAAAGCGAACTGCAGCAGTACTATAATGTAATTACTGATAAGGCTCATCAAACATATTGGTAACGCAGCGTCTACATAGAACAGTCCACACGCACTCATCTTACTGAACAATCGATTCGCCTGTAATACTTTCTTGCACAGATATTCTTGACTCTCTGTAAGGAATTCAAATCAGATTTTATTTTTGTAAAGAGAAAGACAAAAAAATACTGTGTATTAACGCGAAAATAATGCACATAACATAAAAATATTTTTTTACACAAAAGCAAGATAAAAACAACTTGATATTAAATCTAAAAAAATAAAAACATATAAATATAACCAAGAAATATGCGCGCAAATGCCGTGGTCCGTGCACGAAACCCACAGCGCTAGTTTTATACGTAAAACATCATTTGTCTATAGTTCTGAGGCAACAATAATACACAGACAACAGGTCATTCTTTCCAGGCAGTGGTAGTTATAATAATACCAGCCTTTATGTTCCCACTGTAGGGCAAAGGCTCCCTTATCCTTACTCCCCCCCCCCTCTATCCTGTGTGAACCACTCTTTTTAGTAGAAGTCAAGTTGATTCCCCATTTTTTTTAGGTGGTAAAAATCATCAAATGAGTCCATCCGCCCAGGTGGGGTGGAAGGGACTGTCAGACTTTTACTGACTAAAAAACCACTCCGTTCCTTCTGTTGCTCTTTACGTTCTTCGTCATAAATGTTGCCGCGATGTCATCTAGCATTGAGTAATTGAGTGGGACCTAAAAAGTCACTATCATGTTTTCTAACTCACTTGGACAGTCAGACCTTTTGACAAGCTGTATACATGCTGTCTTCGCTTCCTCTATTTTCATATAAAACTTCTCACAATACATGTTATGTATCACCAACAGGATCAAATTCTTTATTAGATTAAGAAGGGTCACCGCGCTGAAGGTGAACTGGAAACATAAGCACAATAATAACCAAAATACATTAAAAAATATTGAATATTTCTGTAAAACTGTCTACTACTATGTATAAGAAACGCAAAAGTTTGTAAGGAGGAATGGATGGATGTTTTTTAGACTTTCACACCATTTAGATGTGGCTAAACACGTATCGATATTAATCTAGTTTAAAACACAGTAAAATTTATATCCAGACAAAATCAAATGCAGTCGAAGTCGCGGGCAAAATTTAGTTAAAATATGATTTTACCGTTCCTAGTGGATCCATTTGAGCTTTAAGTATTAGTAAGCAGGCCTCGCAGTAACACATAGTACGATAAAATGTATCCACAGAGTAATATAAAACCTAAAAATGAAAGAAGTATTATCATTCTGGTTTTCCAATCAATATATTCTAAACATAGAAAGACGGCAAGACGTTTGGACGTATGCAACGTGGACTGTTTGCCCAGTAATGGGACAGCGTAGACTAGAGAATATAAAAAAAAACCCGCCTGTCTTTAGTTCTGTATAATAAAATGCAATGGAATATTTCTCGTTCCAGTTAAGAGGTCGTTTATAGTAAAGTAGTAGTTTATAGTAGTAGTTTCACAAGATAAAGTATGTCGTAAGTTATTCTTACCAGTACTTGAAACAGTTTCTTATACAATGTGTACGTTTCCAAAATATTAAAGAACGTTTCAGATAACTTCATACAATACGAATCGTTCGTATCATTTTCCTGTTCAACATTCAGCATCAGAATACATTTAATCCATTTATCCAAGTACCTCGTCAACAACAGTAAAACGCGAATAGCATACACTATATTCATATCAAACGAAATAATCGCAACGTCAGAAATAAAATATAATATCGTATCCAATGTAAGTGATTTAGAATGCAAACATATTAATATTAAGATATTAGACCAAAACACGGTTAAAACTGAGATCCAATTCCAAAACACGAAGCTCCTGACACCCTCACTAAAATCAATGCTCTTGTGTAAGATTTGAAACCTCACAATCAACAAGAAGTTATAGTGACGGTTAACAATTTCAAGAAAGAACAGAATCGCAAAGCCTATACAAATGAAAATACAGTAGCAAACAGTGACCAGAGGAATCACAAAACTCTCGTAAAACTCATTCATGTAGCAATATAAACGGAAGGTACCAGCACTGGTGATGAGAATCACAAGTAAAAACCATATAACGGTGTGCTTTTTTCCATTTGGAGTTATATAACCGTCTTGAATATTGTACTTTGAAGTGCAAATTAATGTTAGTATAAAATTTAGAGGATAAAAAATTCTTTGAACTTCCTTCTCTATTCGATGACTGTGTAATACTTCAACTTGGTTTATGGAAGTTATTGGAATAATCTGATTATTTTGATACATTGCCTAATCTTGCAAGCCTCCAGTGTTGTACTAAGTTTCTCAATTCTGAAATGATATGCCTACATTAACAGTCATACGACTGCGTTGAAGTATTGATTAGATATTGATGCCTTTAAGTCAATTATAATTTAGTTAAAAGCTGATTGATAACTACGTCTATCACCTGCTGAGTCATTAACATTAGTTTAGTATCGAATTAAAGTTAATCGGCTCGGCTTTCTAAGTTTATCTTTCATATCGATAACATCGATGAAAGAAAACATCGCGAGGAACTTAGACTTACAGTACCTAAATATACTTAAGTCTGAAAATTGCCTATTTGCTTTCAGCAAGCTGAGAATAGGCCTTTGCTGAGCAGTGGGACACTAACAGGCTGGGATTAAAGATGTAAAAAGGATAAATTACGATTTATAAAATTAAATGTTATATGCCATTATGAAAAAAGGTCATAGAAAAGAATAAGAAAGAACTTTTAAAGTAAATGCAACTCTCAAGTATTAGATTAAAACTGTAGGTATATTCATATCACATAAATAAAGTAGCTTTTTTACAAAAGAGCAAACTGCAACAGTACAATTAGGGAATTGCTGATGAGTCCCATCAAACACACAGGTAGCGCAGCGTCCACACAGAACAGGCCACATGCAGTCATCCTACTGCACGTACGGTTCATCTGTAACACTTTCTTGCAAAGATGTTTTTGAGTTTCTGTAAGAATACAAAACAATTATTTCAACTATATGTATTTTGCACTAGGCAATGCAAATAATACGGCCGGGCGAATATTGTTGGGTTTCTTGATGATTACTGCGCAGTAGCAGCTCTGTTCCTAGATAACAATTATCCAACTGATGTCCATTAACTCTGTCCATAGTACATTTTGCTAATAGGCACTCCTTTGATGCACGATGATTTGTTTTTTGTCAAAGATCAGTCACTTACTTGGACAGTTTGAGTTTTTCACAAGCTGTATACACGCCGTCTCAGCTTCTTCGACTGTCATATAGAACTTTTCACAGTATATATTAAGGATCACAAACAGGGTCATGTTCTTCATCAGGTAAAGCAAGACCATGATGCTCATAGTGAACTGGAAGAGTGATGATAAGTAAGATTAGCTTTCAGTCTTTTTCTGAACGTGACAGTCTATATTTAGTTGGTAAAGAGGATGATTGAAAGGTAGTCTGTAAAGTATCAATCTGTAGACTTTGTTTAAAGCATCAGGGCATACAGGACACGAAAACAGATGTCCTATTGTTTGAGGAGCACCATATTTGCACTAATTGCTGGAATCTTTATTCACCTAAGTAAGTTTTCCTTATCACTCTCTATTGTGTGGGCAGTAAGGTCTTACGACTCCACACACTAGTGTCAGAGTTTCTAAACCGCCTCAAGTAAGTCCAGGTTTCCTCACGGTGTTTTTCCTTCACCGATACCAGTGATATCCAAGACAAACTCAAAAAGTACATAGGAATTGAAAAAATCACATGGGTCCTTATTTCAACCAACTTGTGATTGGATGAAACGTAAAGGATGATAAAGTCTTGCCACAGCGTCTGTCTTTATTTAGCCAGCTTGCCTGTGAGTGGGTCGGTGGCCTTCATTGACAGTTGCGACTTTTCAGTCGCCTAGTTAGAGAGTATAAACACTTCATCCATAAGTCCCATTTTAAATGAAGAGATTAAAGAATGAAGTACTTATGCAATTTTTGTATTTTCTTTTGAAGACTTTAGAGGAGCGTAACTTTCATTCTCTACTTCTCTTCTAGTCAATAAAACTTAAAAAAAATTAAAACAGGAAAAAAGAAATATAATTTACCGTTTCCTGTGCGTTTCTGCCCATTTCAAGCATTTGTAGAGTTGTCTCCCAGTACAACAAAGTTCGAAAAAATGTGTCCACAGAGTAATATAAAACCTGAAACAAACACAAAAAGGTACAAATCTGGCACAAAGGTCTTAGTTTTAGCAAAACTAACCAACCCAGTTAAAAACTTTCAATCTGTTAAACTTTGAATTGGACTTTGTGTGTGTAATCTTTAGAACTTAATGTTTGGGGTGTGAGTATATTGTACTGTTGTTGCAGGATAGTCATGTAACACATTAGGCATATTGAACAAGTTTGAGGTCATTAATTTTGTAATTAAGAGATTGCTGGTTGACTCATTTCGGTAGAACCAAGCTCACTTTTTAAACATTTTGAGGTTCAGTTATTGCAAATTCAAATACAACCTCAATTTTTATATGATCATTGAAATCATTTTTAATCTTACCAGTAACTGAAACAGCTTCTTGTATAAATTAAACGTCTTCATAATATTATAGTACGTCTCAAATAATTTCGTAGCGTTCTCCTGCTCATCATTGAGCCTCAGAGTACATTTAATCCATTCATCCAAATATTTCGTCAACAACAATAATACACGTATAGCGTACACTATATTAATATCATACGACACATACGTAAGGTCACTTATAAGGTCAACGGGGTCAATCACATCTTGTGACCAATAAAAAAATGATAAAAAAAGGAAATTAAAAGAAAATACAGTTAGAACTGAGATCCAATTCCAAGTAACGAAACTCCTGACTCTTTCACTAAAATCGATGCTCTCGTGTATGACTTGGAACATCACAATGAGAAAGCAGTGGTATTGACGGTTAACCAACTCGATAATGAACATAATCGTGTAACCGACATATAAAAATATGGCATAGCTAATATTTAACGTAGAAATCATAATACTCTCTTTGAAATAGTGACCATCGAAATCGATGAAGAATATACGAAATAAACTGGCGCTTAGCATAAAAACCACGATCAAATACCATATTCCAATGCGTATTCTTCCAATTGGATTAACATGGTCGCTTTGGATTTTAAACTTAGGAGTCAACAAGACTATTAGCATGAAGTTTAGAGGACGAAATATTCTCTGGACGTCCTTTTCTAGGCGATTATTGTGTAGCACTTCAGTTGATTTTCTTTGATTTCTTTCATTCGTGGAGGGCATTAAAATAACTTGATGATCTTGAAGCATGTTGATAACAATAAAAATTCTTTCTTTGACTTAAATATTTTCTGATATTAAATTCTTTTAAATGAACAACATACGACTGATAATGATCAAACGCTCAGTTTAACAACAGTAGATGTAGGAGTGTTGGTCATTGCTCTTTAATCGCATTAAAAAGTGACTAGACATTTGGTTCTGAGGATATTGAACTTTGAAAAAAGTAAACTCAAGAACTACGGTTAATTAATTAATTATAATGTCAACTTAAGCATACCTACTTCATACCATAACTGGCTATGATATACATATTTGTATGTTTGTACAATTATGTAGATTTAACATTATCACAAAATAAGGCATACTTCATACGATCTTCTTCTTCTTTTCGTGTGGGTGGTAAGGCCTTACGACCCTACACACCCTAGTGTCAGAGTTTCTAAATCGCCTCAAGGGCCTCTGACATGGTTTGAGTAGAACAGTAAGTCCAGGTTTCCTCACGATGTTTTCCTTCACCGATGTCAATGATGTCCAAGATAAACTTTAGAAAGTACATATGAATTGAAAAATTCACATTGGTACTTGTCCGGATTTGAACCCACAACCTTATGCATGAGAGGCGGGCGCCTTAACCGCTGGGCCATCACGACACGATACGATGACTGGCAATGATATACATATTTGTATGTTTGTATAATTATGTAGGTATCTAAATACATAGAGTTACAATTTTTTTTTAAGAATAAACATTTCAGAATATTATTTTTCACCGCCTACCGCGGCGGTGCTCATTGTCATGTGTTAATCACTTAATAGAAAGTTAAAAAGCAATAACCAATGAGTAAACAGAACAAAACTTGTACTTAGCTTTTATCATTATTAGAAAGTTGTTTAGATAATTTCAAGTTGTATTCATATTTGTCAACTGAACAAAGTCACTAAAAAGAAACGCGCAGTGTTATATCGAATCTTGAAAAGACAGCGTTGCAATATTAACACTATGTCACAGAATAATCAAGTCATCGAAATGACCGCCACGCATCAAGTTGAAACGTTACGTAATCAAGTGGAAAAAGAAGTCCATACAATATTTTATCCTCTAAACTTTATTCTAATATTCTTATTTTCTCCAAAATTCATCGAAAAAAATAATTGTGTTACTCCGATTGGAATAAAAACGATTGCATTATCATTTATAAATGTAATTTTTACTATTTTCACGAGTGCATATCATATGTATCTTGTTGAAAATGATGGTAACGATAGCTTATCATTGTACTTAATAGAATTCGGTTTTAACTTTCTCGTAAGTTTCGGTCGCATGATAATGTTCATTATTGATATCATTAATCGGCATAACAACGTTATGATTATTTTAATGGTTCAAAGGATTCATAGGAGCATTGATTTCACTAAGAGCATCAGGAGATTCGTTATTTGGAATTGGATCTCAGTTTTAATGACATTATTCTTTGGCATCTTTGCCTTAGTATATTATTACGTATCATACAATTATCTGGACATCGCAGACATAATTTGTGACATAATGTTTATATCGTTTGATATTAATACAGTTTATGCTACTCGTGTTTTGATGTTACTAATAAAGTATTTGGACGAATGGATCAAATGTATTCTGGTTCTTAATGATGAGCAGGAGATAGATACGAACGATGTGATTTGCTGTAGAAAGCTTTTTGAGATATACCACAATATTATGAAAACATATAATTTGTACAAGAAGGTTTTTCAAATACAGGTAAGATAACCTACACAAGAAAATTAAGTTAAAAATCGTCACATATAATGAAGTGCCTCTCATGAACTTGTATCATGAACCATGAAGATACTATTATCATTATTCAGCCGAATGACGTCCACTGTTAGATATTGGCCTTTCTTAAAGATTGCCACAATGACCGGTCCTGTGTCGCCCGCATTCAGCGTTATCCCATTTTTCCATGAATACAATGTATTATTGTACAATAAAACATAGAAAAAAATAAAGTATTACTTTTCTTTTACAGATTTTGTACCATACAACGGACACATTTATTTGTACTTTGTTTTACTGCCAGTCAAGTTTGCAAGTGGCCGGAAAGCGATCTTGGCAAGACATGGTATATAAAATTTTATCTCTATCTTGGTATACAGTAAGCGACAAACGTCAAATAACATTTTTTTCTTTTACATTACCATCTAAATAGAAGACGATCTGCTTCAGTGGACTGTTGTCCGCTGCTGTGCGGCAAGTTCCTGTGATTGAACAATTGTAACTGAACATGAGCCCGTGTGCAATCGATGGTCATTCAATTAAAACTATAACCACTTGTTCCATAACTTCCACCGCCTCTAATGACCCAGTGTGCGCACTTAGTCTACTACCGACTATCAACTGCATGCTACACAAATCCACAGTCGCCTATACTGTAGGACGCTCAGCATCGCAGAATGGTACTTCATTCCTTGCTGGTGGCAGAATGGGAAAAATTCAAGCCTTGAAAAAATTCCTTCCAGGTCACTGATAGCATAATGACTTTATATAATGTCATCAAGAATTTGACATTATTGATTATACATAATGTACAGTGCGAGAAGTTTTATATAAAATTCGAGGAAGCTGAGACGGCGTGCATATTGCTGGTGAAAAATCCGAACTGTACAAGTGAGTCACATATCGAGAATTGTGATTTTATTGCACTAAACAGGTCGATAATGTCAAACTCTCTTTAAAGCAGCCTTTCCCGAAGTGGGCGATAACGCCCCCTCGTGAGCGCTGCAGGCCTAAAGGGGGGCGGTAAGAGACCCTGAAAAAAAATCGGAGCGTTGTGTAGAGGCTTGGGGAGCGATTTGTAATTTCATTTCATTAGGAGGATTTGAAGTAGGTGAAAAAATGGGGGCGCTAGAAAATAATTTATTCTCAAAGTAGGCAGTAAACCAAATAAGTTTGGTATTCCCTGCTTTAAAGTATGTGAAGAGTGCTTGAGATAAGCTGTCAATCTCACCTCAAGTTCACTTCACTTAAATTCATCCAGTGAAAAGTAGTTTCGTATGGAGAAGAATGGGCAAGAAACTCCATAAACAAAATGTGTTATTGGAACCCTGTTACTACGTTCGATGTGTCATCGTCAATTACGATTACATCACATCTTGTACTACTACATTTATGATGTCATTGTGATTTTTTATAGATACCTAATAGCTCTGTGAAAGACAGACAGACAAATGAATATCTTTTTATCTCACTAGTTGATGCAAGAGTTTTTCATATATGGATATATTATTATACTTAATATAAAGCAAGCAAGCGTAGTAATCAATGCTTGTGCCTTCTCTGAATGAGAAGACGCCTTTGGCCTACAGTGGTATAATAAAAGACTGGTACGTGGGATTATATGGCAAAATAAACCAACGAGATTCTGAACAACTATTTTATTTTCAACTATCGCCCCGTCGCCATAACTCATCTCTCTCTCTCGCACACATACTTTCCTTTCTTTCATCCGTTGCGTTCCATTTTAACATTAGTAACTGCGTTTATGCTTCAACATTCTTACCTTCAGGTATTATTTATTTATTATATCGAATTAAAACGTTAATTTAATTTGCAGGAAATCAAGAGCATCTTTACAAGACCGTGCTACAGACAAATCGAACGTTCAGTAAGATGTCCGCGTGTGGCCTGTTCCCTGTCGATGCTATGCTGCCAGTGTATTTGATGGGGTTTCTAACTCATTACGTCATCGTGCTTCTGCAGTTTGCTTTCCTCTGAAAAATCTCTTTATCTTTTTTGTTTGTAAAATATTGGCATAACATCACGCCTGTAATCCCCGAAGGGTTAGGCAGAGGTGTACCCATTAGTACACCCACATTTCACCAGTTATGTTTTTAGTCCCATGTAATAGGGGGCGAGCCTATTGCCATCAACCGGGCACTAATCCAGACTCCGAGGCTGCTACTGAGAAATTCCTGATGGAAAAACCCAATAACACTTTGCCCGACCTGGGAATCGAACCCAAAACCTCATGCACAGCGGTCGCGCTTGCGACCACTAGACCAACGAGGCAGTCTAAAATATTGGCACTCTGTGAAGTACTACACTTCCATCTTCAGTTGTTATTAAGAGAATAAGGTGTTTATCTACTGCAATTTTTCACTTAAAAGAAATCAAATCAAATCTATACTCGATATCTACTGAAGATTTTTAATTCCATAAAGAGATAAATTTAAATTCTCTCTTCACAAGTTGCCGTTCAATATACATATAACTTAGTTACTAAGTGTACATTAATAGTTTAACTCTAATCAACAGTTGCAGCATTGTATATTCAAATAGGCTTCGGCCGCACAAAATCATAATACATAAAAATGTATCATTAAAATGTTTAACATTTTTTTACCTTTCCTCGAATACCTTTTTATCATCCAGACTTACAGTCGTATACACATTTGACGAGGATGTAACACTGTACATGTGTTATATCCTCGTCTTTCAGGAGATTGTCATAAAAGACACATAAAAATTATTAAAATTACGACTCCTAGTCAAAACCTACTTTTTTTTCAAACGTTTTTTAATTTTTATGTGCGACAGTATTTCAGAATGTATTCTAACAGAACCGCACCGTTGTACGTGCATAAACCTCAGTGATATGCTAAACGAAAAGGTCAAAATCTATGATTACCCACAATGTCAATGATTGAGAATTCTGACTCAATAGTATTATTAGATTCGCACTCAACAATCAAAATAACATAGTTGTAAAAATAATTTTAAATAAAGGTTTTATCTTATATAATAAATAACTAGCTATTTAATTCCATTTATCCATGACATGACGGCAAACTGCAGTACTACAACCGTGTACTCCACCATCAGACTATTAAATTTCTCTGGTAGACGTCCATCGACCGTGAACATGCGACACGCTGTCATCTTGTGGAAGGCTGCGCGGTTCAGTCGCCGCACGTTTTTACAAAGTCTCTTCGCTTCCACTGTAACAGATAATAGAAGAACTAAGCTTACTATAAAATCTTTTTAAGACTGGCTCTACGCCTGTGAGTCCCTGTGTTTGCTTTGTCATAAGTTTGTTTAGGTTTTGTCATGGTTAGAGTCTAGCACCTTACTCCCTTGCCTGATCTGAGGAAGCCTGCAGACTATTCCTACCATTAGGTAGGATGCCAGTTCGCCTCTAGCCCACTAAATCCACCAAGCGTGATTTTTACGGAATAGATAGGTGTAAAGTCTGTTTTCGGAATAATGGTACATACATAAATACAACTCTACATAGTCGCTTCCTGTCGTTTGAACGCTTAGATCTTTTAAACTGCGCAACGGATTTTAATGCGATTCTCATCTATAGATAGAGTAATTAAAAAAAGATAACCGCCTTCAAAAACTACAAAATAAAAAATAACTTTAGCTTGAAAGTCGGCGGCTTTGGTTTTGTTTCTTGTTATGTAGGTATTGCCACCGACTTCCAAGCTAAAGTTATTTTTTATTTTGTAGTTTTTGAAGGCGGTTATCTTTTTTTGTAAAAAAAAGCTTTTTATTTTTCACTTTTTAGTGCTCGTGTGTTAATGTTTGCAATCCTTACATAAAGCCCTTTCAAACAATACCTCACACGATATATTTAATTTTGGAAAGTGGTAGGAGGGGGGTTGACGTACCCGCTCCCCACTTCCTTCAGTCAGTCATCGACTACAAGTATAAACAAAGCAATTTTTCTTGTTACGGCGGTTCTGCTGTGATTTTATAAGGAGTTCTGTTCCATATCTCCAAAATTCATGATCAGATCACGATAATATTCCTATGGGACCTATTCCCAACTATACTCTTTCAAACAAAAAAAGAATCATCCAAATCGATTCATAATTGGCGGAGTAATCGTAGAACAAATATACAAAAAAAAAAAAAAAAAACATACGCGTCGAATTGAGAACCTCCTTCTTTTTGAAGTCGGTTGAAAATAAAGGTTTATGTATCTACACTGCACCAGTGCGAAGCCAGGACGGGTCGCTAGTGATAGTAATATGATATTGTTTAGTCTTACCTGTACTTTGCAGAATGTTGAGCAGTTTACTGCAAGTAGCATTTACATCGGAGACAGTCATATAGAATAGCTCGCAGTTAGTACTGAATATAATGACGTAAGAGATATTGTTGATCAACCAAAGTATGATGCCTATTACAGACTTATGTAAGTCAAACTGAAAATTGAAATAGGAAGATTAATATTTTGACAAACAGCTGCATAATACAAAAATAAAGTTTAATAAAATCGTTGAGTAACAAAAGGTACACATACTCTGATTGAATATGATAAGGAATAATAGAAAACTCAAGTTTTACATGAGTAGGTAGCATTTGGAGGACAAAAATATTGATTAGCTTACCTCGCCAAAATGTATTACATTAATTTTTAACAATTCTATACATGCTTGCAGATAGAGCAAAGTATTTAAAAATGTGTCTAGTGGTTGAAATAATGCCTGGAATAAAATAACATTTACCATTAAAATACATACATAAACTCACGCCTTTTTCCCATGGGGGTAGGCAGAAACTACAGAATGCCACCTGCTACGATTCTTATATACTCCTTTCGCCTCATCTACGTTCATACATCTCGTCATACAAGCACGCCGGTTACGAGAACTCCGCACCTGACCTTTCTGAAGAACTATTAAAATATTGAACAAATAAAAAGAATAATGTAAAAGTAAATTCATTTCAACTTTGAGTCTTCTAGAATCGTTGTATAATGAACCCACGGTGCCAAGTTGTTATATAAAAATGGCTTCTTACCGAATACCTAAATATTTTCTTAAAAATATCAAATGCTTCCATTAAATTGATGTATGCTTGATAGAGCTTCTTCAATTCATCATTATATTTTTCTTCTTCAAGTTCCAAGTTCAGTTTACAATAGTACTCAACTTCAGCGATCCATGAAATCATTCCTTCCCGTATCAAGACAATTATGGAAACACCATAAGTTAAGTGCACGTCAAAATACATATAAGTAAATATATATGCAGCCATTTTGTAGTTGTTAGTCATTAACGCACAGACAATAAAGAAAATATAATGACTCAAACTTGTTAACCAGTTCCTGATGATAGCCTTCTTGTAATGCTTGTATTTGATTATTCTGAAAGCTTTTTGAATCTTCAAAATTAATAAGACGTGGTTTTTTCTTTCGTAAATATTCAGTATACAATAGATAATGAACGGCATCACGACCATACTAACGTTAAGCTTAAAAAAGAAGATTATGAATGGGCTCACTACATTTGTAACATCCAATGACGATGAAAATCTTGCGATATGAAATATTACAAACCCAAGAACACCAATAACCGACACGATGTAGTAAGATGCACGATGAGGTCTGATACAGTTGTACTCAATAGAGAACCTGGACAGAAACAGCATATGCTGTAGACATCGGAAGGGGAGGAGCATGTTTTGGAAACTTCTGTCCAAGAAATTGTCGGTAATGGGATCAATTTTGATGAGTGAATTCATTTTCATAATCGAACGAGCGCTTAACAGAATAGGAACGAGGCAACTGGCGTTTTTGTTAAACGTGCTTTTGTTTCTGTAATGATAATTGTATCAAGTAGGCACCAATAATCATAATCATTTTAATAGTATGAAACAAAGCTACTTTTCGTTTGTTTGATTGCGTAGTCCTTCGTACTTCACAATAAATCGTATGTGGTTTTCGACATTATTTAGAAAAATTCTTTCTTTTGGCTATTATTATGAACCGAGCTTGTAAGCCAAGCTCATAATTATAAACAAAAATATAGATTTTTGAGAATGCGGCAATATCAGTAGATCGACCATGCACGAAGCATGGGCGGATCGCTACTCAATCAAATGAAAGAAGAGTGGCGTTACAACATTAAAAAAAAAACTGATAACGAATCTGACGAAACCAAAAATTACCTAAAATAGGTAGGTAATTATCAGCAGGACAAAATAACGAAAAATAATATTTGTAAAAAACTTAAGTACGAGTAAATATGTTCTGTTCTAATAATAATTTATTGTATTTCATTTAACCATGATGCGACGGCAAACTGCAGTATCACAACGGTGTACTCCACCAGTAGACTATTAAACTTTTGAGGCAGACATCCATCGATCGTGAACATCCGACACGCAGTCATCTTGTGGAAGGCTGCGCGGTTCAGTCGCTGCACATTTTTTACAAAGTCTTTTAGCTTCCCCTGCAACAAAGATAGAAAAACTAAGCGGGTCAGCTGATTATTTATTTATTTATTTATTTTACTTTAATTAAAACGGTTAAATAACCAATTAAAATAATTAAAGACACAGAAGACATAAAAGTAAAAATATAAAAAAAAAGAAAACACGAATATACATTTAAAAACAGAACAAAATAACTTCATCCCTTTCATAAATTCACCTCACAGTACTTCTGACATACCGACAAAATCTTCGTCCATTCATCCGCAAACAGATCGTTTGTTGGATTAGAATCCAAGAGATCGTTAAGTACAGACAGAGTGCGAGGTACTGGGGACTTAGCGCGCGCAACGGTGCGACAAGAAGGCACAGCAAATAGCTTGTGCTTTCTGCCGCGGCAGTAATTAGCCGGGACAAAAAAGCGAGCCAGTGCAGTATGCAGATCAGGTGCGTCAATAGTGCCACGCAAAGTTTTACAGGCTATAGTGAGCTGATCTCGTGCTCGCCTTACCTCTAGCGAATTATATCCGAGGCATCCCAGTAGAAATTTTGTTGGGTATAGGTAAGGATAATAGCCATGTATGCGCTTATAAATAAACCTAAGGAACGCTTTTTGTACCTTTTCCAACAAAACCGAATAGGTACTCTCGTGGGGATTCCACACGCAGGAGCTAGATTCTAATTTGCTGCGAACGAGTGCATTATATATAACCTTAATAGGAAGAGAGGATGAGCCATTGCTGATGAATGGCAAACCCTTTACAGGAAACCGTATCTAAATCGGTCCAACCATTTCAGAGATAAATGAGAACATTCGTTTGTACAAACAAACAAACAAAAACTTTTACCATCAACGCATATACCATCTATGTTCTGTCGTGGGTAAAAAGGGTGTTTAAATCTTTTTGTGCTTGGGAAACTAAATCACGAATGGACGATCCTAAACAAAAAAAAAGGAATCGAGATAATATTAAAGTGAGATGCCCTTGTAGTTTAATTTATTTAATATTATTTATATTTACTGAAAATAGTAGGGGACCTAAAATATATCCCTAGGGAACTCTAGCGTTATAGCGCATTTTCTTTTACATTCTAAATATGTAAGTTGTGACCTGTTTTTTATTTGGGCTTTGAATATATTTAACGCACTGCCGATAAAATTAAATAAATATGTATCTTTTAAGTAGTAATTTGTGACTTACGGTGTCAAACGCTTTTTTAAGATCAATGAAGATACCAAGAACTATGTTTTTACTATATAAGTTTTAAAGAAAGTCAAAGAAGTTGCCTGAATTCACAGAATAGACCGTCAAGTGTAAGGTCTGGAAATGGTACATACATAAAATTATACTGTATAGTCATTACCAGAACTTTGCAGAATGCTGAGCAGCCTACTGCATGTAGCGTTCACATCGGAGAGAGTCATGTAGAATAGCTCGCAGTTACTACTGAATATAATGACATAAGAGATATTGTTCAACAGCCAAAACACGGAGCTAATTACAGACGTTTTGAATTCAACCTGCAAATCGAAACTAGACAATGAATTAGCGCAGATTTCCGGAGTATTAAATTTGTTTTAACAAGCTACCTAATAAATAAAAATGATACTCAAAAATATTGTGTTTAATAAGGTCACACATAAATAGTTCGGGTGCAAGTCACTAGAATTTGATTTTCCAATAAAAAACATTTTTTTTGCATGAGTTGGATTTGAGAGCTGCCATTTGAGATACAGAATATGAAGGTATACTATTCATTATTAGCTTACCTCGCCTAAATGTATTACTCCTAATTTGAATATTTCTACACTTGCTTGCAGGTACAGTAAAGTATTGAAAAATACATCTAGTGGCTGAAATAAAGTCTGGAACAAAAATAAATTTACTATTAAAATATTTAAATAAAACTTCTAAATAATGGCATCTATTTAAATATAAACTGGTCATGGTGATTTTTTTTTTGTGGGCAATTCCTCTCGTATGCCCTCGATCGAGGAAAAATGAAAGAATAATTTTGTTGAACTCTTACTAACCAAAACCTAGGTCTAAAATGTTTTGGGAAGGTTCATACCTTCCCAAATAAAAAAAATAACATTTTTTTTAAAATATATTAACAAAATATGATCTTCTACAAAAAAAGGGGGAAACAGCTGAATTTATTTAGTGAGATACGAACAATTTCAACTCTGATGTGGGTACCACCTATGCGTCTATGTCCTATCCAGCTTGTAAAAATACACTCCATAAAAATGTAAAAGTGATTCTTACCGGATATTTGAATATTTTCTTAAAAATATCAAACGCTTCCATTAAATTGATATACGCTTGGTAAAGCTTCTTCAATTCATCATCATACTTTTCTTCTTCACACTCTAAGTTTAGTTTACAATAGTACTCTACTTCAGAGATCCATGAAATCATTCCCTCTCGTATCAAGGCAATTATAGAAACACCATAAGTTAAGTGCACGTCAAAATACATATAAGTATATACATATGCAGCCATTTTGAAGTTGCTAGTCACTGACGCACAGACAATAAAGAAAATGCAATGATGAAAAATTGCAAACCAGTTCCTAATGATAGACTTCTTGTGATGCTTATATTTGATGAGTCTTAAAGCTTTTTGAATTTTCAATATAAGTAAGACGTGGTTTTCTTTTTGCAAAATGTTGAGTGCATAAAAGCAAATTAAAGGAATTATTATCAAGAGAATATTGAGGTTAAGAAAGACGATTACGAATTGACTAGATACATCGTTCAAATCCGTAGACGATGAGAGTTTTTCACCATAATAAATTATAAAGACGAGAACATTAATAAGTGACACGATGTAGTATGATGCACGATGAGATCTGATACAGTTGTACTCAATGGAGAACCTGGACAAGAACAGCACGTGGTGTAGACAACGGAAAGGGAGGAGTATGCTTTGGAAACTTCTATCCAAGAAATTATCGGTAATAGGATTTACATTGATCGACATGTTCAAATTCACTTTTACGATCGAGCGAGCGCTTAACAGAGCAGGTGAGAGACGAGTGTCGTTAATATTAAATGTGTTTGTTTATTTAATGATAAACGTGTCAAGTCATTATTTAATATCCTTAATAGTACAAAATACTCCACTCACACACTCCACAATTAGTTTTATTTCTACCTAGCCTTTTCCCAACAAAAAAATTAATTAAGCCACTATAAGTAAATATTTTGTATATTCATGCAAATAAAACTTGGTTACTTACGGAATCTCTTATATTCCGTACATGGATGATATACTCGTAATATACAATATTAATGTGCAGGGTGGAAAAACTAATATTATTTTTATTGTAAAAACGAAGAAATAATAAGGTGTTCACAAAATATGTACACACTAACAATGTGTCTGCCAATGATTACAAAAACGCGAACTGCAGTAGTACAAAAGTATAGTTAGTTAGTAAAGCGGCCATTTTTAACGAAAATGTAGCATCAACGTAGAACATTCCACAGGCATTCATCTTGTCGAATGTCGCTCGATGTAGACGTTGAATATTTCTGCATAACTTTCTCTCAGCATCTGTAAGTATAGAAGATTTTGTTGTTACAAATTACTTTATGTGTTTCTCTGTTGAATTTTTTGCCCAAAATTGATTACTTCATTGTCGTAGCAATTATAACACTGATAAAAAGAACTTAACACATTTAACTTATCAAAGTACCTGTACAATTTGTTTTCAAAATAATTGCGCAAGAGTTTTGAACTTCATTCATTGCTATGTAGAACTTTTCACTGTACCAGCTCAATACTATTAAAATTATCAAAGTCTTTAACGCCCAGGTGTACAAAAATATGTTGAAAAACCATAATGTATTCTGTAAAAGAATATAGGTAAACGAAATTATTGTAGCAAGCCTTATTTATCAAGCAAATAAAGGTAAATCCATATTACTCACATACACATTGTGCATACCGCTCGCAATCAATTTAGGAAAATCAAGTATCATTTGCAATTTCATTAAAACGTGAAAAAAGAAATCAACGTTATAATATACGACCTGAAAATCAAATTGATTGATTTAATTAAGAATTTTGATTCTTTTGTTTTCACTGTTTCTATTTAAAAGCATGATTTTTATTCGCACCATATGCTGATAAGAAGTCTTATAGATGTCATAGCAGTCCAGAATATTAACGTAAGCTTGAAACATTCTATTGCAGCAAGTTTCATTATCAATACGTTCTATTTGTTGTAAATGCTGAGCTTGAATGTTCCATAAATCAACTTTATTGCGTAACAGCATAAGAAGTCTGTTAGCGTAAATGATATTTACGTCAAAACACAAGATGGTTAATCCACAAAAGCAATCGGTAACAGAGAGGCTAAAGCTTATGGTAACATAAATGACAGTTGAAATATAAAATCCGGAGTAAACGATGACAGTGATCCAATTTCGAATGATAAAGCGCTTTGATTTGGTCTTGTCGTTAAGAAATCTGTGAATGTATTGAATTTTCAAGACAAACAATATATTTCTTTTCATTTGCAATATATTGACGACATAGTTTATGACGAATCCGATGACGTACAAGAACAAGTCGAAGTAAGTAAAGATGTACATTACATTGAAATGGTTTTTTATAACTTCGTTGAAATGTGTTTCGTAGATGCGACGGCAGAACGTAAAAATAGAAAGTATCGTGGCACACAATGATAACAAATTCGATGTTAGGTTGTTTGAACATATAACGTTATTCTGAATACGATACTTCGGATACAGTACAATGTTTTGCATGAGGTTTAAAGGCAAAAGCATCAATTGAACATCTTTGTCAACCAAGTTGTTTAGCGGTAATGTATCGCTTTTGGTTAGTGAATCCATAGTTTACAAGAGAATAATTCGATAGACAACTACTATGTAGCAAGAAATTCATAAAATAATAATGATCGACGTACGATTGTTTTTAGATAAATTTAGTATTATAATTTTCATAAATATAAATTCCATCGCACTGACGGCGTGAAATGTTTGGACAACTTATTTAACGCAATTAAGTTTATTGCTCTTTACATCGTATGTGACAGAAACATAATAATTTAAAGTAAACATCGATATTTCATGTACTTAAACCATCCATTTGGAAGTTATTGACACCGCATCGTGTTCGAACTTTGAACGTCAAAAATAAGAATTCCTAAATATGGTTTCCTTCTCAAATATTGAAATGAGAAGAAAAAAAATGATAGATTTTATGAGCGTTTTCTTTCCTGTGTACTTTATAAGTAAAATCGTGTGTGAGCAAGAGCATAATCTTTCTGAAAAAAGAACTAAGAAAAAAATTATATATGCAGTCATTGGAAATACTGTATATTTCTGTTTTTTGTGGGCAACTATCATATACAATCCTTTCCGTAACTTCCTCTTCAGAATGTTCTATTTATGTTTATACTTCTTGTTTTGTATTAATTTAGCATTTATAAGTTATATAAATGTATACAGGAGCTATTACAACGTACGCATAATTTCATCACTTCAAGCTATTAACAACCTTCTGTACAGCAGCACAGATTTGAAAGCGATTAAGATATTTTTTCGGTCATATTTTTCTTTAATCACTGGCCTTTGGGTAACCAACGTAACTGGAAAAATGGTTTTTGACTTGCATTGGACGTGGGTCAGGGTGTGTTTTGGTTCTGTATCCATAATTTTTGATTTGGAAATGATTTACACACTAACCGTTGTTTACATATTGACACGCAAACTAAAGAAATGGAACAATATTGTTGAAAATATGAATTGTGTTAACGAAAACGAAGAAGTTACCATAGACAGAGAAATAGAAATGAAGAACATGTATCAAGCTATAAAGCTGATCTGCGAAGTTTGGAAACTGTCCAATGATATATCTGGATTTAAGGTAATAACAATTTGATTACGCCTGTAATCCTCGAAGGGTTAGGCAGAGGTGTACCCATTAGTACACCCACATTTCGCCTGTTATGTTTTTAGACCCATGTAATGGGGGGCGAGCCTATTGCCATCAACCGGGCACAAATCCAGACTCCGAGGCTGCTACTGAGAAATTCCTGATGGAAAAACCCAATAACACTTTGCCCGACCTGGGAATCGAACCCAAGACTTCATGCACAGCAGTTGCGCTTACGACCACGAGACCAACGAGGCAGTCTGAGTTATATTATAATTATAATGTTATGAATGTTTGTTTGTTTGGTTGGTTGTTTAATTTATGTGTATAGAATTGTCTTGGAGTAGACTTTAAGATGTTGTACTTATTGATATGAATTAATAAATAAATTTATCTGATTTCAGATTCTACTCCATTTTATCTCAACGTTTGTCATGTTTGTGATGTATTTTATGATGATGTTAATATTTGCGGGCAAAGGTAAGGTTAGTATACGTTTTATCATATTCGTCATCGTTGCATTGCAAGAATTTTCGGTCAATTCTGCAAATGTTCATTCAGAATGGCAGCTTTCTGTAGGTTTTGGTAATTATTATTGAGAAGTAAATAAATGTTTAGCAATTATAAAATTTGGTGAGCCACAAAAAAAATACATTTTAATAATTTGGTCGGCACAAAGATTTTGTTTGCAATTTAAAAAATCAGGCAGTTAATCCTTGGTCCGCAAATAATTTTGAAAACGGTCAAAAATGAAATCATAAAACTCGTGTTATTGTAAACTGCCTATGTTTACAATAACACGAGTTTGCATAATAAACATTCAGTCCGCAAAATGACTACTTGATCAGCAAGCGAGCGAAGTGAGCTCGGGAGTTGTACCCCGACTCGGACAGATTAGGTTAGAAGGCAGGAAAAACAAATAACCATTCAGAAATAGAAGCCCCGCGTAGCGGGTCTCCGTCGACTACTCCGAGATTTTTTTTTGCTTACCCTCCGAGTGCTTACTAACATTTTATTAAACAGAAGCAGCTCATTGTAGCTTATATAATTAATATGCTGTACAAAAATAATAACAGCCATCCAGCATGTCATAAATTGCTGATTGTTTTTGGATTGTTTTTGTGACTGCCTCGTTGGTCTAGTGGTCGCAAGCGCGACTGCTGTGCATGAGGTCTTGGGTTCGATTCCCAGGTCGGGCAAAGTGTTATTGGGTTTTTCCATCAGGAATTTCTCAATAGCAGCCTCGGAGTCTGGATTTGTGCCCGGTTGATGGCAATAGGCTCGCCCCCTATTACATGGGACTAAAAACATAACTGGCGAAATGTGGGTGTACTAATGGGTACACCTCTGCCTAACCCTTCGTGGATTACAGGCGTGATGTTATGTTATGTTTTTGGATATTATTGGCTGGCCACGAGTTGCTGATCAATTAGCTATTTCTGCTCACAGATTATATTTTTCTGCTCACAAAAATACGAATACTAAAAAATACATTTTTATTATTTATGTTTTAGATCGGCCAAGACCTGGTGTTGAGCCACACATTCAGTGTAACTATGTGTTTGTGCAAGTTGATTATCGTGGAGTGGTCGATGTGTTTCGCTTGTGAAAAATTTTACAGAGAAGCAGCAAAAGCAAGATGTAATATTATTTTGAAATCTGCTCAAGATTGTGAGTTTTTCAAGCTATTTTGTGTCTTGTGTGTAAAAACAAACAGCGTAAAATGTTAAACAAACAGCGTTAAATGTTTTTAGGGTTCCGTATCTCAGTCGGCAAAAACGGAATCCTTATAGGATCACTTTGCTGTCCGTCTGTCAAGACCCTTTTTTCAGGAACGCATGGAGGTATCACGCTAAAATTAATATACCAATAAAGCTTAACTTCTAAGTCAACGCAATTTAAAGATAACGTCGTTTATGACGCATATTTTAATGCTCGCTAGGGAATCAAAACCTATAAGGGACTTCCTGCTAGCTTAGAATCATGAAATTTGGCAAGAAGAAATGCTATTTAGCACAAGTAAAGGAATAAATCCGAAAACCGTTCATTGTAGTTACAACATAAAACAATTCCTATTTTTACAAGGGAAAACAAACTTTATTTCAGCGTGTATAGGTAATCTTATCTGTTTCAGTGCATTCAACAAGAATTTGGAAGAACATGCAAAGAATTATGGATTCAAATATAGAAAAAATGAATGCATCTGGATTTTTTTACATCGACGCTGTGACTATGATTCATTTTTGTTCTATAATTACTAGTCACATTATTGTATTACTACAATTTGCTTTTCTGTGACCTTTTGTAAGAAACGTCTCTTGTTCTTCGTTCTTCTTTTGTTTTTATAAATCTTTGCCTATGACTGGGAATTTCTCCAGTATCGTGAATGCGTTCACGAACATACAAAAAACAACCCGACCGCGACCCGGAACAACTCTTAGTAGGCCTTACAAATATCTGACTGTACCATTTCAGTCTGTACTTTACTTTATCCACTATTTTTGTAAACTTGAAACTCCCAATGTAATTTTTTTTGCATATTTCTTCAACTATGATGAACTATGTTTTATTTTGTTTATATATTCGCGCTGATCTCCGGAATCGCTGGTCCGATTTTAATAATTATTTTGCTAATATTAAGCGTTTTCTCTGAGCGCTGCATCTTAGTAAAAAAAAACATGGAAAGGATATAATTATGGAGAATTTTTGAAATAAAAGCAACGATTCGAAATTATATTTTGTGGTTTTATTTTATCAAATACAATAATACAGTTTCATTTGGGGTTAGAACTGCCAAAACAAAGTAATCCACATCAAAATGCCTCTCATTTTTAAAGATAATTGTAATGATTTTAAAGAATAAAATTTAAAGTAAATCTGCAGGTGTTTGGTGTATCGTTTGCCAAATCAATTTTGCCCATAGGAGAAGTTATTTGCTATCTCTTCACGCCTGATAACTCATTCTTTATCACACCGTTTTTTTTATAACAAATTAATTTTTAATTTCGAAAATCCAAAACTCAGCAGTTTAAACCGGTTATTGCTATAGATTTGTAGGTTAGCTGATTTTGGCAGAACTATCTGAGGCTGTAAGTATGCAATTTTGTTACCGAAACTCATTTATGTCACCACCTAACTACCAGGATTACAGAAATGCAAACTGTAACAAGACAACGGTATAGTTGGTAAGCAGCGCCATCAAACGCAATGGATGGCATATATCTATGTAGAACATGCCAAACACGGTCATCTTGCTGAACAACGCACGATGTAGACGAAGAACATTCTTGCATAATTTCTTTTCATTATCTGTAAATAAATAAATCAAATATTGAAGAAATAAGTTAGCCTTTTACTGTCCCACTTCTAGGAAAGGTCATCTCCTCATACAGAGAAGGCACGAGCATTTAAAAAAGGAAAACAGAACGATGCCCAACAATACTAATTTCTCCTGTATCATGGATGCGTTTGCAAACATTTAAACTCACATACAGAACTACCTGTAGGCCATACAAATATTTGATCCGTGCGGGAATCGAACCCTCGACACTCATAGTTGCAGCCTATCGCCCAGCCACTGCGCCAACCGTCGTGGTATCTATATGAGACTGAAATTGCCAATCCGCCTTGAGCAAGCGTGGTGATCAATGCTCGTGTCTTTTCTGTATAAGACTCTTCTTATACAGCCCTGCAGTGGGACAATAATAGGCTGGTATTATTATTTATTTGTTATGCGTAACCAGCCGTAAACAGCCGCACAGGTCGTTCCATCAGGTTACGCTGCGCTTGCCAGGGTTGATCCGTGATGTTGATGAATGGGTGACCATCTTCACACACTGAGACTCCTCTGTGCCTCAGAAACCACTTTAAGCCGTTGGTCCCGGCTGTCATACCTACATGGATTCTTGACAGTCATTACGCGTCGTCAGAAGTCCGAAAGTCTGACTAACCAGTCTTACCAAGGAGTATTGTATTGCCCAGTTATTGGATTGTGGAGGTCAGATAAGCAGTCTCTTCATGTAAAATACTGGTATTCAGCTGCATCCAGTAAGACTGAACGCCGACCCCAACATATTCGAGAATAGGCTAGGCAGATTGAATGATAATTTACCTGTACAATTTGATGCTAAAACGATGGCGCATGAACTTTGGACACTTTCCGCTGTTACATAGAATTCTTCGAACAGCAAACTGAGTGCGATTTGTAAAGTTAAGTTTTTTACTACCCATGCATATAGCAATCCTTGCACGAAATGCTGAAAAACATTAAAATATATGAAAGTTAAAAAAGTCACTGAGATAGTCAGGGGGGTCACCTATCAAACTTTTAACTATCTAATCTGAGTCTCAATCTGACAAAAATGCCTCTAATTTCCTGTCACTGAGATAAGATTGTGACTAGATTTAATTAGCTTAATAGGCCTTAGGTATCAGTTAACAAGAAAATAAAGTTTTGAGCTCTTCCCTGACTCTCACAGTTCGATGGACTAACATCCGACACAAACGAGGAGAGCTCAGGCATAGGACCAACGCATGCTTTTCGAGGCCCAGAAATTAATGATCAATATAAAACTAGGTTTGTTACAATGCATGACAAGTAGGTACTTACTGGTTCGTTCATGCTTAAAATAACCTTGGAGAAGTCTATCACGATTTGACAGTTGACCAATTGATGAAAGAGACATTCCGTCGTTTTAAAAAATGTCTGAAACGAATTAAATAAAAATTTGGGTTATTAATAATATTTTTTGTAGGTCGATTGAACATATAAATTACATGAGTGACTAAGGCTTAAAAAAAACAATACTCTTTGACGCAGAACGCCACCTGTTACTATCCTAACATACTCCTTTTGCCTCGTACATGTTCGTACAAGCACGTCGGCTACGAGTTCTGCGCACCTGACCTTTCTGAAGAACTTCACCAATGAGATCAGTGTAGGTCTTCCTAGGGCGTCCCCTCCCTGCGTTGCCACTTACATCTACCATATAAATTCCTTTTTTTAACCGCCTTAATGTTTTTTGTATAGTCTAATTTATATTTTTTATAGTTGTATCTTTATTTCACTCATCCCCAAAGAACTAAAGGTCTGTGAGATCACACAATCGTGGAGGCCAGCATTTAGTTCCATTGCGCGAAATTATGCACCCACCCACTGCATTATGACTGCCTCGTTGGTCTAGTGGTCGCAAGTGCGACTGCTGTGCATGAGGTCTTGGGTTCGATTCCCAGGTCGGGCAAAGTGTTATTGAGTTTATCCATCAGGAATATCTCAGTAACAGTCTCGAAGTCTGGATTTGTGCCCGGTTGATGGCAATAGGCTCGCCCCCTATTACATGGGACTAAAAACATAACTGGCGAAATGTAGGTGTGGGTACACCTCTGCCTAACCCTTCGGGGATGACAGACGTGATGTTATGTTATGTTTGGCACCCACCAAATGTTTACATTAAAATAAAATTAAAACTATATTCTTACCATTGGTTGAAAGTTTTTTTGAGCAATCTTGTAGCATTCGAATATCTGCGCGTATGCCGTAAACATTTTACGACAAAACACATCATTTTCACTTTCTTCACGGAAATGCAATACTTGAGTGTCCCATAAAACAAGTTTGTCGATTAATAGTCGAATCAATCTTATTGCATAAACTGTTTCGGTGTCAAAAGTAACTAGAAACATTACATGATAGAGCGTATACCATGGCGGATTTAAGTATTTTATCTTCACAAATAACACCGAAATGACGAAAAATCCGAAGAGCAAAAGAACGTTGACCCAATTAACAATGATAAAAGTCTTACTGGTGTCTTTTTTATCAAGAAACCTGTTAATTTCTTGAAGGTTCAGAACGAAAGCCACATTCTTTTTGGTTTGAATGAAAAAAGTAATATAGTTCACGATACAGAACGCACTAACAAAAACCACATCGAAGGAAGACGCAAAATACAAAAAACGTATAGGTTGATATCGTGTCATATTGTCATCAAGCATCACAATCAAAAGATTATAATAATGAGTTGACAGAAAAAATACTGCCGCACACAGCGAAATGAATTTGTTTACACGATTATTTGGAGTTATAAGGTCGTTTTTTATTTGATACTTCGGATGTAATACTAGGATTTTCATTAGATTTAGGGGTAAGAGCAATGCTTGCACGTCTTTATCGACTTTGTTTGTTGGAGGTACTGTGGTGTGAATACGCGATGTCGACGACATGGTTCCCTGTTACTTATTGGACCGTATTACTCTCCGCTGTATGTCTGTCGTCTGTCAGAGGGCTGTCTTATAAACCTAAAAACATAGACACTTGAAATAGTCACAGAGTTGACAACAAATAAAAATATTATAAAGTTAAAATTGTATCCAGCGTTTTTTGTTTGATTTTATTTTTGTATAGTCAGTACTCTTCATGTACGATTCCAAAACACACTTAGTCGGTTTTTTATTTTTATAGAAAATCTATGTGACGTGTACAAGGGTAGATAGATATTGAATGCGACAGCTAGCCACAACATTGAAAGCTTCCTATTATTTATCTTCACCATAATTATTAGTCAAATATTTATCTTTAATTATTTTATTGAATTAGAAGTGGACGAAGTTAGGAAGTAGGTTACCTTATACGTTTGTCGTATAGATGACGCTTCTACCCGCGACGTTGTCCGCGTCAAAGTTGATATATTATCACATGGGAACTGTACATTTTTCCGGGCTAAGAAGTAGCCTAAATAGGCTATTTTTTAGATATTATCTATTTACGAAAATGATTACGTAGGTACCTTCTTCTGTTTTCGAATACATGCAAGGTACATTGTATTCACGTGTAATTTTGTATAATTATGTACACAAATATTGTTAAACATTAATTTTAAAAGAACAAAATATGCTGGTTTATTTCAACCAAAAAATAGATTAAAATATCATATAGCCGCAATTTAATGATTCAAGAAACTGTCTTGGCAGTAGTGTCGTTAGGCTTAACGAGATTAAGTAGTTTAAGCGTTATTCAGTAGGTAACAAACATTTTAATCTTTTCAAAGTTTCACATCAATTAATTCCGAGAAAAAAAAACCACATTAATTTTCAGCATAATAGAACTACACAAAAGCAAATTGTAGCAATACAAAAGTATAGTTAGCAAGTAACACAATCATTTTGAACGGTAACGTGGCATCAACGTAGAATATGTGACAGGCATTGAACTTGTCGTATGTCGCTCGATATAGACGTTTCACATTCTTGCACAACCTCTTTTCAGCATCTGAAATAATATTATGACATGATTAAACAACTGTCAACGCTAAGAAAACAAAAAAAAACTTTCCGAAAAAAAATAGATTTGTTGCTTTAAAACCAATGAATTGTTAATCAATTGAGTTGTTAAAATAGTGTTCTGCTATTCAAAATCTAAGCCGTTTTGACAGTACAAAATAAATTCTTGGGTTATTGGGTTTTTACACCAGGAATTTCTGAGTAACATTTCTGGCTTGGAGTTTGAATATGTGCCCGGTTGATGGCAATAGGTTCGCCCCTATTACATAGGGCCTAAACATAACTGGCGGAATGTGGATACTAATGGGCAAACCTCTGCCTTACCCTTCGAGGACGTACGAGATTCACAGGCGTGAAGTTCTGTTATGTTTAAAATACATTCTTTTACTGCATAGATCTAAAGATATGGAATCTTAAAAATAGCTTTAAAAAAAATTACCTGTACAATTTGAATTCAAAATAAGTGCACAAGAATCTTGAACATTCGTTATGGCTATGTAGAACTTCTCACAGTGCACCGTCAATGCCATTTGCAATGCCAAATATTTCAGTGTCCATAAGATTATTAGCACTGTTAGTATCCATTTTAAAGACTGTAAACAAATTAATGTATTGGTTATAGCGTGATGTTTTATAGCTTTTAGCCTTCTTCGATAAACGGACTATCCAACATAAAAATATATTTTCAATTCGAATCCTTAGATCTTGAGATTAGCGCGTTCAGCCAAACAACAAAACTCTTAATCTTTAGAATAATAATTATTTAGTATAGATATGCTATTGCAGTTTATTTAAATAATTAAGCATAGATGAAAATAATCTATTCTATAAAGTACTTACATAAAAATCACCACTCGATCCAATGCGTTTTAAAAATTCAATATATATTTGAATTTTAACTAGGTACTGATAAAAGAATAGTGTTGTTTGAAAAATGATCTACAAAGAAAATATCGCTCTATGAATAATTTAATCAAAGACAAACCCTTGGTTTCTCAACTAAAAATTCGGAGGTCTAACTTACCATCAATTGAAAGGATATTTTACAGATATTAAAACAGTTCAAAATATTATCATAAGCTTCTAAAATTCTTATACAATAATCCCCTACGTCCTTATCTCCCATTTTTTGAAATTGACGAGCTTGTTTATTCCATAGATCAACTTTATCTTTTAAAAGCTGAATGAGTCTGATAGCATAAACTATATTTGTGTCAAAACCCATTAAAGTTGCATGACTCAAAATGTGATGAATAGGGGTCTTTAGCATAATGCAGAAAAACACATTAGCACAAATATCAGATAGGACGAACAAGACAACACTGCACCAATTACAGACGATGAAGCGTTTAAAATTAGTCATATTATTGAGAAATCTATGAATTTGTTGAAATTTTAGAACAAAGTTAATATTTTTCTTGGTATAAGCAATATTAACCATCAAGTTCATTATGAAACCTAAAGAAACTATTACAAAATCGATGCTAAAATACATAACCGCTGCCTTTTTACTGGAAATCAATTTACTCGGAAGTAAGCACGTGAAGTAAAGTTCATATATGCTTATACATATAAATAACATCGTGGCACATATCGACACAAAATTCGAGAAACGACTGTTTGGAGTTATAGAATTATTCTTAATGCGATATTTTGGACAAAACCAAATCATTTGCATCAAGTTCAAAGGTAAAAGCATCGACTGCACATCTTTGTCAACCAAGTTATTGAGTGAAACTTCCACACGATGACTTCTCCGATTTGAACGTATCTTTCTCATCATTGACTTCATTTTGTTATGACTTTCCAAACACGAATGAATCTTTAGATCAGTTATTTTTGGGATTATTATTTATAAGTATTGATCTATATCAAAGATAGTACAACTCATTCACCTAATTATATAAATGATTTGGGAAGCCTTGTGTCTGTCCGTCTGTTTGTTATCTCAGACCAAGTCTTTCTTCTTTATCGTGTGGGCAGTAAAGTCTTAAAACCCTACACACCCTAGTGTCAGAGTTTCTAAACCGCCTCAAGGGCCTCTGACATGGTTTTGAGTTGAACAGTAAGTCCAGGATCCTCACGATGTTTTTCTTCACCGATGCCAGTGATGTCCAAGATAAGCTTTGGAAAGTACGAATGAATTGAAAAATTTACATTGGTACTTGCCCGGATTCGAACCTACAACCTCATGCATAAGAGGCGGGCGCCTTAACCACTGGGCCATGGCACAAGTGGTAGCTTGGGATCTGAATGAGGGTTATAGACAACTTTTATTCTGCTGTTTTATCAACAGAAGGGATAATCGACATTCATGCGGACCAAGTCGCAAGAAAAAACTAGTTCTAATATGTGCTTACACGTTAATGCACCTACCTGATTCATTAAGAGAATAGATAAATCATAAGTCGAAACTTCCTGATAATTAATTTTCGTCATGGCCTTGAAATTGACAGGTCATATCGTGTGGGGTACCGTAGGGCTATATTCTATGAAACAGCACTAGTATTTTATATTCTGTTTCAGAAGATATGTAAGAAACTAGGTGGCAACAATCTGTGATTATCTATTTAAATAATTATGTATCAGCCACATTTATTTATTTAATTATTCAAATCATCCATAATATTAGCCTATTACTTCCACAATGTAGGACATTTTCTTACCTGAGCGCCTGCATATTATTATGCTTTAGCAATAAAATTTGCATAAAGTAAATTTGCGAATTCAAGTTATATTTATCACTTGCCTTTGCCCGTGCCTTCGTCCGCTAGAATTTCCTTAAGGACTACATTTTTTTAAAATAAAAAATTGTACATTATAGTATTCAGAAATAACGTAGCATCTTATCAAAAAAGAATACACAGATTGTATTAGTATAGATAACTACAGGTTTATCAATTGATCAGGAGTAAATAAAAACACCTTTCACTGAATATCATTTATTCGCCTAACAGAATTACAGAAACGCAAACTGTAGCAACACAAAAGTATAGTTAGCACATAACACTATAATATTAAACGTTAAATTAGCATCAACGTAGAATATCCGACAGGCATTGAACTTGTGAAATGATGCTTGATGTAGGCGTTTCACATTTTTGCATAATCTCTTTTCAGCATCTGTAATATTTGTAGAGGATAGAATCAATGATGAAACAAAGCGGTAGATAGATTCAATGTTACAAATAAAAGACATACACAAACAAAAGAAATACCTGAACAATTTGAATTTAAAATAAGTGCACAAGAATCTTGAACATTCGTCATAGCTATGTAGAACTTCTCACAGTATATCGTCAATGCGATTTGTAATGCCAAAGATTTCAGTATCCAAAATGTTAATAAAAGCGTTTTAAGGTATACTAAAAACTGTAAACAAATAAAAAAGTAAAGAACATTATTTTTGTTTTATGCGGGGTGTGTAAAGATACATTACATAGCCGACGCATACGGACCATCAAACTAGGTGAGCAGATTGATCGAAACGATTTTTAATTAAATATTCTATGACCATTATACCTATATATTGTATACAAATGTTTTCATATTAAAACCATTAAGCTACATAATTAAATGGAATATTTTCCATAAGGTACTTACATGACAATTAATCGATGCAATTTGTTTAAAAAAATCGATAAATATCTGAACTTTAACGAGGTACTCGTAAAAGAACACTGTAAAATGAAAAGCGATCTGAAAAGAAAATTGATTAAAAAATATATATATTATATTTTAAAGTATTATTATAAGCTCATTAGGCTTATTCTAACTCACCATTACTTGAAAGGAAGCTTTCCAGATGTCAAAGCAGTTCAACATATTAACGTAAGCCTGAAGCATTCTTTCACAATAATCCTCTGTATCCATAACATCCATTCTTTGATATTGACGAGCTCGAATATTCCATAGATCAATTTTATCTTTTAATAGCTTGATGAGTCTGATAGCATAAACTATATTTGCTTCAAAACCCAATAAAATTCCAAAACCAATAATCCGGTGAAAAGGAATCTCTAGCACGATGCAGAAGAAAGTAGCAGCACAGAAATAATGTAGGATGAACAAGATCAAAACCAACCAATTACTGATGATAACACGATTGAAAAGGGTCGCATTATTGAGATATCTGTGAATTTCTTGAAATTTCAGAGCAAACACAACATGTTCATTTGTGTAAAATAAGCAAACCATTAAATTCATTAAGAATCCTAACGAAAACAAAACAAAATCGATGCTGAAACATAAAACCGCCGTCAGTTTATTATAAACCAATTTAAATGAATTGGAAAACGTGTAGTGAAACTCACAAATAAATATAGAAAAAAATAATAGAGTGCCACATATCGACACGAAATTCGAGAAACGACTGTTTGGAGTTATAAAATCATTCTTAATGCGATATTTTGGACAAAACCAAATTGTTTGTAATAAATTTAAAGGCAAAAGTATCGACTGCACATCTTTGTCAATCAAGTTATTGACTATTACTTCCACACGATGACTTCTCCGATGAGAATGTATCTGTCTTTTCATTGACTTCATTTTATGATAACTTTCCAAACACGAATAAATCTTGAGTCTAGACATATTCGAGATTATTACTCATAAGGAATGATCAAGTTCTAAGATAACAACTCATCCACACTAATATTATATAAACGCGAAAGAAATACTGTCTGTCTGTACGTTTGTTTGTTATCTTATTACGGCAAAACTGAACCGATTGTAATAAAACTTAATAAAGAGGTAGTTCAAGATTAGGATAAGGACATAGATTACTTTTTAATCTACGATTTTGTCAGCTCCAACGATAATTGACACTCATGCAGGCAAAACCGCGGTCAAAAGAAAATACAAACATACATCAATAAACTAAATAAACCAGAATCATGAAATCATTAATTCAGAGGCGAGGAGTTAATCATATAAAGAAACTTTCAAATCATTAATTCTGATTACGCCCTTGAAATGACAAGTTATTCCACGTGGGGTTCCATTAGGCTCAACTCTGGGCCCGTTTCTGATTAACATGAAATGACACTAGCATATGTCAGCATGTTCAAAGATCATCCAAAATTACGAACCAAAGTCAGACCTACATGGGGATCCTTAGACGGTCCACAATCGGTCTCGGTTTTGTTACAGAGAATGGAACATAGAAATTCCAATATACGAAAATAAAAAGACGGTTTTGCGAAAGCATGACACTATTAAACTGTCCCTAGACGTGATCCTTAATATATAATCTCTCTCACTCAGGCCCAGACAGCCTTTTTTCCTTTATATTTTTTATAAGCTCAAACTGAAACATTATTGGGGGCTAAAAAAAAAGACGCATTACACTCAGTAGTTAGCGTTTATTAACCAAACAGAATCACAGAAACGCAAACTGCAGCAACACAAAAGTATAGTTAGCACATAACACTATCATTTTGGACGGTAAAGTGGCATCAACGTAGAATATCCTACAGGCATTGAACTTGTCGTATGATGCTTGATGTAGGCGTTTAACATTCTTGCACAGCCGCTTTTCGGCATCTGTAATGTTTGAAGAGGTTACTTTGATAGAACAAAAGCAGTAGACATCTTAGTCAAGTAAACAGACACATACAAAGAAATAGCTGATAGAGAAATACCTGTACAATTTGAATTTAAAATAAGTGCGCATGAGTCTTGAACATTTGTCATAGCTATGTAGAACTTCTCACAGTATATCGTCAATGTTATTTGAAAAACCAAAGATTTCAGTAATAAAAATGTTAATAAAAGTGTTATAACTAAAACCTGAAAAAAAAAACTAGAAATAAAACAACTTTACATAGCACTATTTATCAATTATCTTTTAGTAGCTTCTGCCAGCGACTTCTACATCAAAGTTGATTTCTCCATACAAACTTTGGACCCACATTTCATCCCCATTAGGGAAGAAATTTGGAAAAATCGTTCTTAGCGGACGTCTACTAACTATAAACTACCTTTTTGCCAAATTTCATCTTTAAGCAGTTTTCAATATTTCGTGGCGAGTCAGTGAGTGAGTGACCATTCCCTTTTATATTTTATAGATAAGTACTTACATGAAAATCACTCATCGTAGTTTGTTTTAAATAGTCAATAAACATCTGAATTTTAACGAGGTACTCAAAAAAAAAGCCGTGAAGTAAAAAGCGATCTGAAATAAAAGAATACAGTTTTGATATAACAGTGTTAAAGTTCCCAACTCTCATGCATGATGTTGTGAGGTCAATTCTGGGCAAGTACCAATGTGACTTATTCAATTCATATGAACTTTTTAAGTTTATTTTGGACATCACTGACATTGCTGAAAGGAAAACATTGTAAGGAAACTTGGACTTATGATTCAGTCTGAAATCGCCAATCCATTACGTCAATGCTCCAGCATTTCCTATATGAGAATAGGTATGTGCCCTAATAGTTGAACAATAATAAGCTGGCATTATTATTATTTTTTACTAGCTGACTCAGCTCCGTACTGCAATATATATATATATATATATATATATTTATATAAATTTCCATCATAAGAACCTTCTCCTAACAATAAAAAAAACAACAATAAAAAAATTGGTCTAGTCCTTCACGCGTTACGCCGTGACCGAAGGGAAATAGGTATTCATTTCTATGGATAAGGCTTATTCAAACTCACCATTAGCTGAAAGGAGACGTTGAAGATGTAAAAGCAGTTCAATATATTAACGTAATCCTCAAGCATCCTTTCACAATAATCCTCTGCATCCCTATATCCTCTGCTTTGATATTGTCGAGCTCGAATATTCCATAGATCAACTTTGTCTTTCAACAACTGAATGAGTCTGATAGCATAAACTATATTTGTGTCAAAACTCAGTAAAATTGCAATACTTATTGTTAGGTGAATGGAATTCATAAGAATAATGCCAAAAAAAATATCAGCGCAGACATAAAGTACTACAAACAAGATAACAGTCAACCAATTACTGATGATGAAGTTTTTGAAACTTTCCGTATTGTTGAGATATCTGTGAATTTTTTGAAACGTTAAAGCAAACAAAATATTTTCCTTTGTGTAGTAATAACTTATTATTAAATTAATCAAGAACCCGATACAAAATAAAACATTATCAATATTGTAGTATAATAACGCCAAGTAGTTAGAAAGGAATTTATTTGGAGTTAAACGATCATAGAAAAACTCATAAATGTATGTTGATATAAATAACATCGTGGCACATAACGACACAAAATTCGATAGACGGCTGTTTGCTGTTATAAAATTATTGTTGATGCGATATTTTGGGTAGAATTGAATCATTTGCATCAAGTTCAAAGGTAAGAGCATCGACTGCACATCTTTGTCAATCAAGTTATCTAGTGAAACTTGCACACGATAACATCTCCGATGATGCTGTATCTTTCTTTTCATTGACTTCATTTTGTTATGACTTCCCAAACACAAATGAATCTAGTTCAGAAATATTCAGCTTTAATTTAATATAAGGAATGATCTAATTGAAAGATAACAACTCATCAATTTGGGTATACCCTTGAAATTGACAAATTATGTCTTGCGGGGTTCCGTAGGGCTCGATTCTGGGGCCGCTTTTGTTACATAAGAAATAGCAATAGCATAATTATCTATTTCAGAAGTAAAGAAAAGCTTGGTTTCAAAATTTTTAATTATATTCCTAAATATTTACCACCATGTATGATTCGGAATAAAAAGCAGACGAACGACGAGCCGGTGAAAAAAGTCATCAGCAGTGCCAAAGTGTTAGTGTATTAGCCAATAGTTGTCCCACTATTAGGAATCTTTTCTTAAAAAGAAAGAATGAGCATGATTTGCATGCCTATTAAAACTAGATTAGTGACTTTAAACTCATATTTATGATAAAATTAACCATCAAACCAGGGTATATTAAAAAACAAGCCCTTCACTCTGTATCTTTTATTAGCAAAACAGAATTACAGAAACGCAAACTGCAGTATCACAAAAGTATAGTTAGTAAATAACACTATAATTTTAATCGATAAAGTAGCATCAACGTCGAATATCCTACAGGCATTAAACTTGTTGTATGTCGCTCGATGTAGGCGTTTCACATTCTTGCATAGCCGCTTTTCAGCATCTAGAATGTTTGCAGAGGTTAGAATCTGTAGAATCTGTTAAATAGACTTAATGGAACAAAAGCGGTAGATACTTTTGACCAAAAAAATGACAAACACAAACAAAAGGAAATCGATACTAAAGAAATACCTGTACAATTTGAATTTAAAATAAGTGCACAAGATTCTTGAACATTAGTTATGGCTATGTGCAACTTCTCACAGTGTAGAGACAAGGCAATTAGTAATGACAAAGATTTCAGTATCCAAGTGATTAATAAAAGTGCTATAACATATGCGAAATGCTGTAAAGAAATTACATAACTTTATATTAATTTTATACATAGACAAATACGAAAATTAATCTCTTCTAAAAAGTACTTACATGAGCATCACTCGCTGCAGTTCGTTTTAAAAAGTCAATAAATATCTGAACGTTAACGAGGTACTTATAGAAGAAGACGGTAGTTTGAAAAATGATCTGAAAATTAATGATTGGCAGAAGTTCGAATTAATATTAAAATCTTAAGGTTTCAAAAAAAGAAAGGAAGGTCTTTGAACTGCAGTGAGACAAGACAGGCTAAAAATGAATAGATATCATCAACATTAAAAAAGTATGTTCATTCTAACTCACCATTAGTTGAAAGGAATCTTTGCAGATGTCAAAGCAGTACAAAATATTAACGTAAGCCTGAAGCATTCTTCCACAATGATCCTCCGTATCCCCATCACCTACGCTTTGATATTGGCGAGCTTGAATATTCCATAGATCAACTTTATCTTTTAACAGCTGGATGAGTCTGATAGCATAAACTATATTTGTTTCAAAACTTAAAAAAAATACAAATTTACATATTCGGTGAATCGGACTCCCTAACATACTGCCAAAAATAATAGAAATACAGATATAATATGCAACGAACAAGACAACAGTTAACCAATTGCTGATGATAAAGCGTTTAAAATCGTTCGTATTATTGAGACATCTATGAATTTCTTGAAATCTTAAAACAAACATAATATTTTCATTTTTGTAATAATAACTTAATATGAAATTCATTAAGAATCCAGAAGAAAATAAAACAAAGTCGATGCTGTAGTATAAAAACTCTGTAGTGTTAGAAACTAATATATTACGGTTAAAATACGCATAGTTAAGTTCATAAAATAATATTGATATAAATAACATCGTGGCACATAACGACACAAAATTCAACAGGCGGCTGTTTGGAGTAATGAAATTATAGTTGATGCGATATTTTGGATAGAACTGAATCATTTGCATCAAGTTCAAAGGTAAAAGCATCGACTGCACATCTTTGTCAACCAAGTTATTGAGTATAACTTGCACAAGATGACTTCTCCGATGAGAATATGTCTTTTCTTTTATTGGCTTCATTTTATTATGACTTCTCAAACACGAATGAATCTTTAGTTTAGAAATATTTGGATAATCATGAGGAATGATCTAATTGAAAGATAAAAACTCATCAATTTTGGGTATGCCCTTGAAATTGACAAGTTTTGTTTTGTAGGGTTCCGTAGGGCTCGATTTTGGGGCCGTATTTGTTCAAGATGAAATAGCATTAGCAGATCTGTTTTTTTTCAGCAAATATCTGTAATTAGCTTTCTAAATATTTACCACAATGGAATTGGAATAAAAAACAGACGACGACGAGCCACTGAAGAAACTCATCAGCAGCGTCAAAGTGAGCTTGACCAAGCTCTCAATTACTAGCATGAAGGAGGATGACAAAATAACACAACCTTAAGCTCACTTTACCGAAATCACTGAAGGAGACTACATAATAGAAAAACTGGTGTAATGCTAATGGTCTAAGGCTAATTTTTGGGGAAAAACTTGTAGGGATTCAAAGAGATTGCGTATTTAGCGAGTTCCGGGAAGGAAGAGTCTAAAGAAAATACCCTTTACTCTGTATCATTTATTAGCCAAACAAAATTACAGAAACGCAAACTGCAGCAACACAAAAGTATAGTTAGCGCATAACACTATCATTTCGATCGATAAAGTAGCATCAACGTAGAATATCCGACAGGCATTGAACTTGTCGAATGTTGCTCGATGTACGCGTTTCACATTCTTGCATAGTCTCTTTTCGGCATCTAGAATGTTTGGAGAGATTAGAATCTTTTAAAAAACCTGAAATAAAAGTAGTAGACACTATCTGCGAAAATAAATCAAATATAAGAAATAGATGATAAAGAAATACCTGAACAATTTGAATTTAAAATAAGCGCGCAAGAGTCTTGAACATTCCTTAAAGCTTTGTACAACTTCTCACAGTGTAGAGTCAATGCGATCAGTAATGCCAAAGATTTCAGTATCCAAAAGGTTAATAAAAGTATTATTACATAAACCACAATCTGTAAAGAAATTATACCTATATATTTCATTTATCTCATACTTTAAACAGAAACCTTACGAAATTGCGTAAAGACACAATCATAATCCTATCCTACTTTCTATCCTATAGAATAATAAAAATCATGGATAATATAAATGTGAAAGTTTGTGAAGACGTTTAGATGTTGGTTACTCAATCACGCGTAAACCGTTGAACAGATTTGGATGGCACTTGGTAGATAATTTCCTGGATAAGCACATAAAATACTTTTTATTCCGGTAATGTGTTCCTTCGGGATAATAGTTCTATTTACTTTACGAAAAGTTACATTTTAAGCAAGGTAAAGTCAAAGTCAAAACATTAATTTCAATTAGACAATTTACAGGCACTTTTGAATTGTCAAGGAGTCGGTCAGTTAGTCCGAAAGCTGAAGCTAGTTGCTCAATCCAAAACGGAGGTTGGCTAATGGACACTATATAGAAACGTACATCCAAAATATTTATTAAATACCAATGTTAGCATTTTGAATCAAAAAACGACTACTGCCAACAATAAACTACGAGATTTTTTTTCTGAAAAGTACTTACATGCAGATTAGTCGCTGCAGTTCGTTTTAAAAAGTCAATAAATGTCTGAACTTTAACGAGGTACTCATAAAAGAAAACAGTACTCTGAAAAACGATCTGAAAAATGATTTGTAGAAGTTTGAATTAATTTGCCATTATCATAAGATTTAAAGAGGAGAAAGAGAAATAGAAATAAATAGATGAATAAATAAATATTAAAAAAAGGTTCATTCTAACTCACCATTAGTTGAAAGGAACCTTTGCAGATATCAAAGCAGTACAAAATATCGATGTAAGCCTGAAGCATTGTTTCACAATAATTCTCTGTATCCCTATCATCCATGCAATGATATTGTCCAGCTCGAATATTCCATAGATCAACTTTATCTTTTAACAACTGAATGAGTCTGATAGCATAAACTATATTTGTTTCAAAACCTAATAAAATTCCAATTTTACATATTCGGTGAATGGGACTTCCTAGCATAATTCCGAAAAAAGTAGAAACACAGATATAATATGCAACGAACAAGACAACAGTAAACCAATTACTGATGATAAAGAGTTGAAATTTTTTCGTATTATTGAGACTTCTATGAATTTCTTGAAATATTAAAACAAACGTAATATTTTCTGTTGTGTTCAAATAACTTGATGTTAAATTCACAAGGAATCCTAAAGAGAATAAAACAAATTCGATGGTGTAGTACGTGATCTCTGTCGTCTTAGAAGTAAATATATTCGGGTTAAAATATGCGTAGTAAAGTTCATAAAACAATATCGAAATAAATAACATCGTGGCACATATCGACACAAAATTCGACAGACGGCTGTTTGGAGTTATAAAATTATTGTTGATGCGATATTTTGGGTAGAACTGAATCATTTGCATCAAGTTCAAAGGCAAAAGCATCGACTGCACATCTTTGTCAACCAAGTTATTGAGTGAAACTTCCACAAGATGACTTCTCCGATGAGAATGTATCTTTTCTGTCATTGGCTTCATTTTACTACGACTCCCCAAACATGAGTGACACTTTAGGTTCAGAAATATTCGAGACTATTACTTACTAGGGATGATCTAATTCGTAGATAACAAACTCCTCCTTGCTAATGTCATAAATATGAAAGTAACTCAGTCTGTTTGTCCGTCTTTCTGTTACCTTATCACTGTAAAATCACTAAACCGATCGTAATGAACAAAAGGGTAATTTGAGATCTGGACAAGGTCGTAGGCTGCTTTTTAATAATGCAACATTACTAATGTAACCATTGTTTTGTGAAAACTAGATTGAAGAGAAGTGTTCGAGGAATTTCCATAGAAACCTACTCACGTTTTGAAATGAGCAACGAGCTTTGATTTTCTAACTGATCGACTTCTTGATAAAATTTAATAATGACTGTAAATGATTTAATGGAAATCAATGCTTAACTTTAACTTTATTCTGCAATTTCTGCAAATCTGTGTCCGTGATAACCAACATTCATGCGGACGAATTCGCAGGTAAAAAGTAGTTCAAATATCTGTTCAGCATTAATTCTAATAAAACCGATTCATCAAATGATTGATTAAGAGGCGAGAAATAAATATAAATTGATACTTTGAAATAATTAATTTTGGATATGCCCTTGAAATTGACAGGCTATATCTTGTGGGGTTCCATAGGGCATTAACCTGGGTCTAGTTTTGTTACACATGGAAATATACCACCAGCATAGTAAAAGGATTGTATGAAGCCACTGTAGCGCTATTGATGTCACTGTGGTATGGTCGAAAGAAACAAATTGTCATTTGTCTATTTCAACGTTTTTAATCTTATTTATATTACTAGGATCATCATTCTTTTATCTTGTCGAAAATAAATATTGATTTCATCAGAATTGTTGGGTATTTCTAGTGTATTTTTAATGTACAGGTCCACGTTGTTATCTTAGAACAAGATCAGTGCCTAATACATGAAATCACATATTATAAAAATGTCTACGGATGCTTTTCGGATTCGAGCTGTATTTAGTAAGCCCTAATATTAAAATAAAGTCATTGCAAACTATTCAAATGTGAAAATTAGTCTTTGTCTTTATCCAGATCAAAAGCCTCAATGTTTGTGTTTCATTACGTTTTTTTTAACCAACGGACAGGCTGACAGACCGTCTTTCACATTTACTTTATTTGTACCAATGAGTTGTTATCTTTGAATTAAATCATTCCATAGGAGTAATAATAATAATAATCAATCATTCTAGACTAAAGATTCATTCGTATTTGGAAAATCATAAAAAAATGAAGTCAACGAAAAGCAAGATACATTCTCGTCGGAGAAGTCATCGTGTGGGAGTTTCACCAAATAATTTGGTTGACAAAGATGTGCAGTCGATGCTTTTACCTTTGAACTTGATGCAAATGATTCGATTTTGTCCAAAATATCGCATCAAGGATAATTTGATAACTCCTAACAGTCTTTTATTGAATTTTGTATCACTATGTGGAACTATAGTATTTATATCGTCATTGTTATATGATATCTACATTTTTAATGTCAATTTGTCGTCATTTGGTTACGATATAACGTTTATTTTAAACATCATTCGATTTACTTTCTTTTTAATGGGATTTGTTATGAATATTCCGCTCAATGTCTACTATACAAAAGATAACATTTTGTTCGTTTTAAAATTCCAGGACATTCACAGAAATTTTAACAATAAAACCAGTTTTAAGTGGTTCATTATCATTAACTGGTTTGCCATTGTTTTTCTTCTAGCGTCTTTCTTAGCTATCCTTGCTTATATTTGTATTGTGGTAAAGTTACCGATTCACAGCATTATTAGTGGAATCATTGTATCCAGTTTTGACGCAGAAATTGTTTACGTTATCAGATTAATTCAGATGCTACAAAATAAAGTTGATCTGTGGAATATTAAAGCTCTTCAACACCAAAAAATGGAGAATATGGACAGAGAAAATGATTGTAAAATTTTGTTTCAAGCTTATGTTAATATATTGGACTGTTATGAACATTACAGGATTTCATTTCAAGTAATGGTAAGTTAGTAAAAGCCTTAGATTGTTGTTTAAAAAAAAACACAATTGGCTTTTAATCCTGATACAATGCTAAAGTTAGTAAAGACCGATAAATAGAATGTGTGTTATTCTTTCACGCTAAAACGGCTGAGCAGAATTAACTGAAATTAAGTACACATTTAAATATTTATCGACCTTAACACAGGATAATTTTTATTCCGTTATACCTATAATTATTCTCGTGTGCCAAAAAAATAAAAATTAAGGTTAATTATGAAGTGGTCGCGAATATAGTCGGCAGAAACTAGCTTTATTCTCATAAAACTAACTGAAACTTTGATTGCTTTTCAGATCGTATTTTATACTACAGTATTCTTTTTTTACTACCACCTCGTCCAAACCCAGATTTTAATTTACTTTTTTAAATTATCAGGATCGAGTGCCACGATTCATGTAAGTACCTTGTAACTGTACTAGTATCTATTTTCTAAAGTTTATCTTAGACATCACTGACATCATTCCGTGCCTTGGAATCCCGGCTGGCATAATACTTGGATCTTGAACAGTCGTTACGGGTCGTCGAGCAGAAAAGTCTAACAACCAGTCTTACCAAGAGGTATAAATATCCAGTTACTATGTTGTTGAGGTCAAATAATTAGGCAGTCGCTCCAAAAATACTAGTATCCAGTTGGACTGGAAGCTGACTTCAACATAGTCGGGAAATTGATGGCTAGGCAGATGATGAATAAACTTATTATAATTAATAAAAAGGCTAGGCAGATGATAGTGTCTACTGGCTGTCTGGTGTCTGGTGATAGCACTCTAAAGTACTGTCACAAGTGGTTCCAAGTTGTAATATTCTGTTCGCGCGCGCCTCAAAGAGCTGTCAGCACAGGGACGGGGCCCCCAACGGGGCCAACGCCTGCCGGGGTTGCGGGACGTCTTAACAGGATACCGCGGCCCCGGAACGTAAAGGGCAACAGAAGGAACAGGGTGGTTTTTTGATGTTTACCACCTAAAAAAAATAAAAAAATAAAAAGTTGTAATATTCTATTCTCTTTGCAGACTTTTTCGTTCGTAGTTGCAAAATGGTTGGGTTATTGGATAATAAAAACGTTGACACTTCACATCGCACTTAACCTGCACTGTGAGAAGTTCTACATGGCTTTGAACAATGTTCAAGATTCATGCGCACTTATTCTAAATTCAAATTGTTCAGGTATTTGCAAACTGCACAATCTTTTTATTACTTTGTAACTTTTGAGAGACAGAATGTTTATTTATTTTTATAGATATACAGGGTTATTTTTAAAACACTAGAAACCTGAAAGGGGGCAATTGTAATCATAATTACGAACAACTTTTACTATGGGACCAATCCTGAAATCATGAAAAAAAAATCAGTTCCCTCAAAAATGCTATTCAACACAACCATAATGTATGAAACAGTTGTTTTTTTTTTCCTGATTTCATGGTTGGTCCCACAGAAAAAGTTGTTCATAATTATGAGTACAATGACCCTTTTTCAGGTTTCTGGTGTATTAAAAATAAGCCTGTATAAAAATAAATAAACATTATAATAATTGGGATTTCCATCAAGAATTATTCAGTGTCAGAAACCTAGCCTCTAAAGCTGCTACAAAGACAAACATCTTCGAACGAACATCTTCCTGAGCTTATCCCATGGTATTTGGGGTCGGTGCAACACGTGTTTTATAAGAAGAGAATAAATTAAAATTAGTAAATATTTCTACAATTATACTAATTTCCGCAAACATTACAGATGCCGAGAAAAGATTATGTAAGAATGTGAAACGTCTACATCGAGCGTCATTCGACAAGTTCAATGCCTGTAGAATATTCTACGTTGATGCTACTCTATCATTTAAAATCATATCGTTACTTGCTAACTATACTTTTGTGTTGCTGCAATTTGCGTTTCTGTAATCCTGTTACTACACCGTAAATAAATTAGTTTAAATCTAAAGTGCTTTTAAATTAAAAAATTATTAGATACAACCTCTCAGTTTTTATATACAGTATTTACAAACTTAATAATAAAAAAAAACAACCAGAATAAAAAAAAGAGAAAATAAAATAAAATGGCATCAAAAAATTCATCCGCAACGCCGTCCACTGGAAATGTTCCCAAAAGACTGGCCGCATTTACATTTACATGTACATTTCATTTTTTAACAACCAAACGGTTATTGAACAGACAACACTCGAAAATGATGTTAGTCTAATTAATCTTTCATCACTCATACTAATGTATTAAAATAACTTACTTCATAATTTAAACAAATATTTGCGCTCCATATTCTGTCAGTGACTCAGCGCTTTATTCCGTGACTGCCACTCAAAATGGAGACTCCGAACAGATATTCAAACAACAAACTCGACAAAGATGTTCAGCAAATTTTTCTGCCTCTAAATTTCATGGAGGCTCTAGTACTCAATCCAAAATTTAACATCAAAAATAACTTTATACATCCAAATAATTGTTTAAATAATTTTATACTAGTTACTGGTACAGTTATAATTCTGATAATTTATATCCATCGTTTAGTAGAAACAATAAATGTTGATGAAAATTTCAAACGGTACAGTGCAACCGATTTCCTTATGTTCGCATCGTTGTTCGACTTTGGTTATCGGTGTTTAGGATTTATCGGTAACTTTATCATCAACTTCAGTCAAACCAAGAAGCATGTTGTGTTTGTTTTGTCCTTTCAAGAAGTGCATAGATTTCTTGATAACAAACCTTCGATCAAGCGCTTCATCATAAGAACTTGGATGAGCGTCGGTGCCATCTTTGGATTTTATATCTTAAATCTTACTTATTTACACATAGCTTTCTTAAAACCACCGTTAAATGTCTTGTTCTATGTATTAATGACGGTGACCCTTGATACAAATTTAATTTACGCAATGAGGTTAATGAAATTACTCACTGACAAAGTTGTGTTGTGGAATATTCGGTTATTATTGATACAGAAAAATGGTTGCAGTAAACAAGAATGTGAGAGAATGATTCAGGCTTATGTACTGATATTAAAGTGTTACAAGATCGTCGTATACATTTATCAAATTCGAGTAAGTGAAAATCATCAAATTATGTAGTATATCATTATCACTATGCTTGTATTTTCAGAGGTGATGTTAAAGATACATGCAAAAAGGACGAACTGATTGCCAACAACATTCATGCATTTTTGTTGATAATTTTCAGATCCTGTATTGTACTTTTGAAGCCTTCTTCCATAATTTGGTTCATGTTCAACAGATGATAGATGCTTTCAAATCTAAGTTTAATTTTGAGGAGGTAAGTCATTGGTCTTTGAAGCTGTAGTAGCCTACGTGCTATTCCATACTATAATTATTTATCTATATGCCAAATGTCATCTTCACCCGTCTAGCCGTTCTGCCGTGATTAAGTAACAAACATCCATCTAAACTTTTGTATCTGTTTACACAATTGATAAATATTTTATTAATTTTCAGCATCCATATCCTTTCGCGTCTTTATATCTTTTCCTCTGGATTATCAAAAACTTGGTCATACAAGTCTCACTTAGTATGCAGTTCGAGGCTTTCTATGAAGCTGTCAAGTTTGCGCGAAATTCTTGTGAATTTATTTTGGGTACAAATAGTACAGGTGAGTTCTTTGTTCGTCCATATTTACTAAAGACACAACACAAAAAAAAAACTAAAATCAATCACTAAAATCATTTATTAAATGATCAAGCATTACTTTAGAGTTAAACAAACTTGCCCTACTGTTGCGATGGTTTTATTGTGGCACCGCATTGACCGCACCGAAGGTTGGGTGGGTCCGCCTCCTGCTGACTAAAACCCCACAGTGTTCCTCCAATTACCTTTTACCCTTCTCATGTGTGGACTAGGCCATGGCGCCCAGTGGCTGTGATAGCTACTGGGCGCCATCTTACTGTTTGCTACAAGTTACTGCTATCATTCACAGATGATCAAAAGAAGTTATGCAAGAATGTCCTTCGGGTGCACCGTACGTCATTCAGCAAGATGAGTGTACTTGGCTTGTTCTACATAGACAACTGTCACCCATTACGTTTGATGGCACTTCTCACTCACTACACTGTGGTACTGTTGCAGTTTGCTTTCCTCCAATCTTAATGTGAGTGTTTTTTTTTATTACATGTTTAGAGGTATGAGAAACAGGGTGTAAAGTTTCTCATCCTTCATTGAAAAGGGAGGATCCTCCGTCCAGACGGGTGTTGTATCTGGTAGGCTTGACTGCCCGACGGTTGTTGTCGGGATTTTGTAATTTTATGCTAATGCCGCGGCAAACTCTGATAGCGCGATGTAGACATTGTTAGTTGTAGACGTCGTTGTTCATATGCTGTGCGATAGATGTCGCTACACATGCATACATAAACCACAGAACCGCAGAAACTACACCGTGCCACTTGCTACGATCCTTACATACTCATTTCGCCTCATCCACGTTCAATCTCGTCATGCAAGCACGCCGGTTACGAGTACTGCGAACCTGACCTTTCTGTTGTCTGAAGAATATCACCATTAAGGTCAGTATAGGTCTTCCTAGGGCGTCCCCTCCCTGCATTGCTACTCACATGTCCCATATGTCTATATTATGCCATTATTTATTATATAATATATACCTAATTAATCCTTAATAAAGATTTCTAAACTATAGTTTGTGCAATTTCGTTCTCAACAGATCTCTCACGAGGTTGACTTAAAAGACATTAATAATTATTAAGATCAATAAAAATTCCTCCACTTGTTCAATTATCAATATACTTCTTTATTTTTAGTGTTTATATTTGATAGTATTTCAGAATACACCTCTTTCGAAGAACAGAATCGCCCGTTACGTATGTGGTCGACAGTGACATGCGACTATAACTCTGTGTGAGTCGAGTCTGTGTTTATTGGAGTAATCCCAGCTGCAAGAGAGCAATGTCGATATCGTAAATCACTTACCAAAAAGAAATGTTTTTTTTTTTTAATATTGATTCGTGTTGAGCATCACTATCATAGTTACCTCCTTGATTTGAAGAGGATGCAAAACTGCGCCTTGTATGTAGACCAAGAAATGGTTTAGTTTTCAGTATCGTTAATTTAAAATTAGCTAGTACTGTCCCACTGTGATTAAAGGCATCCACTATTACGATTTTGTATTTCTTTTTTCAAATCTCAAAAAAACTATCTAAAGCGTTCCATCTCATATTTCGCTTTATAGAAACAATTTGGTGCAATAGCTTGCGCATTAAGACTCTTTATAAAATGAAAATGTTTTATGTAAAGCAATTAAGTAGGTACTAAATAATGTAGATGATGAATACCTTGATGAAAGATAAGAACCAGGACTCGATATGTATTACAATGATCAATTATCGGTTTCAAAAAAACATTACAGAAGAAATAAAATAACGTTTATGTCTTCGCGTACTATAATTCATTGCTTCTATATATATTGGAATTCTCGATAACGTCAAGGATTATTTCTTTCAGAATTCATATATAGAAATTTCTTTCTAGAAGTCATTTTCTTTTCGTTTAAACGGTACTGTAATGGCTCTTAAAGAATTTTACAAAAAATTATTCAAGAAGAAAACATATCCAACTGATTACAAAAATAATTCTGTTAAAATTTTAGTTAATCACGTAGTAGACAAAGATGTGCAGTCAATGCTTTTACCTCTGAATCTAATGCATACTATTATTTTCCTGTCCAAATATTTAATCAAACATAACTTTATAACACCAAATAAGCTACAGACCAAAGTTTTATCATTTTGTTGGACAATATTACGCACTATTCCATTTTTGATTCGCTCTTTTGTGAGTACAAAATTTCGAAAGTCAAAAATTTTATGGCACTCTCTCATTTTCTTTGATATCTTCTTTTATGCTCTTGCCTTTATCGTCATTTATATTCTCAACATTATCTCCACAAAAGTCAATATTGCTGTCGTCCTTGCCATTCAAGAAGTTCATAGACTTTTCAATAACACCGGCATCACCAAGAGCTTCGTCAAATGGAACTGGATTGCAGTTGTTTTGATTCTGGTCTTCCATCTAGTAGTTTCCACCATTACTGTTATTCTCGGCTCACCCTGGTTCATGACTCTTTGTAATTTGCTATTATTTTGCTTTGACGCTAATATGATATATGCAATCAGATTTATGAGCTGCTTAGAAACTTATGTTATCTTATGGAATAAACAAGTTTTTGAACCCCAGAATTATAATAATAAAAATATACAAATGTGTAAGTTTTGTTCTTACAATAAAATATTGAAATGTTATAATGTTTTCAAAATATCTTCTCAGCCTTTGGTAAGTTTATTTACACCCTGTTCTTTTTCTTCTTCTTTTTTATTAGATGGTTTAAGTTCATCTTGTGATTTACAAGTCGTGTGCTCTTGATCTCTGATCTGGAACATAGAGGCTAGTTCTTTGGTGGCATTTTTTCTGGGTCACCTTGATTTTGATATATATTTTTCTATACTTGCAGGTCCTAATTCACATGTTTGATGCATGTTTGCACACACTTATTGATGTTCAATTTACGATAAAAATTGTGAGTGATGAGTCTGTAAGTATGTTATTTATATTTTCTCTACTAGATGAATTGGTAGTCGATATGCTTATAATGATTGTTATTTGGTGTAAAAAGGCACAAATAAGTCAAAATACATATTCTACTTATCATTAAACTATAAATGGGATTCTTGTAGAAAATTCCCAGGTATGACATTGAAAAAGAAAAAAAAACAGAATTTTATACTTCAATGTCTATTAATGATCAAAATTTTAATTACGTATTTTTAAGTTTTTCAAAAACACTTTTTAAATGTATGCATCATCATCATCATGTTGTATGCATCTGTGAGCTCAATGCCTTGAGTGCTTTACATTACTCAGTACTATGAACAGTAATTTTTGACACCAAAACTAGAAGTCGTTTCCCATCAATACCTTTTGCTGAATGTTACTTAGTTTGATGGGTATTATGTATGGTAATTAAGCTGTTATGTGATGTGTCTGTATTCAGTTTTCTCCTAGTACAAATCTGTAATACGAGTATGTACCAAATTTTTTATTTTTCCAGCATCTTCCACTGGGATTTCTTTTTAGTCTCCTATTTATTTTAAAAGATCTATATTTGCAATTGCTGTTCAGCTGGCGCTGTGAAATGTTTTATGGAGCACTGAACAAATGTCAAGATACGTGCACACTAAATTTAAGTTCAAATTGTTCAGGTATCTATCTACCTACGTTTGTTATACCTAAATATTTAGTTATTTTATAAAATTCAGTTTTCTATGAAAAGTATTAATTTAGATAGCTCAACATGATGTACTGTTATTGCGTTGAAGTTATTTTTTCTAATAAATAACTAATAAGAGTTTTTTAGATACCATCGAAATCATAGTCATTATTACATTTACAGATGCCGAAAAGAAAATTTTCAGAAATATCCAACGTTTACATGAAACAAATTTTAGCAAGATTGACTTATGCGGTGTGACATTCGTGGACGCTTCACTGCCTCTTGGACTTCTAGGACTAATCACAAACTACACTGTTGTGCTTTTGCAGTTTACTTTTCTGTCAACTTAAAAATATTATTATATACAAATTTTCTCATTGTATTTGCCTTTTTTTTGTCTGCCGCAATGGTATTTACTACGATAAACTTATTTATATTGTCATTCTTTGCTCTCCACAGTTATAAAAGGTTTCAATACCGCTGGGTTCAGTAATATTTTGTAATTGTGAGTGGCGTGTTATTGTCTATAGCCTACAACACTACTTTCGTATACACAATACTCGAAAAGGCGTAATGGTACTCTTTATTATCAGCAACTTTTACACTACGGACTAACTCCGAATTCAAGTTAAGAAAAAAACAGCTGGTTGTTAAATACATATTTAATCTAATCGCTTTAACTGTCGCCTCGTAATAAAATAAACGGCGCCTATTTCATTTGATTGACTAGCAATCCGCCCGTGCTTCGAACGTGTGCGATCTACTGATGATACATCATTTCAAAACATCGACTATACTATATCCATGAATTATACACGTCAACTTTTAGGAATCAATTTTCTTAACATTAGTGAAAACCGCATTAATGAACTGTGAAGTTTTGAAGAACTACGCAGTCATCAGACAAACACGTAAGGTAAATTTGTTTGAACTATCAAAGAGATTAAATTATTAATATTACTTGACACATTTATCATTAAATAAACTAAAGCATATTTAATTGAAACACCACTTATATCTTGCCTATTCCGTTAAGCGCTCGCTCGATTGTGAAAGTGAATTAGACATGAGGGCACAGTTCGAAATAAATTATATTACCGACAATTTCTTGGACAGAAATTTCCAAAACACGCTCCTCCCCTTTCGATGTCTACAGCATATGCTGTTCCTGTCCAGATTCTCTATTGAGTATAACTGTATCAGAACTCATCGTGCTTCCTACTATCTCGTGTCCCTCGTTGGTACTCTTGGGTTTATAACTTTGCATGGTCTAAAATTCACATCGTTGAAAGATTTTGACGATGTATCTAGTCCTTTCATGATCGTCTTTCTTAAGCTTAATGTTGTCATGATGATCATTCCTTTTATTTGCTTTTATGCACTCAACATTTACCAAAAAGAAGACCACGTCTTATTAATTTTGAAGATTCAAAAAGCTTTTAGATTAATCAAATTTAAGCATTACAAAAAGTCTATCATTAGGAACTGGTATACAATTATTCATCATTGTATTTTGTATATTATCTTTGCATCAGTTGTTGGCAACTTCAAAATGGCTGTGTTTTTGTATTCATTTATGTACTTTGACGTGCACGTAACTTATGGTATTTCTATACTTGCCTTGATACGAGGCGGAATGATTTCATGGATCTCTGAAGTCGAGTACTATTGTAAACTGAACTTGGAGCTTGAAGAAGAAAAGTATAATGATGAGTTGAAAAATCTTTACCAAGCATATATCTATTTTATGGAAGCGTTTGAAATTTTCAAGAAAATATTTAAGTTTTCAGTAAGAAGCCAATTTTACCTTTTAAGACGTGTTTTATTAAATATAGGGTGGAATCTATAATTTATTAAAGAATCCAGTTTAAACAGGATCCTAAAAACGCGGTGAAATTCGTCCCTATTATTATATTATGTTTATTTCTTTTGCCGATTCGTTTGTTTGATACTTTAATGATAAGAAAATTTCATTTGATTCTAGACTCTATTTCAAGCTCTAGATACATTTTTCAATACTCTGCTGTACCTACAATTAATAATAGAAATAACAAAATTAGATATGACACATCTTGGCGAGGTAAGCTATTAATCACTATATATTTACTTTTGGCTCTCATACGAATTGTGTGTTACGTTTGCTACCAAATATTTGTTTAATATTACTTCCATAATTATTAGACAACTGCTTAGATAGTTCGGTCATGTTGAGAGGATGAGTGGAAGACGATTTCCAAAAGGTATTTATATGGCAGAGGTGAGTGGCAACGCAGGGAGGGATTGCCCTAGGAAGACCGACACTGACCTTATTGGTGAGGTTCTTCAGAAAGGTCAGGTGCGCAGTACACGTAACCGGCGTGCCTGCATGACGAGATGTTTGAAAGTAGATGAGGCGAAAGGAGTATGTAAGGATCATAGCAGGTGGCATTCTGTGGTTTCTGCCTACCCCCATGGAAATAAGGCATAAGTTTATGTATGTGTATGTAGACTGCTGTTTGTCAAGATCAATTCAAAACTTCGGAATGTTGAGCCAACTAATTTTCATACTACAATTTGCAGTACGACTACGAAAAATCTATAATAGCCACCATATATTGGCTGTTTAACAATACCATTTACGTTATTATGTTCAGTATTAACTGCGAGCTATTCTACATGACTCTCACCGATGTAAACTCTGCTTGTAGTAGACTAGTCAAGACTCTACAAAGTACTGGTAAGACTAAACAATTTCATAATATGTATAGGTACAATTCTACATAAGGTTAGCTTTAGACTTGCTGTTTATTCTATCAAAATCTCCCTCGATGAATTTAAGTCAAGTGAACTTGAAAAGAGCTGTCATCTCACCTAATACCAGAGACTGACAACTTATAAAATGATGGCTCAAGATTTAGGAGTTTCCATTTTTATAGGAACCCATAGGTTATATGTACTTACTACTACTTACTTTAATTTTATCTTAAGGAAAACTTACATGCCTTCCTTAGAAAGATTTCTTAGTAAGCCTAGTTCTATCTCTGTTACAGTAAAATCTAAAAGACTTTGTAAGAACGTGCAGCGACTGAACCGCGCAGCCTTCCACAAGATGACTGCGTGTCGGATGTTCACGATCGATGGACGTCTACCTCAGAAGTTTAATAGTCTGGTGGTGGAGTACACAGTTGTGGTACTGCAGTTTGCTGTCGTATCGTGGATAAAGGGAATACAATAATTATTTACCATAAATAACCTTCACTTTAAAATAATTATTGAAAGTATGTTTTTTTTTGGATATTTCGCTATTGGACCCAAGTTGATCCACATTTGTGTCAAAATCATGACCATTGTAGGTATTTGTTGGTTTTGATAGATTCGGTGTCATTTTTTCTTCTCATTTCAATATTATTTAAAAATAATCGATAAGTATAATGTAAAAGTTATGCAGTAGATATTTTGTAAATATCTTCCAAATGGATGGTTTAAGTACATGAAATATTGATGTTTACTTTAAATTGTTATGTTTCTGTCTGCTTGTAAGGAGCACTATACTTAATTGTGATAGGCTTATATTTCATTTTAACTATAATTCGCATTCTAATTTATTTTCTTTTTCAATAAAACTATATTGTTCCATTTGATCATTCAAATTGTATCATCAATCAATATATCATCCATGTACACAAAAGCAGAGAAGTACATGAATTTTGATTGCTCCTAAAAAACTTACCTGTAGTAGCCCAAATCGTTTTTCGTTTATCAAAGAGAATGGTATTCAAATAAGTATAATTAAATACCTTCGAAAAAGAAGAATCATTTGAAGCTGATGAAAAGTTATCGATAAATCGTTAAAACCATACTAAATAATAAATATATGGAAACAGTAGAATTAAATAAATTCACCTCGCTGTTACTAAGTGTTTTATTAACTTCGACTCTGTCCTTGTACCTTTATGTATTTACTAGCTTTTACCCGCGGCTTCGCCCGCGTTTGTTTTGAATTTGACAATCAATTCGGGCTGTACTCGGCTTGTTGTTCGGCCAGATCCAGAATTATTAAATACCTACAGACCAACAGACTGTGCCTCATAAAAGTCCGTCGGCGTTCAGTTTGCATTTCTGCAAGAGAGGTCCTTCTCACCTGCGACTATTTTAGAGTTTCGCTGTAATGGCTGAGCTTGTTCTCTGAGACGAAGTTGTGTTTGATTGAAAAGGCGTCTCAGTTGCTCTTACAGCTCTCTGGCTTTCGGCTTGTTCCTTCAAAAGCAATTGCGTTTAAAAGGGCGTTTCAGTCACTCTCTGAGAAGCTTGGAGGGCGAACGGCTCGGCTCTCTAGTCTTTCCTGGCTTTAAGAAAATGTCTCATCAGCTCTCAAATTTACTTGTCGCTCCGGTTGTGCTTGCCTTCTTAACGCGGCATGAACGGAAGATTCCGAGGATTGAGCAGTAATTTTTGCTCGGGCTCGCAATGAGCTTTTGGTTGTGTGTTGGACCTGCGAGATATTCTAAAATTGAAAAACGTAACCTACCTACCCTCATTAAAACACACCGGAAATACCTCTAACGAAAAAATAAACAGTACTGAGGGACAAACTTAACTTTGCCGTTGAAAAACTGTTGTTTACATACATCGACATAGGTCACGGTTAGTTTAGCTACTAACCTCTTCCTTCAGTCAATCATCGACTACACGCATTAAACAAAGCAATTTTACTGTTAAGACAGTTCTGCGCTGTGATCTTATGAGGAGTTTCCTTTCCATATCTCCGAAGTTCATCATCAGATCATGACAGTATTTATTTGGGACCATTCGAAAAAATAAACAAAAAAAGAATCATCCAAATCAATTTACAATTAGCGGAGTAATCGCAGAGTATGCTTCATTGACAGAGCGTAGTTATAAGTTCACCTTTATTCTTCCATGCATCCTCTATGAATGCGTTTACACCTGTCAGTGTCAGTGATGACAGTGTCAGTTACGCAGTTTTCTGTATCCCTGACAACGTATATAAAGTGGGTCACAGACAAACGCGAAATGTTGTGGCGGCCGCGTCAATTGAAAATTTTAACAACCGGCCGCGTGTACTGCTTTGTAAAATGACGCCAAATATGGAAATTGTAATAGAAATAGTTGAATTTCAATAATAATTTAAATTTAACTCACACTTCTCTATTCCTAAGAGTAATATGCGATGCTAATGATAATAATTATAGGTAGAGATAAACTATTATACCTTGACGCTTCCCTCCATATTACCATTTCAATGTGTGTAGTCACATTCGTATGAAAGACTTTGTGAGTAATCGTCTTCAGTGGCAGGCTAGGATATTTATTGTCAACTAATCATAAATAGCCGACCGCGCAAGACGACGTACCTCTCATTTTCATAGAGAATTTCAGTGCAGCGCCATACTAATAATAATGAGTAATTTTTGACGCCGCTAGTCGGACAACAAATCGCTGATTTGTTTTTGTCTCGAGAGCCGTCTCAATACGCACACATGCGTTGTGAGTATTTTTAATACTATTAAAAACACATTCAAACGTTTTGAATTGTGGAAGGGCGCGTCATGTTACTGTAGTTTATCTCTACCTCACACCTCAAGTGTTTAAATAAACGGTTTTCCTACCTTTTTCTTATCTTCTGAGAGGACTAATGAGTCATGAGAGTAATAAGACAACGTTACGGTTAGCCATATTGACTGACGTCCGATTGCGACGTCCGATTGTCCGATTGTAGCACAATCACCACGCTAATGACACTTCAGGCCGCCACTATGACCGCAGTGGTGTGTTTTTGGAGCGTCAGGAGCCGCGGCCTGCGGTTTGCCGTAACCGCAAGTCCGTCCGTCTGGAAGCCACTTTATGCAAAATGTCAGGATACTCTTCAGCGGTTTTGGGCATGAAAAATTATTAAGCAAACAACTTTCGTACTCCTAGGTTGTTTACTTGAAACTGGTCTATCGACAGTCTAGACTCATAATGTATTACATGCTTAAACTTAAAATTTAATCATGATCCGATAGACACGTGGCGCCATCTACTGTCATAAGGACATTTTTGTGATTTCCCTCGGGAACAGTACTTTTTTTCGGGATTAAAGGTACCCTATGTTCGTCCCTGTACACCTGGCAATGTATATGCAAAATTTCAGGATGATCGGTTCAGTGGTTTAGGCGTAAAATGGTAGCAAACAAACAAACAAACTTACTTTCACATTTATAATATTAGTTAGGATCTTTGTAGCCTATTACTACAAAATAATCTTCTTAAACCGAGAAGGCATGAGCATTGATCAGATTGGTGATATTAAATTTATATATGAAGCATTTTCTCGGAAAAATTCTCTTAAAACAATACTACAAATTATACTTTGTTAATACGGTAATGGTCGATAAAACTAATATTCTTAATGGACTAATACTTCCGTTTATACCTCTTTGGTGACACGAATTCGTACCGATAACATGTTTTCATTTAATTTTGTGAACGCATAGTCAAAATTAAATGAAGTCCATAAGAGGAATAAACCATTTGTGCAAAAGAAAAAGTTATCTTGAGCTGGTCCTGTGACAAATTCTACAAAGCGATGGATGAGGTACTTACCTCATGCGCGATTATTTTGAAATCAGATTGTATAGGTAATTTTTGTGATTTGTATTTTTTTGTAAAAGCGATTTAGTAGACTATTTTATTTTTTGGTGTCGACTTCACTTCGTTTACTTACTTTATTATATATAATTTTAATGTTATACGCTCGCAAAATTAATTGCATGTGACATGTTATATCTTCACCACCATTATTTGACTGGTAGAGAATTCCTAAGACATTACGTCCGCCTTTGTACCTTTTGTAGCAGAGTCCTATCACTCTTTTTGTATTCAAATATTTGCTATTCTGTCTTTTTGTCATTCTGTTATAATTGAAATGTGAAGCTACTATTAGAATACCATTTCAATAACTTTTGTTATGCAAAAAAATCAATCTTTATCTTTGTCTGAGTATCATTTTTGAATTGGTTATTATTGAAAAAAAGGATTCCCATACAAAAGTGCAACATCTACACGGACAGAGTGTTTCGAACAGGAGATTTTTTTAAATAACCCGCAAAAATTAAGTCGTCTTTATGCGATGAGATTTAATATAGTTTCTTATACTGTCAATATTACAGACGCTGAGAAAAAAGTTTTCAAGAATGTTCAACATCTACATCGAGCGGCATTCAACAAGATGAATGTCTGTGGAATGTTCTACATTGATGCTACATTTCCATTAAAAATTATAGCTTTAATAGCTAATTATTCCGTAGTTCTTCTGCAGTTCGCGTTTTTGTAAACTTTGTTATACATACATTGTTTTTATTAATAAAAGTATTCTTCATTTTATTGACTTTTTATTATAGACCTGCTTCTACCTGCAACTGTGAAACAAACAGACAAACAAACAAAAATATGTTTTTGTTTTGCATTCTTTATATTTAAGTAATTTTCGAAACACTTAACCTATATTACAATAATTTTATACAATTAAACGTGTAACAGTTTCTGTGTGAAAATAGGTACGTTGTTGATATTACAGTAAAGCAAACTGCAATAATACAATAGTGTATGTAGTGATCGTCTTGAAGAAGTCTACTATTAACTTAGCATCCACGTGAAAAGTTCCAGCAGCACTCAGTTTTTGAAAATTCCCCTCTATTACCAGATGGATGTTCGTCCATCTTCTTTTTAATGTCACTGTAATGAATTAAAAACTCAATCGTAAGAATGCTAAAAATAATAGTGATACACATATAACATACATAAACTCGCCTTTCACACATCCTCTTAACATAACCGAACCCTCTAAGCATACTCTTTTTAATCCTCGTCACTAAATCCTCTTCTAATTAGCAACGTTCTCGTATAATCTCATTCTTTACTCTCTCGTTCAAAGTTATACCAATACTACTAATATAATACACTAATACCAATCTATTATTCTCACACGGCAAAGCAAAGCATATTCTCTTAGAGGGAAGACACGAGCATTGATTACTACGCTTGCTCAAGGCGAATTTGCAAGTCCGATTTGCTATCGGTGCTAGTAGTGATATCCCAATGAGTATGCAAATAACGCGCTATTCAAACCACAGCGGTATTTACTACCAGAGTTGGTAGCGGTCTTCCGACGGGAGTGGATGAGAAGTTTCGCTGTCAAGACGTACTTATTACGTATCACTCTGGTATGCAGCTGGAGATATGCCACAACAAATACTTCGCGGAATATCGCTTGGGTATCACCGCTACCTATGGTGGTAGAGGATACAACTTAAATTTGAATAGACCTTAATGTTTCAATAAAAAAAAAGTTTTCGTGACAACTTCAGGATCAAAATTATATTTACTTACCGTTTTGCGAAGATTTCCAAATAATATTGCTTTTAGCTCTTGCTACTTCTGTATAAAAAGCTTCGCAAACCAAGCACAGTACGAGTTCCTCGATTAAAAGTTTTGGTATGAGAAGTAATATGCCTGTGATGTGGGAAATGGCCATATAATTCCCAGTCTGAAAATGTAGAATAATAATACAATGAAGTTAGAGACAAACAAACGCACACAAATTACATCCATGACTGGTCATAGGCCTTCTTAAAGATAGCCACAATGACCGGTCCAAATGAAATCAAGTACACAAATGAAATCAGGACCATACATACATACATACATAAATGCACGCTTTTTTTCCATGGGGGTAGGCAAAAACTACAGCACTACACCTGCTATGATCCTTACATACTCTTTTCGCCTCGTCTCCGTTCATACATCTCGTCATATAAGCGAAATAATTTATAAATCAGGGCCAATAATAATTTGAATATCGCTTAGGAATGCGGCTGCTTTGTTGACTGTTGGTGTCGTGGTCGTAAGTGCGACTGCTGCTTTGTCTCAGGTCGGACAAAGTGTTATTAGGGTTTCGCATTAAGAATTTTTCAGGAGCAACCCAAAATTTGGATGTTGGTGAAATGACGCCCCCGTGCCTTAGAAAGCTAGTAAAGCCTATGGTGTCATTTGTAGATCTATAACAGTCGTTACAGGGTAGTCAGAAGCCCAAAATTCGGACAACTAGACTTACTAAGGAATATCGTGTCACCCAGTAACTGGCTTGTGAAGGTTAGATAATAATTATGCAGTCACTTCATATAAAACACAGTTAGACTGTAAGCCGACCCCAACATAGTTGAAGGTGAGAAATAGAGAGGCGTAGAAGAAGTAGAATATGATGATAAAGAAAATCAATATTTAACAATCGTACAGGGAATCAAAGACCAAGTGATACTAATTTTGAGGTTAGCAATTTTCAACGTCGCTAATCTATTACGGTTAATTATTGCATACCAAAGCCTAAACATAAAAAGTTAATACTTACGAATTGTCCCTTCACCCAAAGTGTTGAAGCTATTACGTATCCTAGGCTCTGTATGAATGACGAAACAAAATGTTGTAGGATCTGAAACCAACATGATATAGATTTTATTTTATACGAAAAACTTATAGCTAAAAACAAGATATAGTATCATAACGTCTGTAATTCTCGAAAGGTTAGGCAGAGGTGTACCTAGTAGTACAGCCCCATTTCATCGCTTAGGTTTAAGTCCCATGTAATAGGGGGCAAGCCTATTGCTAACGACCGGGCACAAATCCAGATTACAAGGCTGCTACTGAGAAATTCCTAATAGAAAAAAATTCAATAACACTTTGCCTGACCTGGGAATCGAACCCAAGACCTCATGCTCAGCTGTCGCGCTTTGCGATCACTAGACCAGTTCAGCAGTGCTTGAAACCACTAACTAGACCAATGAAGGAGCGAGTATTTTCTTCTTTGATATTGATTAAAGGTTGCTGTAATTTTGTAATAAAATAATTATTATTTACTTTAAATCCAGAAGTTTCGATCGTCAGATCCCAAGCTTCCATAATCGCGCTTAATGCATCATGCATATCTTCTAGGATTAAATCCATGTTATTGGTAATATCATCATTATCATTTCCGATCTTTAACTTCTTTATAATAAAGTTCCATTTTTTGATTTTGCAAGTTAAAATGTATATAAAAAGTGCTGTCTGTATTATTTCTACTTCATACAATATTGTTAATGTCACAAATAGTATTCTCATCCATGTCCAGTGGTAGTCATGAGTAAATTTGAACAAAAAAAGGGTGATGCTACATAATACGAGGAAAAAAACAGACGCTCGAGCAATTAGCTTGAACTTCTTCGAATCCTTTTCGCAATAAAGACATCGATTGATCTTATTCAAGTTTGATAATAAACGCACACTTGAGGTACTGCAGTACAAATTCACGATAGCAACAGTAAGATACTGTACCCAGCGGTCGCCATATACAATGATGTACATCAACATGGCTTTAGTCATACTGAAATTGCCACACGTCATGGTGGAGAAATATAAGGAAGCCATTGCACAAATTCCAAATATAGTACAGATAATATTTCTCATAGAAACCTTTTGAACATAATTATCATTGAAGTTATATCCTCGCGTACATAAGATAGTTCTTATTAAATAAAAAGGGTAGCAAATATTCAATATGTCGTCGTCAAGCAAGATTTCTTGCGCATATTCTTTATGGTAAAAGACAAACATTTTAAAAATGTATCAATTTCTTCAGTATTCCTATGTCGTTCCTAGATGTAATTCCTCCATGGAATCTTATTCTGTCTTTGATGCCGTGGAAAGAAATTTCCAGAAAACGGAACGCACTCTTGGATTTAGTCAGAATTTAATCAATAGTAGTCAGCAGTCCGAGTTTGTGATCATTATATTTAATGCCCAAAAAAGTATGTTGCCTACGGATACAGTTAGTAGATGGTTTACTTATGACTTTCACAAAAGCAATTCAGACAATACTGACACAGTACTAAATGCGTCAACTGAAAATAGCTTTATTGGTATTTGTATTTTAGAATGATGATTGACATTAACATTTGGATGTCCTTGTTATGTATGTACAACTGTTTCAGACGATCTCGACAATAAATCATTATTATCTTCAGACTAGCTTTTGCTCGTGACTTCGTTCGCGCGGTTATTTTCAGCGTCAAGTTAAGTTTTTGGATACTGTTCTGCAGCTACCGTCGGTCGTAACGTGATCTAATATAAGAGTATACTATTTTTCATGTATCTGGCTGTCATATACAGAAAAAGATCCAATTTGACTGCTAGTTCCAGAGTACTTCAATCAAACAAACAAACTTTTCAGCATTATTATCTGTTATCCTAAGATTGTTATTTCCGATAACTAAACAAGCCATACAGAGTATTTTGGGCTGTTAAAATAAATGAATGCCTTGAGCATGAAAGAGATGAAAATACATACGTAAGTTTATTATTTATAGGAAATGAAACTCTAAAGATAAGTCCAATAGATTGTAATTTGGTTGTTTCTATCCAGCAGTTACAGTACGTAATATACGTAAAATGTGAACGCGTTGTTCAATAATCATTATAATAACTGCGAATGATGGGACATCATTATTTTAATATGGGCTGGTAACACGGTTTTCTTTTAGGAATACTGTCAAAGTCAAGGCATCATAAGTCATCATAATCCCTCGTACATCATATCGTATTTTCGTACTTAATAAGAATAATATTTTAGTTGATATTGCCATTAATCAATTAATTTTTTATAGTTCTTGAATTGTATTACTGTCTTTGTATTTCAACTTTCTCGATACTGAATTACTTTACTTAACAGCTTTTAATATGATTAAAAACTACATGGTAATATTTTACCATTACGCATATCGTCACTGAAAACTACATCAAGTGTTCAATATTTTAACGCAGTCGTATTTTCATCTTTACCTAAGAGAAACAATTCAATATAATTTAGTTTATAAAACAGACTGTTTGAGATTGTCAACTATGATCCAAAATCATCAGGTCATTTCAATGGCCACCACGAATCAAATAGAAGTGTTACGTAGCAGTCGACTAGAGAAGGAAGTACAGAGAATATTTCGTCCTCTAAACTTAAGTCTCTCGTTGATTCCCAAGTTCAATCTCAAAAGCAGTTATGTTACTCCGATTGGAAAAACGCGTATTGTCATGTGGTTCTGTCTCGTGCTCATTCTTTTTTGTGCCAATGCATGCCGTTCATTCTTATTCCGTGATGACCATTACTATACCTACGATACTACTGTCCTTTACTTGTTAACTTTTAGCTATTGTACATCTGCATTATTCGGTTACACGTTAATGTTGATTGTTGAATTAGTCAACCGTCCTGACAACTTTTTGTTCATTGTGATGTTCCAAGTCATACACAAGAGCATCGATTCTAGTGAGAGAGTCAGGAGTTTCCACACTTGGAATTGGATCTCAGTTTTAACTGTTTTTTGTTTTAATATCCTTACATCATTATTTTATTATGCATTAACCGATGGAATTGATCTATTAGATTTTATTTGTGACGTAACGTATGTAGTATTTGATAATAATATAGTTTATGGTATTCGTGTGTTGATGTTGTTAACCATATACTTGGATGAATGGATCCAAAGTACCCTGAGGCTCACTGATGCAGAGCAAAACAACACAACAAATTTATTGGAGATGTACTATAATATTATGAAAACGTACAATTTGTTTAAGAAGCTTTTTCAAATACTAGTAAGATTATCCATTAATATCTATTCAGGTATCTACAAAATATTTATTGTTGCCGAAATAACAGTGAACGTTACCTGTAATATTAAACGTTATTTTCACAGATTTTACATTACACAGTGGACACATTTATCAGAACTTTACTGTATGGGGAGTCAGCTCTGCAAATGCTAGAAATAGGAATAGATGTGCAACAAATGGTAATTATCACATCTTTTTTCCATTTATTATATCACTTTGCAACAATAATATTTCATTATTACTTTGTAATTTCTGTTGTTAGATTTTGGCTCTTCAATCCACGTAGATCAAAGAGCGATGATATAGTTTTTATGCTTCCTTAATATATGACAACTCATATTTATTTCATTGAAATTCTTCTAGTTTAGTCTCAGTGCGTCTGTGTTTCTTTTCCTTGTAAAGAACATGACCCTGATTGTAATATTTAATGTATACTGCGAGAAGTTCTATATAAAAATCGAGGATGTTGAGATGGCGTGTATGCAGCTCGTAAAAAATCGGAACTGCCCAAGTAAGTTAGACAGTATCATGACGTTAATTCGGTGAAGGAAAACATCGTGAGGAAACCTGGACTTACTTGTTCCGCTCAAACCATGTCAGAGGCCCTTGAGGCGGTTTAGAACTAATAAAAAATCACAAAAAATAATATGTAATATTATGTACTTATAATTACAGAGAATCAAAAACATCTTTGTAAGAAAGTATTACAGATGAACCGTACGTGCAGTAGGATGACTGCATGTGGCCTGTTCTATGTGGACGCTGCGCTACCGGTGTGTTTGATGGGACTCATCAGCAATTACTTCATTGTACTGTTGCAGTTCGCTCTTTTATGAAAATGTTACTCTGTTTAACAAAAATAATAATACACTTTTCCACTCAGTGCTTAAGCGTTGTATTTTTTTAACACGTACTTAAAATAGTGACGAACAGAACATTTTTATTCACCCAGAGCATGGTGACTTTTCTAAAATGATTGAAGAGAAAATGAAGGAATATTCCCAGTAGTATAACACTAAATATACAAATAAATGTGTGATAAATGTTAGAAAACATAATTTGAAAGACATTAGTTTTTTTATGTCACGGAATGTCACCGTCCTTTTCTTTCGCTGTATGTTAGTAAGAGATGTCACATCTATAAATTTAGTCTAGTTTGTGAACAAGGGAATCGGCACCATTGCCTATTACTTATAATCTCACTGCTGGGCTTTTGCATCTTCTCATACAAAGGAGGCATTGATTACCACGCTTGGTCAAGGTGGATCAACGATTGCAGACTAATTTTTCTTTACCAATGTCAGTGATGCCCAAGATAAACTTACAAAGTACATTATGAAATAGAAAAAGTAGGCATCATTGGTACTGGTCCAGTATCGACTCCGCTTCCTCATGCATAAGAGGCAGGCCTTAACTAATAGGCAATCATGATAGAAATAAAAAAAAATAGATTATATATTACATTATTTTACCTCAAGTCTAGAATTATATTTAAAGAATATTCCGTTATACACTATTCAAATGTAATTACTTAAGTCAGATAAACATGGCTTCAATTAAATTGATGTTAAAGAGTATTAGTTGTATTATGGATGAGTTTAGACAAAGTCGTGGAACAATATCTTTATAAAATGGAGTCTAGAGTGCGACCTGACGATGTGGTATTGCACAACTACGTAGATGAAGATGTGCAATCTATATTTCTGCCTCTGAACTTGATGCAAATGCTAACGTTTAACCCCAAGTATCAAATAAAAAATAATTTCGTGAATCCCAACGATCTTACAAGTATCCTAATATCACTGTGTGGGCTAGTCATGTTTTTAACAATAGACTTATACAGAATGGGTGCAATGTTGCTTGACGAAAATATGCAACGATACCAGACCATCAATTTTCTCTATTTCGCCTCTGGTTTCGACTCCCTCGCCAGTGCTGTTGGCTACGTCCTGAATTTTGCTCTCCATTCCATCTATTCGAAGGACAATATAGCTATCATTTTGATTTTTCAAAAAGTTCATAGATTCATTCAAAATTGTGCCAGCACCAAGATAGTAATTCGTAGAAATTGGTTTAATGTCATTTTGCTTTTTGCTTTTCATGTTACGACATCTATTTATGTTTATATAGTTTACTTGAGACCTCCATTCTATACTATTTGTTACGTGCTTATTTTGGTGACTCTCGACTGCAACGTAGTTTATGCGATTAGTTTGATAAGGTTACTGACTGAGAAAGTTGTACAATGGAATACAAAAGTGTTTCTTTCCCTGATCGATGGTAACCGTGTAATGCGTTGTAACAAAATGGGCGATGCTTACGTACAAATATTGGACTGCTACAATATTTATAAAAGAGTTTTTCAACTACCTGTAAGTAAGGTATAATACGCGCCACAAAAGATGAGACTTGACAAGCGTCAGTAATGGGGAGCTTGCGCAAGTATGGATGTATGAAATAGATATCCATTATTTGTGTATCTATTCAGGGATTTTTCGATGACATTTAGATTAAAATTCTTAACAATATTATAAAATTGATTAAGAAATAATAATATGTCAAGTCTTATCTTTCATGGTGCGTATTGTGGCACTCTCTTTTTAACAAAGAATCTTTGAAACATTAGTTAATAAAATTTCTTAATTTTAGGTGCTATATCACACAATAGAAACTCTTTTTCTTGGCATGTCGAAAGTTCAAATATTGATTGATTTCTTAAATTACTATTCCATAAATCCGGAGTGTGTGAGTATTTTTGATTATAATTGAAATTTTATTGTTTACTAAATAAATCTATCTTTTGACCCAACGGTCAGATGCATAAGGCGGTCATCTTGGACATGGCATGCGTAGTGATGAGGTTCCTCTCTCTGGATTCGTAACCTCTGCCGTTAGCTTGGGTCTTACTACCTCGTTGTGAACGCACAATGGCCCAATAAAGAGGCTAAATGCGGAAACAGCCCAGCTAACCTAACTACCTCGTTGTGGGCAGTGTACTATTTTTATGCATATTTAATAAAAGAATTTTGAAAATCGGTCGACAATTGGCGGAGTATTTGATGAACAAACAAAAAAAAGCATACAATCATACGAACATAGTACCTCCTCCTTTTTGTGAAGTCGGTAAAAATAAAAAAAGTCTCGTTGGTCTAGTTTTCGCAAAGCGTGACTGCTAAGTGTGAGGTCTTGGGGTCGATTCCCAGGTCGGGCAAATTGGGCTTTTCCATCAGGAATTTCTCAGTAGCAGCCTCCGAGTTTGGCTTTGTGAACGATTGATGGCAATAGGCCCACCCCTTATTACATGGGACTTCGACATAACTGGCGAAATGTGGGTGTACTAATCAGTACACCTCTGTCTAACCCTTCGGAGATTACAGGCATGATATTAAACAATGTTATTTTTTAAAATTCTGTGTAAAAAAAAATACGAAAAATAAAAAACGTGGAGATTAAGGAAAACCTTTTCATTTAATTGTGTTGCAACGAAAATGTTTATTTTCATGTTTACAGGAACTGTCAATCATACAGGGATTAATTTATGCTTATCTGGTGAAATGCTTGGTGATACAAATCGTCCTGTGCTATTACATCCACACGTTTCATGATGCTATGAAGATTTCACAAGATTCATGCGTGCTTGTTTTAGCATCGAATTGTACAGGTAGTATTTTGTTTTTCAATTAATAAAAAAAAAAAAAAGTCATGAAAACTGTTTTTATTAAAACTTCAAGCTGCTTTTTGCTACCGATTTATGCTTTTAACTGCCTCGCTGGACTAATGTTCGCAAAGCGCGACTGCGGAAGTCTCGGGTTCGATTCCCAGGTCGGGAAAGTGTTATTGGGTTTTTCCATCAGGAATTTAGCGGTATTTTTATTTTTAATATATATTTACAGCAGAAGAAAGGAGATTATGTAAGAATATTCTGCGTTTGCACCGAGCGTCGTACAGCAAGATGAGTATATGTGGCTTGTTCTATATTGATGTAAGTCAATCACTAAGTATCCTGACACTTTTTACTAGCTATACTATTGTGTTATTGCAGTTTGCACTTTTGTAATAAGATAATTATTAAAAGCATGATGTGATTATTTTCCATTCTTTTTTATTCAAATGTTTTCCTATTTTCTTGATTCCTTATTAGAGAAATATGCGTAATTATGATTATTTAATTTATTAGGAGGTTATCACCGGATTTTATCAGAATGTTAAGCGAGACAGGTCAAAAAAGAAAGATGGAAGTCAAGAAAAAATGTTTATGACACAGAAAAATTTGAACATTCTGAGAATTTGTCATTATGGTAACATTATGGCAAGCCATGCCTACAATTCAATCCAAGACCCACGATCAGTTTTCGCTAACAAAGTACCTATGATAAGATCGTCTTGCGTTCGTTGACGAACTCAAGGATGAAGACGTTATTAGCCCAAAAGCGTGAAGAAGCTACAGCCCAAAAAGAATCATAAGGAGAGTGTCCTAAATATTTATAAAAAGCAGCATATATTTTAAAAAGTAACTGTTGACTTCCGATTGGTAGAATAATAATAATATGAAAAAAAAAAACACGGGTTGATATAAAAATGATATCCGTTTTATTCGTCAATGAATAAAAAACATACTCATTCTGATAGACTTTTCGAACTGTGCGCTCTCATGTTCTTTTTCTGTATATTCGTAAACTTTTGAAAAGAGAGAGAGAGAGAGAGAGAGAATTCTTAATCCACAAGAACTAAATCTATGAATACTAGAATTACAAAAACTCGAACTGTAAAACAATGATAATGTAAGTGGTAAGAAGACCGGACAACAGCAAGGGTAGCGTTCCATCTATGACGAACAGTCCACACGCACTCATCTTCTTAAAGGAAGCAGTTTGAACTCGTCGAATATTCTTGCAGACTCTTTTTTGAGCTTCTGTGAACAAGATGGAACAAAAAATAGAATTTCTTTTACGAACTGACATCCCAGATTCTTCAGAAATTGTAAAGAGACATATCTACAATAACAACTTAGACTCCGGGCTAAGGGCAGTTCTAACCCGAAGTATGATCTTGGTTTAAAATTTTACATAAAACATGTAAGGCAAAATCGTAACTCTTCATCAGGCTAAGCCGTAATTGGGTTAAAACAGAAGCTAGTCACATTTTAAAAGTCAGAACCAATGAATATGAAAACGCGAATTTTACCTGAACATGTTCCTGACGTTGTAAGCTGTAAGCAAGTACGGCGCACTTCTGCCAAGATCGAGTAGAATCTTTCACACTCCCAGCACAAAGCTGTTACTAGTAATATGCTTTTAACCACCCATAAAAGAGATAGGAATGACAGCGTCACCTTAAACAATAATGATTTCATTAGGCAACTGAAACTAAAGTTCATTTTGTTCATAGTTTTTAAAAAATATGCAAGACATGCATAAGACATAAAAACGATGCAAGAGAAAATCTCTGGAACTTTACAAAACAAATACTTACTTTTGCGAAACATAATATTATTTAGGTACGAGGTACACTCAAATTCTACGTAGATGAAGTCGCGGACAAAAGCTAGTTCTCAATAAGTAATTAGGTATATTATATTGCCTAAGGAATCATAAGTCAATAATATGTAAAGAAATATCAAGCTCAAAACGATTCAACTCAAATGGTATCCGCTCAGAGTGTCGCCATTCATAAGTCTATGGCTGTATTGCGACCAATCAAAAGCGAGCATTCTTTCTTTATCATGTAGGCAGAAAGGTCTTAGATACGACCCGACACACCCTAGTGTTAGAGTTTCTAAACCGCCTCAAAGGCCTCTGACTTGGTTTGAGTGGAACAGTAAGTCCAGGTTTCCTCACGATGTTTTCCGCGAGCATTGAAATTGGGAAAGAGTTAGTATTTTGTTGATATAGTAATTAATTGATGTAGTTCTAAATAAAACTGGAAACCACTTATAGGTACTTACTTTAATCATGCTAGCACCAAATACTTTTGCTATCTCTATACGTAGCCATAAAGAAAGCACTCCACTGGTGAACGTGTCCATGCAAAAATAAAGAGTCTGAAATACAAATTTTATACCTATCACATAAGGTGCAAATTTAAAAAATGTTTTGATGCATGACTCTGTAAAAGAGCTAGATGCTTAGGTGTGAGACAGATGACAGGAACGGTATTAGATTTAAATGACAGTTTCTAATGAGAGATGAGACAAGTTAATGCATAATTAATTTTTATTAACAGCCAAATTTAAGTTTGGTCTCTGAGATGGCCAATTCATATCGACCCTATTACTATCAATTTTGCTTTTCTCTATCCTACTTATCCATACATGACCTAAAATTATTTGATTCTAAGACAAAATCAACATGGCTTACCAACGTTTGAAAGGTTTGTCCAATAATTTCGTAAGTTTCAGCAATTTCCATATAAACGCTGAATTTTCTGTTCCAATACAAATCATATTCTATGTCTGCAACGTATTTTGTCTTCAGCGCATCGTCAATCCATATCCTAAGAGATTCCGATAAAAGCTTCATGAGTCGTATGGAGTACACCATGTTGGTGTCAAAGATAATAAAAACCCAGTTTGTTATAGTTTCATAGAAAAAGAAAACTAAGGAATAGGCGATATTGAAGTTCATGATATAGAAAACTTTATAACCAATCAGAGCACAGACGTAAACCCAGTTGAATATCGTAAACTTCTTCAAACTTTTCCCGTTTACTTTCAACATTTGACAAATATTCTGGATATTTATCACAAGCCGAACATTGTTGTGTCTCTGTATGACATTGGTCCAATAGTTAGTCACATTTCCAAAGCAATACAGGAAAACCAAGAGTATGTTACAGGTACATTTAATAAAATAGATGTCTTCCAATTCCCCTGTGGATATAGCTATGAGTATGGAGAAGGAATAGATAACCAATAGTAGTAGCGACCAGATGCCTGAAACGACGTTGTAGAAGACACTGTTCGGAGTGATGAAGCCATCTCGTACTCTGTACATGGATAACATGAACAAAGCTTGCATCAATTCGAATGGCTTTGATACTGATAGTAACTCTTTCTTTAACACATTTTCAAGTGGTATTTTATCATTTTCATGGACTTGTAAATTATCAACTACCGAAGTCATTTTTTGAAGTATATTTGTGACGATAATTAAAAGGGAACTAGCCTATAGCGACCAATTTACTATTAACATATTACGTATTAATGTTAAGATATGATATTGATATCTGTTATTTGCTCAATACTCACTTGTGTGTGTTATTTTTATAGAAGTGGTTTTCTTCATTTTCGTATTACTTACTCTATTAAAAGCTCTGTACATTGTTGTTATTTTTGAAGTCGTAATGTAGGCGATTCTTAAATTTTTAGATAACTTGGACAAGCAAAAACTGATATTCTCATAGCTATTTCGACCCACGTCAAAAAAAAAAGACGGGTTGCACTCCGGGAGTGCCGGCAGAAGTGAAAACTTGATTATTAACGTTGAGCATGTTTGATATTTTGGAATGGTTAGGGAATAATTTTGCACCAATTGCTTTATCAGTATAAAAGTACTATCATTTATGTGGCAGAATACAATATTCATTTATTGCGCTATCGTACACAAACATGACAATTTATATTACATTAAAAATTTAACACTTTAAAACTATTACAATTATTTTACATTAAAAAGTTATACACGAACATTCGCGCAAGCGCCCTGTGCTGCCTAAACGAAACAGTAGGCCCAGGCATACATTGTCGCCGCGCCGTAGAGAGGGGATAGCTGTCTACTCTCCATCCGTCTTACGCTTTTTCGATCAGGTCACGTGTCCTGACGCGAGTTTAAGATTTTATACCCATTACAGAAAAAGTGCTCAACGCCGCTAAAGAAGTTTTTACTTCAAAAATGTACAACGTGTATCAGAAACACCCTGTTCGTATTTTAGGATCATGATAAGAGTCCTAAATTAATTCTATTGAAAGAGATAAATCTTTAACTGAAAGAAAACTACACTAATGTCGAGCGAGAAAAAAAACTGTTTTATAATACTTGACTTCCACGCGTACGAAGTCGTGGGCAAAAGCATCAAGTTGTAAAATAAGATTTATTTTAAGCAAATATTTATTTTTAAAAGGATAACGGATAACACTGCTGCAATTTTAAAAGACACGTTTTTAACAATGACGATAAGTATACAAATTCTGATCTTGAACTGCACTCTTTAATTATATTTTCTGACTTTGGAAACAATTATTCAACAAAAGTAAGATCTAAGGGTGTTGGTGCTAGGATTACAGAAACTCGAACTGCAAGACAACAATAATGTAAGTGGTAAGAAGACCGAACAACAGCAAGGGCAGCGTCCCGTCCATGACGAACAATCCGCAAGCACTCATCTTTTTGAAGGAAGTAGTTTGAACTCGTCGAATATTCTTGCAGACTTTTTTTTGCGCTTCTGTGAACAAGGTAAATTTAAAACAAGAATTCCCAGAATCAGACTTTCATCATTTTATCGTACCGTTAAGCAAGTTTCAAACTTCATTCCGAGTAGTGCAAAGTTCATATTATTCAGAACTTACAATTTAACCCCAAATTTAAAGGTTTTAGCTAAATTCAGAATAAGATTTTGAAAACAAAAACTGGTATGATCCTGGTCTTAACCTGGACGAACCGAGTGATAAACCTATTACATAGAAGATTATATTTTTTATATGTTTTGATTTTGGCAAAAATCGAGGCATTTATTAGAAGTCTAAGACAAATAAACTCTAAAAGCTAAGATTCACCTGGACATGTGTCTGATGTCGTGAGTTGTATGCAGGTACTGCGCACTTCTGTCATAATCGAGTAGAATCTTTGACACTCCAAGCACAAAGCTGTTACCAGTAACAAGTTTCTAAATAACCATAGTAAAGATATCAGGGACAGTGCCACCTTAAACAAAAAATATTTTATTGATACAACACGAACCAACGTCCAACGTGCTCATACTTTCAATTTACACACACTTAAATATAAATGTTATGTGTAAAGAAACTATATCAACTGTTAGTATAAGATTTATTTACATCTGTTGAACGTTATTAAAATAAATACATATATAATTATTGTAAGAATATGGGATCAAAGTGGAAATGATAACTATATGAAGTTATCACAATAATTGGCTGAATAATTACATTATTGTCATAATCAAAGTCAAAGTCAAAACATTTATTTCGATTAGACCAATTACAGGCACTTCTGAATAGGCAAGGAGTCGGTCAGTTAGCCAGAAAGTTGAAGCTACTTGCTCTTTCTAAAACGAAGGTAGGCTTCTATGGAGAAAAATGAGCAAGAAACTCCACGGCACTCTTGCCAATTCGCTTTAATTGTTATTACTCGCAGCTTTTTAGGTACTTACTTTAATCATGCTAGCACCAACTACTTTTGCTATCTCTATACGCAGCCATATAGAAATCACACCATTGGTAAATGTGTCAATACAGTAATAGAGAATCTGAAATGAAATAGTGCTTGTTATAAAAATACAAACGTAGAAATAGAATATGGTGTTATGCGACTGAGGGAAAGAGATAGATGCTAAGGAGTTCATCCATCTCATCTCGTCTCAATGAAGTTACACGATATAACTTAACAAAAAACTTAACATGACTCACCAATGGTTGAAAGGTTTTCCCAACGATTTCGTGAGTTTCAGCAATTTCCATGTAAACTCTGAATTTTCTGTTCCAATATAATTCATTTTCTGTGTCTGCAATGCCTTTCGATGTCTTCAGCGCATCGTCTACCCATATCCTAAGAGATTCTGATAAAAGCTTCATGAGCCGTACGCAGTACAACATGTTGACGTCAAAAATCATGTAATACAAGTTTGTTATGGTCTCGTAAATGTGGAAAACTAAGGTATATGCGACATTTAAGTTTATGACACAGAAAACTCGGAAACTATTCAAAGCCATGACGTAAACCCAGTTCATTATCATAAACTTCTTCAAACTTTTTCCGTTTACTTGCAACATCTCGCAAATATTTTGGATTCTTATCACAAGCCTTACGTTGTTGTGCCTCTGTACGACATTGGTCCAGTAAATAGTCACATTTCCTAAGCAATATAGAAAAACTATGAGTATGTTACAGGAAAATTTAACAAAATTGAAGCCTTCCAATCCAGATGTGAATACGTTTTTGAACATGGAGAGGCAGTAGCTAACCAATAGTAGTAGCGACCAGATGCCTGAAACGACATTGTAGAAGACACTGTTCGACGTGATAAAGCCATCTCGTACTCTGTACATAGATAAGATGAACAAAGCTTGCATCAAATCAAATGGCTTTGATATAGACAGTAATCCTTTTTTAAACACATTTTCAACAGGAACTACGTTATTTTTATGGATTGGTAAATTTTCAACTACTGAAGCCATTTTTAATTAAAACGTGTTTGTAGCGATGGATACTTTGAAAGGAACTGGCCTAAAGCGACCAATATTAATAATATGCTATGATATTATAATTTGTTTTGTTATTTGCTTTTCTTTATTTCCGTATTACTTACTGTATTAAAAGTTCATAATATTGTTGTTCTAAGCGTGGACGATTCTTCTGTGTTTGTGTAACTAGGACAAGCAACATCTAGTATTCTATTACATTAATTAACTTTTCACAACATCACATATAATATGTTGTGATGGACCAGTGGTTAAGACAATCGCCTTTCGCCTTTCTCTCATTCACCCTAAATCGTGAATAATGAAGATGCTGCTATTATATAATCTTCAATCATCGACTTGAAATGATCGTTTTAAATTAAATTTTCTTTTAAGCAAATAGGCATTCAACTTTAAATGGATAACGAAAAACACAACTTAAATTTAAAAAAGACATACATTTTATTTGATAGTGAAGATGAGCATTCATAACAATTCTGAGTTTTTGAAAACAGCGAATTAACAGAAGCAAGACCTCAGAGTGTTGGTACTAGGATCACAGAAACTCGAACTGTAAGACAACAATAATGTAAGTGGTAAGAAGACCGAACAACAGCAAGGGTAGCTCCCCGTCTATGACGAACAGTCCACACGCACTCATCTTCTTAAAGGCAGCAGTTTGATCTCGTTGAATATTCTTGCAGACTCTTTTTTGAGCTTCTGTGAATAAGGTGAAATAAATATAAGAACTCTCATTATGTATTAAGATCCCAGAGCTTTTTCTGATGCCATATCGTTTTAGTTCCCTCAAGTACAAGTTCCCTTAGTTTTATATTAAAAATCGCTCCAAAAGTAAGTCTCAGTTGAGTTATCAACTCAACTGAGACTTACTTTTGGAGCGATTTTTGCAAAAACCAGCACGATCCTAGTTACAACCTGGTCGAACCTAGTGATAATCCTATTGCATAAAAGAGCACTATTTTCATGGGTGTTGACTAAGGCAAAAACAGAGGCTAGACATTTTTTTCAATCAGAAGCATATAAATTCTAAATATAAATAGATTTACCCGGACATTTGTCTGACGTTATAAGTTGTATGCAGGTACTGCGCACTTCTGTCATTATTGAGTAGAACCTTTCACATTCCAAGCACAAAACTGTTATCAATATCAAGTTTTTCACCATCCAGATTAAATATATCATTGACAGAGCAACCTTAAACAAAAATTACCTAAATGAGCAATAGGAACTAATATCTAATTTCACTGTAGGAATATCTCCTGTATTGTGGGTGCGTTTACAAACATACAAATAGTCAGACCCTGAACAACTATCTGTAGGCCATACAAATATTTTTACAGTGCGGGAATTGAACCCTACTTTTATAACTTTGAATTTGCTACTTAGACTCAATATACTATCTTATTTGTAATGGAAACATGGCCAAAGCTACCGGCGGTCAAGCTCCAGATACCTCCTCACAACGCGGCCTGCTGAAACAAGCTGATTCAGCTGCCTATATGGAGCCTCCTTAGATGTTGGTTAAGACTCTTGGCTATTAAGCATTGGTTATAACAACTATCGGCACAATGATCATTGAGTCTACATCCCACACGTCGAGGGCCAAGTCAAGATCCTTGATCTGCTTATTGTTCTCGACCTTGACGTGGTTCTGAATAGTGATATTATTATTATTCTTCCTAGATATATAGGTACTTACTTTAACCATGCCAGCACCAATTACTTTTGCTATCTCTATGACTAGCCATATAGAAATCACACTGTAAGAGAATGTATCAGTGCAATAATTTAGAATCTGAAATAAAACAAACATGCTTGTAATTTAAAATACAAACGTAGAAATGGAATGAATTGATGTGTGACTGTGGGAAAGAGCTAGACAGTAAAACATGAAAGAGATGACGTGTGCACGGGAGACGTAGACGGTATTATGACGATATATTTCAATAACAGTCCATACTAATATAATAAAGCTATGGAGTTTTTGGTTTATATAAGCGCGCCAATTTGTATAACAACCAGTCGAATTAAAAACATTATTTTTGTAAATGATAGCCAGATTCATGAGGCTATAACATCACGCTACGATCCATAGATGTTACCATTGTATGTATCTTCTTGAGACAATAAAGTTTATTATTATTATTCCATTTATTTATTTGCTATACATAATTATTACATTTTTAAATATTAATATAAAAATAAACATTTAAAAATATAAAAAATATACATATGTTATTAGAGCGATATCATCATTATTATTGTTTAACTTGAATAATGTCATAAAATTGATGTCTAATTATTTATCTTATGATAATTATAGTGGGTGCGAAAATATGGCGCACATCTATTGGAGATTGTTAAATATTTATATATACATTTAACAGTGGAACTAAATACAAAAATTTCAAAAACTTTGAAGTAATTGATAAAAAGCTTTGCTTGGCCCTTATGGGGTCTGTGATTATTTTTGACTTTGTGGAAACTGCCACATCAAAGCCACAAAGCAGCATTGCTGTGTTCCGGTTTCTATATGTGCCTAGTTACTTATGATGGCTTATGAAATATTTAAGGTCTATCTCTAAGATGGCAACACATTTGTAAATACTGGTTATCTAGCCTGCAAAATCTGTTAAATATTACAAATGACCAAAGGCGGTAGTGACTAAGTAGTCACCTACCGCATAACATGGATTGTTGATTCATATTGTTCTTGACTATCTATCTTGCTCTTCTCTTACCTCCTTCTCTCTCCAACAACATAATTTATCTGATCTTACTACAAAATCTACTTGACTTACCAGTTTTTGAAAATATTTTCCAACGATTTCGTAAGTTTTCACAATTTCCATATAAATTCTAAATTTTCTGTTCCAATACAATTCAATTTCTGTGCCCGCAACGTGTAATGACTTCTGCACATCGTCAACCCAAACCCTAAGAGATTCCGATAAAAGCCTTATGAGCCGTACGCAGTACAACATGTTGATGTCAAAGATAATGTAAAAAAGGTGTATAATAGTTTCATTGAATTGAAAAACTAAGTAAAAGGCGTTATTCATATTAATGGTCCAGAAAACTCTATAACCAATTAAGCCGATGACGTAAACCCAGTTAAAGATCGTAAAGCTCTTCAAACTTTTCCCGTTCACTTTCAACATCTCGCAAATATTCTGGATACTTATCGCAAGCCTAACGTTGTTGTGCCTCTGTATGACATTGGTCCAATAGTTCGTCACATTTCCATAGCAATATAGGAGAAACGTGGGTATGTTGGATAAACATTTAACAAAATTGAAGCCTTCTAATTCAGCTGCGAATACGTTTTTGAACATGGCGAAGAAGTAGCTAATCAATTGTAGTAGCGACCAGATGCCTGAAACGACGTTGTAGAAGACACTGTTCGGAGTGATGAAGCCATCTCGTACTCTGTACATAGATAGAACGTACAAAGCTTGCATCAAATCAAATGGCTTTGATACTGAGAGTAACTCTTTTTTATATACATTTTTAACACGTCCTTCGTTATCATCATGGATTGGTAAATTTTCAACTATCGAAGTCATTGTGTCAGTCAGTGACGATAGATGTAATTATTTTGAATGGAACTTGCGTATCGTACCAACAACCTATCATTATTGTAATACGTCTACATAAGGTAAATATCATGATATTATATTTATTTGATAATTGCTCTGTACTTACTTGTGCGTGTTCATTTAATGCAAATGGTTTTTTTTGTACTAACTTTGCCCGTGACTTTATCTGCGTGAATTTAAATAAATTCCAAAATGTAAAAAAATTGTACAGTACAGTATGTCGATCGGGGAGGATTCTTAAATCTTTGAGTAACTTGGGCATGCAAAAACTGATATTCTATTACACAAATTTTTCTTTAGTTAGCATTTTACGGTAACAACATATTAACAAAACTCAGTAATAAAAGAAGATCTTTTTAAGCCCCCTCTTTGTTTTCGTTCAGAATATACTCTTGATGAAAAATAAATATTACCGTTTAAAAAAAACACCTTCTTTTGCAACATTGTTTGCTTACGTTAAGTTATTTAAGGTACTTCGTAAATATTTCCTTAACCATGTGATCCTAAGAGCTAGCAAATAATCATTTGATGGTTACCAACAATGCTACATGCAGAATGCAAGATTTAGTGACGTCATCTACAAATTCCTCAATATTGCTGCTGGCCACGTAATTTCTACGTATTTTTGTGTCTTTTTTGACGAGATGCAGGATTCCTAATTTCGCCACTAAGCTAGGCACATAGTTCCTAAGTTCAGTAATAGATATCGCAACGAAGAACGTATGAAATGAAACTTTAAAGTCTAGTAATATCATAAACACAATAAAATATGTAATTCTATTCTAATAGACTAAACTTGAAGATAGTCAACGCTACGATATATGGCATAGCAACAATATACAAGGTTTTAATACCTTAAGTAATATAAAAATAAAGAAAACCACTTACACACAACTAAAGAATATTATGATCATATCTTAACATTTATTTTATGTGTTTTAATAAGAAATATTGATTGACATTGGCTAGTTCCAAAGTAATTATAGCCATAGCCACACACGTCATGTTTAGGTCAAAAATGACTACGATAGTTGAAAATTTACAAATCCATGAAGATAACGAAGTATATGCTAAAAAAGAATTATTGGCAGTATTGAAACCATTTAATTTGATGCACGCTTTGTACATCTTATCTATGTACAGGATACGGAATGGCTGCATCACTCCGAACAGTTTCTCCTACAACGTCGTTTCAGGCATTTGTTCGCTACTACTATTGATTGGCTTCTTTTTGTCCATTTTCAGAAACTTATTAACAGCTGACTTGGGAGGCTTCAATTTTGTTAAATGTTTAGCTAACATACCCACTTTTTTGTTATATTGCTTTGGAAATGTGACGAACTACTGGACCAATGTTATACAGAGGCACAACAACGTTAGACTTGTAATCAGTATCCAGAAAATTTTTGAGATGTTGAAAGTAAACGGGAACAGTTTGAAGAAGTTTACGATATTTAATTGGGTTTACGTCATCGCCTTGGTTTTGTTTCGAATTTACTGGATCTTGAATTATAATATCGCATTCTCCGTAGTTTTCAAAGTTAATGAAACTATTGTACACTTGTTTTACTTTATCTTCGACATCAACATGTTGTACTGCGTACGGCTCATGAAACTTTTGTCGGAACCTCTTAGAATATGGATTGACGATGCGCTGAAGCCAAAATACGGTACAGACACGGAAAATGAGTTGTATTGGAACAGAAAATTCAGCAATTACACGGAAATTGTTGAAACTTATGAAATTGTTGGAAAAACTTTTCAAAAACTAGTAAGTTAAGTTAGTTCTATAGTACGATCGGACAAGATTGATTCATCATCATCCTGCCCTTGTCCCATGTTACTTGGGGTCGGCGTAATACGTTTTGTTTTGTTCTTCCATTCCGTCCTGTTAATAAGTAGTCCTGCTGTCACTGCCTCCCTTTTCTACCATAATTATCATTTTTCAAACAATCTATCCATCTTTTCTTTGCCGTCCTCTTCCTCTCCATCCATTCAAATTCATTTTCATAACTCTCTTTGTCACATGCGTTTCATCCCTGCTTTTCGCATGCCCATACCAAAAGTAAATGATACCTTAGAAAGTGAATGATATCTTTTTTATGTCATTGGATGGCAAATACATCGAATATTCACCTGATATTGAATAGTTACCGCTACCTATAGACAGCTACCAGAGGTCTCGTTGATGCAAAAAAAACAAATCATACAATCTGATTGGTTTATTTACGTTTTCAATTAACTTTTCTCGTCCTTATTTGTAACTATCATTCAAATCGGTCGTTCCAATACCGATCAAATCATCCCAAGCAAACGTTTTTAGCACACGGAATCTCTCTTATATCAAAGCATTTAAGTCTTTTGCATAACTTGTGTCTCACATTAACACTGTTGTCTCCGCACTTCGCCTCTTGATTTGGCCTTTGTGTTAATTTATTGTTATTAATATGTTTATTATGATGTGTATTGTGTTTATTCCATAATAAAATTGTTATGATTATTAATTTTAAATCGTATTTACATGCCATTGTGTTGACAAAACTTGCTGAACCAAATATTTTAAAATATATCCTTTTAAAAACCATGTTTCTGGCAAAAAAAGAAAATCATTCAGATAAACACGTCTCATTCCTGCGTTTGTATTTTATGGTTATGTATTATTTAATTTCAGATTCTTTATTACTGCGGCGACACGTTCATCAATGGTGTAATATCCATATGGCTACGTATAGAGATAGCAAAAGTGATTAGTGCTAACATAATTAAAGTAAGTACCTATGAAATGTGTTCAGTGATTGTTACTAATGGCTTATACACCAATTTGTTGTGCAGCCTCAGAGTCTAGATTTGTGCCCGGTTGATGGCAATAGGCTTACCCTCTATTACATGCGATTTTAACAAAACACTTCGGTGATTACAGTCGTGATGTTATGTGTTATGTTATATTTTTGTTGGTTGGTGCAAGTTACAAGTATGATTAAACTGAACTTACTTTTGTTTTAGCTCGCACTGTCATTGATATCTTTACTCTGGATGGTTAAGAACATGTTACTGGTATCATTTCTGTGCTTGGAATGTGAAAGATTCTACTCGATCGTGACAGAAGTGCGCAGTACCTGCATACAACTTACTGCGTCAGACACAGGTCCAGGTGAATACATTTCATTTAGATTTTATTTGCTTCAGATTTTTTAAATGACTAGTCTTCTTTTGTTTTCCCAACACAGAAGCTCAAAAAAGAGTCTGCAAGAATATTCAACGAGATCAAATTGCTGCCTTTAAGAAGATGAGTGCGTGTGGATTATTCGTCATCGACGGGGAGCTACCCTTGCTGTTGTTCGGTCTTCTTACCACTTACATTATCGTTGTATTACAGTTCGAGTTTCTGTAATCCTAGTACCTGCTAACACTCACGCTTTTATGGATTACCTGTTGTCAAAAGTTCACGGGTAGACAATAAAACATGAGAGCGTCCCGTTCGAGTAAGCTATCAGAAATTGTATAATTATATAATTTATTTATTTACTGTTGAATTAAACGAATATCGTTTTGAATCGCCTCTTACTGACACATACTTCCTTATGATCATTAAAATATGAGGGTATTTCTGATAAACGTTGCATAAATCTTCATATTAAGGCTCATTTTGTTCTAAAATTGACGCTGTCTGCTGCTACTGCAGTTGGAATTGGTCATCTTTTAACCACCATAGCTTAAATATTTGTTTGAAGTTTGATTTAAGGTGAAGTCAATCAATCGCAGATCCGTCGAAATAAGTTTTGTTAACTAAATATTGTGAAAAATTAATCAAACAAAAACTAATCAATATAATTTTTAATACAGTAAGTGATACAAAAACCACTTTCATTACAAGAACTCGCACAAGTAAGTACAGAGCAAATAACAAATTAATATTGTATCATAACATTTACTTTGTGTAGGCGTATTAATAATAATGATATGTTGTTAGTACAAGATATGCTAGTCCTTTTCAAAATAATTGTATCCATAGTCACATACACATATTGTTTAAAAATGACTGTGGTAATTGAAAACTTACCAATCCATCAAGATAATGAAAGACGTGTTGAAAATGTATTTAAAAAAGAATTAATGTCTATATCAAAGCCATTTGAATTTATGCAAGCTTTGTATATCTTATCTATGTACAGAGTACGAGATGGCTTCATCACTCCGAATTGTGTCTTCTACAACGTCGTTTCTGGCATCTGGTCGCTACTACTATTGGTTACCTACTCCTTATTCATGTTCAAAAACATATTCACGACTGCATTGGAAGGCTTCAACTTTGTTAAATGTTTATCAAATATTCCCATGTTTCTCCTGTATTGCTTTGGAAATATGACTAACTATTGGACCAATGTCATACAGAGGCACAGCAACGTTAGGCTTGTGATAAGCATCCAGAATATTTGTGAGATGTTGAAATTGAACGGGAAAAGTTTGAAAAGTTTTGCGCTATTCAACTGGGTTTACGTCATCGCCATACTTGGGTTTCGTGTTTTCTGGATCACGAATTTAAATATCGCCTTTTCCTTAGTTTTCCAATTCAATGAACTTATCGGAAAATTGTTTCACGTAATCTTTGACATCAACATGTTGTACTGCGTACGGCTCATGAGGCTTTTATCAGAATCTCTTAGGATATGGGTTGACGAAGCGGAAAAGTTAATATACGTTGCAGACACAGAAAATGAGGTGTACTGGAATAGAAAATTCAGTGTGTATATGGAAATAGTTGAAACTTACGAACTCGTTAAGAAAGCATTTCCAACATTGGTGAGTCATGTTGCACAATCAATTAATAGATGCTCATTATGGATAGACGTATAAAGAAAACAGAAAAATCAAGATACAATGTGAACATCAATATAGCCACCGTAGGCGCGGGCTTGCGAACGGCGAGTGATGGGTAGCTCGCCGTCCGATGAAAGACCAGGCCCGGGTCGACGGCGCGTTTTTTTGTTCCACGTGCGCCTCAAAGAGCTGTCAGCACAAGGACGGGGCCCCAACAGGGCCAAACGCCTGCCGGGGTCGCAGGACGTCTTAACAGGATACCGTGGCCCCGGAACGCAAAGGGCAATAGAAGAAACAGGGTAACCACCGTGTTTCTGTTTTAGTCATTAAAAATCTGACAGTCCCCCCCTGACGACCCCCCCAGGGCGGAAGAACTCATTTGATGATTTTTACCACCCAGAGAGAAAATAAATGATGTTTTAGTTATGTCACTTTTAAGTCATATACATATGATAGTCATTTTCAGAGTATAATCGTGGTCATGCTACTTATTCTAGCAAAAAGTGCATTCTTATAGAACAAAGTACGTGTGTATTTTGTATAACAACTAGTGACAAGTATTATTTCGTTTCAGATGCTTTATTATTGCGCTGACATATTCTCCAATACTGTTATTTCTATATGGCTACGTATAGAGATACTTAAAATAGTTGGTGCCAGCATGATAACAGTAAGTACCTATAAACCTACTTTAGACGTATAAGAAAGAGGGTGTAAATTTCTCAATCCCTCATTGACAAGGGAGAGCCCTCCGACTAGATGGGTGTTGTGTTTGGTAGGCTACTGCCCAACGATTGTTGTCAGGATTGTGTATACAATCATGATAACGTCAAAGAAAACTTTGATTTCGAAATGTAGGAAATATGAGTTATAGTCCGCGTGCTGTGCGATAGATGTCATTACACTATGAATAATAATAATATCACTATTCGAAGTCTGGTGATGGTCTAGAAAGATTAGCAGATCTAGTATCCTGACTTGACTCGCGAAGTTGTCGATATGTGGGATGTAGACCCAGTGATCATTGTGTCGATAGTTGTAACAGCCAATGGCTTGATAACCAAGAGCTTTAAACAACTGGGGGCTTTCGTTAAGTAGTTGGATCAAGGGCGTAATTGAAAAGGCAGTAATTCTGGCCCCCGGCCGCATTGTTAGAAGGTATCTGGAGCTCTGACCGCTGCTAGCCTGGGCCCTATATCTATTACCGATTTTATTCTTTATTTTTATAATAACGTTTAAAAATGTAATTTTTAATTATGTGTTTAATATAATTACATTATAATTGTAAATAAACACACAATGTTATGGTTGTATGAAGAAACTTAACTTCAATATTTATTCTTGTTTCAGCTTGCGTTGTCATTCATGTCTTTGCTTTGGATTGTTAAAAGTATGATACTGGTATCATTTCTGTGCTTGGAGTGTGAAAGGTTCTACTCAGTGATGACAGAAGTGCGCAGTACTTGCATACAACTTGCTACTTCAGATACATGTCCAGGTAAATCTGTTTACATTTAAGTAAAGAAAAGTTTAATGTCAACTTAAAAATTGACAAGCCTTTTCTTTTTTTGCCCAAACGCAGAAGCTCAAAAAAGAGTCTGCAAGAATATTCAACGAGATCAAACTGCTGCCTTTAAGAAGATGAGTGCGTGTGGACTGTTCTTCATAGACGGGACGCTGCCCTTGCTGTTGTTCGGTCTTCTTACAACTTACATTATCGTTGTCTTACAGTTCGAGTTTCTGTAATCCTAGTACTACCACACTAGTTGTTGTTGATTACCTATTGTTAAAAATATACAAGGATAAAACTATAGGAAAAAAAAAAAACATGAGAGCGCACTGTTCTATTAAGTTTTCAGAATTTGTATGTTTTAAATTAATTTACAAATAAAACGAATGTCGTTATAAATTGCCTCTCTCTCACTGACAAAGACTCCTCTTGATTTTGAAATATGACCAATATATTTCTGTAACTCGTTCTATGAATTTTTTTTATACCGATCAATATTTCTATTTTATCAAAACTGTTATTACTTTATAATCTAAGGCTATTAACACAAATCTTATTAATAAAAATAAAATTATTAAGTACATACTTTAAAAAAAAATTAGTAAGCTTAAAGGCATCAGAAAACTCGTCCGTATCGCTGTCAATAGGGCAAGTGCCTAAATGGCTGACAACATTGCCACGTTGTATGGCAATGCAGATTCTTTGCCACAAGAAAAGGTCGGCGCTCAAGTTATGTGAAAACTCGACCAGTCACTTGGCAATGTCCCGAAAGACAAGTTGAGTGCTTGGACTCCTGTTCGTTAATTTAATATTGTGAAAAGCTAACTGAAACAATAACAATTTACATAATAGAATACCAGCTTTCAATTGTTCAAGTAATACAAGTACTGACATACATTCGCCTAAGCTTTGACATATTGTATATCAACAATACACTTACAAAATTTTAATACAGTAAGTAATACAGAGTATACAGACACAAAGACAGCACTTGAATTATATGTAAACCATACAAGTAAGTAGGGAGTAAAAAACAAACAATAATTATATCATATCTTAACATTAAGTTTACATAGACGTTGTAATATAAATTCTTGGTGGATATAGACTTGTTCCATTTACAGCAATTTTATCTATTATTCACCAAAACGTTAGGGCCAAAAATGACTGCAGTGGTTGAAAATTTACCAATCCATGAAGATAACGAAGGACGTGTCAAAAATGTATTTAAAAAAGAGTTACTCTCAGTATCTAAGCCATTTGATTTGATGCACGCTTTGTACATCTTATCTATGTACAGAATACAAAATGGCTTCATCACTCCGAACAGTGTCTTCTACAACGTCGTTTCAGGCATCTGGTCGCTACTACTATTGATTACCTACTTCTTTTCCATGTTCAAAAACGTATTCTCCGTTGAATTGGAAGGCTTTAACATTATTAAATGTTTATCCAGCATACCCACGTTTCTCCTGTACCTCTTCGGGAATACAACTACCTACTGGACGAATGTTATGCAAAGACACGACAACGTTAGGCTTGCGATAAATATCCAGAATATTTATGAGATGTTGAAAGTAAACGGAAGAAGTTTGAAAAAATGTACGATATTCAACTGGGTTTACGTCATCTCCTTAATTGGGTTTCGAGTTTTCTGGATCATGAATTTAAATCTTGCCTTTTCCTTAGTTTTTCAATTCGATGAGAATATAGCAAACTTGTTTTACATTATCTATGACACCAAAATGTTGTACTGCGTACGGCTCATAACACTTTTATCGGAATCCCTTAGAATATGGGTTGATAATACGTGGAAGTCCAAATACGTTGCAGATACAGAAAATGAACTGTACTGGAACAAAAAATTCAGTGTGTATATGGAAATTGTTGAAACTTACGAAATTGTTGGGAAAACCTTTCAAATAACGGTAAGTCATGTTGATTTTGATGTAAAATTAAACAATTTAAACTCATTTTAATTTTTAGTTATTTGAGAAAACAAACGGTTTTACATACAGTATTATTTTAAAGAACCTAAACTAAGTATAGAGTGAGCAAATGTATAACCCATGACAAATTCCACTTAATATTAAAATAAGTTATTATATATCATAAATATTCATATTAAGCTCATGCATGTTAATAGTGTGTGAAATTCAAGAAGAGCAATACAGAATGCAAGAGTTAGTATGAATGAATACAAAGCAATTGATGTTTCTTTTATATCATTGGATGGCAAACAAGCAGACGGTCCACTTGATGATAAACAATCACAGCCAGTCTATAGACGTCCAGAGATAGGACTGATTCGTCTCATGTGCTTTCAATGAAATATTCAAGATGCCTGCCTGCCTGACTGCCTCGTTGGTCTAGTGGTCGCAAGCGCGACTGCTGTGCATGAGGTCTTGGGTTCGATTCCCAGGTCGGGCAAAGTGTTATTTGGTTTTTCCATCAGGAATTTCTCAGTAGCAGCCTTGGAGTCTGGATTTGTGCCCGGTTGATGGCAATAGGCTCGCCCCCTATTACATGGGACTAAAAACATAACTGGCGAAATGTGGGTGTACTAATGGGTACACCTCTGCCTAACCCTTCGGGGATTACAGGCGTGATGTTATGTTATGTTATGTGTGTTATTCAAGATGTTTACAGTTAACTTTTCTGGCTACCATTTAAATTGATAGTACTTTATTAAGAACTGCTAAAGACATAAGTAAGTATGGCTTCAGCAGACGTCATCTGTCTTTCCAAAGCATGCAGCTCTTTCGCATTGTCTTATATCGTGACAATCCATTCTGTACTCTGTGTAATCCGTACTTACGTTTGTATTTTATATGATACGAGCATTTTTTAATTTCAGATTTTTCATTATTGCATGGACATATTCACCAATAGTGTTATTTCGATATGGCTACGCATTGAGATAGCAAGAGTAGTTGGTCCTAACATAATTAAAGTAAGTACAGTAACTTATGAGTAATAACACAACTCACTCAATTATTATGAGAAGAAACTTCATACAGTTACCATTTCAATTTTGATCCCAATTAGTTACATCAATTAACAAAGCAATCAATGAAACATTCACACTCTGCTAACTTCAATGGTTCGAGCTTGATACTTCTTTCATTCGATTATTCCTATTCGTTGCTATTAACTAATATTGTTTTACTTCATGAGACCAGCTATACTTCATACCATAAACGTAGACTATAATATCCTATGGCACCAAGCAGTAAATATCTTTCTATCAGAGTAAGATTTTTCGAAGTCTCAAAGAGATTTCCTCTTACACATTGTAAAGTTCATATTTTTTAGGTCTATACAAGTCGTGACTATGGGCAAATTGAACATTAGTGTGGTCAGGTTGAAATTATTGTTTTTTTCAGCTGGCACTATCACTGATATCTTTACTCTGGATGGTTAAAAGCATGTTACTAGTATCATTTCTGTGCTTGGAGTGTGAAAGGTTCTACTCAGTTATGACAGAAGTGCGCAGTACTTGCATACAACTTGCTGCGTCAGAGACATGTCCAGGTGAATCTATTTATATTTAGATTTTGAAAAATGACCAGCCTCTGTTTTCTGGTCAAACCAAAACACAGGAAAATATATTTTTTTTAAAATCAGGTTCGATTGCTCCGAATAATATCCTGTAAAATACTAGTTATTTGTACTCTTTTAAAGAGGGTCAGTGGCAGTTTTTGAAATTACTTTATAGTAATTTGGGCCCTTATTGTGATTTTTCTTGAAGAGCCGAAAATCAGCAACGAAATTTGCAAAACATCATTTTTGCCTTTGAATTAAGTTTAAATAATTTCGGGTGATAATAAGACAGACTGTTGTTTTTATCAACCGAAGACCATACTTTCAGGATTAATTATCAATAAAAATATTTCCAAACAATGCGACACAAAAAGAGAAAATCTACAAAATCTGAAGTAAAGAAGAATATCCCAAAAAAAAAAATTAAAATGTCTTCTATCTAATAAGGGGGTTTGGATAGATAGGTAGAGAGAAGTCCAAAATTTTTGTTGAACGTCCTTAGCTGGGCCACCCTGTATATATTTTTAAAATATCTACCATGGTAAAATGCTTATGGTCTAACAAATAATATGGCATCTCTAATTGGAATTCTAATTTTTATCCCATTATGTTTACAGAAGCTCAAAAAAGAGTCTGCAAGAACATTGAACGAGTTCAAACTACTTCCTTCAAGAAGATGAGTGCATGTGAACTGTTCGTCATAGACGGGACGCTACCCTTGCTGTTGTTTAGTCTTCTTACCACTTACATCATCGTTGTCTTACAGTTCGAGTTTCTGTAATCCTAGTAGTACCCTCCAGTTTTTGTTGATTGGCTTTTTTTTTAAATATAATTAAAATTAAAATATTTAAATGATAGAACACCGTCTGTGGAACATGGACTCATATTACTTATTCTTAGAGATTGTATATTATTTTGTATCTACTTACGTCTTAGCAAAAATTAAATGATTTGATTTGAATATGAAAATAAATTAATAAAAGTAAATCTTTAATTTTACACTATAAGTCTATTTGGTTAAAATACAACTAACTTTTGTAATACACAAACAATGTTACTCATAACTCGTTTTTAGAAGATCCTAATTGGATATGACGTTTATCCTGTCCTCTCACCCGCTCGCTGTACTGTGCAAGTGAAATGTCACGATAACGACGACATTTTTCTATTTCCTTGTAAAATGAGTAGCTTTAGCCTTTAGTGTGGGATACTTCGTGTGTCGACACTCTTGCGCCATTTATTTATTTATTTATTTAAACTTTATGCAACAAAAAAAGTACAAAGGCGGACTTAATGCCTTAGGCATTCTCTACCAGTCAACCAAAGGTGGTGATGCTGTGTTTGTTTACTGTTTTAGTTGTTTTTTTTTTATTATTTCATTGTTTTACGTTATTTTATTTGTAGTGTGTTAAAATTTTACATATTCCTGAAATTAAATTGGTTGTTATTAATAGCAATAGATATACATTTTAATATGTGAGTAATAACTCATGTACATCACTATCAATATAACAAGTAATAGGAAAAACCACTTGGATTAGAAGAGCAAGTACGTAAGCAGTGAATGACAAATAATTATCATATTACTAACATTCAATTTACGTCGATATTTTAATGTATGGATAAGCATAGGCTAGTCCCAAGTTAATTGTATCCATCGCCACAAATACGTTTTTGTTAAACAGACATTGACAAAATGACTGCGGCTGTTGAATTATTATCAATCAATGAAGATAACGATGAAGGTGTTAAAAATATTGTAATTAAAAAAGAATTACTGTCTGTTTTAAAGCCATTTGATTTGATACAAGCTTCGTTCATATTATCTATGTACAGAATACAAGATGGCTTTATCACTCCTAATAGTGTCTTCTACAACATCGTTTCAGGCATCTGGTCGCTACTACTATTGATTACCTACTTCTTCTCTATGTTCAAAACCGCATTCGCAGATGAATTGGAAGGCTTCAATTTTGTTAAATTTTCATCTAACATAAACATATTTGTCGTGTATGGCTTTGGAAATGTGGCTTGCTACTGGAGCAATGTTATACAGAGACACAACAATGTAAGGCTTGTGATAAGTATCCAGAATATTTGTGAGATGTTAAAAGTAAACGGGAAAATTTTGAAGAATTTTACAATATTAAACTGGGTTTACGTCATCTCCTTGATTTGTTTTGAGGTTTTCTGGGTCATGGATTTTAATATCACCTTTTCCTTAATGTTCCAATTTGATGAACTTATAACAAACTTGTACTACATTATCTTTGACGTCAATATGTTGTATTGCGCACGGCTCATCAGGCTTCTATCGGAACCTCTTAAGATATGGGTTGACGATGCTCGAAAGTCAAAATGCGATGCAGACGCAGAAAATGAATTGTATTGGAACAGGAAATTCAGCGTTTACATGGAAATTTTTGAAACTTATGAAATCGTTGGGAAATATTTTCAAACATTGGTAAGTCAAGTAGATTTTGTCATAAGATCAGGGGCCTTACCACAATCTTTTACAAAACATTCTTATTTCGATAACGTTTTGTTTCAAGCTTATAATAACATTACTCATATTCGTACCATGAACTTCAACTTTCAATATTGTTTTATTCCTGCTAAAGTGCTGGGAAAGAACGAACTACTTCTAGGATTTGTCTATTGCCTGCTATAGTAGAAAAGAAACAACGCTATATGAACTGTATAACGCTGTCCCTTTCACACATCGGTCCGAATTCCTACTATGACGTAAAATTGAGTAAATTATTATTATTTATTTATTTTAAAACATTACTTTGTAGTAGGATCTAATTGTTACGAGTAATTTCCATAAAATGAACCCAAGTATTAAAAGATTTTGCTTTTTAAACAGAAAAATAAAAATAAAAAAGAGGCTGCGGCTAAATTGTGACAATAAGAATCGGAAAAATTCTGTTCTTGTCAGCAATGTCAGCTGTCTAACGCGAACGGAATTTAAAAGTCAAAAATTTTAAAATTGATTTTTTGTGGTTAAACTTATTTTATTTCATCTTAGTTACTTAAGATCAGTGTCTCACTAGCATTTTGTAGTCAGTTGGATGCAAAATCATCATGGAATCAAGGTAAGGTTAAACATGGTAACTCAGTGAATAAGTTTATAACAAGGAAATATTTATATGTAAATAATGTTGTGATTATGATAGTTCGAAACAATATGTTTTTAGACTCAGTTATAAGTGTTTTGTTATTAATTTTGCAGCCGAAGAGTTAATCTAGTTAAGAGTTAATCCTGGCGACAGCTAGAGATACTCTGGGAAATTTTAAATTCCAACCGTCAACAACTACTACCAACGATCGCTATGACAAATATGGAAAAAACAATGTCTTCAAATACTGGGACAAGATATTGGCCAGGGATATACCAGGTGTTCAGGTGGAACTAGTTAGTAGTTAAGCATAATTTATTGTTATTTATAATATAAAACAAAGATAAAAAGGGTATGCTTACATGGTTCGGTCATGTTGAGAGGATGAGTGAAAGACGAAGACAAAAGATATTTTTATGGCAGAGGTGAGTGGCAACGCAGGGAAGGGTCGCCCTAGGAAAACCTACACTGACATTATTGGTAAGGTTCTTCAGAAAGGTCAGGTGCGCAGTACTCTTAACCGGCTTGCTTGTATGACGAGATGTATGAATGTAGGAGGTGGCGTTCTTTGGTTTTTGCCTACCCTTTAGGAAAAACATGTGCTATGTGAGTGTGTTAGCCCTGTCGGCGAAGAGACCCGTCGGCGAAGAGACCCGTCGAAGTAAAGTCTTGTCAGTGTTCAGTCTATCGGCGTTTAGTAATACACTCTTTAAATTATAAACAAAAAATAAAACTTATTTTGTTTCAGGATCTTAAATGCCGTCTTCCCCACAGCCGCTGTACAAGAGTTTCACAAGTAACCAAACCCTGCTGCAGAGTGTTGTTGGTACTACGTGGCTGTTCGCTCGCATTGTTTTGTGGCTGTGATTAGGCTTCCCGAATCACATCATTGTTTAATGGTTTTACAGATATTATGTTAGCCCTATTGCAAGTGTCATATTTATAATATAACTTTACAATTGTATACTCGCGTATATTATTATTTGATTAAAGAAATTTTATATTTTTGTTTAAACTTATTGGTCTCTATTTACTTTTGCTTATTTCCAATACCCGTATACTAAAATCTCTAGAAATATAATTCAATCGGCAAGTTTACGTAAATAAACACATTTTACTTATCCCTTATAGGATTATTTTGTTATCCGTTTGTCTGTCTGTCCGTCTATCAAGGCCCTTTTTCTCAGAACGCGTGGGGGTATCAAGCTGATATTAATTTCAAATACTTAGGTCTACTACCCCTTGAAGCAGTGAAAAAATTAAACTTCTGAGTAAATGTAAAATACATATTTAATATAAACTAGCTTCAAGCAAGCACGTCGTATACACGTCTCATCGGCCGGCGTCGTGTTTTGCTGCGAGGTGCTACGTAATCGATCTCGGAAACATCGGTATACGACACTCGGCCAAAAATCCTCTTCTTATCCTCAAAACCACAAACGATCTATAGTTGATGTCGTGGCGCGATTCCAACTTTTCAACCCTCCAGAGTCCAATTGATCTTCACTCCGATAGACTCCACGACTTCCTCAACCTTCGTGGAGCATTGTAGACGTGAAACTTACAGCTGCGACGTAGCCACAGCAGGACCCAGCAGCATGTGCAGCTTTTTTTCGTACGTAGTTCAGCATTGGATTCTTCTGAAACCTCTATTCTGGATTGCACCTTGGTTATCTCCACTTTCAATGTAGTAATGTCCTTTAGAAGCGTATATATAACGTCGATGTGATCTAACGTGACGGGGCACTTTACTAAGATTTCTTGCCACGAATTATTGCACGCCATCCGGGTCTGTCCTCTTCAACATGTCAATGACATCCTGAAGGCTCTTCTCATTTCCATCTCTGCGGCGAGACGGCATCTGGTACAGCTTTTCAAGCGACTGGAACAGCAACAGTTTACCACTGCTGATCTTGTCCTCCTTGAAATTGGACCTAATATCTGCAGGACGCTGACCTCGTGCATGTAGTCAACAGCATGAACTAAAAAAACCACAATGGAAAACCAGCATTTCATTGACTGGTTGAGTTGTTTGGAACTAAGTTTCTCCGGTCAGCGGCGATGGCCGCGCAACATGCGAATAAAATTCGTTACGTGCAACGCACTGCACTCCAAAAAACTACATTTAAATATATAAATTTGCAAAACAATAATACTTCCGTCGAGTCTGAGGAACTTTTTTATGAATGCTAAATTTGACATTAAAACAATATTGCTGGTTGTCAAAAGTCACGTCGTGGTAGGAAAATGAATGAACTTTTAGGGGTGACGTCACCAAAACTGCTAAGAAAATAACATTATTTTAACCTTATTATAAGCTTATTTTAAGGACGTCATGGTACGAAAAGTCAAAGTAATATTATAATAACATTGTTTTAAGAGCTTGTGGTTGGCCCCCAGATAAGCTCTTATAAGTGAATAGAGAAGGAGACTAGAGAATAGAAGAACAAACGGAGAGGGACAATAAGAACATGTATAGAGGAAATGAATGTCTTTTAACGTCACCCGTTGTAAATATTCTGCATCTGCAATACCAGCAGTTTCGCAGATGCAGAATACAGAATCGTATTACAGAGCAGTAGATGTGGATGTGGCTGAAGCAAGATGAGTAATTATGTAAGAATCGAAGCACGTAGGGTACTGAAGTTAAGGTCTCCGATTACATGGGTTAAAGGCTCTTAAGAAAACCAGTACTAAGTGAAAAAAAAAATATTAAACAAAAATGGAAATATGCGCCACTTCTGCGTGAAATGGCTGGCACTTAGCATAACGCCATGGCCCGTGCATGATGAAACGAAACCACGACGCTGGTTCTCAGCGTAGCCAGCGCCGTGTCGCGCTCTACCACATAATCATGCATTATCGTCTTCTATTTTTAGATTTATATTTTATATGACAAGAACGAAATTTTATTTTCAGATTCTTTATTTCTGCGTTGATACATTTACTAATGGTGTACTTTCCATATGGATACGCATAGAGTTATCAAAAGCACTTGGTGCCAGCGAGACCAAAGTAGGTACCTTTTCAATTTTAACTCCCTAGGCGACGAAGCTTGTTTTCCAGCACCCACTGTACGCTATATGTTTCTATCAGTATGCCCAATCGCAATTCAGTCGTGCAGAATTACGGCCAACTTCGGCGAGTCCTGTTTTGGAGCTTATCGTTTTATTGCATATTCGGTCACTAAGCTTACTAAGTTGTAATTGGTCAATTAAATATATATTTTTTTAAGGTTGTACTGTCATTGGTGTCCCTATTATGGATAGTAGAAAGCATAATACTGATAGCAGCTCTGTGCTTGGAGTGTGAAAGGTTCTATTCAGTTATGACAGAAGTACGCAGTACCTGTATACAACTTATGACGTCAAAATCATGCCCAGGTGAATCTATTAACGTTTAGAGTTTATTTGCATTTGATTTTTAACAAGTGATGTCTTTGATTTTCTGCCTAAACCGAAACACATGAAAATACCTTCTTACTTTTTATTTCACCATGTTTACAGAAGCTCAAAAAAGAGTCTGCAAGAATATTCATCGAGTTCAAATTGCTTCCTTTAAGAAGATGAGTGCGTGTGGACTGTTCGTCATAGGCGCGGAGTTACCGTTGCTGTTGTTCGGTCTTCTTACCACTTATATTTTTGTTGTCTTACAGTTCGAGTTTCTGTAATCCTGGTACTAATACTGCAAAGCTAAGCTTTTATTGATTGACTGTCTTCAATAATACAAGTAAATACAGAAAAAACTTAGGAGCTTACCGTTCGAATAAGCTATCAGAAATTAAACGCTGTAAAAAATAAAACGTATGTCTTTTTTTAACATTGTGTTTACTTAACTCAAAATTTTACTTCCCTGAATCTTACACTGCTTATCATGAAACCGCAGAAACAGAGACAATGAAAAAAAAATACAATATTTAGAATATGACACTCCAGTATTAAATAAAAAAGGCTATGTAGGTCTACATAACCCCCGAGCGTCGGGAGTCGCATGGCGATTTCGGACTACCCCGTAGGCGCGGGCCTACAGACGGTGTTGGGTGTCCGATCAGAATCAGACCCGAATATCAGCGTAGTAGAGGGCGCTCACTAGGGCCAGTGGCCGCCCGGGTTGCAGACTTGGTTCGAAAGAGTCCCCGTGGCCCAGGAATGCAAAGGGCATTAGGAGGAATACGGATGGGTTTTTCAGAAATAGTCTGACACACCCGTTCGCTCCGCCCAGAGCGGAAGAAGTCATTTAATGATTACGCATCCGTAAAAATCTGTATCTAATTTAAAAATAAGAGACATTTATTTTTTATTATCTAAGTAAATTGCCATCCTACTCAACTAACACCAAACACTAAACATAATTTATTAATAAATAATTATACATTAATTTATGAGGTGAAGTGCTATCACACGAACAAAACATTCGCTTAATAATTATACTAATAAATAATCTAACAGAGACGCCACATTAGCACTAGAGCAGGTACTATCTGCGAAACTCTAACCTTGGATATATTATAAATACCCTGCTCATATTTAGGGATCATTAGAATTAGTATCAGAATGCTTTTAGATGTAGAAACATAGGTAAAATAATAGCTATTAAGTTCTACAAGCAGGTAGTCTTCTATGTTTTAACATTCACAATTTTCATTCAATGTAGTTCAGTAAGATCCGCTAAGCGTGCTATGCGGAGTAACTTAACTAAACTAATAACTAACTAAAAAATAGACATACTTTTTTTTTTTAACGAAGGCATTTATTTTTCAATTGAAGCGAGATGTATGAACGTGGATGAGGCGAAAGGAGTATGTAAGGATCGTAGCAGGTGGCGTTCTGTGGTTTGGCGTGTTGTTGCAACAGAGCAGCTGTCATGAAGATATCAAAACTGGTTAAAAAATGTGTTGTTATTTTGGCCTCAAAAGGCGTGAGTATTATGAATGAAACGTAGGTATTAAAGAAAACACACAAGCGATTTAAAAAGATATACATTTTATTTTCCACAACATTTAATTCCTGACAGCTAACACGAACGGTAAGCTCTTTTATTCTTTTCCATATTTAAAATTTCCATACTATTAAAAACAGCCAATCAACAAAAGCTAAGAGTTAGTACTAGGATTACAGATACTCGAACTGTAGGACAATGACAACATAAGTGGTAAGAAGCCCAAACAACAGCAAGGGTAGCGTCACGTCTATGACGAACAGTCCACACGCACTCATCTTCTTAAAGGAAGCAGTTTGAACTCGTTGAATATTCTTGCAGACTCTTTTTTGGGCTTCTGTGAACAAGGAGAAATTAAAATAGATTAATAATTTTTAATTAGATTTTCGTATGGCAATAAACAAAGTGGCTCACTTTTTAAAATAAAAATCAAATAAACTCTAAACGTAAACAGCTTTACCTGGGCATGTATCTGACGCAGCAAGTTGTATGCAGGTACTACGGACTTCTGTTATGACTGAGTAGAATCTTTCACACTCCAAGCACAAACCTGTTATCAGCATTATGTTCTTAACCATCCATGATAAAGATATCAGTGACAGCGAAATCTTAAACAAAAAAAAAATAATTGGTTAACTACAACTAACTTCCAATTTTCTCATAAATGACATAACATAACATCACGCCTGTTAATTCCCGAAGGGTTAGGCAGAGGTGTACCCATTAGTACACCCACATTTCGCCAGTTATGTTTTTAGTCCCACGTAATAGGGGGCGAGCCTATTGCCATCAACGGGGCACAAATCCAGACTCAGAGGCTGCTACTGAGAAATTCCTGATGGAAAAACCCAATAACACTTTGCCCGACCAGGGAATCGAACCCAAGACCTCATGCACAGCAGTCGCGCTTGCGACCACTAGACCCACGAGGCAGTCATAAATGCAACTCAAGTTTCTCATAAATGCAACTTAAAAAATGTGAAATATGCGATAAGGAAGAAGAAATCTCTTTTTATTATTTTCGATTCGATGGTTCACGATAATGTTCTTTTGTTTTTGTTAAGGTAGTTGGGTAAGAGCATTTTTCATAAAGCGATTACCACACAGCACCGCGCACCGCCTCGGAGGGCGTTGGCGGTGCGCGCACCGCTAACGTGCCGTGTGTCCCGCGCGGTCGGGCGGTGTTCGTGTGTTAGGCATCAACGGATTTCTTAGAGCTCAATGCGACACGAAATCCACTTCACCGCCAACTGTGGCGGTGTGCGGTGCCGTGTGTTGAGAGCCGCCCTATGACCAATCGCAAACAAGCAATGTCGTTGAAAGACGGTTTTATCAAAGCTGTAATTTGATGTGAATAAATGTAATCAAAATTGAAGAGGTAACAATATGAAGTTTCTTCACATAATAATTCTGTAAATAGCTTTATGGTTATCAGGTACTTACTGTGATCGTGCTGGCACCAACTACTTTTGCTATCTCTATGCGCATCCATATGGCAAGTAAACCATTGGTAAATGTATCAATGCCGAAATAAAGAATCTGAAATTAAAATTTCATAATCCATACATAAAATGCTTTGTCCTGAATGGCTGACTGACGAAACAACAGCCTAAACCGCTTATCGTAGAGGAAACTTGGAGGGTGTGATCTTTGTATGGCGTAGGCATCCGATAAGAAAGGATTTTCCCAAATTTCAATAATAACAAGGACCAAGCCCGGGTCGACGGCGCGTTCTGTTCGCGCGCGCCTCAAAGAGCCGTCAGCACAGAGACGGGGCCCCCAACGGGGCCAACGCCTGCCTGGGTTGCGGGACGTCTTAACAGGATACCGTGGCCCCGGAACGTAAAGGGCAACAGACGGAACAGGGTGTTTTTTTAGTCAGTAAAAGTCTGACAGTCCCTTCCGCCCCACCCAGGGTGGAAGGAGTCATTTGATGATTTTTACCACCTAAAAAAAAAGGGGGGCTCAGTTTGTATGAAAAAACGAGATTAGATCGCCAATAACCGACATTTACGTGGATAAAGTCGCGAACAGAAGTTAGTTGTCACATATGTAGGAATGGAACAAGATGCTGCATGACTGTGCGAAAGAGCTACATACTTAAGAGTAAGAGAGATGACGTATTCTTGGAATGACATGAACGACATCAAATTAAAGTGACAGTTACTAATGAGAGATAAAAAAAGTTAATTACAAATATCTTAAACACGTACTCGTCTACGTTTCTTCTCTGGTCTTCTTCTCTATTCACTTACATGAGCTTATCTGATTCTATAACGAAATCTACTTGACTTACCAATGTCTGAAAATATTTCCCAACTATTTCATAAGTTTCAACAATTTCCATGTAAACGCTGAATTTTCTGTTCCAATACAATTCATTTTCTGCGTCTGCATCGTATTTTGACTTTTGCGCATCGTCAACCCATAACTTAAGAGGTTCCGATAGAAGCCTAATAAGGCGTACGCAATACAACATATTGATGTCAAAGATAACGTAATACCAGTTTGTTATAATCTCATCCAATTGAAACATTAGAGAAAAGGTGTTATTTAAATCCAAGGTCCAGAAAACTTGAAAACAATTCATGGCAATGACGTAAATCCAGTTGAATATCGTAAAATTCTTCAAACTTTTCCCGTTCACTTTCAACATCCCACAAATATTCTGGATACTTATCGCAAGCCTGACGTTGTTTTGTATCTGTATGACGTTGCTCCAATAGCTAGTCACATTTCCAAAGCTATACACCACAAACATGCATAATAAGGTAAATGAAAATTTGATAAACTTGAATCCTTCCACTTCATCTGTTATTATGATTTTGATCACGAAGAAGAAGTAACTAACCAATAGCAGTAGCCACCAGATGCCTGAAACGACGTTGTAGAAGACACTGTTTGGAGAGATGGAGCCATTTCGTATTTTGTACATAGATAGCATGTACAAAGCTTGTATATATTCAAATGGCTTTAAACTAGACAGTAATTCTTTTTTAAACATAACGTTTTTAACACCTTCATCGTTATTTTCATGAAGTGGTAATATTTCAATAACCGCAGTCATTTTTGTCTATAACAAGAACGTGTTTGTAACGATGGGTACAATTAATTTGTAACTATAGCCTATGGCAACCAATAATTTACTAGTAGGTACGGTCTACGTAAATTGAATGTTAGTTTAAGATCATTACTTGTCATTTACTGTTGACTTACTTGTGTATGTTCTTTTGACTCAAGTGGTATTATTTATTATTATAATACTTACTATATTATAAATAATCTTTATAGTTGTAACAAACATATTAAAATTTATATTGATATTGACACCAAACTATTTAATTTCAGATATATGTACAATCTTTAGATAACCAATAACAGTCAAAATATAAAAAAGAAACTAAAACATACCGTAAACAGCAAAGCACGCTAATCTAGGAAGATAAGATGGTGCAAGAGTATATAAGAGTATATATACACACGGTATGTCCTACACTATATAATATTCTACCCATCGGCCAAAGAAATAGAGACAACTATCCGGTCTCTTACCAAGTGTCAAGTCGTTGGCAAGCACGAAAGCACATTGAAAAATGTCTTTAGACATCTTCATTCTAGGACAATGATCAATCCTAAGCACACAGGCGATTTAAAAACAAATGTACATGATATTTTTCACAGCCTATAATTGATTGCTTACTCGAACGGTAAGCTCTTATATTTTTTTCTACAATTTATTGTAGAGATAAACATTTATAACTTGGCGCTCCCCTCCATATTAACATTTCAATGTGTGTAGTCATATTTGTATGAAAGAGTTTGTATGTAGTTGTAAGTAATCGTCTTCAGTAGCAGGCATATTTGTTTGTCAACTAATCATAAATAGCCAACCGCGCAAAACAACGCACCAGTCATTTTCATAGAGATTGTCAGTGTAGTGTCATACAATAATGAGTAATTTTTGACGCCGCTAGTCGAGCAACAAATCGCTGATTTGTTTTTGTTTCGAGAGCCGCCTCAATACGCACACATGCGTTGTGAGACTTTTAAATACTATCACAAACACTTTCAAACGTTTTTAATTGTGGAACGCGCCATGTTATTGTAGTTTATCTCTACTATTGGAATCAATAAATTAACAAAAGCTATAGTTTTAGTACCAGGATTACAGAAATTCGAACTGTAAGACAACGACAACGTAAGTGGTAAGAAGACCGAACAACAGCAAGGGCAGCGTCCCGTCTATGACGTACAGTCCACATGCACTCATCTTCTTAAAGGAAGCAGTTTGAACTCGTTGAACATTCTTGCAGACTCTTTTTTGGGCTTCTGTGAACAAGAAGAAAGAAAATGGATTATTAAATATATAATAGATTTTCGTTTGGCAAAAAATCAACTGTCTCAGGACGGGCTGCATGTTTACTGCACCTGCTAGTTCACTCAGAGTTTTGTCAATTTAATACTGTGTAAGTTTACTGAAATAAAACCATTAAAATTACAACCATTTTTTCCTTGTCCAAATAACTCTTAGACTACAAATTCGCCCACGATTCGACATAATTAAATTTCGTTGAGCAAATTAACATAGGTTAGTCACTTTAAAAAAAAAATCGAATTCAAATAAACTCTAAACGTAAACAGCTTTACCTGGGCATGTGTCTGACGCAGCAAGTTGTATGCAGGTACTGCGTACTTCTGTCATAACTGAGTAGAACTTTTCACACTCCAAGCACAAAGCTGATATCAGTAGTATGTTCTTTACCATCCACGAAACAGATATAAATGATAGCAAGACCTTAAACAAAGATTATTTAATTGGTTAACTACAACATCCAATTTTCTTATAAATAGAACTTAAAAACTGAAATACGCGATAAGGAAGAATAAATCTCCAATTACACTCAAATTGCAGGTTTTCATGAAAAAATACTAAATAAACATTAGTTCTTAGCTACGAAAAATAACAATGTAGAGAAAAATATAATCTCAAACTAAAAAAAAAAAATTAGGTAACTCGAAATGCAAAACTGTACTGGTACGGGGCGTCCAATCACTATCTACGAATCTCCTGAGCGCCGCCTTATGACAAATCGCAAGCAAGCAATATTGTTGAGACTGATATATCACAGCTTTTATTTGACGTCATTTAATGGGTTCAAAATTAAAGAGGAGACAGTATGAAGTTTCTTCACATAATAATTCTGTAAATAACTTTATGGTTAACAGGTACTTACTGTGATCATGCTGGCATCAACTACTTTTGCTAACTCTATGCGTATCCATATTGAAATTACACCATTGGTAAATGTATCAATGCCGAAATAAAGAATCTGAAATTAAAATTTCATAATTTCAAATAAAATACTAATACAGAAGTGGAACAAGATACTAACTTACTGTGCGAAAGAGCTAGACTTAAGGGTAAGAGAGATGACGAATTCTTGGTTGGTTACAAAGTCGGTTTTTCTCTGGTCAGTCCTTTAAACCGTATGTTATACTTATCATCCAAGCTAAACTACAGTACATCAGGAGCTACTTGTTCTATTACTTCATCTATGTCCATACATAATTATGCTTTTATACATTACTATCCTATATTCTGCATCTACAAAACCTCAGGCATTGCAGATATCTATGGACCACTCTACATCAGGTGGACCATCAAATAGTTTGCCATCAAATAACACAACAAAAAAAAGAAATTTTATTTTCTATTTACATTCATATTTTCCCTCATTACTTGTCTATCTTCTCTGGTCTACTTCTCTATTCACCTACATGAGCATATCTAATCTTATGACAAAATCTACTTGACTTACCAATGTTTTAAAATATTTCCCAATAATTTCATAAGTTTCAACAATTTCCATGTACACGCTGAATTTTCTGTTCCAATACAATTCATCATCTGCCTCTGCATCGTATTTTGACTTCCGCGCATCGTCAACCCATATCTTAAGAGGTTCCGATAGAAGCCTGATGAGCCGTACGCAGTACAACATATTGACGTCAAAGATAATGTAATACCAGTTTACTAAAATCTCATCCAATTGAAACATTAAAGAAAAAGTGAAATTGAAATCCACGATCCAGAAAACTTGAAAACAATTCATGGTGATGACGTAAACCCAGTTGAATATCGTAAAATTCTTCAAACTTTTCTCGTTTACTTTCAAAATCTCACAAATTTTCTGGATACTTATCGCAAGCCTGACGTTGTTGTGTCTTTGTATGATGTTGCTCCAATAGCTAGTCACATTTCCAAAGCTATACACGACAAATATGTATATGTTAGATGAAAATTTAATAAACTTGAAGCCTTCCAATTCCTCTATAAATATGTTTTTGAACACGGAGAAAAAGTAGCTGATCCATAGAAGTAGCCACCAGATGCCTGAAACGACGTTGTAAAAGACACTGTTCGGAGTGATGAAGCCATCTCGTACTCTGTACATAGATAAGACGTACAAAGCTTGTATCAAATCAAATGGCTTTGCAAAAGACAGTAATTCTTTTTTAAATACAACATTTTTAACACCTTCATCGTTATCTTCATTTATTGGTAATATTTCAACAACCGCAGCCATTTTTGTCTATGTCTGTTCACCAAAAACGTGTTTGAGGCGATGGGAACAATTAAATTAGAACTAGTATATGTAATAAATATTTTTTTACTAAAAGGTCAACGTTATTTAAAAGTTAATATAATTACGATTAATTTGTTGACTGCCTTGTTGGTCTAGTGGTCGCAAGCGCGACTGCTGTGCATGAGGTCGTGGGTTCGATTCCCAGGTCGGGCAAAGTGTTATTGGGTTTTTCCATCAGGAATTTCTCAGTAGCAGCCTCGGAGTCTGGATTTGTGCCCGGTTAATGGCAATAGGCTCGCCCCCTATTACCTACATGAAACTAAAAACATAACTGGCGAAATGTGGGTGTACTGATGGATACACCTCTGCCTAAGCCTTTGGGGATTACAGGCGTGATGTTATGTGATGTTATGAGTAATTTGTTATTAAAATTGTTTATTTTCTTGAATGCCCTTTCAACTCAAGTGGTTTTATTTATTTATTGCTTTATTTTTTACTAGCTTTAGCCCACGACTTCGTACGCGCAAAAATAAAATAAAATATAGCCTATGTTACTCGCAGATAATGTAGCTTTCTAATGGTGAAAGAATTTTTAAAATCGGTCAGGTATTTTTGAGTTTATCCATTACAAACAAACAAACTAAAATACAAATTTTTCTTCTTTATAATATTAGTGTAGAAGTGTAGATTACTTACTATGACAGTGTGACTTTTTTAATTCATATGTACTGTAGAGACCCTCGCTGTTTGAGCCATAAACAAACAATTTGTTGTGAGATAAATATGACTTTTATATTTAGAATAGAGGCAGACCGTGTGTCAAGGACTAGAATTAATCAATAATAATATATTTAAAAGTGAATACACAAAGTTTAAAGAAATAAAAGTGTTTCAATCAAGTAGATTGAATAAATATATCCCGGTACAAGTAACAACCCACGTCTGGGTGTTATAGTACTTTCTAAAGTTTATCCTGAACATCACAGATATACGCCACCATTTCCATTTTTTTTTTCAAACAGAGATTTTATTTTTCAGCTGAAGCATATGAACGAAAACACACAGGCGATTTAAAAAGACATACATTTTATTTTTCACAACATACAATAATTTTGATAGGTATCTCGAACGGTAAGCTCTTTTGATTTTTTCTGTATGTTCTTGTTAACAATCAATCAACAAATCTATAGTTTTAGTACCAGGATTACAGAAATTCGAACTGTAAGACAACGACAACGTAAGTGGTAAGAAGACCGAACAACAGCAAGGGTAGCGTCCCGTCTATGACGAACAGTCCACACGCACTCATCTCCTTGAAGGAAGCAGTTTGAACTCGTTGAACATTTTTGCAGACTCTTTTTTGAGCTTCTGTGAACAAGGAGAAATAAAAGTAGATAAATAAATATACATAGTATAGATAAATTCCGTTCGGCAAAAAAAAGAGGCTAATAACTTTTTTTTAAATCAATAACAAATAAACTCTATACGTAAACAGCTTTACCTGGGCATGCTTTTGACGTTGTAAGTTGTATGCAGGTACTGCGCACTTCTGTCATAACTGAGTAGAATCTTTCACATTCCAAGCACAAAGCTATTATCAGTATTATGCTTTTAACCATCCATGATGCTGATATCAATGATAGTGAAACCTTAAACAAAAGTTGTTAAATTTCAATTACTTCCAATTTTCTTTGCGATATGGAAGAAGAAATCTCTTCTTCTTTTTGCGTCAATGATTCAAGTTAATCTTCTTTTTTTTTTTTTTTTGTTAGGGTACTTTGCTGTGTCTCTTAAGCACGTTTCATATTATAAGTCAGTGCAAATCACATCCAAATGGCAGGTGTTCTAGGAAATATGTAAAAAAAAAATATAAGTTCATACCTACGAAAAATAACAATGTGAAAAATCTCAAACTCGAAATAAGGTATAATTAAAAATCCAAAACGGCGTCTAATCACCATTCACGAATATTTTGAGCGACACCCTATGTTGTTAATGCAATGGCAAGCAAACAATGACGTTAAAAAAGTGTGACTGCTTCGTTGATATAGCTGTCAAGAGGTAACTGTTTGAAATTTCATCACATTATAATTCTGTAAATAATAATATAATTATTTTTATTTGTATGTTTATAGGCACTTACTTTGATTATGCTGGCATCAATGGCTTTTGCTAACTCTATGCGTATCCATATGCAAAGTACACCATTGGTGAATGTATCAAAGCAGAAATAGAGAATCTAAAATTAAAATTTTATAATTTGTCTTATAACATATACAAATATAAAAGTGTAACAAGATAAACTGTGTGAAAGAGGTAAATCCTTAAGTGTAAGAGAAATGACGTTATCTTGGGATGGCAGAAAAGTATGAAAGACGTTATAAAAGATGAGAAAAGTTAATTGTAAACATCTTAAAGACTTATAATCGAATCTCTATTATACATAATTATACAGACACAAAGCTAGTCTCCAATGTGGGTAGACCTCCACTGCATTTCACCACGTACTACATCCTTATCTTGCTTACTTAATTTTCTTGCTTCATCCACGTTCACGTTCACATTCTGTTTTATGCATCTTCGAAACCCCTTATATTGCAGATGTCGATGAAGCGGTGCTGACTTTATTACGTTAGGTGGGCCGATGGCTTATTTGCCATCCAATGACATAGCAAAAGACATTATTTATTTTCTATGTGTACCTATATATTATTCATTTTTTTCCTCACTATTTGTCTATATTTTCCTCAGTCTCCTCTTATCATAAAACAAAATCGACTTGACTTACCAATGCCTGAAAATATTTCTCAACAATTTCATAAGTTTCAACAATTTCCATGTAAACGCTGAATTTTCTGTTCCAATACAATTCATTTTCTGCGTCTGCATCGCATTTTGACTTCCGCGCTTCGTCAACCCATATCTTAAGAGGTTCCGATAGAAGTCTGATGAGCCGTACACAGTACAACATATTGACGTCAAAGACAATGTAATACAAGTTTGTTAGAATTTCATCAAATTCAAACATTAAGGAAAATGTGAGATTAAAATCCATGATCCAGAAAAGTTGTAAACAATTGAGGGTGATGACGTAAACCCAGTTGAATATAGTAAAATTCTTCAAACTTTTCCCGTTTACTTTCAACATCTCACAAATATTCTGGATACTTATCGCAAGCCTTACATTGTTACGTCTCTGTATGACATTGCTCCAGTAGCAAGCCACATTCCCAAAGCAATACGCGACAAATATGTGTATGTTAGATGAAAATCTAACAAATTGAAAGCCTTCCAATTTAGTTGCGAGTACGTTTTTGAACATAGAGAAGAAGTAGGTAACTAATAGTAGTAGCGACCAGATGCCTGAAACGACGTTGTAGAAGACACTGTTCGGAGTGATGAAGCCATCTCGTATTCTGTACATAGATAACATGAACAAAGCTTGTATCAATTCAAATGGCTTTAAAACAGTCAGTAATTCTTTTTTAAACACACATTTAACACGTTCATCGTTATCTTCATGGATTGGTAATATTTCAACAGCCGCAGTCATTCTGTCAACGTCTGTTTAACAAAAACATGTTTGTGGCGATGAATACTATTAATTTAAAACTAGATATAAGTATGTAATCAATAATTTGTATTAAAAGGTCAATGTAAATTGAATATTAGTTTAAGATAATTACTTGTCATTCACTGCTTACTTACTTCTGAATGGAAATCTTAATGGTTTTCTTTAATCTTTATTACGTTCTATAACAAAAGTAGTGTATATTATATAGTTATTACAGACATATTCAAATGGTTGTTGATATAAATAAAACTAAACTACCATTAAAATATAATGAAATAAGAAGTTTTAGTTAGAGTGGAAAGGTCAACATTCTGGGTATATCAAAAGAAGAACTAGGGTGTCAGAAAATGAAGGGTTCACTCATGCACTCAAGCAGAGTACAACCCAAATTGATTGGCAAATCCTAAATTAACGTGAGCGACGCCGCGGGCGAAAGCTAGTTTCCAATAATTCTTTCTTATAAATTGCTTGTATGAGTAGCATTTGTGTTTTACGAAAGTTCTTTGTATTGTATTGTGTAAAATGAAATACAGATTTTTTTTCAAATATTTTTATTTAAATCAAAACAAATCGTAGGTAGGTCAGATGATGCAGATCATAAGATGCAGTTTTTTTTTCTTCTATTGATCGTCCCTTTTGCTTACGAAAGTATTAAATAATAAAAAGTTTATTACGGAACAAAAACAATAGTTTAAAGTTTTAAGTATTGCAGGTATTATAAGATATTTAAGATTACAGTAACGCGAACTGTAGCAGCACAATAGCATATTTAGTGAGAAGCGCCATCAATCGTATCGGATGACAGATGTCTATGCAGAACAAGCCGCGCGCAGTCATCTTGTTGAATGACGCGCGGTGCACACGCAGGATATTCTTGCATAACTTATTTACGTCATCTGAAAATGGTCAATAATAATAAAGATTGGAAGGAGGTAGGTACTTCAACATCATCATAATTTTCCTGCCTTGTACCATATTACTTGGGGTCGGCGCAACACGTTTTCTTCTTCCATTCCATCCTGTCAGCCGTCATGCTTTCACTGACTCCCTTTTATGCTAACTAATATTATAAATGCGAAAGTAAGTTTGTTTGTTTGTTTGTTACCATTTTACGCCTAAGCCACTGAACCGATCATCCTGAAATTTTGCATATACATTGCCAGGTGTACAGGAACGAACATAGGGGTACCTTTCATCCCGAAAAAAAGTACTGTTCCCGAGGGAAATCACAATAACCTACTTTTGGTGATAGATGGCGCCACATGTCTTTCGAATCATGTTCGAATTTTAAATTTAAGTACCTAATACATTTTGTGAGTTTTGAGTGTCGATGGACCAGCTTCAACAAGGGTGTCATAAAATCGATTATTGATAATTCGGGGTTATTACAACCAATTTACGACTACCCAAGAAAAAAAGTACTAGGTCAACATTCTGGGTTTATCAAAAAAAGTACTAGGGTATTAGAAAATGAACGGTTCACTCGTGCACTCCAGCAAAGTACAACCCGAATTGATCGGAAAATTCTAAATTAACGTGAGCGAAGCCGCGGGCGAAAGTTAGTTTAGTTATAAAATCATGATTCGAAACGACACGTGGCGCCATCTACGATCATAAGAACGTTATTGTGATTTTCCTTGGAAACAGTCGTTTATTCGGGATTAAAGGTACCCTATGTTTGCTCCTGTACACCTGGCAACGTATATGCAAAATTTTAGGATGATCGGTTCAGTGGCTTAGGCGTAAAATGGTAACAAACAAACAAACAAACTTACTTTCGCATTTATAATATTAGTTAGGATACTTTTGAAAATAACAATCTTCCAATTCTGTTCAGAAATGTCGGATGGTTAGAAAAATGTTCTGGCTGTGAGAAACCTTTCGAATTCTGGTAAAAATGAGACCACTATTCCCGTGATCGTAATCAGAGGGTACCAGGCGCGCAGATATCACAGGCGGTTAACCTCCGTCCTTAACTGTACGACACGACAAGACTTGCGTACGCGCGCACTGAACGCGTTTGCGTAAACTATTGCTATCTCATTCTTTCGCATCTGTAGCACCACGACGTCAGAGTGAGACGGTGATATATTTGCACATGCACTTTGCTGCTTGCTCACAATTTGAATATTGTTGTCTCACTCACGCTTGATGCTGCACTCTTCACTCTATTGAAGAGTTGTCAACTTCTAATGTTTTATGCGTCCCTGGTAGTTACGTTTATTTTACGTGATATTTTAGAATTATGACTTCGTTATTTTCAGTGAACAGTGGGAAAATATTTTAGTTCAAGATTATTTCTCTCAATTTTTGTCTTATTTTAATAAACGTAAAGTAGTCAATATATTATTGTAGTACCTACATAATCCTTTCGAATAAATAAATTCATACTTAATGTTATAAATGTGAAAGTAACTCTCGTCTGTCTGTTTGTTACGCTTTCATGACTGAATCACTGAACAGATTTTGATGAAATTTGATATGGAGTAAAGATGAATTCCAAGAAAGGACCAGGACTAACCAGTACCAGAAGGTTTCCACCCGCTACAATAAAGGACGTTATTTAAGTTTCTTTACAAATTAAAGGGTATGAAATGTGAATAAAAACTCGCACTAGACTAGACGCTTTAGATTTCCTTTCTACAATTTTAAGCAACTATTTTCCTCCAGATACGAGTTCACATCAGACTGCAAGCGCGCCAAGCTCCGTGAACTAGGACCCCGCTTCACGCTCAAACTAATATCGTTACAGCAAGGCACCTTCGACTCCAAGCGTGGAGACTTCGAGTGGATCATCGCTGGCAGGAGGCACCAGCTGGAGACCTCCAGGAGGAAGTTCTTCTTAAAGTATGTTAATTATGTGTAAAACAAATAAAGTATTTTTTAAGAGCAACCATATTTTATTTTATAATGTTTAATTCAATCTGTATAGCGGGTGGAAACCTTCTGGTACTGGTTAGTCCTGGTCTTTTCTTGGAATTCATCTTTACTCCATACCAAATTTCATCAAAATCTGTTCAGTGATTCAGTCATGAAAGCGTAACAAACAGACAGACGAGAGTTACTTTCACATTTATAACATTAAGTATGAATTTATTTATTCGACAGGATTATGTAGGTACTACAATATTATATTGACTACTTTACGTTTATTAAAATAAGACAAAAATTGAGAGAAATAATCTTGAACTAATACACTGTTCACTGAAAATAACGACGTCATAATTCTAAAATATCACGTAAAATAAACGTAACTACCAGGGACGCATAAAACATTAGAAGTTGACAACTCTTCAAAAGAGTGAAGAGTGCAGCATCAAGCGTGAGTGAGACAACAATATTCAAATTGTGAGCAAGCAGCAAAGTGCATGTGCAAATATATCATCGTCTCACTCTGACGTCGTGGTGCTACAGATGCGAAAGAATGAGATAGCAATAGTTTACGCAAACGCGTTCAGTGCGCGCGTACGCAAGTCTTGTCGTGTCGTACAGTTAAGGACGGAGGTTAACCGCCTGTGATATCTGCGCGCCTGGTACCCTCTGATTACGATCACGGGAATAGTGGTCTCATTTTTACCAGAATTCGAAAGGTTCTCACAGCCAGAACATTTTTCTAACCTTCCGACATTTCTGAACAGAATTGGAAGATTGTTATTTTCAAAAGTATCCTAACTAATATTATAAATGCGAAAGTAAGTTTGTCTGTTTGTTTGTTACCATTTTACGCCTAAGCCACTGAACCGATCATCCTAAAATTTTGCATATACGTTGCCAGGTGTACAGGAACAAACATAGGGTACCTTTAATCCCGAATAAACGACTGTTTCCGAGGAAAATCACAATAACGTTCTTATGATCATAGATGGCGCCACGTGTCGTTTCGAATCATGATTTTATAACTAAATAATTGAAATGACAGGACATGGGTAACTTTTTCCGAGACTTTATCTGTGTCCGCGATAACCGAAATTTACGCGGACGAAGTCGCGGGCAACAGCTAGTTTCATATCATTCTTTACACAATCCATCCATATTTTCTTTGGCCTTCCTCTTGCTCTCCATCCATCTACATTCATATTCATACTTATCGAAATGAATACTACATCGTTGGTGTTGAACTACCTATATCGCTACATAATGAGACGTAACCAAAGTGGTATTATAGGTACTATCGCCATTTTAGAATAATCAAACAACATAACGGCTGCAATTCCCGAAGGGTTAGGCAGAGGTGTATCCATTAGTATCCCATTATTTTATGTGTAAGTTATTGAATCATATAACCAATTTAAGATTCATAAAAAAATAATAATATAGGTATCTTCCTAACTTTACCTGGACAATCTTCTGCACTAATGCGCAAGCACGAATTAGGTACACGTTTGACAGCTTCATAAAATTCATCTAAATACATACTGAGTATGATTTGTAAAAGCAAAGATTTAAGTACCCACATGTTGATAATTATTGCTTCGTAATGTATCTTTTTCTATAAAAATAAAATTGTACATAAATGGTGGAATAAAATCATGCTCTGTCACTATAACTTGAACAGTTAGACCAAAAAAAGGGATGCGCTACGGAAATCTTCATATTTTGGAAATGCTACGGATGTCGTGCCGCAGAGGCTTCAATATTATCCAGTATTGTAGAAACCACATTTTGCCAGTTATGTTTAAGTCCCATGAAATAAGGGGCGAGCCTATAGCCATCAACCGGTAACAAATCGAGACTCCGAGACTGCTACTGAGAAATTCCTGATGGAAAAACCCAATGAAACTGCTCGACCCAGGAATCGAACCCAAGACCTCATGCGCAGTAGACGTGCTTTGCGACCACTAGACCGACGAGGCAGTCAAACATTTATAAAATTAAATACTAGATATCATACCAGGCGTTCGAGGCTGTTCCCTTGTTGTCCTCCTCCCATTATATTCTAAGCCTCAGCCTTAACTTGCAGACCCCCTGTGAGGTACGCACGACCTTAGCATGTAGTTTATACATTTAACTAATACTCCGACTGGATGTGTTTAATTATAAAACGTTAATTTCTTTTTAAAATAGTTGCTACCGAAGCGCATACCTTTTCTTTAGTTTTATACTTACATATCCGTAATAAAGAATCCCAATCTCTATAATTACTTGAAAGTCAAGTAAAGAATTAATAAATGTTCCCATTGCATGATACAGTACCTAAAATAAAATTAAAAAAATATTATGCAAGTTAATAGAAAGATTGTGATGAAGCGTTTGATTGCGTTAACCTTATTATCATTCTCACTCGTCTGAAAATAAAACGCCTATATAGGTACTTTAAATAACAATCTGGAAAGCTTGTCTGGTTCCACCTATATCATACGAAAAAAAAATAGGGACTAACATGGCATTCATGTATGAAATTGTGACATTACTTAACAAAATATTATGTATAACGCAGGGCACTATATTGGGCCCTATTGTATTGCCAGATTTTTTAGAACAGCAGTGATTGATGGTATAGTCTTTTATATTATAAATAAACTGAAGTGATCTACATACTTGATAAAAAAATTAGAATTCAGAAATATGGAGACATGCATCTTTTTACGGTACAAAAAATAGTAACTATCAAGTTGTTTGTAACCGTAAAAAGATGCCAATATTAAGAAAAATTTCATTCAGACAATATAAACATAAAGTTAGACTTACCGGAGTTTTAAAAACGTCATTGTAAATTTTGTAACACTTTAATATTTGCAAGTAAACTTGAAACATCTTTTTACAATCCTTGTCACTATCTTCATTGTTTGCCAAGAGTAACAGTCGATTGTTCCACAGTGTTACTTTATCAGTCAATAACTGAATTAATCGAATTGCATAAATTATATTTGAATCAATAGTAATCAACATCAAACGATTTAAAATACAAATAAACTCTGGCTTGATATAAAATGAAAACATAAAGCTTAGCAGTACAAAATAAACTGCGAAGAGTAAAACAGGATGAATCCAACTTCTCATTACAATCCACTTCGAACTAGTCTCCTTACTCAGATACCTGTGCATTTCTTGAAATGTCAAAACAAATAAAACGTTTTTCTTCGTTTGAACTGTATTTATGACAGAATTCATGATAAAACCGACACAGAAGAAAAGAGAATTGAAAATGGAAGCAAAATAAGTGAAATTAATTGAACCATAACGTTTTAAATTCTCGTCAAGCATCACATCAATATTTCTATACAATAAAGCCGATACATAAAGTAGAGCTCCACATAAAGATATGGACTTATTGAATCGATTATTCGGGTGTAAGAAATTGTTCTTGATGTAATATTTAGGATTCAACACTAGTATTTGCATCAGATTTAGAGGGCGGAGAATCGATTGTACATCTTTATCAATCATGTTACTCAAAACAGAATCAACGTGAATATCTGTTCTTGCTTGTTGATCTACCTTTAGTTCTAAGGGGTTCATCTTGATTGAAAGTTACAAAGCAAGTGAAGGAAATGAAGTTGACCCTTAATTGAAACCTTCACAGAACTTGAAGAATGTTTTTATAACCTATGTTATTGTTATCTTCTGTCTCTCATACATCCTTCATCGTATTGATATTGCTTACTAATATGATAGCCTTGAAATATGTTTAATTGAAGGTAAATGCATTACTATTTTATTGTTACTTGATGATTGATTAGACGGTATCTAAGTTAGTAATTAAAGGAAATATTTTCAACGGAAAAGTAGTGTCAACTTAGGAAATTTTATATGCATTCACTTTGTGAAATATCTGCCGATGTAGATGTTTAACATTCCTGTACAGTTATTTCTAGGAATCTGGGACTTTAATAAGCATGAAATAAAGCCAGCGGGCGACCGTCGCCCGAATAAAGACAAGACTGAGAGTAAAGCGTACGAATGGTTATCCATGTCATGACGATTCCTAAAATTTACTATGATTCTTATGAGTCTGTAGAAAAAAACAGTCAAACCGTTCTTGAGTTTTAAATAGTGGAGCTAACCTAACTTGGTTTTATTTATGTAGAAGATAGAATATATTAGCCATATCTGCATGTTATCTCTGAATGTCGATTCCAAAGCTTAATTTTTTGGTTTGAATATAGTGAAATATATAATAAAAAAATATAAGTACATTCAGTTTATAATTACTTAAACTTTATGCAACAAAAAAGTACAAAGGCGGACTTAATGCCTAAGGCATTCTCTACAAGTCAACCAAAGGTGGTGAAGAGATAACAAAGCAGGTGCAAAAAATTGTACATGAGGAAATAATCAGATAAGAAATTTTAAAATAATTGAAAACAAATATCTAAACAAGAAATTAAGTAATGTAACGTAGAATAAAATTATGTAATGATACTGAGGTTACAAAAATGCAAACTGTAGCAGCACAATAGCATATTTAGTGAGAAGCGCCATCAATCGTATCGGATGACAGATGTCTATGCAGAACAAGCCGCGCGCAGTCATCTTGTTGAACGACGCGCGGTGCACACGCAGGATATTCTTGCATAACTTGTTTGCGTTATCTGGAAATGTTTATGAGTTAAAAACTAACATAATGAATACAACAAAATTAGTGTGAAATAAAGTCATTACTTATTGTCAAATTCAAAGTCTGGGCAATTATTTTAATGTGACCGTTTACAGGTATTTTTGAATTATCAGGGAGGTGATCAGTTAGTAAGCAAGTTAAAGATAGTTGCTTGTTTCAAAATTTAGGTTTCTATGGAGAAGAACAAGCAAGAAACTCTGCAGACAAACTTTTTGAGCGATTGAAAGAATAAAAAACTGAAGTAACATAAACACTCCATCGCCATTTTAACAATGAAACGGATAAATCAAAATGGCGTTCGGGTGACTGTGACAGCTTTTATAGATAAAAATTTAACCTTTTTTTAATAGAAAATATAGAATCTGACCGCAACATTATTTAATTTTCTTCTAGATTTTAATTCAACCAAAGACAAATGCGTAAAAAACTACAGTTAATCATAAAAAAATGTATGAGTCTTCGTTACTTTACCTGTACAATCGTTTGCACAAATGAACAAACACGAGTATTGTACTTGTTTGACTGCTTCATAAAATTCACCTAAATACTGACTGAGTACAACATGTATAACCAAAGACTTTAACATCCACAAGTTTACAATAATGGTCATGTAAGGTATTTTTTTCTGAAAAATAATGAATCCTTTTAAAAATAATGCATAAAGATTAGAAACATTGTGCATAAGTTTACGCTTCAAAAAGCTTCGTGTTTTCCAAAATATTGAGGTGGAGACAAAGTTACTAACAAAGCATTATTTCCATAATCATAAGTATTTGTAACGCTCCATGCATGATATACTCTGCCAGGGTTGCGGATTTTTCTCAAAAGAGTCACCGCAGCCCTGGAACGCGAAAGGCATTAGGAGGAACACGGACGGGTAAGAGTCTGACACTCCCTTCCTCTCCGCCCAGAGCAGAAGAAATCATTTGAAGATTTCAAAGTCTCGAATAACATGCAGTGTCGGCACGGTCTAGTGGGCGTGGTCTCATACTTCCAATACAAAAAATATTAAAAAAGCTATGTTTAGTAAAATACGAGGTAGTGAGCAAACTCCTATACTTCCGAAGCGCATACCTTTCTTAAAAGTTCTGTAGGTACTTACATATTCATAATAAAGAATGCCAATTTCTATCATCACTTGAAAGTCAATTATAGAATTTATAAATGTCCCCATTGCATGGTACAGGACCTAAAATAATAGGACTCATTGAGCATTAATACTAATGAAAAAAACATTTAAACAAAGATTGCGATGAAGCGTTTGATTGCGTTGACGTAATTACAATTCTAACTTGTATGATACCGACCGACTTTTATATCTACCTACACTAATATTATAAAGAAGAAAAAAATGTATTTTTGTTTATTTGTTTGTTTGTAATGGATAAACTCAAAAGCTACTGAACCGATTTTAAAAATTCTTCCACCATTAGAAAGCTACATTATCTGCGAGTAACATAGGATATATTTTGATTTTATAGCATACTTGACTTCCACGCGGACGAAGTCGTGGGTAGAAGCTAGTAATTTATAACTACAATCTAGAAACGTTGTATACTTCCATCTGTATGAGGAACATGAACAAATGGGACCATTGTGTACAATTGGAATTTTATAAAAAAATATTTTGTGTTTCACAGGGTACTATCTTAAGTCCTCTCCTTATGTCAGAATTTTTAGAGATGCAGTTGCTTGATAGTTTCACCTCTGTTATTACAAACTCTATTTCATAAACTCTTATTTCATAAATAAACTGAATATCTTTACGGACATGTTTTAAATACATCATGAAAAGATGATAAAAAAGATTAATAAAAAAACTTAACAAACAAAAAAAAAACTAATTACATTTACCCTAAGTAAGACTTACCGATGTCTGAAATACATCTTTGTATACAGGGTGTCCGGTTTTCAATGGATTATCTTGAAATGGGTCATGGTAGAACTAATGACTAATCTGGAAAAAAATACAAATAAAAAAAAAACCAAGTAGTACCAAAGATATGATTAATTTAGTAAGATTCGTTGTTTTTTGTTACCTTATTTTACATTCTTGTACACCACGACCACGAATTAATGAATTCCGTCGGTTTTTTATTGTTAACGTAATTTACGTTAACTAAGCTAATAGATAAGTAATCAAAAATAGGACTGCTATAAAACGGTTTTGAAAAAAAGCAACTTAAAGTATGTTCTTTTGGAAAAAATTGTGAAAAAAATTCTATTTGAAAAAGTTTAAGCGTCCGTAGCTTAAAAAAGATGTATCGAAACACAAGTGGCCAATAATTTTATAAGATTATGTGTTTATAGCCGATTTCAAAATGGTATGATTCAGTTTTGTACCTAATATAAATAGTGAATTATTGCTATTCGTTTTCAAAAGGAGCGAAATTTGGGTAAACAACAAAGTTTGAGATATTAGAATATTAATTTACATTAAATGTATCTGGTCATTGGGGTTTAATAAAAAACAGCATTTGATATTAATGACACTGTTTTTGACTGCTAAGCATGAGGTTTTGGGTTCGATTGCCAGGTCGAGCAGTGTTATTGGGTAAAGTGTTATAACTGGTGAAATGTGGCTACACCTCTGCCCTTCGGGGATTACAGGCGTGATGTTAAGACTGTATTCGTTGTAAATTATATTCGTTGTAAATTGTCTGCCACCCACTCTGATTCAGACCCTACATTTTAGAATAAATGCTCTCCTAAGTAGTCGTATATCACGTCGATTTTTGATGTGGTTGACCGGACACGGCTACCTAAGTCTTTCAAGGATCGACATCGCGTAATAATTTTCCTTAAGACAGCCCAAATAAAAAAAAAACACGGTCACACCATATTTTCATCATATCACATCCCACAAGTCGCATTACAGGTTAACCAAGCTTTCCTATTAATTACTAACGTCTACAAATCTTTTTATTTAAACCCTAATGGTCAGGTTCATCTAATGTTCAAATTTGTTACAATATTGCAAACTTTGTTGTTTAACCAAATTCCGCTCCTTTTGAAAACGAATAGCAATAATTCACTATTTACATTAGGTACAAAACTGAATCATACCATTTTGAAATCGGCTATAAACACATAAGTTTTTAAAATTATTGGCCACTTGTGTTTCGATACTTTTTTTTTAAACTACGGACGCTTAAACTTTTTCAAATTGAATTTTTTTCACATTTTTTTCCAAAAGAACATACTTTAAGTTGCTTTTTTTCAAAACCGTTTAATAGCAGTCCTATTTTTGATTACTTATCTATTAGCTTAGTTAACGTAAATTACGTTAACAATAAAAAACCGACGGAATTCATTAATTCGTGGTCGTGGTGTACAAGAATGTAAAATAAGGTACGAAAAAACAATGAATATTATTAAATTAATCATATCTTTGGTACTACTTGTTTTTATTTTTTAATGTATTTTTTTTCTGAATTGCCATTAGTTGTACTATCACCCATTTCAAGATAATCCATTCTTTACCGGACACCCGATATATCATAGCACTTTAATATTTGCAAGTAAACCTGAAACATCTTCTCGCAATCTTTTTTATTTTCGTCACTCTTTGTTAAGACTAAAACTCGATTATTCCACAGTATAACTTTGTCAGTCAGTAATTTAATTAATGTAATCGCATAAATCATATTTGTATCAATCGTAACCAATGATAAAAGATTAAAAATACAAATAAACTGAGGCTTGATGTAGAATAAAAACATTAAGCTTAGAAGTACAAAATAAACGGCGAAGATTAAAGCAGGATGAATCCAACTTCTAACAACAATCCACTTCAAACTGGTCTTCTTACTCAAGTATCTATGCAGTTCTTGAAACGTCAAAACAAATGAGACAATTTTCTTGGTTTGAACGATATTCATGATCGAATTCATGATAAAACCGACACAGAAGAAGAGAAAGTTGAAAATGGAGGCAAAATAAGGGAAATTAATTGAACCGTAACGTTTTAAATTCTCGTCGAACACCACATCAATGCTTCTATACAAGTAAGCCGATACATACAGTAGAGCTCCACATAAAGATATGGACTTAATTAAACAATTATTCGGGTGTATGGAATTATTCCTGATGTAGTATTTAGGATTCAACACTAATATTTGCATCAGATTTAGAGGGCGGAGAATCGATTGTACATCTTTATCAATCATGTTACTCAAAACAGATTCAACTTGAATATTTGTTCTTGCTCGTTGATCTACCTTTAATTCTAAAGAGTTCATTTTGATTGAAAGTCGCTAAGCAAGTGAACGATAGACTTTGAATATTGAAAATACACTTTAAGGCTTCTTGGAACTATGTTATTGTTATAACTGTTTGTCGTTATATTCTTCACCGAAATTGACAAGTGATATTACTTATTGATATTGTCTTGAAGTATGTATATTATTGTGTTTATCATTATTAATTGATGTAGTAGGTGGTATTTATAATTACTACCTTACTTTATTATTTATAAACTTTTCTTTCTAGGAGAGCAAAATGTATGTTATATTCCATGGATTTTTGTTATCGTCATCAGCTTCGATGTACTTGAAATTAAAATCTTTTACTGTTATGAAAATTTTATTTCATCTTACGCAGTTCAAATCCTTAAGCTATTTAACATTTTCTTTCAACATCAATTTTAAAGAATAATTAATAATTGTAAATGTTTAAAAAATAACTAGGATCATAAATAGAAAACTGCAGCAGCACAGCGATGTAGTTAGTAATCAAAGCCAACATTTTTAATGGAAAGGTAGCATCAATGCAGAACATTCCACAAGCATTCAATTTGTTGAATGCTGCTCGATGTAGTCGTTTAACATTCTTGTACATTTTTTTCTCAGCATCTGCAATATTAGTATGTATGAACGACTTATTTTTGAGCATTAATATCTGTAGGTCCTTAGGTTATGCTTTAGCATAGTACCTTATTTATTTATTTATGCAACAAAAGTACAAAAATGGACTTAATGCCATAGGTATTATCTAACAGTCTTGCCTTGATCTAACCTTATCGTTAAACAAAGTCAAACCTTGATCATTAAAAAAAAAAACTTTCAAGAAATATTATTTTTTATATAATTACCAGAACAGTTAGAACTCAACATGAAAGCGCATGAGTCTGGAACATTGTTCATCGCTATATAGAACTTTTCACAGTATATGCTCAAAATAATTTCCAATATCAAACTCTTAATCATCCAGAAGTACAAAGATATGAAAGTAAAACATACTTTAACCTGTAAAAAACAAATTAAAAATGGTGGATAAGCAAAGAAACTTATCATGCCGTTTCACACACAGTATAGTGATCGAGTGAAAAATCTGTATAATTTATAAATAGTATTAATCAAATCTCCCCTTTGAATGAATGATTGAAATAAATACTTACATACTCGCCGTTAAGTCCAGCTGACTTAAACAGTTCAATTGTTATTTGCAATTTGATTAAAACGTGACAAAAAAATGCCACAGTGTGATAAACGAACTGCAAGCAATTAATAATATTAGGTTTTTGATAAATCATGATCACTCCTTTAAAATAAATAATAATAAATGCCAGCCTGCTGCTGTTCTACTGCAGGACAAAGGTCTCTTCTCATATTTATACGTAGAGAAGGCACGAGCATTGATCACCAAGCTTGCTCAAGGCGATTTATTAGATATGTCTGGGTTTCCTTCACCAATGTCAGTGATGTCCAAGATAAACTTAGAAAGTTCATTATAAAAAGAAAAAGTCACATTGGTACATGCTCGCGTGCGGTACCCGGTACCTACAAATTGTGCATCAGAGGCGCCTCAAACACTGGTTCACTAAGAGGTTAATAAAAAAATATAAGCATAATCAGGCATACCATTTGCTGGAAACAGGACCGGTAGATGTCATAGCATTCCAGAATATTTGCATAAGCTTGGAACATTCTTTTGCAAAAAGTTTCTCTGGCGTTAAAGCCAATGTGTTGCAAATTCCTAGCTTGATTGTTCCACAAATTAACTTTGTTCCGTAACAAGATAATAAGCCTGGTACCGTAAACTATGTTCAAGACAAATAACATTGAAGATAATCCGCAGATAAAATCGTAAATAGGAAGGTTAAGCCTGATGGAGCTATAGGCAATACAGTAAATGTAAAAACCTGAAGCTGAGACGATGCTAAACCAATTTAAAAAGATAAAGCGCTTGAAACTCTTCTTTTCATTAAGACATCTGTGAATTTCTTGAACTTTCAATACGAAAGAAATATTCCTTTTAGTATTCAATACGTTGGAGACATAATTAATCACGGAACCGATAATGAACAAGACAAAGTCGAAGTAAGAGAAGATGTAGATGACATTGCTGTATTTTCTTTTGATTTCGTCGAAATACAGCCCGTAGATACGGTATAAGAAGAAGAAATACGAGAGTATCGTGCCAAATAACGACATTAAACTCGATGTAAGACTGTTAGGGAGTATATAGTTATCTTTTATACAATACTTGGGACTCAACAAGATACTATGCAATATGTTTAGAGGCAGTAGCATGGACTGGATATCACTGTCAACCAAGTTGTTTGCCATGATTGTTACACGTACACTTTTACTTTGAAATCGTGTTTCTCCTCTTATCGACATAATTTTCGTTAGGATGCAGATCCACTAATGGGACATATCTATAGAGAACGTATTAATTTCAGATATTAATTAGAGCATGCATTATAAGGTACATCGCTCAGTACGTGTAGACGAAAGTATGACCGCGGCACGACCGATCATTCGACTAGTTGTGGGCAAGCATTTCTTATTTAATTACAATAACACTTTATTAGACTAGTTCATGCCCATGACTTCCTTCGCATAAATGTCGGTTTTATACGGAGTTTTATTTTTTTTGCGAGAAACTCTATTCGTTTAAAAAACCTAGCCTAAGTTACTCCTCATAACATTAGCTATCTGCCAGTAACATTCCCGTGAAAATCAGTCCAGCCGCTTCAGCAATTAGCCGTAGCAAATAGACTGGCAGACTGATAATCCGACAGATGACTGAAAGACAGGCTGTCAGACAGACGACTGACAGACAAACAGATCGACAAATAAAAAAATATCCGCATAGTTGTATTGAAACCAGACTGAACCGAACCGGTCTTCGCCGAAGCTTTAATTGCAAGCACGTTTGCAACCGCGCCGTGTACGAAGTCCCCAAATATATAGAAAAGTCCATTACCTATAATTACTATTATTCTACGACTGACAAAAACAAGGAAACGAATAATATCAATGTTATGTTTCATGACTTGCAGTGTACATTGTATTAATTGAAATTGAAGTATTGCCATCTCTTACTAACAAACAGAGAAGGAAGAAAATGGTGATTGTCTAGCTTTTTGTCTAACATTGCAGTGTAACAAAGTATTCATTATAGAATTTAAAACTTTGCTACAATTCCGGAATCATAAACATGGCCATTAAAACCCGGGATTATAAAAACATGAGTTTGTGTATAGTTACAAATTATTGATTTAAATAATCATATTCCAGTTTTTAGGATTCCGTACAAAAATCTGTATAATTGTGTCTATGGTACTTACTTCCGCGAACTTTAGATAAATATACTCTACCTTTTCCGATCTTTGATCTTTACGGATATACTGGGAATCATTATAAACAATAAAACCACGTCAATATACTTAGTCGATTATTATAATATATTACGATTTTAATACATTTTGGTTATATATTTAACTATTCATATGATTTTTATCAGGGGGCCTACCCCCATTACTTAATATTTTATATTACTTTGCCTTGCACACTGATGGATTTTTAACGTTTGGCTCAGCGCCGTGAGTTGAAAATCCAACAACAGAAATTACAAAGTGAAAAATAATATTGTAGTGATTGAAATAATATTGTTTTATGCGATACACCATACGAGAAGTTATGGTTTATTCTCTTAAAATTTGCAACAAAATAATGTTAACAGCGTTGAATTATTGTAACCAAATATAAGAAAAAAGAGAGAGTTGACAAGAATAGAGTTAAAGAGTACACCTAACATAAACCTAAATGAGTTTTTAAACGTACCTTATAAGGTAAGGTATTAAATAAGACCAAACTGTCGCTTGATAAATTTTTCTTTTCAGTGTCATAATTATGTATAATTTGTTCCTAAAACGGACACTAATATTGTGTACACTTAGGTAACTCCCGCCAATTATTAAAATGACATATATACACATGTTAAAGTAATGCAAACTGAAGTACTATAATAGTGTAGTGAGAGAGTAACGCGGCCATTTTTAAAGAAAAAGAAGCGTCAATGTAGAACATTCTGCAGGCATTCATCTTGTCGAACGTCGCTCGATGTAGACGTTGAGTATTCTTGCACAACTTCTTCTCAGCGTCTGCAATAATTGCATATTTGTAATGGCGAAACCTGGACTTTACTGTTCTACTCAAACCATGTCAGAGGCCCTTGTGGTGGTTTAGGAACTCTGACATTAGGGTGTATGGGGTCGTAAGACCTACCGCCCACACGAAAAAAGAAAAGAAAAGAATGGCGAAACAAATCAATCCACGTAAAAAAATTCTAGCGTATTATAAAGTAACTATAAATAACTAACTATTAAATAATATTTAAAAATTCAAAATTGTAAAATAACTTGTATGATTTTGAATATTTAAACATTTTTTTAAATGTATTCTATACAGTCTTGGATTTGTTAACTGGATTCATTCAAAGTCAAAGTCAAAACATTTATTTTAATTAGACTAAGTAATTACAGGCAATTTTGAATTGTCAAGGAGTGGATCAGTTAATCATTACTATCCAGCAATGACAGTTCACAAATTTAAGATTGTTTAAATGTTATGTAATTGTGGGTTGGTTTGTTTTGGAAAACTAGGTTTATCTATAGACAGGTTTCAGCGACTTAAACCCACTTCTAGCAGGCTTCTAGCATTTATAATCTGTGAAGATGTATAATAATAGTAATTTATAGAATATATTAATATATTACCTGTACAGTTTGATTTCAAAACAAGTGCGCATGTGTTTTGAACGTCACTCATCGCCGTGTAGAACTTTTCACAATGAAAACTTAAAACAGCGTCAAATATCCAACTTTTTGCTGTCCATATGTACATACTTAAAAATCTTATATATATAGTCAACTGTAAAATACAATGCTCATCTTTTAATAAAACATGATAATAGTTAGTTTCGACCAACACCTTGAGAAACTTTTGCTCAAGAGTCAGATGCAGAAGGCGGTTGTCTTGGACACGGCACGCATATTGAGGAGGTTCCTCTCTCTGGATCCCTAACCGCCGGTAGCTTTGGTTTTACCACCTCGTTGCGGGCGGACCACTATTTTTATACATATTTTTTTTAACTATATTATTTGTATTTTTTTAAGGAAAATATGTGTAAAAATATGAATAATAAAGAAAATGAAAGAAATTTTAAATTTATTTCAGACTATTTGTTTCTAACACTAAATAAATACTAACGAAACTATAGACTGAATACATAGTTTTGTTAGTATTTTTAGTGTAAGCAACAATTATATAGCAATTACTTAAGTAAATAGGTTAGTTTTGTTAGTATTAAAATTTTAGATTTAATTCTGCAAAAATGAACCCTGCCACGACAGCCTTCTCAACTGTACCTACATTAAGAAGACAAATAAACATTTCAGCTTAATCATATTTGAATTATCCTATAATATAAAGAAGTTATTTGTTTCTCCTTTCACCGATAACTGAACTTCTGTATATGGATGAGAGCCATAAGTTGTTTTATGGTACACGTGTTTTCCTTATGGACGATCTTTATCATCATATCAGCTGTAGGATGGCCATTCTATAGGACTGCTTAGTAGCAGCTTGCGTCCAAAGCACTGCCACCGAGGCGGGCGCAACGGGCAGAAGTTAGTATTTTATAAATCAAAACAATTCTTAACTATAATAATTATGATAAAGTTATTTCAAAATAAATACTTACATTGGCTTCATCACGTGCATACAGTTGTAACATTTCAATTGTTATTTGAGTTTTAACTAAAACTTGATAAAATAAATCCAGAGTGTGATATACGATCTGAAACGAAAGTCTTTGTAAGTGCTACGTCATCTACATAAAAAAATGCACTTTAGCAGCCTCATCAAATTCTAGGAGATTGTCATAAAAGACAAAGGTAATCAAAAGCAAAATGGCTAATTATTTTATTAATTTTGAGAATCACTAGCATAGTTAGCTCCTTGAATTTGATGAGGATGCAAAACCATATCTTGTGTAGTCGGTAACAAAAAAGAAAACATAAACGGTACTACCATTTGTTGAAAAGAAGCGCGGTAAATATCATAACACTCCAGAAATTCCACATAAGCTTGAAACATCCTTTTACAAGAGATTTCATTGTCGCTATGGTCTATTCGTGGTAAACGTCGCACTCGAATATTCCACAAATCAACTTTATTACATAACAGCTGAATAAACTTGATAGCATATACAATATTAAGGTCATAAGTCATCAAAGCTAGCCCACAAAATAATTCAAAAATGGGAAGCTGAAAAGTTGTGCAACAAAATATCACAATATAGACACAAACACTGAATGTTAAAATGCCACTGATCCAGCTCCAGTTGACGAAACGTTTAAAATAAAGCTTGTCATTAAGAAATCTGTGAACGTCTTGAATTTTCAAAACGAGAGAGATGTTCCTTTTACTTTGTGAGACATTGGTGATGTAATTTAAAAGGGACCCAATGGAGAATGTAACAAAGTCGAAGTAAGAAAAGATGTATATAAATTTAATTTTGGTTCTTATAATCTTATTGAAGTGCAGATGGTAGACGCGATATAGGAAGAGGAAACATGATAGCAGCATGCCACATAATGATGCTGTTTTGCATGTTAGACTGTTAGGATATATTAAATCGTCCTTAATACGATACTTGGGGCAGAAACAAAATACGTTGTGCAGTATATTTAAAGGCAAAAGCATTGACTGGATATCTTTGTCAACGAAGCTGCCTGTCTCGCAACTACTACTAATTTTGTTAAAATATTTCATTAGTTTCATGGTCCACGTTTTATTTAGGTTATGCTAGCACTGGTGAAACACCAATTCTATGAATTCCTAAGTAGTTCCAAAAAACAATCAATAAAATTAATATTAATATTTCAAAATTGAAGGGTACATTAATGCTGTATGTATAACAATATTTATTCAAGTAATTTAAATTAAGAATATTGCTCTTTCCTGCATGATGTTGAGTGAAAGAGAAAGGTGATAATGGTTTGTATACCTAGAACCGAAATATGTATATTCGAATTGGATCGATTTTAAAATAAGAAATTCGACTGCCCTATAGAATTTTTGTTTAGTTACATACGAAAGCATATAATTATTACAATCACGCTTTGTCTTGTATAAAGTCTTCAGCTAAATCGAAAATCTATATACATGCGAAACAGATATTTCTAAAATTCACGTTACCTATAAACGTAGGCACTTGGATATATATATTTTTTTTTTGGTAACGTCTTTTAATATTTTGTCTCTTTCTTTTAATCACTTTTTTAATGATAGTATACTATCTACGTAAAATAATCTTGACCCAGGTGAGAGCCCTGATTGTTATTCAGGAAGCTTAAAACCAGATCGTTTAAATAATTATGATGCTTTCTTGTTAGATTCGATAAAAGCTTACCATTCGACTGTTGTGGAAAGATTTTCCCAGTCTTATATCAGTAGACTGGAGTGTAAATTGTATTTGTATTTTTTTCTAATACGAAGGTTAGAAAAATTATATTATATTATATTATTTTTTTATACCTCTGTAAAACGTAACTTTCATGATAACTCCAAAAACTTACAAAAATATATTAAGTGTATTTGGATGATATAATAATAATCTTCTATTTTCTCTAAGATATATTCGAAATGAAATTGGTAAAAAAACAGGATTTAAGTATATTGCAGTATATCATATTTTACTTCATGTCTTATGTCTAGGAAAAGAAAACTTTATTTCAATAATTCATTATCATCATCATTTCAGCCGAACGGAATCGATTAATGTACATAGTCTCAAGAGCACCACAATCACCGGTCTGGCACTGCCCGTATAATTGTTAAGATGTGTTTAAATAAAACAATCATTTTTTTTACTCACAACTCGATTCTTTGTTTTAATTATTAATTTGAACAACTTATACAATTCAGTAGAGATCTTTCCTATTTTAATTTACTAACACTAGCCTTTAAGTATTTTTGTTATACTAACACTATGGACTTGATTATGTCTGAAATAAATAATTTGAATTTGAATAATTATTTTAACGCAAACTGCAGAAGAATGACGGTATAATTAGTAATTAAAGCCAACATTTTTAACGGAAACGTAGCATCAATGTAGAACATTCCACATGCGTTTATCTTGTCATATGTCGCTCGATGTAGACGTTGAATATTCCTGCATAGTTTTTTCTCGGCATCTGTAATATTTACATAATTGACTATTACATCAATTGATTAAATTCAATCTTAATTGTATTGATTTCCTTCGTTTTCATTTTACTGAAAAAATATTAGCTATGTGTCATCTATAATGAGATAGTACCTATATAACAGCAAAATTGTCGCCTTGCCATCAAATTTTGGAGCGATGATATTGCATTATGAAGATTGAGATATTAATAGATTTTTAACTCTAAAAAATTTTGGCTTGCTAGTTTTGCAGCAAGGTAAGAGTAATTCTTTCTTAAATAATGTAACAAATATTAAGACTATAGAAAAATATTTGAAATCTACATACCAAGCCTTTTCATATGACGCACATTACAGACAAAAAGCAAGTTGTGACAAACGAATAGACAGACACATAAGAGTTATTTTATTACTTGGATCCCTAAATAATACAAACCTGTACAATTGGATTTCAAAATAAGCGCACATGCGCTCTGTACATCATTGATGGCTGTGTAGAACTTTTCACAGTACAAACTTAAAATTACTTCTAACATTAAACTCTTTAAAGTCCAAATATACCAACTCACGAGCATTATATATGCAAAAGCCTGCAAAAACACAAAATCATAATCATTTATGTAGATTCACTTGATTACATTATCAGCATCATAGAATATTGAGACTGGCTATTTCTCCGGACTCCGTCTATGTAGACCTCGGGTAAGCCTAAACTCTAAATTACTTCATAATGTTCACAAAAACGTGATTAACATTATCCCAAATGCTAAGCTAGATCAATATCTGCATGTGTGCCAAACAGATGATTCCGTTCCCTCTTCCCTCTCTTTCATAGTCCGATAAGACGGCGATTCTGCTCGACCGAGGACAGATCCGCGCAGGACTAACGCCTTTTTGTGCTTTTTAAAACACGGGAAGGACACAATACTAACTTCTAAACTCCGGGCTGCTACTGAAAGATTCCTAATCGAAAACAAAATATCGCTTTGCCCAACTTGAAAATTGGACCCAGGACCCCACGCTCAGTAGTCTCGCTTGTGACCACAAGACTAACGGAAAAGTCAAAAGTACTGTAGATTATAGTTCTATTCTTTCTACCACTACATAAACATAATAATTCTTAAAATCATCACCTGACATTGATACTCACGTTTTCACCGCTGAAAACTGCTATCTTAAAAAAGTCAAGTGTTATTTGCAATTTGAATAAAACTAATCCAAAAAAACCTATAGTGTGACATGCAATCTGAAATAGAAAATTGTTGCATTAGATTATAAGTCGTATATAAAAAAAAAAGATAACGCAGTCTGTGTGCTTTTCCAATTTTAGCGTTTGGTGCTGGGTTGCTGCAGTGCCGAAGAGGTGCGGTTGTCAAATGAAGCTTTTTTTTTAAACAATTTACAGGCACTTTTGAATTTTCAAGGAGCCGGTCAGATCTTCAGAAAGTTGAAACTAGTTGCTCGATCTAAAACATATAGGCGGGTCTTATTTTTGAATGTAAAAAAATTAAAAATAATATTGACAAGCTATCGCAGTTAAGAGATCACCAGCCCCAACTATCAGCGCCAGTTCACAAACATGACGTGTGGATAGGCACCATTTAGTTCAGTCTATTTGAAGGGTATCGAAAAATCCAACTACAATTTCCATTTATTCAGTTGACGCACACGCACGATGACATAATGACAAATGTCGCACGTCATCTGTATGAGAAAAGACAACCGTCCGCCAACTGCTCTTGCGCCGCAGTAATCCGGCACCAAACTTTAAAATTAAAACAGCCCTTACCATTTGCAATAAAGATATCCTGTAAATATAATAACACTTCAGAATATTAGAATAAGCTTGAAACATCACTTTGCAATAAGTTTCATTCTCGCTGTGATTCATTTGTTTCAAATGACGAGCTTGAATGTTCCATAAAATAACTTTACTACGTAATAACTCAATAAGTCTGATAGCGTACACCAAATTGGTGTCAAAGAACATCGAAGCGAGACCACAATAGTATTCATTAAAGGAAAGTTTAAGCTGTGTGTGATTAATGACGAGAGTGACGATATAGAAAACTAAGAACAAGATAACGCTGATCCAATTCATAACAATAAAGCGCTTGAATCTGTCGGTCCGATTAAGAATTCTGTGGACCTCTTGAATTTTTAAGACAAACAAAATATTCAACTTCGATTGCAAGATATTGACGACTAAGTTGATGATGGTTCCGCTACTATACATGATAAACTCGAAGTACGAGCTAAGATAGATAACATTAATGTATCTTCTAACCATTTCGTTGATATGCAGAGTGTAGATGCGATATATGAGTACAACTACGAATGTTATCGAGGAACATAAAGTCAGCATGTATGATGCAAAGCTGTTTGGTTGAATGAAGTTGTCTTTAATACAATACTTGGGATACAACAGAAGTTTCTGCATTAGGTTTAAAGGCAGAAGCATTGATTGCACATCTTGATCAATTAAGTTGTCTGATGGAACTGTGACACGCTCACTGTTAAACCAAATTTTGTTTAAAAAAAGATTTCCTCGTATGAACATCATTTTAGTTATATAATGAAGACACAAATGAACTATATAAAGTAAGGCGGACATATCACCTTGAAAACAAAATGTATGAGGTGTTAAAATCCATTAGGAATATTGCTTGTGTTTTTAAGTAATTCGTTTTAAAACTTGGTTACGGCGAAGCCAATAGGAGGGTTAATCATTTCAATGTTGGTATGTATGTTCATCTATTTTCACATATCTTTGTTATTATAACTACTCATCATAATTTGATAAAGAAGCGTGTTAATGATCTGCTGGATAAAATTTATGTTACGTCACACTGGGACATAACTGGGCATGAAGTTTGAACATAACTGGCGACATGTTGGTGTACTAATGGGTACACCTCTGCCTAACCCTGCGAGAATTACAGGTGTGATTTTATGTATTTTATGTTTACATCACACTGAAATCAATAGGAGACATTACAATTTGCGATACTCTATATTTACTCGCACAAAGTCACAGCCAAAAGCTAACTTTGTATAATTATATTTCTCTCTAACAGGTTGAGCATTTAGGTTAAAGCCGTGTGATCGATACTATACATTTTAGTCTAGTTCTCTAGTTTTGACATTACGAGATAGAAAACAGACAAATTAGGCCCACAAAAATGGAAGCTTCTTCCTCCCATTCTACCCACAGTAGACACACTCGGTGCCGGAGGGCGCAGAACGATCTCCGGCCTCCATGAATTAGAGCCTGCGGGCTGCGAATTTGGGGTCGGAACAGAGACAGGCCTGAGAGTAACGCGTTAGTGGTGATCCCCGTCAGAGCGATCAGTGGGTGACAACCGCACCGGGTGACGGGACCCGCCTTGTGGTGGTGGCGGGTTAATACCTGCGGGGGTACGGAAGAATTCTCAGAGCGTGTCCCAAAAGACATCACTGACAACAGTGAAAAAAAATATCGTGAGGAAACCTAGACTCACATAAGTATGAGATCGCCAATCGTACTTGAGCAAGCGTGGTGATCAATGCTCGTGGCTTCTCTGTATGAGGCCTCTAAAGGCCTCTTGCCTTTGCCCTGCAGTCGGCTAGTAAAGCTAGTGTTGCTATTATTTAAACTTTGTGGCCTTCAGGATTCAGGATTCTTAAGGATTCATCCTTACAAAAATCATTTCAGTGTTCTTAGATGATAATTGTCCATGATTGTTCTTTGTAATGTAAAAGGAATTGAAGGAAAAATTCACAGAAATAATGCATTAAATATTTATTTCACCAAAAGTTGATAAGTCTTATAAATAACATCAAAAATTCAACAATAATTATAAGAACGATTTTATCAAAAATAATAATGACAAGTTGTCAATTAACGATTCTCTATAGGCTGAAAGTAAAGTGCATGAAAACGTGTATACCTACGACAAGACGCAACATCGAGGTACATAATTGAAATGATTGTATAGTGCAATTCACTCTTAATACTCCTCAAACGTAATACCAATTTTGTCTGTCTGTTTGTTCCAGCTAATCTCCGAAAGGGCTGGATCGACTTTGATGGGATTTTAACTGGTAGATAGCTGTTGCTATAAGAAGTAACTTAGGCTAGGCTACTTTTAAAATAAATGTGAAATAGTAACTCTGTCGAGTAGGGATGATTTGATGACTATATCAGAACCTACTCAAGGTGGAAGCTCCACGGTAGCCCACGAAATTCAATTTTTTTTACGTTTTTTGAAATTTGCATGTCAGTATTAGGTTTAGTGTTGATTAAAGTATGATTTGCGGGCGTAAGAAGTATGTATTTTCAGAATTATAACCATTAAAATAAGTATGATAACTCCATAAGCTAGTATAATCCTAAAATGTCAAAATTTAATGAAATAGTCATTCTTTTGGGTTACCTAGCCCTATTGATTTTTATTGCTGACTTTATACAGACTACGTCAAAGAAATAAATTTAATTTAATTAACTCAAATCGACCTTATAACGTAAATTTCTCTAGGTGCCCGTTTTTTTGCAAAAGAGTTTAGTTTTAATTTTAAAAGTATATCTACACTTCTTGCGCCCATTAAACCTAATACTGACTTACAAATTGCAAAAAAACGTAAAAAGTTTGAATTTCACGGGGTACCGTGGAGCTGCCACCTTAAATAGTATTGTTTGTTTGACTGGTTACTAATATTTGTATCATCAATTGACATATTTTAAATACATGTTATAGAATTTTATAATTTTAGTTATAACCGTTGTTATTATTAACAATACACAATGTTATAACACTTTGATAAACAACAATATAGTAAAACGGTAAATTATAAATACGCAAACTGCAGTAGTACGATAGTATAGTTACCATGTAAAACCATCATTTTTAAAGGAAATGTAGCATCAATGTAGAACATTCTACAGGCATTCATCTTGTCGAATGTCGCTTCATGCAGCCGCATTATATTCTTGCAGAGTTTCTTCTCAGCATCTGTTATATTTTGAATATTACAATTTCTTTAAGTCAGGGGCGTAGCTACCGCTGTATCAAAGATACGGGGCCCCTTAGCTACAGGGGCCCCGAACCCTAATGGATGTTCGCTAAAAACGGATTTTTCAAAATTCACACCCTTTTTTTGTTTTTTTTTTTTAAATTTTTAAAGATAAAGATAAAGATAAAGATAAAGAATATTTATTTGTCAAACATGCGTTTACATAAACTGATTAATCAGACATGCAAGGTATTGAGTTAATAGATGTTGTGAGCGTCCATGTTTTGCCAATAACGGCGTACAAATTTTGTAGGTATAATTATTATATTTAATTGCATTTTACATGTAGTCATTTTTAAATTTCATTACAGAATACAAAACAAATACATAATAATTGATGTCAAGGTATTGTAGTATAAGTATATATTAGTCAAAAAATAAATTAAATTTTATGTCTATTATATGTATATGATATGTTTAAGGATAACTGTGGAATTCTTAAAATATTATCCACTATCTTACTCAAACTCTCAGGCCCAATGTTCTTTTATAGGCTGTACTTACCTGAAAATGGTTTCAAAATATTTACCTGTATAATTTGATTTCAAAATGAGCGCACATGAATTTTGCACATTACTCATCGCTATGTAGAACTTTTCGAAGCACGAGCTCAAAATGATTTCAAACACGAAACTCTTGATGACCCAGATGTACAAAAATATGAAGGAAACCCATGCTGCGTACTGCTAAAGAATAGGATAACAAATGAGAAACTTTATTAAAGCACCAGATTTTTTTTTATCAAATGATTTTGAAACTAGGCAAATCAAAGCTGCATTGTGAGGTACAATATTAAAACTGTATTCTAGAGTATTTTGAAGGTTTGAGAAGAAATGGGATACAAAAAATAAGTGAATGTTGACAGTAAACCTCACTATTTTTCAAAAAAGGGTAGGATTTCTTCACTAAATTCATAGTTATACCCTCCTTTTGTCGAACATGTTTCAGCTCCAAGTGCTATAGCCAATCGCAACCAGGCACAATCTATATCCTACACCATTATCCATCACACTTAAGTCTAAATAAGCGAAACTACGTTCACAACTCTGCCGCGCTTATGATAATTACAGTAAGTCACATTTTTGACGATATTGAGTTGTATATATATTCGGAATGTAGAGATTGAGATCTACATTTCTGTATATTTAAAATTTGAAAATGTGGCATAGAACATCAAATAAGCTTAAGCATAATTACAGTAAGATACGTTTTGCGTCAATGCATACTTATTATGATTGCAGTATGGGCACATACGGTTGATTTTTTCATATAGTTAAACCCATTTTCTAGGTAATGCTACAGTAAGTAATCTTGCTATTATCATTTTAAAGTTATGAGTATTTTTTACCAAGTACCACAGAAACATATTAACAGTAAGTGACACTTGTTGTTATTATATTAAGTGTTGGAAATAAATCATTATCATACTAAACCTTAACATATTTACAGTAACAGCATATATTATATTAATGCTTAAGAGTTTCGCAACGTATTAATGTATTATCTTAGCATAAGTACAGTATGTGGAACTTACTGTGTATATGATAAGTCAGCGAATTAAAATATATATTTGTACGCATAGACGTAATAACAGCAAGATTCAGTACTGTAATTATGTGTAGGAATACTTAAATTTATGCGTAGACTTGCCTGGAACAAATAAGGTAAATACGTTACTTACTGCAAATATTCTAAAGCCTCCTCTACACGTCTGCAGATCATCCGCAGATGGATCACCACGAGCTGTCCACTAATACTGTCTACTAAAGCTGTATTATTGTTGATTAAATATAGGACTGATGTTGTTATCCTAAAATATTTTCTTAATGTAAAGATAATATTTTTGTAAGCCTACATTTTACCGCCCAGCGAGAGCCTCCTAAGGTGATGGTCGAGGCTCTTGGCTATTATGCCATTGGCCGTTACGACTATCGGCACAGTGATTGCTGTTCTCGCATCCCACATGTCGACAACCTCGCGAGCCAAGTCAAGATACTTCATTTGTTTATCTTTCTCAGCCTTCACGAGGTTCCCGTTATGCGGGACTGTTATATCCACAATCACTGCGCGACGCTCTAATCGATCTATCACCACTATGTCAGGCTTATTGGCAACAATAGTCCTGTCAGTGATGATAGATCGATCCCAATATAATGTGATATTGCCATTTTCAAGAACTGGGTCGGGCACATACCTGTAGTAGGGTACTTCCGATTCCACAAGACTGTATTTAAGAGCAAGCTGCTGGTGGATAATCCTGGCTACTAGGTTCTTCTTCTTATTGTGTGGGTAGTAAGGCCTTACGACCCTACACACCTACTACTAGGCTACTAAGTTATGTCTATGCAAGTAGTCTCCGTTAGCCAGACGAGAACACCCAGATATAATGTGCCGGATTGATTCCCCGGGACGATGGCATGCCCGACAAATGTCAACCGTACCGTCCTTCACAATATATCTCCGGTAGTTGTTCGTCATTGCAACTTCGTCCATAATTGCACAGACAAAACCTTCGGTTTCGTCAGGATACGGACGCCATAAAGTCAACATCAGGCCCATGTAGTAGTACCCGTGAAGCTCCTTGCTCTTCCATACCTCCATGCGATCATTAGTATCCAATACTACAGGTTTGCGCCAGTTCTCGTTCACTAAGGAGAGCGGGGTGAGGCCCTTGTCTACTAAGACCACATCTCGGTGCATCCCCACGTCGGCTTTTAGGAAATACTCCCTGAGACTGCATATCTCACGGTTGTGCAGGGTCTTAGCATTTAAAAAGCCTCGACCTCCGCACTTCCGCGGGACATACAGTCTCATTACCGATGACCGTGGGTGATGCATCCGATTTGCGGTCAACAATGTGCGGACCCTCCTATCCAGGGCATCAAGTTCCGTCTGAGTCCATTTGAGTATGCCGAAAGAGTACATCAAAACCGGCATGACCCAACCGTTGAAGGCGCGCACCTTGTTTCCGCCTGACAAAAGACTATTTAATACTTTATTCAGGCGGCCAAAGAAGCGCTCCCTCAACGATTGTTTCATATCAGCAGCATTGATGCCTAACGCTTCCGACATACCCAAATATTTGTAGGTCAGAGGACTCAGACTATCGCCCTGAAATATACCACGCTCTATCCTTATCGGTTCGTTGCTCTCTCGAATCTGCCTACATCCTGGATAGCGAAGGAACGTCCTCCATTGCTCCATACATGACATTAGGAAGGTGCGTAAAGTTGCATCTACTTTGTACAACTCCAACACCCTCATAAGCCATGTATGTGGCACCGAGTCATAGGCCTTCTTATAATTTATCCATCATGTAGATAGATCCTTTCGAGAACGTCGAACCTGCTAGTTAATGGCCATATCAATGAAGAACCGCTCCTTAGTACCACGGGACCCATTCCTACATCCTTTATTATTTTTGTATGAAGAAGTACAAACACGAATTTATAAAAAGTTTTAGGGGAAAAACTGTAAAGGTTTTATTTTAGAAACAGTGCTTATTTTATTTGGTCTACGATTGTTTCATGTACGGAGCAGGTTGTACAAACACGAATTGTTTTTTTTAGTTACTTTATAATCAGATTTTAAAATGCTTAAAAAATAAAAAATAAACGGAACTGATTATACAATTTGTACTATTAATAAAGCTGTGTACTTCCTACATTAAACTGTGATTTCATAAGATTTTTTTTGTTTCATTATCTACAAATAATATTAAGGAATAGTAATTAATTATGGTTCCGGTGATTTGTGGCAGAGAATTAATTTTACATATTGCTCCTAGCTATAATTACAGTAAGTGATTAAGTTTCATTAGGCAAACTGTGTAATTTTTGTTATTCTATTTAAACATTTATGTCATTTTGTAATCATTGTTGCAGTATGTACTTCAAATTAAAGATTGTTACAGTAAGTCACATACTTACTGTACCAATACTAAAAATACATAATTTTTTTAATTCTTCGTTCCTTAACATAAATATTTTTTTTAACTTTACAATTAAAATATTAATCCTAATTAAAAATTAAAATATAGAAAGTGTTAAACAAACCTATACTTATCTTAAATATTTTAGAAAACTTAGGTTTAATTTATATTTTAGGAGGAATGTCAAAATTAAAAAAAAAAACTTTAACCGCCTTTTTCTCGAAAGTGTCTCCAGCGCACTTACTGTATATATCACAAGCACGGCAGAACTAGTATTAAAAAACATACTCACAATTGCAGACCCTCCCATCAATGGAGCAATATTAAAAATTTTCAGTGTTATTTGTAATTTTATCAAAGCATGATAGAAAAACTCAATGCTGTTAAAAACAATCTGAAAAAAAAAAGACAAAATCAATATTTTTTTCGAGAACTAATGAACCAAATTTTTTCCGTAAAGAAAAAACGTACCATTTGCTGGTAAGACATCTTGAAGATATTATAACATTCCAAAATGTTTACGTAAGCTTGAAACATTCTATTGCAATAAGATACTTTGTCGCTAGAGTCCATGTCTTGTAATTTCTGTGCTTGAATATTCCACAAATTAACCTTTTCACTTAACAGCTTAATAAGCCTGATAGCATAAACCATGTTAAAATCAAAACATATGATAGCTATCCCACAGAGGAAATAGAAGCTACCAAGCCTAAGTTTTATATAGAAATAAGTGACAAGATAGATATTAAAAACAGAAATTAAGACGACAGTGATCCAGTTCCTAATTATGAATCGCTTGAAATTCTTCTTTTCATTAAGCAATCTGTGTATTTCTTGAAATTTCAAGACAAAAGATATATTCCTTTTCGTTTCCAACACATTGATGCAGTAATTTATTGTGAATCCGATACTGAATAAGACCACGTCAACATTTGAGTTGATGAACGTCAAATTGATATACTTCCTTATAGTTTTGTCAATATACAGCTCATAGGCACGATATAAGAATAGAAAAATGAATATAATTGTACCACACAGTGACACCAACTTCACTATTAAGTTGTTGGGATATATAGAATTGTCCTTTATCCGATACTTGGGACAGAGAAAAATATTGTGCATTAGGTTTAACGGCAAAAGCATTGATTGCACATCTTTGTCGATCAAGTTGTCCAACGGAATGTCAAAGCTATAACTCTTTCGTCTGTTACAATATTTTTTAAATTGCAAAGACTTCATTCTGTTTAGGTTCTATAGGCACAAATGAACAGTTGAATTGTTTTATAGAAATTCGTTTTTTATTAAGCAAACAGTACAAAAATGTTTGGTGAAATTAAAAGTAAAGAAAAATCCATTATTAATATTAGTTTGGCCCGGTAACCTTTAAAATAATTACGAAAAAATACTGAATCTTTAGTTAAGACTGCGGCGCTTGGCGTTATCGTTACATCAGACGTAGATAACTCACGCCTTTCTCTGATCAAGGGTAGGCAGGGTGGGTAGGATTCTTATAACCTTTGTCTTCAAATCTAATACGTTTACAGAGTAGGTACTGTGTTATTCTGTAAACTTTTCTCACGGTGAATTTAGATAAGATGAGATTCATTGTGCTGTCAATTCCTAGCATCAACTGGTGAGACAGACAGCAGACTCACCTCAAACTCACTTCACCTAAATGCACCGAAGAAGATTTTTACAGAATAGGGCGGCTAGCTACATGTATATTCGTGCAAGTAGGGAGTACTACGCCCCTGATCTTTTTGAAAACTTTACCATTATGGTCCTTGTGTCCTTCTAGGCTTTTCATAGATTTATTTTGCTGATTTATTCATCTTTCCAATATGGATGAAAAAACCTATACCTTACTACTACTATTTACTTACTCTTCAATTTAATTTGTTTATAATATAAGCAAAACAAAAAGCACAAAGGCGGACTTAATGTCTTAGGCATTCTCTACCATTCAACTAAAGATGATGAAGAGATGATGTGGCAGGTGCAAATTATTGTACTAGTGCAAAACAGAACAAAATTAGAGACGAGAAAAATAAGCACACGAGCAATTATTAAAATTCATAATTGCATTATTAAAAGAGACATTGAAGATCAATATAATATCTGTGGATAAAAATATGGATGACCTAATTTTAATATTTGTAATCCATTAGCAAATTGAATAATATTATAACGTAACTTTTGTTGGTCTAATGTATGTTAGGAGTGTAGGTGGAAAAATCAACAGTGGCTAGCTTTTCTTTAATGACAAGGAAGGTCAGACTATAGATCTTTCCATCTAGCGTTGCCCTTCATTAAAGTACTTAGGTCCCTTCGAAGGACCAGTTGCCATGACTTACCACCATCTGGCTCCTGAGAGCACGTCTGTTTCAACTGTATCGTGGGTGCGTTAATAAACTTACATACGCAAATCATACAAATATTTCATCTGAGAGGGATTCAAACCCACAACACGCAGTGCAGCAACCAATCGCAGCCAAGGCGCTAAACATGTCAGCTCGATTACTTTTAGGACTCTTATGTCCTAACACTCTGAATAATACATCAATAATTTGCCAGTAATGTAATAAGTTCAAGTAATTCAGGCGACCCCATTGCCGTCAACCGAGCTGGGGTGCCCGGATTGCTTGTACGAGAATCGAACCCAAGATGCGATTTTCAAACGATTGCCTTTTGATAAGAAACAGAGCCCGTTTTTCACCTGTCTGAAAGCACAATAATAATATGAAGAACAATTTCAATTCAGTTCTTCATCAAACAAGTTATTTCTTTAATGTCAAGATGTTATCATTGATTTCAACTAAGATTCAACTATGAAGTAAGTTACTTCAAAGGAATAATTGTGTGTTACCAATGTTACTAATAGCGTTACACAATTTTCATTCGACCTTGAAAATTTCAATCATAATAAATTATTCGTCAAGACTTCCTGAAATGTTTCTGTCGATATCATTATTATGTTTATATTGAGTCATCGTTATGAGCTATCGAAATGTATATCACTTGTCAGACCACTTTCCACTTGATCGGTTATATTGACATCATTCTAACGAAAAACGACTTTATTTATTCCTAATATTAGAGTCTTAAACAACATGAACGTTTCACAAAAAATACTGCTAAATGAAGACGTCTTGAGCATTTGTTACCCTTTTTACTATATCAAGACAATCTTCTGTGTGCGCGACTATAATATAAATGACAATTGTGTTCGAAAGGTTTCTTACAAAGATATCTTCTGTACTGTGTTCGGGAATTGTTTTATGGTTTACCTATTTGTTTCAACTATGACATATACCAGTTTTAGTATGACTCAGTATATAATTACTTACAAAATCATGTACGGCATGTTCTTGTTGCAATTCGCCACAATTTCCATGTTCAATTTGTACAATAGTACTTCCAGTGTTCACTTACTGTCGACCATCCATGAGATCAATCGCTGTCTTTATTGCAGCAATGATTCTAAGAAGTTCAAGCTCATTGCTCGTGCGTCAGTTTTTTTCCTTGTGTTGTGTAATATCGCATTTTTTTCCTACAAACTTTTCTTTGACAATCACTGGTCTTGGATGAGAGTTGTATATGTAACTATAATGTTATTTCTAGATCTAGAAATACTATTTATAGCATTATTGATTTATATAATAACTTGTAAAACAAGGAAATGGAATGATGATTTAAATAATAATAATCTTAGGAATGATAGTGATGATGCTACGATTGATATAGATTCAAACTTGAAAGATATGCATCTTGTGTTGAATTCACTTATTGAAGCTTGGAATCTGATTACAGAAACTGCTGGTTTGAAAGTAAATATAAAAATTACTTTAACCGATATAAATAAATTTCACTTTGCGCTCGCAGTTTAACAGTTGTGCGATAGAGATAGAAATTATGCTTAACTAAGGTGCTTTGCACACAGAGCAACTATTGCAGCAATTGGCAACTAGCTGTTTTCATATATTTGAGTAACTATTTCACATGGCAACTCGAGTTTCAAGTTGCGGTAATCGTCAATTGTTTTCAGTTGCTGCAATCGATGACTAAGATAGTTCCTAATTGCCGCAACTAGCAACTGTTAAATATTATACCGTTAATGCTGATCGCTGCGTAGATTGAGCAACTCGGCTAAAAGTTAAAAGTTGCCACAACGTTTACGGTTGCCGCAACTTTATGGCAATTTGTGAGCAACTTTCAACATTTACAGGAAACTTTTTAAAAAGTTGATAGTTGCGTTAACTTAAGTTGCTCCGTGTGCAAAGGGCCTAAAGCTGAGTAAAGACTGAGAATTAAGGAAGAAGGCGTCATGCCGTGTGCTGTCACAGCATTTGAGTCGATTTTACTACTAAGGCGCACTATTTGATATTTCGCATCAATAATGATGTTTGAGATCTGTAAATTATGCTGTAAAGAGATCGCAATTTGTAAAGAATGGTGGAATTTTTTTATTTAGATTTTGGGTTCTAAATACATAACATCACGCCTGTAGTCCCCAAAGGGTTAGGCATAGGTGTAACCATTAGTACATACACATTTCGCCAGTTATGTTCAAGTCTTACATAATAGGGGTGTGTAGGGAGGGAGTGTCGAAAAGACAAACTTTAATACATTTATTTATATTGAACTGACGATTGTAATAATGTATGCCTATTTTCAGGTGATATTACATTTCATAACAACATTTATGCTGAGTTTGGTATACGTGACAGTATCAATAGTTTGGTTGAAGGGAAAATTCGTTAGTATTACTTTTTCTTCAAACTTAGTTCTAGCTTTTTCTCTACTAAAAACTAATTAGAAAAAGATGGATTCACATGAGAGCTGTCAATTTAACTAGATCTTAAATTAAATCGTCAATTTCATCATCATCATCATAAAGCTACTTTCATTAATCAGTATACTTCTGATAATTCTAATGAAAATATTTAGTTACAGGTTAGGTTTATCTTTATACAGAAACACATAAACAAAAAATTTGCTGATCCCTACAAAAAAAAAATGCAACACATCATCATGCATGTATGAAACAGCTGTATTTTTTTTTTCATGCTTTCAGGGTTGATCTTATAGTAAAAGTTGTTCATAATGATGAGTACAACGACCCCTTTTCAGGGTTCTGGTAAATTTTCAATGACTCTGTGTAATATTTCGTTTTGTAATTTACAGTACGACCACGACCTAGCCGCTAGCCATACCGTCGGAATATCTCTGATCTTACCGAAGATGATCACGGTTGCAACGGCACTGTCTTTGAGTTGTGAAGCGTTTTACACTGAAGTAGCAAGAGCAAAAAGTAATATTATACTGAATTTGTCACAAGATTGTAAGTAGAAATAAATAATAAATAAAATAAATATCTTGGGACAACTCACACACGGCTATCTGATCCCAAGCTAAGCAGAGCTTGTGTTATGGTAACCAGACAACTGATATACATACTTATATAATTTATAAATACATACATGTTATAGATAAATCACACCCAGATACAGAACTAACAATCATGCTCATCACACAAAGTTTGTCCTGGGTGGGAATCGAACCCACGACCTCCGGCTTAGCAGTCAGGGCCACTAACCACTAGACCAACAGGCCCATCGATACAACAAAATTGGATACTTTACACCAACAAACAATTGAAATACTTTTTATAAGCTGTAAAAACGCGAATCCCCGTTAGATGTTGCATGGCAAAAGTGCCCTGTGCCGTCACATTTTGGCCAACACAATTCCACAAATCCCCGTAAGGTTAGGCACTAATGTACCTATTAGTACACCCACATTTAGTCAGTTATGTTTAGTCCCATATAATAGGGGGCGAGCCTATTGCCATCAACCGGGCACAAGACTCAAAGACTCTCTCTTTGAGTCTGAATTCCTGATGGAAAAACCCAATAACATTAGCTTAGCATGCTCATGCTTGATTTCAAAGCAACTAATAATCTAATTTTACTATAATTTGAAAATTAATCTGGTTTTACGGCATAATGAAAGTGTTTTTTTATAAGCAGCTGTCTTGGTGCTGTTGTTGGTGTCAAATATTCAATTAGCTTAAATGCCCCAAGCTTCTCAGCAGCAACCCGGAGTTTGGATGTCGATGATGTGTGACACCAAACAGTTTGGTGCTCAGGCTGATCGCTCTCCGGGTGTGTCGGATTGCCGTCCCATTGAACCAAGAGAGTGGGAGGAAATAAATTTTGTAGATAGAATAAGGGCACTTTGTAAAAATCATCAAATACTCGTTCCGCCCTGGGTGGGGCGGAAGGGACTGTCAGACTTTTACTGACTAAAAAGCCACCCTGTTCCCTCTGTTGCCCTCTACGTTCCGGGGCCACGGTATCCTGTTAAGACGTCCCGCAACCCCGGCAGGCGTTGGCCCCGTTGGGGGCCCGAAGTCTTTTTAGAGTTGCCTCACTCTGGGAACTTTTCTTGCATAATGGGAACATTTATAAACATGTAAACTCAACACGACATAAACAGCCAGACTCAAAACTACTAGGTTATACAATTATTTGGCCCGTGCGAGAATCAAGCCCACGACAAATAGCGGAGCAGCAAATTGCTTAACCACTGCCTCAATCTTTATCTTCTCATATTCTTGTTATTCTCTTTCTCTTCTCTTACTCAGCTTACGTCTCTTCTTTAATTTCAGCATCATCAAAAAGAAAATGGAAAAACATCCAACGAGTTTTAGACACGGATATACAAGAGATGACCGCGTCTGGAGGGTTCCCGGTAGATGCTGTCTTCATGGTCCAGTTCATCAAAACTATCACTGCATATACTGTTGTGTTGCTGCAGTTTGCTTTCCTATGAGTCTTTGAAAGCAAGAAAATACAAACTACTATTACTGAAGTATACTAAGCTTATTAAATAAATGAATAGTAATCGTATGAATTTGTTTCTTTTAGATTCTTGAACCAATTTCAGTTACCAATTTTTTGCTAATCTTGTTTTCCGACGACAATGGTGTTGCTTTGTGTAAAAACACCAAAAATACATGTGGGAATGGCGGTTAGAATAAGAAGAAACTAATTAAAATTAATCAAAAGATTTATTTCTTAATGTCGGTAATTTTATTATCTAGTACCAAGCTGTGCGTCTTTTCGCCTTTCGTCATTTTTAACATCATTCATATCACCCACAAGTACGTCTTATTTCATACTACTCACTCACATTTTAACATCTAGATCACTCACAATATTATCCATAGAAAAAATACTCCCTGTTATTGGAATTTCTGGGGAGCATCGTCCAAGTATAGTCAACTTGTTATGACGAATTTATTAATTTGACAGTCACTACTACTTTGTCTATATACTTTTAACTATTGTAAATAACTATAGTCTAGCATAGGCAAATTGTTATTACTAGCATAGAAATATTAAAGACAACGATGAGTTAGGTAAGTATAGAATATATTTTTAAAGCCAACACATTTATATGATCATATAATATTTATTTATTTATTTATTTAGTATCATTCGATTTATTACGAGAATAAAGTAGATAGATTAGAATGATACGAATGAAAAGATAACATTGAACATAAATCCAAACAAAAGATAGAGATGGATAATGGAAGAAACTACAGATGAGGAAGAAGATTATACTCTAAAGAAAAGAACTATAAGATAAGAAACAGCAGCATCAAATTAAAGAAAAGCAAATTGTAATAAAACAATAGTATAAGTAGCTACGACGTTGCAGAAGTTCAGCAGGGTCGCCGCGTCTACAGCGAACAACCCATAGGCACTCATCTTCTCAAAATCTTTATGTACCACTCGAAAGATGTTCTTCCATACTTTTTTTGATGGCACTGAAATTAAAGAAGATACATTTTATTAATGTCAAGAAGGCTTTAAAATATCAAGTATTGAAGAATGCATATGATATTTAAATACATTTGATTTGTTAACATTTATTATTAAGATAAGATAAAATAATTTATTTCGCAAATATGGGTACAGTACATGATGTCAAAATACAATTATTCGAGTTCAGCCGCATTTTACTATTAGGCATGCGAAAGATACAAGACCAATAACAAAGAGACACAAATTAATGATAGGCGTATTTACATTTCAACATAATCAATCAAATAAGAGACATTGATGTTACTCATATTTATGTAAATCGTTACAACTTTTGACTGCCTAGTTCTTGAGTTTGATTCCCAAGTCGGGCAACGTGTTATTGGGTTTTTCCATCAGGAATTTCTCAGTAGCAGCCTCCGCGTCTGGATGTTGGTTGAAAGCCCGTAAAGCTCTGCGCCTGATCTCTGCTCAGTTGTATCAGATTGTCGTTCCATTGGACTATGAGAGTTAGGCAAAAGAGTGCACCTGTGTTTGTGCACTAATCTTCTGCGTACAAAGCTAGTCTCCATTGAGATCTGTCACTGAGGCCAAAATTGCTCAAGAGAATATTTTTTTATTACATTCATCATCATCATCAGTCGAATGACGTCCTCTGCTGGACATAGGCCTCCCCTAAATGTAACCAAAATGACCCACTGGTTTTAATTCTTTACTGTATCATTCTTAATACTTACAGTCTTGAGAAACCTTCCTCACTACATTACTTCTCGCTTTTCCGAGTTCTTCATAAAATGCTTCGCAAGCTAGACACAGTCCTAACTCGACAAGGAACACCTTCGACAACCACAGCAGTACTCCAAATGTGTGACTTATAATTACTTGGTAATCCTCCTGAAAATTTAAAGATTTTGTTTATAAGGTTTTTATACAAGAATTTGTGTAAGTACTTTCTACTAATTATATTGGTAAGTTAGTATATCTAAAGAGTTTAAAAAAATCATCATCGCATTGAAGCTTTACAGCTGTTTAGGCATCTGTTGAATGCGGAAATTTTAAAATGGCGGTCATAACGTCTAGCCCCGCCCCCTTTTGGACTATTTACATAACCCCAATGTGTGAAACATTGAGGTTATGTAAATAGTCTATTACTTTCACCATTACTGATCGGCGTAGGAATTTTAGTATCAATAATAATGCTATTTAATACTTACATAGTGTGCTTTTGACCATATTATCAGAACTCCTACATATACCAGAGTCTGTACGAATGTGGTTATGAAGTGGAACAAAATCTGAAAAAGATTATTTACAGTCATTACATTTACTTTAGGCTAAATTATTGTAATTAGCCAATACTGTCCCACTGCTGGGCAAACGGAGGCCTTTGTCAATTTAACCGTTCATGTCGTCCTGCCATCTCCTTCGTAATCTACCGCGTTCTTGCCTTTTCTGGGCACCAATCGTGAGTTCTACGGGCCCGAAGGTCGTTTGACATGAGTCGGAAATGTCTAACCAAGTCTCATTTAAACTAAGCAGCCTTTTATGTTTTAGAACGCAATATGGTGTTTTGTAAGCGATCCGTTAATTTTACACCTAGTGTGCTCTCCATAGCATATAGGCAAGCTTTGAGTTCGACCTTTCGATGTTCATCAAAGATGAAGTCTGTACACCACAGGACAAGATAGGGACACTACACAAACTTATAGAGAATACTTACACTTAATCCAGAAGTTTTTAGCGAAAGATCCCAAGCATCACAGATTAACGTCATCGAATTTTGCATTTCTTCCAGTACTACTTCTCTATCAACAGCTATATCATCATTGCCATTTCCAAAATTGATATTCCTTATATTGTAATTCCATCGATTAGTTTTACAAGTCAGCATATGGATATATAGCATGATTTGAAGTATTTCTAAGTCTAAGAGTGCAGACGTTGATACATAAATACCTCTAAATACTGTCCACGATGGATCGTAGCTAATTTTAAAAACGATGAGGATAATACAAAATAGTAATAGCGTGGCGGTCAAAGAATACGATATTGCTTTGAATTGTTTCGTATCTTGGCTGCTGTGAAGAGATTTATTGATTTCATAAAATAATGCTAGTAGACGAACAGTAGCCGTGCTGTAAAACAGATTAATAGCACACACTCCTGCAAAATTAAACAAATATTCCAAATATATAACATTGTAGATACTCCAGTATGTTTTAATGGTGAAAGTGGTAAACTCCATGATTGTGCAGTAAAACCCAGACATTGCTGTGATCATGAATACAGCGAACACAATATTTTTTATCGAAATATTTTCCACATAACCATTGTTTGTATTATATTTTCTCATACAGCATATAGTATTAAAACAGTAGAATGGATAGAAAATGCTCAAAAACTCTTTGTTGATGTATACTTTAGTTCGATGTTGCATATTGATAAAGATTTTTTTTCTGTTATTGAAACGATCGGTATTAAGAAGTGACCGTAGAAAACAATTCTGTTAGTGTGAGTGAGTTAGATATATCGTCGTCGGTCATTTGCGCTAACAATGGTGTTTTTCCATACGATCCAACATTAAATAAGCAATTAATTTTAAAAGCTAGCGCCATTAAAAAACAAAGTCCACTTAAAGTTTATTTCCACAAGTTAATAATTGATGTCATAAGTAATGATGTTGATTACATTAAAGTAAAGAAGATTACATACATACATACATAAACTCACGCCTTTTTCACATTGGTGTAGGCAGAAACCACAGAACGCCACCTGCTACGATCCTTACATACTCCTTTCGCCTCATCTACGTTCATACATCTCGTCATACAAGCACGCCGGTTACGAGTACTGCGCACCTGACCTTTCTGTAGGACCTCACCAATAAGGTCAGTGTAGGTCTTCCTAGGGCGACCCCTTCCTGCGTTGCCACTCACCTCTGCCATATAAATACCTTTTGTTAATCGTCTTTCACTCGTCCTCTCGACATGACCGAACCATCTAAGCATAGCCTTTTCTATCTTTGTCACTAAATCCTCTTTTAATCCGTAACGGTCCCGTGTAACCACTAATAAGTGTACCACTAAGCTTTAGAATCTGATAGCTTCTTCCCGTGACTTGGTCTGTGTAGTCTTTGGAATGAAACCAATTTGGTATATGGCGTTTATTACCCATTATTCTCCACTTAAAACAAGCTTTTGGAAAGGGTAACTAGATCTATTCGTTTTTTGTAAATGACTTATAGAATAAATATTTTTCTTTTGATAAGTTGACAATTTATTTGACTTTGACTTTGAAAGTAATAATCTTGTCACTGATACAGACAACAAGGCTTAAGAAAAGATCATTGAAGAAACAAGGATTATAAAAACGCAAACTGCAGCAGTACGAAAGTATAGTTTGTTACTAAGGCCATCATTTTTAATGGAAATGTAGCATCAATGTAGAACATTCCACAGACATTCATCTTGTTGAATGTCGCTCGATGTAGACGTTGAACATTCTTGCACAATTTTCTCTCAGCATCTGTAATCGTATCATTATTATTATTAATTATTTTGTACTTGCTTACATTTCAATTTATTTAGGCAATTGTTTTATTATTTGGTGGTTTTACTCTTGTATAAAAATTTGCATCTGCCATGTAATCTTTTCTCCACCTTTGATTGCCTGGTAGAGAATGCCTAAGGCATTATGTCCGCCCATGTACTTTTTGTTGGATAAAGCAATAGCAATAACAATAGGAATTTCTCTTGTATAGTGAATGGTGAGTGCGTTTACAAACATAAACTCATATACACAAACAGCCAGACCTATGACAACTATTTTTATGCCATATATGTAAATACTTTTTCCGTGCAGGAATCATACTCAGCTCAGCAGCCAATTGCTCAACTTATCTACGTTTTTATGTTTGCCCTTCAAATATATATTTTTTAGATCTAAACTGGGGGCCTACAACTATGTCTCTAAAGAGTTTAATTTTAAGATTACTTTGTCTTCCACTCCGTCGGATTTTCAACACTCAGCTGAGAGTTTCAAGGTCGAAAATCCAATATTGAGAATTACGAAGTAATTTTAAAATAATACTGTTTTTTAACTCTGTCCTACTCGTAGGCAAAGGCCTCACTGCTTTCCTTCCGTCTTTCGCGATTCCGTGCTTCCTATTTCTAGTTCTGCTGAAATCTATTCAGTTTGTCCCATCATTCCCTTCGGTATCTGCTGTGGCCCCATCTCACTGTCTCAGGGCTTTGTGTTCTTTAAGCCTACAGTTTTTTCGGCACGCGTCAGTCATGTCCTACTCAGTCCCATATAAATTAGGCACTTATTGATTACAAAATATTATTTAAATTACCTGTACAATTGATTTTCAAAATGACTGCACATCTATTTTGTACCTCGTTGATGGCCGTGTAGAACTGTTCACTGTATATGCTCAATATTATTTCAAATATCAAACTCTTTATTGCCCAGATGTACAAAAATAGAATGAAAAACCATACTGCAATCTGTTAGAATACACAGAACTATTATTCTATAATATTTAAAAACATAAAAAAAAATACCAAAACAATCGGAATGATAATCGTAATGCCGTTATTGCCTTGTATAAATAAAAATAGTCTTAAGTAACAATAATACTATAAAGAGAAAAGATATTTTGTATTTTTGTTTGTAATGGATACTCAAAAACTCCTAAATCGATTTTAAAAATTATTTTACCTATGGAAAGCTACATTATCAGCGAGTAACATAGGCTTTATATATTTTATTTTTCAATAGGGTCCTTCAGAAAATTCACGTGGACAAAGTCGCGGACAGTCAATCGGCTTCCATTCTAACCGGATACAGCTGAACACCAGTATTTTACATGGAGCGACTGCCTATCTGACCTCCACAACCCAGTAATTGGGTACTAGGATACCCCTCGGTAAGACTGGTTGTCAGACTTTCGGGCTTCTGACAACCCGTAACGATTTCAAAGATCACGTAGGACAGCCGGGACCAACGGTTTGACGTGCTTTTTGAGGCACGGACGCATTTGCAGACAAAAAAAAATGAAAAAAATATAAAAGGTAATTCATACTCACATATTCATACTCACTACTATGAGTTACTTTCAGTAACTTAAGTGTTATTCGCAATTTTATTAAAACATGAATAAAAAACTCGAATGTGTGATAAACGATCTGGAAAAAATATATACAATTTATGTTTGTTTAATTTAAAATATATTATTTTTGTCTACGAAGTTCGTACCATATGCTGAAAAGTATTCTTGCAGATGTTATAGCACTCCATAATATTTACGTAACCTTGAAACAATCTATTACAGTAAGTTTCATTATCAATACGGTCCAAATATTGAGCTTGAACGTTCCACAAATCAACTTTACTGCGTAACAGCCTAAGAAGTTTGTTAGCATAAATAATATTTACGTCAAAACACATGACAGTTAATCCACAAAAGATATGGGCAATACTAAAAGCAAACCTTAAGTAAATAAAAGTGGTAATAGAAATATAAAAGACGAGGATAAAGATAACACTGATCCAATTCCGAATGATCAAGCGCTTGAAATTAGTCTTCTCGTTTAGAAATCTGTGGACATCTTGAATTCTCAAGACAAACGATACATTTTTTTCCGTTTGGAACACGTTGACGACATAATTAATGATGAATCCAATGGAGTACAAGAACAAGTCGATGTAAGAGAAGATGTACATTACATTAAAATACTTTCTTACAGATTCATTGACATGCAACTCGGAAACGTGGAAACAGTGAATACTAATGATTATTATTGTGCCACACAGTGACATCAAGTTTGATGTCAAGCTGTTTGTATATATGAAGTTATTCCGAATACGATACTTTGGACAGAAGAAAATGTTTTGCATGAAGTTCAAAGGCAGAAGTATTGATTGAATGTCTTTGTCAACCATGTTGACAGATGCTACTGTCGCACGATGACTGTTTGTTTTAAAACACGATTTTATTTCTTTTATGCGCGCCATTTATTTATTACAAGGAAACATTCCCATTATAGACAAGTTCAAGGAATTGTACCGTAATATAAGTCATGTCATGACGACTATGTAAACCCAAATGAGCAACTGTAATCAACATTGTTTTAACGTTAGGGCTGTTTAATAGTGTTTGATGAATTAAAATATAGCTATCCATTACGATAATTATTCTGTATTTTCCTATACTGGAATAGTCTATTCATTAAATAAAATTGATGTGTCTGTTTGTTATGTCTAAATAACAGCTTTTACTAAATGCTGATGATGATCTTTGAAACGGCTAGACCAATTTTTTGACTACAGTCTGTGACAATGATGCGACTGTAAAAATTTTAGTCAATCGTCAACTATGCCCTACTCAAACCACGTCAGAGGCCCTTGAGGTGGTTTGGAAACTCTGACTTTAGGGTGTGGGATTGTAAGACCTTACTGTCCACACGAAAAAGAAGAAGAGATACACAGAAACACTTCTAATCTTTGGAACAGATGAAGAAGTAAACTTAGCTGCTCCATAGAAAAAAAAACCAACAGTTTCGGTTAAGTAAAATCTGTATTACAAAATCGCGAACTGCAGCAAAACAACCATGTAGTTAGTCAGAAGACTCATGAGACTCAATTGTAACGCAGCGTCTAAGTAGAACAGACCACACACACGTATCTTGCTGAACGATGCTCGGTGCAAGCGCAGGACGTTCTTGCACAGTTTTTTCTGATCATCTGTAAAATAGAAATGATTACTTACATTGAATATTGTGTGTCGAAATGAACACACATTTTGCCAGTTATGATTTTTTAAAGGCCCATTTAATAGAAGGCGAGCCTAGAAGTATTGTGTTCGAACCATGTTTTAAGCTACAACATAAAATAAAAAACAAAAAATGCTAGGACAAGAAATTACCTGAACAATTTGACATCAAAATCTGTGCGCATGAATCTTGAGCTCTTTCAATAGATAAGTAGAATTTCTCGCATTGCTTGCTCAACAACGTTAGAAAAGTCAAATTCTTTATTAACCAGCTTAAAACGGCGAATGCTGCCCAAAAAGAAAAATTCTGTAAAAAAAAAAAACATTGATGCTTTAAAGCATTTATCTTTACTAACATCATGAAGATATAAACTACCTTATTATAAAACTTACTTAATTACTCAAATACCACGTAATTAGACATAATTGATTTTCTATTGTTCTGATTTACTGTTTTAGTCGGGGCTTGACCGATTAAGGAAAATAAAATATTTACATTATAATAATTTACATTCAAAATCCTACGCCTTTTTCCCATGGGGGTAGGCAGAAACCACAGAACGCCACCTGCTACGATCCTTACATACTCCTTTCGCCTCATCCACGTTCGTACATCTAGTCAAGCATGCCTGTTATGAGTACTGCGCACCTGACCTCTCTGAAAAACCTCACCAATAAAAAAAGAAACAAAAATACATACAACATAAATACCTGTTTTACAAAATATGAAAGTAAAAATTGAATTGTACTTACTATATCTTGATATATAACGCCAATGTTTAACGAATCAATTGTAACTTGAAGGTACATCAGAGCGTGAATAAATAGTTCTATAATGTAATAAAGTATCTGGAAAGTAATAACGTTGAAAAGAATCGAGCAAATAACAAGGCTAATGGTGCCGATTCCGTTGTTCACAAACTACACTAAAATTAAAGAATTTGCATCTTTTACTAATATACAGCGAAAGAAAAGGACGGTGATATTTTAGAGTTTAGTTAGAGATAGCAAATTAGTTTTGCCTTCAACCTTTCCGTGTTTTTAATCAATACGTTCTGACCTGTCAACTAAAATTGCATAGAAATTTCCGGTTAACTAAAATTGACAGCTCTAATTAGTTCTGTCCCCTTTCTTGTTTTATTGAAAAGAAAAGGTGAGAAATTTGTGTACAAGGAAATCTGCACCAATATTTCGAAACGAACGGTAGTGTTAATCTTAAGTAGTTTTATGTTTTATTTTTTTTATTTATTTATTACTTAATATTTACGCATAGATTTATATTTAACTGATGTGAAGAAAATTACATTGCTGTGACATAGGTATTTTAAATTCAATATTTATACTTTACACCAAATTTTTCTCTCAACCACTCATATTATTATGTAGATTGAAAGATACTTACGAGTTGCTGAAAACAATATTTATGGATGTCATAACACTCCAATAAATCGACGAAAGCCTGAAACACTTTTTTACTATGATATTTTCCGTGAGTCCCTTGAATATGCCAGGAATTTAAAACGTAAATACTCCAGAGAACAACTTCATGTTCCAACAATTTCATTATTCGTATAGCACAAAGAATATTAACATCAAAAATAATCACAGCATAACAAATAAATAGCCCAGCGTACGGTACACCAGTCAGTTTGCAAAAAATTGTTAAAACGAAGAAATGACCACACAGAACCACGATGCCAATAATCCAATTCCAAATAATGAAATGTCTTAAACTGTCTTCACGGTTCAAAACATTATATACCTTTTGAAATGTAAGAACGAACTTGACAGATTTTTTAGTTTGAACTATCCCAGTTACCACATTCAATATAAATCCAGAGAAATAGTGGATAAAGTCATAAAAACAAGACCAATACATAAAAGCAGTTGCTCCTAAGTCATTATAAAAATATACAAAATAAGTGCAGTAAATGAACAAAACGATTAATAGAAGTGTTGCTATTAAGGAAACGAAGTTGGAGATGAAACTATTAGGAGTTATAACATTATTTTTAATGCAATATTTAGGATGGAATACAATACATTGCATCAGATTCAAAGGCAAAAACACTGACTGCACATCTTCAACTACCGTATTATCCAAAATAGTTATCACTCCACATTTTTGTCTCACATTTCGAAATGTCCTCATGTTTGATAGGTTAGCGTTGCTAGCTTCTTTGCTTATAAATGATAAAACAATCGATACGTTTGAGCAGCGCACATCGAACTATCTTTTAGTTAATTGCTTTACTAAATGTTCGGCAATATTACTGTTTTCCTTGATATTTGATTCAGGATATTTTGTGACCAAGGGAATTATATTGATGTTAAATTCGACATCTCTGAAACCTAGTATTAAAGAAAGTTTTAAGATACTAGATTCAGTTTGGAAGACAGATTTCCGTATTTAAAAAGGACAAAAGTCAAGTTATCCGTAATCATGGATTGTTTATGTACGTATTTTTAATGACATGACTTTTGGCAGATGTTATGTAGTACACTATAGTTACTATCTTCTGCCTACTTGGCTAGTCATCTTTGGAATTTGCTTCCATAGCCAAATTCGATTGAAACAATTATTTTTACTATACCCTCATATATTGTTATGTCTTCATTATTAATAGCTTTACATTGACAGGTTCCTAGTTCACAAGTGAAACATATTTTATGGTGAATGTTTTAACTGCGCGTCATTGGATAATATTCATATAATAAATAACTTTCTTAAATTAATCTTTTTTATTTAGTTTAGTTTATAATTGTCTTGTACAGAAGAAAATATTACTATAGGTGAGCATGCAAAATATTGGTACCGCATGGCAGTATTCTCGGTCCTACACTTAGTTTGTTAAAGTATTCGAGCTAAGGCACCATGTCTGTTTGTTGTCTTCAAAAATAAGTTTCTTTATATAAATATATTAAGATTAATTTTACAAAACTTTTTCTCTGTAATGAAGCAGGGTAAATTAATGTAGGAATGTTTTTTTTTTTTTTAAGTTGGTAAAAATCATCAAATGACTCCTTCCGCCCTGGGTGGGGCGGAAGGGACTGTCAGACTTTTACTGACTAAAAAACCACCCTGTTCCTTCTGTTGCCCTTTACGTTCCGGGGCCACGGTATCCTGTTAAGACGCCCCGCAACAATGTAGGAATGATGACCGAAATAAAACACTGGAATCTTCACAAAACTATTTATATTTTTCATTATTTTAATTTAAATAGCAGCACGCCACGATCTTATCTATATTTTATACTTATATACAATATATATGATTATCTTATTCTCCGCCATGTTACTCCCTCTCTTTCTCACACTCATACATCTCAATCACTCATCTCATTCACTCAATGCGTCGACCACAAACTAACTAAACTTATTAAAATAAAAACAACGAAACATATTCCTACATTAATATAAAATTTGAAGTGGCAGTGGGCAGGCCATATAGCACGCAGAACTGATGGCCGATGGGGCCGTAAAGTTCTTGAGTGGAGACCACGCACCGGCAAGCGCAGCGTAGGATGTCCACCCACAAGGTGGACAGACGATCTGATGAAGACCGCGGGATCGCGCTGGATGCAGGCCGCTTCCATCCGGTCTTATTGGAAATCAGTAGGGGAGGCCTATGTTCAGCAGTGGACGTCCTACGGCTGATATGATGATGATGATGATGATGATATAAAATTTGAAAGAATTACAAAATCCATTTAACAAAGCCATGATCACAAAAATGCAAACTGTAGCAACACAACAGTGTAGTTAGTCAGAAGACTCATGAGACTCAATTGTAGCACAACGTCGACGAAGAACATACCACACACACGTATCTTGCTGAACGATGCTTGGTGCAAGCGTAGTACGTTCTTGCATAGCTTTTTCTTATCATCTGTAAATTGCCATATACCTAAGTTTATCAGCTGTGCAATGAGAGGCAATACTGATAGAATCTTACCATATTCTTCTCTATTAATGGAGTAAAGCTAAAAAGTTTTCTGTTCATCTCTAGAACTACCATTCAGCTTTGAAAAATCGTTTTGTTTGTGATAGATAGATTCATTATAGGCTTTATAAAATCACGATACGAATTACGTCAGCGGAGCAGTTACTAAAGCATAACTGAACACGGGTGGAATGAAAACGCGAGGTATAGCCAGTAATGATATAGATATAATAATACAAGCCTAATTACTCTTCCACTGCAGGACGAAGGCTTCTTCTCGTATAGATAAGGTTTGAGCATTGATTACCAATGTTAAAGCGTATTGGCAACAGACCGGTATAAATTATAAGTCCAGGTTTTTTCATGACGTTTTACCAATATCAAAGATAAACTTAAAAAGTACAATTAAAAATCACATTGGTACTTTATGGCTGGTTCACAAAGCCTACTAAAATGTAAGATTAAAAGAAGAAAGATAAAAATTACCTGAGCATTTTGATTTCAAAATAAGTGCGCATGAATCTTGAACGTTTTGAATTTCTATGTAGAATTTCTCGCATTGTTGACTCAATATCATCTGCTAAAACAAATCCTTGAGCATCCAACCGTATAAGGGCAATGATTTCAGAAGTGCTTTATTCTAAAACAAAATCAAATCATTGCTGCGTATAAAGAAGTTACAGAGCGTCTAGATAAACGTAGATAAAGGACACAAACAAAAATGGGCGAAATTAGCCACAAATCATCGACAAAAACGAAGTGCCTGACACCCGTAAATGATAAAAAGAGACAGAGAAAAAGAGAAAGATAGGGAAGGTCGCCTGGAGGAACAAAGCATTTTTTCCTTACGTGATGATTTCTGCCAATCAACTCTTACCGCAAGCCTTAAAAAGGAACTTCGTCCCAAAAGTATGGAAAAAGTAGTTTGCCCGATCTACATACCTCATCGACTACTCAAATTTGAGATACTGATTTCGATGGGTTTTAACTACCATCATGACAATTTTTGTTGTGATATTTGTAAGGAACAGTGCATCTAAATACTTTTTTATGTTGTTCTTATTTAGAAAAAAATAGAAGATATTTAAAATATACTTACCAAATCATCAAAGGTATTACCTATTTTGAACATCTCAAGTGTGATTTGAATGTAAACCAGAGAATGTATCAATGCTTCTGCTATGTGATATAGTATCTGAAAAATATACATTTTATACTTATGTTAATCAAAATTTTTTGTTAACTTGTTAATGAGTTCATGTTAATGTATATACTACTCAGTGTAGATAGGTTTGGTCTTGGCCGACGTTTAGAATAAAATGGAGAGTTGTTTTGATTGGTTCGTTGGGTTGATTGGTTGAAGTTGGCTGACATCGGTGACGAGAAACACCGTGATTAAACCTGGACTTAAAAAGAATCCTAAAATCGCCAAACCGCGTTGAGTAGGCTTCGTGATCAATGCTCGGGACTTTGGTGTATAAAAGAGGCCTTTGCTCTATAGAGGTACCATAATAAGGCAATAGGTTTTAACAAGAAGCCAACTTTCCCTTTTACAATATGGAGTGATCAAAAGCAAAATACTTACATAGTGTTGAAAACAAACTTTATGGATGTCATAACATTTTAGTATATTAGCATAAGCCTGAAACATTTTTACGCAGTAATTTTCTCCATTCATATCTTCCAAATCATGAGTTTCCATGGCTTTAACATTCCATAGAACAACTTTATTTTTCAACAATATTATGACGCGTATGGCATATAGCATGTTGAAATCCAAGACAACAAAAAACATGCATAAAGTAACATACAAAGGTTCACCGACCAATACGGAGATAATCATACCAACGAAGATGCGACTAAAGTTATACATAATTACAGAAATCCAATTCCAACTGGTGAGTTTTTTAGAACTGGTTTCATCATTAATATATCTATGAACTTTTTGAAATATTAGGACGAACTTGATATATTTTTTGGTTTGAAATATCCCATTCGCGAAATTCATAATGAATCCGAAAGAGTAGAAGAACATGTCGAAAAATGCGGTGAAGTATACACAAGTTGTCATTCCATGGTAATCATAGTAATAATACACCATGTAGGTACGGTATACGAATATAGAAATTAAAAATAGTGTTCCTATCATTGAAATGAAATAGGAGAAGATACTATTCCGGATAATAACATTGCTTTTGATACGATATTTAGGACAAAACATTAAAATATGCAGCAGATTTAAAGGCACAAGCATGGACTGTATATCTTTATCCACAGTTTTATTAGAAATCATTTTGACATGACGTTTTGGACTGATACTTATAAATGTCTTCATTTTTTTTAATAATTTGACCAGTAGCTCCTTAGCTTACAAGTAATATATTAAATAAATGATCTGCGCCTTTGAACGATAATTACTGTAATGGTATCAATATAACCTAGTCCAATAAATTCAAATTACTAGTTTCGTTTACGTAAAATATTGACTCTCGCTATGAGAGAGATTAATATTAAATGTAATTTTTTATGTTAATCTTGGACACCGCTGTTATCGCTGACTTCGATGTAAGAAAACATTGTGAGAAAGCTGGACATAGAATAGAAATACACATAGAAATAGGCAAAGTAATTGAGAGCTTATTGGTAAGTATTATTTTGTAATCTCACTCTCCAACCTTCATGCATTTTAGTTTCTTTAGTATATTTGCTTCATGCTTTCTTGTTTTATCCTCCATCAGATGTCATCTAAGTTTTCTTATCATGCTAGCCAATGACTATCAGCTGCATTAGCTTTCCAACGTTCTGTGAAAAGGGCGATAAGTCTGGCATTCATTAATCAATAATATTAGAAAGTATTTAGTTCAATTTCTTGCACCCTTTCACTTGTAAGTTTCCAAAATCTTTACAACCGGCCACCAAGATGAACAATCTCCATAGGTATCAAGCAGGCTTTTATAGCTCGATAGTTCCAAAGTCTTTGACAAGCTCTCACACAAAAACGAAGTACATTATTTTGATGCCGTAGAACCTACTTCATTAATTGCTGATGCCATCTTACTATTATCACCATTATGACCTACAAGACAATATAGAGTGCCTTCCTTATTAGCTTCGATTATTGTATCTACTTGTGTGCTAGTAAGCTATTGTAGTCTATAAACAATGGAAGATATTCGTAACAACCATCTTGTTGTTACCGACGGTACTGTGGACAAAGATATACAGTCCATGCTAAGGCCTTTGAATCTGATGCAATATATTATGTTCTGTCCAAAATATAGCATGAAAAACAATTTTATAATCTCAAATAGTTTCACATCCAATTTTGTTTCAATGATTGGAACACTTGCTTTTATTTTCGTATTTTTATATCGCACGTATAGGCAGTGTATTATGGATGATTGTCAAGGATGCAATACCTTTCTGTATATCACGATTTATTACGATTGCATCTTCTACTCTCTAGGAGTTGTTATGAACTTCGTGATCGGAAAAGTTTATACTAAAAATTTTGTAAAATTTGTTACGACATTTCAAAAAGTGCACAGATTTCTGAACAATGAAAGAAGTTTCAAGAACCTTATCGTTTGGAATTGGATTATTGTGATAGGGTTTATATGTGGTTACAGCTTCGCTTTTACAAGGTTTTCCTTGCGGCAAAATGCACCTGCATATAATACATTGTACCTAAACCTTTTAGTCTTCATTGATCTTAATATGATTTATGCTATTCGTATCATTGAACTGTTGCGACAAAAAGTTGTTTTATGGAATATGAATGCTTTGAATACCCAAAACTCGGATGATATGCAGAGAAGGGATTTTGACAAGAAAATGTTTCAGGCGTACGTGGACATATTAGAGTGTTATGATATCCATAAAGTTTGCTTTCAGCACTTTGTAAGTATTTGTATCTATCTTTCAATATTGTTTACAGCAAATAATTCTTTGCTATATGAGCAAATAGTGTTAACTTAGCAGTAGTGTCTTCACAGCAGTCGTGGACACAAGTTATGAAGGTTTAAAAAGTTATTTCGTCATAAAGTGGCATAATTTAGGACTTTGTCTTAAAAAAAGTAGCGAGCAGAAGCCTTTAAAACAGTAAGTTTTTTTGATAAATTCTCACTTTTCAGATAGTTTACCACGTTATAGAAGCATTATTTCACACTCTGGTTTATCTTCAAGTGTCACTGGAAATCTTCAAATGGGCACTTATGGCTAATGAAGTAGTGAGTAATATTTTAATATTATTTTTATTTTTCACTCTTCCCGCGACGCTCGTTCTTGTTCGCGACATTTTTCTTACGGATCCCTATTTTTTTTTATAGTAAAATATAGCTATTGCACTAAGTGATAACGTAGCTTCAAATTCGCAAAAGAATTTACAAAATCGGTTCAGTAGATCCAGGCGCCCGCCTCTCATGCATGTGACTTTTTCAATTCATATGTACTTTCTAAAGTTTATCTTAGACATTACTGACATTCCGTGCCTCGGAAAGCACGTTAAGCTATTGGTCCCGGCTGTCATTCGTGGATCATTGACAGTCGTTACGAATCGTCAGAAGCTTGAGAGTCTGACAACCAGTCTTACCTAGGGGTATCGTGTTACCCAGTAACTGGGTTGTGGAGGTCAGATAGGCAGTAGCTCCATGTAAAATACTGGTACTCAGCTGAATCCGGTGAGACTGGAAGCCGACCCCAACATAGTTGGGAAAAAGCTAGGCAGATGACAATGGTTCAGTAGATCCAGAGATTACCCCTAACCTCACAAACTCACCAACTTTACTTCTTTATAATATGAGTTTAGAAGTATAGATTTGCAAAGTATTATGATCTTTATTAGCGAGTTTATCCGTTGGTATTCTTCTTAATGATACGTTTGTCCTAGAAGGAAGCAGCTTTGCTGTCGCTGCCTATGTTATGTTGGATGATAAAGGATTTGGGTTGGCAGCAATTATTAAGCATACAATGCGAGAAATTCTACTCAGCTATCCAAAGTATTCAAGATTCTTGTGCACTCATTTTGAAGTCAAATTGTTCAGGTAATTTACTTGATATCAATATATAGGATATTGGTGCCGATTCCCTTGGTCACTAACTAAACTCAAATTAAACTATTTCCATCTTTTTCTGTCCAATAAAACAAGAAAGAGACTAATGTAAATAAGAGCTGTCAAATTTAGTCAATCTGACACATCCATACAATTATAGTTGACATCTTAAAAAGTATGGATTAAAAATATGGAAAAGTTCAAGGCAAAACTAATTTGACATCGCTAACTTAGTTCTTTAATGTCACCGTCCTTTCCTTTTGCTGTAGGTTAGTAAGAGCAAGGGAATCGGCACCATTGTATTATTAAATAGTTTCTACCGAGAATAAAACATAATATGGACCACAGAATCTGTAGCAGTATACCCCTTGCCATTCAAACTTAGAAGGGAAGATAATAGAATTAGGGGGGGAATCTACTAATTTTTTAGAAACGATATTTCTAAAATGTCTTCAATTTATATACGTATTTTTTTTTTTTGCCATTGATTGTCGCTAAGGTAAGATTGAGATTAGATTCTAAACGGTTATAATTAATTAATTTAACGGTTTTAATTTTAATTCACCACATTCTTCATTTAATTTTTTTTACACACCTTTTAAAAAAAAAAACATTTTTTTTTAATATGTGTAAAAATAGTGCCCCCGCTAGCAGCGACATGGTAAAACCCAAGTCATTTGTAGATTCTTCGAAATGTACGACTTCTGAAATACTTTTATTGACAGATGAGGAGAAAAAGCTATGCAAGAACGTCCTGCGCTTGCACAGAGCATCGTTTAGCAAGATACGTGTGTGTGGCTTGTTCTACGTAGACGCTGCGTCGCAATTTAGTTTGATAAGCATTCTTATTAACTACGCTGTTATATTGCTACAATTTGCATTCACAAGAATGCAGATTGTATAGCAATATAAGTTTAAATAACTTTGTAAAAAAAATATTTTATGTTTCGTCTACATTTCGTGAAACATATTTTACTATTCAATTTTTTTATTATCAAATAGTTTTATCGTATTAAAATAATTTAAAATTGAGCATAATATGAAAAGGACTTTATTGAATAAATAAATATTTACACCTCTTCATCTATAATCTTAATTGAAAATGTTTTACTCTTAGAGGTCAAAGGAGATGGCCAAATATTGCATGAGCTGGTACTCACATTAAACACAGAATGACCAAAATTATAAGAGCTTTCACAAATATAAAATGGGTGCCATTTAAAAATACAATGATTAAAAAAGTGCATCATTCCCAGCAATCGTGGATAAAAGTAATGAAGGTAGATTTCGTCATTATAATTTTGATTTATGAAATGCAAAGTAAAATTATTTCAATTAGACCATTAAAAGGCACTTTTGAACATCATTAACGAGAGAAAAGAAGAATTATAATATTGAATCTAGTTGCCCATTCCAAAAGGTACTTTCGTATGGAGAAGAACGTCCAGGAAACCAGCTCATATAATTCTGGAATACAAACCTATATAGCTTCTAGCTTCTTATCTCTTTTGTGTGGTAGTCTCGCACTAGTTCGATACTTTTTCTTTGTCCGTATAATACAACCCTTAGTCAACTTATTTGTTTCGTTCTTTCTATACCTTGTTTTTAGTATTCATTGGACTTAACAATGTGTATGTCTATTTCGATAACTACTATAACTAAGTGATATACATACTAATAAAAAAAGGAAGTGTCTGTTTGTAAAATAAGTTTTTTAATTAATGCACATAAATGTTTAAACAGACAAATCGGCAGACAAAAATTGTTTTACTTTTAAAACAATTTTTGTCTGCCGATTTGTCTATTTGTTCTGGCTGATCTCTAAAAATGCTGCACCGATTTTGACGCAATAATCGACATTCAGGCGGACAAAGTCGCAGGCAGAAGCTAGCAATTAATAAATCAAATTGATTCCCAATGACATAATTCCACTTAAAGAAACCCTTTTAATTCGATTGAAATCAACCTTGAGTTTTATTTAAATAATACTTTATGACAAGCACAAACGATATGTATTCGCATGAAGACGGTTCAGCCAACACAGCTCGATCGAATTGGAAAGTGTATTTAAAATGACGAGAGAATTCCGCAATATAGCCTTTAAGGACGATATTTCAGATCCCAAATTCCTAAATATGTTCCTTCCATTCCGGTGCATGCAACACATGTTTTTCATATCAAGTTTTTCCGTTAAGCGCAATCGTATTACGCCTCATAGTGTATTTTACTATATTGTGTCCCTCGTTGGTACTTTCATATTCATTATATTCCATTCCGTAACTTATTTAAATGTTGAATACTTTGATCTCTACAGTACCTTTCTTAAATGTTTCAGTAGGTTTAACCGTCTAATGCTGCTGTTTTCATTTTTCATCTTTTACTGTATTAATATTCTCCAAAGAGAAGATAACGTTGAAATGATTTTGAAGATCCAAAAAGCTTTTAAAGTCATCAGTTATAATAACTACAAGATGTTTGCTATTTGGAATTGGATCAGTGTGACGCGACAATTTGTTATGTTCTTCATCCTGGCATCCATGTTGTCCAATTTGCGTAATGCATTTTTTTTCTACACTTTAATTTATTTTGATGTGAAAATTACTTTTGGTATCCGTGTTATTTCTCTAATAAGAGAAGGAATGACAGAATGGATTTCTGAGGTCTATTACTGTGGTAAGCCTTGTTTGGGAGAAGAAAAATATAAAAGCGATTTGAATGAATTGTATCAAGCGTACGTCGATCTGTTGGAAGCGTTTGATATCTTCAAGAGAATATTTCAGTTTTCGGTAAGATATTGTACGATAAGATAATTCTTTAAATTGATATTAGTTGGTACATTCTGCATGTAACTCGTCTTCTGGACCCCACACTAATAGCCTGTGTCGTATGGTTCAGCTTCTTACGCCATATTACAAAAATGTATTAAATATAATATTATACGTTGTATGATTAAAAGAATTAAGCGTATTTTCTACGCTCAAAATGTCAATGAGATTGGGAACTTTTTTACTATTTGACTTACTTCAATACATCCTGTATTGGAGTTATTCCAAGCGCCGCCAAGAATGAATCAAATACCAAAAGAAAGAGTGCAATGTACTTACTTTTCAAACATGTAGAAGAGCATCAATTAGAAGTTCATTTCAGTCATGTGAGATATTTATTTTGTATTGTATGAACTCCGGTTCTGGTGTTTCCCTGCAGTAGCCCACAATATTTATTATTTCTCATGAATCTTATATACAATAAAAAGTTTTTTTCCAAACCGACTGGTCTGGAAAAATAGGTGGGAATCTGTAGGGGAGGCCTATGTTCAGCAGTGGATGTACTACGGCTGATAATTATGATGATGATGATGATAATGATGAACGGATAGTTTTAGCGCTTTAAAATAAACAAAACAACTCTTCAGCTTTGATATATTAGTATATATTTGTCTTTGACGACTCTTGGACCATATTTTGCTCACTACATTTTAGTCACGTTATGTGACTTTTTCAATTCATTTTATTTGTACGTATTTTTGCAGATTTTGTTTCAGGTAGTGGACACATTTTTCCATTCTTTACTATTTCTTCAAATAACAATAGAATTTGAAAAATATTGTGCTATTAATCATTGCTTGGTAAGATTTTACGATTATTATTACCTACATAATTTTTAATCTAACTATTTAAAGATTTTTTTTTATTGTTGTGCTTTGCAGCTAGAGATCCTTAAGATCTCTGTGTAACTATTCTGTTTGTTCTCGTGTGAACCTTTAATTGGCCTTATGTGATCTATTCAACTTCTGTATTCACTTTATTTATAGCTATTGGTTCTACTTTTTTAAATATACTGCCAAAATGTGACAATGACGTGAACAAAAAGTTCTGTATCACTAATTTTATTGTTAAGATTTGCGTTTGCTCTCTTTCAAAAATAAATACAGATAAAAATAAATCCCATTCCATGTTTTATGTAAATAAATAAATACAATAAAAACATGGTTCTTTTTTTCGCATCTTGCCAGATTTATGTAATCCGAGTTGACATTATCTTTAATATGTTTATTTTTATTTGCAGTTTTACATAATACCATTGCAAATGGTTACTGGCTTTTGGGTGTTAAACAATTTGGTTTTAATTAGCATGTTCAGTGCTCACTGCGAGAATTTCTACATGACTGTCTGTGAAGCAAACACTGTCTGCAGTCTGTTATTGAACTCTGCACATCACTTGGGTAAGATCAAAAATTCACTGACTAACTGCCTTTTTGTTTGTCTCAAGTTTGCTAACGCGCCTGTTCAATTCTCAGGTCGGACAAATGTGTTATTGGGTTTTTTTATTACGAATTTCTCAGTAGCAGCCTGGAGTTTTAAAGTTAGTGGTGTGACACCCCTGTGCCTCTCTCTCTTCTATCTCTGCCTTTTTCTGTCAGATTGCCGTCCTATCGGACTATGAAAGTGAAGGAAGTGGGAGTGCACGTGTGTTTACACACACAATTGTGCATTATAATACTTATATTCTGCGTACTTGGTTAGTATCTGAGATTGAGAAAGATGCGAGGTGAGCATCTTAAATAGGTCTGTTTGTGTAAGGGTCTGTTACGCTTTCACGATTATACCACTGAATCGATTTTGATGAAATTTGGTACAGGGTAAGTTTAAACCCCAACAAAGAACTTAGGATACTTTTTATGAGACGTCGACTTCATCAGGCATTTACACGGACGAAGTTGTGGTCAAAAGCTATTCAACTATAAAAGAGCTGATAATATTCACATTTTCTTAAATACTCTCTATCAAATTCATTCAAACAAAATAGAACTTAAGCAAAATCGGAGCCAACAGATTTCTTACTACTATTTTTCTGTTTCAGAGGAAATTAAGACTGTTTGTAAGAACGTGCAGCGACTGAACCGTGCAGCCTTCCACAAGATGACTGCTTGCCGACTGTTCTCCATCGATGGACGTCTACCTCAGGAGTTCGGTTACTTGGTGCTGGAGTACCTACTTATAATATTGCAGTTTGCCCTTTTGCGTTAGACGAGATGGAACTAATGATCATCTTTAATTGACAGCAGTGTTCAGCCAGAGCAAAGCTTGATTCACACATATCAACGAAGTCACAGTTCCGGCACCGTCCCTTATCAGCGAAAGATTATTCTTTTATATATTCTCTATGAACGCGTTCACACTTTTTAGTGTAAGTGACGACACAGTGCTCTCATTGTCAGTTCCGGCTCGTTCATAGAGAATGTATAAAAGATTAATTATCACTGATTTGGGACGGTGCCGGAACTGTGCAGGAACTATGGCTTCACTGGTACGAGAATATGTATGTGAATCAGCATTAATGGCTCGCCAAAAAAAAAATGAAAACTTTACTTATTTGAAATCCTTTTGACATTTGTATTGTATTTGACATAGTGATACTAATTTTCCGCGCATGCGTATTAAGTATACGTCATCTCTCTCACTCACACCCTAACTTCTACCTCTTTCACACATGCGTTACTTTCCATAATGTTTATGAATGAAATAAATCTATTAATTAATTTTGTTTTATTATTTCTCTAGTACGCGTGTGCTGACTGAAGCGAAATTTTAAAATCAAGACCTGAATAAAAAAAAAAATACGGAAAAAAAAAACCTAATAAAATAAACGTTACATTCAGAAAAAAAAACACGTTCTTGTCAATTTTGTAACTCAAAGAGATTTTTATAGAAAGGGCACAGCGCGATTTGAATTTAACGGTAAACTAACCGTCTTTTCTCTAAAATGATAAAACTTATGAATAATAGTGTTTTAAGTATGTACAATAAATAAAAAAGAAAGTAAGAACCTTATAGTGCATCAAAAAGGAGGTGAACAAAATCCCATACAACTTTGCCCAAATTTGTACCTCGAGGTACACGTGCACAAAATCGTAGAGAAAAAATAGAGGAATCCGAAAATAATTTTACTTTTATTCATAAATCATTTTTATTTTTAACTATTTAATTAATTATTCAAATATAACCTAATAACCTATAATACAATTAAAATATGTGACAACTTTGCATGCACGATTGCGTTTTATTGGTTGTCACGCGGGTTGACATTTCGTAATGTAATTTTGTTTTGCTTTTGTTGACACTTCACACATGTCATTCCGTTCGTTTATGCGTTTCGGGTACTCGTCTGTCAACTTGACAGTTTTTTTAGGTGCTTATTTACTAGAGTGCCAAAATGGCGTGCTTTTTATTACTATTAAGAGTTATTTAATTCTCTTCCCCGGGCAACTATATAAATAATTTAAGAGCGCAATATTATTCAGTGTAATCTAGTGTATTTTATACTACTAAGTGTACCTTCTGTACAAAATTGGGCAGATACTGTTTATCTCCTTTGTCCGCATCTGTAAATTGGGCAAGTGCAAAAAAGGCTGGCAGTGTCGTGTTAGAAATCTGAGATGGAGCAAGGGTGTCGACACGTGTTGCATCCCATACCAAAGGCCTACCCAAGTTCAAGGCATTATGGTCATCCCATCTAGTCTCTTCCCATCGTCACGTATCGAACCAGACTCCAACTGACTAAAACCCATCCGTGTTTCTCCTAATGCCCTCTTCGTTTCAGGGCCGCGGCGACTCTTTAGAACAATATTCGCAAAGTATTAGTAGTATATGCTTAGATATTAAAACTCTTATTGTATCTACAAAATGTATTTAAGATAAATTGCTTATTGACAAAAATATGACTAAACCTTTGTATGAGACGTGCTATTGTTACAGGCCTTTTATTTTCTAGTAATATGTTATTGCTTTTTCAAGAGTCGGAAGTCATTAACGAAATTAACAAATAATGTATTATTAACACACAAGTTGTGGAACAAGTTGTGGAACCAGTTTCACTAAAGGCGTGTTTTAATACTAGCTTCTGCCTGCGACTTCGGCCCCGTTAACATTTATATATTATAGATAATCTCTGAACCAAACATCCAGATCTGCTCCGTGATCGAGTACCAAACATCCACTCAAACTTTCGCAAATCCATACTAATAAATTATAAATGCGAAACTGTGTTTGTCTGTCTGTCTGTCTTCACGCTTAAATCGCTGGATTGATTTTGATTAAATTTGGCATGGAGTTAGTTTAAGACCCGGGGAAGGACATAGAATAGTTTTTATTACGAAAATCACCCCCTAAGGCGGTGGAAATGGGGGTGGAAGTTTGTATGCAAGTACGTTAGAAACAAGTTCCACGCGGACGTAATCGCAAGCAAAAGCTAGTCAAAGATATAACTTTACACGGGTGAAACCGTGGAGTACTACTAGTTTTATATATACAGTTTAATTATCGTTAACGAAAATTATGCCTTTGTTTCATCACATTTCCGAGCAGTGACAAGGTTAACGTTGTCCTATATAATAATACTTGATTAAAATTAATACTAACCATTGTTTTCATATTTCATATGAACAGAAGTACTGGATAGCCTTAGTAGCCCAATACGGCTGTCTAGCGACAAAACGCTTATGTACTGATGCGGTATCATGCTACACTTTAAAGTTTAAAGTAATTTAAATATGAAGACACAGTTCAACATAAACCCTATAGTCCATAATTTTTTAGACAGAAGTTTCCAAAACGTACTCCTCCCCTTCCGCTGTCTACAGCACATACTGTTCCTGTCCCGGTTCTCCATTGAGTACAACTGTATCAGACCTCATCGTGTGTCTTACTACATCGTTTCGCTCATCGGTACTCTCGGTTTTATCATTTTTCATATGCAGAACCTCATAGCAACCGAATTTGAAGGAGTGACCAACGATTTTCTCATCGTCTTCATAAAAGTCAATGTACTCTTTCTCGTGTTTCCATTCATCACCTTTTATATTCTCAACGTCATTCAGAGAAAGGACCATGTTCTGGTCATTTTGAAGATTCAAAAGGTTTTTAGAATAATCAATTATAAGAACTACAAGAAGTCTAGTAAAAGTAACTGGTACGGCGTTGTACGGCATTTTATTTTCTATATAATCGGTGTATCACTGACTCGGAATTTAAAATTAGCAATATATTTTTATTCTTCGGTTTGTGTCGATGTGAACTTAACATATGGTGTTTCTATCATTGCGTTAATAAGAGAAGGTGTTATTGCGTGGATTTCTGAAGTCGAGTACTATAGTACACTTAGTTTGGAGCTGGAAGAAGAAAAATTTGATGAGAAATTGAAAAAGCTTTTCCAAGCTTACATCGATTTGTTGGAAGCTTTTGATATTTTCAAGAAACTATTTGTGTTTTCGGTAAGAATGCCGTTTCTTATCTGTTTTAAATAAAACCTAATGATGAGCCATTTTTACTTAAACTTAGTTCTGTTTAAAGAAACCCACAATCTCTCAATAACTAAATCTCTTTGTCTTCTTTATCGTGTGAGCAGTAAGGTCTTACGACCCCACACATCCTAGTGTCAGAGTTTCTAAACCGCCTCAAGGGCATCTGACATGATTTGAGTGGAACAGTAAGTCCAGGTTTCCTCACGATGTTATCCTTTACCGATGCTAGTGATGTCCAAGATAAACTTAATAATCAAATGACTTATGTTAACTATCCAAAATCATTACAATTACTTCTAAACAATATGAGACATAAATATGAAGAATACTTTGACGTAATTTGGTTCGTTGTAGCAGAACCAAACTAAATTATCATTGTACCTACTTTTTAATGTTATTTTATTTTCAGGCTTTATTTCAAGCATTGAATACATTTGCTCTCAGTCTACTTTATCTGCAAACTATTATAGAACTAGCAAAATCAGGCATAACTCATTATGGCATGGTAAGCATTCTAATGATAAATTATATGATTAAATGGTTAGGCAGCTGAACAAAGCTGTACAATTATTTATCATGAATCAGGGCCATAAAAAGAATTGAATCTAGTTGCCCCTTCCAAAAGCTAGTGTAGAAAAAACAATAAGATGCTAATAGATGCCTCCCCGACTTTTAAATTTAAATGAAACTGCGCATTGATTATAAATAGCATAGCATAATTTTGTAAAAGCCATTAAAGGATTCGACAATAGGTCTTCAAATTCTTTAACTTAAATTTTCAGTATGACGTCGAAACATTTGTAAGAGTGACGATCCTTTGGGTGTTGAAGAATGTGATTTTCGTCAGTGTGTTCAGTAGAATATGTGAGAAATTCTACGTTTCTGTCTCTGAGGCGGACGCTGCTTGCAGCAGGTTGCTGAGAAGTTTGCAGAACACTGGTAAGGACTGCTAGGATCACATAACTGATAACTGCACATCATCATCATCATCATCATATCAGCCGAACGGCTTGCACTGCTGGACATAGGCCTTCCCTAAAGGTAGCCACAATGGCCGGCCTTGCGCCGCCTGCGTCTTTCTCGCGACCTCTATCAGGTAATCGGTCAAAGGAGCTCAAAGCCATTCAGAGAGCAATAAAGGTAACAATGCTCAGGGTCTCCGTGTGAGAACGTATTAGAAATAAGGAGATCCGCAGACGAACTATTAATACGGTGCGTATTTCAAATTTTGTTAAGTTCGTAAAAAAGTGGAAAAACTATTAGTTGAACTTTGACCTTCAAAATCTTAGTTGACATAAAGTATAAGGTCTAAAACAACAACAAAAAATTACGGTCGGGACACCCGCCGTATAATAATAGAAAGAGATAAAGAGAAAGAGAAAGAGAACGCTAACGCTAACGCTTTTTTGCTTGCGTGACGATTTCTGCCAGTTACCTCCTAAAATAATCATAATTATGGGAACATGTTTCAATAAGTTTATTTTACACCCGTTATGCCTACAGGCTGGCAGCTAACGTTTGAATTATTAAAGTTTTATTCCCAGATAAAATATAAAAAAAAACAATGCATCTGTTATTTTCCAAATCCCATAATATGTACAATACTTCTTTGCTTGTGTTACAGTGGAAGCGAAGAGACTTTGTAAGAACGTGCAGCGACTGAACCGCGCAGCCTTCCACAAGTTGACTGCTTATAGGATGTTCACGGTCGATGGACGTCTCCCTCATGCGTTTAATAGCCTGGTGGTGGAGTACACGGCTGTGATATCACAGTTTGCTATTTTGTCATGGAAAAGAAATCACACTTAAACCTTCTACATAAGGCGAAGTTTTTATCAACTTCAAACATAATAATGAAATAAAATTACGAAACCTGGTCAATAATGAATAAATACTTGAGATTTAGTTGTTTATGTTTGATAGTATTTCAGAATATACCTTCAACTGTGTGCAGCGGCAAGATGGCTAGTTCTTCTTAAACCACCTACTTAAAAAGAAAATAAACTTATTTATTTTATTATTGATTCACTAACAAAGGTGTATCTCCTTGGATTTGACTTGAATGCAAGCCTTCAACTTGTCAAAAATAAATGTTTGTCCTAATGCATTGTTCACTTGCAATGAAACTTAGGTTCCTGTATTAAAACAAAAGAAAATCAGAAACCGGGAATAAAGTCACAGGCTTTAGCTAGTATTAAAATAAAACATTTTTTTTTAAAGTGAACTTAATTATTGAATTTAAATTTGTTGAACGCTATTATATAAAATTATACTCGTAACTAGGAATATCTATACATAGAAAATGGGGAGAAAATAGGGGGTGAAAAACGGGGCAAAATTTATGTGGAGAAAAAAGATTAGATTGCGAAATCGCGGGCAGAAGCTGGTCAATAATAAAAATAAAAATGAAATATTATTCTGAACGATATACGTTTATAACAATTTATACCCTAAACGTTATAGTGATGATCTTCTTAATAAGTTATAAAAACAAACCATATCTCTATAAATGAATGTATTCATCATCGCTCTGATGACAAAAAAAGTATTAAAGTTCTTAAAGTAACCTACTTATACAACATCTACATAAATGCGAAAGGTCAATTAAACATTCATTAAATGGACTGCCTCGTTGGTCTAGTGGTCGCAAAGTACGACTGCTAAACATGAGGTCTTGGGTTCGATTCCCAAGTCGAGCAAAATGTTATTGGATTTTTCTATCAGTAATTTTTCAGTAGCAGCCTCGGAGTCTGGATTTGTGCCCGGTTGATGGCAATAGGCTCGCCCTCTATTACATGGGATTATGACATAACTAGCGAAATGTGGGTGTACTAATGGATAGGCTACTGCCTAACCCTTCGAGGATTACAGGCGTGATGTTATGTAAACGGACTAAACACGAAATCTTTAGAACTGCTTAACTATTGAAACTCATAAGCTAGTAAGACATCAGCTAAGAACGAAATTTACAACAATACCGAATTAAAACAAACAGACACAGACGGTGTGGATACGACGAAGTAGTACAAAAAAATATCAAAACGACTATTTTTGTTATCAATAAACTATCTTGTCGTTATAAAACAAATGAAAACATTTTACTTGATTAAAACAAACAATTACTAAAAAGAATTAACACAATCATTAATCGTGTAAACGTTAGTTCCTCAGTACTCTATGAGAAACTCACACAGTTGTTTGGGAATAAACCATGAAGACACAAATTCATATAAACTCTATTACTGATAACTATTTGGACAGACGTTTCCAAAAGTGTCTGCTTCCTTTCCAGTGCTTTCAACACATAGTATTCCTATCATGTTTCTCAATTGAGTATAACTGTGTTAGACCTCATCGTGCTCCATATTACATATTTTCGTTCATTGGTACGCTTGGATTTATCCTATTCCATCTTCATATGCTCATGTCAGAGGATTTTAAAAATGTTGCCAATACTTTTATCACAGTTTTTCTTAAACTCAACGTTGTTCTGATGGTGGTACCGTATATTTCTTTTTACACACTCAATATAATCCTGAGAAAGGACCACGTAAGAATGATTTTAAAGATTCAAAAAGCTTTTAGATTAATTAATTATAGACAATACAAAAAGTCTACTATCAGAAATTGGTTTGGGATTTTGTGGCATACTCTGGAGTATATTTTTAGCAATATACTAGCTCTCGACTTACTAGTAGCAGCATATTTTTATTCTCTACTCTATTTTGATATAAATTTGACTTACGGCATTGCAATAATCGCTTTAATAAGAGATGGAATAATTTCGTGGATCTTTGAGGTTGAGTACTACAGTAATCTTTGCTTGGAGTTAGGAGAAGAAAAATACAATGAAAAATTTAAAAAGCTCTACCAGGCATACATTGATTTATTGGAAGCGTATGATATTTTCAAGAAAATATTCAAATATGCGGTAAGCGTGTTTGGAATGCAACGTAATTATTACAAATATATGACTGTCTTTGTAAGTTTATACGTCATTTATTTTCAGACTTTATTTCAAGCAGTAGACACATTTTTCCATTCTCTTCTGTACCTTCAAGCACTTATAGAATCAGTAATTTCAGATGAAACGCAATATGGCGCGGTAAGCATTTATTTTTTTCTGTAAAATGACCAAATCTGGGTAATAAGTAACTCTTCCAGTAACTCTTTTTCTTGCCAACCTGAACCAGCTGTCGTCGAACCATAGTAGTAGAAAAAAGAAGAGAGTTGACAGAAATAGAGAAAAGAGTAACTTAATGAATACTAGCTAGCTAAAGTTGATATAATTATTATCCCGCGACGACCATACATTTTTGTGTTATAAAAAGCCTATGTGATATTCCAGACTGTAATCTATGTCTGTGCCTTTTATCTACATAAATCCTTTCAGCTGTAATGTTCTAGCGTGATTGAGTAGCAAACATCCATCCAAAATTTCGCATTTGTATGTATAAGTAGTAAGATTCCTTGTGTATTAGTCTATACACACATAATAAGGTTAATTTTTTTTTTTACGTTTATTAATCACAACAAAAACAGTGTACAATATTTTTAACTCATAGCATACCACACAAACCATCGCGGGTTTAACAGCGGTATGGCCAGACACGGCAACTCGGTGCCATTACATGTTACAATTAAATTACATAGTTAATGAGCATTATAAAATTATTAAATTATTATTTAATTATTTTTTTTATTATTTATTTTGTATACATATATAATTACATTTTTAAATATTATTATAAAAAGATATAAAAACATTTAAAAATATAAAAAATAGTATCCCACCGGCGTCGGGAACAGGGTCCAAGCCACCGGTGGTCAGGGCTCCTGAGAAAGGAATCTCCTAACAATACGCGACGTGTCCAGGAGTACCGCTTTCTGAATCAAACCCTTGATCCAACCGCCCAACGAGAGCCTCCTAAGGTGTTGGTGTTGTTTTATTTTATTATTATTATTATTAAATCAAATTGTCGCTTGATACTTTTTTACTTTCCACTAACGATATGGTTATTCTCAAAACGATTAAAACGCTAATTGTGTATCAACTTTAATTTTATATCCTTAATTTTCAGCATAACTTGGAATCATTTGGAATAGTCACTATCCTCTGGGCGATTAAAAATGTTCTGTTCGTCACTATTTTAAGTACGTATTGCGAGAGGTTTTACATGTCTATCATTGAGGCAGATGCAGCTTGCAACAAGTTGTTGAAGAGTCTGCAAAATACTGGTAAGCCTGGACCATCTAATTTCACGTCCGTATCTTTAGTATAACTGAGCAGTTTTTTTACCAGAAAGTTTTAATATGCTGTCGTTTTATATTCGACTAGCTTTTGCCCGCTACTTCGTCTGTGTATATTATCATGCAGATCCCTGACGTTTTTTATATAAAATCACTAAGGGAGAACGTAGCTTTCTATGAGAGAAATATTTTTTAGAATCTTACCAGTGGTTGCTGAAAAGGCTGCCTAGATAAAATGGGTCTTGGTTGGACATGTCTGCCGCATGTCAAACAATTTATGGGCGCTTAGAGCCCAAGATTGACTTTCCGAAATGACGAGACGGGGACGCGGCAGACCAAGGAAATGGCGAGACGCCTTGGTAGACTTCTTCGAGAATTGGCAACACGTAGTGTAAGTCGCGATAGATAGAAGAAATGCAAGGAGGCCTTTGCCCAACAGTGGGACAGTACGGGCTAATTATAATTATGATAATAATCATAACATCAGTAGCTCCGTAACGAGCGCGTCCAAACAAACATACAAACTCTTCAGCTTTTTTTAGTTTTTTTTTAATTTGACTTTGATAATTAATTTCAACCTTAATTCAAAAAATTCTTCTGTGTCCGTTACAGTGGAAGCCAAAAAGCTTTGTAAGAACGTACGGCGACTGAACCGCGCAGCCTTCCACAAGATGACTGCGTGTCGAATCTTCACAATCGATGGAAGTCTACCTCAGAAGTTTAATAGTATGATAGTGGAATATACTGTTATACTACTGCAGTTTGCTGTGTTATCGTGGTTGAATAAGAGTAATCATAATTGAAATTAACATAACATCACGCCTGTAATCCCCGAAGGGTTAGGCAGAGGTGTACCCATTAGTACACCCACATTTCGCCAGTTATGTTTTTTAGTCTCATGTAATAGGGGTCGCCCCCTATTACTCGCTCGCGATATTATAGGCTCGCGCCTATTGCCATCAATTGGGCACAAATCCAGACTCCGAGGCTGATACTGAGATATTCCTGATGGAAAAACCCAATAATATTTTGCCCGATCTGGGAATCGAACCCAAGACCTCATGCACAGCAGTCGCGCTTACGACCACTAGACCAACGAGGCAGTCGAGGCAGTTTAATTGAAATTAAAAAAATAATAATCAAAACGTGTTTTTTTCTTTTACCGTCGCATGTCTTTAATTTATTAATACTCGTGCAATAGACTAGTAATGCTATTCTATGAAAATCTACCTAGGTGAGTTTAGGTGAAGTGTGGTGTTATATCAGACAAAGTCGAAGTCAAAACATTTAATTCAATTAGACCATTTAGAGGCACAATTAATAGTCAAGGAGTTGGTTGGTATGTAATGTTATATATAAAGCTTAAAATAAAATATAACGCTCATATTTACAGTGGAAAAGTATATTAATCTTATTGTATAAATGTAGGAACATTTTCACAAAAGAGCGAACTGCAACAGTACAATGAAGTAATTACTGATGAGTCCCATCAAACACACAGGTAGCGCAGCGTCCACACAGAACAGGCCACATGCAGTCATCCTACTGCACGTACGGTTCATCTGTAACACTTTCTTGTAAAGATGTTTTTGATTCTCTGTAGAGAAAAGTAAAGGATGAACCAAGCAACATTGAACAAATTTTTATTTTTGGTAAGAAAAATCACTGTTTCCGTTATCTCGATGTTGCAACGCACGCAGGACATAGTGCTTTATATTTAAACTTTATGCACATACAAAAATACATTGTACAAAGGCAGACTTAATTGCCTTGGGCATTTTCTACCAGTCTACCGTGCAAAAATATAAAAAATCTCCAATAATTAAAATATAATAAAAAATAAATTTATATACAAACAAAAAATACAAAGAAGAGAGAGATAAAAAACATAAATGAAGAAATACAAGAAATAAACTGTAAGCTTAAAAGTTCAAGTATAAGATTTCAAAAATGTTTCCTTATTAGATTTTCAGGTATGAAAACCTTCTGGTAGGTATAGAAAGAAATAGAAGACCACAATGATGGAAAGAACATGCAAGTTTCAGCTTTGTTAAGTGTGTTTTAAGACTCATTATATCTTACTTGGACAATTTGAGCTTTTCACAAGCTGTATACACGCCGTCTCAGCTTCCTCGACTGCCATATAGAACTTCTCGCAGTAAATATTAAGCATCACGAACAGGGTCATGTTCTTCATGAGGTAAAGCAAGACCATGACGCTCATAGTAAACTGGAAGAATGACAATAAATTAAACATTAGCTGGCGCCAACTAAGGGAGTCTCTTTGGGTTTGCGGTCGGCGAATGATGGGCAGCTCGCCGTCCGATCAAGAACCAGGCCTGGATCGACGGCGCGTTCTGTTCCACGCGCGTCTTAATGAGCTATCAGCCCCAATAAGGCCAAACGCCTGCCGGTGTTACGGGACGTTGCCCCGGAACGTAAAGGGCAACAGATGGAACAGGGTGGTTTTTTAGTCAGTAAGACTGACAGTCCCTTCCGCCCCGCCCAGGACGGAAAGACTGATTAGATGATTTTTACCAACTAAACAAAACAAGACATCACTCTTTAGTCCACAATAGAGAGAGACTGAAGAAAACCGTGCTGAGGATCAAACCAGCACTCCTCCTTGGTAACTTAATTCACATTCATCATGAACTTTCTTTTGAGAAATATGGAAAAACAAAATGGTTTACCGTTTGTCGCGCATCCATTCCTAATTCAAGCATTTTTAGAGTTGACTCCCAGTACAAAATAGCTCGATAAAATGTATCCACTGTGTAATATAAAACCTAAAAAAGTAAAGTTTTACAATATGTGTAAAGGTACATTGTTCAATAGTTATATTATTTAAAATGAGAATCTTACCAGTACTCGATTGAGTTTTTTAAACAAATTGTACGTTTTGATAATATTGTGGTATGTCTCTAATAAATTCGTAGTGTTTCTCTGCTCATCATTGAGCCTTAGCGTACATTTGATCCATTCTTCCAGGTACATCGTCAACAACATTAAAACACGAATAGCATATACTATATTATTATCATACATTGCATACAACATTTCGCCAACAAAATCTAACGGGTCAATGACATTACTCGATATAAAATAAAATAATGATAAAATGAGATTTAAACAAAAAATAGTTAAAACTGAGATCCAATTCCAAATGACGAAACTCCTGAGTCTCTCACTAAAATCGGTACTCTCGTGTATGATTTGAAACATCACAATCAACAAGAAGTTGTCAAAACGGTTGACTAATTCAACAATGAACATCAACGTGAATCCGAACAAAACAAAAATAGTATAGGTAAAATTTAACAAGAAAAGTACGACACTGTCGCTGTAATGATAAGACTCAAAATTGAAAAACAGCGAACGAAATAAACTGGAAAAATAAATAGTCATTGTGAAACAGAACCAGAAGATGATACGCTTTTTTCCAATTGGAGTAATGTAATTGCTTTGGATATTGAACTTGGGAGTCAACAAGAGATTTAGTGAAAAGTTTAGAGGACGAAATATTCTTTGTACGTCCTTCTCTAGTCGATTACTGCGTAACACTTCTGCTTGGTTTGTTGAAGCCATTGAAATTACAATAAAATTTAAAACGAAATTGAAAAATATAGGTCCTGTCTTTTATTTACACGTAATCATCTGCCTAGCCTTTTCCCTATGTTAGGGTCGGGTTCCTATCTAACCGTATGCAGCTGAATACCAGTATTTTAAATGGAGCGACTGCCTGTCTGACCTCCACAACCCAGTGCCTGGTTAATACGATTCCCTTGGTAAGTCTGGTTGTCAGACTTTCGGGTTTCTGACGACTAGTAATGACCGCCAAAGATCCACGTATGACAGCCGGGACCACACTGCAGCTTACGTGCTTTTTTTTAATTAAATTAAATTGTTTCTAATAAATGAAAATGGAAATTAATAATGCGACTGACTACGTTAAATATTGATTAAACGATGTAGTTTCCAATGTTGATTAGATAAAGGTTAAATAATTATGTAAGTAGTTCTTTAATAATATTAAAAGCTGATAAGTAAAGTCATTTGGCGTCGAGAATGTTAAATTATGAAGATAATAATACAATTCTCCTGCCTCGTTGGACGTGACTGCCGAGCCTGAGGTCTTGGGTTCGATTCCTAGGTCGGGCAAAGTGTTATTGGGTTTTTCCATCAGGAATTTCTCAGTACCAGCCCCGGAGTCTGGATTTGTGCCCGGCTCATGCTATTACATGGAACGTAAACAAAACTGGCGAAATTTGGGTGCACTAATAGGCACACCTCTGCCTAACTCTTCGGGATTACAGGCGTGATGCTGTGATGTTATGTTAATTCTTTACTAATATTAAAAGCTGATAAGTAAAATCATTCGGTATCGAAAATGTCAAAGTATGAAGACAATAATACACATATACAATTCAAAAACTAGTATGGAATTAAGGATTTAATGCTGAGATCCACTAAAACATACTCCCTCTACGAATTTAGAAAGTTATACTGGCCACACACGAGCCACATGTCACACGCCATAACCACAAACCCCGCCACTTGAAGCTAGAAGCGGTCACAAAAGTTGCCGAGTACATATGGCCGGTGGTAGACAATTGTGTGGAAAATAGGAATATACCGACTAGAGTATGAAAACGGCAATGAATTAGTTTAAATGCATACAGTGATTTGTGGTGCAAGTAAGACTTAAAGCAAATACAATTCTCGAGTATTGAGTAGAAACAGTATATAATTCTTTTGATAAAAATAAAGTGGCACTTCACAAAAGAGCGAACTGCAACAGTACAATGAAGTAATTACTGATGAGTCCCATCAAACACACCGGTAGCGCAGCGTCCACATAGAACAGGCCACATGCAGTCATCCTACTGCACGTACGATTCATCTGTAACACTTTCTTGTACAGATGTTTTTGATTCTCTGTAAGGGTAAGTGTACATAATATTAGAACTAAATGGATATTATGTTAAGTTTATTTTTTTAATTTCATATAGAAATGGTGAACATCGTTTCTCTCATCAAGTCGGTCAAGTGTTTCTCTGTCAGATATTTCTCAGTACTGATTAGGTGCAGACTCAGGGCTACTACTGACGTGGCATTGGCATCGACCTTGAGTACAGACTCAAGGTCGATGGCAAAATACTCAACCCCAATATCATTTTCATTATCTTATGGCAATGTACTCTTTCTCTCTAGTCTAAAGATATTTTATTTTAAACTGACACTGATATGCAGTTTTATTATAATGCTCCTTTCTATTCTTTATAAGATATGTATTTACATATGTTTATATTATATTTTTATATATTTTTGTGAATATTATATAGCATTTTATAGTAAATATGTACTTTATTTTATTATGTAAAATATTTTAGTACTGTTTTGTTTTATTTTTATAAAATCTCTAATTTTGTTGTCTTACTCTCGTACAAATAGCATGCACCTACCATGTTGTCTCTTCACTATCTTTGGTTGACTGTTAGAGAATGCCTAAGGCATTAAGTCCGCCTTTGTACTTTTGTTGCATAAGTTTAAATAAATAAATAATAAATAGATATGCAAGGAAGAAGAAATTATGCTTTTTCCTAATCTTCCGGTCTTCCTTTCTGAATTATTTCGTTGCAGAATTCAAAACATATGATTTTTTTCCTCAGAAACTCGTCGTCGAACTTCATTGCCTCGATGTTTTCTGGTTACCACTGTTGTTCCCGAATTTTAGAAGATGCAGTAGTTGGTCCCATAAAAATAAATTCAACCGTAGGGGTTTAATGATTATCTCTCTGGTATAAGATGCTAACTTACCATCATAATACTGTCTTACTTACTTGGGCAGTTTGGATTTTTTACGAGCTGTATACACGCTGTCTCAGCTTCCTCAATTTTTATATAGAACTGCTCGCAGTGCATATTAAGTATTACAAACAGAGTCATGTTCTTCATAAGGTAAAGAAATACCACCACACTCGGGCTTAACTGGAAGAATTTTGATATAATAAGCATGAGTTGTCGCTAGCTAAGGTGGCATAAAACTTCATCGTCTTCCACTTGACTACTGTGGATTGAAGATGCCGAAGTAAATGGTTTTGACGATCGGACCACCACTCATTTTGAAAAGTAACTCGGTCAGTCTAGAAACTACTGAACCAATCGTAATGGAAGATAAAGAAGCCGCTCGGGATTTGAATAAAGATATTGACATATGCAAAGTCGCTGACAAAATAACAAAATTTCGAGCAAAGTGAAATACAGATGTTTACCATTTGTTGCACATCTACTCCTAATTCAAGCATTTGCAATGTTGACTCCCCGTACAGCAAAGATCTGCAAAATGTGTCCACTGTGTAATATAAAATCTGTGAAAATAAAGTTTAATAGAAGGGTAAAGCTCACTGTCATTTCTACAATAAAATTATAAATATTTTGTAGATATTAACATTAATAGTAAACTTACCAGTACTTGAAAAAGCTTCTTAAACAAATTGTACGTTTTCACAATATTATAGTACATCTCAAATAAATCCGAAGTGTTCTCCTGCTCGTCATTGAGTCTCAGGATACATTTGATCCATTCATCCAAGTATATTGTTAACAACGTTAACACACGAATAGCATAAACTATATTAATATCAAATGTTATAAACGTTACGTCACAAATAAATTCTAACAGATCAATTCCATCGGCCGATGCATAATAATATAATGGTAAAATGATATTAAAACATAAAACCGTTAAAACTGAGATCCAATTCCAAATGTGGAAACTCCTGACTCTCTCACTAGAATCGATGCTCTTGTGTATGACTTGGAACATCACAATGAACAAAATGTTGTCAGGACGGTTGACTAATTCAACAACGAACATCAAGGTGAAACCGAACATAACAAAAGTAGAATAGATAAAAGTTAACAAGTAAATGACAATATTATTTTTGATATAGTAGTGCTCAACATCGAAGAAGTACGATCGATATATATTAATACAAGAAAGAGTAATCACGAGACAAAACCACATGACAATACGCCTTTTTCGAATCGGAGTAACGTAACTGCTTTTGACATTGAACTTGGGAATCGACAAGAGCATTAGTATAAAGTTTAGAGGACGAAATATTCTCTGTACTTCCTTCTCTAGTCGACTGCTGCGTAACACTTTTACTTGATTCGTGGTGGCCATTGAAATAACCTGATGATTTTGAAACATAGTTGACAAACTCAAATAGTCTGTCTTTTACACATAAACAAAATTATATTGAATTGTTTCTCTCGAATAAAGATGAAAATACGACTGCGTTAAAATATTGAATAATTGATGTAGTTTTCAATGACGATATGCGTAATAGTAAAATATTATTATGAAGTTTTTAATCATATTAAAAGGTGTTATGTGAAGTACTTAATTTAATATCGAGAAAGTTAAAATACATAGTTAATAATACAATTATTCAAGAACTATTATCAAATTAATTACGAGACGAAAGTACGAGAAATTATAATATCATCTTGACTTAGACTTTCAAAACATTCCTAAAACGTTTTAAAGAAAATCTTGTTACCAACCCGTATTAAAACTTCTCCCAGTTTTTTCAGTCATTATTATGATTATTGAAAAACTATGATTCATTTAAAATTAATTATAACATACATAAACATAACATAACGCCTGCAATCCCCGAAGGGTTAGGCAGAGGTGTACCCATTAGTACACCCACCTTTCGCCAGTTATGTTTTTTAGTCCCATGTAATAGGGGGCGAGGCTATTGCCGTCAACCGGGCACAAAACCAGACTCCGAGGCTGCTACTGAGAAATTCCTGATGGTAAAACCCGATAACACTATGCCCGACCTGGAAATCGAACCCAAGACCTAATGCACAGCAGGCGCGCTTGCGACCACTAGACCAACGAGGCAGTCAATAATAAAATGTATTATAGCATTATTTTTTACGTACGTTGGACTGTTACTGCAAGATAGAATTATTGAGAGATTAATACAAGTTTCTTTAGGAGAAAAGATCTTTGCCTTGCAGTGGGACATTCATAGGCTAGTATTATTTACTATCAGGCTTAGGGTGACGTTAATAATAAAGTATAAAAAAAACAACCATAATAACTGTTTTCCTCTATCTGAAGTAAAAGGAAAGATTATAATCTCCGCTATATTAATTTTATTTTAAAAGGTTCACAATATTGAAATCAGAAAAATATTATATTTGCTATAAACCCAGCACAAATCCAAATTCCGGACTGCTACTAAGGAAATTTTAATAAGGCTGGATTCGCACTGAGCTGCATGTCGTGATGCAGGATTAGCAAATCACAAAGAGTTTTGATATTGAATAACTCTAAGTCAGAAGGCATCACGACGAGATACTACATAGTGATGTAGAACCGGTTTAACACTTGATGACCTGGTTAAGGAGCCCATAACCACGTCTTCAGCAACCGCACTTGCAACCTTACAGTCTCTCTACGCGGTTTTTCTTACAATTCTTGGAGAGTCATAGCCGTACTCATATTTTGCTTTATATATTTTTTTCTCCATGATAAGATAGCAAATTGTATTATCACTACAGTGTACTCCACCACCAGACTATTAAACACTTGAGGTAGACGCCCATCGATCGTGAACAGTCGACAAGCTGTCATCTTGTGAACGGCTGCACGGTTCAGTCGCCGCACGTTCTTACAAAGTCTCTTCGCTTCCACTGTAAAAGAAAGTAGAGGAAAGAAAGTGTAAGAAGAACTATTGGAAACAACAGACTCGGCTGCTAAAAAACAAATACTAATAGAATTGATGAAATGTGTACAGAAATTAGAAAGTATTTAGGTTTTAGAACTTGACAACATCCTAACTAATATTATAAATGCGAAAGTAAGTTTGTTTGTTTGTTACCATTTTACGCCTAAGCCACTGAGCCGATCATCCTGAAATTTTGCATATACATTGCCAGGTGTACAGGAACGAACATAGGGTACCTTTCATCCCGAAAAAAAGTACTGTTCCCGAGGGAAATCACAATAACCTTCTTATGATGATAGATGGCGCCACATGTCTTTCGAATCATGTTCGAATTTTAAATTTAAGTATCTAATACATTTTGTGAGTTTTGAGTGTCGATGGACCAGCTATAACTAGGGTGTCATGAAATTTTACAACCAATTAACGATTACCCAAGAAAAAAAAGTACTAGGGTGTCATAAAATAGGTATATCTATATGGCAATAAAATTAGTCAGAGTGGAAAGATCAACATTCTGGGTTTCTCAAAAAAAGTACTAAGGTGTCAGAAAATGAATGGGTTCACTCATGCACGCAAGCAGAGTAGGTACAACCCGAATTGATTGGCAAATTCTAAATTAACGTGAGCGAAGCCGCGGGCGAAAGCTAGTATCATATAAGTACGAGCATTTGCTGTAAAGTTTTAGTTATATATCTGCGGATTTTACTTATTCTTGTCAATAAAGGACGTTATTCAGTTTCTTTACAAATTAAAGTGTATGAAATGTGAATAAAAACTCGCACTAGACTAGACGCTTTAGATTTCCTTTCTACAATTTTAAGCAACTATTTTCCTCCAGATACGAGTTCACATCAGACGGCAAGCGCGCCAAGCTCCGTGAACTAGGACTCCGCTTCACGCTCACGCTAATATCGTTACAGCAAGGCACCTTCGACTCCAAGCGTGGAGACTTCGAGTGGATCATCGCCGGCAGGAGGCACCAGCTGGAGACCTCCAGGAGGAAGTTCTTCTTATAGTATGTTAATTATGTGTAAAACAAATAAAGTATTTTTTAAGAGCAACCATATTTTATTTTATAATGTTTAATTCAATCTGTATAGCGGGTGGAAACCTTCTGGTACTGGTTAGTCCTGGTCCTTTCTTGGAATTCATCTTTACTCCATACCAAATTTCATCAAAATCTGTTCAGTGATTTAGTCATGAAAGCGTAACAAACAGACAGACGAGAGTTACTTTCACATTAATAACATTAAGTATGAATTTATTTATTCGAAAGGATTATGTAGGTACTACAATATTATATTGACTACTTTACGTTTATTAAAATAAGACAAAAATTGAGAGAAATAATCTTGAACTAAAATATTTTCCCACTGTTCACTGAAAATAACGAAGTCATAATTCTAAAATATCACGTAAAATAAACGTAACTACCAGGGACGCATAAAACATTAGAAGTTGACAACTCTTCAAAAGAGTGAAGAGTGCAGCATCAAGCGTGAGTGAGACAACAATATTCAAATTGTGAGCAAGCAGCAAAGTGCATGTGCAAATATATCACCGTCTCACTCTGACGTCGTGATGCTACAGATGCGAAAGAATGAGATAGCAATAGTTTACGCAAACGCTTTCAGTGCGCGTACGCAATTCTTGTCGTGTAGTACAGTTAAGGACGGAGGTGAACCGCCTGTGATATCTGCGCGCCTGGTACCCTCTGATTACGATCACGGGAATAGTGGTCTCATTTTTACCAGAATTCGAAAGGTTCTCACAGCCAGAACATTTTTCTAACCTTCCGACATTTCTGAACAGAATTGGAAGATTGTTATTTTCAAAAGTATCTATACATATCCTAACTAATATTATAAATGCGAAAGTAAGTTTGTTTGTTTGTTTGTTACAATTTTACGCCTAAGCCACTGAACCGATCATCCTGAAATTTTGCATATACGTTGCCAGGTGTACAGGAACAAACATAGGGTACCTTTAATCCCGAATAAACGACTGTTTCCGGGGAAAATCACAATAACGTTCTTATGATCATAGATGGCGCCACGTGTCGTTTCGAATCATGATTTTATAACTAAATAATTGAAATGACAGGACATGGGTAATTTTTTCCGAGACTTTATCTGTGTCCGCGATAACCGAAATTTACGCGGACGAAGTCGCGGGCAACAGCTAGTTGTTCAATAAACTTCAATAGTTACTCTGTGACTGAGGGTTCCCTCAGTAACCCCTCCCTAACTGGGTAACCAAAGTTACAATGTTACTTAGACGATACTAACTTACTTTGAACATACAGACATACATCATTATGATACCGGTATTTTGTTCCGGTACGATTTTGTATCGACGTCAACTAAAAAGTGTCTACTTTTATGACTAATTTTTATGTTTAAGCTTTTGCGTTAAATCACAAGTTTGTTTCACGTCGAAACAATATATATTTTCAAGGCTCATCATCATCTGCCTAGCCCTTTTCCAACTATGTTGGGGTCGGCTTCCAGTCTAACCGGATGCAGCTGAACACCAGTATTTTACATGAAGCGACTGCCTATCTGACCTCCACAACCCAGTAAGTCGGTAAGACTGGTGGTCAAACTTTCGGGCTTCTGACGACGACGGCAGTAACGACTGTCAAAGACCCACGTATGGCAGCCGAGACCAACAGCTTAACGTGCAAGGCTAATTTAGAATTGTTATTCTAACGTTTCTATGTGGTTGTTTGTTGTCAAGCTATTTAAATTGACTCTCTGATAATATTTCCCTAAACCTAGGTATTATATAAGGCCATTTAATTGACATACTTTTAATGAGCTGTCAAAACGCGATTCCTCCATCGATTTTGTGTGGCATTAACAATCTGAGATTTAACTATTTATTTTATTAATTTCAAAGCTATTTAAAATCTAAATTTACTGTTAAATGTTTTGGAAATATATCAAATTATTTGGGCTAACATTATAAAAAAAAAAATGTATTGGAATCATTGGTTTATGGTGTCAAACTGAACCCATGATTTTAAGAAGCTCAATGCTATCTTATAAGGACAGACACAGTGATCCTATTAAAGGAGAGCCCTTTTTTGCAGTGCTTACGAAACCATAAAAATCTCAACCGAATATAATCGTAACCTCAGTTCAACTTTTCGTTTTTATCGTATCTCCAGATATTTTTGGAACGAAAACAAGAACTGTATAACTTCAAAATTACCGACGGAAAGTTCTTTGAGGCTTTTGTTATTTTATTAGCCGATGTTCCCCGGCCAGAAATAAAAGTTCTTTAGTTTTTATTGGCTATTGAGTGCTCAAACAATGGGCATTATATGAGAAGGAATATTTTAAAACGGCGGGTTCAATTTTTTAAGGACCGTTAAGTTGAAATTTAAAAAAAGTGCTTGTCAGTCTGTCGTTGTTTCGAAAGGGCGATTGGTTTAAAAAGCCACAGTATGTCTGTTTGTTAATTCTTTACGACAAAACCACTGAACCTATTATAAAGAAATTTGACTTAGAGGCAGCTTAGAATTTTGGTAAGGTTGTACTAGTATCGGATTGCCATCCCATCAGATTATAGGAGTGAGAGAAGAGGGAGTGCACAGTTTTTTTTTTTTTGAGGTGTTAAAAATCATCAAATGACTCCTTCCGCCCTGGGTGGGGCGGAAGGGACTGTCAGACTTTTACTGACTAAAAAACCACCCTAAGTTTACGCATACACTTGTGCTAATATATATATAACATCTCAAATCAAAACAAAAATGTTTATTTGCTAGAACATGGTACTCATTAAAGGTGTTATAATGAATTTGTTTCGGGGTATCCTACCATACATTAACAAGTACTACAATATTATATTGACTACTTTACGTTTATTAAAATAAGACAAAAATTGAGAGAAATAATCTTGAACTAAAATATTTTCCCACTGTTCACTGAAAATAACGAAGTCATAATTCTAAAATATCACGTAAAATAAACGTAACTACCAGGGACGCATAAAACATTAGAAGTTGACAACTCTTCAAAAGAGTGAAGAGTGCAGCATCAAGCGTGAGTGAGACAACAATATTCAAATTGGGATCTGGTACACTTGCGCGAAAGACATTTCCGCGCCAGACACTTGCGCGAGTCCCTTTGCGCGCCAAGACACATGCGCGAATGGACTTTTGCGCGCCTAGACCTTTCCGCGAACAGACACTTGCGCGAATGGACATTTCCGCGCCAAGACACTTCCGCGAGTCCCTTTGCGCGCTGGCCACTTGCGCGAAAGACACTTCCGCGACAGACATATGCGCGCCTATACTTGCGCGATAGATACTTCCGCGAAATATGCGCGAAGTATATTTTTATAAAGGACAATGGGCTAAATTCTTGAATTAGGGTTCCGTTACTTTTTGTCCATGGTTTTCGAGGGTGCTGATGACGAAAATGAGGTCAAAATGAAAATCCAAGATGGCGGCCGGAAAATTTTCCAAGATATGCTTCATGGGTGTCGTGTCCATGGTTTTCGGGGGTGCTAATGACGAAAATGAGGTCAAAATGAAAATCCAAGATGGCGGCCGGAAAATTTTCCAAGATATGCTTCATGGGTGTCGTGTCCATGGTTTTCGGGGGTGCTGATGACGAAAATGAGGTCTAAAAGAAAATCCAAGATGGCGGCCGGAAAAATTTCCAAGATATGCTTCATGGGTGTCGTGTCCATGGTTTTCGGGGGTGCTAATGACGAAAATGGTGTCAAAATGAAAATCCAAGATGGCGGCCGGAAAATTTTCCAAGATATGCTTCATGGGTGTCGTGTCCATGGTTTTCGGGGGTGCTGATGACGAAAATGAGGTCAAAATGAAAATCCAAGATGGCGGCCGGAAAAATTTCCAAGATATGCTTCATGGGTGTCGTGTTCATGGTTTTCGGGGGTGCTAATGACGAAAATGGTGTCAAAATGAAAATCCAAGATGGCGGCCGGAAAATTTTCCAAGATATGCTTCATGGGTGTCGTGTCCATGGTTTTCGGGGGTGCTGATGACGAAAATGAGGTCTAAAAGAAAATCCAAGATGGCGGCCGGAAAATTTTCCAAGACATGCTTCATGGGTGTCGTGTCCATGGTTTTCAGGGGTGCTGATGACCTGCTGATGGCAAGCCGGCCGATCACCGGGCAGGAGGCAAGGCCTGCGCCCCACCCGCCAAGGCCAGCGGTAGAGGTAGGCCCTCCGCTGCCGCCGCCACTGTCGCCGCCGTCGCCGCCGCTAGGGCGATTCCGCCCTCGAGGAGGGCCCTGGAGGGGGATGTAATGGAGGGCTAGTCACGGCCCCATTGCGCCTCCTCCAGGCCAATATCAACCACTGCGCCGCCGCTCAGGATCTCTTGGTCCTGAGCATGGCGCAGTGGCTGATCAACATCGCGGTGGTCGCCGAGCCGTACTTTGTCCCACCCAGGGATGACTGGGTGGCGGACCTCGACGGCTCGGTGGTCATAATCGCGTCGGCTGCCGCCGGTACCCCGTCTCTCGAGAGCGTCAAGAGAGGACGGGGCTGTGTGGCAGCACGGTTCGGGGAGATCGCCGTGGTAGGCGTTTACTTCTCCCCGAACCGAACTCTCGCCGAGTTCCACGTCTCCCTTAGGGAGCTAGGAGTCATCGTCGCCGGGTTCGGTTCCCTCCCTGTGTTGGTCCTCGGGGACTTCAATGCCAAGAACGTGGCTTGGGGTTCCCGGTCTCTGGACAGGGACGTCAGGCGACAGGGCGTCGGCGCCCTGTTTCCTTCTCGGGGGGGAACATACCCCCCCCGCCCATGGCTCCGCCCCTGGTGGTGTCAGACGAAGACGCGGACCACAGCGACGGCGGCGACTACAATGCTCCGGAGGTGGCCGAGGTAGATCTGAGAGTGGCGGTACAACGGCTGAAGGCCAAGAATACCGGCCCGGGACCCGACGGCTTACCTGGGAAAGCCTGGGTCCTGGCCTCGGGGGCTCTCGGTCCTCGACTAGGGAGGCTCTTAAGCGCATGTTTAGAGAGGGGCCAGTTCCCGCTTCGTTGGAAGACGGGGAAACTGGTCCTCATCAAGAAGTCGGGGCGCCCTGCGGACTCACCGTCCGCATACCGGCCCATCGTGCTGCTCGACGAGGTGGGCAAGCGCTTTGAAAGAGTAATTGCAAACCGCCTCGTCGGGCACCTGGGGAGATCCGGGCCGGACCTTGCGGAGAGCCAGTTAAGCTTCCGCAGGGGGCGCTCCACGGTGGACGCCATCATGCGCGTGAGGGCCCTCACGAAGGGGGAAGCAGTATCCCGGGGCAGGGTCGTCTTGGCGGTGTCTCGAGGTGGCATTGCACAAATCCGAGGCCATGTGCTTTCATGGTCTTCGGAACGCGCCACCGTCGGGTTCCCAAATAACGGTGGGAGGGGTTCACATCGGCGTCGAGGCGACGATGAAGTATCTGGGTCTCGTCCTCGACAGCCGGTGGAGCTTCAAGGAGCACTTCCGACGTCTGGCTCCGCGATTGGACAGGGCTGGGGCTGCTTTTTGGCGGCTCCTGCCCAACCTCGGGGGACCAGGCGCCTCCTACCGGAGGCTTTAGGGCCCCTACCATCAGGCGGCGGCCACCAGCCAAGTTGGTGGCATGCCAGAGGGTCATGGCCATCCGGATGATCCGGGGATATCGCACGGTCTCCGGCGAAGCGGCAAGCCTCCTTACCGGATTGCCGCCGTGGGATCTGGAGGCAACAGTCCTCCAGCGCGTCTACGAGTGGCGTGTGGACGCGCAGCGCCGGGGTGAAACCCCGCTGCCGCGGCAAATCGTGCACTGCGGAGTGAGCTCCGGTGCGATCTCATGGCGGGATTGGAGATGCGACTGTCGCAACCCAAGTTCGGGCACGCCGCAATCGCGGCGATAAGACCCCTCTTTGAGGTGTGGGTGGAGAGGCGCTACGGCGTCCTCACCTACCGCCTGACGCAGGTCCTCACCGGACACGGTTGTTTCGGGAGGTTCCTGTGTCGGATAGGGCGGGAGGAAACGCTCGGGTGTCACCACTGTGTGGATCGCCCGGAGGACACGGTGGAGCATACTCTCGCGTCCGGACCTGGCTCAGGCCATGCTCCGGGGCGAGAGGGAATGGGATGCAGTCACCTCCTTCTGCAATCTTTTGGAGTAAATAAACTGATAATTAATTGAACCATACAATTATAATTAATTAATCATCTTCAAAAAAAAAAACAAAAAAAAAAAAACAAAAAAGTATAAATATGACTCACAGAGATGTGTTCCGTCCGACGGCTCGTGCGCAACTGAGCCGCTCTGTGGCTGTCGCCTGTATTTATAGACACTAACCACGTGCTCGGCGCACGTGTTTGAGTTTTTAGGTTAGGATTCTAACTTTGTAAATAAATGATTATTTTTACAATCTTTTGGAGTAAATAAACTGATAATTAATTGAACCACACAATTATAATTAATTAATCATCATCCAAAAAAAAAAAAAACAAAAAAAAAAAAAACAAAAAAAGTATAAATATGACTCACAGAGATGTGTTCCGTCCGACGGCTCGTGCGCAACTGAGCCGCTCTGTGGCTGTCGCCTGTATTTATAGACACTAACCACGTGCTCGGCGCACGTGTTTGAGTTTTTAGGTTAGGATTCTAACTTTGTAAATAAATGATTATTTTTACAATCTTTTGGAGTAAATAAACTGATAATTAATTGAACCACACAATTATAATTAATTAATCATCATCATCAAAAAAAAAAAACAAAAAAAAAAAAACAAAAAAAAAAAAAAAACAAAAAAAATAAAAACAAAAAAAGTATAAATATGACTCACAGAGATGTGTTCCGTCCGACGGCTCGTGCGCAACTGAGCCGCTCTGTGGCTGTCGCCTGTATTTATAGACACTAACCACGTGCTCGGCGCACGTGTTTGAGTTTTTAGGTTAGGATTCTAACTTTGTAAATAAATGATTATTTTTACAATCTTTTGGAGTAAATAAACTGATAATTAATTGAACCATACAATTATAATTAATTAATCATCTTCAAAAAAAAAAAAACAAAAAAAAAAAAACAAAAAAAAAAAAAACAAAAAGTATAAATATGACTCACAGAGATGTGTTCCGTCCGACGGCTCGTGCGCAACTGAGCCGCTCTGTGGCTGTCGCCTGTATTTATAGACACTAACCACGTGCTCGGCGCACGTGTTTGAGTTTTTAGGTTAGGATTCTAACTTTGTAAATAAATGATTATTTTTACAATCTTTTGGAGTAAATAAACTGATAATTAATTGAACCACACAATTATAATTAATTAATCATCATCATCAAAAAAAAAAAACAAAAAAAAAAAAACAAAAAAAAAAAAAAACAAAAAAAAAAAAAAACAAAAAAAATAAAAACAAAAAAAGTATAAATATGACTCACAGAGATGTGTTCCGTCCGACGGCTCGTGCGCAACTGAGCCGCTCTGTGGCTGTCGCCTGTATTTATAGACACTAACCACGTGCTCGGCGCACGTGTTTGAGTTTTTAGGTTAGGATTCTAACTTTGTAAATAAATGATTATTTTTACAATCTTTTGGAGTAAATAAACTGATAATTAATTGAACCATACAATTATAATTAATTAATCATCTTCAAAAAAAAAAAACAAAAAAAAAAAAACAAAAAAAAAAAAAACAAAAAGTATAAATATGACTCACAGAGATGTGTTCCGTCCGACGGCTCGTGCGCAACTGAGCCGCTCTGTGGCTGTCGCCTGTATTTATAGACACTAACCACGTGCTCGGCGCACGTGTTTGAGTTTTTAGGTTAGGATTCTAACTTTGTAAATAAATGATTATTTTTACAATCTTTTGGAGTAAATAAACTGATAATTAATTGAACCATACAATTATAATTAATTAATCATCTTCAAAAAAAAAAAACAAAAAAAAAACAAAAAAGTATAAATATGACTCACAGAGATGTGTTCCGTCCGACGGCTCGTACGCAACTGAGCCGCTCTGTGGCTGTCGCCTGTATTTATAGACACTAACCACGTGCTCGGCGCACGTGTTTGAGTTTTTAGGTTAGGATTCTAACTTTGTAAATAAATGATTATTTTTACAATCTTTTGGAGTAAATAAACTGATAATTAATTGAACCACACAATTATAATTAATTAATCATCATCAAAAAAAATAAAAACAAAAAAAATAAAAACAAAAAAAGTATAAATATGACTCACAGAGATGTGTTCCGTCCGACGGCTCGTGCGCAACTGAGCCTCTCTGTGGCTGTCGCCTGTATTTATAGACACTAACCACGTGCTCGGCGCACGTGTTTGAGTTTGTAGGTTAGGATTCTAACTTTGTAAATAAATGATTATTTTTACAATCTTTTGGAGTAAATAAACTGATAATTAATTGAACCATACAATTATAATTAATTAATCATCAATAATAATTAATTAACCCTCAAAATAAATAACATTAACATAATTTGTATTTTTAAACAATTAATTCGTGATCATAATTGTAATCAACTCTTAATCTAATTATTCGTTGATGTAGCTGCATCTTATATAGTTGACGAGGTTCTTTAAATAATGCACTTGCGCCGATACACATGATTACCATAATTTTGTTTTGAGCTCTATCTAGTAACGAAGATTTTGTATAAGTTGGTAATTACAATATTTGTTAAGTTACATGTTAAGACATTTTGTATATTGGTATTGTATTGACTGCCTCGTGGGTCTAGTGGTCGCAAGCGCGACTGCTGTGCATGAGGTCTTGGGTTCGATTCCCAGGTCGGGCAAAGTGTTATTGGGTTTTTCCATCAGGAATTTTCTTTTAGGCCTCATTTTCGTCATCAGCACCCCCGAAAACCATGGACACGACACCCATGAAGCATATCTTGGAAAATTTTCCGGCCGCCATCTTGGATTTTCATTTTGACCTCATTTTCGTCATCAGCACCCCCGAAAACCATGGACACGACACCCATGAAGCATATCTTGGAAAATTTCCCGGCCGCCATCTTGGATTTTCATTTTGACCTCATTTTCGTCATCAGCACCCCCGAAAACCATGGACACGACACCCATGAAGCATATCTTGGAAAAGTTTCCGGCCGCCATCTTGGATTTTCTTTTAGGCCTCATTTTCGTCATCAGCACCCCCGAAAACCACGGACACGACACCCATAAAGCATATCTTGGAAAATTTTCCGGCCGCCATCTTGAATTTTCATTTTGACCTCATTTTCGTCATCAGCACCCCCGAAAACCATGGACACGACACCCATGAAGCATATCTTGGAAATTTTTCCGGCCGCCATCTTGGATTTTCATTTTGACCTCATTTTCGTCATCAGCACCCCCGAAAACCATGGACACGACACCCATGAAGCATATCTTGGAAAATTTTCCGGCCGCCATCTTGGATTTTCATTTTGACCTCATTTTCGTTATCAGCACCCCCGAAAACCATGGACACGACACCCATGAAGCATATCTTGGAAATTTTTCCGGCCGCCATCTTGGATTTTCTTTTAGACCTCATTTTCGTCATCAGCACCCTCGAAAACCATGGACACGACACCCATGAAGCAAATCTTGGAAAATTTTCCGGCCGCCATCTTGGATTTTCATTTTGACACCATTTTCGTCATCAGCACCCCCGAAAACCATGGACACGACACCCATGAAGCATATCTTGGAAAATTTTCCGGCCGCCATCTTGGATTTTCTTTTAGACTTCATTTTCGTCATCAGCACCCTCGAAAACCATGGACACGACACCCATGACGCATATTTTGTAAAAAAAGTAACGGAACCCTAATTCAAGAATTTTGCCCATTGTCCTTTATAAAAATATACTTCGCGCATATTTCGCGGGAGTATCTATCGCGCAAGTATAGGCGCGCATATGTCTATCGCGGAAGTGTCTTTCGCGCAAGTGGCCAGCGCGCAAAGGGAGTCGCGGAAGTGTCTTGGCGCGGAAATGTCCATTCGCGCAAGTGTCTGTTCGCGGAAAGGTCTAGGCGCGCAAACGTCCATTCGCGCATATGTCTTGGCGCGCAAAGGGACTAGCGCAAATGTCTGGCGCGGAAATGTCTTTCGCGCATATGTCCTGATACCTTCAAATTGTGAGCAAGCAGCAAAGTGCATGTGCAAATATATCACCGTCTCACTCTGACGTCGTGGTGCTACAGATGCGAAAGAATGAGATAGCAATAGTCTACGCAAACGCTTTCAGTGCGCGTACGCAATTCTTGTCGTGTAGTACAGTTAAGGACGGAGGTTAACCGCCTGTAATATCTGCGCGCCTGGTACCCTCTGATTACGATCACGGGAATAGTGGTCTCATTTTTACCAGAATTCGAAAGGTTCTCACAGCCAGAACATTTTTCTAACCTTCCGACATTTCTGAACAGAATTGGAAGATTGTTATTTTCAAAAGTATCCTAACTAAATATTATAAATGCGAAAGTAAGTTTGTTTGTTTGTTTGTTACAATTTTACGCCTAAGCCACTGAACCGATCATCCTGAAATTTTTCATATACGTTGCCAGGTGTACAGGAACAAACATAGGGTACCTTTAATCCCGAATAAACGACTGTTTCCGGGGAAAATCACAATAACGTTCTTATGATCATAGATGGCGCCACGTGTCGTTTCGAATCATGATTTTATAACTAAATAATTGAAATGACAGGACATGGGTAATTTTTTCCGAGACTTTATCTGTGTCCGCGATAACCGAAATTTACGCGGACGAAGTCGCGGGCAACAGCTAGTTTGTATATATTTTATACAGTTCTGCCAACTTGACAATGTAATACCCTATGCTTAATTGTGTGAATTTTTAAATAGGAACCTACGTTGTCCTTAATTGCCATATCTAGGATATACTTTACAGGAAAAAAAAATTGGACCCGTAAGTAAATTTTGGTGGACAACGGTCACGAGCATAAGCCAACAAGTTATATATATCGTTGCAATAAACATAACACGAGTACAACTAAACCTACTAAATTGTTTAGTCTTACCAGTACTTTGGAGGCTCCTCAGCAACCTGCTGCAGGCAGCGTCTGCCTCACAGACGGAGATATAGAACCTCTCACAGCAGAGACTGAACAAGCTGACGAAAGCAACATTCTTAACAACCCAAAGGATCGTGACTGTTTTGAAAGTTTCAGTGTCTATCTGAAAATAAAAGTTTGTAAATTAGTTGCGTACACGCTAAAATGTATTTTACTTTAGCAAACGTAAAGCTGTTTTATGCTTTTCATTTAGTCCCCAGACTGCTACCTTCGAATTAATTATTTTAATTTATTATTATGGATATTACTTACCAAACCATAGGTTTCACCTGATATTGTTATTTCTATAATTGTTTGAAAGTACAGCAAACTATGGAAGAATGTGTCTAGTGCTTGGAATAAAGTCTGCAAATAAATGAAACACATTAGAAAATCTTTATACACCATTAAAGGAATTTCGTGACACAAACTTTTAACATGGATTCAGAACATGATCACAAACCCCCAGAGATAACAATTTTCGTCGGTTGTTAACGAAAAATATCAGCTGTTCGATACATTTTTACCATGTCGGTGTCTGTGTCACGTCATCATCTACCTAGTTTCTTCCCAACTACGTCGGGGTCGGCTTCCAGTCTAACCAGATGCAGCTGAATACCAGTATTTTACATAAAGCGACTGCCTATCTGACCTCCACAACCTAGTAACTGGGTAATACGATACCCCTTGGTAAGACTGGTTGTCAGACTTTCGGGCTTCTGACGACCTGTAACGAGTGTCAAAGATCGTACTTACGACAGCCGGGACCAACAGCTTAACGTGCTTTCCGAGGCACGGAACGATGTTAGTGATGTCTAAGATAAACTTAGATAGTACATAATATTATGAATTTAAACATGCAAATATTATGCATACATGTATATGATTGCCTGTGTCACGTGTCACCCATTATTTCCTTCCATCGTGTATAGTGAATTAAAAATAAAAAAATCACAAAACGTCATTCTTACCGTAAACTTAAATATTTTCTTGAAAATATCAAATGCTTCCATTAAATCGATGTACGCTTGGAAAAGCTTTTTCAATTCATCATTATATTTTTCTTCTTCAAGCTCCAAATTCAGTTTACAATAGTACTCGACTTCAGAGATCCAAGAATTTATTCCATCTCTTATCGAAATGATTATAAAAACACCATAAGTAAGATTGGCATCAAAATAAATCAGAGTATAAAAATAGATTGCTATTTTAACGCTGCGAGTCAGTGATACACTCACAACATAGCCAAAGCAATGACGAAAAATACCGCTCCAGCAATTAAGGATAGACTTCTTATAGTGCTTAAAATTGATAATTCTATAAGTTTTTTGAATCTTCAAAATAATTAGAACGTGGTCCTCCCTCCGGACAATATTGAGTATGAAAAAGGAAACATATGGAACCACCAACAAGATGACGTTAAGCCTTATGAAGACGATGAGGAATGGATTGATCAGCCCATCAAATTCATTCGTCAAGAGGTTGTGCATATGAAAAATGATAAACGAAAGAGTACCGATTAGCGACACGATATAGTAAGACGCACGATGAGGTCTGATACAGTTGTACTCAATGGAGAAACTGGATAAGAAAAGTATATGCTGTAAACAGCGAATAGGGAAGAGTAGATTTCGAAATCTTCTGTCCAAGAAGTTATTTGTGATAGGGTTTATGTTGATATGTGTTTTCATATTTAACTCACAGGAATAGCAGTACGAGCGCGTAATAGAATACTAAAGACAGAACTGCCGTATTAAAACAGTATGATTTTAGTTAATTCGTTGTTTATCTATACAAATAATAATGCTAAAGAGCTTTTTGTTTGATAAAACGCTCACGATCTATGTGTCGGAAAAAATCTGTAACATAGCTAGGTTCATGTGCAACAGTATTAGGCTATATGACATCACGCTTCGACCCACAGGAGCGGAGCAGTAACCAAAGACGTGACTTAATACGGGTGAAAAAAACTACGCGGACGGCAAAGTCGCGGGGAAAAGCTATTGTTTTTAATCATTTTAATTTAGTTATGAGTCGATTAGATACGTTGTCACAATTTGGTAGTCGCTATTGATTGAGCAAATATTTGGAAAGACCGGCAGTTTTTAGGGTTACGTACCCAAAGGGTGCTAACGGGATCCTATTACTGAACCTTTGCTGTCCGTCTGTACGTCTGTCAGTAAACATGAACGTAATAGCTAGAGAGTTGAGTTTTTTACAGAATGTGTATTTATTTATATTGCCGCTATATCAACTAATAATAAAAATAAACAAAAGATAAAAATTTAAGGGTAAAAATTACTATTCAGAAATAACATTTTATTGTATTGTTTAAACGAATATAAAAAGGATAGAATACATTTTATTTTCTAATCACAAACAGCAGAAAGTTAAATAAGTCAACAAAACAATTTCAGCGTTAAATATCAAACATCAATAGAGTTATTATTATGAATGGATGGAGAGGAAGAGGAAGGCCAAAGAGAAGATGGATGGCTGACAGGACGGAATGGGAAAAAATAACTTGTTACGCCGACCACAAGTAACATAGGACAAGCATAGAAAGAAAAAAATAATAGAAGAAAAATCATTTATACAATACTTTTCATATTTAAAACAAAATAAAGGAATACAAAAACAAGACCAGTCATACAAAAAAAAAGGTATTGCAATAAATTGTTGAGTTTTTTTTTTGTTTGTAACAAGTAGTCTCTGGAAGAACAGATTCGAATACAAAAAAAAAATATTATTAAACATTATCTTTTAAAAAAAAATCGTTGCCTCACACTAGGAATTTCTCCTGTATCGTGCGTCTACAAACATATAAACTTACATACACAAACATCCAGACCCGGAACAACTATCTGTAGGCCATACAAATATTTGTTCCGTGCGTGAATGGATTCTGTGACACGCAGCACAGCAGCCAATCACTTAGCCACTAGAGATAAACTACTAGAACATGGCGCGCCCCTCTATTACTGTTTATAGATGTAGTGAGAGCCACCAATAACAACCACTTTGCTTATAAAATATGGCGTTAAATATCGCTTACAATTAAAACTGGGCTAGCCGCGTGGCGCGAAGAATAATACAATATGCCTGTGCGCGGTCCCATGGCGGTGATGGCTCTAGCGGTGGGGCGCGCGTTGCGCGCGTTGTTTTTGCTGCACTTCCCCCGCTCCCTCTTCATACCGCGCGCTTGCCGCTGCCCTAGCGCGGGGTTCGCACTGGCGTGAACAATTACTATTTCAATGTATGTAGTCATATTCGTATGCAAGAGTTTGTATGTAGTTGTAAGTTATCGTCTTCAGTAGCAGGCCGGCAGATTTGTTTGTCAACTAATCATAAATAGCCAACCACGCAAGACAACGCACCTCTCATTTTCCTAGAGAATGTCGACGCCATACTAATAGATAATATGAGTAATTATTGACACCGCTAGTCGAGCAGCAAATCGCTGATTTGTTTTTGTTTTGAAAACCGTCTCAGTGCACACACATACTTTTTTGACTCTTTTAAATACTATCACAAACACTTTCAAACGTTTTGAATTGTGGAGGGGCGCGCCATATTAGTGTAGTTTATCTCTACACCAAACGTGCCGTCCAGTGATAGAAAGCTACATTTTTTTTTTTGGACGACTTTACTTCCAAGCAGACGATGTCGTGAGCAGAAGCTTGTATTACATATTGTTTCTAAGTGCTCACAAAAGCAAGCTGTAAGAGCACAACAGTGTAGTTAGTCGTAAGTCCAAGCATTCCTATAGGCAGTGAAGCATCAACGAAAGTCACACCGCATAAGTCAATCTTGCTAAAATTTGTTTCGTGTAAACGTTGGATGTTTCTGCAAATCTTCTTTTCATCATCTGTAAATGAGGATGATCTTAAAAAAATATGAAAATAAATATATGGGTATATGCACACACAAGGGATAAAATCCTTCACTTTTTTCTTTATCGTGTGGGGAGTAAGGTCTTACGATCCCACAAACCCTAGTGTAAGTTTCTAAACCTCCTAAAAGGCCGGTTTGAGTGGGACAGTAATAGGCTGGTATAAGTCCTGATTTCCTCACGATGTTTTTCCATCACCGATGTGAATGATGTCACTTATAGAAAACTATATTATCAGCGAGTAACATTGGCTACATTTTTTTTTATTAGGGTTCGGTAAAGAAAATCCACTAGGACGAAGTCGTGTGTAGTTAGTAATAAATATATAATAAATAAATAATAATAAAATTTTATTGAGACAAAAAGGAAACATAGTTATAACATTAACTTGTATGTACCTGAACAATTCGAACTCAATGTAAGTAAGCAACAATCTTGACATTCTTTCAGCGCTCCGTAAAATTTCTCACAACGTGAACTGAACAGCAATTGTAAATAAAGATTTTTTACGATCCATGAAAGATTGAAAAGTGACGACGGTGGTAAATACTGAAAAATAAAAATTCCAAATTGTTTTATAACTAAACAGTTTTTTTTACGCTTTAATTAAAAAGTTATTTCAAAGTAAAAGAAATTATTTTTGAATCCAGTACCGAAGACACGCCGACACCTCCCGAGCAATGCCGAGCGCGTGTGACGTCATAATGTTAGTTTACCGGAGACGGGTGTCGGTAAGCTACAACATTATGACGTCACAACTAAGGTGAGCAATCATGGCGCTTTTAAAATAAAATGATAATTTTTTCAATTGTATAATTTTTAAATTGATAATAATTAATCGAGTTAACCGAGCTTGCAAGCAGTCAAGTAACTGTACATGAAATACTTACAGTCTCATTACTTGCTATTGATATAGCAAACTGAACATCAAGCAGTGTGTGTAAACATGTTTCAAACGTGTGAATTAGAATCTGTAAGTATAAAATGATTCAATCAATGAAATATTGCAATTTTTGTCACGTACCTGTTAGACTGTTATTAAAAATATATCTATTATATCTATTTAAATTAATATTTAAATGGCTGTCTGTAATGTCAAAATAACAGTTTTTTATGTACATCATGGATTGATGTCTGTTTACACGTTATATATATTTATATATACATATAACGTGTTTTATATATATATATACAGGGTGTCCGGTTTTCAATCGATTATCTTAAAATGGGTCATGGTAGAACTAATGACTAATCTGGAAAAAAATACAAATAAAAAAAAAAACAAGTAGTACCAAAGATATGATTCATTTTATAAGATTCGTTGTTTTTTGTGACCTTTTTTTACATTCTTGTACACCACGACCACGAATTAATGAATTCTGTCGGTTTTTTATTGTTAACATAATTTACGTTAACCAAGCTGATAGATAAGTAATCAAAAATAGGACTGCTTTTAAACGATTTTGAAAAAAAACAACTTGAACTATGTTCTTTTGAAAAAAATCGTGAACAATTTTCTTTTTGAGCAAGTTTAAATGTCCGTAGCTTAAAAAAGATGTATCGAAACACAAGTGGCCAATAATTTTATAAGATTATGTGTTTATAGCCGATTTCAAAATGGTATGATTCAGTTTTGTACCTAATATAAATAGTGAATTATTGCTATTCGTTTTCAAAAGGAGCGAAATTTGGGTAAACAACAAAGTTTGAGATATTAGAATATTTATTTACATTAAATGTATCTGGTCATTGGGGTTTAATAAAAAACAGCATTACCAACAACACTATCACCCATTTCAAGATAATCCATTCTTTACCGGACACCCGATATATAATATACAAATATATATTCTGTCCTTCCGTCATAATCAGTGATTCTTCTTCTTCTTATTGATTCATGTTGAGAAAAAAGATGAAGTTGCAAAACTGTATAAAATAAATGCATAAAATATTCACTTACCAAAGGCTGAAAAGATATTTTGAAAACATTATAACATTTCAAAATCTTTTTGTAAGCACGAAACTTACAACTCTGCATATTTCCACAGTCAAAACTTTGTTGTTTAAAAAACTGCTTATTCCATAAAACAACATAAGTTTCTAAGCAATTAATGAGCCTGATTGCGTATATCATATTTGCGTCAAAGCAAAATAGAAGGACATTACAAAAAACCACGAACCAGCGCATGCCAAGACCATAGTTGACAGTCAAAGATAAAAAATGAAAGACTACAATCGAAACAACTGCAATCCAGTTCCATTTAACGAGGCCATTGATGACGTCAGCGTTCTTAAGGATTCTATGAACTTCTTGAATGTTGAGGACGATAGCAATATTGATTTTCCCGTGGAATAAGTTCAGTATATAAATGACAACGAATGACAAAGAGTAGAAACATATATCTAAGAGAACAAGGATTTCCATAAAAATTATATCTTTATATCTTAGTCCTGGTCTTAATATAGCACGAGCCAAAAATGGAATAATACGGGACAGTGTGCAGCATAATGATACGAAAATGGTTGTTGGTTTATTTGGAGTTATGTAGTTATATTTGATCAAATATTTGGGTAAGAAGAAAATATTCTGCATTAGGTTTAAAGGTAGAAGTATTGATTGTACTTCTTTGTCTACCACGTGATTGAATACGATTTTGACTTGATTCTTTTTTGGTTGTTTTGGATAAATTTTCTTCTTCTTGAAAATTTTTCTGTACAATACTGTGAGAGCCATTATAAGTACTGACGTTAAAACGACAAAGATGTATTACTTATAGAAGAATTTAAGAAATAAATAACCTTTTACGGTATTTTACTAACATGCCTATGAACTCGGCTTCGTTTGTGTCAAAGTCTGTTATCATTGGATTTGAGTATAACTCTTATTCTTTTTCTATAATAAGCAAAAGCCTAAATTCCTCCTTATAATATCAGCTATCTGCTTATAAAAGTCCCATCAAAATCGATCTAGACGTTATAGTGATTAGCCGTAACAAACAGACAAGAGTCAAAACTTAAAATTAGCATTTGTGTGCAAGTGCTCTGAAAATATTCATATGCATTTAGTGGAAAGCTGTTATATTGACATTACAAACAGACACTGCAATTTTTTTTATTTATATCGATATAATATAGATTCAAGTCTGATAAATATAATTTATCATCCCCAAGACTATATTATAAATGATAGCTTTTCTTTCTATAATTTTTTCGTTTAAAAAATGACTTATCATAATAAACTAGTTCATAACAAGTTGAATTGTAAGAAATCATTCATAACGGTTTTCATTTTAAAAAAATAGGTTTTTTCAACTAATTGTTTTTCTTCTTTTATCTAGACATCAAATTTAATAATACCAGCCCATTATTTAGACAGATAGACTTTTTGATTAACGATGTAATCTTTAATGGCGTTACTGTCCTTGAAATCGACAGGTAATAATGATAAGAAACCGTTTATCATTTTGAATGATAAAAACAGTCTGAAACCCCCAATTATTAATTACAAGCTTCCAAATGTAAATATCTGCTTAATTACGTTTTTGGGCAATATTTGAAACCTGATGAAGAATTCTTTTTTTTTTTTTGCTAAATACCTGGCTGCATTAACGGCAACGTTAATAGTACTTTTAATGTCCTTTAAGGTGCAAGGGTAGGGACACTTTGGGCAATTCTAACTGGGTGTCGGAAGGATCCTGTAATGCCACATTTCGCTAAGTCATGTTTGTAGTGGCCTACTTGGGTGCGCAGCAGATCACTTAGCAATCGTAGCAAAAATTGAGAAATTGTAAAGAAAAGTCTAGTCGACGGTCTTCGAGCACCACATGGAGTTTGTTTTTTGGGTAAATGTTGTTAGTCTGTTGGACCTTCGACCGACAAAGTAACAAAATAAATTATTAAGGATTCCATACCCCAAAAGAAAAAAAACGGAATCTTTGTAAAATCACTTTCTTTGTCTCAATCTTGTCTCGATCAATCTTTGTCTGTCTATCAATAAGCATTACTTTTTACACGACTGCCCCAAAAAAAGGAGTGTTATGTGTTCAGGGTTAATGTATGTATGTATGTATGTATGTATGTGACATTCTTTATTCCACCATAACTTTTAAACGCCTGAACCGATTTAGATGTATGGTATGTAATCCTCTGTGGTCACTTTAAAACGTAAATTAATACCAGCCTCAATTTTTTTTTTTAATGAATCTGATCGTGTCTATGTTTAAATATCATCTAGAATTTGACAAGTAGACTTAAAAATATATATAGCACGGTAAATAAAAAACGTCGTAAAAAAAACTGAAGAGTAAACAAAGTACAAATATGTGCAATTTTAGCAGTCGTGTTTTTGAATTTTTTAAATTATAGTAACTTGTTGGAAAAAAATAATTAAACGAATGTTACTTTACATAAAGTTTATTAGTACCAAAATAATTGTGCCACGAAAAATATTCAACATTGGGTGTATACAGAATGAAGAGGACGGAAAGAGAGAAGGTGGTACCAGGATTACAGAAACACAAACTGCAGCAATACAAAAGTATAGTCAGCAAATAACACTACGATTTTGAACGATAAAGTAGCGTCAACGTAGAATATCCGACAGGCATTGAACTTGTCGAATGACGCTCGATGTAGGCGTTTCACATTCTTGCATAATCTCTTTTCAGCATCTGTAATAATTGCAGAGGTTAAAATAATGAGTGTGTGTTTTAATGAGGTTTTTCATCAGGTATTCCTCAGTAGCAGCCTCGGAGTCTGGACTTGTACTCGCTTCATGGCAATATGCTCGTCCTTTATTACGTGGTTGTTTAACATAACTGACAACACGCCTGCAACCCCTGAAGGGTTAGGGAGAGGTGTACAGTCACGAGCAAAAACAAGTAAACACTTAACAGCATCACGAAGCGATTATCTTCGAATAAATTGATTGAAATGTTATGTTGTTAGGAATCACTACTATGAAATACGTCTTATATCAAAATTACAACCGCTATTTCACAAGAAAATCGCTATTAAATTTTACTTAACGTGTTACGTAACTGTACCCATTAGAAAATCCACATTTCGCTAGTTATATTTAAGTCCCATGTAATAGGGAGCGAGCCTATTGCCATCAACCTGGCACAAGTCCAGATTACGAAGTTGCTACTGAGAAATTCCTGGTTGATGAACTCAATAACACTATCCGGACCACGGGAATCCACTAGAATCCAATAAGGCCGTATAGGTGTCTGACTGATAGGGTTCCGTTGGGCGATGAAATATTGTACGGTTTGTAAATACCTGAACAATTTGAATTTAGAATAAGTGCGCATGAATCTTGAACATCATTCATAGCCATGTAGAACTTCTCGAAATGCAGGTCCAGTGCAGTATGGAGAATCAAATTTTTTACTATCCAATAACCTAACCACATTGATATTGCATATACCATTAACTGTAATAAAAAAAAAGAATATTAACTGTGTTTATTGATATTTATGTCATTTGCCAAAAGAATAATATTTTTTTATTTAGCCTATTTTTTTCCTAGTCCTGGGTAATTCCCAGAAGTGGGAATACATACACACAAAGAGTTATCGTGGCCCTGGAATGGAAAGGGCACTAGAAGAACACGGATGGGTTTCAGTCAGTAAAAGTCTGACACTCCCTTCCGCTCTGCCCAGAGCGGAAGGAATCACCAAATGACTCTTCATTTCAAAAAAGGTAGTTTATATTGTTAGTTTCGGGACGACTTGGTGGGCTTCCTCGAGAATTGGCAAGACGAAGCACAAAACCGCGAGAAATGGAAGGAATGGATGGAGGCCTTTGCCCAGCAGTGAGACAGTACAGGCTAGTTATAATAATAAAAATAATAGTGTTAGTAGGCCGACCCCAACATAATTGGGAAAAGGCTAAGCAGATGATGATAATGAGGCTTCCGCTAAGAAAGAATTTTCTTACAAATCCCTAATCATTTTAGTAAAGTAGTGAAATAGCCTTCAGCACTGTCATAGAATGAATTTTTCAAATCAGACCTTACTGGTCTGGAGATGACAGATCAAACTTAAAATAAACCCTTCAGCTTCATAATATCTAATATAAAGTTCTCGTGTCGCAGTGTTTGTTACGAAACTCCTCCGAAACGTCTGGACCGATTTTTATGAAATTTTGTATGCTAATCGGGTATGTCTGAGAATCGGCCAACATGTATTTATTATACCAAAAAACATCTTAATATTAATATAAAAATCCAAAAATACTTACATAAAACCGGAAATTACTTGTCGGCAATTTAAAAGCATAAATATACATGTGAACTTGACTGAGATAGTGATAAAAGAATTTTGTAATATGAAACACGATCTGAAATTCAATCGGTTTCAGTTAATAAAACAAATAACATCAATATACACAATTTCAACATAAAATTTAGAGAGAGGCTTTTAAAAATTACTTATTAGGCCTGTAGGCCTACCGCCATCGCTTAAAACAATATTATTTCAATATTACTTTGTAATTTCTGTTGTTGGATTTTGAACTCTCGGCGCGTTGAAAATCCAACAGTGTCCGAAGCAAAGTAATATTAAAATAATATTGTTATAACAGATGGGGATAGGCCCCCGGGTTCACATTAGTCGAGACCGACAGTTTTACCGTTGACCGACTGACCCTACAGTCGGTCAACGGTAAAACTGACGGTCTCTCAGTTTCTATTGTGAACAGCAACACCCGTTGCTGTTCACACTAGAAGCTGCCCATCCGATCTAATGTGAACACCACCGTCTTACTTTACTGTACAAAATCATTGCTTTAAAGTCATCTAGAACTAGATCAAGTCAACTAGAAAGAGACGAGAGAGTTTCTTTGAAGAACAGACTCCCGCATTTCCTTTTAAAGGCTTGTTCTTGCTTACCATTAGTTGAAAAGACGCCTTGTAGATATCATAACAGTCCAAAATATTAACATAAGCCTTAAAAAGTATTTTGCAATTATTTTCTCTCTCCCTATCGCCCATAGTTCGGCTTTGAAGAAAACGAATATTCCATAGATCAACTTTATCTTTCAACAGCTGAATGAGTCTGATAGCATAAACTATATTCGTATCAAAACATAATAAAATAACTCCACTTAACATGCTGTAAAATTTCAAATGAAGCACCATGAAAAAAATAGTAATGAAACTGAAAAACAATATGACGAATAAAATGACAGCGATCCAATTGATGATAGTAAAGCGCCTGAAGCTAATCGTATCGTTTAAATGTCTGTGAATATCTTGCAATTTTAATACGAATAAAATGTTTTGACTAGATCGGGAAACGCAAAGGATAAAATTAATCAAAAACCCAACACAAAAGTACGTATGCCTGATGATGTTTGCGATGGCTAGGTCGTAACGAACCCAAGGGCTAAGATTCGTAACGCAAAGGTCATAAAGTAATATAGACATAAACACTAAAGTACCACAAAAAGACGTAAAATTTGTTAAAAGGCTGTTCGAAGTTATAAAATTATCCTTGATGCAGTATTTTGGACACAAATGAATATTTTGCATAAAATTCAAAGGCAGGAGCATTAACTGCACATCTTTGTCAATGAAGTTATTAAGTAACACTTCAACACGATGAGTCTGTGTACTTCTTTTCAACAACTCCATTTTGAAGTAAAATGAAGTCTTATTTTCCAGGATACTGAATACAGCCCGAATGAATCAAAGAGTTCAAATACACGCGTAAGTATCGTTAGACTTATTTGGGTTTGATTTTGTTCAAAGATAAACACGCTAGACTAATACATTATTGAAATAATGATGAACCTACTAATTTAATTTGATTATGACCGTTGGAAATGAAAGAATGGTGACAAATTATTTTTATATACATTTATTAACGCGAGGAAGAATGTCGTATTCCGAATGTTATTGTGAAATAATAATAAAATCATTTTTATTCCCTACACAAAAATTACTAAGTCAGTCCTTCCTTCAATAAACATACCTACTAGTATTATTTCTTTATATAGCAAGCGATATCGTAGCAGGCCCAGAAGGATATGGTGACATGAGTTTCGATAAAGACTAGTACTTAATAGCCTTAAATAGAGAAAAATTATAAAAAGATTCGTAAGGCTTTTGCTCTACTGTGAGAATATTTATTTATTTAAACTTTAGGCAACAAAAGTACAAAAGCGGGCTTAATGCCTAAGGCATTCTCTAACAAGCATTGTCGACCAAAAGTGGAAGGTGGAATATAAAGCTTAATAATAAAAATAACTTTACAGTACCGAACGGAAAATTGTGGAAAAAATACCCACGATTATAAAAACGCAAACTGCATTAGTACAATAGCATAGTGAGTCACTAAAGCCATCATTTTTAATGGAAATGTAGCATCAATATAGAACATTCCACAGACATTCATCTTGTCGAATGTCGCTCGATGTAGACGTCGAATATTCTTGCACAACCTTTCTTCTGCATCTGTAATTTTAACATAAGCAATTATTAATTTGAAATTTAAATATGATAATTATTATACTTGAAGAAATATAAATTATCAAAAAATGATATTTTTTTAAATAAGTCTCATCATTCGAAGTCAAATTCGAATCATTTATTTCAACTAGGGCATTCAAAGACACTTTTGAACGTCATATACAAGAAGAAGAAGAAACTAGTTGCGCCTTTAAAAGGTAGTCTTGTATGGAGAAGATTAGGCAAAAAAGGATAATTTACCTGAAACCTAAAAAGGGGTCATTGTACTCATCAATATAAACAACTTTTACTGTGGGACCAACCATGAATTATTCATGAAAAAAAACCAGCTGTTTCATACATTACGATCGTGTTATGATTTCAGGGTTGGTCCTATAGTAAAAGTTGTTCATAATGATGAGTACAATGACCCCTTTAAAGGTTTCGGGTAAATTTTCAATTACCCTGTATAGCTTAATCAACAGAAAACAATTCCTAATATAATTTATTTTGATAAAATTACCTGTGTAATGTAATTTTAAAATGAGCATGCAGGTATCTTGAACCCGATTCATTTGTAAGTAGAACTTTTCACAGCACGTGCTCAATATAATTTCTAATATAAAACTCTTTATCACCCAGATGTACATAAATAGTACGATAAACCAAGCTGCCACCTGAAAGAATAAAATTATATTTTTAAATGTCGTAGTGACACAGTATTTACTTTAATATTACTTTTTAATATTACTTTGCCTGCAATGTAATGTAATCCTTCAATGTAAGAGAAGAGGCATTTACATAGTAGTGAGAAAAATGAAAATGAAATTTGGTATAGAGATTATAGCCTGAAATAGCACATAGGCTACTTTGTAATCTAAAAAGAAATAGGTACGTTTTCCGCCACGTGTCGTTTCGGATCATGATTTTAACTAAATAATTGAAATGACATGACATGGGTAATTTTTTCCGCTACTTCGTCTGTGTCAGCGAAAACCGAAATTTACGCGGACGAAGTCGCGGGCAAAAGCTAGTAATTTATAAAAGAAGTACTTACAAATACTCGAAAACGTGAATGTAATCTTGTAATGTCAAGTGTCATTTGCACTTTGACTATAGTGAGGAAAAAAAACGACATCGTATGATACACGATCTGAAAAACAAAATGTTTGCGTATTTGAGAAACTGTCAAAAGATTTTTTCACATCAATAGCTCTTTATCATCGAAGCGAAAAGCGTGGAAGGAATGGAGGCCTTGCCTAGGAGTAGGACAATAAGGCATAACAGAACATCACGCCTGTAATCCCCGAAGGGTTAGGCAGAGGTGTACCCATTAGTACACCCACATTACGCCAGTTTTAAGTCCCATGTAATAGGGGGCGAGCCTATTGCCATCAACCGGGCACAAATCCAGACTCTGAAGCTGCTACTGAGAAATTCCTGACGTAAAAACCTAATAACTCAGTTCATGCTCAGCAGTCGCGCTTTGCCACAACTACAGTAAGGCAAGCAACAAAATACAACAGCTTTTTAATAACAACGAAAAGCATACAGACCATATGCTGAAAACAGGTTCTGCAAATCTTATAACACTCCAAAATATTAACATAAGCTTGAAACATTATTTTGCAATAAGATTCCTTGTCGCTATGATCCATTTGCTGCAAACGTTGAACATAGATGATCCATAAATCAACTTTATTGATTAACAGCCTTAGAAGTCTGGTAGCGTAAATAATGTTGATGTCAAAGCTTAAGATGACCAACCAACAAAAGAAATCGGTAACGGAAAGTCCAAATATAACGCAGATATAGATAAACACGTGGACGTAAAACACGGAGATCATGATGACACTGATCCAGTTCCAAATGATGAAACTCTTGAAGTAAATCTCGCTATTCAAACATCTGTGAACGTCTTGAATTTTTAAGAGAAACGATATATTTCTTTTCGTTTGCCATACATTGACGATGTAATTCACGACACATCCGAAACAGTACAATATTAAGTCGAAGTAAGAGCTAATGTATGCTACATTAAAATATTTTCTTATATGATCGGCATTGTAAAATTCGTAGATACGATTGCAGAGTAATAGGATTGAAAGAACTGGTCCCAATAATGACATTACATTCAGAATAAAGCTGTTTGGATATATAAAGTTCTTCTTAATATAATACTTGGGGCATAACATAATATTTTGCATGAGGTTCAAAGGCAGAAGCATTGACTGTACATCTTTATCAACCAAGTTATTCGACGGGAACGTCACACGATACCGGTTTATTGTATTTAAATAATTGTCTTCTGTTGTGGACTTCATTTTAAGGCTTTGAGGATAGAAATGAAATAGTTGAGTCTATCGAATCATTATTTTTAACGAATTCAATGTTATATAGTCATAAACAGTCCATTAAGGTTGTGCTATGTTTTCACAGTCTAATGATCATAAATATTAACACAAGAGACCACCAGCAGACACCTTTATGACTCAATAAAGGTTGTTTATTGGATTTTCAACGCTCAGCCCAGCACCGAGAGTCGAAACTTCAGCTTGTGCCAAACCCATTAAGAATATTAGTCTGATTGCATTTGAAAACGGAAAAAAACAATATGTAACGTTATGTTCGTTTTTAGGACTGTAACATTAGCAGTTCACTTTGAAACATATTATTGTTTATAAATATAAAAAATGTATTCCATGTTTCGTTTTTTTTTACTAGTCAAAATCAAACCGTATATTTCAAATAAAACATTAAAAGGTACTTTTGAACATCAAAAGATATCGAAGAAATACTACTAAACCGAATGAATCACTTAACGTCACGCCTGTAATCCCCGAAGGGTTAGGCAGAAGTGTACCCATTAGTACACCCACATTTTACCAGTTATATTTAAGTCCCATGTTATAGGGGCGAGCCTACTGCCATCAAACGGGCACAAATCCCGACTCCGAGGCTGCTACTGAGAAATTCCTGATGGAAAAACCCAATAACACTTTGCCCGACCTGGAATCGAACCCAAGACCTCATGCTCAGCAGTTGCGCTTTGCGACCACTAGATCAACGAGGCAAACCAACTAATTGAGTCCTCGCCTGCTGACACTGTTCACCGTTAACCACAAAAACGTCACAGGAAATGAAAAAATGAAAAAGTGTTTATTCACGGAAATAATTCTTTTACACACGTCATTTACCTCTGCAACTGCTCTGCTGCTGATATCTTAAGAACTGTTCAGTGCACATTTTGCTTCTTGTGTATCACGCTATGAGCGCCCGCCGCCCATACCTCTCTCTATACGCAGGGGTAGGGCAAAACGCAAGCGACGACTCAATGAAGCGAATAGTTCAAGCTGGAAAATTACATCATTGAAATAAATAATGAATGATTGACTTTTTTTAAAGTTGTGAGTAATTTAATAGATACGTCATTTTATTAGAGTCTGGCACTATGTTTAGTTTTGTTTTTTTTCATTATTATTATTCTAAAAGTGGAAAGTACAAAATAATTGTCTTAATGGATTGCTACCCTTCATTTAATTGATCAACCTTCAATTAATTGTTTGAAAGTTAAAACAATGTTGGTTACAATTGCTCATTTGGGTACACATAGTCTAGTCAAGTCTAGTCTAGTCAATTCATGTCATGCATGACTTATTTTACTGTGTAATTACTTGGACTTGTGTGTAATGTTATTCATGTTTCCTTGTGACAAATAAAGTATGTCTTTAAAAATAATAAAATCTTTCATGAAAAGAAACAGTCATCGTGCGACATTATCGTCAGTCAACATGGTTGACAAAGACATTCAATCAATACTCCTTTAAACTTCATGCAAAACATTTTTTTCTCTCCAAAGTATCGTATTCGGAATAACTTCATTTATACAAACAGCTTGACATCAAACTTGATGTCACTGTGCGGCACAATAATAACCATTACTATATACTCTTATCGCGTCTTCGAGTTGCATTTCAGCGAAGCTATAAGACAACATTTTAATGTAATGTACATCTTCTCCTACATCGACTTGTTCTTGTACTCCATCGGATTCATCATAAATAACGTCGTCAACGTGTCCCAAACGGAAAAAAATATATCGTTTGTCTTGAAAATTCAAGATGTCCACAGATTTCTAAACGAGAAGACCATGTTCAAGCGCTTGATCATTCGGAATTGGATCAATGTTATCTTCATATTCGGGTTTTATATCTTGGTTACAACTTATACATGCTTAAAATTTCAACTTACTAATAACACTTATCTTTGTTGGTCTATTATTATGTGTTTTGACGGAAACATTATTTACGCTAACAGACTTCTTATGCTGTTATGTAGTAAAGTTGATTTATGGAATATTCAAGCTCGACGTTTGCAACAAATGGAATGGAGTGATAATGAAACTTGCTGCAAAAAGATGTTTCAAGCTTACGTAAATATTTTGGAGTGCTATGACATCTGCAAGACCACTTTTCAGCATATGGTACGTAGTATAATAGAAATAAATAAATAAATAATCCAAACAAATGCAACACAATGAGAGAAAATCAATCAAATCTAATGCCATACAAGACAACCCCATTAAAAAAAAGTTCGGCTTTTTAACTACAGAATTATAACATACAAGGGATGTTTTGAAAAGCCCTTATTAGATAGCGTTAGTACGCATTTTTTCTTTAAAAATTTTCTTAAGAGCTTTTGCCACCCTGTACATGTATAACTTCATGTTTTTCAGATCGTTTATCACACATTCGATTTTTTCTTTCACATTTTACTAAAATTTCAAATGACGCTGGACTTTTTGAAATTAACTGCTACTGCCGAATATAAATATACGAATGTGAGTATGAATCATATTTTACATGTTTTCAGTTTCTTTTTTTATTTACGGTTCAACAATCATTTATTTCTCTAAGATTTACATAATCACATATCGAGAAACAATGTTCTTATTACTAAAACTAATTATCTATAAAGATAATTGTGTAAAGAATGATATGAAAGAAAAGAGAATTAGTGATAGCATGACGGCTGGAACTGGACGGAATGGAAGAAGAAAACGTGTTGCGCTGACCTCAAGTAACATCGGATTAGGCAGGACAAGAACACTATGACATGCTATGTTGTTTTAACGAGAGCCACTTACAATAATACTATAATATTTTTTTATATTCTTGCAGATTGCAATATTGTTTTCTATTCTATTTTTGTACGTCTGGGTGATAAAGAGTTTGATATTTGAAATAATTTTGAGCTTGTATAGTGAAAAGTTCTACACAGCGATTGACGGAGTTCAAAATACATGCGCAATCATTTTGAAAACCAATTGTACAGGTAATTTAAGTATCATTCATCATTATTTGCCTAGCTTAAACAGTACTGGGTAGGAAATATCTGCTGCATGCCGAAAAAACTGTGGGCTTAGGTAGCACAGATCCCTGAGATAGTGAGACAGGGTCGCAGCAGACTACGAAGGAGATGAATAGACGAACTGGATGTGTTACAGTAGAACTGGAAAGAGGAAGCAAGGAATGGAAAAAGATAGAGGGAGTAGAGTGAGGGCTTTTGCCAAGGAGTGATATACAACTGCCTACATATATTAAAAGGCAAACAAAAAAACATACATAAGTTAACGCTGCGGTTTGGTTGCCTGAGCGATTGGCTGCTGTGCTGTGTCACGAGATCGTTTCTCGCATGGAGCAAATATTTGTATGACTTACAGAGAACTGTTCTGGGTCTATCTGTTTGTGTATGTGTTTGTATTTTGTTTGTAAACTCACCCCCCAATCATACAGGAGATATTCTTAATAATGATACAATTACAGATGCTGAGAGAAAATTGTGCAAGAATGTTCAACGTCTACATCGAGCGTCATTCAACAAGATGAATGTCTGTGGAATGTTCTACATTGATGCTACATTTCCACTAAAAATGATGGCTTTAGTAACTAACTATACTTTCGTACAGCTGCAGTTTGCGTTTATTAAATCTTGAGTATGTTTTTCTTGTGTTTTTGGCTTAAAGACTGAAGGGCTGCTATAAATATTTTTCTTATCTGAAACTGTATCAAAGTCAAATTCAAATAATTTATTTCAATTAGGTCATAAAATTCACTTTTGAACATTGTGAAGGACAAAAGAAAATTGAATCTAGGTTGCTTTTAAAATTGATATCCTTTAACACTTGTATAAAAATTCTCGCTAGCTGCAGCACTGATACAGTTTAAAATCGACTACATTCATGCTTGTTTATTTACGAGTACTTACCGTTTCTTCTTAAGTTTATGGATTTAGTTCTTAACATTAACTTATATTTCTCATTAAATTATTATGGGTTGCAATAAAGATAATTTATATTTTCCATTGGTTTTATATGTATACTAGTAATATGTGACGAACCTCGAGCAAACATAAGAACAAAAATCCGTACACGACTAGGCACGACTCGCGTCAACACACGTGATCATGAGACACGTCCGTTAGGATGTTAGAAATGACGACATCTGCAGAACTAAGGTAACCAATATATGTAGCTCCTAAAATTACAGCCGGCCGTTGGGGTTATAAGGCTCTCGAGTGGCGACCACGTAAGGAAGGCGCAGTGTGGGAAGGACCCCCACATGGTAGACTGACGACCTGGTAAGCTGCCCAACCGGTTATTGTGGCTATTTTTAGGGAAGGCCTATGTCCAGCAGTGGACATCGTTTGGCTGATCTCTCCACAGTCGTGTCGCATTGCCGTCCTATCAGAATATGAGAGCTGGAGAAGGGGGTGTGCACTTGTGTTTTCATACACACGTGAGCATTAAAATGTTTTATGCGTACTTGGCTAGCGGTCTGGAGAATAATAATATCCTCGTGGAGATTGAACGTCCTTTAAAATAAATTGTTCTAATTAAAGTTTATATGTGGTATACTCCTGAGACTATCAATTCTAAAACCTGGCCACGACATATGCCCTGAATAAAATATCAAGGATATAAAGTAGTATTACCGAACATTTATTAAAGTAATTCATTAATAGATAGTTTGATGTACGCAGTTGAAACGTTTACAATCGATTGTTTTATCATTTGTGAGCAAAGGAGCTACCAACGTTAACCTATCAAACATGAGGACATTTCGAAATGTGCGACGAAATTGTCATGTGACAACTATTTCGGACAATACGGTAGATAAAGATGTGCAGTCGGTATTTTTGCCTTTGAATCTGATGCAATGTATTATATTCCATCCTAAATATCACATTAAAAATAATGTTATATCTCCTAACAGTATCATCTCCAATTTCGTTTCCATAATAGCGACACTTCTATTATTAGTTTCATTCATATATTACACTTATGAAATATATTTTTACGAACATTTTATATCAACTGCTTCCATACAAGCAACTGGTATTCATGACTTTTTCTTCTATTCCTTTGGATTTATATTGAATGTCGTAACTGGGATAGTTCAAACTAAAAAATCTATTAAGTTTTTTCTTACATTTCAAAAGATGCACAGAGTTTTGAACTGTGAAGCCAGTTTATACCGTTTCATTATTTGGAATTGGATTATTGTTATCGTGGCTGTGGGTGGTCATTTCTTTGGTATAGCTGGTTATTGCAATCTGGCTGGATTAAGAAACATAACTTTATATATTTGCTACGTTGTGATTATTTTTGATGTAAATATTCTTTATACTATTCGAATTATGAAATTGTTGGAAGATAAAGTTGTTCTTTGGAGTATTTACGTTTTAAATTCCCAACATTTGCAAGGTGTTTACGGAGAAAATCATAGTAGAAAAGTGTTTCAGGCTTACGTCGACTTAATGGAGTGTTATGACATCCATAAAGATTGTTCTCAGAAATTTGTAAGTATACTTTAATCCCGAAACATACAATTGTACTAATACTACTACTACTACTAGTAGTACTAGTACTACTAATGTTCCTGCATAGGAATCTAGTTTTTACAGCTTCAAAAAGTATGTAAATTGATCAGTAATGTCAAATTCCTAATTAATGATATATTATAATATAATTTTTTGGTCTTTTGACACTTTACTAAAAAAATATTTTCTTAATATTTTTCATCCATTGTTGTTATTTTCCAGGTACTTTTTTACATTATAGAAGTATTCACTCACGGTCTGATTTACTTTCAAGTATCAATTGAAGCATTACAAATTGGTGTGGTAATGAAAAACATAGTAAGTTCCAGTGTTTTTCTTTTAACTTTCATCAAACAAAATTATTTTAGTGGAGACAGATATCATTATACTTGCAGTCAACAAAAGAGAAAGGAATACAGAGCCGTCAGATGTAGTTGATGTTTTTTAAGAAACCCATAAATGGAGCATGATCATTGATGACCATGCTTGTTCTGGACAGATAAATAATTTCAGACTCAAATTTATTGAGAATTCGGTTTATCTCACGTTGTATGCCTTAAAATGTGGTTAAAGAATTTTTATTTACACAGAATTTTACAACCGCTTAGTGAGAAATACCAATGACTTTCAATTCATATTATATGTACTTTCTAAAGTTTATACTATATTTCACATCGGTGAGGGAAAACATCGTGAGGATACCTAGACTTGTAATTAATTTAAGTCTGAAATCGCCAGTCCGCCTTGAACAAACTCTGTTTGACAAGAGGCCTTTGCCCTGCAGTGGGACAGTAATAGGCTGGTATATTATTATTATTATAGTAAGAAAATAAAAATACCGTTTTTATTACAGAATGTAGCATTCTGGGCATCTCTGGCCGTAATCAGTTGGTTTCTAAAAGATTTGACGTATCTAACGATGTTGAGCAAGCAATGCGAGAAATTCTACTTATCTATTGAAAGAGCTCAAGATTCGTGCGCACAGATTTTGCTGTCAAATTGTTCAAGTAATTTCCTATCCAAGTATTTTTTGTTTTTATGTTGTGTTGTCTTAAATATGTTAACAAACATTTTTGTACATTCTACCTTACAATATTCTCTGTATCTAATCATTATTATTTTACAGATGATCACAAAAGACTATGCAAGAACGTCCTGCGCTTGCACCGAGCATCGTTCAGCAAGATACGTGTGTGTGGCCTGTTCTACTTAGACGCCGCGTTACAATTGAGTCTCATGAGTCTTCTTACTAACTACACTATTGTGTTGCTGCAGTTTGCAATATTGTAATATATGTTTCATTTATTATACTGCTGTTTTTTTTTTTTGCATTAACTGTTCTACTCCTCGTCCAAGGGCTCCCCCCAATCCTTCTACTTCCCTCTGTGTTGTGCCTTCTCTAGCCAGTTTTGGAGGAAGCCAACCGAAGCGTTTCATTATTATTATAAAAAAATAAAATCCACATAATCAACTAGGGCGTCAAAATAATCACCATGTTTAATGCCAAAGAAGTATATTATAGTAATAACGTCAAAACATTTCGTTAATTAATTCATTAATGGATAGTTTCATGTGCGCGTGTGTCTACGGACTGTTGTTTCATTTGTAAGCAAAGGAGCTGTCAACGTTAACCTTTTATAAACATGACGAAATTTCAAAATGCCGGACAAAAATATCGTGCGATAACTATTCTGCACAATACGGTAGATAAAGATGTGCAATCGGTGTTCTTGCCTTTGAATCTAATGCAATATATTACATCGCATCCTAAATATCACTTCAAAAACAATGTTATAACTCCCAATAGTGTAATCTCCAATTTCGTTTCAATAATTGTGACAGTACTATTAATTGTTTCATTCATTTACTTCACTTATATTGTGTTCTTTGACGAAGACTTACTATCAACCACTTTCTTGTACGCATCGTGTTTCTATGACTTTTTCTTCTATTCCTTTGGCTTTACTTTGAATGTTGTAACTGGGATGGTTCAAACTAAACAATCTATTAAATTCGTTCTTACATTTCAAAAGGTGCACAGAGTTTTGAATTGTGAAGCCAGTTTTAGCCATTTCATTATTTGGAATTGGATTATTGTTATCATAGTTGTGGGTGGTCATTTCTTCGTTTTAACTATTTTCTGCAAAATCTCCGGTGTACCTTACATAGGGCTATTTATTTACTATGCTGTGATTATTTTTGATGTAAATATTCTCTATGCCATTCGGATAATAAAATTGCTGGAAGATAAAGTAGTTCTCTGGAGTATTAACGTTTTGAATTCTCAACAAATGGAAGGCATCGATGGAGAAAATCATAGTAGAGAAGTGTTTCAAGCTTACGTCGATTTATTGGAGTGTTATAACATCCACAAAGATTGTTTTCAGCAATTTGTAAGTATCCTTCAATCTTCACATGATAGGTATATTGTTCTGTTTAGAAGTTGTGTGATAATTTCGTTGAGAAACTCATTCAAAATATACCACAGTAATTTCGATGTTTTGATGTCACAACTTCTGTAGAAAGCAGCTACAGGAGTAAGTCAGATAGTTTTATAATAAGTCAGGCCGCTGCCGCCTCTTAAATCTTTTACTACATAAAAATGAATTGACGTTTGTTAGTCTCACCGAAACTCGAGAACGGCTGTTGTGTTTGTAATATCACGGGCAAGAAAAATACACCTGTAAATGCACGAAACTTGCACTCGTGCGAAGCCAGGATGGGTCACTATTAACATAAAACTTATTATGATGTGGGTAGCGCAGAACCGATCATTGTGGCTATCTTGAGGAGAAGCCTATGTCCAGCAGTAGGTTTCGTTCAGCTGATTGATGCTAATGATTTATTTAAAAATGTTGTAGTCTTGTGAACATGTTTTACTAAGGTATATTATTAATAACTTTATCTTTTTGAACTTTTATTGTTTTCTTTTTCCAGATACTTTATTACATTATAGAACTATTTACTCACGCACTGATTTACTTACAAGCTTCAATCGATGCGTTTAAAGTTGGCTTGGTAATTCAAGAGACAGTAAGTACTAATAAAATATTTTCTTCTTTTGATTACCATCATGAAGAGACACGACTTAATAGGCCAATCTGATTGAATTTTATTGAATTTTGTTATTAATTTATAATCCAGGACCAAGCCAGAGTCGACGGCCCGTTCTGTTCACGCGCGCCTCAAAGAGCAGTCAGTACAGGGACGGGATTGGAGTCATTTGATGATTTTTACCACCTTAAAAAAAAGCCTATCATTATCATACAGAGGGGGCATGGCCATTGATTATTATCAAGCTTACTCAAGACCCTATTGTTGATTTCAGATTCATTTTATATTCATTTTATTTTTACAGAATATGTCATTCTGGGGAACTCTGGTTGTTACCAGTTGGTTTATAAAGAATTTGATGTATCAGACGATGTTAAGCAAGCAATGTGAGAAATTCTACTTATCCATTGAAAGAGCTCAAGATTCATGCGCACAGATTTTAATGTCAAATTATTCAGGTAATTTTCTGTTCAAGCAGTCCTTTTTATACTGTGTTGCCGTTTTAATCATGTAATCATTTCTCTTTTACAGTTGATCAGAAAAAGCTTTGCAAGAACGTCCTGCGCTTGCACCGAGCATCGTTCAGCAAGATACGTGTGTGTGGCCTGTTCTACTTAGACGCTGCGTTACAATTGAGTCTCATGAGTCTTCTTACTAACTACATAGTTGTTTTACTACAGTTCGCAATTTTGTAATACAGGTTTTATTTGTCTCATATTTTTTCATTGTTTATGAAAGTGTTAAGTTTAAAAGAATTTCTTATACGTTTTATCCTCTCAAATATAGTACCTATTTTTAATTGTGGTTTATTTTTGCATTTTATGTTACGACACTCGACAATGCACAAGTAGGTATTAATATCTGTCACGGTACCAAAAATGAAAAAGGTCGGGTCAAAAAAAAAAGTGAAATATGTAATCCTGGGGGCCTACCGTCCCCTCTTAAAACAATCTTATTTAATATAACTATGTAATTTCTGTTTTTGAATCTTCAGCTCTCGGCGTTTAGCCGAGCGTTGAAATTCTGACAGTGCCGAAGTCAAAGAAATATTAAAATAAGATTGTTTCAAGGGATGGGGGTGTCCCCTGGTCTCTTCTCGGTCGTGTCCGATTTATATTCAGATTCATATTTTTGATCATTTGCTAATAATGTAAATACAGGTATGTAAGTATGACGTGTTCTTGAGTAGACACCGGAATCGGCAACCGTAAGGTGGGACGCCCTCAGGCTCGGCGACGATCTTCATTCTTCTTTTCTTTATTGTTTTTCGTTTTAATAACTTTTATATTATTATATTTTTTGTAAGTCACGCTGTGTGCACATATTTAGGAGTGCAGTCTCGACCTGAACTTTAATACTGTGTTGCTCATCTCATGTGTGGTCTGTATTCTGTTTTGTGTTCTTTAAATAAATAAATAAATCAGTACCTGGTAGCAACTGGAAGAGAGTTGCCGAGAATCGAGCTAAGTGGCGTGCGATTGGAGAGGCGTTTGTCCAGCAGTGGATGAAGTACAGGTATAAAAAAGCACATAAAATGTTTCTTCATCATACCTTACGGTATGCAAACCACCAGACGACGATAAAAATCCAGGTCTATTTTCAAAACTATTTAATTTACAGAAAATAGAATTGCAGCTGTATAATAACGTAGTGACCGATAACTCCCACAAAACACATCGGCAGCGTGGCGTCTACGTGGAACAAGCCACACGCTGACATCTTACTGTATGACCGGTTTGCTTGTAACACTTTCTTGCAAATATTTCTTTGCTCTGTAACAAAATACAAAAATAACTATAATATTTTTTGCTTAATATATATATATATATATATTTGAAATTGGTATTTCTTGACATGGCAAATTTCGTTAGGAGATCCCTTTCTTAGAAACCCTGACCACCGGTAGCTAGGAGCCTGTTCCCGATGTCGATGAGCTACTATTTTTTATTGTTTTTATTTTAATAATAACATTTTAAAATACAATCTACATAAAATAAATAAATTTTAAAAATGTTTACATTTTTATACAAATATTTAAAAATGTATTTTATATTTATGATAACAATCTCTTTTTTCCAGACATTAAATTTACAGTCCATATTAACTAGACATTCTTACTTGTATAGTTTTTGTTCTTCACCAGCTGTATGCATGCTATCTTAGCTTCTTCTAGAGACATGTAAAACATTTCACAGCAAATGCTGTATATAATAACCATTGATACATCCTTCATGAGCCATAAACCTAGCACTAACATCGCGAAAGAACCCTGAAAAATTAAAAAAAAATACTTAAGCGTTTGGCAAAATCTAGCAAAAGTTACTAAGTATGTAACAAAAAAAAAATGCTATTCTGTAAGAACCTCATTCGGTGAATGTAGGTAAAGTGAGCTTGAGGTGACCAAGCATTAGGCCTTTTATGATTTTAGATAATCTATTCTTTTTTACTTTTTTATTAGTTATTGATTTATTTAAATACAAACAAAATGTACAAAGTAGAGAAAGATAAAAATAAATAGCTAGTGAAATACATCAAATTAATTCTTTTATTTTCTGGGCCCTTACATTTTAGTAAAACATAGTTTTAGGTAAACATTATTAATAACCCATTAAAATATGAGTGAAACTTAAAATAAATGATTTAATAATAATTATTACGCGGGTTGACATCTCACCTCAAACTCACTTCACTTAAATTCACCGAGTCATTTTTACAGAATAGCATCGCTGGAAAGATATTTTCTGTGGTTAATTCTTGATCGCGTCCATTCAAAATTAAATAAAATTCATAGAAAAATATTTTTCGCTTACATCTTTTCTGACATCTGCAGATAATAGGTCCACGTAAATTATTACGTTACAATTAACGTTAACGCGATAAAATGCGTTTAATGCGTAAAATAAAGTCTGCAACAAAAAGTAAAACATTTTTAAAAGTATTTAAAAAATACCTACATAATATAAAATAATCCTACATAGATTATAGAAATAAGCAAAGTTATAGTTAAGTTATTTATGATTTTCCAATTATTCTTAAGTTAGAACTTATTTAATTTTCTAAAAAATATCTTTATCAAAACTTACCAATACGGGACAAATTTCCTTGTACAAATCATAAGTCTTGAAAATATTTTGGTAAATCTCAAGCAAATTAACACAGCTTTCATTATTGATCACCAGGATTTCCATAGTCCATTTATCAAGATATTTTTTCAACAATATTATAATACGTATAACTATCATAAGATTAACATCGAAAATGATACTCACAATGTCACAGATACAGTCAAGAATAAGGGCCATATTTAAAGAATTAAATGTAAAATAATACATTATGTTTATACAAATATTAGCAATTATAATTAATACAATTGAAATCCAGTTCCAAATAATATAATTCTTTATATCTTTACTTAAATTGTTACTTTTATTTAAAGTTTGTATCATCAAAATAAGTAAGACGTTCTTGTCTTTATATACAAAATCGAGAATGAAGATCGTTGTGAATCCGATGAAAGATATGACGAAGTAAATAACTATGAAAAGTGCGAAGCTGTCGCATTTTGAATTTCGAATAAACTCTATGGTAAATATTCTAAATATACACAACGCGCTTATAGATAACATTGCAATAAACGCACATATTTGATACTTTTTACCATTCGGATAAATACGGTTATTTTGTATAAAATATTTTGAAGTGAAAAAAATGTTAAGTGGCAAATTAAATGAATACACTATTCCTTGAGTATCCCTATCTAGTCGGTTATTTAAAACCTCTGGAATGATTCTTCGATCTTGGAACATTCTGTTTCGTGTTATCTTCAAATGTTCGCCACGTTATGAGTTATACATATCCATATTTGTTAATACCTGACTCTGTAATATATATTATTATACAAAGATAATTTAATGGAGACATTAAATATTGGCTGTCAGTGTATTAACAAGTCAAGGACTTATTTAATATTGACACAGAATTAATAATGATAGTAGGTATTTCAGGATATCCATATAATTATATTACGTTGTATTGTTTATGTATGTCATTTTCAAGTTTTGTATCGTAGAGAACGACCATGAAACTCCATATTTACTCTCTCAAAAAGAAATATCTTATCACTCTCTTCAATTGTACCTCTCATTGGTAACTTTCAAATAAATAATTATATAAATCTAACTTATAGCAATAATTTAGAACTTTGCTTAATTCTGAAGTTTTCACAGTCAGCGTAGTAAACATAATATATTCTTATTTAATGCTCACCAAGCATATGCATACATATTTATTCACAGTTTCTTAATCGCCTCAAAGGCCTCTGATATCATTTGAGTGGAACAGTAATGGGCTGGCAAAAGTCCAGGTTTCCTCACGATAAATTTAAACAAACTAAGAAGAAAGCTTTCAAAAGGCTCATAATAAATAAATATCTTGGGACAACTCACACACGGCTATCTGATCCCAAGCTAAGCAGAGCTTGTATTATGGTAACCAGACAACTGATATACATACTTATATAATTTATAAATACATACATATTGTAGATAAATCACACCCAGACACAGAACTAACAATCATGCTCATCACACAAAGTTTGTCCTGGGTGGGAATCGAACCCACGACCTCCGGCTCATCAGTCAGGGCCACTAACCACTAGACCAACAGGCCCGTCATAATTTACTCATTGGCTCATTATTTATTTAAGTATTTTTTTTTATATGGTATTTATATAGTAAGTATGTAGTACTTTAAGTATTTTGTACTTATGTACACTTTATTTTATTAAGATCAATACTTTTTATGATATTTTTCAAATCTAATTTTGCTGTTTAAGGCTCGTACATTAATTTGCACCTACCATGTTATCTCTTCATCACCTTTGGTCGACTGTTAGAGAATGCCTAAGGCATTAATTCCGCCTTTGTACTTTTGTTGCATAAAGTTTAAATAAATAAATAAAAAAAATTAAAAACTTATTCATTTCACAAACACAATTTTATTTCAAAGAATACTAAATTGCATCTCTACTATAACGTAATGGACGATAACTCCCAACAAACACGCCGACAGCGTGGCGTCTGCGCAGAACACGCCACACGCGCTCATCTTGCTGAACGAACGATTTGTTTGTAGCACATTCTTGTAAAGACGTTTTTGGTTTCCTGTAAAAAAAATAACCTTTTTGATACATTCAATAGCGGCAAATTAAACCTAAGTATTATGTGTCAAGAATATTTTCAAATTGGAGATACAACAAGCGTTATTCAGATCACTCATTGATAAGATAAAATATATTTTTTTAAATATACCATATTTCAAATAAACCGTTTATAGGCACTTTTGAATTGTCAAAGAGTCAGCCAAAGAATTAAGCTGGTTGCTAGTCCTAAACAGTGGGATACTATGGAGAAGAATGAGCAAGAAACTCCATGAACACTCTCTTAAAATCAATATATTAACCTAAATTGGTAATAATGTATTACCAATTTAGGTTATATTGTTACCATAACATAACATAACATAACATCACCCCTGTAATCCCCGAAGGGTTAGGCAGAGGTGTACCCATTAGTAAACCCACATTTCGCCAGTTATGTTTTTAGTCCCATGTCGAGCGATGCGAGCCTATTGCCATCAGCCGGGCACAAATTCAGACTCCCAGACTGCTACTGAGAAATTCCTGATGGAAAAACCCAATAACACTTTGCCCGACCTGGGAATTGAACCCAAGACCTCATGCACAGCAGTCGCGCTTGCGATCACTAGACTAACGAGGCAGTCTTTCACACCAATGATAAAAGTTGTTTCCCAGCTACAATTTTTGCTCTAAGTTTCTTAGTTTGATACGCCTAGGCGGTATACACCCTAAATATATTTCTAGGCTTATTTAAATCCTTACTTGGGCAGTTGATGTTCTTCATCAGCTGTATACACGCCGTCTTGGCTTCTTCAACAGAAATGTAGAATTTCTCACAACATACACTATGCATAATTACTAGCACTATGTTCTTTAATGCCCAGAAAATAACTGCAAAACTCTGAAATAAAACCTGAAAAACGAAAAAACAATTACATAAACATTACGCCTGTAATTCCCGAAGGACAAGACAGGTTTAAAAAACATATACTTACATCATTGGTCACTTCTGCATATTCTTTTAATAAGTAAAAAACAAAATTGACATTACATATACTGCGAAGAAATGCGCCAAACGCAAAATATAAAACCTGTAAAAAAAACTTCATTTTAAATGATGTTTTGGTATTATAATAGAAATACACATTCTGTGAAGATTTGGATCAAAAGATTAAGTCTTGTGACAAACAAAGGACTCGTCGGAGTCTTAATAAAAGGGTTTCGTTGGGTACTCTTTGAGTACTGAACTCCAAAAATTAATAATTCCAAGGCTGTGATCAATTCATATTATTTTTAAGTCTAATATTTGTCTCATGGAACTTATAACATCGCAGTTTTATGACTATTGTGTTCTACTAGCGCAGCCTTTCCGAAAGTGGGCGATAACGCCCCCTTGTGGGGCCTAAAGGGCGGTAAGAGACCCAGAGAAAAAAATTGGGGCGTAGTGGCTTGGGAAGCAATTTGTAATTTTATCTACTAGCTTGTTTTTAAGTAGGTAAAAAAATGGGGGTGCTGGATAATAATTTATTCTCAATGTGGGCAGTGGGCAAAATAAATTTGGGAACCTCTGCACTAGAGAGTATTAAATGAAAAAGGGAGATAGAAAAAACTTCAACTTACGAAAACTTGGAAAATTTTCTTATACAGATTGTAAGCTTGCAATATATTCTGGTATAGCCAAAGCAATTTAAGACATTGCTCATCATTAGCATACTCAGTGTTCATAATTAAGACTTTTTTAATCCACTTATCAAGGTATTTCTTTAACAAAATCATAATTCGGATAGCTATAACAAAATTGATATCCAAAGCAATCCACATGATGTCACAAATATTGTCAAACATTAAGCCCATGTCGTAGTTATCAGTTGTGACATAATACATTACATTAATACAAATATTGACACAAATCGATATGAGACTTGAGATGCAGTTCATGACAATATAAAGCTGGATATCTTCATTAAAATTGGTATTGATATGTATACTTTGGATCCTCAATATGAGTAAGACGATGTTATCGTTATGTAATAAGTCCAAAGTAAACGCCATTATAAAACCGATTAAATAGTAGCCGTTATAGATAATGGCGAAGCCTGAGTAGAAATAGCATTCAAAATATGTCATATCATCTTCTATGATGTCTGGAATAATTATTCTATAGACACACAACGCACTCGTTATTAACATGCGGAAGAACGCAAACACGTGGTATTTATTTCCATTTGGATAAATATGATTATTGAGTACATTACATTTTGAAGATAGAAAAAGGTTAAGTCCAAAGTTGAAAGAATGGACTATTCTTTGCATTTGTTTCTCCAGTCGATTGTGGAGTAACATTTGGAATGATTTCCCGAAAATTTTGTTTTGGGACATTACTTTTTATGTGAACAATGGTCCGTCACTAGCTTCTACTTATTGTAATGTGACTATGGAATAAACGAAAATGACATCGTCCATATAGAAATATACTGATTAGATCGATGTAAAAAACTTCCATAATATTCAACATTAGTAATAATATCTTAATTGCCATGGCTTATATCTATTGTTTTTTTTATATTGCTTTTTACTTATATTGTTTCTATACAAGAATGACGTAAACGGTATAGTAAAAAGTTTATATAAGATTAGCCACACATGAGTCGAAATTCAGCATTTCTTTGGCCTCTCTGGGCCTTCAGTCATCCACTTCGTGATAAACCTGCTCTTTAGTCCTGATGCAATCCATAAATAAAGCCAGGCCAGTCCTACTTCGCTTAATAATAAAACAAATTAAAAAATATTAAAAAAAAAAAAAACAAAACAAAAAATATATACATATCAAATTATTAGAACGTTAGTTACTAAAGTTTGCTTTGCCTCGCGCAATTTTGGATTTAACGCTCGGCTCAGCGCCGAGAGTTGGAAATCCAACAACAAGAATTACAAAGCAATAATAAAATGGTACTGTTTTCAGAGATGGTGGTAGGTTTACAGCTCTCACAAAGGATAGATTGTTACAATAACTACTTACTTTGTTACTATGAACCTATCTGTACAGTTGCCGGCACGTAAGGTTTTGGTGTAGTGGGGGAAGTATGCGCATGTAAAAATCTGCATGAGCAAACTTCCCCAACTACGCGTCTTTTGAGAGAAACAAATAAAATGTTGCCTATTATTATTAAAGCCTTTATTAATACCCGTAAAAGTAAAGTTACAAGCAACACAATCACAGAAATGCAAACTGTAATAATATAATGGTGTAAGAAATGATAAAATAAGATAAATGCAGAGGTAACTTAGCATTTATAAGGAATAAACCACAACCCGTCATCTTCGTGAACGATGCTTTTTGTAAACGCTGGATATTCTTACAGACCCGTTTTTGGACACCTGAGAACAATTTTTTTAGGCTAAGGTTATATTATTGACCGATACTTAAAAAAATGATTGTGCTCACGATAACAAACAACTCTCCCAAGGAAATGCCTTTTTTAATTTGTAAAGTGCATAAAACAAGAACTTGTTTAGAATAGAGAATATACAGCTGAACGCGCACAATACTTGCTGCCTGAGTCTCTATAATAGCAGGCACACACTATATTACTTCTATTTTACATATACGAGTGTGTGAGGAGTAGTGAGGACACACCCGTATATCTATAATAGAAAGAGACAGAGAGAAAGAGAGGGAAGGTCGCCTGGACATAACGCTTTTTCCTTACGTGTCGATATCTGCCAGTTAACTCCTACCGAAGGAATTTCGAAGCACATGCCGCACACGACATGAGCCACATCAGACCAAAAACCGCACAAAAGAAAGACAAGAGGTTAAATTTTTACCAATACCTACATGATGGCGTCCGGTTTTCAGATTTCAGCAACAGTACACAAGTAATACGAACGTCTTCTATTGCTGTGTAAAACCTTTCACACTGCATGCTCAAACATATTAATAAGAATATGTTCTTTAATATCCAAAATTGAGAAATAACTGCTTGCACGATAGTCTAATTAAAAAGAAATGTTATTAAAATAGAACACAATTTGCTAAATGGGTAGGAGTTTTTAAAGATGATTTGCTTATTTTTTATGAGGCAGAAATCTTCTGGCAGACCTTCATCACAATCGAATCAGGTTAGGAACGCAAAAAGAACAAGTCACACCTGGTGCATTGCGAGGGAGGGGCGAAAGTGTCCGCGCGGGCCCACACGCTTGAATTAACAGAGACGCGTTCATACCGCTGTCTTGTTGCTGTCTGTAGTACACGTGCGGAGACAAGCGCGGGCGCTTTCGCTCCTCCCTCGCACCGCACATCACACTATGGTTAGTTTAGTATAATGCCCGGTTTACACAATGCGCGGTTGCGTGGACACTTAATTAATTGACCACAGTCGTAATTTTATTTGAAAGACAGACAGAGATAACTTACTCTGGTGCCACCGCTTGCTACAAAATGCTTGATAGTTAATATGCCTCTTATATTTACCAAACTGTGAAAAGCCGTGTTGATTACATAGAATACAATCTGAAACAAACACACATATCACATCAACGACCTCTCACTCAAAGCGAAAAAGGAAAATAAAATAACAGTCAAACCTATTAGGCCCTGTCACATGCATAAGCAGCCCTTGTCACGGCACGATCGCCGTGCCGTGTAAAGTAGAAATGTATGAGAGAGAGAGTAAGTAGAGCAACTAGATTCAGATCTGTTTTCTTATTCATGACGTTCAAAGGTTCCTTTTAATGGTCTAATTGAAACAAATGATTTGGTTTTGACATTGATTGTATTGAAGATCCTTCAGCCTCGGGTGCCCTGGTATATAATTAAATACAAACAACATAGGTGGACCATGGAATGAAATAAAATTCTCTGGGACACTCAGTTTATCAGAGCAGGGCCACGGGAAAAAAGCACCCCTAGTACATCTAGATGAACTTACCATTAATTTAAATAATTTCTCTATTATCTTATAAGCATCCAAAATATTTTTGTACACATCAAACATTATATACCAATAAGAGTTTCTGCCCAGATATGTTTCCACGTTTCTTGAGTCTTTGATTTCCAGCATCCATATTCTAAGCGTTTCTTCTAGTAATTTTATGAGGTGCAATGCGTAAACAATATTCATATCAAAAGATAAGGTGGCAAATGTTGATATTACACCAAAAGTACTGACGACAGTATACTCCAGACACACATAGGTGAGAAAACATACGTAGAAACTATACAGAGCAATGACGGAGATCCAATTATAGATTATCAAATTCCTGAGGTTATTGTCATCAATTTTAAGAATTCTGTGCACGTACTGGACCTTTAAGACCAACAATATATTGTTGTCACTCTCAATGATGTTGATATAGCAGTTTATTACGTACATAGCTGAATGAAAGAGGGTATCGCAAACGTTGCTTACATAAAGGAATGCGGAAAATTCCGTCCAGGAAATGTTAAAAGATCGAATTAATAGGATATACACATTAACTATTCTTAATGTTAACATACAAATGACTCCTAACAAGTTGTACAAACAACTGTTGGGTTTGATACGGTTATCGCGGATCGTATACTTGCAGCAAAGGAAAAGAGCTTGCATTAAATTTAGTGGTCTTAGCACTGATTGTAAGTCTCTATCAACTACGTTACTTGTGCCTGCTTCTTTGGATGGTGGAGTAAATATATTAGAGTCTGTAACAGAGTTTCCTTGCGACAGCATATTCGCAAATGACGAAAATATGTTTGATAGTAGTTCACAGTTTATTGAAGTAGGACCACATCTAGACTAGTCAACTTCATTCGATAATTGCGATATATAATCAGACTTTAGTGGAGAATTTATCTAATCGAATGAACCGTTTTATTAACAGAATATCATTATGAAAAGGCCAAAATAAACAGGTAAGTAATGTCATCTACTTAAAGTTATTATTTTTACCATGGAAACAGACGTGGACTCGGGTAGACACGTATCGAATGACCAAGGTAAAGCAACACTAGCCAAGGTCTGTCCGTGGATGGATAAGGCTCCATTTTATAACGAGACCCCTCCGTATCTAGGAAAGCATGTTAAGCCGTTGGTCTCCACTGTCATAACACTCGTGTCGGATAGGAAAGTCTGAACAACGACAAGGCTTACCAAAAAGTATTGTGCTACCTAGTAACTGGGTTTTAGAGGTCAAATGGACAGTCTCTCCATGTAAAGTACTGGTATTCAGTTGCATCTAGTTGAACTGGATACCGACCTTGAAATGAGGCTAGGTAAAGCAAATAATGATGACATAGATGAAGACTGAATAGCTAAATAATCTTCGTTAACTACAGTTAGATAAAAAGATACTAATTTTAAAATTTACTGACTGACATACAAGTTTGAACTAAACCCAACCAATATACACAGATCTATTGGATATACTAGATTAATTCATAAAAGCAATGAATTAATAACTGTTAACATATTAATTTTATCCATATTACTATCTTCTGCCATCGACTTTGTCCGTGTGGCTTTTTTTATCTATGTTAAGTTACTTTTTTGATTACTGCTCTGCTCCTGTGCGGCATAGCGTGATGTTATGTTGCCTATACTTTTTCTTCATGAATCTGCCTATCATATACTGGTACTTCCAGACTGGTAGTTCTAGAGAGTAGCATGTTTAAAACAAACAAACAAAGAAGCTCTTTAGCTTTATTATATTAGAATATATAGTAATGAATTTCTGATGTGCTATTAATACAATTATCATCGTTTGTCTATCGTATCGCACGTGTTTCTTTTAATAATGAAGAATTTCCGTAAAAATATCAAGAGATATCCTATGAATATTGTTTCTAACAGTATGGTAGACACAGATGTGCAGTCAGTACTTTTGCCGCTGAACCTGATACAATATATCATGTTCTGTCCGAAGTATCGTATCAATAATAATGTTATTTCTCCAAATAGTCTCTTCTCCAACTTTATTTCTTTGGTTGGAACGCTAACTATAATATCATTATTCATATACCGCTCCTATATGATCTCTCTGTTTAAAGATTTTCTTGGATGCAGCCCTTTCATATATATCGTTTCTTACTTTGATTGCGTCTACTATAGTTTAGGCTTCTTCATTAATTTTTTCGTCGGGGTCTTAAACTCAAAGAAGCATGTTTCATTTGTCTTGACTTTTCAAAAAGTGCACAGTATTCTAAATAATGATAAAGAGCTCAGACGCTTCGTTGTTATAAATTGGATTGTTGTAACGCTGACTTTTGGAGGCTATTTCCTTCTTTTCACATATTTTTGCGTTGTACTATCTTTTGAATCAACTTTTACTGGTTACTTTTTAGTTTTCTTCGATTTAAATATAGTTTGTGCCATTCGTGTTTTAAATATGCTGGAAAGCAAAGTCAATTTGTGGAATATTCAAGTTTTAAGATTTCGAGATTTTGAAAGGACGAACGATCCAAGTTATAGCCGCAAAATGTTTCAAGCTTTCGTCGATATATTGGAGTGTTATGAAATTTACAAAGTCTGCATTCAACATTTTGTAAGTACCTTTTTACTAATAATCTTACTACTATTATAAAAGCGAATGTTTGTATGTTGGTACACAATGACGTCAAAACAGCTGAACGGATCTTGATAAAAGGTATAGAGTTAGACTCTAGTCTGGAATAACTTAAAGGCTTACTTTCATCCCGAAAAATTGTATGGTACACGGAAAAAAAAATCTGCTGTTCCTGGATAGGTTACATAGGTACATTATGATTGTGTTGTCTAAGCATTTTTGTAGGCAACAGATGATTTTATTCTCATGATTTCAAAGTTGATCCCATAGTTTTCAGGTTTCTGATAAATTTTCAATGACTCTGTATATTTACTTTGACGCAGACGAAGTTGCTTGACAAAGCTTGACAAAGCTAGTATTTAGATCTCGATAAAGCTATAATATTACAGTAATTGTCGTAACTTGCGCTAAAGAAGTAATTACTTAGATACACTTTTGTCATAGTTTATTTTTGTCATTTTCAGGCTCTGTATTACATAATAGAACTATTCATGCACTCTCTAATTTACATTCAAGTGGCAATCGATGTGCTGAAAACAGGTATAGTCATTGATAACGAAGTAAGTATTGTTTTCGTGTGTAGTAGTTTTTGATTTAATTTTTTGAAATAAATTATTTATATTTTATTTTTGTTATTATTATTTAAGCACCTTCTTAGTGACCATTTTTCATACAAACGTATCTCTTTTATTTAAGTATCGATTTTGACGATGTATAAAAATATGTATGTACAAAAATAGTGATAAACCCGCAGTAAGTTAGTAAGAACCAAGCTAACGGCAGTAAGAGATCCAAAGAGAGGAACCTCCTCACTATGCAAGCCATGTCCAAGGCGACTGCCTTCTGCATCTGACTCTTGAACCAGCTGTTAAGCAATCGTTTCTATAGATGTTGATATTATTATGTAAGCTCGTGTCATTAAACGTATTTTTTGTTATAGAATGAAGCGTCAACAGCATCGATTTCCATATTATTTTGGATGGGAAAAGAATTGATGCTGCAAACATTGATGAGCCAACAAAGCGAGAAATTCTACATTCGGATACAAAGTATTAAAGATACATGCGCACTTGTTTTGAAGACAACTTGCTCTGGTTATTTTTTTTAACACTCTCTAGATTATACTAACTACCTCATTGATCTCATGGTTGCTAGGTCGACTGCTAAACGTTCTGAGTTCAATTCCCAGGTCGGACAAACATGGTGAAGAGGCTCGCCAATGGCGGTACAATACTGTTACTAGTGTACACACCGTGCCTCAGAAACCACGTAGTCGTCGGTACTAGCAACGTATTCTATATTGCTTCTCCTTGAACCCGTTAGATGTCACGTCTGGTACATGTGCCTGACGCTAGTGGCGGTTTGATCATCAACATTTAGGCCCGGTAGTGTTTGTGTTAATTTGATAATTGTTGCTATCGACAGATGATGAGAAAAAACTGTGCAAGAACGTCCTGCGCTTGCATCGAGCATCGTTCAGCAAGATACGTGTGTGTGGCCTGTTCTACTTAGACGCTGCGTTACAATTGAGTCTCATGAGTCTTCTTACTAACTACATAATAGTGTTGCTGCAGTTTGCTTATTTGTAATTGAAACCTTCATTAAATCTAATTTTTGGAAAATATGTTTTTATTTTATTTTTGTGTGTAACATCTTTTTTATTGCTTTTATGCGACCTGTCAACTATTCAGAAAACTACTCATCGAACTAAATAAAATTGAGCAAATACCTATGATGGGAAAAGTCTTTTAGTTATTTGCATGCATCCAACAGTACAAGCGTCATGAAGGTATATTAAGTACAATAAGAACAGCAAAAACAATATTTTGAAGAACAAGCTTTATTACAATATTGAGTATTGGACATGGTATTGTCACCAAAACTAAAGACATGTGAAAAATTTGAGCTCAATCAACAAATGGTCTAAATTTGGTTTGCAGATTTAGATAGACTACTTACTTACATACATACATACGAACAGTGCAAGTTAAATAAAATCTTGTAATAATAACTTTCAAGATGTCGTAAAACAACAGTATCAGCCTATAACTATCCCACTGCAGGGCAAAGGACTTTTCTCACACAGAGAAAGTTAAGACCAGGTTTCTTCAGGCTTTTTTTTTCCTTTACCAACGTCAGAAATGTCGAAGATAAATATGGAAAGTACAAATGAAACATGTGCATGCAAAATTTCAGCTCAATCGGATTACAAAAAATGGTCGAAAAATGTTTTGCAAATTTTGAAAGGACAACTTATTTAAATGCGAACAATGAAGCTAAATAAAAGCTTATAAATATATATATATCGATAAGTCAATACTCGGAATACACTACATTCATATTTAAATATAAAAAAGAACAAACAAAGAAAAAATATTTAGTCAATATTAAAATATTGAAATAAATGATTTGACTTTGACTTTTGTGCTAATAGGAGGTTTGAGGATAAATCTGAACAAAAACAGTAAAATACACACAATGTTCAAAGGATTTAATGATCTCAAGATTACAAAAGTGCAAACTGCAGCAGTACAATAGTATAGTTAGTGATAAGCATCATCATTTCAAGCGGCAGATTAGCATCAACGTAGAACATTCCACAGGCATCCATTTTGTCGAATACCGCTTCGTTAAGTCGTTTAATGTTCTTGTATAATCTTTTTTCTTCATCTGCAATGATTTTTATAAACAATAATTTCAATCTCTCGCTCAGGAATCAGACACCATACATACATCGGCATACTTTCTATGAACTGTCAAAGTACGTTTTCCGCATAGATTTTCTATGGCAATTGCAAACTGTGACGAACTTTTGATTTTTTTTTTTCTAGTACACTTGAGCAGATCCACCCTCTGGTGCCCGCTTGATGTTTAATTTTAGGACACGTTGTGTATTAAGTTCGGTTTATGAGAGAGTGACACATTAAAATGATTCAATGTTCTACATACTCACGCCTTTTTCCCATGGGGGTAGGCAGAAACCACAGAACGCCACCTGCTACGATCCTTTCATACTCCTTTCGCCTCATCTACGTTCATACAACTCGTCATACAAGCACGCCGGTAACGAGTACTCAGCACCTGACCTTGAATGTTCTGTAATAAATTTATGATCTAGTGTAAACTCGTCTTTTTACTCTTACAGCCTACCTTTCATTCGCCAAGTATCTGTTATAATAAAAAATAATAGTATACCTGTACTATTTGAACTCAGCAGGAGTGCGCATGTATCATGGACTTGATTCACCGTCATATAGAATTTTTCAAACTCCAAGCTTAATATGATTTCATACATCAAAGTTTTAACTAACCAAACATTAATAAGGAATATCACAAATGTACTTTCAAAGCCCTGAAAAAAAAAAACTAATTTTTCATTGTCATGTTTTTTTATTATAAAAGGTTGTAATTTTGCGTTCTCGTCAAATTCAAGGATGTGGATTCTATGTTTGTGATTCTCAACACGAATTTAAATATACAAGGTGTTCTACCTTGTGACGTACTTCAGAAAAGTATAGTACTTATGAAAATTAACAACTTTTAATAGGGAACCAATCTTAAATTGTTGTTAATGTATTTGCAAACTATATACTAATAAATAAAAAATGAAAAAAAAAATAGTTACCTAAGTAGCTTTCCCAACCGAATACTCACCTCACTTTTCGAGTTCTCAAGTTCAATTTGTATGTGAATCAAAGAGTTGAAGAATAAGCTTATACAGTGAAACACGATCTGTAATCATATTGAAGGACTTATAAGTATAAAATATAATTCCAAACTGCCAATATTCTACCGACCAAGTTTCGATATCGGTAGCTAAGTACCTACCCTTTTTTTAAGGTGGTAAAAATCATCCTTTCGCCCTAGGTCGGGTGGAAGGGACTGTCAGACTTTTACTGACTAAAAACCCACCCTGTTCATTCTGTTGCCCTGTACGTTCCAGGGCCACGGTATCCTGTTAAGAAGTCCCGCAACCCCGACAGGCGCTTGGCCCTGTTGGGGCCCCTTTGTTGACAGCTCTTTAAGGCGCGCGTGAAACAGAACGTGCTGTCGAGTCGAGCCTGGTTCTTGATCGGACGGCGAGCTACCCATCACTCGCCGTCCGCAAGCCCGCGCAACTTAGTACCCTGGAGATGTTATAGTGTACAAATATGTCGCTAGCACAGATGCACTCGCTCGTCCCTCACTCTTTTAGTCCAATGGGAAGAGGCTAAGCGAAATGGCTAAGCGACGGAGGTATCGCATCACGAACTTCAAAACTCTTAATGAAGATACCCACTAACTCCTTGTCTGACTTGGGAATCGAACTCAAGACCCCAAACCACCAGCAGGGCAAAGCTACACCAACGCAAAATACTAAATACATATATAGAAAGCCATGTTGATTTATCCTAATTATTTCAACGTTACCATTTATAGGCACATTTAGATTATAAGAGGTTGGTCAGTTAGTCAGAAATTTAATGATGCTCTTTCCAAAATGTAGCTTCTATGGAGGCCTCTATGGAGAAGACAGGCAAGAAACTTCAAGGGCTCTCTTTAATAAACTTTTACAAAATCCTGGTTGAATATAAATCAATAAAAAATAATAATGATGTATTTTACTTACCACTTTTTGAAAAGAAACCTTGCAGATATCATAGCAATCCAATATATAAATATAGACTTGATACAATCTATTGCAACTATCCTCTCCATCCCTATTACCCAAACGTTGAAAATTTAAAACTTGAATGTTCCATACATCAAGTTTGTCTTTTAACAATTTGATAAGTCTGATCACATATACGATATTTGTGTCAAAACTCATTAAAATTATGCCGCAGAAAAAATCGTGGGTTGGCAGTTTAAGGGTTAAACAAATGAGAGTAACAATGGAAATGCCAAAAACAAACATTCCGATGACACTTAACCAGTTACCAACAATGAAACGTTCAAATTTGGCCCTATTATTGAGAAAGCTGTGAATATACACAAATTTTAAAACAAATATCACGTTTTCATTAGTTTGAAAAATAACAGCAAAGAAATTTAACAGAATTCCGACAGAGTTAAAGAAAAAATCAAAGAAAGTGACTCCGTCGAGGTCCACTTTGTAATATTCATTAATGTTCAGGCTGAATGTTCGGCAGCAGAAGCGATAGAAAAGAAAAGAGATAAATATGAGAGTACCACACAATGATACCAAACACTGTAGATGGCTGTTTGGAGAGATAAAATTATCCTTAATACTGTACTTGGGGCAAACGAAAAATTGTTGTGGCAAGTTCAAAGGCAAAAGCATTGACTGCACATCTTTGTCAATGAAGTTCTCTGACAAATCCTCACAATTTAGCGTTGTCTTGCAACGTATCTTCCTCTTCAAAAACTTCATTTTAGAAATCCACGTTATTCTTCAAGGAGCGGCGGACTTTATAAAATATTGTAGATTACTAACAATATTGTTTGCTTAATGTAAAACATTAACTTATTAGTGGCACATACTTACTGATATATCTATATTTCTTGTAATTTATCCTAATCTATAGTCAGGACCAATAACACAAAAGTGGTAAAACGAGCAATCAATAATGAATTACTTTGATTAATGAATATGGTTGAAGGAAGACCTACTTACAGAGTGTTGAATATTGTTAATTATTTAAACATAAATAATCATAGTACCAGCCTAATATTGTCCCACTGCAGGGCATTGATCACCACGCTTGCTCAAGATAGATAGGCAATTACAGACGTACTCGTATGGTTATTATAAATCCAGGTTTCCTCATGATGTTTTTCATTACCGTTAATCAGTAATGTTTTTTCTAAATAAATACCTATATTTATAGAAAAAGCCGCAATGTCAATCAAGAGGTCCTGACAAGTATCTCAAGGAAAACAGAAAGTATAAAAACCAACATAACTACTTTGATGAAGCCTTTTAATTACAAAAATGCAAACTGTAGTAACACAATCGTGTACCTAGTAAAAAAACCAATTAGACTTAATTGTATCACAATATCTACGTAGAACAGTCCACACGCGCGTATCTTGCAGAATGATGTCTCGTACACGCGCCGCACGTTCTTGTATAGTCTTTTCTCATCATCTGTTGAACAAAATTGAGTTATGACAGTTGACAAACAAGAAAATTGGGTAATACCAATCAATTAGGTAGTTGACATCAATAATCAACGATGTCAACTTGAAGCTGCAGGGCAATAGCCTCTTTTCATACATGGAAGGCACATGCATTGATCTCTTGCTCACGGCGAATTGGCAATTTTAGACTTCGAATATTTACAAGCGCGGGTTTTCTCACGAATTAACTCGAGACTCGAGATTGGAATGAGACTAGAAGTTACAAAAATTGCCCCAGGTGGGCAGTCAGCTATTGATTGACTTCGAAGAGACTGTATGTCTTAATGCAATGACTGTCTGTTTCTTAAACATGTAATGAAGAATGTATTACCTAAACAATTTGAGTTCAACATGAGTGAGCACGTATCTTGAACCTTTTGTAGAGCGAAGTAGAACCTCTCGCATTGCACGCTTAACATTGCCAACCAACACAAATCTTTTATCATCCAAAAATATATGGAAAGCGATGCTATGGATGCTGCACTCTGAAAAAAATAAACTGATCAAGCTTGAAATATTGATACGGCTAATCGCTGGTCTTGTAGTCGTTAGCTCGACTAATTAGTGAAAGGTCCTGGTGTGGATTCCCAGGTCGAGCATAGTGTTCCGCATCTCTCTAGGGAAATGTGTGGTTGTAGGACAGCCCGCACATGGTGAAGAGGCCAATGGCGGTTCATTATCAATCAGGGGCGCTGATCATGCGGCAAGCAAATACCGGGCTCCTGACTCTTGGTATCATAGCATCCGTGGGGTTTTAGCTGACAAGGGTCCAACATAACTCTCCGTTTTCCAGACGGAGAGTAAGAATGAGAACATCTCAACAAAAAAAAATGCATCTTTCTCCGGTATATTGGTTTTCCGACCCAATGGACTCTATGAGAGAAGAGTGTGCAGTTGCTGCTTGTACACTATAAAATCTTCTGTATCGACAGCTACTCTCCGCTGAGATTAACCATCATATCCGAAGTCCTCTTCAGTTTTGTTCTATCTATCTAAAGATTATCTGGTAAATATCGGTATCAGCGATAGAATAACTAGTACTGATACAGTTATGGTAAAAGTAATGATTCTATCTATCTAGTACAGTGTTTGCTAAGCTCAATTATTGCGGCCATGTTTTGTTTATTATAATTCTTATTTATTACATGACATAATTATAGTTTTTATTTATATTTCAAGAAAAGAAACTTACTAAGTCGTCAATCAAAGCGCCTACTTTCAATATTTCGATGGTCACTTGTATATAAATCAGACTGTGAATGAATGTTTCTATGAAGTAATAAAGTATCTGAAAAAACAAAATATTGTTTTTATATTTTTAGAAACGAAATTCCTTAACACAGCTTCTGGTAGGAGTTAACTAGCAGAAATCGTCACGTAAGGAAAAAGCGCTATGCCTCCAGGCGACTTTCGCCTTCGTTCTCTTTCTATTATATACGAGTGTGTGCAACATTATAAGGAACTTCATTCCTAACGGGGGTAGGTGTAATACTCCTTTTTATTTTCATTGTTTCTTAAAACTTCTGTCATCTGTAAATGAATGAATGCCAAAGTACTTACGAATTGCTGAGTGCAAACTTGCTGAAGATCATAACACTCTAAAATATTTACGTATGATTCAAACATTTTATTCAAATAGTTTTGTCGATGTATCTCGTCAGTTTCTATAGTATTTAAAGCTTGAATATTCCATAAAATAACCTTGTGTTCCAAAAATTTGAAAATTCGAATGGCATAGATTATGTTGAAATCGAAAAAAATAAAAAAGTATGTAACTACTATGTAATGGAAAGGTGTGTTGAGTAAAACGCAAAAAGCAGTGAACACAGCTAAATAACTACAAATGTACAGGATCACAATAATCCAATTCCAGATGATAAAGTGTCTCGTACTGGTTTCATTGTTGAGAAATCTGTGAACTTTTTGAAAAGTTAAAACAAACTTAATACATTTTCTCGTTTGAATGATCCCGACGACGTAATTGATACAGAACCCAGCACTATAGAAGACGCAGTCAAAATAGGAGACGAAATATGTAAAAAAAGTATATCCCATAAAATCTTTGAAAAAGAAAAGGGTATAGTTCCTATACAAGAATAAGAAGGTTAGTAGAAATGTGCCGACAGTTGAGAAGATATTGGATGCTAAATTATTTGGGGTTATAAAATCGTCTTTGATGCGATATTTAGGACAAAACATTAGATACTGCATCAGGTTTAAAGGCATGAGTAAGGACTGTATATCATCGTCAACCACATTATTTAAAACAAAATTCACAGGAAAATTTCGATCTATACGAGTATGTAGGAATGTCTTCATGTTAAATATACCATTAACAATAGCAGCCCCTTCCTAGCAAGTGGTGCTATAATCGATTATAAATGTACTCAAAACAAAGTGAACATGATAATATTATGTACAAAATCAATAGACAATTACTATTATTAGTCTGGCTAGGCATACATTATTAAGTAAAAATATAAATGCTGTAAAATAGAATATCTTTAAAAAGAAGCATTCGTTGCCTAAAGGTACTTAAAGTCAAAGCATTTATTTCAATTGAACTATTTACAGGCAGTTTTAAGATGTCAAGGAGTCGCTCGGTTAGAAAGTTGGAGCTAGTTCCTCGTTCTAAATCGCAGGTAGATCTCCTTGCAGAAGAAGGAGCAAGAAACTCCATTGGAACTCTTTAAAATTAAGTCAGTTATAATATTAAACCTGGTTCTTGTTGTTCTATAAGTGAAATAAAATAAACCAAAAAAAGTGAAGATCTAGAAAGAACGTGATATGATATAAGACAAAGACCTCTTCTTTTAAAAAGAAGGCACGTTCATTGATCTCCACGCTAGCTCAAGGCGGATTGGCGATTTCAGACATAATATATTAATTATACGTCCAGGTTTCCTCACGATGTTTTCCTTCACTGATGTCAGATAACTCGGAAAGTTTACGAACAAGAAGAAGTGACATTGGTACTGAACTCACAACCTCATACTTGAGAGGTGGGCGGCTTAACCACTTCGCCATTCAGACAATTATCATAATTACTTTTATTGTGATCACACTGTCAAACACAAGTATCTCAAACATTAAATATGTCACAGCCTAGCCGGAAACACAATATTTTTCCTTCATCAAATTGTCACATTTATAATAATTATGTTACTTTAAGAATTACTCATAACATGACGAGTTGTTGAAGGTGATTCTAAGCAGAATGTCACAAACACTAGAAATTGTTTCGCAAATTCAAAATAATATACTAGATCAAGATACACAAAAAATAGTGTATTCTATAAATATCCCATTTTACATTTGTCTCATGTCCAAGTATCATCTACGAAATAGTCATATTTATGCACATGGACAAAAATATCATGTATTTGCTTTCTGTATAATGGTTTCTTTGAGTGTGATGTGTTTCCATAAACTTTTATATGTAGACGAGAGGATAGTGAAAAAGAAACAATTTAAATATGATATCTTCACCATTTCGAGTGCTATCAACTACATTACATTCTCAATCGGGTTTATGGTTATGTATATTCTGGACTTTGTATATAAGGATGATAATGTGTTGCTTATTTTGAAGATCCAAACTATAAACAGAAGCATCGATTTTTGTAAAAGCATCAGAAGCTATGTTATTTGGAACTGGGTCTCAACTACGACAAATATTGGTGTTCATTTTTTACTAAGTGCTATCTACTTTGGACCCTGGATCACTTTTAACATCGAATTTATTGTTGACGCATTTTTAGACTTTATGTGCATCGCTTTAGATCTCAATTATGTAGTTGCCATACGAATTATTATATTGTTAAGGGAATATCTAGAGAATTGGATCAAAGAAGTTTCGATGATGAATTATGAACATGACACTGACAACTATGAACACGGTAATAATAATGAAGATGAAGTAATTGTTGACCATGAAAATGATGAACATGAAAATGATGAAAATGAAAATGGTGAACATCATAATGATGAACCTAACAATGGTGAACGATGTCTGAAACTGCTTGGGATATACGAAAACATTTTGAAAGCTTACAATCTGTACAATAAAATTTACCAGATAATGGTAAGTTGGAGGCTTTCTTACTTTCTCTTGGTATATGGACTCTTACTAATTCCCGAACGAAAACACACAAAACGAAAACACACCCGAAATTAATTAAGTACTTAATACTTGTGTAGTCATTTGACTTTCTAAGAGTGTGAATAAAAATGTAAAAATCAATTGCCATAGGGATTCGGCTTTCCTTTACTGAATAGTAGTACTTTTTTGTTTTCATCACGTAAGGAAAAAGCGTTATACCTCCTCCAGGCAACTCTTTCTTTTTCTCACAGTCTCTTTTAATGTTTTGATTTTGAGGAGCTCGTGGCTAAGTAATAACAGCCGCATGGGCTGATCAATTAGGTTAAGTTACGCTTGCCGGGGTTGGTCAGTGGATGGGTGACCATATTTACACAACGAGGCTGCCCCGTGCCTTGGAAAGCACGTTAAACCGTTGACCTTGGTTGTCATACGTGGATCTTTAACAGTCGTTACGAGTCGTCATAACATAACATAACATCACGCCTGTAATCCCCGAAGGGTTAGGCAGAGGTGTACCTGTTAGTACACCCACATTTCGCCAGTTATGTTTTTAGTTCCATGTAATAGGGGGCGAGCCTATTGCCATCAACCGGGCACAAATCCAGACTCCGAGGCTGCTACTGAGAAATTCCTGATGGAAAAACCCAATAACACTTTGCCCGACCTGGGAATCGAACCCAAGACCTCATGCACAGCAGTCGCGCTTGCGACCACTAGACCAACGAGTCGTCAGATGCCTGAAAATCTGTCAACCAGTCTTCCCAAGGGGTATCGTATTACCCAGTTATTGGGTTATGGAGGTCAGATAGGGAGTCGCTCCGTGTAAAATACTGATATTCAGCTGCAACAGGTTAGACTGAAAGCCGACCCTGACATAGTTGGGAAAAGACTAGGCAGATTAATTTTCTTTTAATTATTTTCATTTCTATTTTCAGGTTTTATATCGTATATTTTGCGCATTTCAACGTGCCTTATGTTACATCACCTTCTTGATTTATGTGATGACCGCAAACGTCGAATTCAAATCCTCAGTAAGTAAAAAATAATTTTAGGTAAATAAGAATGTTAAAGCTCAAGCGTATCGATCGTAAAAAGTATTTGTTTTCAGTGAATTTTCGAATCAGAAATACAAATACCATTAACTGACTACCTCGTTGGTCTATTGGTCGCATAGCGCTACTCCTAGACATGAGGTCTTGGGTTCGATTCCCAGGTCGGGCAAGTATTATTGTGTTTTTCCATCAGTTCTCAGTAGCAGCCTCAGAGTCTGGATTTGTGCCCGGTTGATGGCAATAGACTCGCCCCCTATTACATGGGACTTAAAAACATAACTGGCGAAATGTGGGTGTACTAATGGGTACACCTCTGCCGATCCCGTCGGGGATTACAGGCGTGATGTTATGTTATGTTTCTGTAAATGTTTTAATTGAAATAAATACTAAAACATTAAAAAAAAGTTACATTATACTTTTTATATTCCAGTGGTTGCTTCGAAGTCTTGGCTTAATTTTTTTTCTTGTAAAGGACTTAATACTTGTTATAGTACATAGTATTTACTGTGAAAAGTTCTATGTAACTAGAGAGAATGCTGAGACGGCGTGTATACAGCTGATAAAGAACAGGAACTATGCAAGTAAGAATTTTTAACGTACTACAATTACTGGGTTTAATTCTCTCGAAAAGAACCATCCTACTTCAATTATTATAAAGGTTCCATAAAGGTTGCCGGAAACCGCTGCATGCGGGCAGGACAAGACCAGTCATTGTGATTATCTTAGGGGAGGCTTATGTCCAGCAGAATGATGATTATTTTTTTGAGAGATTGTGGAATTATGTAAAATTCTGTAATATCTCCTACTGGGAGAGCGTACTGGCTCTTGTAACACAGGTCTATCACCTAGCGCAACAGTCAAGGACTTTACACAATTTTGGAACCAATTTCTTGTGTAATAAAGATTGTTATTGATTATGATTGAGGCCTATTGGTTACCATAGTCATCATCATCTGCCTAGCTTTTCCCCAACTACGTTGGAGTCGGCTTCCAGTCGTTCCACGTAAAATACTGGTATTTAGCTTAACCGAATGCAGCTGAATACCAGTATTTTACATGGAGCGACTGCCTATCTGACCTCCACAACCCAGTAACTGGGTAATACGATACCCATGGTAAGAATGGTTGTCAGTCTTTCGGGCTTCTGACCACCCGTAACGACTGTCAAAGATCCACAGGATGACAGCCGAGACCAACAGCTTAACGTGCTTTCCGAGGCACGGATTGGTTACCATAGTCGAACAACAAAATTAAATACTCGGTGTAAGGGCGTGGGTTAATATTTATTGGTAAAAAGAAACAATAGTTATGAAAACACGAATGTAATTAATCACAGAACAACTTATGCGAAACACTGTTTTTAAATAACAATATAAAATACACGGGAGCGAACGAGAGCCGCGGGAAGAACAAAATATCGTTTGTCCGCCTTAAAGCGCTAGCGCGCGACTGTTGCAGCAGCGCGCGGGGCGCGGGAGGTGACACGTGTGCATAGCGCATGTGCGCGACTATGTCTGACATACAACCCTACGGCTGAGCGCGTTACGTCCGACACCTAACCCTGTGGCCGCGCGGGTGTTACATCGGTTTAAAATAACACATTTTTCTTTTCTTTACAGGACATCACGAACGGTTTTATAAGAACATGCTCCTGACAAATCGTTCGTACAGTAAGATGAGCGCGTGTGGTCTGTTCTATGTCGACGCTGCGCTACCGGTCTACTTGATGGAACTTATCTGCCATTACGCTATTATGCACCTACAGTTCTATTTTCTTTAGAAAGAAAGAAAGAAGGAAAAATTAAAGAAAGAAAGGAATAAAGAAATACTGTTTATTCACGCGAAAATGACGCACATAACATAAAAATAAAAAATAATTTAATAGTTTTGAGGAGTACGTACATTTAGAAAGTCACGTCTTGACCGATATTATTGTTATTAGTTACAAGGTTAGGTGGTCTACAACGTGCTGTACTCTTAAAATATATGTAGAATACAACAACAACAAACAAATGTTAACAGCATTTTTGACTCACAATCTAACTTAAAATTAGGTTTGCGAATGTTTAAACACACATATTATTATTATTAAAATGTTTATAGTTCTAATAAATTATATAACTAAACTCAAAATGCGAAAGAAATAATTCAATTAGAAGGGCGATTCTTACAATTAAAAACGTTGAATACCTAATCGCCATCTAATTTAAGCGACAATCAATGTCAAAAATATAGGTAATAGAGACATTTTTGACAGATTGGCGATTAAATTAGATTACGATTGTTCCTAAAAATTAAAAGAATTACCCTCAGTTATTGTATGGACAAAAAATGTTTTTAGTTATTTATTTATTTGTATTTGTACTTGATCATACCCGGTTGTGAATCCACAGAGACACATGAGAGGCGGCCATCTAACTAAATAAAAAATATTAATGTGGTTATATTTTTATTTTATCTAAATCTATATCTTTTCCTAAATTGAATTAATGCAATAACGCAATCAATGTATTATAGAAAAGAGTTACTCAACTTAATCATTAACCAATACTAATGATATTAACTCAGCATTGTTTCTTTCTCAAAAGAATATAAGAACAAGGAACAAACAATCGAAGGTTGCTACTATGTCTATAAAAATGTTACTAAATAATCAAATGGAAAAAGACGTACAAAAAATTGTGTTTTCATATAATTTCACACTCAAACTGTTATTCGCTTCAAAATATAACGTACGAAATAATCGTATTTATTCAAGCAGTATCAAAAGTCGTGTGCTTTTGTTTTGCTATACGTTATTTATGGTTGTGCTAATTACTCGTCAAATAATTACTGTCTACTTTCAATTTTTCACTTTAAATAATTTCGATGACCGCATGCTCTTAGTTTTTGTGTTTATCAATTATATTGCTATGTTGATTGGGTTTATATCGATGCGTATCCTCGACACGGTGCACAGACACAGCAACGTTTTACTCATATTAAAAATCCAAGCTATATACAGAAGCCTTGATTTCAGTAAAAATATCCGGAGTTATGTTTTATGGAACTGGATTTCAACAACGACTATTGTGTGTGTTAATATTTTAGTCATAGTCTTGTTTTACGGAAACTTTGACACTTTTAATACCCGAATAATCATTGACCTGATTTCTGAAGCAATTTGGATCACATTGGATATCAATTTTGTTATAGCAATTCGAATTTTAGTATTGTTAAAACATTATTTAGATAATTGTGTTAAAGAAATGCTGATGATTGATGAAGAACAGGACAGTTATAGGCTTAGTCTCAACCTGTTTGGGATATATCGAGATATTTTGAAAGCTTTCGATTTGTACAAGAAAATATTCCACGTATTGGTAAGTTTGTGATAATATTACATAAGTTATTTATTTTATTTTACAGAAGGCTTACTGACTAATAAGCCAATGACAGAAAGAGTGAGTGTAATATTAACAAATATTATACTCACTAATAAATTCGGGGCTTGTGTCTGTTCCACATGATTCCAGTAGCACTCCTCAGTCCAAAGATCCAAACCAGTGGCTGAAGGGAATAGCGTTTATCTACATCAGTGATTCCCAAAATGCTCAGGGTCCACGGGAGACTCGGGGAGGGGAGAGGATATTTTTTTTTTATAAACTTGACTGTTTTAAGCGTGCTTAAATGACGGGTGTTTAAAGTCCCTGATTCTATTGGAGGTTTTAATTAAAAGAATATACTTTATATCACTTTTTTGTTCTTGAATATTTTTTAGCATTATTCATTTATTTACCATTTTAATTATGTAAATAATCGAATAAATATATATAAAAAAATATGCATATTCCCTTATGCTCACATTATTCCATTGGGATGCAGCGCTGGTATCAAACACTGGACTGGTTTTTCGTTCTAATAACCGTCTGTGAGTTTAATGTTTTATTTTCCATAGATCTTATTTCACACATTTGGCGCATTTCAACGTTGTCTAACTTACGTCAACGTCATTATTTATATAATGAAAATCCTCGCAGAAGGCAAACAGGTAAGTTCAAAAATATACATACGTTTTGATGAATGTACTATTAAAATATCGATATCTATACTAATAACTTGGGAACTACTGGGGGACTACCACTATCTCTATAATATGTATGTATTTAGAAATATATAAGTATATTTATCAGTTGTCTAGTTATCATAGTATAGGCTCTGCCTAGTTTGGGATCAGATGGCGATGTGTTGGTTGTCCTAAGATATCTCTTAAAACAGTAACATTTCAATATTACTTTGTGATTGCTGTTGTTGAATTTTCAACTCTCGGCGTTAACTACAGAGTTAAAAATCCAATGGAGCGCAAGTTTGAACATCAAGAAGGACACGATCTACTTTTTATTCCGGGACTGGTCTCCGTTCGCGATAGCCGTCATTTACGCGGACGAAGTCGCGGGCATTAGCTAGTGGGCTTTCCAGGGTTATTTTTAAAACACAGAAAAAAACACAGCTGTTCCCAACAAAAATGCTACACAACACAATCATAACGTATGAAACAGCTGATTTTTTTTCATGATTTCATGGTTGGTCCCATAGAAAAAGTTGTTCATAATGTACAATGACCCCTTTTCAGGTTGCTGGTGTTTTAAAAATAACCCTGTATAACATCACGCTACAACACTCGAGAGTCAGCATTCATTATAAATGTAATTCAAGCGGGTGAAACCGCGTGGTTAAAATACTATACATTATTTTTCTCAGGCTATGCTTCGCACTGTTTCAATAATACTATGGCTGATAAAGGACGTATCCCTAGTAATTATACATAGTGTATATTGTGAGAAGTTCTACATCTCTGTTGAGGAAGCTGAGACGGCGTGTATACAGCTGATGATGAACAGGAATTGTCCAAGTAAGAATTTAAACATATCATAAATACGGCGTGCTTGTATGACGAGATGTATGAACGTAAATGAGGCTAAAGGAGTACTGCCTACCCCGATGGGTAAAAGTCGTGAGTTTATGTATGTATGTACTTGTGCGTTAGGGCATTGAAGATGAACTGTAAGTGCTTTAAGCATTTATTTCATTTAGACCACTTACATGCATTTTTGAATTGTCAAGGAGTCCTCGAAATTAGTTGTCAGTTTCAGACTGACTCAAAAGTAGTAACTAGATTTGGCTAGTCCGAATAACAAGCCCAATACTAAACTGGTCCGAAACTAGCCGTAACTACCTGAAACTGAAACTAGTAGTTGTTCATTGACTCAGTCATGTAGCTCAAAATCGCCCAAAACTAGTCATGACTACATAAAATTTGCCATGGCTCTATAACTCACTCAAAATTAGTCGTGACTAGAAGGTATGTGATGTGTTTACACATACATACATAAAGTCACTCTTTTCTCCCATGGGGGTAGGCAGAAACCACAGAACGCCACCTGCTACGATCCTTACATACTCCTTTTGCCTCATCTACGTTCATACAAGCACGCCGGTTACGAGTACTCCGCACCTAACCTTTCTAAAGGACCTCATCAATAAGGTCAGTGTAGGTCTTCCTAGGGCGACCCCTCCCTGCGTTGTCACTCACCTCTGCCATATAAATACCTTTTGTCAATCGTCTTTCACTCATCCTCTCACTCACTTAAAGAAGTGTCGATTAAAAACCATTTTAATTAAAACACTTACCGAAACTGTGTGTTGTATCATACATACTCCTTTCGCGTCATCCACCTTCATACAAGCACGCCGATTACGAGTACTGTGCACCTGTCGTTTTTTTACATCCTGTATGTAATTATGGCATTTTTTTCTCAGGGAGTCAAAAAAATCTTTGTAAGAATGTGCTACAGACAAATCTTTCGTTCAGTAAGATGTCAGCGTGTGGCCTGTTCTACGTAGACGCCACGCTGCCGATGTGTTTTGTGGGACTTATCTGTCATTACATTATTATCGTGTTGCAATTCTATTTTCTGTAAATTAAATTTTAAGGAATACATTTGACTTTTATTTTTTCTTTACTTCTTTTCTTTTTTTAAGATTGGTAGCCGTCCCCAACATTATTGGGAAAAGGCTAGGCAGATGATGATGTCGTTTGACTTTTATTCTTGTTACCGTCGCGTTAAAAAAATACTGTTAAACCTTTTTTTGTAATAAAAGACATTTAAACCGGTCAAGACCCGGCTGACTTACCGGTAAGTCAGAACAATAGAAAACCAATTGTGTCTCATTACGTAGGACTTGAGTAATCAATGGTCAAATTGCAGTCAATTATTGACTGACAATGATCTCATGAGAAAGAAGAAACACATTACTCTTACTCCTCCTCGTGTTATTGTTAAGTAAACATGTATTACAGAAACGCAAACTGTACTAAAACAATAGCATATGTGGTTATCAGGTTCGACAACTGTAGAGGCAGGTCAGCATCCACAGTAAATAAGCCGCATGCGTTCATCTTTCTCAACGATGCCTTTTGTGCACGTTGGATGTTCCTGCAAATTCTTCTTTCTGTATCTGTGGTGAATCAAATAGCATAATAAAATTGATATTGGTAAGCATATCGTGGAATGCGATTGGCTTATTTGTGAGTTTATTGTGAGTCAAAAGAAAAAAGACGTAAATAAATATCCCACGGCAACCGTAAATTTCCGGGATTTAAAAGAAGCCTCTGTGTTATTCCAGACTATAATCTATCTCTGTGCCAAACTTCATCTAAATCCGTTCAGCCGTTCTAACGTGACTGAGCAACAAACATCCATCCATACAAAATTTCGCATTTATACGACTAATAGTAGTAAGATGATCTCGTGTCTGACAGCGACAGTGAGCTTTCTATAATTATTGACATAATACTAATAATACCAGTATAACACTGTCACTCCTTGACAAAGGCCTGTTTTTATCCAGAGAAGGCACGAGCATTGATCGCCGCGCTTACTTAAGGCGGATTGGCGATTTTAGACTTTTATAAGTCCAGCAATCCTCTCGATTCCTTTCTTCAACGATATCAGTAATATCCAAGATACACTTAAAAAGCACGATCGAACAAGCTACTATAATTTAAAATATTAAAAAACACGACTGCAAAAATTGCACATATTTGTACTTTGTTTACTCGTCAGTTTTTTTTACGACGCTTTTATTTACAGTTTTATATAATTTTTTAAATCTACTTAGCAAATTCTAGACGATAAACATAGAAACGACCAGATTCATTAAAATTGAGGCTGGTATTATTTTACGTTTTAAAGTGACCACAGGTTAGGTTAGGTTAGGTTAGCTGGGCTGTTTCCGCACTTAGCCTCTTTATTGGGCCATTGTACGTATGAAAAAAAGGATATCCTTGAGGAGTTACTCCAACCACCCCAGATCCTCCCAGAATGCCAGCAGTCTTTTCAGACTATTGCAGGCTTCGGGGAGCGATGCCGGCGATTGGAGAGTCCGTGCCCGTTGATCTGCCACGCTTCTGCACTCCAAGAGCACGTGCTGTGGTGTTTCTTCCGCCTCCATGCATCCTCTGCACACAGGGCTGTCTGTCACACCTATGGTGAATAGGTGTTTGTTTAGGGGACAGTGGCCGGTTATGATGCCTATGATCTTCCGAATTTCGTCCCGTTTCAATCTAATAAGGCTGCGGGCAAGTCTTTTTGATGCTTCCGGAACTGCATTCTTTGTTTGCCTGCAGGTTACACTGTTTCTCCATTCCGTATGGTGTGTTTCCTCGGTTTTCTTACGTAGCCATGATTTTATTTGGGCTTGAGGTATGGGAAGCAGCGGTTCCGGGCCGTGTACTGTTGTCTTCATACCTCTTTTAGCCAATTCATCGGCTGCATCGTTACCCAGTGAGTTACTGTGCCCTTTTATCCATTGCAGGGTTACCTTGTTTGTATTCGCAATGTGTTGGAGTGTATTATGACATTCCAAAACGAGGGCAGAGTTTATAGTGTTGTTTTGTAGCGCTTGAAGCACCGATGCACTGTCTGAGATAATTTTAATGTTGAGATCTCTGACGTCTCTGGCTGCAACTGCTTGAGCCGCTCTGGTGATGCCAATGCATTCTGCTTGGAAGATCGTGTTAAGTTTACCTAAAGTTGTTGACATTTTGATGTTTAGGTCGTTTGAGAAGACGCCAGCTCCAGTACCATATTTGGTTTTGGACCCGTCTGTGTATATCCGAACTTCATTGATGCCAGAGTAGTCTTCGGCTTCCGCCTTAAGTTGGATATCATATCTTCGATCAAAGATGTGGTGACATGAAGTTCTGTCCATGGGTGCCTCAAGGAGTGGTATTTCCTTTAGGACCCCTTGCAGAACTTTGGAGTGTGTTGTGTCTGCGTTTAATTTCCACAGTCCGTGCGACCTTAATCTTAAGGCGGCTATCTTAGCCTCTTCCTGTATGATGAGATCTAGAGGTCTCAAGTTTAGGAGGTACTCTAAGGCGGCTGATGGAGTGGTTTTCATACATCCGGTGGCTGCTACGCTCGCTAAGCGTTGCAGACTTTGGAGTTTTGTTTTTACTGTGGTCAGTTGTGTTCTGGGCCACCACACAACTGATCCGTAGGTCAGAGAGGGTCTGATAACTGATGTGTACAGCCAAAGAGTAATCTTTGGGTTAAGACCCCATTTTTTACCAACAAGTCTTCTGCACTGACCAAAAGCTATACAGGCCCTCTTTGTTTTTGCGTCGATATGACTCGCCCAGTTCAACTTACTGTCAAGTATGACACCCAGATACTTTACTTGCGTCGATAGGGAGAGTTTGGTGTTGAATAATTTTGGTAACTGTAGTTCTGGTAACTTCCTTTTGTTGGTGAAAAGGATGAGTTCTGTCTTTTTCGGGTTTACTGACAGCTGTTGTTCGTCACACCATTAAAGTGACCACATGGGTTTCTTTTTATTTCTCGGAACGATGCAAGGATTGTAATGATACCCCATACATCTAAATCGGTTCAGTCGTTTAAAAGTTATGGTGGAATAAAGAATCTCACATTAACCCTGAACACATAACACTACTTTTTTTGGGGCAGTCGTGTAACAAGCTATTTAGTTTACAGACAACAATCATTATCATTCTGCTACATTGCCATTCATTGTTATTATGTGTTCACTTTTTTAACTTGTGATGTCTAATAATTTTGAAACCTATTTAGAGTGATGAAAAAAATTTACACTCTCGAAACATTGTTTAAAAGTAGTTGCAAGTTAGCTGCGTGTATACCAAATAGCTTATCTGGCTGTACATATAAAATTAACCACTGAGCCATATACATAATCTATAGTAAAACAATGCTTACCAGAACGCTCCCAGGACTTCATAAACATAACATAGGTGTTCTGAACATCTCTCATTGCTTCATAGAATCTCTCATACTGCACGCTCAAGCATATTAGCACTGTGATACTCTTCAAGAGCCACGTTTGCGATATGAATATTAATACTTGAAACTGCAAAATAATGTAATAGTATCTTTATCTACAGGCTGATTGTTCATATTCATATTCATTTATTTGGATACCATAATGTGTATAATAGATGTTACATATGGCTTAAAGCTAAGGTACAGTCATGGACCATGTTAAGGCACAGCAACATTGGATATTACCTAAATATATTTATTCAAATAAGAATTAAATAATATATACGTATACAGCTTAATAATAAAAATAAAAAATAACCAGAATAAAAAAAGAGTAACTAAAACTAATATTATTTTAATTTTTATTTAAAAAAATAATGGGTTATCAATAAATCCCTATATTTTTAAGGAACTACATACTAATCTCAGTTTCAATCTGACAAAAATACCTCCAATTTGCTTACATTTTCGTCAAGTTTTAGACATTGGTAGTTTGAGATGAGAATTTGATTTGAATTCCGGTCAAGCCCCGGCTGACTACCGGTAAGACAGATTAATAGAAAATCAATTGTGACTCATTACGTAGGACTTGAGTAATTTAACGTTTATAATTACGATAGCAAATTGTCATTTAAGTGAAAATATTCATCAATACGATCAATTTTTACTATGAGACTAACTCTGAAATATGAAAAAAATGTGCTGTTCCCTATTAAAATACATTATAATATGATAAAAATATTTGGAACTGTTATTTATTATTTATATTTTCGCTTTATAATACATAACACTTATAATATAACCGTAAATATTGAAATAGCGACACATACATCATGCATGGAAAATTGTTTTTATCATGAGTATAAATCAAAATTTCATCGATAAGACCTAGAATAACTAGATTTTAGTAGGTACTCACCCTTGTGCTACCGGCTTTAATTAAGTGCTTGATAACCAATATTGACAATACGTTCCAAAGACTGTGTGAAATTACGAGTACCGCATAAAAAGCAATCTGAAACAACAATAGTATTTCTATCAAAATTAGATGCAGTTGCATTTTGTAGGACTGTTGCCCGGCCTAGGTCTCCCATACCGCTAACCTCTCCTGGGCACGAGACCGGACTGTGATGAGTTTACGGATGAATGGAAGATTTTCTCGTTAAAGTGCTTCAAGTAATAATAATAATCTCCAGACCGATTACGGCCATTGCATCCAGTCTCACTGAAGACTAGCCAAGTACACAGGAGATATTATAAAGCCGAAGTGTGTGCGCAAACACAGGCACTCCCTCTTCCCTAACTCTCATAGTCCGATGGGACAGCAATCCGATACAACCGGAGAATCAGGCACAGGACAGGCTTTACGTGATTTCCAAGCACAGGGGTGTGACATCACAGACTTTCAAATTCCGGGCTGCTACTAGAAAATTCCTATTGGAAAAACTCAATAGCGCATTTTCCCGACCTCGACCTTGCAGCAGTCGCACTTGCAACCATGGGACCAACGGGGCAGTTCCAAATACTATATCGAGTAAATATTATCCCAAGTCTTACCTGAAGTCGAAAAATCTTCTCTATAAGCAAATTAATCTCTTGTATATTCAAAAATACACCAAACATAGTTTGCAAGTAATCTTCTCTTTCAGAAACCTCCACGTTATTCAAGTTTTGAACATGTTCAATCCAGACGCGAAGTATTTTCTCCAATAATTTAGTTAGTGCTGATGCGTACACCACGTATATATCAAACAAGATGGTAGGATACGCTGACATAAGATCATACACTGTCATACCAGAAAAGCAATAACCGTAATACAAAATGAAACAAATGAAAAACACATTGACACACACAATGCAAACCCAGTTGAAAGTTTTGATACTTTTAAGATCTTTTCCATTCATCTTTAGGATTCGTAACACGTATTGAATTCTCAAGACCAGTAAGACGTTGCTATGGCTCTTCATTATAATTATGTACACGTTTATGAAGTACCCGATGGAGAAGAATACGAAGTCAAAGTAATGACTGCAATCGAGGAACCACTTCAAGCCCGCTCCCAGATAAGCATTATCTCGTATGAACATCACATAGTACAGAGCCAAACAGCGCCATATTAGAAAATACAACACTGCCATGGAATTGTAAAGCCGACTATTATAAATGATGACGTTATTTCTTATCTTGTAGTTAGCACAGAGGAAGAGGCTTTGTATTAAGTTCAAAGGTCTAAGAAACAATTGGAAATCTTTTTCAATTACATTGTTCCCTGATATTCCATTATATGGGAAGGCAGATACATTCTCGATTTCATTTGAAAACATGTTTGAAGTTTGATGTTCATTGACATAATACTTATTGTCCAGTAGGCTAGTAATTTAGTAAAACGTCGCTTTGGGCTCATTTGAGTCAATTTCTTTAAGTTATTTGATATTACTCGTTGTATAAACATCATCGCCATTATATTTAATAGTTTGATTATTCTATGGTTTGTCTATGTAGTGTTTTTCCTCTATTCTTTTATCCCTGACGTGCTCTTCATAAAGCTACCTAGTACATTCACTTCCTTAACAACATATTTCTTTATTTATATTCAAAGTTTCATAGTTAAATGTCGCAGGTCTGGACGGTTATAACATAACAGGCCAGTTATATAACATTTATGTTGTAGTATATCAATCTAGAAAAGGGGAGCTACCACTAAGTCTTAAAACAGTAGTATTTTAAGATTACTTTCTCTGTTTAGCGTTTTAAAGTTGAAAATCCAACAGTGAAAATTACAAATTAATATAAAAATAATACTGTTTAAAGCATTGTTGGGCTGCCAGACCGTTATAATAACAACTGTTATAATAGCTGTTATAGGCTATATTATAGCCCATACTGTTCCTCATAAACGTGACTATCGTACGGCGTTCTAGAGACGTTCTAGAGACTAACGCGTTTACACAAACAAACAACAAAACTCTTCAGATTTATTATGTGAATTATATTATTATAATACAGAATAATTATAGAAATTCGAACTGAATTAGTACAATAGTGTAGGTGGTGATGAAACTGAACAAACGCACCGACAACATGGCGTCTACGATGAACAGGCCGCACGCGTTCAGTTTCTTGAACGAAGCTTTCTGCAGCCGTTGAATATTCTTACACACGGACAGTGTGTGTTTATCTGTAAACAGTAAATGAAGTTTTATTGAGCAACACCAAAATCCCGACAACCGTCGTGCCCACCAGACACAACACCCGTCTGGTCGGAGGATCCTCCCTTTTCAACGGAGTATGAGGAACTTAACACCTTATTTCTCATACCTCTATATGTTTTGTAGGAGTAGATAATTCCTAAAAAAATTAAAGAACAACCATGTATATGTTTCTTGCCCGTTCTTCGCCATACGAAACTACCTTTTGGAATCGGCAAGACGTATAGTCAATACTAGGTGTATTTTTTTTTCACTTGTAAATGACATTCTTCGTCTAAGGGCTGATTTTTCAAAAGTCATAAATAGCCTTTATTCAAAGAATAAATATGGCAGTTTGATATAGTATTTCTACACAAAAACTGTCAAACCGCCATATTTATCCCTCCTTTATGAGTTATCTGACGATTGAAAAGATGACCCTAATTGAAAAAAAGATTTGACCTTGACTTTGACTTTTCAGCGTTCAATCGATAAGTGTCTTTTTAAAACTGTTTGGCGCTTTACACACGGAGCAACTTAAGTTGAGGCAACTATCAGCAACACTTTAAAAGTTTCCTGTAAAAGTTGATAGTTGCTATAACGTTTATGATTTCCGCAACTTTATGGCAATCTGTGAGCAACATTTATAGCCGAGTTGCTCAATCTACGCAGCGATCAGCGTTAATGGTATAATATTTAACAGTGTTGCTAGTTGCGGCAATTAGGAACTAACTTAGTCATCGATTGCAGCAACTGAAAACTGAAGATCGCCGCAATTCGAAACTCATGTTGCTATGTGTGCAGTCCAATTGAAATATATTTAAAGAGGTAATTGCCAGCTAGTTGCCAGTTGCTGCAATAGTTGCTCTGTGTGTACAGCGCCTTATTTACCTGAGCATCTCATTGAATACATGAGCGGCGTCAGAGCGCCCTGGACATCTCTTACGGCTTTATAAAATCTCTCGCATTGTACGCTCAAAGATATTCCAACAAGTATACTTTTCACCAACCATATTTGTGAAATAATTATTAACAAACTAAACTGAAAAAACAAAAGATATTTAATAAATAACATCACGCCTGTAGTATAAGTGTCGTGATGGCCCAGTGGTTAAGGCGCCCGCGTCTCATGCATGTGGGTTCAAATCCGGGCAAGTACCAATGTGAATTTTTCAATTCATATGTACTTTCTAAAGTTTATCTTGGACATCACTGGCATCGGTGAAGAAAAACATCGTGAAAAACCTGGATTTACTGTTCCACTCAAACCATGTCAGAGGCTTTTGAGGCGGTTTAGAAACTCTAACACGAGGGTGTGTGGGGTCGTAAGACCTTACTGCCCACACGATAATGTGGGAGAAGACGCCTGTAGTCCTCGACAGGTTAGAGAATGTGGCCCCATATTAGGAAATTATCCTGTAACGTGGGTGCTTTTATAAGCATACAAACTCAAATACATAGACAACGAGCGAACGGTCATTAAAAAAAAACTTTTCACTTAAAGAACATACATAAACTCACGCCTTTTTCCCCATGGGGTATGCAGAAACTACAGAACGCCACCTGCAACGATCCATACATACTCCTTTTCCCATCTACGTTCATACAAACACGCCGGTTACGAGTACTCCGCACCTGACCTTTCTGAAGGACCTCATCAATAAGGTCAGTGTAGGTCTTCCTAGGGCGACCCCTCCCTGCGTTGCCACTCACCTCTGCCATATAAATACCTTTTGTCAATCGTCTTTCACTCATCCTCTCACTCACTAAAAACAATTCTAATTAAAACACTTACCAAAACTGTGTGTTGTATCATTACACTTTCCATTTTTAATACCGTAGCTATATTTAGAAGCCCAAAGCTCGCTGTATTTATTATATTGTAGGCGATCTGTAAATAAACATAAATAAAATCACGTTATAAACATGTATTAAAGTCCTGTGGACGCCAAAAGATATTCTGAAACACAACAATAAAAACAACTATTTATTAATTATGGGCCAGGTGTCGAACATAACACATAACATCACGCCTGTAATCCCCGAAGGGTTAGGCACAAGTGTACCCATTACTACATCCACATTTCGACAGTTATGTTTAAGTCCCATGTAATAGGGGGCGAGCCTATTGCCATCAACCGGGCTCAAATCCAGACTCCGAAGATGCTACTAAGAAATTCCTGATAGAAAAACCTAAAAACACTTTACCCAATCTGGGAATCGAACCCAAGACCTCATGTTCAACAGTCACGCTTTACGACCACTAGACCAACGTGGTTAATTTGGTTATAATTTCATATGATTAACAATACTTCCAGAAATTTAACGAGAATGCAATACTGGACCTTATTATGCATAACTGGCAAAATGTATACTTACAAGTGGGCGAAACGTTATCTCAACGAGTTCATATGCTTCCATTATGTCAACGTACACATCGTACTTGATTTTCCAATAGGTTTCTCTTTCTGAATCTGTAACACTTTCTGCTCTACGAACATCTTCAACCCATACTGACAACAGTTTGCGCAACAACCTCATCGCAAAAGAAGCATACATAACATTCATATCAAATATGATGATGTGGTAACTTAAAAAAATATTGGAATAACCTGTTACGGGAAAAACTAAAAATAGAATGACAGTTGTGACAAGACAAACACTGTTCACACTAATAACAGAACACCAATTGTAAATTTTTAAACTTTTAAGTTCTGTGCCATTTACTTTGAGGAGCCTAATAGCGTGATTCACTTTTAAAACAAACGAAACATTTTTATGGCAACATTTGATATTACTGTAGAAATTTATAATGAACCCAACTGTGTAGAAGAAGTTGTTATAAATAGCAGACCAGTTAAGGAGTACAGTGAAACCATCACCAAAATCGACCAACATGTTGAACCAGCCATAGAAGAAATATCCTCGGATTAAGAATATCCACATGACGCCAATGAAATTGTACATGGAACTATTTGGATAAATAAAATTGTCACGTATTTGGTACTTGGAACAGATGAAAATGGCTTGCATTAGATTAAGGGGTCTTAAGACCGACTGTAAATCTTTTTCAATATGGTTGCTGTACGAAACTGCATTGTATTTGTATGTAGCTGTTGGTGCAGTCTCGATTAAAGCGGAGTTTATTCTGGATTCTATCCTGTTCAATGTTGGAAACATGTTTATAGTACAACTGCGTAGATGATGATGATGTTACTGTTGACAAATATATTGTAAGCCTTTACACTTAATCAATACTTCGATAATTTAATGACTTTGTTAGTTTATCCCTTTTAGTGAAATTAATTTCGATTGGTATCTATAGTGTATTTTCACACGATCCGACGTTTACTGAACCGTCTTGTTTTATATATACGTGGTGTACGCATCAGTACACCACGTATATATCAAACAATATGGTTGGATATGCTGACACTAGATCATACACTGTCATACCAGAGAAGCAATAGCCGTAATATAAAATGAAACAAATGAAAAACACATTGACACACACAACGCAAACCCAGTTGAAAGTTTTGATACTCTTAATTTCTTTTCCATTCATCTTTAGGATTCTTAACACGTATTGAATTCTCAAGACCAGTAAGACATTACTGTGGCTCTTCATTATAATTATGTACACGTTTATGAAGTACCCGATGGAGAAGAATACGAAGTCAAAGTAATGACTGCAATCGAGGAACCACTTCAAGCCCGCTCTCAGATAAGTATTATCTCGTATGAACATCACATAGTACAGAGCCAAACAACGCCATATTATAAAATACATGATTGCCATGGAATTGTAAAGCCGGCTATTATAAATGATGACGTTATTTCTTATCTTGTATTTAGCACAGAGGAAGAGGATTTGTATTAAGTTAAAAGGTCTAAGAAACGATTGAAAATCTTTTTCAATCACATTGTTCCCTGATATTCCATAATATGGGGAGGCAGATACATTCTCGATTTCATTTGAAAACATGTTTGATGTCTTGAGTAGTTTGATGTTCATTGACATAATACTTATTGTCAAGTAATTTAGTAAAACGTCGCTTTGAGTCAATTTCTTAAAGTTATTTGATATTACTCGTTGTATAAATATCATCGCCATTATATTTAATAGTTAGATTATTCTATGGTTTGTCTATGTAGGGTTTTTCCTCTATTCTTTTATCCCTGATGTGCTCCTCATAAAGCTAGCTAGTACATTCACTTTCTTTACAACATATTTCTTTATTTATATTCAAAGTTTCATAGTTAAATGTCGCAGGTCTGGACGGTTATAACATAACAGGCCAGTTATATAACATTTATGTTGTAGTATATCAATCTAGAAAAGGGGAGCTACCACTAAGTCTTAAAACAGTAGTATTTTAAGATTACTTTCTCTGTTTAGCGTTTTAAGGTTGAAAATCCAACAGTGAAAATTACAAAGTAATATAAAAATAATACTGTTTTAAAGCATTGTTGGGCTGCCAGACCGTTATAATAACAACTGTTAAAATAGCTGTTATAGGCTATATTATAGCCTGTTCCTCATAAACGTGACTATCATACACAAAAAGCTTTTTTCCAATCAAACTAATAGTTCTAGAGACTAACGCGTTTAAACAAACAAACAACAAAACTCTTCAGATTTATTATGTGAATTATATTATAATACAGAATAATTATAGAAATTCGAACTGAATTAGTACAATAGTGTAGGTGGTGATGAAACTGAACAAACGCACCGACAACATGGCGTTTACGATGAACAGGCCGCACGCGTTCAGTTTCTTGAACGAAGCTTTCTGCAGCCGTTGAATATTCTTACATACGGACAGTGTGTGTTTATCTGTAAACAGTAAATGAAGTTTTATTGAGCAACATCAAACGCCGACAACCGTCGGGCAGTTAGCCCACCAGACATAACACCCGTCTGGTCGGAGGATCCTCCCTTTTCAACGGAGTATGAGAAACTTTACTCCCTATTTCTCATACCTCTATATGTTTTGTAGCAGTAGATAATTCCTAAAAAATTTAGAGAACAACTAGTATGTGTTTGTTGCCCGTTCTTCGCCATACGAAACTACCTTTTGGAATCGGCAAGTATATACAATACTAGGTGTATTTTTTTTTCACTTGTAAATGACATTCTTCGTGTAAGGGCTGATTTTTCAAAAGTCATAAATAACCTTTATTCAAAGAATAAATATGAGAGTTTGACATAGTATTTCTATACAAAAGCTGTCAAACTGCCATATTCATCCCTCCTTTATGAGTTATCTGAAGATTGAAAAATTGGCCCTAATTGAAAAAAAAGATTTGACCTTGACTTTGACTTTTCAGCGTTCAATCGATAAGTGTCTTTTTAAAACTGTTAGGCGCTTCACACACGGAGCAACTTAAGTTGAGGCAACTATAATCAACACTTTAAAAGTTTCCTGCAAAAGTTAATAGTTGCTACGACGTTTATGATTTCCGCAACTTTATAGCAATCTGTGAGCAACATTTATAGCCGAGTTGCTCAATCTACGCAGCGATCAGCGTTAATGGTATAATATTTAACAGTGTTGCTAGTTGCGGCAATTAGGAACTAACTTAGTCGTCGATTGCAGCAACTGAAAACTGAAGATCGCTGCAATTCGAAACTCATGTTGCTATGTGTGCGCAGTCCAATTGAAATATATCTAAAGAGGTAATTGCCAGCTAGTTGCCAGTTGCTGCAATAGTTGCTCTGTGTGCACAGCGCCTTATTTACCTGAGCATCTCATTGAATACATGAGCGGCGTCAGGGCACCCTGGACATCCCGTACGGCTTTATAAAACCTTTCGCATTGTACGCTCAAAGATATTCCAACAAGTATACTTTTCACCAACCATATTTGTGAAATAATTATTAACAAACTAAACTGAAAAAACAAAAGATATTTAATAAATAACATCACGCCTGTAGTATAAGTGTCGTGATGGCCCAGTGGTTAAGGCGCCCGCGTCTCATGCATGTGGGTTCAAATCCGGGCACGTACCAATGCGAATTTTTCAATTCATATGTACTTTCTAAAGTTTATCTTGGACATCACTGGCATCGGTGAAGGAAAACATCGTGAGGAAACCTGGATTTACTGTTCCACTTAAACCATGTCAGAGGCTTTTGAGGCGGTTTAGAAACTCTAACACGAGGGTGTGTGGGGTCGTAAGACCTTACTGCCCACACGATAATGTAGGAGAAGACGCCTGTAGTCCTCGACAGGTTAGAGAATGTGGCCCCATATTAGGAAATTATCCTGTAACGTGAGTGCTTTTACAAGCATACAAATTCAAATACATAGACAACGAGCGAACGGTCATTAAAAAAAACTTTTCACTTAAAGAACATACATAAACTCACGCCTTTTTCCCCATGGGGTAGGCAGAAACTACAGAACGCCACCTGCTATGATCCTTACATACTCCTTTTGCCTCATCTACGTTCATACAAGCACGCCGGTTACGAGTACTCCGCACCTAACCTTTCTAAAGGACCTCATCAATAAGGTCAGTGTAGGTCTTCCTAAGGCGACCCCTCCCTGCGTTGTCACTCACCTCTGCCATATAAATACCTTTTGTCAATCGTCTTTCACTCATCCTCTCACTCACTTAAAGAAGTGTCGATTAAAAACCATTCTAATTGAAACACTTACCGAAACTGTGTGTTGTATCATTACACTTTCCATTTTTAATACCGTAGCTATATTTAGAAGCCCAAAGCTCGCTGTATTTATTATATTGTAGGCGATCTGTAAATAAACATAAATAAAATCACGTTATAAACATGAATGAAAGACCTGTAGACGCCAAAAGATATTCTAAACGCAACAATAAAAACAAGTATTTATTAATTATGGACCAGGTGTCGAACATAACACATAACATCGCGCCTGTAATCCCAGAAGTATTAGGCAGAAGTGTACACATTAGTACACCCACATTTCGACAGTTATGTTTAAGTCCCATGCAATAGGGGGCGAGCCTATTGCCATCAACCGGGCTCAAATCCAGACTCCGAAGATGCTACTAAGAAATTCGTGATAGAAAAACCTAAAAGCACTTTACCCAATCTGGGAATCGAACCCAAGACCTCATGTTTAACAGTCACGCTTTACGACCATTAGACCAACGTGGTTAATTTGGTTATAACTTCATATGATTAACAATACTTCCATACAATACTTAAATACAAAAACACCCAGGTCGCCGCCCGCGCCGACCTCCGCTAATACCAAACGTTTGTACAGCGATATGTCTCCGACTGTCTCGCCCGAAGATAGATCAAAAAGATTGCAAACATCTGATTCTTGTGAAAAGTCCTCGCCAATATTAAATATCAGTAATTCGAGCAATTCTCACCACCAAAACAGTACCGACTATTGCGATTTAGTTTCTGAGGCATCGGCATATTTGTCTAAAATTAACGATCTCGTCAATGATCAAGGGTCCCGTATTAATGTTGCGAATAAATCTGCTATCATGGACATGACTCAGCGAGTTACGGCCATTGTTTCGATGCTAGCCTTAAAATCATCGTGTAATGAAACGAAGTTAGCCAATACGGAACGCGAACTAGATAAAATTAAATTAAATCCCGGTGTCAATGTTGCGAATACGAGTAATGATAACAAAAAAATATCATATGCGGATTCTTTAAAACTTCGCTTGCCTAAAGTAGCTCCAGTGATGGAGACGCGCGCGCCGTTGCCGTGTGTCGTCGCATACCCCACCGCCGAGCGCTCAGCTGATTACGCGTCATCGTCGGCAACTAAACAAGCCCTAATGAAGGCGATTAAACCTAGTGATGACGGTTTTCAAATTGTAGGCGTTAAAAAAACCGCTAAGTCTGGCGTTGTACTGCGTGTCGCTAACGAAAATCAATTAAAAAAGTTAGAATCGGTCGATGCCATAAGGTCCGCTGGATTACGTTTGGAGAAACCAAAAGGCCGTAGGCCCCGCATCCTTGTTAAAGACATCCCATCTTCAATGGAAGACAGCGCTTTTTTGGTCGCGTTATACCGGCAAAATATTAATAATGAATTAGCCATCAAAGAGGATGATTTTATAAAATCAACAAAAATCATTCGTAGGCGCACTACTGAAAATGGTCGGAAATGGATAGGCATTGAAATTGAATCTGCGGTACGAAAACACCTAGTATCTACCAAGGATAAGCTATTCATTGACTGGGCTACGTGCCGTTTTATTGATGATATCGAGGTAGTTCGGTGCTTATATTGTCAACAATTCGGTCACGTCAAGAAACACTGCACCAATAAAACACCTGCATGTGCTAACTGTTCGGAGGCACATGAAACAAATGATTGCCCCCATAAGGACAATTTAAATTACAAACCGACTTGCGTGGCGTGTAAACGTTTTAAAAAACCGTCTGACCATCGTTGCGGGTCTGAAGATTGTTCCACCTATAAACTTAAACTTGAGCAACTTATCCTGAACACTAATTACTAATTTAAGATGGATAGTTTAAAAATAGGACAATTAAATCTTCATAACGATAGGGTTGCGACTTCCGAGTTAGATAAATTAATCATCGATAACAGTTTAGATATAGTACTTGTGCAAGAGCAATATCAAAACGCGTGCTTACGTCACAAAGTAGTACAGCTGGATTCCAAAGCACGAGCCGGAATTTATGTAGCGCGTTCTGCTAACTTTACAGTAACGTCTTTGCGTAACCTCATGACGCCTCACTGTGCCGTGGCGGAGGTTTCATCAGCTTCTTTCAAAGTTTACGTTGTGAGCTGTTACTTTCAATATTCACATCCTGTTGCTCCTCACATACATAACCTCCGTCACGTCTTGCGGTCGCTCGCGGGCTGCAAAGTCATCGTTGGCGCGGATGTTAACGCGTCATCGTCCCTGTGGTATGGCAAGGTTCGGGCCACGGATTCCGAACGACGCTGCGCTGTTGAGGACTTCATTGCTGAAATGAATCTATCGATCCATAACACCCCTGATGCACCACCTACTTTTTGCAGCCAAATGGGCGAATCTTGTATTGACGTCACACTTTCTAGTGTTGACGTTCGCTTAGTTAGGTGGCGTGTCCTACCGGACGCGTCTTGTAGTGATCATCGCCTGATCGTGTACGAATTTGTTCCTATGTTTACTCAAGGTCCGTCCCATATTACGGGTAATTTTAGATATAAGTGTAAAGGCGCGAACTGGGAATTTTTTAGCTCGCTTTTTGCTTGTCACGCCAAAGACTTCACTCACGACGGACTATCAGCTGAAGAAAGTGCTGAAATTATGTCAGACACTTTTACATACTGTGCCGACATCGCCATTGGTCGCGGATCTATGACCAATATTCATAGATGTGATTGGTGGAGTGATTACTTAGTTGAACAGCGTAAGTGTTACCGTAGAGCGCGTAGACAGCTTAACAAGCTTAAGAAACGTAAGGTTACCGGAGACTTGTTTACTTCTGCTTTAAATACGTTTAGAGTTGCCAAGTCACGCTACAGAGCATCGGTGGAAAAATCTAAGGGTAATTTATTGCGTAAAATTGTAGAAAAACTAGATAAAGAAGGTCCATGGTCTCCTTTGTATCATGAGTTTAAAGCCAATAGATCGGTCGATCTTGCGTATATTGAAAACATTAAAGTAAATAATAAACATACCACCGGTATCGAAGAAACAACGGAAGTTCTACTTAATACTCTTATACCCGATGATTCAGCGTTCAACGACAACGATTACCACCAGCAGATCAGAGCGTGGGCTGCTGTGCCTCCTGAATCACCAGCGTCAGATTTACCATCCACTGACGAGTTCATAAATGTTATCAGGAGACTACCACTCAACAAATCATCGGGTGAAGATAAAATTTCAAATAGAATGATTATAGAAGCGTGTAAAACAGCGGGTGACGCGATCTTAACTGTTTATAATCGATGCATTGCAGAAGGCATTTTTCCTCGTATATGGCGACGTGGTTTTATAAGAATAATTCCGAAAAGCGGCGATAAGCCCCCGGACGATCCAAAGTCGTATCGACCTATAACCCTACTACCATCTTTGGGTAAACTTCTGGAGCGCCTTATCGTACCACGTTTGCTTCCAGATGGACCGAAATTTCATAACAATCAATTCGGTTTCACAATAGGAAAATCCACCGTCGACGCGGTGCTTTCTGTCCGGCAAACTGTAAATTTGTCAGAACATAAATACGTGATTGGAATCTTCCTTGATATTTCTGGAGCTTTTGATAACGCATGGTGGCCTATGCTACTACTTAAAATGAAAACTCGCGGCTGCTACAGAAACATCTATAATCTTGTTTGCTCTTACTTTATAAATGGCTCCGCGAAGCTCAAACTTGGACATCATTCCGCGTCGAAGCCACTAACCATGGGATGCCCTCAGGGTTCGGTTCTCGGTCCTTATTTATGGAATTTAGGTTTTGACGATTTTCTCGCGATTCCACTTCCATGCGGCTGTTCACTAACCGGTTACGCGGACGACGGCCTTCTGCTTATTCAGTCAAGTACTCGGGCTGGGCTTGAGAATTTGGCTGACACATGCCTACGTTTAATATCTCAGTGGGGTGTTCGAAACCGTTTGACCTTTGCACCGCAAAAAACCTATCAGCTTATTCTAAAAGGTAATCTTAAATCATGGCCTAGTATTAAATTTAATAACGTTTCAGTTAAACGTAAACAATCCGTGTGCTACCTTGGTCTGGTCTTAGAAAAGAACTTTACATTTATTGACCACATTAAAACAGTAGGAGAAAAAGCCAAAAAGAACTTTTATGCCTTAACGAGAATTTCTAAAGCTACCTGGGGCCTATCTTTCTTAACTCTAAAAACTATTTATGGGGCTACTTATCTAGGTTGTATGTGCTACGGTGCACCTGTTTGGGCCGATAGGGCCACCATAGGGGCGGTACGACGTAAATTGCTTCAAAGTCAACGGTTAGCTTTAATATTTTTATGTAAAGCGTATAGGACCGTTAGTACTGAATGTCTACCAGTACTTGCAGGTGTACTTCCAGTCGATCTCGAGGTGCAGCGACGTGCTGCAATGTACTATTCCGCACGAGAGACCATGGGCGCAAACTTTCTGACACAACGTGACAGTGCTAAGATCTCTAGATTATTTAAACCGCAGGCTGACGTCTGGGAGGAACTTTTAACCGAATGGCAATGTAGGTGGGATAATTCTATCAAGGGCCGGCACCTGCATCAGTTCTTTCCATCCGTTCGTGAGCGGCTGGCTAGAACATGGCTGGAGGTGGACCACTGTGTTGCCCAATTTCTCACAGGTCATGGTAACTTTAAGAGTAAATTATTTTCTTTCAAGCTTGTTGCTTCTCCTTTGTGTCAATGTTCTACATCTGACTGTGAATATGAACAATCTGCTCATCACATCTTATGGGAGTGTATTCTTTGGCAGAATGAACGCAATATTATGCTAGATAGTGTACAGGCTACATCCGGTGTTGTTTATTATGCGGACCTTGTAGAAACTAGAACTAATTTCCGTGCGTTCAAGCGTTTTTGCCATACCTATTACTGGAATCAAAAGTAACAGCTCACATTAGGACCCATTAATTTAGTAATAATTGCAATCCGTGGTGCTTGGCAATCTGGGCTTTTCCCAGTTGCAAATGTCCCTTTGTGCCTATTGGCCTAGTTCTGTTCTGTCTCCTGCTTGTATGGAGGGAAGTGGAAACTATTATTTTTCTTACTCCTCCGCTATTCTTTTCTGATTAATTTCGTTGCGGGACCCAAGACAGTTAATCGTTTCTCTGGGACTCGTCGAGCTTCACTGCCTCGACGCTTTTCTGGTGGCCTCCACTGTTGATTCTGGCTTTCAGGAGTTGCAGTGGGTGGGAACAGTGTGGCGGGCTTGTCCCAAATAAAAAAAAAAATAACAATACTTCCAGAAATTTAACGAGAATGCAATACTGGACCTTATAATATGTATAGCTGGCAAAATGGGTACTTACAAGTGGGCGAAACGTTATCTCAACGAGTTCATATGCTTCCATTATGTCAACGTACACATCGTACTTGATTTTCCAATAGGTTTCTCTTTCTGAATCTGTAACACTTTCTGCTCTACGAACATCTTCAACCCAAACTGATAACAGTTTGCGCAACAACCTCATCGCAAATGAAGCATACAAGACGTTCATATCAAATATAATGACGTGGTAACTTAAAAAAATATTGGAATAACCGACTTCGGGGAAAACCAAAAAAAAAATGACAGTTGTAACAAGACAAACACTGTTAGCACTAATAACAGAACACCAATTGTAGATTTTCAAAGTTTTGAGTTCTGTGCCATTCAATTTGAGGAGCCTAATAGCGTGATTCACTTTTAAAACAAACGAAACATTTTTGTGGCGACATTTGATATTACTGTAGTAATTTATAATGAACCCAACTGTGTAGAAGAAGTTGTTATAAATAGCGGACAAGTTAAGGAGTACGGTGAAACCATCACCAAAATCGACAAACGTGGAAAACCAACCATAGAAGAAATATCCTCGGATTAAGAGTATCCACACGACGCCAATGAAATTGTACATGGAACTATTTGGATAAATAAAATTATCACGTATTTGGTACTTGGAACAGATGAAAATGGCTTGCATTAGATTAAAGGGTCTTAAGACCGACTGTAAATCTTTTTCAATATGGTTGCTGTACGAAATTGCATTGTATTTATATGTAGCTGTTGGTGCAGTCTTGATTAAAGCGGAGTTTATTCTTGATTCTATCCTGTTCAATGTTGGAAACATGTTTATAGTACAACTGCGTAGATGATGATGATGTTACTGTTGACAAATATATTGTAAGCCTTTACACTTAATCAATACTTCGATAATTTAATGACTTTGTTAGTTTATCCCTTTTAGTGAAATTAATTTCGATTGTTATCTATAGTGTATTTTCACACGATCCGACGATTACTGAGGCAAGTATAAAAGCTATTACTCAAATCGGTACTTTTTATCTGGCCATGAATTTTTCACCGTTTGAGTACCGAAGCGTCTGAAAGGGCAGTTCAATATTCTGTTTGATGCTCATTAAAGCCTTAGTTTTACACCAAAAAATAATATTAACCTAATACTGTTTTGTTTTTTTGTCTTTCAACTGTTTTTTAAACAACATCTGGACGTTATAAAATGTTAAACGAGGCTGGTTGGTTATTATTGTTAAAATACACAGGATTTTTAAACATAAACAAAACAATGCGTATTATATGTACATGTAATATTAGAGGTTTTACCGTCAGGATTGAGGTTGACCTACAACTTGGCGCGGGTCATGCATGAAGAATGCCCCAACTTACGATGGTAGAAGGAAGAATCCGACATAACCCTCCGTTCTCAAATGGAGGGTATCCATGAGAATAACATTACGATTTTTTATTTATTTATTGGCGATGGTGTACCTATATATAATACATATACCTCAAAGTGCTTGTAAATGATCTGATTCAAATAAATGCTTCCACTTTGACTTTGACTTAGTTACAGCCTGTACAGCTAAAACCAACATACTTGTTGGTATTTGTAAAGAAAGCTATCATAAAAAACATAACTAGACAAATACTTACCATAATTAAAGTATCGTTTTTCCATCGATAATTCCAATCTACTTTGAACTGCCTCTTATTACAAACATGTCGTCATACTCAACGCATCGTTATTTAAATAATAGAATTTCTATCGATGTAGAATCTTTAGAAAGTGTACCAAATACATCTGATAGAACATATGAAATAAATGACACGAACGAAGGTAGACATGATAAAGTAGTGGAAAAGTATTTACAATCACTACTTAGACCATTGGATATAATGCAAAATGTCTGTTTATGTGCTAAGTACAAAATTCGGAATGACGTCATCACTCCCAACAGTCGCCTTTACAGCGTTCTCTCAGTCTGTTCTGTGGTTATATTGATGGTTTTTATATACATCATGTTCTTTCTGACGTCAAGCAGAACAGCTGCTGTGGATATTTTTGACTATTTAGTAGTCAATATCTTTGACTATGTTTTGTACTTCATCGGAGGCTTCTTAAACGCGTTCACAAATATCGGGCAGAGGCTCAACAATGTTCTGTTTGTATTAAAAATCCAAAACGTGCACAAAATCCTCAACTTAAACGGGAGTTCTTTCAAGCATTTTATCATTTCCAACTGGATCTACGTCGCCGCTATTAATTGTTTTCATTTCGTCTGGACGTGCATGTACTTTTATGCATTTTATGATGTTGGTATTGCCAATATTTTAGCTAGTTATTTTTGCTGTATTCGCTATGACATGAATATGATATACGCTGCTCGAAGCATGACGCTCGTCTACGAGTCTCTTAGGTCATGGATAGAGGAACTAAGGAAATCAGGATATGTAGAAGATGAGCAACATTGGGAAAATCTGTTTGAGAGTTACACAGACATATTACAAGTTTTTGAAATACTTGAGAAGACCTTTCATGGGCTGGTAAGTTATTTCATTTTCTATGATGTCTGCTTTCTTAATTTATTCTAAAATTTTACATTTTTATATAATTATTAATATTATAAAACTGCAGACATTTTTGTTTCTTTTTATTACAAAGTAAATCTTTCTTTTGTTATTTTTTCTTACAATATAATAAAAAAAAATTACAATAAGATACGGAACTACAAGTCCGAATCTGAAAATATTTTTTTTAATAGGGAGCTATGTTATCCTTGATTACTACTGACTATATTTTATCAAAAAAATTGAAATCTGTACGATTCTCTTTGTGTGTGACGAAACCTTTTCCCTGGAGAGGGCAAGAATGGGCTGGCATTATTATAAATATATGTTGCTGTTGGTTCCAGGTTTTATTTTATGTTATACATACGAGTTCAAACACTTTATTAGACATCTGGTTACGTGTAGAGATGAGGTCACTCGCTGACACTGGTGATATTCAGGTAATTTGACGATGTGCATTTAATAGAAAAAGTACGTTTAAGACATTCAATTTTCGTGACGCGCTCCTTGATCTTTAATGTTTGTTGTCACCAAATTCCAAACCCCAAAAATATTTCCTTCCATTATTTAATTAAAATTATTGAACTTAATTAAGAATTACAGATAATGGCAAGTCAATTTCTATTTCAGTATATTTTTCTAGCATTCATGTCTCTAACGTGGGTCATCAAGAACATATTGCTTTTGACGTCTCTGAGCGTGGAGAATGAAAGATTCTACTCTAAAATAACTGAAGTTCAAAGCACTTGCATACAAATTATAACATCAGGAAGATGCTCTGGTAAGAAACATGACTTAATATAATATAATTCTATTCACGGAAGCGGCGTAAACATAACTCCGGTGAAAAAACTACGCAGACGAAGTCCGGGGCAGAAACTAGTCATACGAGTAGGTAATGATGATAAGAATGATAATAATAAAAAAATGCTACACAGGACGTAAAAATTGTCGGTCCATACTCGAAAATGTTGCAGCCAGCTTATTACTATAAGAATATTGCCTGTTTAGGAGCACTTTAAGAATAGCACACGGCACCGCGCAAGACTGCGCGGTCGTGCAGTGTACCGTGTGATGATCGGCGCTTTATCGCCTACCGCAGCGGTGTGCCGTGTGTTAATCGCCTAAGGGTTATATTTTTAAAAGCGCCATTTATTTTTTTACAGAAACTCGAAAAAGATTCTGCAAGAACATCCAGCGAGTTCAAAACGCTACGTTCAAGAAGATGAACGTGTGTGGCATGTTCACGATAGACGCTGACATGCCTTTGCGCGTTCTTGACCTCATCACTACTTACACCATAGTACTGTTGCAGTTTGAATTTTTGTAAAGTATCTAAGATGCTTTGGTCATGTTGAGAGGATGAGTGAAAGACGATAAACAAAAGGTTGGTGGCAACGCTGGGAGGTGTCGCCCTAGGAAGATCTACACTGACCTTATTGGTGAGGTTCTTCAGAAAGGTCAGGTGCACAGTACTCGTAACCGGCGTGTTTGTATGAACGTAGATAGCAATAGGAGTATGTAAGGATCATTGCAGGTGGCGTTCTGTAGTTTCTGCCTACCCCCATGGGAAAAAGGCGTGAGTTTATGTATGTATGTCTAAGACTAGTTCTAATATTATGTATTATTAAAAATGTATTGTATTGTCTATATGTGTTGTCGTAGGTACAGAAGATTTTTTTGCATCTATGATTTGGGTTAAAATAAAATAAGATATAAATAAAAAGTTTTCAATAAAGAATCTTATTTTTTTTGCTTTATTTATCTTATTTGCTTTCATTTTCTTACAACTATAATAAATTATTGGACCTGACAGATGTTATCCTGCCGGAATATTGGTTGTAAATCTAAACCCACTCAAACTTATAGAAAGAAAATATTAAAATCGATCTAGCCATTTAGGATGAAGTCAATGACATACACATTTACGATTAGATATTTCAATTACAACTTGTCATTCAATACTATGCTTATTTCCAATTTATTTCCAATTAATTACAAACATGACTTCTTTTTTAATTAATCAACCGATCAAAACAAGCATTGGTTAAATTAATTAATTGCTATTGCATCAACGTTCATTTATTTAACCTTAAACTCGACTGTGTAACTCACGCCAAGCATTGCAATGAAAACGACAAACAAAACATCGAAGACACCGAAGAAATTGTGAAGTATAAAGTCAAATAAATTGAATTAACAGAACCAAGAAAAACTGTGTATAATGCTTCCATATTTCAAGAAAAAACAAATGAAGAAAATAAACAGCGTAATAATCAGAAACGTACAAACAATACCGTACAGAGAGGTCTTACTAAACAATATCATCGAAGAAGATTTACAATCAGTACTAAATCCGTTGGACTGGATGCAAAGTCTTTTCATCTGTGCAAAGTATTCCATTCGTGATAACTTTATCACGTCTAACAGTAATAGTTATAACTTCCTTGGACTTATCTGCGCAGTTATATTCCGTTGTCTAGTATTTTTTCACCTTATGAATCCTATTTGGACAATGTATGGCTCAAAGTCTATTCTTAGTTTTTATAATGTCTGCGATTCTTGCTTCATCTCCATAGGTTTCATTATCAACTACTGTTCGAATATTTTCCAGAGCAACAACAATGCTTTGCTTGTCTTGAAAATTCAGCACGTTCACAGAATCTTGAAAATTGATGGAAGACATATTCAAAATTTGGTTATCTCCAACTGGGCGTATGTCATTATCTTAAATTTCATTTATCTCGCTGGCAATTTCTATTTTTGGTTCCAATTATCTCCTAATAATATTTTGGATCTTATGTCGAATTATTGTAGCATTTCTTTCGATATTAATATTGCTTACGCTACATTTGTTATTAATTTGTTGAGAAAGACGTTCTGTGCATGGATAAAGGATATTCAAATATCGAGAAATGATGAAGATTTTGACAGTGATTCTTATTGGAAGTTAACGTATGAATTGTATCTAAATATATTGGAAGGATATACGATTATTGAAAAAACGTTTCGTTTGCTGGTAAGTATTTAGAAACATTACACTTGACAATTTGTTTAGTTGTATGTTTTATTCAATTATAAAACCCAAACTAAGTAATAAATAACAAAGTGAAGACGCTCGTGACACATCAAAAAGTGTACCGAATTGCTGTCATATATAGAACCAATGCTTAAAAGACTGGCCACGTTGAATGGCAATGCTCATTCTTTGGCATGAAAATCCAGCCCTCCAGTCACTTAAAGAGTCGACCAGAAGATGGATGATGTTTGAATATTAATTTATGATCTTTGAACTTTCAGGTTGTATATTACACAATATATACAGTCAGCCATGGATTAATGTCCGTAGCGATATTATTACAAATGAAGCAAATAAACGGCGGAACAGAAGTGAGTATATTAGATGGTTGACTAAGCAATAGGCAGGGTTTGGCGATAAAAGGATGTTTTGTAATAAAGTCCATTCGAACAAACGTTCAGTCGACTTTTCGTCAATCGAACATAATTATGACTTTCGAAGTTACGTTACGGACCCACTAACCATTGCAAAACCGATCGAATTTATGACAGGAATTGCGACAACTATCACATCTTGACATGACAACGTTGACATTGTTGACAGCTCCGACAACATTGATATTGAACACAAGTAGGTATTCTACTAATACTAGTAATTTAATAAAGCTAAAAAGTAATTTTGTTTGTTTGACTGGAAAATTGTCTTTTTTTATAATTTTATTATGAAGGCCAAATTCAGGAGAAATAGTACAGCCTGTATAGCATCACGCTACCATCCACGGAAGCGGAGGAATAATATACATTTCGTCATCAAACTTAGTTAAATATGATTCATTTTTTAGTCATACTTGTTCGTCTTTAACACTTTTACTATACCGTAGGAGCCGTGAGATAAAAGGTAAACAAATCATAAAAAGGGTTCTTAAAAGGTCACGATTGATGAAGTGAATATATTTTATAAAAATAACTACCTACGGAAGTAATACGCTGACAACACTGTAAATGATGATTTTAGAAGGGTGTCTGTAGAACTTTTGTAATCCTTTCAGACTTATTTAATCTCGAATATCATAAATGCCTTAAAATTATTTCTTAATTTTAATATTATTTAAATTAAATCGTTTACATTAAAAAGCACCCAAAAATGACTTGATTCTAATCTCCGAACGCATTACGAGTACCTATAATACTACTATGATAAAGACCACAGATACTGCGAACATTTTACATTAAAATGTGACGTTTTGTAATAGGTCGGGTTATATCCGCCATTGTTTTCTTTGTTTACATTTTGTCTCAAGCCCAGATGAATACAGTATACTTTAAATACTTCATTTGTTTTTGTTTCAGTCTGCACTATTTGCAGTTATATCACAAACGTGGCTCGTCAAGAGCACAGCTTTACATATTCTGCAATGCATCGAAACCGAGAAATTCTACGCTACCATGAACGAAGTTCGGAGTGTCTGTACACTACTTATGAAGTCTAGGGAATGTTCCGGTAATTGTACGGTTTTTCTTTGATGTACGAGGAAAAGGGATATGAGATTTATGGATAGTTCTCTTCTTTGGCGTATTGATAGTTCCTCATCCTCCAAGGTACAATTTGGTAGCCGACTGCACGCAGCAGCAGCAGACGACATGTCGCATGTCGTCGCGACGACGCGTCGTTAACTACGGAGGGGATTTCATAGAAATACGTAAAAACCATCCATGACGCTTCCATCCGGTCGTATTGGAAATCTGTAGGGTCTATGTTCAGCAGTGGACGTCTTACGGCTGATATGATGATGATGATGATGAAGGCGTAGAAACCAGTAGTGTGCAGTCGGCTACCAACTTGTACCTTTAAAAAGAAAACATCCTTCGACCAGACGGGTGTTTTAGTGGGCTACTGCCCGACGGTTATTGTATAAACATATGAGAACTTTGATTTCGCGATATATTTTGGGAAACATCAGCTATAGTTCGCACATTGCGCGATAGATGTCGCTACATGCTATTAGGAAATTTTCAGTAGTAGCCACAGTTTATATTGTACTCTTATTAAGATAATAATAGAGTCGACCTTATTAGTCCCGGCTGTCATACGTGGATCTTTAACAGTCGTTACGGGTCGTCAGAAGCCCGAAAGTCTGACAACCAGTTTTTCCAAAGGGGTACCGTATTACCTAGTTACTGGGTTGTGGAGGTCAGATAGACAGTCGCTCCATGTAAAATACTGGTATTCAGCTGCATCCGGTTGGACTGGAAGCCGACCCCAACATTGGGAAAAGTCTAGGCAAATGATGATGAGAGTCGACCTTATTACCTGTAGGTGGGTGTACTTTACACCTCTTTTTTCCTTGCATTTAAATTTTCATTTTGTCATTCACAGATATACAAAGAAGGATATGCAAGAACATCCAACGGCAGCAGAGGACATCGTTTAAGAAGTTAAACACTTTCGGTTTGTTCGTAGTAGACGCGAGGTTGCCCTTCCAGGTCTACAATATCCTCACCACATATACGCTGACTCTGCTGCAGTTTTATTTATCATAATGTCATTTCGAGACCTTTTTAGCGTTCCGTATCCTATCTTGATCTAGTGGTTGCAAAGCGTGACTGCTGAGCATAAGGTCTTGGGTTCGATTCCCAGGTCGGGCAAAGTGTTATTGGGTTTTTCCATCAGAAATGTCTCAAGAGCAGCTTCGTAGTCTGGATTTGTGCCTGGTTGATGGCAATAGGCTCGCCCCCATATTTCATGGGACTTAAAACATAACTGGCGAAATGTGGGTGTACTAATGGGTACACAACTGCCTAACCCTTCGAGGATTACAGGCGTGATGTTATGTTATCTATCCTATCTTTCTTTATCGTGTGGGCAGTAACGACCCTACGCGAGGAAACCTGGACTTACACCAGCCTATTACTGTCCCACTCAAACCATGTCAGAAGCCCTTGTGGCGATTTAGAAACTCTGACACTAGGGTGTGTGGGGTCGTAAGACCTTACTGCCCACACGATAAAGAAAAGACCGATGAAATATGTCTCCTCTACTGTTGCTCCTGCTATATCTGTCTCCTTCGCTACTTCTTGTATTGCAATAAAAGCTTTCAATAAGAGTTTAAACAGTTTTATTTCTTAAAAAATATGTTTACATTAAAGATTTATAGAAAGAAGAATTGTAAGAGCACTAGAACGTAGTTAATGATGACTCCCATTAAACCTATTGTTAGCGAAGCGTCTACACAGAACAGTCCACACGCACTCATCTTACTGAACGAACGATTAGCTAGAATTACATTCATGCATAGATGTTTTTGACTCTCTGTAAGGAAAGATATTGTTTATTCAGATTTGTTTAATTGAATCAGTTTACTGCCTCGTTGGTCTAGTGGTTGCAAGCGCGACTGCTGTGCATGAGGTCTTGGGTTCGATTCCCAGGTCGGGCAAAGTGTTATTGGGTTATTCCATTAGGAATTTCTTAGTAGCAGCCTCGGAGTATGGATTTATGCCCGGTTGATGGCAATAGGCTCGCCTCCTATTACATGGGACTTAAACATAACTGGCGAAATGTGGGTGTACTAATGGGTATACCTCTGCCTAACCCTTCCGGGATTACAGGCGTGATGTTATGTTATCTATCCTATCTTTCTTTATCGTGTGGGCAGTAACGACCCTACGCGAGGAAACCTGGACTTACACCAGCCTATTACTGTCCCACTCAAACCATGTCAGAAGCCCTTGTGGCGATTTAGAAACTCTGACACTAGGGTGTGTGGGGTCGTAAGACCTTACTGCCCACACGATAAAGAAAAGACCGATGAAATATGTCTCCTCTACTGTTGCTCCTGCTATATCTGTCTCCTTCGCTACTTCTTGTATTGCAATAAAAGCTTTCAATAAGAGTTTAAACAGTTTTATTTCTTAAAAAATATGTTTACATTAAAGATTTATAGAAAGAAGAATTGTAAGAGCACTAGAACGTAGTTAATGATGACTCCCATTAAACCTATTGTTAGCGAAGCGTCTACACAGAACAGTCCACACGCACTCATCTTACTGAACGAACGATTAGCTAGAATTACATTCATGCATAGATGTTTTTGACTCTCTGTAAGGAAAGATATTGTTTATTCAGATTTGTTTAATTGAATCAGTTTACTGCCTCGTTGGTCTAGTGGTTGCAAGCGCGACTGCTGTGCATGAGGTCTTGGGTTCGATTCCCAGGTCGGGCAAAGTGTTATTGGGTTATTCCATTAGGAATTTCTTAGTAGCAGCCTCGGAGTATGGATTTATGCCCGGTTGATGGCAATAGGCTCGCCTCCTATTACATGGGACTTAAACATAACTGGCGAAATGTGGGTGTACTAATGGGTATACCTCTGCCTAACCCTTCCGGGATTACAGGCGTGATATTATGTTATGTACTTTTTTCCGCAATCCGGATGCATATTATTAGCTCTAAAATTGACTATTTAAGAAAAAGCAGAAGGTGTAGCTAAACGGCTTAATTGAGTCCTTGTCTGCAGGAAATGAATAATACAAATATTTCTGTGACGTCACATATCTTAAGAATTATCCAGTGCATATTTCACCTCTTGTGTATCACACTGCGAGCACCCGCCGCCCACATCTCTTCACGACCCTGTTCTCGACCTACCCCCGCGCCCCTGTACCCCGCAGGTAGTACTCAATTGAGCAGTTTAACTAAACATATTTATATCATCCGAAAAACAACGAAGGACCAGAGCATATCAGAAACAGCTATTGTTAATCTGGCACCATCAGTAGACTTCAAGAGTTGGGAGTTGTGAATGTATACCACATTCACAACTCCCAACTCCTATAGCCTACCTAACCTACTAAAGATATCAAAACATCCTTACTTGGACAGTTCCTCTTCATCATCAGCTGTACGCACGCCGTCTCAGCTTTCTCAACAGATATGTAGAACTTCTCACAGTATATACTGTGTAGAATTATAAATACTGTGTTATTTGTTGTATATACAACAATGATTAGACCCATAAGAAATACCTGTAATTAGTTAGTTAGTCAACATGGCAATCTGCTCATTTTAAGTGATAATCATGGAGTTATATACAAACCATTTTTTATTTAGAAAACCAACTTCAAAATGTTAGCTATGTGAATAAATAAATTGTAATAGCAAAATTAATAATTTGATTTTTTTATAGTCAGTCTTACTGACACCGGTGAAGGAAAACATCGTGGGGAATTCTGGACTTATTGTTAATGTAAGTCTATAATCGCCAATCCATTTTGAACAAGCGTGGTGATAAATGCTTGTGCCTTCTCTGTATGGAAAGAGGCCTTTGCCCTGCAGCAGGACAATAATAGGCTGGTATTATAATAAACTATCCCTTCCTGGATTGAATTTTGAATGACTGGAAGGTAGTTTGTCTAGACCAGAACTAAGGTTAGGTGAAATATACTGTCATAGAAGATGGGAAGGCCTCTGGTGGAGTCACAAGGAGAAAGACGGTGAATTCAGAAATTAATTCATCGAAAAATCGTTTTACACTTACGTCAGTCTTCGACAACGTCTGTTCTGATTTCAAAACTGCACTCAGCGCGTAAAATATTGTGTCAAAAAAAGTAATAGAACGTAAAAATGTATGAAGTACTTGAAATAGTACCTGTAAATAAAAGTAGATTATAATTAAGTTTCTTTTTTCCATACGTACAAAAAGCAAAACTTGTCTAACTTACTTACCAATACTTCAAAAATTACTTTGTACAGATTGTAAGCCTTAAATATATGCCGATATATTTGAAGCAGATTTAGACATTGTTCATCATTTTCCTGCTCATCATGCATCTTAAGAATATCTTCAATCCACTCATCGAGATATTTTCTTAACAATATTATAACTCTGATGGCAACCACTAAATTAACGTGAAATGTAATGAACATTATATCACAAATCAATTCTGGGCTGTGTTTAATGACATCAGATACATCCATTAGTCCGTAAAAGAATGAACATAAAAATAAATCACAAAAAATGGTAGACAATATCGATACCCAGTTCCAAATGATATAACTATGGATACTCTTACTGATGTCGATGTTCTTATGGATAGTTTGAATCTTAAGAATAAGAAACACGTTGTTGTACTTATGCATAATGTTCAGAATAGTAAACATTGAGAAGCCGATGATATAACTAAAGTAAAGGAGTTCTGTGAGGAATACAGCAAAGTCCCTCTCTAAATACTCCGCACCTATACCTGCCACATCTGCTGCGTACATTCGGTATACACACAACGCATTTATTACTAACAAATAGCAAAATGATAGCAAACAATATTTATTTCCAATAGGATAGATATGATTATCCCTAATAATCCACTTTGAAGAAAAAAATAGATTTAAAGCAAAGTTAAAAGAAAACGCTATTCTTTGTACTTCTTTATCGAGTACATTGTTGTGTAGCACTTGAAATGAAGGCTTTGGAGAAACACGTGAAAGCATTTTGAGCATGCACAGTATTGCGCAGGTGCTCTTGGATTGATAGCTTATACCAGACGCCGCAATGTTATTATAATGTTTCACAACGATACAAATTGATTGCATTTAAATATCGCGTTTTGATCATAATAACTTAAGTAAGTCGTATCATTAGTACTATTGCTACACGTGTATTCCGAAGGACGTAAACATTTATCTGATCTAAACTCTTTTACGCGTTAAATGACTGCGCATATTTCCCATCAATATAATTAACAGTATTCAAGAACAATTTTATTTTTGGTATTAAAAATCACTGTTTATAGTAACATCACCTTATTGGTGAGGTTTTTCAGAAAGGTCAGGTGCGCAGTACTCGTAACTACCTCGTACTTGTATGACGAGATGTATGAACGTATATGAGATTAAGGGAGTACGTAGGTAAGGATCGTAGCAGGCCTCTGCCTACACCCATGAGAAAAAGGCTTGATTTTATGTTGTGTTGTTGCAACAGAACAGCTGTCATGAAGATATCAAAATTGGTTACTAAAAAAACGTAGTTGATATTTTGGCCTTCAATATTTCTTAGAACAGAAAGTTCCCAGGTATAATCCGGAACAATCAAAATGATCGTGATGATGGGAGAATAACTCTTGGCTTCTATAACTGAAGGCAAGACACACTGACAGACTGTCAGACTGTCAGTTATGGATTTTTGCAAAAGCTTACGCTTTGTAATGGGCGATACATTTTGACTTCGTGATTAGCTGACTGAACCCTTGACAATTCAAAAGCACTTTATAATGGTTTATCATTTTAATCATCACAGTCAACTTTTACTTGGATAGGTATAGACTCTTTTTATCGGGTTATCTGGTGTCCGGCTTGGGTGTCCATTATGGCGACCCATAAATTGATCATCTGCTGTTGCAGCTTGCCAATAATCTCGTGACGACATATAACGGAGAAATCTCCGTACTATGTAGTAACCACTGCAGTACTCTTGGCCTTACGGTGACGCTGTAAGTACTGCAGTAGCAATGAGGAACATGAAAAGGTCTCGATCATGCATTTGTTTTACAGTATATATGCCTCACCCTCTGCATCTATGGTTGTTTCTTTCAGTTGCAATAAAAGCCTTAAGCATCAGTTTAAACTGTTTTATTTCTTTAAAATAATTCTCACATTAGATATTCGTAAGAAAGAAGAATTGTAAGAGTACAAGAACATAACTAATGATGACTCCCATCAAACCTATTGTTAGCGTAGCGTCTACACAGAACAGTCCACACGCGCTCATCTTACTGAACGATTTATTTGCCAAAATCACGTTCATGCAAAGATGTTTTTGACTTTCTGAAAGAAAAGATATTCAAATTATATTTATTTAAAGTACTTCATCAGTTTCTTCTAAATCCGGATGATGCGTAACTAGAATTCTAGCTCAAGTAGTTTTCAGTAGACAATCGTACCAATAACAACAAACTTAAAATATCTCTGATATAAAGTTTGAAATATTACCGTCCTCTGTACAGTAGTGTAGCCGAGTTCAAATTTTGGCACACATCAGCAAAAGTTGACTATCAGTCGTGGCCCCAAAGTTGGAGTTGCGAATTTGGTCAAAGTCAAAGCATTTATTTCAATGAAACCATTAACAGCCACTTTTGCATTGTCAAGAACTCGGTCAGTTAGTCAGAAAGTTAAGGATAATTGCTCATTCCAAAACGTGTATGTCTTTATGGAGAAGAACGAGCAAGAAACTCCACAGACACTCTTTCAAATTAAGTTTTTTTCAAAATCCTGTTTACAATAAATTCTTGTTGCTTCTATAATTATGTGAAGATAATGTAGATGAATAGCACCATAAAACCAAAAAAAAAGTGATAAAGAAGAGCAGCAGTTGAAAGATAACCAATCCCAACTGACAGCGCCCCTTCACGAACTCGACGTGTAGATCAGCACCAATTTTCTTATTAATAATGTGGCATCATCATCATCTTCCTGCCCTTGTCCCATGTTACTTCGGGTCGGCGCAACACGTTTTCCTCTTCCACTCTGTCCTGTCAGCCGTCATGCGATCACTGACTTCCCTTTCATTCATATCATTCTTCACACAATTTATCCATCTTTTCTTTAGTCTTGCTAATAATGTGGCATAATAAAGTTTATAGTTAAAACCTTACTTGGACAGTTTCTATTCTTCATCAGCTGTATACACGCCATCTGAGCTTCCTCAACAGATATATAGAACTTCTCGCAGTATATACCATGTAAATTTACAAATATAGTATTCCTTGCAATATATACAGCACTTAGAAGAATAAAGAAGACAGCCTGGAAAATAAGATTTGTTATTTTTGTAGTGAAAAGTTCTTTAGTCGCCATTTAGGTTGGCTTAGGGCTTAAAGCTTAGAGCAAGAGGACAGGCTGGATCACATCAAAGCTCAACAAGGCTATGGAATTTCATAGAAGACTAGCTTGCAACTTTGTCCGCGTAAATGTCAGACCCCCCAGATGTTTGTCCCCGTTTTATCTCCTTAGGAGGTTTTGGGAAAATCCTTTTTTATTTGATGCCTACGTCATACAAAGAATACACGCTCGAAAATTCAAGTCTCTACAATCAGCGGTTTAGGCTGTGCGTTGATCCGTCAGTCAGTCAGGTAGTCATTCAAGACAAAGCATTTTATATGTATAGATGGGAAGGTCTCTGGTAGGAACACACCCTGTGAAGACACCTTCCTTGCATAGCCGTTCTGGGGAACTGGTCTAATGTTGAAGTAGCCTCTTGGCTACTTACTGCTTAGCCTGCTGACAGTGCTGGCAACGACGTGGTTTATCCTTATGATAACTGTATAATCATTTATATTCTCAACTACCCATAAAACTCTGATTTCTTGCCATGAGTCACAATAAGAGTCAGAGATCATAAAAACTAATTCATCAAAATATAATTTAGCACTTACATCGCCTATTGAAAACTTATATGTTTTTGATTCTGAAAGAGCACGCATGATGTAAAAAGCTATGTCGCAAAAAGTAATGGTACGTAAAAAGGCTACAATTATTTGAAATAGTACCTGTAAATAAAAGAGAAGATTTTAGTAACAGGCTTCAGTTTTATAAATTATACAATTTCAGTTTTGCACCTTCGTCTTTCAGATTGTCCTAAAAGGCATAAAAAAATCAAATAAGAATACGGAACCTGATCGATACTTAACAAACTCTTGATTTTTTTTTGTTGTTTATTATGTTTGAGAGTATTTCAGAATATACATCTTTCAAAGAACTGATGCTGAGAATCACTAGCATAGTTATCTCCTTAATTATGATGAGAATGCAAGACTCATCATCTTCCTGCCCTTGTCCCATGTTACTCGGGGTCGGCGCAACACGTTTTCTTCTTCCATTCCATCCTGTCAGTCGTCATGCTATCACTGACTCTCTTTTCTTTCATATCATTCTTCACACAATCTATCCATCTTTTCTTTGGCCTTCCTCTTTCTCTCAATCCATCCACATTCATATTAATTACACTCTAGATCACAGGCGTTTCATCCCTCCTCTTCACATGCCCATGCTTAGACGAGGATGCAAGATTGCCTTGTATTTCATAAACCACTGACTCACCAATATATGGAAAATTTCTTTGTAGAGATTATAAGCTTTTAAAATATTTTGATATATTTCAAACAATTTTAGACATTGTTCATCATTTTCCTGTCCATCATGCATCTTCAGAACATCTTTAATCCACTCGTCGAGATACATTCTGAATAAAATTATAAGTCGAATGGCTACCACCAAGTGAATGTCAAATATGATGAACATTAAATCACAAATCCAATCCAGGATAAAGTTGCTAATATCAGATGTATCTACGGACCCATAGTGATGAAAACACAAAATCATTTCATAAAAGATGGTAGTTAATATTGAGATCCAGTTCCAAATGATGTAACTTCTGAAACTCTTACTGAAATTAAAACTCTTATGGATAGTTTGGATTTTTAAAATGAGAAAGACGTAATTGTGCTTATGTACAATATCCAGAAGGAACAACATTGTGAAACCAATCAGAAAACTAAAACAAAACACAGCGGTTAGGAAAACGGTAAAACCATTTCCTAAATGGTCATTATTTCCATCTAAACTTAAAAAGTCCATGTAAAACATTCGAATTACTGAAAAGAAATTTATAACCAACAAATATAAGAACGACAGCAAATAGTATTTCTTTCCGTTTGGATAAATATGATTATCTCGAATACGAAACTTTGAAGAACAAAATAGATTGAAAGCAAAATTAAAAGAATACGCTATTCTTTGAACTTCTTTATCGAGTATATTATTGGGTAGCACTTGAAATGAGGGTTTTGGATTAATTTCCCGTTTTTTAAACATTAATAACATCTTCAACGTTGATGGTCACTTATGTTATGTATTGCTTAAGGGAGGCAATCTCACGAAGTACTACAGCCATGTTTGAATATTTATGTTTTGATCGTATCGATGCTAAAGATAAGTTAATATTCTTAAACGTTTCATTATATAGGTAGTTAGGTACAGTCAACAAAAGAGACGACCCTTCATACCCATCTGGGTATGAAGGGTCGTCAGATACAGTTGAAGTTTTTTTTTAGAAACCGATGAATATTTGTTTCCAATTGAATAAATATGATTATCCCTAATAATCCATTTTGAAGAAAAGAATAGATTCAAAGAAAAGGTAAAAAAAAAACGCTATTCTTTGAACTTCTTTGTCGAGTACATTATTGTGTAGCACTTGAAATGAAGGCTTCGGAGTTACACGATGTGGAAACATTCTTAGCATGCACACTTGCTCTTCATTTTCTCTAAAGAAACTTTTCAACAAAACAATTTACTTAATTTCGTTTAATATTTACGTTTTGATCATAATAATAATATCTACCTCTATTTATATCTAGTGTTGTGTCATTAGTACTATTATTACACATGTACTTAGAAGGACATAAATATTTATCTGAACATGACAAAGCTCTCAACCTTTCACATGGTAGTTACCATGGAGTGTCCTCAGGGTTAGTTATCGGTCCTTATTTGTAAAATTTGGTTTTTATTGTTCCCAATTTCGCTTCCATATGAAAAACAGTTACTCTTCTCACAACTCTTACTTTTTGTACTTTTGGAAGGCGAACGAGGGGCCGTAACCATCACACAGAAGCCCTTTATACAGCTTTAAGATTTAATAAAACAAACCCAAAAAAATACCTGTGTAAGTGCATCTAAGGACAACACTCAGATGGAACAGAAGTATTGCAGGTTATGGAAACAAAGGATGGAATTATGGGTTTGGGTGGATTAAGTGGACTGGTTACCTATGACTCCGAAGGGCCATGGCCCCTGCCTGATCTATATTTATATGACACGGTAATCATAAACGAATTATTACAGCGGTTTAAAAAGCAAAATATCTTTAAAAAAAATTCAATCATTTAAACATTTTATACAAAAAAGAATAAAGAGCAACAATATCCATTTTATGATAATTGTATTATGAAATTGCGAGCTGCAGCAACACAACAATGTAGTTAGTAAGAAGACTCATCAGACTCAATTGTAACACAGCGTCTAAATAGAACAGGCCACACACACGTATCTTGCTGAACGATGCTCGATGGTAGCGCAGTACGTTCTTGCATAGTTTTTTATGTTCATCTGCAAAATAATGATAACTAGATAACTAGAAACATTGTAAGGAAGAATGTAAAAAAGTGTTTGTAAATATGTTTAAAACAACAACACAACAAGAAAAAAAAATTGTACAAGAAATTACCTGAACAATTTGACAATAAAATCTGTGCGCACGAATCTTGAGCTCTTTCAATAGATACATAGAATTTCTCACATTGCTTGCTCAACATCGTTAGATATGCCAAATCTTTTAAAAACCAACTGATTATGGCCAGAACTCCCCAGATTGATAAAGCCTTTAGAAAAAAATACATAATTATATCAGTTACTTATATTTCTTCAATCTTCATCATCATTATCATACCAGCTGTAGGATGTCCACAAGCTGAACATAGGCAAATAGCTGAAGTTTATGTTTGTTATTTGACATGTGGTCATGCAACCAAGTCCCATTTAAACTGGTCAGCCTTTTACATCATGTCAATTGATCTGTGTTTTCGAGAGTTGTGTGGTGTTTCGAACACGATCTGTTCATTTAACACCAAGTATGCTAAGCTCCAAAGCACATTAGCATTCCCTGAGTTTGAAAGTTCAGCTGTTAGTCAAAGAGCAAGTCTGCACCATAAATCAAGATGGTGAGAATACAAATGGCGAATTGGGAAAGCTGTAGACAACGAAGGAGGTGACTGGAAGATCGGCATCCTTGAGAATTGGTCGCGACCGATGAAAGGATTGGGACAGTACGAGCTACTTATAATAAAAAAGTAAATAATTTATTAAAACTTACTGCGTCTTCGATTACGAAGTCAGTTTTAAACGAATCAATTGATACTTGTAGGTAAATCAGAGCGTGAGTGAATAGTTCTATAATGTAAAAAAGTATCTGGAAAATAACAACAAAAGTTAAAAAGTAAACTTTATAGAGACGGTTGTGTCGATCGTCCTTTAAAAAAGCAGGTCTTTGCAGGATACTCTGAGCGCCCCCGTGTCCCGGTCAAACGTAATTGGAGGAATACCGTAGGGTTTTAGTCGGTAGGAGTCCGACACAATCCCACACGCCTTTCCCCAAGCAGGAGGGAGTCCATAAGGATTTCACCACGAAAAAAAAAAGTAAAAAGGGTACCCCTTTCTTGTATTATAAAACTTGCTGACCTACCCCTCACTTAAGTGCGATCTACTAACGTGGCGGCTTGTCAAAACATTGACGATTCGCTGATATATTTAAGTTGAACTCTCACACAACTCTTAACAAAACCATATGTAGGATTAACAGATACTTACGAGTTGCTGAAAGCATTTTTTGTGGATGTCATAACACTTCAATAAATCGACGTAAGCCTGATAGACTTTTCTAATATGATTTTCCCCGTGGGTCCCTTGTATATGTTGGGGATTTAAAACGTAAATACTCCAAAGAGCAACTTCATCTTCTAACAATTTTAATATACGAATGGCGCAAAGAATATTAACATCAAAAATAATTACAGCGTAACAAATAAATAGCCCAGCGTAAGGCAAACCAGTCAATTTGCAATAAATAAATAAACCGGAGAAATGACCACTCAAGACCACTATAACAATAATCCAATTCCAAATAATGAAATTGTTTAAACTGGCTTGACAGTTCATAACTCTGTGCACCTTTTGAAAAGTAAGAACAAACTTAACAGATTTCTTAGTGTGAACCATCCCTTGTACGACATTTAAAGTAAATCCAGAGAAATAGAAGAAAAAGTCATAAATCCCAGTTACATACATAAAGGTAGTCGATCCTAAGTCTTCGTTATAATATAAATTATAAGTGAAGTAAATGAATAAAAGAATAACCATTAGTGTCGCGATCATTGACATGAAATTGGAGATGAAACTATTAGGAGATATAACATTGTGTTTAATGCGATATTTAGGATGGAATACAATACATTGCATTAGATTCAAAGGCAAAAACACCGACTGCACATCTTTATCTACCGTATTGTCCGAAATAGTTATCGCACGACATTTTCGTCTCACATTTCGAAATGTCTTCATGTTTGATATGTTAACGTTGGTAGCTCCTTTGTTCACAAATGATAAAATAATCGATTGTAAATGTTTGAACTGCGCACTTCAAACTTTATACTAATTAATTAATTACTTTACTTCCTTTCTTTGATATTTTATTCAGGGCATAAAGAATATTGGTGATCATTTAAAGTTAACATGATGGACACTTGACGTATATTTGTGGCTTATCGTACTTCTGTTTCCTATGATCCTAGGTTTCGGTTGAAAGGTCAATTCCTGTAATTAAAAATGTTTAAAATCGAATTCGAAATAATTAACCAGGTAAATGGGAGCCTCAGTCACTCTGCTGCAGCCAAATCTGGAGGTTACTAACGCTTCTTGTCGGAGGCTCTATATGGGGATAGTACCCTGATGACCAGCAACATCATGGTACTGAAAAGCGCAGAAAGCAATGGCCGTTTGGGTGATAAGGGGGTTGAAGATTGGCACCATGGGATTTGAAAAGGTCTTGTCTCTAACTATTATTTCATCATCTTCATCGACTCGTTAATTTGGTACCTGCTTCTCCCCCTGTTTAATTACAATAAAAGCTTTAAGTTTGAATTTAAACTGTTTTATTTCTACAAAATTATTTTCACACTAAAGATTTAAACAAAGAAGAATTGTAAGAGTACTAGGACGTAATGAATGATGACTCCCATCAAACCTATTGTTAGCGTAGCGTCTACACAGAACAGTCCACACGCGCTCATCTTACTGAACGATTTATTTGCCAAAATCACGTTCATGCAAAGATGTTTTTGACTCTCTGTAAGAAAAGACATTGTATATTCAGATTTCCTTAAATTATTCAATGTAATTAGCATTAATTACTACGCCATCCCATCTTTCTAGCACGACGTGCTGTGCTGGGGCGGTTGCCACAGGTGTTGAAGACCGCGAGTGCAAATAGAAACTTGGAAGCTATATGTTTGAGCCGCTTTGATTTGAAACACTAGGGCCAAGGGCTCCTACCGCCTACTCTCTCTTATTTTCCGGGACATTGCCAAGCAACGGGACGATTCTTCACGTGATCAAGACGACTGGCATTTCTTGAGCCATGGAATGACATTGCTATACAACGTGGCAATGCTTCTAACCATTTATGTACTTCACCTATTGACAGCAATATGGACGAGTATTTTGATGACCAATGAGCTTGCCCCTTCTGCATTTATAAATTGTACATGTACACTTATTTTGTGTTTAAGTATTATAATAATCGGTTTTTCGCTAAGTAGAATTGGAGTGTAGAACTAAAATTTTAAAGTAAAGCACGCTTACTTGGACAGTTTCTGTTCTTTATCAGCTGTATACATGCTATTTGAGCTTCCTCAATAGATATATAGAACTTTTCGCAGTATATACCATGTAAAATTACTAATATAATATTCCGTGAAATATATACAGCAGTAAGAAAACCGAAAATCGAAGCCTGGAAAATGAATATTGTCATATTTTAGGGAAAAGTTCTTTAGCCGCGATTTTGGTCGGCTTAAGGCGCCGCTGGGGGAGGGCAGCAAGGAGGCAGGCTGGATCGTATTAAATTTCAACAAGATAATTATGGAATTTATAGAAATCGTTGAGCACTTACTTCTTTTAGCGAAAATGTAAATTGTTCAGATTCTGAAAGTGCATGTAGATCATAGAAACCTATGTCGCAAATAGTTATAGAACGCAAAAATGCTTGAATTATTTGATATAATATCTGTAAATAAATAAGACATTGATTATCAACAAGTTGTTCCTTTTTTATTGTGATTCATACTTAGACGGCATGTACTTGAAAGCATCGATGTCTTACCAAGACTTTAAAAATTGCTTTGTACAAATTGTAAACCTTTAAAATATTCTGATAAATTTCAAACAATTTTAGGCATTGTTCATCATTTTCCTGATCATCACGCATCTTCACAATATCTTTAATCCACTCATCAAGATATATTCTGAACAATATTATGAGTCGGATGACAACCACCAAATGGACATCAAATGCGATGAACATTAAATCACAAATGAAGTCTAGGAGAAATTCGAAAATTTCACATTCATTTATCAAACCATAGTCATAAAAACACAAAATCATTGCTAAAAAGATGGTAGTTAATATTGAAATCCAATTCCAAATGACGTAACTTCGGATATTCTCACTGAAATTGAAACTCTTATGGATAGTTTGGATTTTTAAAATGAGAAGGACGTAATTGTGCCTATGCACAATACCCAGAAGGAATAGCATTATGAAACCAATCACAAAACCAATAAAATATACTGCGGTTAAGAAAACGGTGAAGCCATTTCCTACGTGGTCATCATGACCTTCTAAACTTAAAAAGTCCAGGTATAACATTCGAAGTATTGACAACGAACTTATAAATAACATATGTAAGAACGAAAGCAAATAATATATCTTTCCATTGGGATAAACATGATCATCCCGAATACGAAACTTTGAAGAACAAAATAGATTGAAAGCAAAATTAAAAGAATACGCTATTCTTTGAACTTCTTTATCGAGTATATTATTGGGGAGCACTTCAAATGAGGGTTTTGGAATAATTTCACGCTCTTTAAACATTTTTATCATCTTCAACGTTGATGGTGACTTATGTTCTATATTGCTTAAGGTTGCCTTTCTAGAATTATAACTATCACGTTTAAATATTTATGTTCTGATCGTATCTATGCCTACTTAAAATAAAGTTAATATTCTTAAGCGTTTTATTAACTATATAAGAATATGTATCACTACTAGCGTCGTCATAGTAGACATTGATAAAAATGTAAGGGATAAGAGGTCAGACAGACTTTATGATTTGTTTAAATAGATAGACGTTATAAATTGTCTAGTGATAAATAGTAGAGAGAAAAAAGTAATGAACACGGAGAAGAAAAGTAATATGTACAGGGGCTCAAAAAAATATAGAATTGAATAAACAATTTTGCTGGATGCGGGCAGCGCAGGATCGGAAATTGTAGCTATCTTTAGCCGAGGCCTATGGCACAATTATGAAACAGCTATAAGATTCCTTCTTTTTTTATAAATTGTAATTTTATTGTAGGTTTATTAAATACTATACAGAAATGTACAGTTTTAATTATAAATTAAATAGGGATATTTATAGAGTTCATGATTTTATTTGAATTCAATTCAAAATAAAGTGCTTGTATAAATCAGATAATTTATTGATAAAAAAAAGCTTTACCCAACACTAGGAATTTCACACTGTATCGTGGTTGCGTTTACAAACATTTAAAACATACATACACAAACAGTCGGACTCGGAACTCTCTGTAGGTAGACCTTTATTGAAATACTTGTGTTCACAAATAAAGATAGATTGATGGACAAATATTAGTTCCGTGCGGGAATCGAATACGACACGCAGTACAGCAGCCAATCGCTTAGCCCCTGCGCCTACCATGCCGCCTAGGCACAGGTCGGGCATCTCTTGTCTTGTTTTGTCTTGCCTTGTCTTGTCTTGTTTCTGGATGTGAATACCATTTTTGGTATTTCCCATAAAGAGTGTAAAATAAGTCCCAGAATGACATCCTTTCATGGTCTGGCCTGCTGCTCGGTGTAAAATCTGCATCCATATTCAAGTATGGCTGCGTGGTATTTGTTATTGGGGTCCATGTGAATGGCAAAAGTTCTGAAGGCGATGGAGTCGGGTTCCTGTTAAAAAAGAAAAAACCTTATTGGTAAACAAGACTTCAGTAAAACTAGCTGCCACAACTAGCGGCTTGTTGAATTGGGCAAAGCGTTATTGGATTTTTCCATCAGGAGTTTCTCAGTAGCAGCCCCGGAGTCTGGATTTGTGCCCGGTTGATGGCAATAGACTAGCCCCCTATTACATGGGACTTAAACATAACTGGCGAAATGTGGGTGTACTAATGGATACACTGCCTAACCCTTCGGGAATTACAGGAGTGATGTTATGTACATTAATTAATTATTATTAATGTACTACTAGTTCTTTCTATGAAATCGTACTCACCCATACTTAGCAAAGTTTGTCCAAAGCGTTGTTAACCGAGTCTTCACCAACGCTTGTTCCTTTGTTACATTTGCCCCTGATGTCGAATCAAACAAATAAGCCAGCTCAGCTCCATGGCTTGCTTCAAGGTACGAGAAAACAAAGCGATAAACGTTAGCACCACTTTCGAACAGTTTTTCAGCCATCCGCTGTGTTGGGTGACCAAAGATGATATCAGTTCCAAAATCTAAAAGGTTCTCTGAACCATTTTTACTTATCTTTTCATCACCAAAGTAAAAGTGTCTTACACTATCAATACCCTTCTCAAAATCGTTATCAATATTGAATCCCAATTTAAATAGCGTCTCGAAATCATATGCGTCAAAATATTTCTCATCTTGATTAGCATATTGGAATGCAAATTCTTTTATGTTGTGACCAATGATAATTGGAGTGTTCAAAGCTTTTATAGATTTAACATTCATTGGATGTTCTGTTATAAAATTTTCGACTCCTTCAAATGTTTTCTCAACGCAAGGTTTGGTGAGAGGTTGATTATTACCTTGCGCACTGGCGATATTCAAGGTAGTAGCTGTTCGAACTAATAATTCTGTGTCAACCGTAGAAAGAAAACTCAGAGCTTCACGTGTGTCTGTAGTTTTAAAACCTAATTCTTCTGCAAGTGTAAAAGGTATTGTATTATTGGATTCTACCATCATCCAGTAACTTAAAGCTGTTCCACTTTCTATGATAACTTGGTTAAATAGCTTCTCGTTTAAGGAAAACAAATGTAGATTTACGGACATGCCACCAGCACTTTGACCGAACACAGTAATTTTGTTGTCATCTCCGCCGAATGCAGCAATGTTATCGTTAACCCACCTTAGAGCTAATGTTTGGTCTTTAAGCCCCTGGTTCCCTGGTACCTCAGGTGTATCTAAACACATGAAACCGTAGATGCCAAGTCTGTAGTTAATGGCTACGATGATGACGTCATGGTTGAGCAGAGAGATTGGTTCGTTGGCTTCTCCTTGAGCACTGCCCCCAATGAATGCTCCACCATGGATCCAGACCATGACTGGTAGGCGGTGTTGTGAGTCCGCGACGCGTGGCACGTAGATGTCTAAGGTGAGACAGTTAATGGTACCTGAGGCGCCATCTTGACTTACTTGAGGGCACGAGGTCGAATTATACGCTTCAAAGATGTTTTCAAATCCTGGATGTGGTGTTGAAGGCTGCAAATTAAAAATATATATATAATATATAATCTAATAAAGCGCTACGAACAACAGGAGCGGAGCAGTAGCGAAAGACCATGCGGGCAAAGTCGCTGGGAGCACCTAGTTTATATTAGAAACCTGAAGGATTTTCGTGATTTTTGTAAGAGCTTGAAAGGTTATAAAAAGATTATAATTAAAACAGACCCACGGAAGCGGAAATAATCAAAAATATAACATGTTATTTTTTCTAGCTGTAGGTCATCTATGTTACTTAAATAAAAAAATAACTAAAGAAAGAAAGTAAGACCGAAGGGTTAGGCAAAAGTGTACCCATAAGCATACCCACATTTAGCCAGTTATATTTAAGTTTTATGTAATGGGGACCCTATTGAAATCAACCAGGCACAAATCCAAACTCCGAAGCTACTGCTAAGCAATTCCTGATGGAAAAACGAATAACACTTTGCCCGAACTGGAAATCGAACCCAAGACCTCATGCTTAGCATTCCCGCTTTGCGACCACTAGACCAACGAAGCATACCAGTCTTCTTCTTTATCATGTGGGCAGTTAGATCTTACGACCCTACACACCCTAGTGTCAGAGTTTCTAAACCAGACAAGTACTATGCAGGCACCAACAGGCTCGAAGACCAGGCAGTCCAGTTAGGATAGGAAAAAAAATGATAGCTTACCCCAAATGGATTATTTACATCCACTACGGCATAAGGCACTCCCAAGAATTTAGCGTATCTATCACCAAACTGCAAGCCTCTTATCAGGCCTATGTTGGTGGACACAAGGGGTTCTAATTTGGGCAACCCCTGCACTAAACCACATACCGAGAACAACACTATTACCTGCCACATGTCTGGACCTTGTGGCTTCACTAATCAGAATGAGCAAAATAAGATCAAGCTGGTATATTTATAATAATCGGAGTAATCTTGAGCGGTTAGGTATTCCCGCCAATATCGTAAAAGTTAAGATAAAAGATATTATTATTTCAATTCGTGATATGATAATATAATCAGTTCAATTGTTGACATCTATTTTGCATTTTTCAAGTCCCAAGTGGTCAAAATCTGGTCGTCCAATAGTTGTGTTACATTGTAATTTTAATTTTAGGGTCACTGTTTAGTTGTATATCTACGTATTCGGTTCGGCTTTCGGCACAAATGTTTAGAAAAAGCCGAACCGCTTAAGTGTAAAGCGAAAAAACAGCTACAAGGAAATTTTGTGTGGTGGCTGTGTGTGTGTTGTGGTTTTTATTCTCTAGACTGATTACGGTCACGGCATAGGCTATATAACATCACGCTACGCCGCACGGTAGTGAAACAGTAACCAAAAACGGAGCTTAACACTGGTGAAGAAAACCACGCGGACGAAGTCGCAGGATGCAGCTAGTACTTAATCTAAGTACTTATCGATAATAAACTGTTTTGATGCAAAATTTATTGATTATCGCGGAATTTCCACACTTCCTCGTTACATAAAGTGGGTTTTCTCAAGTGTGGAACTTCTCATATTGAAAACTAATTGTCGCTCACGACTTTTCCCACGTGAGTCAAACTGCTCGTCAATATCTATTTGAGTCAGGGTTTTTCAAAGTGGGGGATGTGGACCACTAGTATAGATAAGTAGGTACCTTATTTACAAATTGCAAGCTCTTACGCCGTATCTACAACATTTCATACCTACAAACTTAGTAATTGTTACTAAGTTTGTGTGAAACATAAGTAAGTAGTAAGTAGGTATCCTGAAATTATTTAAACTTTAAAACTTTAATGTTTTTTTTTTCCATCTGTGTAATCTTTGATGAAATCAAAACCTATAGATACTAATGCACAAGTCATTTTATAATTAACAGAAGACTTTATTTGTTTGAACACGCTAACCTCCGCTAACATTTGGGAGGGGCTTGACCACGCTAATGGTAGGTTTTTAGCAACGTAAACACTAAACAACATACAAACATACATACATACCGGTCAAAATCATAACCCTCCATTTGGCTTTGCCGTAGTCGGGTCAAAATTATAGAACGGAACGGGCTTGAGCCCCCCAGCTGAGGCTATCTGAAGACTCTACAAATATTTGTGCTGTACGGGAATCAGATCCTTGAAACGCAGCGCATTAGCGATTTCTTATTGTCACACACATTTATAATTACTGAACGGAACGAATTGTTTTGTCAAAGTGAAATGACATTTCTTGTCAAACTCAAACGTTTTGACACTTGACAGTGACAAGACAAGTGAGATTTCAAACGCGAAGTTATTTTTGTACTTTTATTTTATTTTAACAAATAATTATGTATGTGAAGGATATTTAATGAATAGACATTAATTATGATTATATATATATAAGGTTGTACCAAGAACAAAACGAAGTGATAAAAACTGGTGCACAAAGCGATATCAACCATAATAACCCTGATAGCATTCCGCGGTTTCTAATGACTGCATGATGTTGGAAGCAATCGGTAAGCATTCATGATTTTATGCCAGTTTTAAACATGACGCGGGTCGCTACGTACGTGTTTTTAGATTTAGAGACAACCGGTCTCCCGAAGAATGAGCTTAATAAGACTAAAATTACTGAGTTAAGTATGGTAGCAGTGAGAAGAAGGCATGTTTTGGATACAAGACCGGGTGCAGCGCCGCGCGTGTTGGAAAAACTTACTCTATGCTTCAACCCATGCAGGCCAATTTACCCTGAGAGCAGTGAAGTTTCAGGCCTGGATAATGAACTCCTCGAGCATCAATCTCCCTTCAACATGAATGTATTCAACACTATAAAATCTTTCCTACAATGTTTTGAAAAGCCAGTGTGTTTAGTAGCACAGAACGGTCACTCTTTTGACTTTCCAATCTTAAAAAATCATTTTGAGAAACTCGGAGTCAGTTTATCAGATGATATCTTGTGTGCTGATAGTCTTGATGCATTTTATGATATTGATGTAAAAAGGGATAAGGAAAATGTTCGTGCACCTGGTGAGTCTGTGGTTGATCATGAAGCAAATGGTGTAGAAACGAATGAGTCATTTAATGACAGAGAACAAAATAATAAGTCTGATAAGATAGAGGCAAGAACAAGTTCAGACAAGCAAAGCAACGATTCTAATAGTCATTCTGAAGACCATATAACAGAAGAATTATTAAAAGATTTTGAAGAAAATGATGATTTAATTGATCAGCTAAAAATTCAAGAACAGAATGAAAGAACACCTGTACAGAAACAGCGTATTCCAGAACAAAAGAACGCAAACAAGGTTAGGCGAAAATTATTCTTCAACAAAACTGGCACAACCCCTTACAAAAAGCCTGAAAAATCTTATAGACTACAACATGTTTACGAGCGTATTTTAGGACGTCCCGCAATAGAAGCTCATCGGGCAGAGAATGACTGCATTATGGCAATGGAAACTTCGGTTGCGTTAGCAAAAGATTTTGTGGAGTGGGTCGATAACAACTTTTGTAAATTCAGTGAAGTGAAGGCTATGAGACTTGGTGTACCACTCGGAGAATAATGATGTGAATGATGTTTTGCGTGTATTGATGGCCCATTCGTGGTCCCCCTTTTAGTTATAAGGTTGTTGGTTTTCAAAAGAAGCTTTTTCCATTCATAATTTTGCACTTACTAAGTTTATCTTTAAATGAATGTTTTCTACATTGGTGCCGGTTCATTAACTAGACTAAATTTAGAGAATTGACATTAAAGATCTAAGTTAGCGATGTCAAATTAGTTTTGCCTTGAACTTGTCCGTATTTTTAATCCATATGTTTTAAGATGTCAACTATAACTGTATGGATGTGTCAGATTGACTATATTTGACAGCTCTTATTTACATTAGTCTTTTTCTTATTTTATTGGACAAAAAAAGATGGAAATAGTCTAATTTTAGTTTAGTTTGTGACCAAGAGAATCGGCACCATTGTGAGGAAACCTAAACTTATAATACCTGAATTAATTTGAAAATTGAATGGAATTATATGTAAGTCTGAAATGGGTAACCACCTTGACCAAACATGGTGATCAATGCTCATGCCTTCTCTGTATGAGAAGAGACCTTTGCCCTGCAGTAAGACAATAATAGGATGGTGTTATTATTTTATCACAAAATTCTTAAGGCTGAAATACGCATGCTATTATAAAATATATTACTTCAACTAACAGCATATCGACGGTCCCTACGTATATAAAGACATGTACGTAGGAGTCATTTCTGACATGTCTTTATGTACGTAGGGACCGTCGATATATTATTGTGCAATTTGGGCTCTAAGCATTTCTGGAGCTTTCAATGTGCTATACAATTTTTTTTATTCATATGTTTTATTGCAATATTTTTGTAACTTATGTAAGATAAATCATGCAAAAGTCAAAGCATTTTGTAATTATATACCAAGTTTTATATATTTTTTTCTTAAACATTTTTTTTTGAGACTTGGTGTTAATTTTTTGTATAAATGTTTTATGTATAAGTGATTATTTTTACTATAATTACAACAAATTCTATGTTTTATGTGCTTTGTATTCTAGACAATTCTTAGTCATAAATCGCTATTGAAAAAAAAAAACGACTGCAAAAATTGCACATATTTTTACTTTGTTTACTCGTCAGTTTTTTTAACGACGTTTTTTATTTACAGTGTTATAAGTATATTTTTTAAATCTACTTGTCAAATTCGAGACGATAAACATAGACACGACCAGATTCATTAAAAAAAGAAATTGAGTCTGATATTAATTTACGTTTTAAAGTGACCACACCGGTTTCTTTTTATTTTTTACGATACCCCATACATCTAAATCGGTTCATGCGTTTAAAAGTTATGGTGGAATAAAGGAACTCACATACATACATACATAAACTCTAAACACTCCTTGTTTTGGGGCAGTCATGTAACTAAATAGAAGTTGATGTCAAAAAGTTGAAGTTGTTGTTGTGTGTGGTTAAGGCGCCCGCCTCTCATGCATGAGGTTGTGGGTTCAAATCCGGTCAAGTACCAATGTGAATTTTTCAATTCATATGTACTTTCTTAAGTTTATCTTGGACATCAATGGCATCGGTGAAAGAAAACCATCGTGAGGAAACCTGGACTTACTGTTCCACTCAAACCATGTCAGAGGCCCTTGAGGCGGTTTAGAGACTCTGACACTAGGGTGTGTAGGGTCGCAAGGCCTTACTACCCACACGATAAGAAGAAGATGTTAAAAACAAACTAACAAAAAAATACATCACCTTCGTTTTATTGGTATGGTATTATCTGTTTTATTTCTAAATTAACCGGTCAAGCCCGGCTGACTTACCAATGAGTCAGAACTATAGAAAATCAATTGTGTCTCATTACATGTGAGTTGAGTAATTAAGCACTTTCCTAGAATTTAGGCCTAAGTATCTAACTATTAGACAGAGGAAATAAATAAAAAAATAAGTAAGCTAAATTCAGATCTCTTAAAAAATTCCAAAAAATGCATGTTAGTAAGTACATTAAAATGTTGTATTCGATAATAAGAGGTTGATAACTAATGGTATAATTAAGTTGTTTTAAAAATAGTTTCCTAATTGTGTATTGGTGATAAATTTCTGCTTGTTTTAGGTGATTATCTTGGTTAATTGTCACAAAATACTAATGAGTTTATAATACACTATTTTAATATGTACTGTATACACTTCGTTTATTTGTAATCTTTAAGATGATATTTGTAAAGATTTTTGGATTTATAATTTAAAATATGAAATGAATTGGCTCAAGAAAATTGATCTCTATTTCGAAAATGACCAAATTTTGTTGCCATTGTTGTGGGTACAGATTATTATTTGTAAATTGATTAAAATACTATTTTTCCTATATACTTTAGTTTTGTAAGATTTATGTAGTCAAGATTTTGAAGAATATTGTTATTATTGTGTTTAAATAAATATAAATATTATCTCCTGTGCAATTGTATTCATTTTGCCAATATTTACAAACTATAAATAAAATTTTATGTTTCTTACTAAACAAGTTTTAATCAAACATTTTTGCATAGTTGCTCCTATTACATACATTTATAAACATAACTGGCGAAATGTGTGTGTACTTATGTCTAATGGGAACACCTCAGACTGATTCGTCAGTGATTACAGGCGTGATGTTACATTATGTTTTTTTTTTTTTGCTAAACTATTTTGAAGCACTTGATCATCAATATCCAGGTTTAGGCCCAGTACAAATAACAACCCATATTTCGCCATTTATGTTTTATTTTTATTGTAATGAGACAATCTGAAACAAATATACACTCCAGACTACCACTAGGTTATCGAACCCCCATCGGACCCAGCACCTTAGGTACAACTGCAGCACTTGCAACCACTGTGCTACACCACCGTGGCAAGTTCGAGAAGTCATCGAAATCGATGGATTACAGAGAACAGAGAGAGGATTACAGACACCAGAATAAATTTTTTAAAATAATTTTATGTTAATTAAGCTGAATATTATGTTGTGAAGAAACAACTTTAGAGTATGTTAAGTGCCTTTTTACATACGTTATACAAAAAACCAGACCTGAAATGGCTCCCTACAGACCATATAAGAGTATGTTAAGTGTCTTTTTACACACGTTATACAAACAACCAGACCCGGAACGGTACAGACCATAAATATATTGGTTCCGTGGGGGAATCGAACCCATGGCACGAAGCGCAGCTGCCAATCGCTTAACCACTGCGCCAAACGTGTCGAAATGGCTGATATCCATTGCTTTATCGACAAAATTTCGGTGATAGAAACCCTTAAAAAATGATCAGCGCCATTTTATACATGTCCTCAGGTCTCTTAGTCCTGACTGGTGTGTTATGGGGATGTACCAACCCCTTCATACGCCAGGGCACGAAGGGCTTACGTGACGTCACGGCTACCACTGTGCCAGGACAAGTCTGGGCCGAAGTTACTTTCCTGCTCGGCAATTGGAAGGTAAGCAGTCAATTTCTTAATGTATTTTTTATTTCTGGAGAAAAATATAATAATATCTTCTTTTCTTGAGCTGCTATTCCAATTTTGTTAGGATCGTGACGGTTAATGAATAGTTTCCCTGACCGAATTTTTGTCACTGGAGCCAATCTCAGCGTAGTCTAAATATCGACGCAGGAGATTATAACATCACGCCTGCAATCCCCGAAGAGTTAGCCAGAAGCGTACCCATTAGTACACCCTCATTTAGACAGTTAAGTTTAAGTCCTATGTAATAGGGGGCGAGCCTATTGCCATCCACCGGGCACAAATCCAGACTCCGAGGCTGCCACCAATGTCTACTAGTCGATCCATATTGCAGTACGTGCTACCGTGGCTGATCAACCAAGCTGGGTCGCTAAGTTACCTGGCGGCAGTACAGCGGGCGCCCCTGTCTGTGGCAGTGCCAGTTGCAAATAGCCTGGCGTTCGTATTCACCGCTGTTACTGGAGCAAGCATCGGCGCTGAAGAGCCTTTGGATGCTAGTAAGTTGTACATACGGCCGACGTATCTTGGCAGCCCTAAAATTATCCGATTGCTGCGCAGTAAACAATTTCGTTTCTATAAGATCCATTGCGCAGTCAAACAGCTAACTTTAGACCGCCAAGATACGTCAGACGTACTATACTTCAATATGGTTTAGTAATAGAATCCTAATAATCTTAATATAAAAGCGAAAGGTCCCTCACTCACTCATCAAGATATATCGAAAATCGCTTGACGTATAAATATGAAAGGTATGTAGACGTCCGCTAAGAAAGGATTTTCCAAAATTCACCCCCTACGGGGATCCAAAGTTTGTGTATGGAGAAATCAACTCTGACGCGTACAAAGTCGTGGGCTGAATGTAGTTGGAAAATATTTTCACTTAATATTTGTTTTACGATAACTCAAAATTTCTCTCCTTGTTTTGCAGACCATGATTTTTCTTACCTCACTTTAACTTCCAGGGTCTATCGCAGGTATTGTGCTGATCATGGCAGGGACAGCTCTGTGCTGTTTTGAGGACACCAGTTGAGAACAGCGACAAAAATAATTATAGGTACTATACTACTCGGTTAGGCTAAGTTTGCACCGCGCTGGAATACGGCGAGTTACAATATATAACTACATTATGTATTTGAATAGCTCATTATAAAAATTAGGAGGTAATTGATATGTATGTCTTTATAGTTGGGAGCCCAAGATGCTAAATGTGGATTTACTCCAGCGTCGTGGGGACCTTTTAGATTGTGAAGATTAGATGCTAAAAAGTAAAAATGGTTACATATAGGTACCCTTTCTCTGGTGGAGGCAGCGCATAAGTAAAGATAAAAAAAAATCACAAGTAAATACTCGACCGTTGTCAGATAATAATAGTGTATGCGCCCCACGTGTTTTTGATATCCGACGAATATTAATCTGCCGGTTTGAAAGGGGGGGGGGGGGGAAATGAAAGAAAAAATAATGACAATGAAATACTCGAGCGCGTCAGATTTATATACAGACAGTTCCCATTTTTCGAACCCGCGTGCTGCAAACTTAACTCAACAGGGTACATAGTTAAGTTAGGTACTTATTATTCTAGTACTTATATTATTAACAATTCCATATGCGATGACTCGTACCAGGAAATTGTTTACCTTATTGTGTCAACGGACAGTTAGACCAGTGGGTACTTTAAAGGCTGCATGCAAAAGTGAACCTTAATGTCATACAGGCTGGTACATAATTGTTCTGAATAGAAATTGTTTTCAAATCAAACACTGCTTTGGAAACCGTTTTAAATTTTAAAATGGGATTGTGAATCAGCCTGTATAGATAGGTAGTTACGGACAGTATTATAATCATTCCATAGCAGAACGCTGTAGACCTAAATTAGACACTTAATTATGCTGTTTGTTTTTATTTTAAATACCTCTAGGCCTCTTCTCATACAAAGAAGGCGCGAGTACTGATCACCACGCTTGCCCAAAGCGTATTGCCGATTTCAAACTTATAACTTAACATCAAGCCTATAATCACCGAAGGGTTAGGCAGGAGTGTACCTATTAGTATACCCACATTTCGCCAGTTACGTTAGAATCCCATCTAAAAGAGGGCAAGCCTATTACCATCAACCAAGGACAGGTCCAGATTCCAAGGCTGAGAAAGTCCTGATGGAAAAACCCAATAACACTTTGCCCGACCTATCGGACCCAAGACCTCATGCTCAGCAGTCGCGCTTTGCGACCACTAGACCAACAAGACAGTCAAGAGGTTTAGGCTTATATTTTAGTTTTTTTACAAAACCAATACCTCCTGTATCGTAGGTACGTTTACAAACTCACATACACGATCAGCAATACCCGACACAACTATCTGTAGTATGTATAAATCAATTGAAAAATATCAATTAGTAGTATTACCTGGGTTGTGGAGGTCAGATAGGCAGTCGCTCCATGTAAAATTATGGTATTCAGCTGCATCCGGTTAGACTGGAAGCCGACCCCAACATAGTTGGGAAAAGGCTAGGCTAGAATGATGAACTAGTAGTATTTTATCAACCAAGCATCTAAGCTATCCTAAAATAATTAGATATTAACATAAATTATTTATTTAGTAGAAAAAAGGAATACTGTAATAAAACAACAATAAAAATGTTGAGTATCTGTTTATTGTTTCATTATAGGACTATTTTTCGCAAAATGTATTTTACAATAAATATTACAAAATAAGGAGCACATTACAAGCGGTTTGATGCAAAATTATCAGATGATTGAGGTCAAAATATGGTATACTATTGAATAGATATTTTAAATGGTCTAAAGTGCGCCTGGTATAATTTTGAAGGCGGCGAAATATGGTACTAACGTCCGAATTCTCAAACACGATTAAAATTTCGAGTTACATGCGATCACTCTTCTTTAAAGGTATATTTTAGCGTCAGGTTTTTAAGAATGTCTTTGTGGCATTTGAGAATTCGGCGTCAAGGCTTTAATTAGTTGACACCACACTTTATTTAGCTATAAAAACCCGATTCATTTTCAATTAACAGTAAAAATAATTCATTACCTACTTTAAAATTAATCACTCAATTTTAACATCAATTAGTAAATCAATTGTGTTGGCTATTGATGACATTACAGTTTACTACAGCTATTCCCGTTTGTGCACTTAGATCACCAATTAACGTTTTATTGTGGTACTCTAAGGGCACCAACCTTTGATGCTCAAACGGGAACACTTCATACAAAATCTTTGAGGGAATCGCGTTTTGACAGCTTATAAATTGATGGTGCCAAGTACCAGATTAGGTCGAACGATACTAAAACATTATTTAAAACTCTTTAAAATTGTGTAATCTGTCTTACTCGTTGTTATTTTAGCTGTTTTTGAGCATTTTGAGTAGAGATCAATGCTTGAGTATTGTTCTAGACCTGGAAAATTTTGATCGGTTTAATTCTAATCAAAGTACAATGTATTTGAAATATATATATTATAGTTAAATGACTATTACTTTTTACTATACAGTGATTATTAAATGAGTTATATTAAAATTTGAGTTGTAATTTCTCACATACAGTATGCCCAGTATATTTTGACAGGTGGCAAAAGTCGGAACTAATTTGTAATACAGATCCTGAGTTTGACATTATTTGTTAAGTTAGTTGCAAGTGGCGCCACCTTCAAATGGCAAAAAAACTAAGCATCCTGCATATTTAATTAATTGAAAAAGTATGGCGTTACAAAACAGTTTACAAAACGTTTAGTTATTGCATTATTTTAATAAGGACTCACCTAACGTTAATTGTAATAAATATTACTTAAAAAATAGCTGACTAGTTATATCTATTTTACAGTTAAATTGACAAAAACATATTTCTACAATTTTTGGTATAATTTATTATTACCTTTAGGTTTTACCCAAAAGTGTTTGGGTAGGTTAATAATAAGGAGACAGACTAAAATATTCTTTGTTATGGGAGATTACCCCTTGTTTATATTGCACTACAGTCCATTTTAATTATATACAATAATAACTACACTCCTGAACATTCAAGTACCAATAGGCCAAAATATGTTTTGTCATTTCTAAAATCATAAATTATTTTTATACAAACGTGTTTTCAAATAGGTCATTTTTACAATTTCAGTATAAAAAAGGTTGATATTTTATATCAGCGTCATTTTCCTTTACGATGTACTTAATTTTCGTATTGATTAGGTATTGCACTTCACGACCCACAAGCTGGCTAGGCCATCTAAACGATGCTCATTATAACACCTAAGTACCTATAAGTACTAACAAAATAACTGTCGCCGTCGATTTCAACTACATACTAAGTTATTTACAAATTTTGACTGGCGCTTATAGTCTTAAAATATTACTTAATAATAAATAAAAAATCATTAAAAAGAAAATACAGTGCGCCCAGTGTTTCTTGGGACCCAAAATGTACTGAGTATGACACTTGACTTTAAGATCAGCTAATTTATGTGAAGAATATTGTCATTTTCTATAAAAATGCTTTTATAACTGCCATATTTATGGAGTAAAGAGTTACTTGACAGTTGAAAATTCGGATCTTATTCAAACTTTTATAGAGGATTATATACAGTACGGCGTAGTGTGGTTATACATAAACGTCGTAGGTATTCGTTTCGTAGGTATACGATTCAGATAGAGGTGGACGGTCATTTAGATAGAAGTGGCAGTAAACTGACAGTTTACATACGGTGTGTAAAATGACACATGACATTGAAAGATTGACATTGTCAGATATGGCCATACTATCCGTCATCGCCATCGCGTCTAACTGAATGACGCACAAAATTGACAGTTGATTGTTAGTCCATTTTCAGAAGCAAGTTATTTAGAATCTGAACAATAACACTGTTTTAGAAACGGCTACACTGTACACACCAGGGGTGTAGCTACCGCCTTATTAAAGATACACCCCCAGCTGCAGGGGCAGAGTTACCTGCAGTTAGGTAGAGAGTCCCCCAACAATTCTATTAATCAATTATTTTGATTTTTAAATTTATTTCAATACGGGTCCCGTCTGGGACCAGCTACACCACTGGTACCCAAAAGCTGGGTAGGGTCCATGACACTCCAAACTTGCTCAAAGCTTGAACCAGTGTCTTAACTTAGACTTAATAGTTCCTAATAACTTCAATGGCTTGCTGGATTCGCTGTAGCGAAAGACGGATGTTATTTTCTTCAACGGAGAGATTCTGTCGCTCAGCTAGAAGCGCACGCGCATGGTCTGATTCGCGGGAAGCAGAGCATGTGATGTGTGCGCCTTCTATTTTGAGCGCAGTGTTGCGCTTGTGGAGGTCGACTATCTCTTTTCGGCGAGCTGGAATCATATTTAGAGATTTTTTTAGGATCATGGCGTATTTGGTGTATATTTTGATTAGCTTTTTGAGAAAATGGAGGGTTTTCGACGATGAGATATGAACTAGATAGGCTTCTTGTTGCAGTTATAAAATGCTAATAAGTATAGGTATGCTAAAAAGGTATAGTTAGTATTAAAATTATTTACTAAACATTTATAACCCGTAGAAGTTTTTATGTGGAAAACCACATTTAAACTGTCGTCCGTTAATTTTATTTATAATTAAAGTTGTAAAAGTTTGGTAAAATTCCCTCTCAACTGAATAGATCTGTAGATGTAGAGCATACAGCTGAGAGATTTTTAGGGGAAATGTGAAAGGGGAAATAAATTGATTGTTAAGTAACAACGTACCGTAATCATATTCTCTGTAACTCCTCGCCAGGGCTTCTACGTCTGGCCACGAAGGGATCTCCACTTGGCAACACATTTCTCGAGTAATCCCCGAAGACGACGAAACTTCAAACATCTCGGTTACCCCCGCCGCCGAGTTCTGCGGCTCGTCCATAGATGTCGCCTGCGTCGATGTCCCAGATGAACACTCATGCGGCGATTTTAATGAAATAATCTTCGAAATACAAGGGATTTTAATCTTAGGATAATCTTGATACGGCTGCTGAACTTTTATATTTGGTTTTTTAATATTCTCACTGTCAAAACCAGGGGTTAAATCACGTTTTTTTGTGTTTGGAACTTTAAACAGTTTGACACTGCTGTCGGCCATTTTGGATAGTCGGTTGAGCTCGGAGAAGTTTTTCTCTGCTAGCACTTTAATGCTATCATCGGTCGTGTCTCCATTGGAAGCTAAGTCTAATCTCTTTTTGATAAGGTTGTTATTTTCGTTGACGCATTTCTTGATTTCCGTTAGTAGTCTAAGTTGGCAGTCGGGGTCAAACCCGAGGCGCGGTTCCTTGCTATTATCCTCTTCATCTGGATTGCTGTGGCGACGTTTTCTTTCTTTTAATATTTCTTGCCACACTTTGTCGTATCCTGAAATTGAAATAACATTCCGTTAAATAAATACTGCTTCCTACGTTAGCATTGTAATGCTTTTGGAGATAGCTGCAGGTGTAACCTTCACTTAAGTTTAATGAAAAGCCTGTCTACAGTTCGTTAATAAAGAATAATGAAATAATGATTCCGTGTAATGTGAATAATTTAGTTTTTACCTTCTTTATACTTCTGTGTGACTTGCGTAAGCTTTAACTTCGACAGGAACAGCTTCTTCCGTTGCGTCGCGGTTCTGTTCTCTAGTTGGATATCGTCTGATGGCTTGTCTTCTTCTGCCACGTTTTCATCGGCTACCTCCTCGGACGGTACGTTGTGCAGCGCGTCGAGGCGACCCACTGCAGCATATGCTGATGCCACTGAATCGTTTCTTAGTACCTTGTCTTGAAGGTCCAGGTCTTTTTCTGCAAACATTAAAGAAAAAAATTAAAACTTTGTCTAAAAAGCTAGACCAAGTGTTAATTACATAGTTTGCAGTAGTTTTATTATATAATACCCACAACTAACATACCTTTATAAGCCTCTGGTGTCGCTAATTTAAGATTAGCCATGAATTCAACCTTCCCTTTGTCTTTGTCAGGATTACCGCCATATTCCTCGATGATGTCATCGTATAATTTCAAATCTTCCTCCCCGTAATCATCAGTGTCACTCCCGCTACTCCCTTCGTCTGCATCTATCTTCCTGTTTTCAATTTCTTTGTATATCTCGTTTTTTACCTTATCAGGTGTAATTATATTACGAATTTCAGTCTTTTCTATTTTCTTAGCGTCAGTTTTAGTATCTTTATTCTGATTTGATAAATACTTAAGTCGTCTCAGACGTTTTCTTTTCTCATAATCATCTAGAGAACTTACCTCATCAACTTTACTATTTACTTTTGGTCGTATGTTGGTTATTACTATTTTAGGCTGTAACTTTGAATCCATTTGATACGGGCATGCTATGAATAATTTGTCATTTGGTTTCGGTTCAATTTTTTTAGGAACTTCCTTTTTTGGGGCGATTGGAGGAAGAAATTTAGCATAATCCCGCTTTTTGAATGGTTGATTTACTTTTTCAGTTTCCACTATTGAAGATACTGTTGAGACTTGGTAAACAATCTTAGGACTTACAATAACCGTTGGATTGGCTTGGATCACTATGTCAGGCTTAGTTATGTTTGGCATAGTTTGTATAACGCTGTTGGTAGATTTCACTACATGAACTTCTTTACTCACTACTGCGTTAGGTTTTGAGGTTTTAACTTCTGAATTACTGTCTGCACTTGGTACAGTTGTTATTTCAGGTGCTACTCGACTACTTACTATTGGTGCTATTTTTGCTTTAAAAGCGTCGGGAGTTTGTGATATTTTTGAATTTGAATTTTTAATCATCATGAAATTAGCTGGTATCTGTACGTTACTCAGGTATACAAAGTTGTTGCAAGGTTGTAGAATAACATTCTTAGTTTCAGTTGACGTGGCTTTTTCTGCCAGTTTTTTATTTTTTAAATCTTGTTCCTGCAATGTGCCTTGAGACTTCTCCTTCACGACTATTTTGTTACCATATATTTGATTCTCAGTGATCAAATTCTCGAAATCGTTCTCGTCGCTGTTTTCCTGGTGTAATCTTTTCAATGCGACCACTTTTGACGAGGTGCTTTCATTGACTACGTCTTCCTTACTTTTCTTACTTTGGCTTGATAGTCGTGAAGGAGCTTGCAGGTTTTTTGACTCGAAACTCGTTCTTTGTAGCAATACTTGTGGGTTCTGCTGTATCGTAAGCATCATTTTCGAGTTCGAACTGTTCTTGTTTTGTATAAATACTATTTGATTTTTCTGATCAGTATAAGATGTTTCTGGTGGCTTACTAAAATTAACCTTGCTTGTTTCAATATTTATTGGGTTGAATAATGGCCTTGGTAATGCAGGGTCTTTCACTTCGGCTGGTGGATCAGCTTTTGGTTCAGGCACACGAAACTGATTGTCCGTTTTATTAATAGTTTCTGTTGCACTAATTACAGTACCCATATTATTATTACTATTTGATGACACACTAGGCTTTGGCTCTTTAATTTCAGGTTCTTTCGTTGCCGTTTTAATGATAATATTACTCTGTATTTCAACTCGCGGTGATTCTTTTGTGAAAGGTTTCTTTGTCAAAGAATTTTGGAAGGCAGTATCGGGTGGATTGCTTACACACTTCATATCAATTTTGCTTATAGGTATACTGGTTTTCAAACTAAATCTTTCCGGCTTCTTTTTGAACTCTTTATTTGGTATTTGTGATGGTATAGTGACTGTAGCTCCCGAGCCTTGTGCTAACGACGTGATGCTCATCTTTGATTCAGTGTTTTGAATTATACTTGCATCAGGTACTGATGTAGCTGTTATAATTTCAGGCGTAAAATGTTCTTCATAGTCAGTCTGTAGTTTGGGCATGTCCTTGGGTGGTTCCATCTCAATACTTTGTTCTTCATCCATAGGGACTGTAAGATTTTCTTTGGTTATTGTTGGGAATGGCATGAACTCATTGTTCTGTGGCTCATTCTGTATTGGAGGAGGCAGGCTTGGTGGGGCTACAGGTGGGTAGTTCACCGAATTAATTGGCTGAAACGCCGAGTATCCAGGTATGGAGTAAAGGTAACTTCCGAAGTTCGGGTATCCGCTATCCACTTGCTTCGGAGTCATCACACTTGGGTTAGGGTTAGGGATAGACGATGGCGAAATCTTCGGTGAATGAGGGATAGGTTTCGCTGGAAGGAAAGCTGGTTTTTCAAATATGACACTTTCTTCAGGCTTGTAGGGTTCTGGTGGTTTGGGGGGAATTGGGTCCGGGGGGAGGGCTCTTTCCTGCTCCAGTGGTGCTAGCGGAGTAATCGGCTTCACAGGAACAATAACTGTAACGTGAGAAACGGTATAAGTATTAGAAAATTGTTGTGATTTTGCAAACTTATTATGAAGATTATTTTAATTTTCTGTAGATATTGTTTCAAGAACTTATTGACTACCAATGTTAGATTTATAAAAAAATAATTCAAAACTTCCTTAATTCATTGATTGTAGATAACATTGTATTACTATACACTTTACTACTACGCACATTGTAAGTTGACTTATAATTTAGGCACCATTTGGACAGAGGTTGTGGCTGTCAAAAAAAAACAGACCTACCGTTGCCACAACCGGCTCTGTCTGACACAATTGAACTGAGTGTCACATTATATTAAGATCTGACATAACATGAAATCATTACAATTATGTCAAACTGACAAGTGACACACGCCACTCTTGTCACCGCTTTACCTGGATGACGTATTAATAATAGACATACTTAACGATTCCTTTTTATCTCGATTCGTCCCCGTTTGTCGTTTTCCAACCTCAACGCTAGTTTTAAAATAAAATAAATAGTTCATGCAAAGGACAGGGGTTAGGTGGGTATGCAATCTAAATACACACTAAATTAATATACCATGCACTAAGAAAGATTCATTACTTTACTTTTCTTTTAAAAAGAATACTTCGATTTACAAGTTTGTTAGTCGATTTTCCTTACATTCATAAATAATAAAAATCACCTAACAGTTGCTATCCTATGCCCCTGGAAAGGGGCAAGAAAAGGTAGTTTCGTATGAAGCAAAAAAAAAACAAAAAAAGACTCCAAAATAACTCTTAAAAGAGAAAACTTTTCCCAAACTATAGAGGTAGAATTAGTAATTCGTTACCTGCCTATACAAGCAACACCATTCTAATCTATTTTAAAAGACTCCCTAGTGTACGTACCTACCTAAGATAAAAAAAATACTACAGCAAGCTGGCAAGCGTACTACAAGCATATATGCCAATGTGAATCATTTTGAGATACTTTTACTTACTTCTCTTGGTAGATAAGTTACAAGAAGTCTGTGGGTAGATAATGGCGACAAGACCGATAGTATAGCCATTAGGCATTTATAGAAATGCCTACTGGCTATCCGCACCTATAGATGTGATATATCGACCAATGTCGGTTTAAAGTCGAACGAAGATGTTTAAATATTAATGATTGACCAGGGTGTCGTAACTTTGTGATTATTTAAGTCTTTTATGATAACCTCCTGTGACGTGGATGCAAAAGAACGCTTTATATATCAGCAGCCGATTATAGGTCATCACTTGCCACCGGCTCATCGTCAACTAGGCGTCAAGTCCACCTTACAGTCACCGGGCAGGGGCACGCTGCGACTACGGCTAGGTGTGGTGTGGTAGCGCGAGCAAATCCCGTACCCTCAAAGGTCTGTCGTCCTCGACACCGTGGTGGTTTCAGCCGATAAGAGTACGGCACACCCCCTCGTTCATCCCTATACGTGAGATAGTCTACGATGATTTGCCCACGATAAAAAAAGGAGCAAGCTAACGACACGTCGCCTCGAGTACGCAGGGTCATCGTTGCCGTGCTCATGGATAGCCCCCGTCTGGAGAATGGAGGGTTATGTTGGTCGGACTCTTACCGAATAAAACCCCAAGGTTCCTCCACCTACTACCTATGAGTCAGGAACCCGGAATTCGCTTGAGTCATGATTTGCAACCCCGACTGACGCCTCCCTAACTACGCTCACGTCTAGCCACAATCACGTTACGTTCCTAGTTCCTACATGTGATTGGGGTGACGACAAGCCGACAATTCGAGGTAATGCCAATCCTCCTCGGAGCTGATAACTGTGCGATGAATAATGTTCTTCATTCAATTATTTATTTCAGTATGTAGTATGTACGTAATTATTCGGATGGGATCAGATATTTGCTCCGATCTTTATTTGGCCTATTTTTTAGGTCATCTGTTCAAGCATAAGTTTTCGCTATCTTTTGTCGAACCTGTCTTATCATTTTTTTTTCATAGCTTACCATAGATTACCTATACTTGAAAGCGTTTACAGGTAAATAAATCTACCAATTGGGTATTTTTAAATGACTAAGTTTAAATGATACTATTCTATACCGTATTCTTTATACTTTTGGATCTTAGAAGACGCAATTATCTAATTTGTCTATTTAGTCATACAATATTGCATTGGCACTGGTCTACTCTTCTTCTTAGCGTGTCGATGGCTGATCTGAATTGACTACCTAAGTCTAAACCTTGCTCGTAACTAAGTTACGCTTATTTTATTAATAGTTCGTACGCAAAACATGATATCAAGTGTACCATCGTTTACAGAGCACACAAATATTTCTATCTGTACCTACTTACTGATGAGGTACATATTCACACTTATATTATTATAAAATGCAAAAATAATTCGTGTGTGTTTGTTTAGTTTTCAGGACTAAACCTCTGAAATTAGGTACGGGATAAGCTTGAATCCCGAAAAAAGACCTAGGGGTTTGAATTTTTTTTTTAAATCGGTTCTATGGTCGCCTAATAAACAGACTTTCGCAGTTATTATGAATTCTGTGGTTTAACGCCTATTATGGCTTTGTCTAATGCCTGTAATTTTATTCAGTTTATTTTTTGCATAGCAAATTTAAATTCTGCTGTTGGAATTTCTCCTATCGTGGGAGTTCATTTACAAAGATCAAGTATCGTCCAAACTATAAATATTATAAGACCATGGAGCCACTCTGTGAGTTAGATAACTAATCGGAGTGGGAATCGAACCCGCTAAGCGGCACAGCAGCCAATTATACTATTGCAATAACCAAGCTATTCCATGATCAAAATTTAATTATCTACAAATTATAATTTCCAGGTTCTTTTTGTCGTCAGGATTCAATTGTAATAATTATTTGTGAAATACTTTTCAGTTTACCTATATTATATTCAACTTACACATAGAGATACTACGAAGAAGTAACCTCGAAACCTGTGAATCTTGAATCGTCTCCGCTGAACGAGGTGGCTGTAGCTGCTTGGTTATGCACGAACACCGCGTAAAAATTTGTATTGAATGATTAGAATTTTAGGATCATATTCTCTTTATATTATAATTTGTATGTCCGAGTGGCTGATCATGAACATTATTAAGTGTATGACTATGAAATGAACACCTATGTATATGCAACCCATGTATCACAAATAAACGATTTGATTTGATAAAAAAAAAACTAAATTAAATCTTTGGGATTCCTGATGGGCCATAGAATCTAGGTTCTTCTTAAAAAGCTAACGTTATAGCAAAATATTTCCAATAGATTCGTCAAGTTTGACTCAAACTAGACTCTATCCTAACGTAATTATAATATTCACAATAGTATTGCAAATAGCCCAGACTATCATCAGAAAACCTGTAACTATGTTCCGTACATACGTTGTGGGCATTGTTACCACCCCCGCTTTTAATAGGTCCTGTTGGTACCCCGCAGGTGGGTACGCCTACGAGAGGTCGGCTACCTGTTGCGCAGTTCCGCTGTCGCCTCCATGCACAACAGTTCCAAAAAAAAATTATTGAGCGAGGCCGTAGATAGGTTCCAAAGTTCCTATATGACAATATGAGGCACAAAGATTTGGACAGAACATCGTACTAAATAGATATCTGAAGAATAAAGGCTTCAAAAGTCGTAAGAGATTATTTTCATCTAAAAAAACCTATCGTATTTTAAATAAGGAGTAATTTATTTCATTATTTTAAAAGCAGTTTCTTTAAAAGAAACTACAATGCTAACTTTGTTAATAAAAGAAATCGTCTTTTTGGTGAACCAATTAAAAAAGAAGTACTAGGCTTGCATAAATTCAAGGTAGAAATTGAATCATAGAAAAATTGGCAAGACGTAATGTACCAGTGGTACCAACATCAGAACGTACCGGTACCCAGATTGTTATAATAATACCACACTGAATTTATGCAATCCTGGTACTTTATTTTTACGTGCGTATTCTTTTGTAGACATTTTTCTGTAGTTGCCGTGGTATGGAAAGTAATGAATTTTTTACATGACTGTGGTTATTAGGACGATTTATTTAGGACTAGCTTTCGCCCGCGGCTTCGCTCACGTTAATTTAGGATTTGCCAATCAATTCGAACTTTTTTTTTTTTTTAGGTGATAAAAATCATTAAATGACTCCTTCCTCCCTGGGTGGGGGAAGGGACTGTCAGACTTTTACTGACTAAAAACCCACCCTGTTCCTTCTGTTGCCCTTTACGTTCCGGGGCCACGGGCTGTACTCTGCTTGAGTGCATGAGTGAACCCTTCATTTTCTGACACCCTAGTACCTACTTTTTTTTTAATAAACCCAGAATGTTGACCATTCCACTCTAACTAAAACTTCTTATTTCTACTGCCATAGAGATATTTTTATGACACTCTAGTACTTTTTTCTTGGGTAATCGTAAATTGGTTGTAATAACCCCGAATCCTAACTAATATTATAAATGCGAAAGTAAGTTTGTTTGTTTGTTTGTTACCATTTTACGCCTAAGCCACTGAGCCGATCATCCTGAAATTTTGCATATACATTGCCAGGTGTACAGGAACGAACATAGGGTACCTTTCATCCCGAAAAAAAGTACTGTTCCCGAGGGAAATCACATACATACATACATACATACATAAACTCACGCCTTTTTCCCATGGGGGTAGGCAGAAACTATAGAACGCCACCTGCTACGATCCTTACATACTCCTTTCGCCTCATCTACGTTCATACATCTCGTCATACAAGCACGCCGGAATTCACAATAACCTTCTTATGATGATAGATGGCGCCACATGTCTTTCGAATCATGTTCGAATTTTAAATTTAAGTATCTAATACATTTTGTGAGTTTTGAGTGTCGATGGACCAGCTATAACTAGGGTGTCATGAAATTTTACAACCAATTAACGATTACCCAAGAAAAAAAAGTACTAGGGTGTCATAAAATAGGTATATCTATATGGCAATAAAATTAGTCAGAGTGGAAAGATCAACATTCTGGGTTTCTCAAAAAAAGTACTAAGGTGTCAGAAAATGAATGGGTTCACTCATGCACGCAAGCAGAGTAGGTACAACCCGAATTGATTGGCAAATTCTAAATTAACGTGAGCGAAGCCGCGGGCGAAAGCTAGTATCATATAAGTACGAGCATTTGCTGTAAAGTTTTAGTTATATATCTGCGAATTTTACTTATTCTTGTCAATAAAGGACGTTATTCAGTTTCTTTACAAATTAAAGTGTATGAAATGTGAATAAAAACTCGCACTAGACTAGACGCTTTAGATTTCCTTTCTACAATTTTAAGCAACTATTTTCCTCCAGATACGAGTTCACATCAGACGGCAAGCGCGCCAAGCTCCGTGAACTAGGACTCCGCTTCACGCTCAAGCTAATATCGTTACAGCAAGGCACCTTCGACTCCAAGCGTGGAGACTTCGAGTGGATCATCGCCGGCAGGAGGCACCAGCTGGAGACCTCCAGGAGGAAGTTCTTCTTATAGTATGTTAATTATGTGTAAAACAAATAAAGTATTTTTTAAGAGCAACCATATTTTATTTTATAATGTTTAATTCAATCTGTATAGCGGGTGGAAACCTTCTGGTACTGGTTAGTCCTGGTCCTTTCTTGGAATTCATCTTTACTCCTTACCAAATTTCATCAAAATCTGTTCAGTGATTTAGTCATGAAAGCGTAACAAACAGACAGACGAGAGTTACTTTCACATTAATAACATTAAGTATGAATTTATTTATTCGAAAGGATTATGTAGGTACTACAGTATTATATTGACTACTTTACGTTTATTAAAATAAGACAAAAATTGAGAGAAATAATCTTGAACTAAAATATTTTCCCACTGTTCACTGAAAATAACGAAGTCATAATTCTAAAATATCACGTAAAATAAACGTAACTACCAGGGACGCATAAAACATTAGAAGTTGACAACTCTTCAAAAGAGTGAAGAGTGCAGCATCAAGCGTGAGTGAGACAACAATATTCAAATTGTGAGCAAGCAGCAAAGTGCATGTGCAAATATATCACCGTCTCACTCTGACGTCGTGGTGCTACAGATGCGAAAGAATGAGATAGCAATAGTTTACGCAAACGCTTTCAGTGCGCGTACGCAATTCTTGTCGTGTCGTACAGTTAAGGACGGAGGTTAACCGCCTGTGATATCTGCGCGCCTGGTACCCTCTGAATACGATCACGGGAATAGTGGTCTCATTTTTACCAGAATTCGAAAGGTTCTCACAGCCAGAACATTTTTCTAACCTTCCGATATTTCTGAACAGAATTGGAAGATTGTTATTTTCAAAAGTATCCTAACTAATATTATAAATGCGAAAGTAAGTTTGTTTGTTTGTTTGTTACCATTTTACGCCTAAGCCACTAAACCGATCATCCTGAAATTTTGCATATACGTTGCCAGGTGTACAGGAACAAACATAGGGTACCTTTAATCCCGAATAAACGACTGTTTCCGGGGAAAATCACAATAACGTTTTTATGATCATAGATGGCGCCACGTGTCGTTTCGAATCATGATTTTATAACTAAATAATTGAAATGACAGGACATGGGTAATTTTTTCCGAGACTTTATCTGTGTCCGCGATAACCGAAATTTACGCGGACGAAGTCGCGGGCAACAGCTAGTTTTATCTATAAATAATGGATTTTATGACACCCTAGTTAAAAAACTGGTCCATCGACACTCAAAACTCACAAAATGTATTAGGTACTTAAATTTAAAATTCGAACATGATTCGAAAGATAAGTGGCGCCATCTATCACCATAAGAAGGTTATTGTGATTTCCCTCGGGAACAGTACTTTTTTTCGGGATTAAAGGTACCCTATGTTTGTACCTGGCAATGTATATACAAAATTTCAGGATGATCGGTTCAGTGGCTTAGGAGTAAAATGGTAACAAACAAACAAACTTACTTTCGCATTTATAATATTAAGTTAGGATTTTAAAAGCAGTTACTTACACAATGCTCTAACTTCGTTAATAAATAAAATCGTCATTTTGGTGAACTAACTCAAAAAAAGTACTAGGCTTGCATAAATTCAAGGTAGAAATTGAATCATAGAAAAATTGGCAAGACGTAATGTACCAGTGGTACCAACATCAGAACGTACCGGTACCCAGATTGTTATAATAATACCACACTGAATTTATGCAATCCTGGTACTTTATTTTTACGTGCGTATTCTTTTGTAGACATTTTTCTGTAGTTGCCGTGGTATTATGGAAAGTAATGAATTGTTTACATGACTGTGGTTATATTAGGACGATTTATTTAGGACTAGCTTTCGCCCGCGGCTTCGCTCACGTTAATTTAGGATTTGCCAATCAATTCGGGCTGTACTCTGCTTGAGTGCATGAGTGAACCCTTCATTTTCTGACACCCTAGTACTTTTTTTTTTAATAAACCCAGAATGTTGACCTTTCCACTCTAACTAAAACTTCTTATTTCTACTGCCATAGAGATATTTTTATGACACCCTAGTACTTTTTTCTTGGGTAATCGTAAATTGGTTGTAATAACTCCGAATTATCAATAATCGATTTTATGACACCCTAGTTGAAGCTGGTCCATCGACACTCAAAACTCACAAAATGTATTAGGTACTTAAATTTAAAATTCGAACATGTTTCGAAAGACAAGTGGCGCCATCTATCACCTTAAGAAGGTTATTGTGATTTTCCTCGGGAACAGTAGAGTAGTACCGGTACCCAGATTGTTATAATAATACCACATTGAATTTATGCAATCCTGGTACTTTATTTTTACGTGCGTATTTTTTTGTAGGCATTTTTCTGTAGTCGCCGTGGTATGGAAAGTCATGAATTGTTTACTTACTCCAATGACTGTGGTTATTAGGACGATTTATTTAGGATTTTAGGATACTGTCTCAGTGACCCTTTGTAGTGGTAGTCAGGAGAACTTCACCCTATTTAAAGACCTAAATGTGACTTACTGCCTGAATTTTTCTTGCATACGACTTATTAAGGACCTATTAGGGTAGTATCGCTAGTAAGATCTTGGATTTGTGTTGTTAGATCATCGATACAATAAAGTCGCCTACCCAAATAAACAAACAGGAAGATACTTAAGTGTAGTAGCAAATATAATAGAAGATAAATTAATAATTACAATTTCATAGAGGCATGATTTGATTACTTTTACCTAACTTTACGTGGAAGCCACGCCGAAGAAGAATCCGCCGAAGAAACCGACTGAGAAGCAGCTATTCCTCCTCACGAACTGGACGAACTGGTCCATCCACTGCTGACTCTCGCCTGCCGCTTCCTTGATCTTGTCCCAGTTGACATTGATGTATCCTAACTCTGCCGCGAAATGGAGAAGAATGATTCCGCCTCCGAGGCCGAAGGCGGCGAACCTCCCTACCCTGACGGTGGAGACGCCAGTGACCCAGCCCGAGAAAGTCCCAAGTATTAAATTCTTGCTTGTGCTAGTCTTTATACCATCTATTACGAAGTCTAAGAACGATTGTTCCTTCCTTGGCGAGGCAGCTCCGTCACCCTGGTTTGCAATGTTGAGGACGTCAGCGTTACGGGCGGGGCGGGCCATTGGGGTGCATTTTTTTGGTTTTTTATTTATCTTCAGGTAGAGAATGTTTGCGGTTTTTTTTTGTAAATTATATAGATGGCAAGCGTCGCTTGTGTTGTGGTTATTTGGTTTGGCAGGTTCTGACAGCAGTCAACCATAGAGATATCACCTAAATACTGAGCTGACTTCTTTCACTGTGTCGTACCATAGATAATAATACGAGTGCATCCGTGTCAGACGAGTTATTCCTCTGAGGTTAAAGCGGATAGAAATTATCTATAGGTAATTAGGTATACTCGATTTGGAGGCTCGCACTGTGCCTAGTCTATTTATGTTCAAAAGCGAGTCAATAGTTGGTTACGCCTAATTTAAATTAGTTCAATAATTATTAGCCTTGAGCAAGTGTGGTGACCAATGCTCATGCCTTCTCCGCATCCTACTGCAGAGCCTGAGAAGGATGAAAATAGGCTAGGATTTTTATGAAGAAACCTGTAAGCGCTCTTTGATACCTCTATGATAAGCTATGAAGAGACAACGGAGGTGGGGAATCGAACCCCAAGTACTTTCATTCAGAAGTAGAAACTCTGCCTACAGTAATTTGGTGGGTTGGTATGTATATTACCTAATTTTATCTATCTAGCCAATTTGTTCAACGTTTAAGAATCGGGCAATTATGGTTCTTATTGACACGTTAACTTGCATTAAAGTTAGTAGATATTCCTTTTGTAATGATACGGTTCAAGTATTAAATTGTGTTGCATTGTGTTGTGTTTTAATTTCTGCCTACCCCCATGGGAAAAAGGCGTGAGTTTATGTATGTATGTGTAAAATCATCTGTCTTTCAAGAATAGGGTAGATGACAGCACCAATCAATTGATGTACTTTTTATGACCTGTCAAAACATGATTCTCCCATAGATTTTGTATGGCAATAGACAACAGTGACGTCACTTTTGTATCGACTCAATTGACGTTTTAATTAATTTGAAAGCAACTAAAAAAATTTTCTTTTCAGTTACTTGAAAATTATTTGGGTTTTCAGAGCTTAAATAAAGTGTTTCTTTAGAGAAGTTATGTCTAGGAATTATTGACTAATAGTGTCAATTACCCAATTGTAATGCCTCATCTGCACTTCAACCCAAGTCGAAAATTTTACCAGGCACATTATATCTGAAACATTTTTATTGAGTCTTTGATGTTATATTGTCTTTCCGTCGCGAGACAGATAGAAAATGGCTTTAACACTCCATATAAGAACACTTTTGCATCCTTATCAAATTCAAGGAGGTAACCAACTATGACAGCTATTCTTGCACGAATCAATAAAAAAAATATAGCTTTCTTTTTGGGTGATTTTTTGAATTCTTAGCCATCTTGCCGCTTGATTTAGGCAGGTGGGTCGATGACCCGCACGCGGAGTCTTGTGACAGCCTACCGCAAACGCAACGGGGCGATTCTGTTCTTTAAAAGAGGTGTATTCTGAAATACTGTCAAACATCAGCGACCAAGTCAAGTATTAATTATCGATGACTAGGTGTCGTAATTTTATTTTTGATCAACGTCCTGAATTTTGATGCGAAGCAATAATGCATCTTGTATAGCCCAGCATTCGAATTATTATAGCAGTATGTGCCTTGTGCTAATATAGAAAAGTTAGGGTTGCTATACACATTAGCAGGAGACTGCATTCGGTTCGGCATTTTCAATACGTTATCGTCAATGCCGAAGCAAATAACGTCAGAAACAGACTTATAAAACGACACGCCACCTGCTAAAGTGTACAGCGAGCCTAACAGATACAAAATGTGCCTACCTCTTGAACAACTTTTGTTTTGATTCGTAGTGCGGAAGTTCTGTGCAAGGGCGACATTCTGCACAAGGTTTAATACTGTAAATACGTAGACAGTGTTGCTGCGTTACCTAGAAGCTGCACAAATACTAACTACATGCTAACTTCAAGCTGTAGGACGGGAGGGGTGAAAACAAAAATAAAAATGACTACGCGAGCGGCGAGCGCGCGACCAGGTCGCGTGGTCGCCGGCTCGCTAGCATGCACACTATTAATTTCATTGAATGTATTTTTCAACAAAACCATTATTTTTCACTTGTTAGGTATTGTCCATATCATATCTAACTATTAAATATAATATTTACATGACATATCGGACACTGACACTTGGAATACGACAACACGCCGTCCGCCTAAATGCTGCTCGTGATCGAAAAAAAGATTGAAAAATATTGAACACCTATTAAAAGCTAAAATTAATAATAACTATCTAAGTTAATTAACGTATAAAGAGGTTTTTTTGTTATAAAATTTCGTGGTTTTTATAATTCAATGTTCGTTAAACACTGCAGTCGTCGGTCGCGCGGGGTCGTGGTCGCGAATACTGCAACGGGAATCAAGTCTTATCACAAATGCAGTAGAGTTCAATATTGCGAAGCAGATTGCACGCGCAGCCCTTCAGGGCACAACTTAGAGGCTACTTAAGTTACGATGACCCCGGACGAGCGAAATTACAAGTAAGATTAGTCGATCGAGGTCGCGGCCGTGCCGGCGGGCGGTGCCGGCGGGCGACCCGCGGACGTGCCGGCGGCCGGGCAGTAAGTACAGTGCCGGCACCGGCCGGACTTGCCACGCACCTACGTATATAATTCGTGCATTATCGATCGATACATTTGTTTTTACATCTAGATGTATATTATATATAATTTTAAATAACCGCACATCCTATCTAGTTACAGTCTGCGCCGGGCAGTCGTTTATTCGTCAGTTTGATCATGGCGGAGTATAATTACAATGTGTATATTATCTTAGTGGCGACTTTAGTAAGCGTAGAGTATGTGCACCGCGTCGCCGCGCGGCCTCGCTCGCTCTGTGCGCTCCTACGTACTGCGTGGACATAGCAACGGGTTGCACACAACAGTGTTGCGTTAACGTTCACTGCATAGAACGTTGCTGCAACAATGTTGTTTCACATACAATTTCTAGGGAACATTCAGATGTAACATAATATTTGTCATCACAATTATAATTTTTATTACACACAATATCGTATAAGTATACAAGGTAACGCGTCCGCGCGGCGACACAAAGTATATAATGTAGGAACTCGGCAGTTCTATCGTTTGGCTTCACTCTGTGGTCTCCGACCTCCCTCTCACACACACAGCTAAAGAAAGAGACAGTAAATATGTTGCTACTCAATGTGACGCTTTGTGACCTTGTATTACGGTCTAAAATTATACGTCAAAGTGAATAGCAACGTCTCGGGTGCACTTCTATCGAAACTGATAATTAGTATTGCTTATAAACTAGATGTAAAAGAATCCAAACGTAGTAATATTAACATGACAGACTTCTCTTATTGCTACAGAAGACTGGACATCAGCCTTTTGGTATAATTACATAATTGAACAAATGATTCTTTACAATAATGTCAGCAAAACAATAGTAACAAAACGGTAATCCAATAATTAAATTATTGTCTCACAATATCTAACTAAAAAGTTATTGTCAGGTTATACAATACCTGTCAAAAGACCAAGTTTTAATCGCTTACTTGAAGCGAATCTCAACTTTATGCAGTTAACTTTCGGTATACAATCGCTTATCAAAAAATTGCTCTGTTCAACGATCAAATCAAGAAGTGTGTATATATTTCTTCAGTACAGGATTGAGATAAAGCTATAGTGCCATCTCTTTTTTTGTACTGACACAATATTGACTTTGACATTTCACTGTACAGCTTCAGAAGTCAATTTTGGACAGTTGGGTATACCAGTCATTTGAATCGCATTAGAAGTTATACTCAACTGTTCATAAAATTTTGGAACAGTACTGAAGTTAATTGATTAATTGAATTATTATTAACATGATTTAATAAAAAGTTATCAGGCCAATTCCTATGACGAAGAAAGAGACGGAATATACATCAATAAATTGTAATACAAATAAATAACTAGACAAAATTAATCGGTTTCGATAAAAGCACACACAAATAACAATCGTTTCAATCAATGAATTAAGTTTCTTTTTTTTTTTGGAAGTAATTATGGAATACAAAACTTGTAGATGCCAATGGGAATGGCACCTATTTATATTGTCATTTGACTTTTTTACGCAAGTCTTAATAAATATCCATTCACATGTAGAATTTACAAATATTAGTTGACAATATTACTAACAAGCTTTCCATTTTCGAATAGATTAAATAAGCTTAATTCTGCCAAAACGAACCAAGCCACAATCATTTAAAAATTAAACTATCCAGCAATAACAGTTCAATGTATATCCCAAATATAAACTCATAATCATATTTAAAATCATTGCAATAACTTTGAAAAAATTGCAGATTATTTTTGTGGGTTAGTAAGTTTTGACAGAACAGACATACGAAACATAGAAAAACTTCGTACATTGTATGCCTAAAGTTTTCAGATGCATTGCAACATAAAATACCTCTATACCACGTCTATAGGTAATTTTGGAGATATTTATGCACCATCCATATTCGGGTCCTGACACACCCAGTCATAAAAACATTACACTCCTTTTTTAGAGTCGGATAAAAAGATCTTTTCTTTCATTAATGCCTCGGATTAATTTACTAAGACTTACGTAAACAAAGCCGGGTAGTTCTAACGTTTTGCGTATATTCAATTTTCAGTTAACTTTTTTTTGATTGATTCCCGATTTCTATAAGCCTAAATACATCTGTTAACCATGATTGGTTAATCAAAACTCGGGATTAGATTGTCTCGTCTTATGAAGTATTAATGTCAACACCGTTCCGATGCATGAAAGGGATGGTGCTATCGGTCGATAGCTCTATCCCTTTTTCGCACTGGAACAACGATTCAATGAATACTACATAAAACAAGAACTATTTGAATTTCGAATAGGCTTTATGAAATCAGGAAAAATTAAAATCAAAACAATTAGAGTTTTTTTGTTGAATTAAACAAGTGACTGAAAATTGATAACATTTTTTTTAATATCTTAAACGACTAAGTTCTTGAAACAATAAACTTTACATTTTGTATATTAATGTTTGACGCAAAAGGTAAATAGGAAGGGGGGGGGGTTGTATTCATGGTAACGAGACCGACCGATCTGACAGAGTTGTATAGAAATCCGACACGACAGAATTTGATACTTGATTGCACGAATCAGACAAAGAAATGCTCCAAATATTAGTTTGAAAAAAAGTCATATTGACACTTACTAGTTTTCGCAACCTCATGCATGGAAGGTGGGCACCTTAGCTGCTAGGCTATAACGACTTCATACTTTACTTAATAAGCTGAAAAAATCCCAATCAAAATTGTCCTTTGAAACAATTACCATTAGTCTTGTTTTCGTGTGTTTTTAAATAACCTCTTATGGTAACATTTTACCGTGTCCGAGTGCTAGACAAAGCTAGCTCGCTAATATAGGAAAAAGATAAACAATTTTATCATCCTTGTATTTCCTACTGGCAGTGACAGCAAAGGCTTATTGACCATTATGTGTCAAATTCAGTATTTATTATATTTATAAATTAATAATCTATTTTACAGCCTTTAATTACATTTTAGTCGCGAACGCGTTATTTACGTAACACAATCGATTATTACCATACGGTCTGCTGTGACAAGATACATTATTTCGCAGATTTATTTGAATATTTGTAGCGAAACCTAATATAATATTTCCTGTCGCGGTAAAAGGTCGGCTCGTTACTTGACATACAGGGATAAGGGATTTGAATTCACATCACACGGCACTTGTACGTTGATGACCGCATGCGGGGACATTATAGTGCAGGAAAAATTATAGAATTTCTATTTTTATACTTACGATTTAATACAGTTGTCGATTTAATTTTTAATAAGCGTAATCCTGATTAATAAAAAGTAGATAAATGTCAAAATTGTTTTGGTTAAATTTTATAATTTTCACTGCACCGGGCGTCCCCGCATGCTATCATTAGCAAAACAAGTACCGCAAGACGCGAATACTTATATTATTCAAAAATGTAAATATTAGATTAAGGAAAGACTCGTTTTCGATAGTATCGTCAGATCGGGGAAGCACTGTGGTGGGTGGGGTGAGGATGCGGTCGCGGGGTCACACGGCGGGCTGCGCACGCGCGCGCGGCGCCGGTCAGGCGGGCGCCTCCTCACCTCCGCGCGCCTCCTCCGCGGGGGACGCGGGCGCCGGGGGCGAGGGCGCGGGCGCCGGCGGCGTGCGGGCGGGCGGCGTGGGCGCGGGGCCCGGCACGGCGGGCGCGGGGCCCGCGGGGCCGGGGGGGCCCGGGGCCGCGTCGCCCGGCGGCGGCGTGTGCTGCGGCGCGAGCGGCGCGTGCGCGGTGAGCGCCAGCGGCGCGGGGTGGTGGTGCGGGTGGTGGTGGTGGTGCGGGTGGTAGGGGCGGTAGGGCCGGTACAGCAGCGGCGGGGGCAGCAGCGCGCGCGGCAGGTAGGCGGGGGGGGGCAGCAGGTGGTGCGCGGCGTGCGGGTGCAGCTGCGCGGCCGCCAGCGCTCTCTGCTCGTCTCGCGCCCTCTCTTTCTCTCTCAGTGCGCGCTCTCGCTCGCGCTGTTCCTTTTCCCGTTGCTCCCGCTCCCGTTCCCGTTCTCTGTGGATTTTGAATAAACTACAATTTAATTAATGATGTTTTTTATCATTTGATCGCTGAGTACCCGACAGACATTATAAAACTAATATAATAATGATTACAGCTTTGAATGAAAACTAGAAACTGAACATCTGATTACCCTCTTTACATAAATCTGTTCAACAAACTTAGAAATTCCCTTTTCCATCAAAGAACCCAGAACAATCAAAGTGCGAAACTAAAACATTCCCACTGTCGCGACCAGCACAAATCGCTTATCACCTTTCTCTCTCCCTCTCCCTCTCCCGGTCGCGCTCCCGCTGCAGCGCCATCTCCTTGTCGCGCTCGTCGTGCAGCGCGTGCGACACGTGCGACACGAGCGGCAGCGGCGGCGCCAGCGGCGGGTACAGCGCGTAGGGCGGCAGCCAGCCCACGCCCACGCCGCTGCGGAACACGCGCTCCAGGTACATCTGCTCCTCTGCTGCTAGCCTGTAGATGCGGTGGACGGGTGGGTTAATGATTGTGCTTCAGGGTTAAGCTACAGTTTTCTAAGAAATTTTTTTTTATACATTCAGTCTCACCTAGTTGATGTGGTTTATTGGATACTTGCCACTATTAACCTATAATTCCAAAACACAAAAAAAAAAAAATATTTGCCTCGCCTTTTCCCAACTATGTTGGGGTCGGCTTCCAGTCTAACCGGATGCAGCTGAATACCAGTATTTTACATGGAGCGACTGCCTATCTAATTTCCTCAACCCAATAACCGGGTAATACGATACTCCTTGGTAAGAATGGTTGCCGACCAGCAACTGGGTAACATGAATTCCAAGACACAACTTCTTTTTAGAAAAATACACTTTGTTTTAGCACTATAAATTTTCAATTTACAATAATGTCGCTTTTAAATCAATGAGTAGTAGTTAAAAATTGAGTTGGTATAAATGACACGCCACAGTTTATTTCAATACAAAATCTATGGCGGAATCGCGTTTTGACAGCTTATAAAAAGTATGTCGAAAATGATGTATGGTGTCAAATATTCAATAACCATTCATTAGTCATTTGTTTTTTACTGTCCAGGGAAAATGAAAGTTACCTGTACTGCAACGCGGCGCTCGAGTAGATGCTCGGATGCGCGTACGGCGAGTACGCGGACGGCTCCAGCAGCGGGAACGACGCCGCCGGGTGCGACAGTCTACAACACACACACGTGAGGCATTACTTACACGAACTAGAGGCGCGGTGGACCACCAGTTGCACCTAAGTGGCGACCACTAGTTGCACGTGCTACTCGAGTGTTCAATATGCCTGTTAGCTCCTCTTATTAGTCCTAGGTTATGGTGAGCGAAACTCATTGTCATAGTGTAATATTTCAAGGTGGACTTGAGATAAGGCGAGTTGACAATCATGTAGGCATCTTGCAAGTTTAGTTTAAACCGATCGATGCGATTTTATATCTACACAATATTCCTATTTCCTGTTTGTATGCAGAGGACTAAGATTTAGCGAGCCTGGGAAGAACAATTTTGAGGATAAGCAGTACATATTACAAAGGTAATTTTCTTCCATTAAACTCTCTCGGCCATCGTAAGTTCGTAACGTATTCTAGCTCCTACTCGCGACTTCTCCTGCGACACGGGAACCGTATATTTTTCCGGGATAAACCAGACCATAAGCCATCTCTGTGCCAAATTTCACGCAGATTCATTAAGCAACAAACATCCATCCAAACTTTCGCATTAATAATTTTAGTTAGATAAGTTGTATGTTTATTTCCTCACCTTTCATCAGGTCTATAGGGCTGGAATCCGCTGGCGGGCAGGTGGTGCGGCGAGGCGCGCTTGGGGGGCGCGGGCGAGGGCTTGTCCTTCCCGGCGTCGCGCTCCGTGGCCGCGGGTCCCGAGCCGCCGCCTGCACACTCGTCAGTCAGCAGGGCCACCGGCCCCCGGGGCTGGGGCCCAGCTAGGTATGCGCATTTAGCTCTTACTATCCAAAATTTTATAAAGAAAAAAAAAAGTGTGAATTCTGTTTTGTTTGGTGAGGTCTTTATTGTTTTATATAACCTGTCAAGAAGTGATACTGGCATAAACTCAGAAATGCCTAATTATTCCTCAAAGCAGATATTATTGATCACCAAAGTGGTCTTTTTAGGCATTATGTTTTGTACAAAATATCACCAGGACCAATTTAGCTACATTTTCAAGCCTTAGGAGTTTTATCGATGAATAATTTTAACTTTCAGTTAGTTTAGAGGAACTTTATTGTACTTTTCAAGCCCTGAAAACTTCCCTGAGTCTCCACGCATCACTTATATTGAACTGAGAATATTTAATAACAAGTACTTAACGGATCTAGTAATATGGGGCACCTGGCTGGTGGCCAGGTGGCCAGATACTAAATAATATAATGCAAAGCCTAATAAGTGAAGAAAAATATATAAAACCACTCACAACAAAGAGCTAAACGCAATAAAATCAATAAATAAAATTACAAGTTGAAATTGTTAAAAACATTAATGACAAACAAAATATTGTAACATATTTAAGTATATACAGGATTAAAAAACTCTTAAAATATCTTAACTTACAGTTATAAATACAATGATTTTTTTTAATGAAACAAGCATTTATCACAGATTGACTAGAGCAAATTACAACTTATTTGAAAAAAAGTTTCGCTAATTAAATTAAAAAATATAATAATTTATTTTACCACTTTAACCGGTCACAAATGTCAGTTCTTTAAGAAATCACATCTACTATTCCACTTATACACACAAACAATTGAGGTATACAACAACAGATATGATTTATTACATCGGCCGGTCAATGTGCGTTATATTACTCTGGTCAATCCTCACAATGTCTGATGTAAGTAATATCTATGTTCTAGTGAAACAATAGTAGTTGACAATTATTGGTACACGTATGGACAAGTAAATAACCCAACAAGTGCACGCTGAAGCTGAAGGAAATAAAAGAAAATGGGATCAGCAGACGAGTAGGGTAGTGGACTGTGACTTTGTGGTATTATATCGTAAACCTTTTTTTGGGATGTTAGGTTGATTCACTGTTCGAAATTTTTGATAGATATGTTAGTATTATTTAACTTGATTTTTTAGCGCGAGAAAATCAATGCTCAAAACATTACTAAATCAGATAAAAGTAAAAATCTTCTCTACCAAATAATTACCCCCTTTTTTATTACAGGGTGGAGAATTATCATGCCCTAAGGCGGAGGGGTTTGTCAAACTCTTATTGATCGAAAATCACTCCGGTATTCCTTTCCTACACTTACGCCAGGAATCACAGAAGCGCGCCTCCTGCGATCCCCGACTGGTGCCTGCCTTTGTGAGCCTTTTCAGAAAATAATCCTACCTGCCTATCACCCAAGGTTGCTAATACCGTGTCAAATAAAATCGTCCACTGTCCACCACCCGTTCGTCCAAGGTCAAGGTGACTAGCTACGGGTCCACTCACCGTCCTTCGCGTCGGGACCCGCGTTCTTAGCGAGCGTCCGCAGCGCCGCGGCGAACGGCCCACCTTTGTTGGGCGGAATCTCTGCGCGTTTCGGAATCTTGCTGGCACTCACACCTGTTGACAATACAGATAGGTTAACCTCTTATCTTTATGTGAAGGTTATAGTGGACTTTCCACTTATGTGCACGACTTTTTGAATGACTGCTTTCGGTCAAAAACGTGAATGAATTTAGAATTTCTTAATAACAGTCGACAATTTGAAAATTGGTGACCGTAGAGCCGTTTCTGTTGTCATCCCATCGGATAATCATAGAAATCCTGTGTTTGCGCAAGCATTTGTGTACTTTAATACCCCCTGCATACATAGATTAGTTTCTAAGACGTAAAATGAAAGGTATTCCGGTTCCATTCCATCGCATTAAGGGTATCAGTTCAATTTCTCCAGGCGGACAGGTAGTACATTATAAATATACAAAAAAAAAAACCACCTGACTCTTTATCATTCCCATAGGAGTTGGAATTACCTACTTCACCTCCAGCATAGTCCATGAAAACGTTTGGTGAAGGCTTAATATAATTCGTTTTTGAAATAATGTAATGAAACCTACATATCAAATTAACCAAAATCGCTTCTGGGCATTTTAAAGTTGGTTATAAATGATCGATAGCATACTGATTAGGGACGGACAGCTGTCAGTGACAGGAATGCCTTCCTACACCAATTACAAACTGTTCGTTACAATTGCCACCAATGGGAAGGCGGGCAGCTGTCGTGTGCCGCATGTTTGGGCTCAGAACTGCCGTTTCATTGGCGTGTTTATACATTTTTTACGGTGGCACGTCAACAGCAGGCGGCAGTGGGTTTCTTTCTCACCGCGACCCATTAATAACGTTACGCACAGAAGTCAAACTTGAAACACTTAGCTGCAGAAAGGTCGTTGGATTTTTTTAAACGAAAAATCCTTCTAAGCAGGCATCGCCAAGAATTTTTCCAATCCGACTGAGAGTTCCAGAGATTAGCGCGTTTAAAAACAAAAAATCGATTCAGCTTTATTTTATTAGTTTAAGATAGTTTATTAGATAAGTAGCCTAGTCTTCGCCCACGGCTTCGCTCGCAAATTAAATTTAAAATTCGATCATGATTCGAAAGACACGTGGCGCCATCTGTCATCATAAGAACCACATAATTTCCCTCGGGAACAAAATTATTTTTTCGGGATTAAAGGTAACCTGATTACGTATATGCAAAATTTCAGAATGATCAGTTCAGTGGTTTAGACGTGGAAAGATAACAAACAAAGAAACAAACTTACTTTCACATTGATAATATTAATTAGGAAGATAGGATAATTGTAGGAGAAACCCAAGCGTATACATATTGATCTTCTGAGCACATTCACCCGATGGTATAACCGCCGCAACATTCTCACCCGCCAGTATGTTCACACTTAGTTAAATATGACGAGCTGTGTTATTGACGTGGCGCTGCGTATTGTACACGATGTAGCGGCTGGATGCAATTCATTTCGGTTGATTGGTGAGGAATAAATACCACAAATGTAAATAAAAATAAAGTGTATTAAAGCTGTAAAAGAAAAAATATTTCCATCTCGCTCATGAGGTTACTAATACATGGTCATTAAAAATTTACCTGAAACCTGAAAAGGCGTCATTGTACTGATCATTATGAACAACTGTTACTATAGGACAAACCTTAAAATCACTTTATAGACAGATAGACTACCTCGTTGGTCTAGTGGTCGCAAAGCGCGACTGAAGAGCATAAGGTCTTGGGTTCGATTCCTAGGTCGGGCAAAAGTAACGTCTTTGATTACAGCTCTCGTGGGTCGTAGTTTAGTGTTTTATAGCCCATAATATTCCTCTCCCTACCCGTCATATACCAAAAGTATTCTTTTTTCAATCCAACTGGTAGTTCCGGAGATTGGCGTGTTTACACAAAAAAACTCTTAAACTTTATAATATAGAAGATAAAATACCTATATATATATTTTTTAATATAGTAAGAATATAAGATACAATATAATATTAGCGTTGTTCGTTTCGCGCGGTAGTGGCGCATATTTCTTATTTGTATTTATTCGTTTTTAATTTTTAGATTTAATACCAACTTGTTTTTATTTTGCTTTTGTGTGCAATTTTCTTTTTATGTTATGTGCGTCATTTTCGCGTGAAAAAAAAACAGTTTTTCTTTCTTTCTATATTAGTTTTAGTCTGTATTTATCTCACTTCAGAGCAAAGACCTCGTGCCTAATCTCATAAAATCTAACTTGAAAAACCTCGCATGAATAACCCGCACGATTCAATTTAGCAGGTTATTAAACCGTTTCAACAACACAGTCTAGTTTATTTAACAGCATCCTAGCCACTTAGAGCCGTGCATGCATTAGCCGGGTCCTGGCCGTCGTTCCACTGGACTGGACCCCATAATTGACCCCGTGATCAATGTGCCCCCGCTCAATTGTTAGTTATGGCGCCACCGACGCATACGCAATCTTGTGTATCATAGTTCATGTTTGGCGGGAATATTGTGTTACTTTGTGCCCGCGAATTTGCTCGCGTGAATTTCGGTTATCAGGGTTTTTTTTTCGCAGAACTCTATTACTTTTACATACATAACATAACATCACGCCTGTAATCCCCGAAGGGTTAAACAGAGTTGTACCCATTAGTATACCCACATTTCGCCAGCTATGTTTTTAGCCCCATGTAATAGGGGGTGAACCTATTGCCATCAACCGGGCACAAATCCAGACTCCGAGGCTGCTACTGAGAAATTTCTCATGGAAAAACCCAATAACACTATGCCCGACCTGGGAATCGAACCCAAGACCTCATCTCATGCACAGCAGTCGCGCTTGCGACCACTAGACCAACGAGGCAGTCTAAATAAAAAGTAGCCTAAGAGGAGTATTACATAAGGTATCTGCCAGTAAAAGTCCTGTCAAAATAGCCGTTTCGGAGATTTACCGGAACAAATAAATAGACCAACCAAAATTTCAAAAAATGTTGTAGGATTCAAAAAGACAAAAAATTTCAAAATTGGTTTTGTCTTTTAATTGCCGTGAAAAAATTCATAATTATGCATTTAGAAAACGCTGTTTGGACATCATAAACAGACAATACTATTTAACTTATTTATACAGGTAGCTTAGATAAAATTTTATTAGAAAAAGACTGTAACTTTCAAATGACCTAACTTCCTTCATAAATCGTAGGTATCGTTTGGTACTCAAGGATTTCTCCCTTATTTCAAAAATGTTCTCAGGCAGTTCAATCATTCTATAAACAAGCCGCTACGTTTCAACCGTGGCCGTATTCAATTAAATTAAAAGGGCTTAATTACGAAATCGTGATCTCCATTGAGAACAAACACAGGCGAGCATCTGCCAGGCACATGATCACAAACAAGACAAGAACATTCTCGAAAAAATTATGAAAACATAAACTTTTGTATGTGACCGCTTCATTCATAATCTCAAGTACAGATATCTACTAGCGAAGTCTTGGCTTTAAGGCCCAGTAGCCAGGTATTCCGATTAAAGCTAATCAGATTTTAAATGAACAAAATCTGTGGAACCGGTCGGATTGACATTGAAATCTCTCATGTATATGATAGCTAGATTCATGAATGAGGAATAGTAACATCATGACCATGCCGGAAGAAGTCGTGAGCAGAAGCTCGTCATCATCATCATCTGCCTACCCTTTTCCCAATTATATTGGGGTCGGCTTCCAGTCTAACCGGATGCAGCTGAATACGAGCAGAAGCTCGTATTAACCACAAAGTCTTACTGCGCAATATTAAATCAAATCAAATCATTTATTTCGAATAAAAATCCTTAGGTAATTAAATGACATAATTGCAACATAAAATAATACATAATCAAGTAAATAGAATAAAATTCGTTATAATACATAATACGAGAAGAAAGTCTATCTTCAAAGCAGTCGGCACCTTCACTGAAACTGATATTAGATTCAGCCTTTGTAAGTAATCCGGAACCGTAGTTTCGCGAATCGTTCGTAATACACCCGTCTGTACACTCAACCGCATGTAAATGTCGCCAATTTGACTTTGACAGCGTGTTTATTTTCTGCCGAAAGTGGTTTCGTATAGTCAAACTAAAAGCATTTATTTAAATTAAACCATTTAGTTTTTAATTGCTAAGCTAGTTCCAAAACGTAGGTAGTCCTCTATAGAGAAGAACGAGAAAGAAAGTCCACTCCACTCCACTTTTTTAAATTAAGTTAAATAAAATATTGGTTACATTATTCTAGTTGATTTTATATTTCAAAATAATTTTAAAACAAACAATACACAACAATATTAAAACAATTGAAAAAATAATCTTAAAAATGCTAAAGTTTAGACGTTTGTTACACAATCACACCAGAACCGCTGAACGCATGTGGATAAAATTGGCACAGAGATAGATTATAGTCTGCAATAGCACATACGTTCTCGTGAGCAAAGCTAGCCTAAAGCGTAAGCCAAAGCTAGCCTGAGACTCTACTACTGATGTGGTTGACAGTACTGGTGGCTCGGTGGACGCGGAAACCGGCATGCCTATCACGTTTATAGTCGGTCGTATCCTGTATAAGACGAAATAGTATCCTTTTATGTTGTTATTGGTCTTTCTTGGAAAATGTTAAATAGTAATAAGTAAAATAGTTGGCGTTATTGGATTTCCTGAAGCTTATGTTGAGAGAAACATGTGTTTCAGCACATAAACATGCTTATTACAGTTGTTATCGCAACTAAAAAGTATGGCAAAATCAGTCAACGGCATGATCCGCTAGACAAAAAACAGCTTTTGTCAAAAGACTCGATTTTACTTACACCTATTTTTTATGTTAAAATGCAAAATGCTATACCTAAGTGTGGGGATTTTTTTAGACCTTGGATCCGCGTTGTTGCAATATTCCGTAACCGATTTGTAATTGATTACTTCTGTACCAATCTCTTTTTCATAGGGCTATTGAGAGACAAACCACGAATACATATATACGCTGCATTCCATCCGTGTAATAGCTATTCTCAATAGTCGGTTGTTTGCCTGATCACCTGCACTGGGAACACATTAGGCAGGCTATTCCACCGTGGCTGTGTCGTTAGGAAAATTAAACACCCACCGAGAGGTATGAATGTCTACACTTTGTTAACGTTGCAGTTTGACTGTTCGGCGTTCGTATTCTTGGCTTGCTATAGTCGCACCGTCTTTTAAAGAAATTAATAGTACTTCCAATTGCAGATATCTACTTATTGAAAATTGTAGATAAATATCACTACTTATCCAAAGTCATAAGTTTGTAAGCAGTTGTTTGATTATTGGTTTAAATAAATCATCACTACGAGTCAAAGTCAAAGCATTTATTTCAATTAGGGCTAATTTTTCAATAGTCAGATAACTTTAATCCAAAGAATAAATATGGCAGTATGACATATTTTCTATAAAAAAACTGTTAAACTGTTCATATTTATCCCTTCGTTATGAGTTATCTGACTATTGAAAAATTTGCCCTTAGACGATTTACAGGCACATTTAAATTGTCAAGGAGTCTGTCAGTTAATCAGAAAGTTGAAGCTAGTTCCTCGTTCCAAAACTTAGGCAAGCCTCTATGAAGACGAATGAGCAAACAACTCCACAGACACTCCCAAATGAGTACTGAATTACCAACAACTCGAAATGCCACAGCATAGGTACCTAATAGTCGCCCTAAAACAAAGCCTCGCTTCCAGTCGATGATGGCACTAGTACGCCGCGACCCCGAGTCGTGTAATAGGCTAGCGCGGGGCACATTAATCTTACGGGTCAATTGAAAGGTCAATAGAAGCTACGCGGAACATCACTAACCAGAATAGATGTTACAGTTCGACCGAATATCTTGATCGTGGCATGTGCGACTTGTGGCCCTTTAGTTGAAAGTCTTGATCAAAGAGCTGTCGACGTTTCTGTTAAAATTACATTCTGTTAGTTACATTTTAACCGATAAATGTCTACTAAACTTAGAAGGACTATCATTTCCAAGGTGAATTGCTGCTATGAGTATCTTCTGTTTGATATGCTCTAACAGTACTGAATAGTGTAGTGTATGCTCTTAAAACATTGAACATTCTCAAACATTCTTTCAGACAATAGTTTTCAAAGAGTAATCAACCTTATATACTCGTACATACGATTGGAATCACTGCAGCCTCTGTTACATAAGTCTCATCGCTATTCAGCTTTATTACAGAACTAGCTTATGCCCGTGACTTTGCCCGTGGTTATTTTTGAGCGTAACCTAATTATTTTTTTAAATAATTGTAGCTTAAGTTACCTTCCTTATAACATCAGCTATCTATCAGTGAAAGGCCCTTCACAACCGGTTCAGCCGTTTAGGACATAAGCATGAACAAACAGACACGTACTAGATAGACAACAAATTTAAAAAATTGTTTTTTTTTTTTTTAATACTACTTTGTCATAATTATTATGCATTCAGTCAATTTTATTTATTTGTATAGATGCAAAGACTAGCTACACTATGAAGCAATATACGAAACAATCTTGGGGCACAACCGTCCAGCAGTTCGCGCAAGCCTCCCCTCCTTATGCGTAAGCAATTGGCGGGGGTACATTAATCTCAGGGGTCAATTACTGTGAATGACGGCCGCGTGGAGCATCACTAACAGGAATAGAATTTACACCATCATCGTACAGCACTATGCAGATCCAGATCGTGTTAATTTGATATTTGGTTACAACCGGTTTGAGGCTTATTCGTTTTGATTGATGTTTATTTGGAACGTGGCGCTGTTTAACGATTCAAGAGTACCTGGTAATTGGTTTTATTGAAATAAATGATTTGATATTTCACTTGTCGTGATGGCCCAGTGGTTATGGCGCCCGCTTCTTATGAACGAGGCTGTGGGTTCGTGGGCACGAGTTAGCATCAATGTGACTTTTCTAAGCATCATGTGACTTAGAAAAGTCACATGATGCTTAGAAAAGTTTCATATGTTCTTTTATAAGTTTATCTTGGACATCACTGACGACGGTGAAGAAAAATATCGTTAGGAAACCTAAATTTGTAATTAATATAAGTCTGGAATCGCCAATCTTCCTTGACCAAGCGTGGTGAACAATGCTCGTGACTTCTCTGTATGATAAATAAATAAGTAATAATAAATATCTTGGGACAACTTACACACGAGCCTGCATGAGAATGCGAGCATGAGAAGAGGCCTTTGCCCTGCAGTAGGACAGTAATAGGCTGGTGTCATTATATGTATTACAGGAGCTCAACCAATGTCAGGGTTAATATTGTCTCTCTCGACTATTTAACACTAGTTTCTGCCCTCGACTTTGTCCGCGTCAAAGTTAACATAATTATCCCATGGGAACCTTTTTGCTATTTCAGACAAATCAAAAGATAATCTATCTCTGTGCCAAATTTTATCTAGATCCGTTCAGCTGTTCTAGCGTGATTGAGTAACAAACATCCATGCATCCACTATAATACTTAGCAAGTAAGATTACGTATATCTCGATGTGCGATGCATACTGAAAACTGTTGCTTGATGAGGATGACATGAACCAATAAGTACTTACGGTAATTACATCCATCAATGATTGACGTAAGAACAACTTGATTAATTTGTAAGGTATATGTATTTCAAGCATACTGTGCACCTTTTAATTTTGCTTTATTATTATTTTTCGGGTTTTTGTGGGTTATTTTCTTGTTAGGTTTCTTTAGAGTTATTTTATAACTGCCCACTCAAACCATGTCAGAGGCCCTTGAGGACTCTGACACTAGGGTGTGTGGGGTCGTAACACCTTACTGCCCACACGATAAAGAAAGAAGAAGTAGGGTTCCGTACCCAAAACGGTGCCAACCGGACTCTACTACTAAGCCTTCGCTGTCCATCTGTCTGTCAATATGCTGTATCTCATGAACCATAATAGGAAAAGAGTTGAAATATCTAGTGTGTATTTCTTTTTCTGCTATAGGTAACAATAAATTATTACCTCAAAAAATAAAAAAGTCTTTTTAAACGTAGTGTTAAATACTGTATGGTGGTACGGAACCCTTCGCGTGCGAGACCGACTCGCATTCGGCCATATTTTTTTTTTACTTTACCCGTTTAACTGTGTTCTTGTTAATCAGCATGCTTACCTGTAACAAAAAAATATAAACATTAATCGTTATAATTAATTGCTATAAACTAGAGCTTTCATATATTAAGTGCAGCCAAAGGCAGCTTTTACATACCAACGAAATTTATCCTCAATATTATAAATGCGAAAGTAATTCTGTCTTTCAGTCTATCTGTTACGCTTTCACGACAAAACCATTTAACCTATTTTGTTAAAATTTTGTACAGGGTAAGTTAGAAGGCCAACAAAGGACATAGGCTATTTTTTTTTCAACTTCAACTTTCTCCTTCGTCCTTGATAACCGACATATACGCGGACGAGGTCGCGGGCAAAAGCTAGTACATAATCAATCTAACAAGCTTATAGATACTCAGACAAGTCCCTCAACATAATTCATTACGTAGTCAAAATCGCTTGAGTTAAATCAACAACGTCGCGACATCGCTGGAGCAGCCCTGGCTAAGGGTTGTCACCGAAGCGGCGAGCGTCAATTAATTTAGTCTGAAGCGCTAATTTGAGCAGAGAAGTCAACCTCCCGGGGCCGCGCCACGTCTTCGGTCATAGATTAGATCGTAGTGCGCAGATAGGCAAGTGTCATGGCTACTGAAGATAGTGTTGAGTTTGGTGCCTATTTAGATTTAATGACTAGTTATTTTCGTGTTACATTTATTGATATTTTAGTAGTAGTAATTTTTATGGTTGATTTGAAGAGGTAAACAGATTTTTATGTGTCTGTACTCATCGAGCGATAAATATAAATATTAGTAAGATAAATCTAAGTCAAAGAACTTTTACAATTGAATCAGTAAATCATTCAAGCGTTAACATTTTTTAGCGCTTTGCTACCACTAGACCAACGATGCAGTCTATTACATGGGACTTAAACATACATAACTGGCGAAATGTGGGTGTACTAAAGGTTACAGCCACATTTCGCCGGTACTTCTGCCTAGCCATTTGGGGATTACAAGGCGTGATGTTATGTTATGATGAACATAAAAGTAAGTAGGTATGTCAGTTGTCATTCCTTTCTAGACATCGGTTTGGTTTTGTAAAATAAAACCTCGTATTCATGGTAAACATTTGTTAAGCAACATGGTTGCATAAACATGTTGCCGAGTTGCTGTCAACATATTGCGGGCAACACTTGTGTTGCGGAGAGCGATCACTTTAGTTTATCAACAAATGTTGACGTGTGTGGACAACCCATATTAATTTAAACAATGTTTCCAGCAGCATTCTCGCCGTTCATCAACTGTTGCTAAACAAATGTTTACCATGAATACAAGGCTTAAAGGAATAAGACACTAAAAAATATACCAACTACGTGGATGTATGAAAACGTTTCCCTACACTTGTAACTATACGAGAAAAGAAGCGGCACACGGTAGCTTTATCACGAGTCGCAATTTGTTTAATCCAATGTAGTACGGACGATTCGCCAGTATTACAATTAAGTATTCATGACTCCATTTAATACCAACGGCTGAAGTTACCATTATGTTTATTTATACAAAGTGCAGTTTAGTCAAGTAGGTAACTATGCTAATGATTCTCAATAATATAGGTATATATTTTTTGTTTGTGATTTTCAAATTCGAACTAGTCATCTTGCCGTTGGGTTTAGGTAAGCGCATATATACGTAATGGGGCGATTCTGTTCTTTGAAAGAGGTGTATTCTGATATACTGTCAAAAAATCATGCATTAGTTAATTATTGAGCAAGTGTCGTAAATTTATATGATTGTTGTTTTGTGTGCTTCTACCTATGACGAGAAGTATGAACGTATTATAGATGAGGCGAAAAGAGTATGTAAAGATCGTAGCAGGTGGCCCTCTGTGGTTTCTGCCTACACCCATGGGAAAAACGCGTAAGTTTAAGTATGTTATTATGTTATGTCTTTTTAAATAACCTCCTAAAATTTAATGAGGATACAAACGTAGACTATCGATATGCAAAAGAAAATCAAAATAATCCCTAATCTTTACTTATTTAGAAACGTTTCGAATTAATTCCGTGTTTAATTTTGAATCATTTTATAATCTTCACGAGGCTTATGTTAAAACACTGGAGATTATAACAACATCGACAGCCCTGGCTCGGATTCAGCTCGCTAATTGGCTGGCGGCGCGTTGCGTGTGTGTGCGTTTATTAACACGCGAGTGCGTACGTTTAAGGGCTAAGGTTGTAACGATATTTTACGATAAAGTAAAAATAAATTCTGTTTTTTTTTTTTTACAGAGCACCTACAATTTTACTGCTATTATTATAAATGCGATGAATGAATGGATGATTGTTACTCAACCACGCAAATACGGTTGAAAGGATCTGGATGAAATTTAGCACAGACATAGATTACAGTCTGGATTAGCACATAGACTATTTTTATCCCAGAAAAAAAATACGGTTCCCATAGGATAATATAACAACTTAAACACAGGCAGAAGCTGGTACTAGATAGGTTTTTACTCTGTGGTAAGAGAAAGTATCTGTTTAATTACATTTATTCATTGAAACAATTAAAACACAATTCCAAAATCAATTTATATCTTTAAAAAACACCGGCACTGAGAGCAGACATTGCCTCATCATAATAAATTAGTCAACAGTCACCTCGCTTTTAGTCGCATCGCACTCATTTGGCTTGAAATCAAGTCGACATGTGGTTCTAATCACGCGTCAAGAAATGCTTTAAAGAAACATTTTATACGTTTTTTAACGAGTTCAGAACCGGTTGTTTTTAGAAATAAAACGTCTTGGAGGGTGACGAGGAACTAAATATACTTTTATTGTACCATTAGACGGTTGTTGAGGGTAAATGGTTGGGTAATTATTGCTTGCCGATGACGTAAAGGAGGGGGGAAACCCTCAAGTGTTCAGAAGCTTTTGACGATTTAATAAGACACGAAAATAACAATGTTTTAGAGTGGGGTTAGGGGACGTTAATGAGTGTTAAAGTTCCTTTGTTGAGTGATTAGATTTTGTAGTAAAAAAAGTTGGACAGAATTTTTTAAAGAGAGAATTTACTATTAATATTTTTTCTATTAGAGATTAGTTCATTTGATGGTTAAAGTACGTACTGAAGGACCAATTGATTGTTGCTGGAAAATTACTATTGTGTTGCTAGCTTTTTATAGGTCCTCTGGTGGTTTTTTTAGGCACTCTTGATTACACTAGAATCCTTAAAATCAGGCACAGTAATAGTGTATTACCAAATTAGCTCCTGGCCGCGACAATGGTTCCTGGTTTTTTCACCAGTGTTAAGTTACGTCTTTAGTTACTGCTCCGCTCCTGTGAGTTGCAGCGTGATGTTATAAAGCCCATACTACCCGTCATGAATCTGGCTATTATATAATATACTTTTTCCAGTCCGACTTGTAGTTCAAAAAACTCTTCTGCTTTATTTTATTAGTAAAGTGAACATATTATGTTTTATTACTAAACGCATTCTGACAATATGTTCAAGTAGCAACCGCTACAGCAAAAAAGTCAGGATAGCAAATACTAAATCAATATCCATCAATACTCGACTGTCACAGCCCTGTACATGGAAAATATCCCACCGTGTATCACACAACCGCACTACCGCTACGACCAATACGTTAACATATAGGCAGTCGTCTCGCCGAGCATCAATTAGTAAGTATTACTGCATCCCCTGCACAAATATGTCCGGCTGTCTGCTCAAATTTACCAAGCCAACACATCATAGAGTATGTCACAGGACGTCCAAGTTGATTACGTTTGCTAACTAATTAAGTTGCGACTGTCATTGTTACGGAATTTGTTGCTGATGCATCGGTTATTGCCTTGTACATTGTCTAATCTATGTGAATATAAGAAAGCGAAAGGTCACTCACACACTCGGTACGGAAAATCGAAAACTGCTTCACGTATAAAGATAAAATTTGGCAAGGAGGTAGATTATAGTTAGTAGAAGTCCGCTAAGAAAGGATTTTCAAAAATTCACCCCCAATGGGGATGAAACGGGGGTCTAGTAATTGTATGGAGAAACCAACTTTGGCGCGGACGAAGTGGCGGGCAAAAGCTGAATGAAGATAAAGGCAAAAAGTGTCTTGCAGGGTGGCACCCTGCAAGACCCCTGATGGGCTAAGATAAACGGATCTTCCTTTTCATTGGCAATCATCAACATGATTACTAATCGTTACCATTTTCTGAACGTGATTGTTGCAAGCAAAATAGATTCCTTCAGAAGATGAACTCTGTGCATCTACAGTGTCTATGTGCTCATTATAAAACATGTAAAGTTTAACTTAAAATGCGTTGTACTTCTTAATACATTGACAACGATCACGATCACAAACATTGGTCCTTCTGGTCCTTATTTACAGTAGTGGGACTGTACGAGTAGCTACGTACGGCAGCAGTGGGGGCGAGTGATAGAGCGGAGTCGGCGCTCTCGACCGGCCGGGGTTGCGCCCTGGCATGCGACCGAGGTACGAGCGGGAAGCGGGGTAAGTGGTCCCTTTTGGGAGTCAGATATTTCGGCATTAAAAAGTTAATAGATGTTAAAAAGTATTTCAATAAGAGTAAGTTAACAGTGTATGCAGAAATCCATTAAACATTAGCATTGATGTCTAGAACGAATGCCAGCTTAATTGAAAAGAGAGTTAGATGCTATCTCACGTTGGTAGTCTGTACGGAAATAAATCAAGTCATAATGAAAAGTTCACGCAGTCGCTGGACGAGTAATAAATTATTGTTAAAGTCTGTAGTTAAAATTCAAGATTGAAGACCACAACTTACAATCGTGCATTAATTATTTCTGCCTTTAACCGCCATGTCTCTGTGAGGACTGCAATAAATCTATGATTAGATCAAACTACCCCGCCCCACCCTTTTTCTTGTGCCACTGGCTGTGTATAACGTCTGCGGATTTCCATTACAGGCGCGCCTCCCCGCGGCCCGCCCGTCCTACACATGTTACTGTTGCGTCACTGATGTTTGGATGCCTATGAATATAGTGCCTCACTGAAGACTGGATTATAAAGCAGCGACATTGTATTGTCAACTGGTTATGATTTTGTTGTGTGTAGTAATCCACAGATATTTGATGATCGTTAAGTTATCAAAGTTCATTCAATGTTTATATCCTTTAATTATTCTTTAGTCCCCATGCCTAAATAATATCTAAGGATGATAATTTTATATCCGAAAATTATATACGAGCTATGTGAAAGTCATATCCCTGAAAGCTTTGTAGCAAAAATGCATTAAAGACACAAAAGTGTCTTAACTGTTTTGTATTTACTCTAAGGGCGCAAGCCACGGCAGTCTGTTACCAACTTCATTGGGATCAAGGCGATTACTGTTAGTAATCGTACACCCTCGCCACTTCGGGAGTACCGAGCCCCTCACTACCGCAGCGTCATACATAGCTAACAACCGCCGGGAATCACCACTCTAACCGGAACTACCGCGTTGCCCGCAAACCTACTGTAACACACCACAGAGGGTGACCGATCCATCCGTTGAGGGGTCAACTTAAATTGGACGGTACACAAGCCGCTTCCGACCTTACGTTTCGGGGCGAATCAATTTCCATTTGGGCGCCTCGCGTCGACGGCGTCACTTGAAAGCGAACTCAGTGGCGGTAACAATAAAGTATAATTTACACAGACACGGATTTCATCGAGATTTCTAAGGGTTGTTTGTTGAAGTAATACGTGATTTGCGACGTCGACTTCAGAGTCGATTTTCGTGGTGTTGCGTGCCTTATTGTTTGGGTGGTAAGGAGTAGGTATTTTAGATGTATTTTTTATATGGATGGTGTGGTAATCCTTGGTGGCGGTTGTTCGTCAAACTTTAATTAAAAGTTCAGAGGGTGTCGCGGGGCTGGGAGGATAAATAAGCGTCACTGTATTATTAGATTGACGCGTCCTCTCAACTGTTTTGATTTGATGACACGGCGCATTTTCCATCGGCACTATGATTTGATTGATAGAGGGGGCGAGCAGATTGAATTGAGATTCGCTTCGGTTGCTGAGAGCCGCTCTTTGTGTGTCTACGGGATCGATTTAAGTGAGGGATTGGATTAAGGGAAATAGTAGGCTGATAAACTGGAGTAAGTGGACTATCTATCTTACTCTCTGACTGTCTCTGTGTTATGGGCTTGGCATCTTAAGAATATAATCTTCAGTCTTGGTCTCGTCATCATCTTTAGACTTTTACATTCTATAGTTAGAAGTTAAACTTCCTAAATTCTGGTCCTTCGAGCCGGAATATATAGACGACAGATTATAATGAAGAGGCACTAGCAATTACCCCGCGGTTCCACACACGTTAATTTAAGTACGTCTTTGATTACACTGCTCCAATCTCGTAAGTCGTACTTTAATGTTATATGATAAGTCGTAGCCTATAACTTTCCTCGACAAACTGGCTGCATAACATTAAATTATTTCAAATCGCACCAATAGTTTCTGGGATTTGATCGTTCAAATAATCAACCTCTTCAACTTTATAATATTAGTTTTAATATGTTTTTGGCAGTCACTTAAAATGCTTACGTTTATGACATCAGTATAATTTCCTTATAACAATTAGCTACCTATTACGAACGTAACAACATCCTCGACTGAATCGTAATAGGTTATAGGAGCTATCATAAAGTCACAGCTTAGAGTACCCCTCCTAAGCCCGACCTCGGGGGATATTTTTATACAACCGCCCCCGAGCCGTGGGATAAGGATATCCGCTTCGGTTTATAAGGTTAACCGGGGTACGGCGACTTCGTAGTCTGGTGAAAGGTAAAGTTGTAGAAAAACCGTTCTTAAGTGAGTTTAGTTCTGGTTCTAGCCATCTCACTATTACCTATTAATTCAATTTATAAAGTCAAACTAATTCAATATGCCAAAAATGTTCCATTACTGTAACAGTAAAGTTAGTTAACTATTTATTACTCTAATATTACTGTACTTTTATTTATGTATTGTGTTTTATGGGCTTTAGTTGCCTGAAATAATAGATAAATATTGTGGCTATCGTTAGGGTAGGCCTATGTCCAGCTGTGGACGTCGTTTGGTTGGTATGAAAATGATCTGAATGGATGAGAATTACCCAATTACTCATTTATGATATTTACTGCATGTTCACATAACTAACTGATAGGGTAAGCTTAAATCTCTAATGGATGTTACAGCACACACATCACGCTAATTTGTCGAACAATGTCAGACTAACAATAGATACACAGCGACGATTCCATTGAACCGGAGGGCGTACCGTAATGTGATCGTTTCTTCGTAAAAGCTTTGTTAAGGTATAGAATAACCAATTAAGACGAATATAGTATTTTTAGATGACCACGAAAGAAAGAAAAAATGAAATGTCGAATAAATAATCCTTACTGATTTAAAAGAAATAAAAAGAAAATTTGACGGTTAGTATGATGACTATTGATCACCAATTAAAAATCAAATCATTTATATCAATTAAGACGATTAAAAGGCAGTTTTCAACGTTATTAAAACGAATGAAAAACAAAATTGTATTTAGATGCCCATTCCAGAAGGTAAGGTTTTGTATGGAGAAGAATGGGCAAGAAACTCCGTACCGTAGTTCAGTGCAGGTCACACCTCGTTCTCACCTCTTCACCATGACCTTTACAGCCATTCTTACCAAAAGGTGTAACAAACCCAGCAGTAACTCCCATTTCCCACAACATAATCATTGCGGTAGGTAGTAAAGTTACATATAAATTATCGCGGGGCGGTAATTGGCGGGCCGGCGGGGCGCGACAAATCTGACGGCCATTTCCGACGGGTACCGTTACACCCCACCACCCACCGGCGGGGACCTGCGCCATCGTGTGGGGTGAGCGGTGAGAGCGAGCGGTATTAACAGGTTGTTATAATAAGCGGGGAAACTCTTCTATAATAGTCGTGAGTTGTTTTCTTATTTCATTCATATTATCATTGAAATGAATAGTCACATAACATAATATCACGCCTGTAATCCCGGAAGGAATAGGCAGAGGTGTACCCATTAATACACCCACATTTCGCCAGTTATGTTATAAGTCCCATGTAACTCGACTCCGAGGCTGCTACTGAGAAATTCCTGATGGAAAAACCCAAATGAATAGTCCTCCTGCCTTGCCGTAATCATATTGTACTTAGTTATCTACATTTCCAATTTAAATTACTAGCTTTATCATCTTTTGTACTTCTTGCCTATTCTCACTAGACAAGTATGTAGATAGATGATTAGACTAAAATCTCTCGGATCATTGACAGGACCTCTGCCCACCACCAAAAGTTTGAAAAATCTTCAAACCGTTAGCTTGTTTACTGGTTAAATTAGAACTTGGCTGAGTATTGAGTGTTTACAACTACCGTAAAAAAATCCGATATAAAAAAAAAATACTCCGCTATCCGCTTATGCTTTGGGTGCAAGCAACAAGGAGTCGGGACGGGCGGCATGCGCGCGCAACTCGATAGGGTGACGATGGTATCGCGGGGTTACAGACAGTCCCGCTCCCGGCCGGGTCGCAACCCCCGCCGCAGATACTAACTATTTATTACGAAACTCCACTTGTACAGGAACTAAACTGCTGTTTGGGAGTTTTAAGCAGCAGCCGATGTTTTTGCCTTATTTTGTCGTTTAGGGATTTATTGAGGATAGGTGATACGTCAGAAACTTGCGACAGCCAATCATATTGATGGGCTGACCGAACGTGCTTAGCAACTTCACTTAGTGGAGGTACCTTCTCAATACACCTCATATTGTTGCCATAAGCCACACTAACAAGTACGACAGGTACCTCAATTTCTCTACTACAAAACAAGACATTGCTGTGACCCATTAAAAAGAAACCCAATAAGTTCAAGTAGCCGACTAAAACCGCTAACTGTCAAAAACTATCAGTGACGTCATCATCTGAAGTCCCTCTCCAGCTCCTCTCAATCCGTTGGGTCGGCGTGAACATTCCGTGGCACGTCATCCATCACCGGTCCGGTTGACATTTTGCTCTCGAGCCGCTCAATTAACCCGTCTGTGGCGACCCCCGGGCCGCGGGGGATCGCCCGACCTTACTTGTATAATTATCTTTATAGCTACGGGTTCTCATGCTAAGAGCTGTTAGGAGTTTAACGATATGATATTTATTTAAATTGATTTAACTGTAATCACGTTATAATTAATGTTTCAGTGTTAAACAACGAAACTTTGGTTCTTTGTATCAAAACTAGAACATTGAAAATGAATGTTTACCTGGATGCTGGAAGTACGGCGGGCCGACGTTCATCATAGGGGGTGGGGCCCGGTAATCCATCACGGCAAACTAAACGCACATCACAGACACAACACTAGCGCCGTTCGCGCGAACATTCCACTCAACATTTTCCCCTCACTTTTCGTTTCACCGTTCAATTTCCGAATGTTAAAAATGTTGAACTCTCCTGGAATACAAAGTAGTGATGCGAACGTACACGAAGGTATGGGCTATCGATATCGATGCGCGGGCCATTGTGTCCGCGTCAGAGCATTTTATATCGGGCTGATGTCAATTGGCGCGTGATTTAGCGCGGCTGCCGGCCGACGCGCATTCTCCTTCAGTCTCGCAGGGAGTACTCTATACTATCAACTCATAAATAATTAAGAGGGCGCCAGGAGCTCGACGGATGAATCGAGCCGTGTTCAGTGTGCGCATTAAACTAATTGATGTAAGTATTCTGAGCCGGACTGGTTTACACGCACTTGTTGAACTATTTCTGTATTTATGACGCCATTAAAGTTAATAATGCGAGATAAGTTTTATTTAATAGTCCGTATTATTTAAGTGGAGCGCCGCTTATTTATTTGGATGTCGTTATGGCCTTCCTAAAACACACATCGGAATTCGTAGTAATGAAAATCAGTTTCGCAAACAAGAAAGTACGGCGCAAAGCAAAACCATTTGATTCCGCCAAATAAGGATAAAATTTAATTTACAATGAAATATCGATAAAATTGTCACTCCGATCACGTTCAAAGAATCGGAATTTCAAATGTAACGTTAAAAAAGCGTCAATTACGTCGTTCGGTATAATTGAATGGGTTCCGTCGAAGCAGCTGCTCCCGGCCCTGGCCGCTTGAAAAACTGCCCACTCGATAGGCCCCTTCACCTACTGTTTATTTTTATACAGAATCGATTAAAATTATTTGCAGAGTTATTTATTCGAATGATTGGACGATTTCATGTAAACCAGTCACTATGGCGAGCCAATTAATGAAATTAAACATGCAGTCGATGAAAGTAAATACGCGGAATTTTAAATCACCGTTCTATTGACCAAATCACATCGATAACAATTACTACACACAACACTAATTTAAACGATTTTAATTAACAGATACCGCTTTATTTTGACGTCGAATCCAAATAATAAAACCATTATTTTATTCAAACACAGCAATTGGAATAAAGCTCGCTAGCCGATTTATTGTGAGTACGACAGATCAAATGGAAAAAGTAATAAACGATATCCGTTTTCATAGACATACGGGGAGTGGAACAAAAAAACGGTTTAACTATGGATATAAAACAGACTGTATTCATACGATTGCTTGTTCCGTTTAGCTTTTGTTCTGGTGACATAATTTCAAACAGAACTTGACCTGTCGTTATTGTAGTCTGAATTTATGATTGTAGATAAAATCATTTGGATTATTCGGGTTTATCTATTCTAAATATGTTTTAGATGTACATTGTACTGTAATTGGTAGATGATAATGTAACATATTTAGTTAGTTTCGATTTTATTTATTAAATATTGAAAGATTGCTAAGCTCATTTGTTCTCGGTTGAATTTATATCTTTAGTAATCTTACTATTTTACCAATCAAGCCGCTATTATAATAATATAAGTTCCATCACTCAGAAAAGGCAAATGCTCCTCGTTTCTACGGTTACATAAGTAAGAAAATACGTTTCTAGTCCTACATACATAATTATATGTTCAGAATAAACAGTAAGGCATTAAAAGGTGCTTAAGTCAAGTAAGATTGCGGTTTAAAAATAATTGAACCACAGAAGGCGAACACAACAATGGCGTGCAAACAGCCGTAGCAACCAACGAGTCCTTACAAAGAGCTCAGCACGTTATAGGTGGTCAGGGGACGATTAAAACGCAACAGGCGCGACCACAACCGGGTTCCGTGTATTTCAAGCTCGATGGAGTGTGAGGGGGTTACGGGAAAGGGGAGGGAAGGTGGCAAATTAACAAACACGAAGCTCTTCGCCGCGGCACGCACAGAAAGCCATAAAACCACGTAACCACGTATTGGACCGTCCGGCGGAGCGTGGCGCTTTCAGCGAGGTCTCAGCGGTAAGACATTCTTTGCGCAGTTATGTGTAGAAGTAGAGGTAAAATTTAGGCTTCGTTTATTTTTTGATGGACTGTAAAATTTTCGTCACAGTGAAGCTGGTGAGAAGAGGTAAGAGGAAATGAAAAGAATATAATAGAAACAGACTGTACTCTGCCTGTACTTAATGATTTCTTGAAGTCTAATCCAACAAACAAAATGATTCCGGATAAATGGACGAAGATTTGATTAGTATCTCCGAAGTACTGTGAGAGAAATTTATGAAAGGGTCGACTTTGTTATGATTTAAATGAAAGCAACAATGACATAGGAACACCTATCGTAGAAGGTAATCTTAAACACGATGTCTCCACCGCACAAAAACCGCTTTAGCGATTCTAGCCGGCTAGGCGGCTTAATGAAACCAAAGCATCTAAAAAAGCGCTGCACCGCTAAATGTCGCATGGTATATTTACAAACAGAACAAACACAGCTCCCGAGGGAGGTACGGCAGCCCGCCTTAATGGAGATGTACGTTAAACTGGATTTTTAAGTGTTGTAATTAAAATAAATTATTTCCAACGCGGTTGAGTACTGTAAGTGCTTGTTGTGGATATTATACCGAGTGTTATTACTGACCCTGAGTTTAGATGCTGTGACGAAATTCGCAGAGAAATTGGGATGTTTGTGAAAAGTATTTTACGTAATTTATGGGAATACTTCAACATAAGAGTGTCCATAAAATTAATTGAAAACATCTCAGAGCTATTTCATTTATTATACTTGCTCCCTTCTACTTCGTACGTGTGGTTTTTTGTTATGTCTTTGGATACTGTTTCACTTCCGTCGGTCGTAGAGTGATGCTATATAGCTTATACCATTCTCCATGAATCTGGCTATCATACACATATTTTTTCCAATCCAACAGAAACAGTTCCGGAAATTAGCGCATTTAAACAAACAAAAAATCTGTTCATCTTTATTGTATTAGTGCAGATACTTGCTGATCAAAACTTACACACTCAAAATGAAGAGGCAGACATCTGTTGCTACAGCATCATATATCGCAAAAGTCCCTGCAATGCTCAAAAACTACATGTAATAAATAAAGAATCATTCCAAGTTTAATGCTCCCAACAAAACCCCACTCATTCTTACTGAGGGCATCAAATATGCATCTCTTAATCGTGCCGAGAAAATCAATAAGCATACTGTACAGTTTACAGCAGAAGTCCATTTAGAACTTCACGAGTGTAAACCACTCTGTATAGCGGTGGAGAGTAGCTCTGAAATTTGTGAATACATCCGAAACTTTCAGAAGAATTTAATAAAGCAAATCCTTGATACTGAAGTCTTGCTTGCAGTTGACTTTAGAGATAATATCGTTTAGTTGCCTCATCTTCTATACTAGTATAAGTTAAAGAGTTTACTTGTTTGTTTGGTTAAACGCGCTAATTTATGGAATAACCAGACGGATTGGAAAAAAATAATTCGTATTAGCCAGATTCATGAGGAATAATATGAGCTATATAACATCACGCTAGGACGCACGGGAGCAAAGCAGTAACGAAAGACATAACATTACGCGGGTGAAAATAAAACCAACAAAATCCAGTAAACCATTGTAAACGAACTATACCATTTAAAAATTATTTTTGGTACATAACATCACGCCTATAATCCCCAAAAATTAGACGCAGGTGTACCCATTAGTACACCCACATGTAATAGGCGATGAGCCTATTGCCATCAATCGGGCACAAATCTAGACTCTAGAGGCTGCTACTGAGATATTCCTGATGGAAAAACTCAATAACAATTTGCCCGATCAAGGATTTGGACCCAAGACGTCATGCGCTTTGCGACCACTAGACCAACGAAGCAGTCAATTCCTTCTCGTATTCTGTTTTATTTCTTACCAGTTCCATGTCATGTTTGTTTATATTAATAATTCCACTCTCGTGTAAGGAAACAATGGCAGCATTAAATTATATAACGCTGCTTTCACATTATTTCATTACTTAACATAATTTGTATTATACTTCCTTTAGACTCTCGACATACAAACAGTCGTACAGTTGATTGGTACTCTGAATATTATTTACTAGCCTCTACCCGCGACGTCGTCCACGTGGATCGGATAGTAAAATATAGCCTATGTTATTCGCTATTAATGTAGCTTTTCATAGGTGAAAGAATTTTTAAAATACGTTAAATATTTTTTGTGTTTATTCAATAGAAATAAAAATACAAATATTTTCTGTTTATAATACTAGTTTCGAGTCTAAGCGTTGGTTAAAGCATTGGCTCAAGCTGCAAACCTCAATAACGTCAGGAAAATATCAACGTTTTAAAATACGATACTGCCTCTCCAAACTCCATAAGAGGCGCAATTAAAAAAAATCTTTCATTATTATTTTTTTCTGCAGGTCAGGTCAGTCCATCATTCAGGCAATTATTCGCGGAGCTGTATCTAGTATACTGGATATAAAACAGAATGTACATAAAGATAATACAGCGAGCGTGGTATGACCCACGGAGACTTGGGAGAGCGGAGCTAACGTTATTAAATACTTTTGAATAGAGAAGACAATGTACAGCGCTACGGCATTTCATTTTAAAATGTAGCCGTGTTATGAAAACTGTAACAAGAGAAAGCTATTCAATTTTATATAGGACTAGCTTAAACCCGCAACTTCGTCCGCGTAAACGTTTGCGGGGTATGAGAGGTTTTATTTTTTTTGCGTAGTAGCTCAATTATTTTTGTAGTCAAATGTAGCCTATTTTACTCCTTGTCAGCTATCTGCCAGTACCGTCAAAATAGGGCGAGCCATTATGGAGATTAGCCGGAATAAAACAGACAGACAGATAGTCAAAAATACAAAAGAAATGTGTTTTTGGTCTAAGTACCGTGTAAACATTCATATAAAAAGCTGATTTTTTGACTTAACAAACAGACACTTTAATTATATTTATTTGCAAAGATGTGGAATTTTCTAAAAGACCAGGCATTACGTTAGCGACAAAGGATACATAAATACAGACCCTCACTGACTCTTGTAAGGGCGTAGGAGTCTAACGAAGACGAGTTATTGCTTGTGGAGTCATCAAACTGTAGTACGGTTTAAACGAGACGCTATTTATTCCAATATACGAGTTAGGAGGATCGTTGATAACGATGAAGGAAAAAAAACTGGACTTATAAACCTTCCTACTATTAAACAAGTGAAAATTTAGATGGACGCATGTTTGTTAGTCAGTCACACCAGAACGGGTCAACAGTTTTGGACGTAATTTAGCACAGAGATAGATTATAGTCTGGAATAGCACGTAGGCTACTTTTTATCTCGGAAATCTGTACGGTTACCATAAGATAACCGTACAGACGCGGTACAGACGTACAACCGTATGGACGCGGAAGCTACATAGTTGATTATAAGTCTGAAAACGCTAATCCGCCTTAAGCAAGCGTGATGATCAACGGCTCGTGCCTTCTCTGCATAGTGGGACAATAACAGGTTGGTATTATCATCAGAGTTGGGAGTCGTATGAATGCAAAGTCGTAATAAAGCTTTTGATGCTTCGCTTCTCAAAAAATCTAATGTTTTTTTGTCCATATTCACCAAACACTGTTAAAATATCAACAATATGTTATATTTTCTCATAAACGACACTTTCTTTCCGGATGTATGTTAAATACGCTATAACAATCCGGAGATTGGTTATATTCCCATGGTGAGATATCGCGATAAATTCAGTATGTGTGCCTTATACAATTTGTCGTAGTTAGATTCATTGAAGATTTGTTCGTTGTCTTTGTCTAAAGTCATTAGGAGATAGTTATTTAAGAGATAGCTTACGTAGTAGGATTGTTTTAGAATAGATACCTGTGGGTTTTTCATTTGCGACCTAGCCGTGTGTCCAGACAATCAAATCACAATGAAACGAATGTAAATCTTAATACTATTATAAATGCGAAAGTTTGAATGCATAGATGTTTCTTACTGTGAACGGATTTGGATGTTTAGCACAGAGATAGATTATAGCGTGGAATAGCACATGGCTAACCCGGAAAAATGTACGGTTCCCGTAGGATAATATATTAAGTAAGCCATGAATATAGAACGTTTTTAGTCAAAGTACCATATAATAAAGTAATCAAAAACAATCTAATTTCAGTAGGTTATAAAAAATGTTCCCAAGTAAGAAGAGATTGTCCGCGGTTTGCGTAAGTCGTGGTGACGGCAGTAGCGGCAGAGTGCCGTCGCCGGGGGTGACAGCCGCGACGCTAATACCTCCATTATTAAAACATAAACTGTGGCACTCGTCGGGACTGTCGCGCCGGATGCCAGCGTGTCGTGGCCACCCTACACTGTACTTATTTGTAACAATTTCATCATTTTTGTCGAGTAATAAATTGTTGTTTTATTCTAGAAAGTATTATTTACAATAAACTTTGTATTCCACTAGAATTCATTAACAGCAAAAAATACTCTCAACACTGTCACACACAATCACTCTCAAAAAATACACAATTTTTTAAATATTTATTTACATCGATGTTGCACGTCACATCACTACTGCACACAGAATCGCACGGCACACGTGCACTCATTAGTGCGCCCGACGCCCGACTGACGACTGACACAACACAAGCGTCCACCGTATTGCGCATGCGCTACAAATTAACTCTCTACCGCTCAAAAATAGACTTTGTCAGGTCTTAAATAAGGGTTATTATGATAATGTGCTAGAGTACAGACACCTGTATAAACGTGTAGGGGTCGGAAGTGCGCGGTGCAGTGTCATTTCCACTCTTTCCACGTTACTTCCCTAATAAAAATGAGATTTGCCCCGCGGCGGGAGCGCTTCGGTAACGCGATTACGCTTGCATCGAACGGCTACTGGTCTTGGCTTCGAGCGGTGGTGCGAAGTAGATATTTTATAACTTAATCAACCGTTAAACTTAGATAATTATCTATATTTGTTATGCCATTTTTTGGACTTGACACTAATTTGACTTACAATGATAGTTACTATTTTACTGCACCTTTACTACACCAAAACGCAAAACTAATTTTGCCAAGCAGCGAATATCTAATTATTGGCTGGGAGAGGCCTTTTTGTATTGCTTTAGAAAATCACTTTTTATAGCAGTGCGCAACCGCACTCACAACGTTGAACAAACAACGGATGCATACAAAAGTTTAGTTATAACATTTAAAACTGTTATTCGTATAAAAGACAAACAGTTGGATCTGTGACACTCAATATCTCTATAACCAGAAGGGTCCCAGGTATGGTCTGGAACAGAATAATTATTGCAATTATGGGAAGATTTACTTTATGATAGATGCTGACTTTATGTACTGACATTCTGAGTAAATAAAGAGTTATTCTATCCTATTCCAAGTAGGTACACTATTTAGGTAAGACAGTAAATCACGTTTTAAATAGAAACCAAAGTTATGATGGCTTCGGCATCCGTCAACACATGAGCGCAGTCAGGCGATAATTATGAAACGTTGCCTATAAAAATATTATTCGTCTGTCAGTCTCGCTCGCCACGTGAAATATATTAAAGTTCCCGAAATATCACAACGTTGACAGTTACGCATGATTTAGCCGACTGAATATAACATTAAACTTTTAATGAAGCACTTCGTAAAGTTAATTATCGGGCTGAGACTTAGTTAATTAGAAATTCATTGAAAGAAAGCATGAGAATACTAAAGAAATCTAAGATGCTAAAATAGACAGCTATATAAGATATGATGATAAGTCCTAAGATTGTGTGGCTTTTTGTGAAGTAGTGTTGGGTTTACTGCGTAAATTAACTTTAACATGATATCGATAAACATATAATAAGTACATATTTTCTTTTGGAATTATAAGCTCCATAGAAAGCAACTTAAAACTTAATTTCTGTTTCTAAAATACTGAGCCACGTTTTATTTTACTTTACAACGAAACAAGTTCTATTAAAAATATTTTTTTCTAAAAAACAACGCTTTTATACTGTATTGTCATGCAATATGCATATTGTATTCAAAATTCCAGCTCAATTGAACACCGGGAAAAGGGTCAAATTAAAATTGTAAGATTTGATTTTAAGTTCCTATGGCCTCTTTAACTAACAATTAATAAAAATCTACGCCAGGAAGTGACTCAAAATTAACTTGTCAAAGACCATACCCTAGAATACTAGTTCACTTTAAAATTCTATCGATAAAATCGCATCAGTTCGCATCACTAACGAACTCACAGACCTGTTATTGAGTTATAATGTTTCAATTACACAGTCTAGATTTATAGATCACGCATTCGCCACCGTACGTATACGTTACGTGTATATGTATACCGTACGGCTTTGTGCGATCCGTAACGATGCGATGCGAAAACATTATATTTGCGATGACGGGAGTATTGCGATATTATAGTGCTCCGCTATTAATGTTATTCGAGCTCGTTAGCGTGTGCTTGCACGCGGTAATTTCACTGATGGGGAGTGCGTTAAAATATTATAATTAAAAGTAATGATAATGTATTGAAATTGTATCTCAGTTGACAGTATACAGGGTGTAAAAAGACATATCACATACCCATTCATTACGTATAGGTACTGCCCAATAAACTAAGTAACATTTAACAAGAATAATTGCCGAGAAACAAGTATGTTTTTGTACGAAAAATCACTGTTCTTGGTACCATGCAAGGTGTAATACAGCGGTACAGGGGTGGTGGGTGGGGGGGGTTAAAGTTTAATTAGAACTTTTAAAACTTGTTTTCGTAAAAAACGTAGGAAAACGTTATAACTTTGACATTCAATATCTCCTTAAAGGGAAGGTTCCCAGATATGGTCCAGAACAAAAACGATTGCAACGATTAGAAGAACATGAAACTAATAGTCAAGCGCTACTGTGATAGGTTGACCAAATTATCAACAGCCAATCACAACAAGTAGTTTAAAGTAGATGGCAGTTGAGAAAAACTGTACACACACTGTAATACTGTAATGGTTCGGCGAATCATGACACAATAGGATAGCTTATTTTTTTAATAAAAAACTAGGTTTTGCACTCGACATCGTCCGCGCAAAAATAAAATAAAATATAGCCTATGTTATTTGCAGATAATGTAGCTTTCTAATGGTGAAAGAATTTTTAAAATCAGTCCAGTAGTTTTTGAGTTTATCCATTACAAACAAACAAAATACAATTTTTTCCTCTATAATATTAGTGTAGAAAAAACAATAAAATTTTAAAGTTATAAACAAATATCCAATAACTGGAATACATTTTAATAAGACCACGTTGTATAAAGTGTGGCTTCACGTCCAGTGCACGTTTAAATAAAATTGTTCACTATCACACGAAGATATTTATGAATATTCATGTATTGTGTCTGGTTCCGAGTAAAAATTGAAAGCTCTAGAGCAATCTAGGTCATATTTGTGTTGCCGGTTGAACTGTTTACCGGGCAATGTGTAATATACATAGTTGTCTATAAGGGTTTTTTATGAACGATTATTTAAACTTGGTTACCATTTTGATATCATACATTTTAACAGAGGAATGAAATATACATTTCGTTTGTTCTGTAACTTATCAAAACATCGACAAATTGCTGTCGATTAAAATTTAAATCCTATAAATATTATCCTCACTACACATATTTGATATGCAGTCATCACTAGAGTCAACAAAAAAAAACATCGATATCTAACCCGCAACACTGTCCCATCCCTACCCAATCCGACTTCAACACAGCACTCGTATCATCGCGCCACTAGTGCTGCGACACGTACCTACAGCACCGTATAACCGGTATAACGCGTATAACACACGGTCGGAGTACAAAGTGCGGGGCGGATCGCGCCCGGTCGTGGGGACCCTGTGTAACTAGTGAGGATACGGCCGCACTAACCGCTGCGGTGAGCGCATGCGTCCTGCGACTCACATAGAGCAAGGAATAGTGTAGATGCGGTATTTCGCCTATATTTTTACTGAGAAGCTTTTTTATTAGTTTAAATGCCAGTTAAGGCGGTTTTTCTTATAGATGGTGTTCAAAAATGTAGGTACTTACGGCAGTACGGAGATAGAAACTTACCTGAAACAAGAAAAATGATTGTTAGCTTTATAATTAAGTAACATAAATTAATAATAAACCAGCTCATGCCCGCGATGTCGCTGATTACGAGGTTTTTTTTAAGCGAAACCCTTCTCTCTATATCTTCCAATAAAAGTCCTGTTCAAATCGTTCCAGCCTTCCCGGAGAATAGCCGAAACAAAGACAGACACAACAATTTTAAAAATTGTTATTTTCGTGTAAGTACCGGCTAATGAATCATATTTATTTTTTTAAAAGCTGTTATCTTGACAATACAATAAAACTATTTGTGTAGGTAGACGCGTTGGTATAAAATAATGCCTTGAAATTGTTTTTTTTTAGTCAGCTAATTCTTTAAAAGGTCCTATATCAACAAGATTTTAATTAAGGGTCGTCAAAAAGGAACCTTTTTCATAGTCGAACCCACTTCACAGGGCACGGCGACCTCATCCACTTATGTTACAAAGTCAATGTATCGCTCGCACTCCGCCACAGTTATCATTGGCTTGCCACCCCCGACTGCTCTGTGTGATGTCTATACACTGCCTTATAGGTTGGCGTGTGGCTTGAGGGGAAGCGATGAGCGAGTGTTGAGTAGAAGACCTTTTGGAAGGGGCAACTAGATTCAATTCTATTTTTTTGTCTTTTTGTGTATGACGTTCAAAAGCGCTCTTATAATGGCCTAATTGAAATAAATGATTTGACTTTGACTTAGAAAGGGCCTTCAGAAGAAGTTTTGATCAATGGTTAAAATGATCGTTATTTTTTTTATTGATTGTTGAGTATATCTTCTAGAGTACCTATGTCTATAACTGTGTCGATGTTGGATCTCAATATCTTGGTCAAGCAGTTGTTTTATTAATTTATTTACTAGCTGTGCCTGCGGCTCCGCTTGTACAGTGTAACTTTGGGAAGTTTATTTGGGCTTTTCCTAATTTTCTTTTTCCAAAACCTAAAATTTATTCTTATTAGTCGTACCATTTTCGAGTTTTTGTACATAAGAGGAAGTCTGAAAGTGGCGCCAGTGACAGAAAAGTTGAAAGGGAATCGTTTGTCTTGGTATGGGCACGTGAAGAGGAAGGATGAAACGCATGTGACCAGGAGAGTTATGAATATGAATGTGGATGGATGGAGAGGAAGATGAAGATCAAAGAAAAGATGGATGGATTGTGTGAAGAAGGATATGAACGAAAGGGGAGCCAGTGATTGCATGATGGCTGACAGGACAAATAACGTGGGACAAGGGCAGGAAGATGATGATGATGATTTTCGACAGTTGATTGAGCATGATTCTTATAGTGTTGACTATAATATTAGTCCATTAGCCGGTATCATATTAGTCTTTTTATAACCATTAAAGTAACAAACTGAATAAACGATTTGTAAGGTTTTGCCGGAATAATCAAAATTTCCATTGTGGCCTGAATTACGGATTCAACAACTTTGAACATCCGACGTATGTTACATAGTCGCTTCTTTCAATCCAACACAAAAGCTTTTAAACAATACACTGCGTACTAGAAATCCAATCAGAGTGTAAACCAAACAGTTGGCAAACTATTCAAATAACCGCTTGCGTCGCATCACGGTGACAGCGCGTCAAATAAGCAACCAATAGCCGAATGCTGTTCCACGTATCTGCATTGTGTAGTACATACGTTCTAGTGATGTACAAACGAACCAGTTTCCGTATATATCGATAGTTCACCTATAGACTTAACTTATTTTAACTCTTCATAGTTCACTTCCTAGGTGTTCTAGCTGAGTGCAAAATGAATGAAGTTTTTTTTTTTATTAATTAAAAAAAAAATCGGAAGGCCAACCTGACCTGTCAACAAAAAGATCACCCATTTCATTTTTTTTTTATTTTGATGTACCGCAATCATCGTCAACGGACTTGTAACTCGACACCATCAACATACTTAAAAGACGAGAGGATGATGCACTCATTCACGATACTTTTCGTACATTATCTATTAACCCATCAATGAACGTCATTATTTCAAAGCTCCTTCTATAATTCCCAGCTCTACTAGCTTTATATGTGCTACAGAAATATATAAACGTGTGTATGGTAACACGACAGCGCAGCTCTGCTAATCACGAGGAAACTTTGTCTCACCCTCGCCCCCCGGTAGTGGTGCGAGCGATATCGATATCGATATCAAAGTCCTTTTAGATTGCTTCCAAATGTAGGCATCAATTTATAGTCGCTAATGTGTTCGTAATTTTGCGATCGTATCGACATGGAAATGTTATAGTGATTAGGTACGACTATTAATCAATTTCGATGAAAAGTTTTGTAGAGGATGGATAAACGCAAGTTTACGTTTTTGTTAGCATGGTGAATTGTGAAAATATTTGCTTTTTTAAGATAGACTTGTGCTTTAAAGCATCAGCTCCAATACTTATTGGTAAAAACTATATTTTTCAAATCAAGGGTCTTCATCAGATCTTCACGAAATTAAATGGGAACACCTCACAGAAGTATAAACTTCCGAATAATCAAAAAAAAATTAAATCGGTAAAAACCGGCAAAGAATTCGATGATATATATAAAAAAAACACAAACAGGTTTGAAGACAGTTTATAAATGAAGAATAATATTTTTACTTTTTGCAACTCCCACATTTTCGAGCCAATTTCAAAACGTCATCCTCATAAATCTAATAAAGCCCGAGTGCAGCACTAGCGACGCACCAAAAAAGCCAGTCGACAAAAAAGGGTCAAAATAAAAACCGACAATCGAAATCCCAGCACTACACAACTACGGCTGGGAAGTATGCACTCCGTCAGAAAGTCTACGTGAATAATTCGAAACGGACGACTGAGCGTCGCGCCGAGGCATGGCCGTTGTGCCGCAGAACGAGGCATGGGACTACAGAAGGGCTACTAACAACGCGGTCTGCTACACATACAGACACAGTTACTGATACATATAAATCTAATATGGCTGAAGATGCAATGTTATTAGTGGTGAAGATTTGTGTGTAAAAATTGTAAGACTACTGTATGCTGTATAAGTTTGAAGTCATCGATCAGCCTTGAGCAAGCGTGATGATCAAAGCTCGTGTCTTCTTGTATGAGAAGAGGCGATTACTCAATAGGCTGGTAATATTATAATTAAAAAAGAATTACTGAATACCACAGTAAGAAAGAAGGAATTAATGGAAGATCCAGGGGCAGAACTATTATTGCCTGTTGCCTTAGGTATATATCTCTGTATTTACGTTAATGAACAGCGTCAAATCTACCAGTATCATCTCCCAAAACAGAAGCATTGCTTATAGTTTCACAAGGCGTGAGAGAGACCCCTCTCTCTCTTTTCGTCTGTGCCATTGTTCATCCATCTCGTCAGACAGGACCTTCTGCCACTTCTTACTCTGCGGTTATTGCCAACTCTGTAGCTGAATTAATAATGCCACGTCAAGGGGCGCGTTTTATACGTATTTACGATTCGAACCGCTGTTAAGGGATACGACCGGTCTATCTAAGCGTGGACTGGTCAAGTCTCAGATGGACTATGAACGATCTTATTTTCGGTCGACGACGGGTCGAAGCCTTAGATATACAACCGTCGTAAAATACCCTTTAACTGCTGCTTTTGTATTTACTTGTTGCAATATTAAAAGTTTCGAAACGACATTGTCACCGTGTTTGAACATGTCGGGGGCTGCAGTAGGGAACGACTGAAACATTATAATATTTGCACGAATATTTTCATTGTGAAAGTTTGGAAATTTGAATAGTTGTTATGAAATAACTTTCTTTGGACTAAAATGTAATTGGTACTCGGAATGCGATGAAATTTAGGAAAAAGCTATAGAGCACCACGTGTGTTGTATCATCACTTCCTTTGTGTTACTTGACGTTAAAGCATCATGTTATAATTTCTATTATTTTCTATTATAAATGCGTAAGTTTGAAATGGATTGAATGGATCTGGATAAAATTTGGAACAGAGATAGATTTATAGTCTAGAATAACACATAGACTACTTTTGATCACGGAAGAATGTACAGTTCCTGTGGGATAATTTATTTACTTTTAAGAGGATAAAGTTGCGGGCAGAATCTAGTATTTTATGATAGAAATACTTGTAAATAAAGAAGACTAAATCCCAGTCAAAAGGCGCTAATAAAACGAACAGGTTTGAGTCTATTTCTCCATTTAAAACCTCTCGTTCAACCGAGCGTGCCCTCGCTAACGTTCGCGCCGACTTCCCTTCTCGCCACTATTACTCTTCTACATTTCCTTAAGACCCCTCCGCACAAAATCCGGGCCACTTAACGTCTCAATCGCTACAATAACGTCTGAAACGGCCCAATTAAAATCTACCGTGACGGGTTTCCCAACTGTGTTGAAAAAATTGCCCATTTTTCCTTAAGGTTCTGTCGTATATTTACTTTTGCGCGATAGACATGCTTTAGAAGGAATATGCGAAGATATTTAAGTATATGGCACATTGCTGCAGGCTGTCTCAAAAAAAAAACATCTTGAACACCAACATCTTCAGTTTATCTTATTACTATTAATGCGATAGTTTAAGATAGATGGATAATTGTTACTCTTACGCCAGAAAGGCTAAACGGATCTGGATAAAATTTGGCACAGAGATACATGGGGTCTGGTATAGCACAGCGGCATTTGTCCCGAAAAAATGTACAGTTCCCGTGGGATCATATTCAACTTTGACACGGACAAAGTCGCGAGCAGAAACTAGTGAAGAATACTAATAAAATGGATCCAAGACTGAGAAGAACCGGGGTTGCGGGACGTCTTAACAGGATACCAGGCCCCGGAACGTAAAGGGTAACAGAAGGAACAGGGTGGTTTTTTAGTCAGTAAAAGTCTGACAGTCCCTTCCGCCCCACCCAGGGCGGAAGGAGTCATTTGATGATGAGAAGAAAACAGTTTCATTTACACCCTTTCTTTTGATATAAAAAGACACACAACTTTTACAAACATCTACGTAATAGCTTCATCCTACCGTCAGATTTTCACATTACTTGCGGAATCTTAAAATTTCGGCTGACGGCGTTCATTACTGGCGTGGCCGTTGGGGGGTCGAGAAAAAAAAACGAATTTGGACCCGTAATCTGATGAACGCATAATTTCATTAGACCGGGCCCGGTCGTAAAGCGGGCCGCATTAAATGAACTCCGGCCAAGAGATCGTATTTTAAAGAAGTACCAGTGGTTCGGATTTAGGTTAGATTTCGTAGAGAAAGGAATTTTAGATCTTATTAAATCTTGCTAAAAGGTTTTAGTCATCATTTTAGATAATCTTGGAATACTTGAAGCTTACAAGTTTTTTGGTTTGTTTGTTTAAATTTGATTGGAATAAATATTTTTGTATATTATTCTAGCAAGATTCATGGAAATAGCATAGGATAGGCTATACATCATGTCATCATGCTACAGCGCACGGCATAAAAGCAGTAACCAAAGAAGACATGACGATGTTGCGGGAAGAAGTAAATAAATAAAAGTCAATATTTTGATTTGTTTTATTTCTCAGTAGCAGCTTCGGAGTCTGGATTTGTGCCCGGTTGATGGCAATAGGCTAGACCCCTATTACATGGGACTTAAACATAAGACGTAATGTAGGTGTACTAATAGGTACACCTCTGAAAACCGTTCGGGCATTACAGGCGTGATGTTGATATGTATGTTTTTAATATTTTTCTACCTTTAAAGTCACTTTTGATCATACCAAGAACTATTTTGAGAATAGTTAGCCCACACAATGAGATGAACAAAGCAGGGAATAAGGGTATTTAAGCATCAAATAATTTACTACGTCGAGTAAGTCACATAGCAAGGTCCTAGCTATCGGACATCGCAACAGTCCGCGCCCCGCATCCGCACCGCCACGCGCATGCGTCACACGGGCACGTGCCCATTGGTTTACGACATACGATTTATTTTAGATGTAAGCATGGTAGTTACACGGCAGATGGTTTTAACCAGTAGTAAGTCAATGGAAGTACAAGATGATGATTGGCAAAAATATTTAAAAAAGAAAACATATTTAAGTAAATTATTGGTTTAAACCAAATGGTTGTCTAGTGACATACATTCGTCCGAAACAGACATAACACACTTTTGAACGTCACTTACAAGACAAAAAGAATTGAACCTAATTGCCCCTTCCAAAAGGTAGTTTCTTCTGGAAAGAAATGGCGCGTATCTACTTTTGTGTTAAAACACAAATCCGGTATCGTGCGTGTAATGGAAACACTCCACCACTACACACAGCGACCTGGGGATTAAGCGCTCGTAAAAAGGGGGTAGCACGGCAATAACGTCTTGATGCATAAACTCGATTTAACCGCCAATACCCCTCCCAAGAAAAACCAACTTTAGTTAGTTGACATACGTTTCAAAATCGCGCGTTAAGACTGTTGGCAGTGTTAGTATGACACATGTCCATTTAGTGAGACCTTCAGCAGTTCCGTTTGTTTGGCATCATTTCTTCTGTTATTGAGGGGAGAGTCCAAATTGTTCGTATAATTTAGCGCGTTAGTGTCCCAGTGTTTACATTAGGGGGAGTGTCGGGTAAAGTGGACTATTCGGAGTGCACATGACCGTATCGGCTTCCTTGTCGAAGGGCAAGCAAACACTGGCGTATCGCATGTGGATGATTTATAAGAGCTTTTATCTTTAGCCCTATGACAAATAAATAAATATGATGGTTTTCGACAAGAATGGAAATCCGGTAATCCATTATCATAATAATTGCGAAAGTAACTGTGTCTGTCTGTGTGTTACGGTTTCACGACTAAACCATTAAACAGATTTTGATGCGGGGTTTGAACCCTAAAAAAAAGGACAGAGGCTACATATATTCCACGTAAGTAAGCGCCTGTGAATACGTCTGTAATGGCTGGGGTCGATTCGTCATATAATTTTGAGATTAACTTTAGAAATATGATATCGCCTTGGTAAAAGAAACAAACAACAAAATACTATCATTTGAACAAATAAATAAAATTATGAGTATCTGTTTGTTATGTCAAAATACAAACGTATACGGAACAAACATTTTTTGATAATCTATCTGTCTTATTTATTCCGACGTATTTTCCAAACTACTGAACCGATTTTGCTGGGACTTACTCGCTGATGTTAAAGAAGTACCTAACTTAGGCTAACTAATATTAGAAAATTAATTAGACATCCGCGCTAAATAAAAATCGAAATCCACGCGAACGAAGTCGTGGGCGTAATCTGATATACTAAGTAAAATGTTTACCAGTATCTTTTATTATTAAGACATCCCACTCGCCTTTCGTAAATAGAATATATATCTAAAGGAAAGAGCAGAACAAATTAATTAGATCAAAAGGTAAAGTTCCAACTTCCAAGAAAGGACTGACATCGATACTGAAATACTCGTACCAGCCCATCAAGTAAGGCTTCCAAAGATACTTCTAAGAAGAGCCCACCAGTAAACTGGAAGGAGGATTGATAAATAAGTACGTCTTTCAACTTCCGAGAATATTAAAAACAGACTTCTTTCAGCATTCAGAAAATGTAGATATAACGAGATTCCCCCCAACAAGTTTCTTGAGCTAATAACAATTTCCCGACGCTGGCCGACTCACAAAGAAAGCTCTCGAGCTAGTGTAGCTACTCGCACTGGCGGTACACAGAGCAGTAAATACTTGGCGGCGAGTCGACACGCCAGCGGAATACTGAGCGGAGTGCCTTTGAGTGGGAGAGTTACTCGTACGAGTGAGCGGGCTAGTGGTGAATTTAAATGAGGGAGTTAGTTGAGGACAGGTCGACATCTTATGGAATCGAGCCCACATTAGAATCGAAAGAAATTGCCAATTATAACTCTGACTAGGTTGTGTCCACGACTTGGTACGCGTGATTGTCGCTTACTACGGTTTTTTTTTTAATAATACCAGTGAAAGTCACGTCAAAATCGGTCCAGCAGTTTCGGAGATTAAGGTGGAACAAACAGATCGACAAATTTTTGTTTTGTTCATTTAAAGAAGATTATGATATTATTACAGACTCTTCAATGTTATTTATTTGTATTGATTAAAGTTGTAGGTTGCGAGACGGTGTGTGTTACTTATGTGGGAGTAGGACATTTTGTTTTATTCCAATAAATAAAAAGGCAGCCATTTCTCCCAATATCACATAATATACGTACTAAGCTTTTGACCGTAACTTAACCCGCGTGATTTTTTTATTGTAAAAATTGTTTTATGTTTGTTATGATAGGTATTTATTTTATATGGCAGAGGTGATTGGCAACTCAGGTAGGGGTTGTCCTAGAAAGGCCTACACTGACCCTATTGGTGAGGTTCTTCAGAGAGGTCAGGTGCGGAGTACTTGTAACTTTTTTTTTTTTTTTTTTTGTATATTTGTTCAGCGATTACTCCGCCAATTATGAATCGATTTGGATGATTCTTTTTTTGTTTGAAAGAGTATAGTCCCGAATAGGTCCCATAGGAATATTGTCATGATCTGATGATGAACTTTGGAGATATGGAACGGAACTCCTTATAAAATTACAGCAGAACCGCCGTAACAAGAAAAATTGCTTTGTTTATACGTGTAGTCGATGACTGACTAAAGGAAGTGGGGAGGGGGTACGTCAACCCCCCTCCTACCACTTTCCAAAATTAAATATATCGCGTGTGGTATTGTTTGAAAGGGCTTTATGTAAGGATTTCAAACATTAACACACAAGCACGTGTGAAAAAGTGAAAAATAAAAAGCTTTTTTACAAAAAAAGATCACCGCCTTCAAAAACCACAAAATAAAAAATAACTTTAGCTTGGAAGTCGGCGGCAATACCTACATAACAAGAAACAAAACCAAAGCCGCCGACTTCCTAGCTAAAGTTATTTTTTATTTTGTGGTTTTTGAAGGCGGTGATCTTTTTTTTATTTTTTATTCTTTGAGATAACAAACAATTACGGAATAGCGTAATACAGTTAAACTATGGTATGGTATGTATGTGTGTATGTATGTTTGTATGACAGCAAAAACTAATGAGGATTAATATATACTATATAACATCACGTTACAAGTTACGGGATTGGAACAGTAACCAAAGACATGGTTGAAAAAACCACACAGGCGAAGTTGCGGACAGAAGCTAGTATTGTTTAACTGTGACGTTTATCCAAGTGAAATGTCAAACACAATCACTCCTGATTACATGTCGTTGCACAATTAACACATCATTACGTATGGTGTACAACGCTAGTACATTTAACAAAAGAGATTGGTATGCAGGTTCGAAGTTTTCTTAGAGAACTAACTAATGGATGTTTTCGGTGGTAATTTGACTCAAGTCCCACGTAAGGAGACACAATTGATTTTCTATTGTTCTGCCATTGTCATACCGGTAAGTCAGCCGAGACCGGTTAATTAATGAACTGTTTATTATTTAGTATTTAAATTGAATTTCATTCGAAAACGTCGGTTTCTAAGAAAACTCCGACTATATCTGACGACCCTGCATATCTATCTCTTTTGTAGAGTGTACATTTGTCGTGTCATGGACAAGAAGAGACGAGTGTTGGGCGCCAACGATACCCTGACTGAATACTGAGTGTAACTCGTTACGAAATAGGGTAATAGACACTGCCAATCAATTGACGTACTTTATATGCCATGTCAAAACACGATTCTCCCATAGATTTTGTATGTCAATTATAAACGATGACGTCACTATTATGCCAAGTCAATTTACTATTTTATTAATTTCAAGCAACTAAAAATTTAATTTTCAGCGCCAGTCAGAATTGAAGTTCCTGAGATTAGCGCGTTCAAACAAACAAACTCGTCAATTTTATAATATTAATATAGATTTTTACAAACTTTTTGACTAAGTACAAAGTCAAAGTCAAATCATTTATTTCAATAAGGCACGTTTGAACGTCATACACAAAAAAAATTGGATTGAATCTAGTTGCCTCTTCCAAAAGGTAGTTTTGTATGGAGAAGAATGGGCAAGAAACGTGTACACACAATAATTACACATAGTTACACCTCACTATCTCCACCGCTACCCAAAATCAAATACCTACTTAACATCAATTACACAAGCCAACTGCTTCCATTATTTAAAATTCGAACCACGTTCAAACGCGGCTGCTAACGGTCGCCCCCTCTCGTTAAAAGGGTAGACTGTACAAACTCCGACTACCCTCATACGTCGCGAGGTCTGTTGGCATACGTCGCAGTGGCGTGCATACCATAGAGGCAGAAAGACACTGCCGACCCTACGTAACTCAGATTAATATTTATAATGTTGTTCTGATATGTAATATTATTTTATATACGAGTATTTATCAATAAACAAAAAAATCCTTAATCATAATTCAGCGCCATCTTTCGAGTGTCGTATAAATAACATTAACATCGATACAAAATAGTCAGCTCGTTCGTGCAATTTGACGCGATTTCACATTGCGCTACGCTAACGCCGCTGACTGCCGCGGAAAAGACACAAACTATTGATGCCTTAATGTGTATATGTGTGCTCTCGTGGTCATACGGATTAAATGGGTGTGCGTTCGTATAGATACGCGGCACACATGTCACAAATAACGCACACAAACGCACCAAATAGACACTGCATGACTTGTACACGACGAATTACGATACTTACCGAAGTGTTCCGATCGGAAGCTAGCTATAGTATGCGACTATTTTAAAAAGTAACATTATTTCATTAAACTTTCTCTAAATAAAGCACCATTTTTTTTGTCGTATTTTATAAACAAGTAGTTTGAGCGGCCATTAGTCGTTTGTTTATTTTGATTTGGTCGTGAGCTTTGTTATCAGATATTTAAGATTTAACGATGTTATTAGTGTGAAAAAATGGATAATATTCACTGTGAAAGTTGTTTATGTGGTGTGTGTATAGAGGAAATGAAAAATATGCGTTTTTAAAACTATCGGTGACAAAAAGACGTGATCGTGAAAGGTCAATGACACCGGAATTTATTTAATTTGACTGCTTATTTAATTTGCAAATTAATCTGAAACATCAAAACATTATAGGTATCCGTAAAATATTTCTACAAAATCGAGTCAATCTAGGCTATTTAAGGTGGTAATTACCTACATTATTATTTAAGTCGACAAGACGACGAACCAAAACCATGATAGGTACATGTTTGGTAAGATACCTACCTAGCTTAAATAGCTTTTAACTATTCTGCCTACCCTGTCTAAAAACTCTGTGCACGCCACTGATACGTCGCAAACTGAAGATAACCGTCGGTTTAATGTGCTGCGCTGGTAATCTTTACATTGTGCGAGGCTCTATCTGGAGGTTTACTGTCGTCTTGTTTATGTAAGCGATGTCATCAGATCCGTTCGTTTGAATGTGACTGTATATTTTGTTTCAGATGTAGTGTAATGGACAGCTGGGCGGAGGCTCGTCTTGAATTATTTAAAGGATTTATTTGCTGGTGTCTTGAAATTTCCATATGCTGTCACCATAAATATTATGGATACTTGAAATATTAGGTATTTCGCTAATAATACATGTGAACATAATTTTAAAGTAAAACTACGTATCAAATGATTGGAATCTACATCTTGCATCAGCATGCATCTTGTTGCAATAATATTATACCACTAGTTACACCCCCCTTGAGGTATAGCGTGATGTTATTTAGCGTTCTTGATCAATAAAAGAGTTAAGGGTTTTTTCAAATCGGACCATGATTTTCTTCAGCGCGCTCAAACAATCAAACTTTTAACTTTATAATATTAATATAAATGACCGGTATTTAAATACCGATGAAATATCACCAATCTCAAAATAGGAAACACGAGCCACGTCGTGCAGCTCGGCATCGATCGATGCATCAACTGTAAGCGTAAGTATAATAGCACGACATAGTCCCACGTTGGGCGCCCGTTCCCGGAATAGTACAAGGCGAGGCAGGGAATGCAAGTCGACGGAGTGCTCCGCCCGTCAGGGAGGCTGTGCCTAGAATCGTATTCAAATTGATCAATTTTGTGTACCAATAAAGATGCTAGGAACAAAACGTTTGTTTTATTTCAAGAAATAAATACGTTTTGATTGTAGTTTTAAACAGCTTAAGCTATTTATTAATTTACTATTTGTGTAACCGGATCTTGCTACTTATTATAAATGCGAAGTTTGAGTGGACGGATGTTTGTTACTCAATCATACAGTACAATGAAAATAAACTGGATGAAATACATAGATTATATTCTGGATTATTACATGGGCTACTTTTTATGCCATTTTTGTGTTACCGTGTTATAATATTTAGGACTTTTGCTTGATTTTAATTTTGAAGTCTACGCAGACGAAATCGCGGGCAGAAGCTGGATAGATAACTTTTGGAAAAATTGATCTAATGTTTATGCCTCTTCCTTTTGAAATTTCTATATCCTTATCAAAAAATTGGACACATAAGTGTGTAAATCTACTTTCTTACACAGTGCGTCAACATGCGACAGTACGCAAAGGATGACATTACAATCCTATACCATCCCTATCTGCGGGTGTTTAGCACTAATGCGAGCTTGTGGTTAGCGCTTGGCTCGTGACAGCGCCGCTAATGGGCTCCGTGATGTACCTACACGAGCATACGAGAGGGTACGCCGAGATACGTACGTGTTAAAGAGATCTTTATCTCTGTTTTCTAACTACCCACTGTTAGTTGTCGCGACGACAGTGCTGTACTTTCATGTTGTAGAGAAAGACAGGTAATGTTTGTTGTGCAATAGCTGGTACTACCAAATAAATGTTACGTTACTTAAATTTCAACCTTAACAGTACAATTCTATAATCCAATTTCATTTTATGTGTTTTAAGCACACTATGAGACGTGACAGCTGGCTGTAACTGGGCCCTGTTCTTGGAACGCTTTTGTGTTGTCTTGCTGTTGTGTTGAAAATCATAAGACAAGAAGACAAAAACGAGCGCTTTATATTACGATCGACTGATTTAGCCGACAGTCATTGCAGGTGCTTGACTGTAGTTGATGAAAATACAAGACATTTATATAAAAAAGAACCGGTAATTATTAATCCACATCACAGTGCATAAATACCAACAGGATCATTAAACAAAAGGCCAATTCGATGGGAATCAAAACAATTACGGCGCGCGGCTGAATGATGAAAGAGGGAGAGAGGAGGGGGCGCGGGGTGAGTTATAAAAATAAACAAGTCACTGCCGTTACGACAAATAACCCTCAGACTTGTACCGAGCATGCGCTCTGTGAAACGATGCATGAACATACCATGTTCATTTTAATTAATGTAAGATTATGGACACTTCAAAACATACCAAGTAACAAATCAAATGTTAAACCATTTATTTAAATTAGAGCATTAAAAAGCACTTTGGAACGTTTGAACTGAATCTAGTTGCCCCTTCCGTAGTTTCGTTAGTATGGAAAAGAATAGGTAAGAAGCATCACACTTACTCCTATAAAATAAATGTTTCTAACCCACACCAGGACAAGGTTTACTGTATGTATAATGGACCGGTATATATAAAAGTAGCGAATGTTTCCAAAGTTCATGTCAATCTGAAAGACATTTCGAGGAAACAAGAATCGCAAACATAAAATCAAGTCCCACGCTGGGCGCCAACAAAGGCTACTGGCGCCCAACAAAGCTCGACGCAAAAGCAAAATTGCAATATTCATTAAAATCTTCCAAGAATAACGAAAAAGCGTCAGTTGAAACTTTTAATTACCAAACGTAAATGTACGACGTAGCTTTCACCTGAATCCAATTTCCGACAATACGTATATGTAGGTATGAATTTATAGGTCGGTTGCAGGCCCAGAGCTGTTGCTAGGCAACGTGAGACGTACTAGACACTGATTGGATTGGGTAGGCAGTATGCATATTACTATGAGTGAGCAAATGGACGGTCAATCACTTTAACGGGAAATTAATGAGATCATAGAGTTATACAGATACTTGACGAATGGATATGGCGTGGCGCAAAAGCTTTTTACGTAGTGGATTGATATGGTAATTCGTTTGACATTAAAAATATCCTTCTCTTTAGCAAATGACATGTAGAATATTATACGGGGTGTAAAACGACACATAATTATCTCATAGCCAATAACTACGCACATTTGTCATCAAACTAAATAACATTAGGCAAAAATTATAGCTGTAAATCGGCTTATATTTTTGATTTGTAAAATCATTGTTGATATTATGTATGATAGCGCACAATGTAACGCACACAATTAGTTGTGTATACGGGTGCATTCAACTGTACAGGGATTTAGAAACTATTTTTAGTTTATTTATAACATTTGTTTTTACAAAATAGAGGTGGAACTTTGATCTTCAATATCTTCGAAACGAGGAGCCCAGAACAAATAATTAAAAAAATTAAAAAACACGACTGCAAAAATTGCACATATTTGTACTTTGTTTACTCGTCAGTTTTTTTTTACAACGATTTTTATTTACAGTGTTATATATTTTATAAATCTACTTGTCAAATTCTAGACGATAAACATAGACACGACCAGATTCATTAAAAAAAAAATTGAGGCTGATATTAATTTACATTTTAAAGTGACTACACAGGATTCTTTTTATTTGTAACTAGTATTTTTTACTCGGAACGTTGCAAGGATTGTAACGATACCCCATACATCTAAATCGGTTCAGGCGTTTAAAAGTTATGGTGGAATAAAGAATCTCACATACATACTTACATACATACATACATTAACCCTAAACACATAACACTCCTTTTTTTGGGGCAGTCGTGTAAAAATAGCAATCACGTGAACAAGATGTAACCGTTAAGTGTCTTTTTACATCCGATATATGTATTCTAATTTGTTATCAAAATAAACAACTCATCTTAAATATCATATCCCTAACGATGTTCTTTTGAGAGATAGGTACACTGTTTGTAGACGCTACAGTTCTGTCGTCTAGATTTCAAAGAGTGACAAGTGGTTGAGACTTGCGACAAAGCGCGGTCGCTATCACAAACATCAGCGGCCAAGTGGTGGCGGTACAAAGCGACACTCCATTCGGGAAGTCGTACACAAGACTTTTAACTTTACTGGTAAAGCTTGTACTTTATTTATAGCTAGAACTTTTTATTTGTATAAGTAATAATTATTGTTTATTTTCTACCCACAATATTACAAAAAGCAAAGTTATCAGAGGTAAAAAAAATATTGTTCAATATCCAATGCCTAATTATATCTATAAACGTAGTCGTAAACCACTCAAGCATATTGTTGCATTGTTTTCGCTAATCATATAGCGTTTTTCGGCCATTACATATGACGAAACCTACTTTTTCCATTACCGTCATAAAAATTATACCTAGTTTAGTTTCACTACAAACTATCAAACAAGCATCGCACGTGAACAGGCAGGCAACAGGAGTTACTCTCCACGTCAGTGTGAGTGCAAACAATAGCGGAACAACACATGACAGCTGCCCCACGTTGGGCGCCAGTAAGGCTGTGTATTGGAATGGGCACTTTGTCGGAAAGTTGAAAATTGTTCTGGAGTTAGTGGTATAGTTTTTTTTTTAAGTTTACAGATTATAAGTAGAATATTAATTAGTTATGAGATCTTAAGTAGTTTTAAAAGAGAATATTAACAGAATAGAGTATAAAAAGAGATTTAAAGTAGTTGTAAAGATCTTAATTACATATTCAAAGCATTTATTTTAATGAAAGCAGTTACTGGCACTTTGAAATATCAAGACGTCGGTTAAGTTAGTCGGTAAGTTGAAGCTATTGCTTGTTCCAAAACGGAATCTATGGAAAAGAACGACCAACACACCACACAGACTTGAAGTTTTATCATAACTGCTTGTTTTATGTAGAGAATTCGATATTTTTCTTGTAATATAGGTACGAAAATGTTAACAATTTACTTGTTATTGCAAAATATCTGATTGACTCAAGAAAACCAGCTCATAATAAACTCAACGATATTCACTTTCAATTTAAATATATCGAAAGTCAATATTACCATACTGCGTATTCAAGGGCAGCCAAGTCGTAACGTTCCCGATCCAACTAATGGTCGTAACACTTGACACGATTGTGTCCCCCCACCCCGCAGAGGTTACAGCCTTCGATGCGACGGAGCTTTTATATCGATGACTTTCTGCTGTAAACAACTGCTTTCGTTTGCAGTTGTTAACATTGTTAATGCGATAAACTATCTATGCTATTGTTTGTGTAGCTTACTGATCGAAATTGTTTGTTCGGATTACAGTAACGATTATAAAGTAACAGTACAATAACTTAAGAGTAATAATTATGATATCTTTATTGCAGACACAGTCGGTATTAGGAATGTCTATTCCTATTTCGTAGTATCCCATTTTAGTAGGTAACTAGGTATCTATTGTACTTATCACAGTTTAACTCAATAAAAATCTATACTAGTATTATAAATGCGAAAGTAACTATCTGTTACGCTTACACAGCTATTAACAAGTAAATGGTACGAGATTAGCTTGAGCCCCAAGAAAAAGGACTTGGCTAATTTTCAATCTGCGATTTTGCCTGCGTCCAGCTGACTATCACGCGAACGAAATCGAGGACAGTAGATAGTCATAAATAGTCATGAGATCAAAATATGTGAAAGGACGTGAAACTAATAACATAAACATTAAAATACCCTTATTACAAGACAAGATACTTTGGTACTGGGAACTGGGAACAATAAAAGCATAAGCTTTTCCAATTCACATTAACAAAAAGAAAATTAGTTACAGCATTCAGAACAAAACTAAACCAGTGTTCTTCTATTGTCTACAAATACAAGCGCGTCAGAACGTGAAGCCGCAACGGATCACGTAACAGACAAGCCGCAGTACGTTTCGATGCCGACGGAGCGCAAGTCACGACAGCTATCTAGCGGCTGTTGTTCAAACAAGCTGAGTGGTAGGCGGCGCTGTGGCACTGGCGTTACAAATAGCTTAGGGGTGTACTATGGACGTCTGTAATATTCTATCCATTTATCTCAAACAAAGCATTTTTCACAATCCATCTGTAGCTTACTTGTCTGTTTTACTAGAAAAAGTATCAAATTATCTATGATTACTCTTCGGTATGCTATTCAGTAAGGCTTGCGGCTACTAGACTAATGAGCTCACTAAGTAATAAATACCCAGATCACTCCAGAGTTTTTGGGTTGTCTTCTCTAATTTATTTATTTATTTATTCACAAGGCAACTAGAACAGGTGACAAACTCAGATGGTGAAATTAAAAAAAAATGGCTAATGGTCAAATATCTTGATATGATTACGCTCCGGTCTGCAACTGAGAAATATTTTGCCGGATCTAAAGATTGCATCGAAGAGAGGGCCATGGGGCCCTGAGTTCGATTTAAAGGATTGCCTTTTAATAGGGCTTGCGACAATAAGACTAATGAAACCACTAAGTAGTCCAAAGCATCAACATTAATGTGGAGAACTTCCGAAAGAGGGTTTATAAGCATCCTTCAAAGCGTCACCCCAGGGGTTGTCTTCCATGCAACGTGTAATTGCAAGTTGTGAAGGGAACACCTTTGCAAACTATCATAGGGTTATAACCCGCCTTACTAATTACATGTCTACAATGTCCCTTTTACGTTACTTGGAAGTGGTCAATAAACAGTCGCTCACTAAATAATGTACGCGTACGAAGAAGTTTGCATCGCAGGGGTCGTGGGAAGCCACACGTGCCGGCGTTTAAGGACGTAAGACGTTAGTAAGTGCGGGAAAACCCAACAACCCTTCTCATTATAGTTGCAACTTATCATAGGGTGGTTACAAGTGCTTTATTACCTGTTATATGGGCAAAGGCCTGGAGGGAAGAGTTACTTTATTATAACGAAGAAAAAGATTGACAAGATTTTTGGAACAAGTTTTCCTTAACGCGGATCGCGATTATAGTTAAATGGCAGAATTCGTCACGTAAGGAAAAAGCGTTATGTCCTCTCCAGGCGAGCTTCCCTCTCCCCTTCACTTTGCTTTTTTTTTATTATATACAGGGGTAACCCTCGACCGCGTTTTTTTTTTTAAATAAATTTCCTTTTTGCGCACATTTTCTTAATTAAATAAAGAAACTAACCCAACTATTTCAAACAATACATTTGCAAATTGTATAACACATCCAAAATTCTTACAAAAGTTATCATTCATACATTCAAAATATAATACGGTTCTTTTAAAATTAAATAAAGATTGTCACACTAGTTGCAACATATCAAAATAACATAAGTGAAATGAAACCCACACAGGTAAAACAATACTGTACAACAGCACAAAGATACAAAACAATAAAAAGGCACTCTCCACCTTTTATGGAGCATACTAATTAACACTAACTTCTAAACTCCTGCATTACAACTAACGCCATCTACTGGAGCGAGTTGAACTACCGTTGAATACTAGCGCTACAGTGACTGGCTTATTGTTAAATTGAGAGATTAGGCTTTGGGAACAAGAAGATTCATTTATAAGTTAATTAAATTCTGCATTGGTTTGATTTAGGTTTGGTTCCATAAATAAAATATAGTCGCTTCCCGCTGTTCGTACGTTTAGATCTTTTAAACCACGCAACGGATTTTAATGGAGTTTTCATCAATAAATAAAGTGATTCAAGAGGCAGGTTTATACGTACAGTTAGTATCCATTTTGCACCCGTGCGAAACCAGGGTGGGTCGCTAGAGTTATAAACATTACTTTACCGTGCCAGTAGCTCGCGCAAGTAGTAAGGAGAGTAAAAATCGATAGTGTTCTTCTCTAGTACATAGTATAAAACAAAGTTGCTTCCTGCCGCTTAGATCTTTTAAACTCCGCAACGGATTTTAATGCGATTTTCATCAATAGATAGAGTGATTCGAGATGAAGGTTTATGTATTTACTGCATCTGTGCGAAGTCGAGGCGGGGCGCTAGGAAGTTACAAACACTTTTCCATCACAATACTAGCGTCAGTAGCTCGCGCGAGTAGCAAGGCGAGTAGAAATCGGTAGTGATGTTATTTTCAGTATGTAACGGTATGTTCTCGCCAGAACGCTTGCGGATACCGTAACAAGTTTGTGGCTACGTGACTGGGGGTGGAAAATCGTTTAATGTGATATATTTTCTGTTGAACATTATTTTCTGATGATGTTGAAGATTTTGTTTGAACGAAATTGAGTAAGAAAAAGGTCTTAGTGGGTAACTCACAAAGTAATCTCGTAAGAGCTATAGTGAGTATCCAATTTCTACTAATATTATAAAGTTGAATCGATTTTTTGTTTCTTTATTTAAACGTGCCTATCTTTTAACTGTCAATTGGATTTTTTTGGATATGGTTGCCAGGTTCATGAGGGATAGTACATAGTACTAAACATCACAATAAGACCTACGGAGGCGGAGCTGTAACTGAACGCGGGTGAAACTGGGGGGTATAGCTAATACATGTAAACGCAAAAGATTGTGAGGGAGGATGGATGGATGAATGGATGAATGCTTGTTCTACTTTCACGATTAAAAGGCTAAACAGAATCAGATGCACACATATAGATATAGCTTAGCGATAAATTTTTATCCCGTTTTTGGGGTTCCGTGAGATAATTTAGGACTTTTGTTGAATTCTGAAGTCGCGTGCAGTAAGCCAGTATTCTTATAAAATCTAGAATAATAACAGCGCATTATACTCAAAAAACCTAATATGTAATGGTATTCTGGGCTTAGAAAATAGCTCATATGCTACACGCTACATGTAGCGTATAACAAACAAAGGAAAATTTCTGGAACCATAAACAAACTTTCATATCAAAACATATTAAGTAACAAACAACGTTCAACGAACCATTCGATACATAAAGGTAAAACAATCTTTTGTTGCGAAAATACGAAGAAGTAGCCTAATTAACAATATCTTGTTATAATCCCGTCGCCGACAAATCACAGCTGTGTGGGTGTGCAAAGAAAATACGCTCGCTTCCAATCGGCACATCTATTGTCTATAGCTCCGTGGGTGGAGGTGTGGGCGAGTGAGAGCGGGGCGATAAGAGAAGCGGACAGGGAACCAGCAAAAAAATAAAATAAACCATGATTCTTCTTTAAGTTTCAGATTTCTGAAACAACCAAAGCATTCTAGCTTTTGAGCTTTGTTGGTATAAAGATATTGAAAACATAAGTAATAGTTTTAACATAACTTATAAAAATCATTGTTAGTCAGTGAACTATTTATTTATTTAGGGAACCAACGGCGATACCTCTGCACAAGATTTTCTTTTTTTGTTTGTTTGGTATATGATAGCCAGTCATGAGGAATAGTATAGACTATATAACACCACGCATTGCGCACCCAGGGGACTGGAGCAGTTATCAAAGGAGTAACGCGGGTGAAAATACGGCGCGGGCGAAGCCGCGGTCAATTTATATAACAAATATCCAATTTCGAAAGTTGTTATATTAAAATGATCGCTGTCACTAAAGCCCCACCCTACTTCGCGTTCACTAAAGCCTTCGCTCTCTTATCTTAAGACCCTCTGCAACAGGAGCCACACCTCACTCCGCCTCCCTGTTCGCAGCGCCACAAATGGCTTTCCAATAATCCGGGCTTTGACGCGTCTCCGTCCACCAGACCCTCAAATTAGTACTCGACGCTATTGTCCAATGTTCTACTGAAATGTTGCTAATCTTTGGGGCTTTCGAGTCTTTGTGAGAGGGAATGAAAATTTTGACTGTTACGAATCTGTTCCTACCTCTGTTCCTTATTAAAATTGAGTTCATGAAGTGAGGCACTTGATGAACTCAATTTTAATAAGGATTTTTTACATTTATTATATGGTGTTTTTTTTTGTACCCGAGTAATATTATGTCTCTGGTTACTGCTTCGCTTCCGTGGTTAGTAGCGAGATGTTATAAAGCCTGTACTATCTAATATTTACTATACATCTGAGTATCATATACACATTTTGTTTCAATCTGACTTTTAGTTTCAGAGACTAGCGCATTTAAACAAGAGAGAAATGGACCCACAGGAGCGAAGCAGTTACCAATGACATAAATTAACGCGGGTGACAAAAACCACGCAGGCCGAAGTCGTAGGCAAAAGCTAGCAATAGAAAATGCAAGCTATGCAATGTACATGGTATGTATGTAGGCATACGTCACAATCAATTTGCATTCAAACGTTTACATCTCAAAGCAGACATTGTCGTTGACGCGGATCAATTCCGTACGCGCCGCGTCACTTCCGCCGCGGAATAATTTATAGCGGTAAGCGGGTCGATGGAGGCTGTCGACTGTGTCTAAGCGTTTAGCTCGCAACAGGTGACTTAACTTATATGTTGACAATTAGTCTGAAGGGAGTCAGTTGTACACGTATGTGTTTTTTACCTCTGTAATTGGGCAGTACTCGCAGATGTATGAACATGGACGAGGCGAAAAGAGTATAACTATAAGGATCGTATCAGGTGGCGTTTTGTGGTTTCTACCCCCATGGGAAAAGGCGTGAGTTTATGTATACTGAATATGGACATGAAAGAAGTCTGAATTAAATGGTTTTTTTTTTATTATTCTCGATAGTTAATGAAACGGTTAGCGCAGTAGCTGAGCGATTAGGATTAAAATCTTAACCGTATTTTTCGTTTTACTGTATTTTTAGTTCCAAAATGATGGTTTTGGATTAACTTCAAACACAGAAAACGGATACAACAGGGTAAACAACACAAACTCGCTATAAGCTTATGCCTTACACCAATACAAACACAATATACGCGTAATACCAATATGTAACGTTATCCAGACTTCCTCCCGTCATCACAACACTTCCTACACACAAAACACATTATGTCACAACTTCCACAGGATAAAACAGACCGTATACCGCAGTGTTAAGGTTGAAAATTAATATTAGGAGCGAGTGATGTGTGTTGAAATATGGGTGGTTAGGAAAAAGCTTTTTGTTTGTTGTACATATTTAAATTATTATATTACAGTCTGTGTGTTTGCACTAAAAGATATACAGTGATATGATTACATTAAATACCTACAGACCCAGTACCTATATGCTTTTCCAACTACATTGCTCGGATAGGTAGATACAAATTTACGCGTGAAATTAATAATTCAACAAGGTGAGCAGGTTGCTTCGGGTTTACAAATCCCCGGCTTCGGTATAATCGGTTGTAAAGTGATTTGATTGGCTGTTGATAATTCGGTTAACCAATCACAAGATTTGAAAGAGGGTTAGTTAGTTAATTATCGCTTTGATCAGCCTATCAGAAACCGAGTGTTTTAACAAGAGATGCGAAAATACTTTTACATTTAAATGGTCATCGCTTATTATTACACTTTCGGTCTAACACGGCAACGACCCGACCGGAATCGAATCGAAAATCCAACTATTAAATACCAGCGCGCCATCCGTCACCCTCCAGTCCGTCCTCCCAAGCCGTCACCTTTTTAATCATGTCATTATAAAAAATACCTTAACGCACACGATTTAAAGCCGTAACTGAAATGGCAAAATATTTGTTGCGTCGAAACCGTACGGTTTTAATGAAAACCTTTGAATGTCAAAAACATTTCACCATTATTACGCCACACAAAGAACTCCCCCCTCCCAAAGAAACGAAATTGCGAAAACACAAATCAACTTTCCTCGGAAGCCCTTTCATACTTTCGTAACCCAAAACAAAAAAAAAATCTTAGAATTAAGTAATTTCCCTATTTCATGAACAAAGGGTAATAAAGTGCGCGCTCGGAACTCTTACAAAAGACGGTGGATAGATGGGGGGGGTGACGTCAGGGAGGGGGCGGGGGAGGGCCCCGTCAGCGATACCCCTCGCGCACTTAAGATGGTGTATTGTTACCGGTAGGGGCGGTTGGGGGGATAGACTAAGGTAGTTGCAGATACGGCAAACGTTTGTCGGATCGAGTTTTTTGCCTACGTGGGTTAGATGTCACTAAAATAGCGTGTTTTTAAGTAACAAAGTTAAAGGAATTTCAGTAGGAGCATTGGTATTAAAGAGGGTCTTGATTTGGATTAGAGGAGGTGATGATCCAGTCCTAAGACATTGATTATCCTTGATTAATCACGTAGGTATATTATTTCCAGAATCGTCAAGAATCATTATAAATCATAGCTGACACATTTTTATATGGATTCAATACAATCAGAATAATAGCTACCTTATAATCGCAGTACTTATTTATTAAATGGTACGTGACAATTGCCTCTAAGAGGCAATATCGATGTAGGTACAAATAGTTAAACCAAATTTTCAAATCTTTACTCTTTGGCGAATCTTGGTAAGGAGGGTAAGCACTTTATGGACATCCACAGGTGGTTAGCCATTTTAGCGGCTATATTGTTATGCGACATATTAGACGCTCGAGCCTTTAAAAGGTTTGTAGATATTTAAAGATGGAATAAATGCTGGGTTTGTTTGCGTATTAATAATTGTATTTATTTTTGTTAGTGCACAATGTATACCTTTTTGTTGTAAAATCGCTTCTATTACAACCACATAAGATGCCGCAGTGTTTATCTTAACGCGCTGTCGTCCATACAGACATTTTTAAACTTACAAAACGTGCTTTTCATGTCAACGGATGGGAATTTCATGGGAAAATGTAATTCGGAAGCACAAATCTAGACTCCGAGGCTGCTACGAGAAATTCCTGATGGAAACCCAAATAACACTGCCCGACCTGGGAATCGGACCGAAGACCTCATGCTAAGCAGTTGAGCTTTGCGACCACTAGACCAAACGAGGTACTGTTTAATAAGGGAGTGCCACATACCTTGATCAGGTTTCTCGATCTTGTTGGGCGTCAGTCTCCGGTCCGCGAGCGCCGAGCTCGGCTGCTTGGGGCTGTTCCGCTTCGAACTGCTGCGGGACATCACTAGTGATTGAGGTATCTGGTAACAAGGGAGAGAGGTGAGCTTGTGGACATGTTTACGGTACATATATGAGAGAAAAGATTAGCTAGTAAAAGAAATAACTTGTAATAGTTTTACCTATTTTTTTCTTACTTTTAGCAAATACTGTAAATGCTACTACATGCTTTATGTTGTCTTGTAGCATTTTTTCAGCAGTAATATTACAAATACGTTCAGTTTAACATAGATTTTAATTATAAATTACTTTTGTCCGCGACTTCGTCCGCTCAAATGTCGAGCCCCCGTTCAATTCCTATATAGGGTGAATTTGAGAAATCCTTTCTTAGCAAACGTCTACTAACAATAAACAATATCCCTGCCAAATTACACCTTTATACGTCCATCAGTTTTTGATATTTCGTATATTTCGATTTTCAAAACGTAAGTAAACTAATCTCAGTAACTATAACTGTTGTATTACACTGTATTAATATAATAATTATGAATAAGAACTGTTAACTGTTTTACTTTATTGGAAATCTGTAGGGGAGGCCTATGTTCAGCAGGGGACGTCCTACGGCTGATATGATGATGATGATGATGATGATGAACTGGTATATTCGAAACTCAAATTAAAATTTTAAGATGTCGCTGTGGCCCTAATAGGATCCTCCATAATTGTGTTAGAGCTTGAAGTCGTATGTGTATCTCACCAGCTTGTCGGAGCGGTCCCCGGAGGGCAGGCGCGCGATGGTGACGTCGGCGGAGTCCTCGGGCGGCGGCGGCTGCTGCAGCCAGTTGTACTCGCGCTTGTCCACCGGCACGCCGCGCCGCTCGTAGTCCTGCGCCTGCGTCCTGCAATGCAACACACGGTTTAAGACTGATAGTTTTACTTTCAACTTTTATTTATTGTTGATTTATCATGACACAAATTAAGCACTTCCTAGCTTGAAGCACAGGTTCAAAATGATTCATCAATTATTGACAAGTTATTTCAGATATAAATAAATGAAACATGACTAACCTTAAGCTTTCATAACAGTCTAAACATACTACGGCATAATCGCCATTTTCTAATAATAATGAATTTTCAGTCCGCCTTTGCACTAAGAATGGGAATTCCTGAAACAAAAAGAAACAATTATTTCTTTCTCATATTATTATCATTCAGAAAAAATATATACATTAATCTTATTAATCCAATACGTAAAACTTCCGCCAAATGTTCGGCTTGTATAGTGATTCACGTTTTTAAATAATTTCATGCAACTCACAATTGTAAAAAAACTGTTGACAGTGCAAGTATTGCATTTTTGTATTACAAAACTGTTATCTTTTTTTTACTTAATCCTGGATTAAAAACAACATATCTCACTCCATTTAAAAAATAAATAAAAAAACAGTGTCTCAATATTCTCAATCATGCAGATTGCATCCCCCTTTACCCACAATACTCACTTTAATAGGTAGCGCCCTAACTCGTTTCCTATACGTCTTGATGCCGCACAGGTGGCAGTGGTAGTCGTGCGTGTTGTACACTCTCCTCTCGGGGGGGTAGCCGCCTAACGCTTCGTACCTGCAACCAGCGTGCGCTTATAACCAATAGGACAGAACGTACTCAACTAAAGACTCATTAATACGAGGGAGTCATTTTGCAGTGACAATTTATATGTATCAAAATGTTATATTTAAAAACAAGCTTTTACATTGCTCTGTCATGCACTAAGCACATGTTTTCAAAATTACAGCTCAATTGAACACCGAGAAATGAGTCAAATTTCACTTGTAAGATTTGATTTAAGATCAATACGAGCTTGAATACATTTTAAAAATAAAATGTATTTTTTAAATTATGCAGTGGAGTGTCCACGAAGTTACTTGCTCGTTCTTCTCCATAGGAACCTACTGTTTGGTTGGCTGTACAAATGTCTGTAAATGTTTTATTTAAATTAAAGATTTTTAGGGAGAGCCATGTTGAACATAAAAGTAATTTAATAGCGAATATAATATAGTACTCACCTCCTCCACTGGCTGAGTAGCGAGTGGTAACAGAAGGTACAGACTAGAGCCGAGCCGTTCTCACGCAACTGCTCCGCGTTTGGATGACTCTGTCGACAAATACACAACATTAAGATTGCCTGTTACAATTGGGTACTACACTAATAACCCATAATTTCAAAACACAACTTTTTCAAAGCAACAATTCATTTTAATCCGATTAACTTCAAAGTTTAATTTTTGGTTGCATTGGAATCAATTAAGATGACGTCACTTATTAATATAAATGACGTCACAGTTAACTATTGGCATACAAAATCTATGGGGAATTACGTTTGACAGCTCATACAAAAGTATGTTTGGTATTAATTGATGTTAACAAGTACCCATTTTACATCAATTTTGGACCTAATAAATTAATCATGTAACGAAACCATAGTTAAAGTTTTCGTTATTATGTCCGTTCCACCCGTTATGGTACAATTGAACAAGCTATTTGATTTACAGACAACAATAATTATGTTTCTGTTTTTTGCCATTCATTGTTATTTTGTGTTGACTTCTGCCTGTATACCCAATGGCTTGTTCAAGTGTACAGTCGTGGTGCCGTACCTGGTGTGTGAGCAGACAGGGGAAGTACGGCGCGTTGCCCTGCGGCTGCCCGTACAGGATGCGCGCCAGCGTGAAGTCAGAGTGCAGCCCGCACAGGAAGCAGTAGATCGACGTGCACGCTGCGGAAGGGGGGGACTCGTCAACAACAACAACAACAGAAAAGGGGTTCTTATAACTAAGTACCGTTCAGAACGTTTTTATGAAATACTGGTTATTCTTAATAAAGTCAATAAAGTCTTAATAAAGTCAATAAGCAATTTCAATACTCAATATTTTTATTGCTTTTCCATATGTATTCTTAGGTGGTGACTTACACAATTGAGATTATTATGGACCCTGTAGGGCACAGCAAAAGGGTAGGAGAGAGGAAGCCCAGTTTTAAATTTAAAATATTATAAAGATAAATTATAGCAGTTAAGAGATGACCAATCTCCACTGACAACGGCTGTTCACAAACATGACATACATCTGCATTGTATTGTGTTGATGCTGTAAAACTCTCAGCTAGGCAGGTTGTCATCAGTCTGTCATTAAGTAGGCAGTCAAATTCCAGACTGGCATCAAGATTGATTGATGATGGCTATGATGATTTTGAAACGTCGGATGGACTGTAAGATAACTCAAACATTTAATATCGGTTTTCGCTGGTTTTCAGCGCGAGAAAGAGACGAAACTATACATGACCGCTATCACCATCTCTTTTTGGCTACGGAACAATGATGACATGAACACGTTAGACACGGCCTAGATCGGAGTTTAAACAGACACAGTGGTACAACTCACCATTATTACTAGCGACGGTCCGGTCGGACGTAGTCGACGGTGGGGTGGGGATGACTCGCTCGCCGTTCATAGACGAGTTCGCCGGTAGGGGTGAAGGGATGTTATACCTGGAACAAATATTCACATTGTTATAGAGTCCCACGTAGGCCTGAGAATAATTTTTAAACAATTTTATTCTCAGTTTAAAAATATGGTTGTTTCATACCTCATGAATCTGCTTGCGTTTAAGCGTGCAAAAAAACGCGTCCATATACTCCGAAAGCAGGCTGAATCTGTAATGGACCTTATTACTTCTCTGATGTTAATAAACAAGTGACGTTACCGCAGCCGAGACACGCAACCGCCCCCGTGAGGTCGTATTGATGAGCACTTTCTTTTTCTCTCTTGTACCTGCCCCCCGCCCCCCTCACCTCCTGTGCTCGAGCGGCACGCGCTCGGCGTCCATGAGCTCCCACTGGCGCGCCAGGTGGCGCACACAGCGGCTGCAGGCCAGCACGCGCCCCCCCGCCCCCCTCACCTCCTGTGCTCGAGCGGCACGCGCTCGGCGTCCATGAGCTCCCACTGGCGCGCCAGGTGGCGCACACAGCGGCTGCAGGCCAGCACGCGCCCCCCCGCCCCCCTCACCTCCTGTGCTCGAGCGGCACGCGCTCGGCGTCCATGAGCTCCCACTGGCGCGCCAGGTGGCGCACACAGCGGCTGCAGGCCAGCACGCGCCCCCCCGCCCCCCTCACCTCCTGTGCTCGAGCGGCACGCGCTCGGCGTCCATGAGCTCCCACTGGCGCGCCAGGTGGCGCACACAGCGGCTGCAGGCCAGCACGCGCCCCCCCGCCCCCCTCACCTCCTGTGCTCGAGCGGCACGCGCTCGGCGTCCATGAGCTCCCACTGGCGCGCCAGGTGGCGCACACAGCGGCTGCAGGCCAGCACGCGCCCCCCCGCCCCCCTCACCTCCTGTGCTCGAGCGGCACGCGCTCGGCGTCCATGAGCTCCCACTGGCGCGCCAGGTGGCGCACACAGCGGCTGCAGGCCAGCACGCGCCCCCCCGCCCCCCTCACCTCCTGTGCTCGAGCGGCACGCGCTCGGCGTCCATGAGCTCCCACTGGCGCGCCAGGTGGCGCACACAGCGGCTGCAGGCCAGCACGCGCCCCCCCGCCCCCCTCACCTCCTGTGCTCGAGCGGCACGCGCTCGGCGTCCATGAGCTCCCACTGGCGCGCCAGGTGGCGCACACAGCGGCTGCAGGCCAGCACGCGCCCCCCCGCCCCCCTCACCTCCTGTGCTCGAGCGGCACGCGCTCGGCGTCCATGAGCTCCCACTGGCGCGCCAGGTGGCGCACACAGCGGCTGCAGGCCAGCACGCGCCCCCCCGCCCCCCTCACCTCCTGTGCTCGAGCGGCACGCGCTCGGCGTCCATGAGCTCCCACTGGCGCGCCAGGTGGCGCACACAGCGGCTGCAGGCCAGCACGCGCCCCCCCGCCCCCCTCACCTCCTGTGCTCGAGCGGCACGCGCTCGGCGTCCATGAGCTCCCACTGGCGCGCCAGGTGGCGCACACAGCGGCTGCAGGCCAGCACGCGCCCCCCCGCCCCCCTCACCTCCTGTGCTCGAGCGGCACGCGCTCGGCGTCCATGAGCTCCCACTGGCGCGCCAGGTGGCGCACACAGCGGCTGCAGGCCAGCACGCGCCCCCCCGCCCCCCTCACCTCCTGTGCTCGAGCGGCACGCGCTCGGCGTCCATGAGCTCCCACTGGCGCGCCAGGTGGCGCACACAGCGGCTGCAGGCCAGCACGCGCCCCCCCGCCCCCCTCACCTCCTGTGCTCGAGCGGCACGCGCTCGGCGTCCATGAGCTCCCACTGGCGCGCCAGGTGGCGCACACAGCGGCTGCAGGCCAGCACGCGCCCCCCCGCCCCCCTCACCTCCTGTGCTCGAGCGGCACGCGCTCGGCGTCCATGAGCTCCCACTGGCGCGCCAGGTGGCGCACACAGCGGCTGCAGGCCAGCACGCGCCCCCCCGCCCCCCTCACCTCCTGTGCTCGAGCGGCACGCGCTCGGCGTCCATGAGCTCCCACTGGCGCGCCAGGTGGCGCACACAGCGGCTGCAGGCCAGCACGCGCCCCCCCGCCCCCCTCACCTCCTGTGCTCGAGCGGCACGCGCTCGGCGTCCATGAGCTCCCACTGGCGCGCCAGGTGGCGCACACAGCGGCTGCAGGCCAGCACGCGCCCCCCCGCCCCCCTCACCTCCTGTGCTCGAGCGGCACGCGCTCGGCGTCCATGAGCTCCCACTGGCGCGCCAGGTGGCGCACACAGCGGCTGCAGGCCAGCACGCGCCCCCCCGCCCCCCTCACCTCCTGTGCTCGAGCGGCACGCGCTCGGCGTCCATGAGCTCCCACTGGCGCGCCAGGTGGCGCACACAGCGGCTGCAGGCCAGCACGCGCCCCCCCGCCCCCCTCACCTCCTGTGCTCGAGCGGCACGCGCTCGGCGTCCATGAGCTCCCACTGGCGCGCCAGGTGGCGCACACAGCGGCTGCAGGCCAGCACGCGCCCCCCCGCCCCCCTCACCTCCTGTGCTCGAGCGGCACGCGCTCGGCGTCCATGAGCTCCCACTGGCGCGCCAGGTGGCGCACACAGCGGCTGCAGGCCAGCACGCGCCCCCCCGCCCCCCTCACCTCCTGTGCTCGAGCGGCACGCGCTCGGCGTCCATGAGCTCCCACTGGCGCGCCAGGTGGCGCACACAGCGGCTGCAGGCCAGCACGCGCCCCCCCGCCCCCCTCACCTCCTGTGCTCGAGCGGCACGCGCTCGGCGTCCATGAGCTCCCACTGGCGCGCCAGGTGGCGCACACAGCGGCTGCAGGCCAGCACGCGCCCCCCCGCCCCCCTCACCTCCTGTGCTCGAGCGGCACGCGCTCGGCGTCCATGAGCTCCCACTGGCGCGCCAGGTGGCGCACACAGCGGCTGCAGGCCAGCACGCGCCCCCCCGCCCCCCTCACCTCCTGTGCTCGAGCGGCACGCGCTCGGCGTCCATGAGCTCCCACTGGCGCGCCAGGTGGCGCACACAGCGGCTGCAGGCCAGCACGCGCCCCCCCGCCCCCCTCACCTCCTGTGCTCGAGCGGCACGCGCTCGGCGTCCATGAGCTCCCACTGGCGCGCCAGGTGGCGCACACAGCGGCTGCAGGCCAGCACGCGCCCCCCCGCCCCCCTCACCTCCTGTGCTCGAGCGGCACGCGCTCGGCGTCCATGAGCTCCCACTGGCGCGCCAGGTGGCGCACACAGCGGCTGCAGGCCAGCACGCGCCCCCCCGCCCCCCTCACCTCCTGTGCTCGAGCGGCACGCGCTCGGCGTCCATGAGCTCCCACTGGCGCGCCAGGTGGCGCACACAGCGGCTGCAGGCCAGCACGCGCCCCCCCGCCCCCCTCACCTCCTGTGCTCGAGCGGCACGCGCTCGGCGTCCATGAGCTCCCACTGGCGCGCCAGGTGGCGCACACAGCGGCTGCAGGCCAGCACGCGCCCCCCCGCCCCCCTCACCTCCTGTGCTCGAGCGGCACGCGCTCGGCGTCCATGAGCTCCCACTGGCGCGCCAGGTGGCGCACACAGCGGCTGCAGGCCAGCACGCGCCCCCCCGCCCCCCTCACCTCCTGTGCTCGAGCGGCACGCGCTCGGCGTCCATGAGCTCCCACTGGCGCGCCAGGTGGCGCACACAGCGGCTGCAGGCCAGCACGCGCCCCCCCGCCCCCCTCACCTCCTGTGCTCGAGCGGCACGCGCTCGGCGTCCATGAGCTCCCACTGGCGCGCCAGGTGGCGCACACAGCGGCTGCAGGCCAGCACGCGCCCCCCCGCCCCCCTCACCTCCTGTGCTCGAGCGGCACGCGCTCGGCGTCCATGAGCTCCCACTGGCGCGCCAGGTGGCGCACACAGCGGCTGCAGGCCAGCACGCGCCCCCCCGCCCCCCTCACCTCCTGTGCTCGAGCGGCACGCGCTCGGCGTCCATGAGCTCCCACTGGCGCGCCAGGTGGCGCACACAGCGGCTGCAGGCCAGCACGCGCCCCCCCGCCCCCCTCACCTCCTGTGCTCGAGCGGCACGCGCTCGGCGTCCATGAGCTCCCACTGGCGCGCCAGGTGGCGCACACAGCGGCTGCAGGCCAGCACGCGCCCCCCCGCCCCCCTCACCTCCTGTGCTCGAGCGGCACGCGCTCGGCGTCCATGAGCTCCCACTGGCGCGCCAGGTGGCGCACACAGCGGCTGCAGGCCAGCACGCGCCCCCCCGCCCCCCTCACCTCCTGTGCTCGAGCGGCACGCGCTCGGCGTCCATGAGCTCCCACTGGCGCGCCAGGTGGCGCACACAGCGGCTGCAGGCCAGCACGCGCCCCCCCGCCCCCCTCACCTCCTGTGCTCGAGCGGCACGCGCTCGGCGTCCATGAGCTCCCACTGGCGCGCCAGGTGGCGCACACAGCGGCTGCAGGCCAGCACGCGCCCCCCCGCCCCCCTCACCTCCTGTGCTCGAGCGGCACGCGCTCGGCGTCCATGAGCTCCCACTGGCGCGCCAGGTGGCGCACACAGCGGCTGCAGGCCAGCACGCGCCCCCCCGCCCCCCTCACCTCCTGTGCTCGAGCGGCACGCGCTCGGCGTCCATGAGCTCCCACTGGCGCGCCAGGTGGCGCACACAGCGGCTGCAGGCCAGCACGCGCCCCCCCCGCGCGCCCGCCAGGCACGGGAAGTGCATCGCGTGAGAGTTCATGTACTCGGCCGACGTCGACAGCCACTCCATCGACTGCTGCGGGAACAGGCCCGCGCACACGTAACATCTACAACAAATACTGCATTATTAGTTTTAATTTCTGAAACACCTACATATTGACCGAAAGATTTTGAAGAAAAACAAGGCAATACAAATACTGATGATTAGAATTTTTTATACTGGTACTCAAACCCATTATTTTAAACATTAATCATTAACGAACCTGTACAGTCCCATGCCATTTTCTCCCGACACGATCTGACTCTGCGGACTGCTCGACAACGCGTTCGACGGCCGTTTACTCGACTGACTCGAACTGGACTTGATGTCGTATGGCTTAAACCTACAAGACATAAACATCATATTTATAGTAGCGTCAGTTAGGCGATCTTCCTAGTAAGTGCCACTTGAGTCCTTGCAATACACGAGCACGCGTCATGTGACTCTTTATGTCATTGTAATAAGGTGTTAATTGGAATTAATGACGCGCGTCAGTGGAATGCAACATCTCTAACACCCTGAGGTTAAACCTACTAGGCCGAGTACTGTGTACCTACTTACCTAATATTGTTGGTATGTGAGTTGTTGTGCGCGGCATTCGGCTCGCCGTTCTCGCCGTACGCCGGGTACTTGTGGGGGATGCTTTTGTAACACGACGCGCATATTTGTACCATGCCTACAATGAATTTAGATGTTATTTGTGCAAAGAAAACTCAAGAAACTGTCACAATCATGCTGCAAAATTCCTTGAAAAGGGATTTAAATGTCTCCCTCAATCCCTCATACGATTTGACAGTCTATTATCGATCAGGCACAATTTTTAACCTATCAGAAACTGGGGATGATCAAGTGAAACTTCGGATGCACTCTGCGACTTCTATAGATCACGTTGTATATTGGAGTGGTTCACCAAACTAAGAGCAAGAGACCCTCGTGGCTACTAACAGCTCCTATTAGCTGAATACTAGCTGCTGACATCGATCGCGCTTATTAGCTTTTTAGTTCCAGGTGACACACGGAAATCTAAAGATAATAGTCATCCTTGGAGTTGATAAAGGATCTAGGCTAAGGATAAAATCAGTAATGCAAGAATACATAATATTTTCTCACTCACCTTGTGGACTAATTGGACTGGCATCCGGATGAGGTTTGAGCGTCGTAATAAAAGGATAATAAGGTTCTCTTTCGGGGTTAGGACAGCAATAGACCAGTCTTAATTGTGAGCTGGGGGCACTGACCCCACAGACGTAACAAACAAAGCTAGCGGTGGTTGAAGGTGCAGACGGTTGACTCGCCGGCCGTTCTAAGGAAGGTGAATGCGTATTATGGGCTACTAAGGATTTGTCGCCAGAACTGGCGAGACTAAGGGGGGAAGGAGGAAGGAGGGAAGGCGGCCGGGTCCGTAAATTGTATACTCGCTCGTTCGCCGGGACGGCACGCATCTGTAACAAGGAGAATGGTATTCATGAATGGTATTCATAGATTGAAAAGTATTTTATCCAAGATTAGTAGTCTCGCGTCGGATAAACAAGAATAGCTTAAAGCTTACCCGTAGAATATCGATATAACTCAGTTATTGTATTCGACATTGAGCATATTTAAAGGTTCATTAGTGTCGGTATAAAAAGCTCTAGAACATTCCATCGAGACTTGTTCCGTCCTAGAAGCACGTGCACATCGTCACGCACTCGTATAAGGTTATCAGCACAGATCGAGCGCGCCGGGTCACTACTACGATACGCTACACAGACTAGTAAGCAAATGAAATGTTCAAGTTAAGAAGGATGCTGCCGCTAGAAGAACTTCTACAACTCTATTAATGAAATATTAACATTTGTCCTTCTGTCACGCAGAAACGGAGCATCACGACGACGTGATCTATTGTATAGAGACAGCTTATAGGCTGCGAGATCTTGCGAGCAAATATTGGTATTCAGGTGAGATTAATGCAACACACATCATGAGCCATAATTAGAATGGAGAATTCACAAAAAAAAACAATGAACGTGAATCACCTCAAAAAAAAGTCCTTAAATATAAAAAAAAATTGGTAGATAGATAAGTTTTAATTTAAATATAAAAGATGGCGATGATAATTACCAGGCGATGTCATCATTAATTCGTTGACTTAAAAGTTTATGCGAACTCCGTTTACATTAACTATTCCCTGACACCGGCATGACTCAAACTACATCTGTTTGGTTAAGACAAGTATGCGTATGATCAAATCACGTTCATTTAAATTGCATATATTAAAGTCAATATTATATTATGAATTGTTCAAATAACATGGATTGGTAATATCTCGTCTGTTTTGTATTGTAGAATTTGGTTAAAAGTGGAAAAAAACACGTTAAGTCATTACGTGTACTGGGAAGTGACAGTGCAGCAAAATAAAAAAATAAATACGATAAATAATCATACTAGCTTCCGCCTGGACTTCGTTCGCAACTAAGTTAATATATTACACGGAAATCGTACATTTTTTCAGGATAAAAGTAGCCTTTATGCTTTTCAAGACTGTTTTCTATATCTGTGCAAAATTATCCAAATCCGTTCAGCTGATGATTGAGTAACAAACGTCCATCCATCCGAACTTTCGCATTTGTAACAGTAGTAAGCACTATTAAGATAACAAAGAATTCTTCCAAGTTATGAAGAATGTAAGTAAAATAGTAATATTGATAAAAATGTTACCAATAACGATGACGACGCGAAAAGAACTGGATAAAAAGGTGTGAATCGATTTTTATCAAAATCAAATCGTTCAGTAAATTAAATCACTGATAACGTTGGCACAGCAATTATAACTCGATCCATTGTTATCAACGGCTCTATCAGTAGATACTACTAAATAATTTTAAGAGAAATATATTATTATCTATGTTTACTATAACACATGTATAATTAGGTTTTAAGATAACGGCGTTATTTTAATGCTATTGATAAGAAACACTAATACAATATAAGTAATGGAGGTCGTAGTATAGCGCCCTATGGCACGCCTCAGTTGCTATTTAGAACAAAACAAAATATATTTATGATTTCGACTTAATTTTGACGTCATTCTCTCAAAATTAAACGTAGATTAAGATAGCTGCGTCGCCTGATGCAAGATTGTTTCAAAACATTCATTATTCCTGCCTAAAGCTTACCTTGTCAAAAGCCTTTGTTGAATCTATTTATTACATTTCTTCAGTCTTTAAGACTTCAGCTTGGTAATTTCTTTTTACAAACTTCGATATTGGTTAATTATCTTCATTAATGATATTTATCATCAAAAATCTATAATTATAACATTACATACAGGTTTGGCCATATCTGGTCATATTACAACAATAGGCACAATATTGCAGAGGCTATCGCCCGGCGGTCGATCTGCCCTCTGATCATCGAGGTCGGATCACAGGCCACATTAAAATCATATAAACAAATGATATCGTTCGACCGAATTATCAGTTGTTGAGTTAGGAATAATTTGAGAAAGATTTGTCAATAATCTGATAGTACAATATTTATGAACAAAAATTTGTTTTTGGCCTTCTATACATAATTATGCAATATTACATAATCACAGGTTGAGGGCTCTATTAACCAGCATTCAATAGCTTTTCAATAAACATCTCACAAACAAAACAAACATGTTAAGTGAATCAATCGAATTTCGATCATGGCGGCTAATCTCAATAAAGACTAGACTAGCAGGAGATATTGTAGCGCGCAAGTGTGTGCGCAAACACAGGTGCACTCCTTTTCCCTCAATTTTATTGTCTGACGGGACGGCAATCCGACAAGACCGGGAACTCGGGAAGAGATCAGTCACGCGCACCAAGCCACGGGGGTCACGCCCACCCAATAACACTTTGCCCGACCCAGGAATCGAACCCAGGACCGCACACTTAGCGGTCGCCTTTGCTGCCAATGACATCTAAATGCATAGGCTGTAATGCAAAGCTGAATCAACGTTTTGTAACTTTTCCTTGGACATTAAAATCTTTAAACATTTTGCTTTTGTTACAAAACAATAAACTTGTTAATTTTAGCAAGTGACTCACTCCGAATGAGCATAATAGTGGAAGCGTCGATAATTTCTATTACAGTGGCACAATAAGTGTCAGTATTACGAGGGGTCAGCGCGTTATCTAGTGTCAACACTTTTTCAGAGTGCACTGCTCCTAAAAGGTCGCCAGTTCATATAGGTGCTGCTGATAATTCAAGCTTTTTATTATTATACATTGCATGTTTAATAGTTTTGTTTTCTTTATTAATTTATGCTACTTTAAAGATAATGTGTCTATTGGAGTTAGTGTTGAGTTTAACATACTATAAATATTTAATGTCAATTATAAAACCTTGTGTAGATGTATCTATTCGTGTTTCAGTCTTTCGTGGACATTATTGGCAGCCCATATTCTCTAATGGATATCGCTACATGCTACAAGAGTCAACTCAGTACCATTCAAAAAAAATATCATTCTCTCCTTTTATTACCAACTTGATTAACATATTACTATTTTACACCTGCCATTTTATTTTATTTTATTTTATTTGCCATGATATCTCTTCACCACCTTTGATTGACTGGCAGAGAATGCCTAAGGCATCAAGTCTGCATTTATACCTTTCGTTGCATAAAGTTTAAACAAATAAATATTATGATGTAGTAGTAAATATTGATACGTAAGTAATAAAAAACGAAATTAAATATCCAGAAATAATTGAAATAAATTATGAGTACATATAAAACAATAAAAAAAAATACAAACGTGTCACTACAGGTGAACGTAAGTCATAAGTAAGATAACGCCTAAAATGATTGTCTGATAACAACTGATAATAATCATGTGTCAGTTAATCTCAAGTGTCGATATAATATTTATGAAGATAATAATAACACTCGCAATAAAAAAGATGACGTGCGCGAGGTTCCAATGTGCAGAATTAGTAGATTCTGCCCGCGACTTACTCTGCTTCAAAATTAATATATTATTTCTTGGGAACGGGATAACGTGCTATAGCCTATGTGCTATTCGAAACTATAATCTGTCTCTGTGTCTAATTTCATTCAAATTCGTTCAGCCATTCTGCCGTGATTAAGCGACAAACCTCCACTAAAACTTTCACGTTTATAAAAGTTGTATGATTTATTAAAATCCACTACCAACACAAAAAGGGGTGATTTTCATTTCAAAATATAATTGTATCGACACTTTTACTACTATTAGTATTTTTCTTTTCGTGGGGATATCCTCATGGACTGCCTCCGCCTCGAGGAAGGCGGAGGGCTGTGTCGGTCTCCTACTGACAAAAATCCACGGTGTTCCTCCAACTATCTTTGGCCGGGGCACGGTGGTCGCTTTGAGCATTCTCTCACACCCCGGTAGACAACTATCAGACTGCATCTTTCTACTTCTGGTTTTAGAATTAAATCGATCTAAACATTCCAAAACTCTGGGGAATCATGACATTGAAAACAAAATAAACATGGCAGAGAGACCCGAGAACTAAGGAAACTTGATGATCACTCATGATTAGTAGACTTCCAATCAGTGACAGAAAAACTTATCAAATCAAAACAACTTTCGGAAACCAGAGGGGAATCTGAGAGGAGGGGGCGGTGAAAATAAAGGGAAATTACATAAAAACGCACGTATAACAAAGAAAGATAAGAAGCAGCCTTTCCGATACGGATTATCGTTTATGTTGATACAATCTAAACATTTATTACTAAAAGCGTGCGTGCATTTCGGCATTAAAGAGATATGTAATCGCATAAGCCGATTTTCTTTGAAAACTTAAGTGTGAAGATAAGATACGTGACAAATAAAACTGATGCTTTATCGCAAAGTAAAAACACAAAGATTAGCACATTCAACTTTTTTAATGAATTAAAAGACTCAATGAATTTTGCAGTGGCAACGTACGGAAGATAAGCAACACTGAATGGATTTACGATTACTTTTGGATCAATCTGGGTGCAACACTAGATAGATAAGAGTATTTTCTAGTGTTACATCTTCGCTACTGCTCCGCTTAGGTGGATCGTAGCGTGATGTTATATAGCTTTTACTATTCCTGATGAATCTGACTGTCACATACAAGATTTGAATCTGACTGTTAGTTCTAGAGACCAGTCCGTTTAAACAAACAAAGAAAAAATATCTTCTGCCTTAATATATTAATTTATTAGTATAGTTAGACATAGGAAGATGTGCCTGCTTTTTTTAACACAGGACCAATTACCCGTTGACTGCGGGCGAACATACGATACGCCAAGCCCGCAGTGCGTCTGGCTACACAGTTCGTGTGTTAGCCGTAGAAAAACACATACGATGTGTGTGCACCGCGCTCGCGTCCTTAGTAGAAACACAACGTATGTGTTTTCCCGCAATCAATGGGTTAACCAATCAGAACATTCCTATTCCTGCATTTATACTAGATCTTTATAAGCTCTCCATGATAAGATATCCGATTACTATTTATGACGCTATCTGGCCAATTACTTTTCTATACAAGATTATGCATTAAAAAATTACGAGGATTTTCTGTCTTTTTATTATAATCTTTATCTTGAGTATGATAAAGTAGATAAGTTTCGATTTTACTAAGTCAGTATAAAGACATTGATATTATAATATCCACCTGTAACGCGTCACGTTTCACTGCACCACGTACCTGACAATGTGACTTCTTTAAAACCTTATAATCTTACGACTATTATAAATGCGATACTTTTGGATGCTAATTACTCAATCGCGCCAGATTAACTGAAAGGATCTGGATGACAGAGATTTTATCAGGGAAAAATGTACGGTTCCCGCGGGCTGAAGCTAGTTCATTAGAAATTTGGTATTTAGCTTGTGAACTACAATTGACAATTCCAAAATCGCGCAATCAAACATTAGCGTATATACAAATTCCTGACAACAACCGTCGGGCAGTCAGCCCGCTAGACATTGTCTGGTCAGAGGATCCTCTCTTTTCAACTGAGGATGAGAGACTTTACACCCTGTTCTTATTCCTCTAAATCTCAATCGCTGCCAACGACATTTCTGAAATAATGGTAGCGGTATTTTATTTAGGTACGGATGTAGACACGTAGGTATGGATAAGGTAGGTAAGTGACAAAAACAAAATAATTAAATTTTGTCAATTACCTTATCTTTGGGCATTCAAATTATCTTTAAAATCCTCGTGTATTAATTGTTATCAGACACTGTAGTATCAGCAACCAACGCAAATTCTGCATTATGTCTTGTTTTTGATTACTTTGGACTTAAGCGCAAAGCTCATATGTATTTCTTTTCAAGATGGTAGGTTAAAGTAATATATGAAGTTTTTTTTTTATATTTTGCATGTATATGGATTAAGACTGTTATCCGGCATTGGACTTATTTAGTGGTAATATACTGGAAGCGCTCAAAACTTTCGTCTGAAAAGGAATAGCGTGCCTGCTGTGCTAGACCGTTTTGTAGACAACATCACATAGGCAAGCTTATTGAAGCTTCCTATTCTAGACACCTTTACCCTCTAAACAAGACAAAGAAATTACCTATTATATTTTTAAGAAAAGAGGGGTTCATCCCCCGGCGAACGACACTGGCGCATATTATCACAGGACAATGTGTGGGAGAGAGAGGCCTTTGCCTTGTAGTGGAACAATAGAAGCTAGATGGACAGAGACATTAACCTGCAATCTATCTAGATATTTTGTATTAGAAAATTGCTAAATGATCACGTAAATATGAAATCCTTTGACGAAAACATGCTTTCAATTAGAAATGGACAAAAACATAATAATTAAAGCCGTTACATTATCTTATAATCTTTTTAAATAATAATTTATTGTTTTAAGAACTTTATCAACAATTAAATAAGTCTCGTGACTCGACATTTCTTAGTATTTACTTCATTTAGGTTTCTGAGAAGTGGTCGATGCTTTGTTTTATTTTGTACTTCAATTTTATATTTTCGGCAAATTCCCCACTGATTCTGATTTAAAGATCTAACGTTAGCGTTTGAGACCGTTGGTATTTTATTATTTTAGTCTCGATTGACTCAAATTTTGTCCGACCAGTATTGAGCAACCTGTACAGCTCTATCATTGGCCTCGTTAAGATCTTGGATGGTGCAGGTGGTTGTGCACGATGGGCAACTGAGGAGGTGACGCACGTCTTGTGATAGCCCTCCACACTGGTACTCCATTTGGGATGGGTGAAGAATGCCCCATTTGGCTAAATTAGTTTTACAGCTAATTACATTTTTACAACTTTCTTACTAGCGAATTAGACAGTCTTACTCTCATATAATTAGGGACATACAGGCTTTGCATCACAGTATTTTCTATATATTTTTCTGTATGTTGTAAGAGGTAATTCGGTGATGGAAACCAACGCTTTTGCTTAGTGTCATAGGCAATGTTTTAAGATATACTAAACTTTCACGTAGACGAAGTCGCGGGCAGAACGAAGTGTGAAATAAATTATAACCGTTTATATAGGACACACCCTACGGTACTGACCACTCACAACCATGTCTAACTCAACGCACTTTAAAATCTTTAGCAGAAATTACAGTAAAAAAAAATACTTTCAACATTGTACCAAAAGGGGCTGAGTAAATTATTTTGTGCGTCATTAAAAATATGGTGTTTGCACCTAAATACACAGGAAGACAAGACATAGCAATTGTACCAAATATTTTATATAAAATATTTAGTCAAAAATTAGTTTCACTTGAGTTAATAAAATAAACATTGGCTAAGAATATTTAATGAAGACGACAAACAAAACTGAGTTAACAACATTTTGTTTCATTTCTGTCAAATTTAGTCCATCTGACACATCCATACAGTTATAGTTGACATCTTAAAACGTGTGGATTAAAAATACGGAGAAGTTCAAGGCAAAACTAATTTGACATCTCTAACTTAGTTCTTTGATGTCACGGAATGTCACCGTCCTTTCCTTTCGCTGTATGTTAGTAAGAGATGTCAATTCTCCAAATTTAGTCTAGTTTGTGAACAAGGGAATCGGCACCATTGGCTAAGAATATTTAATGAAGATGACAAACAAAACTGAGTTAACAACGTTTTAGTTTAAGGTCGATACTTGACTGTCGCTAAGTCACTTATCCCGAATAAATACTATAACTTTTATAATATAAAAGAAACTGCACCTCTTCTTCTTTTCCGTGTCGCTAGCACGACAGTTTTCTATATTTGGTGGCACTTGCACGGCATCGTTGGTGGCAGCACATAGGTCACTTGGGCTGCATGTTTTGAGACACAGTGGGCAAGATAGGTGTATTTAAAGTTACAAAATATTAACCACGTGGTCTAGCCAGACGGCGCATTAATCATTATGCGTTAGGCATTTTCATCACTCAGTATAAAAAAAGACCTTTGCAGTGCCCCAGCATGGTCAATAAGCAGAAGAAGCCTTCCCTTGTTCACAAAGTAGACTTAATTTAGAGAATTGACATCTCTTACTAACATACAGCGAAAGGAAAGGACGGTGACATTAAAGAACTAAGTTAGCGACATTAGTCTCTTTCTTGTTTTATTGGACAGAAAAAGATGGAAATAGTCTAATTTTAGTTTAGTTTGTGACCAAGGGAATCGGCACCATTGTCTGACATTTAAAAAACAGTTCTGCCCCCAAAACTCAAGACAGACGTAACAATTGCAACAGACGCAGTCTAAGCACGACTCGTCCGATGAAAGTGAACAAATTAGACAGTCTGCTCGCTAATGGTATTGTAAACAGACGGCAGACATCCGTGACCCGGTGTAATATGAGTACAGGACAAACACTCGAGAGAGCTGCAATGTTTATTGTGATAAGATAACGAGGTAACTGGTTGCTTCTGGTTAGGGGTCGTGCAGTTATGATGTGAGGTTTGTAGGACATTTTTTTACACTACCTCTGCCTCTGGTGATACGTGTGGAGGTTCTAAGCTTTCTTATCCACCACTAGGGCTGCTGTTTTAAGGAAAATAACGAATAATGGTCTCTGACGAACATAAAAATCTTTGTTTTTTTTTTTTTTCGAAATAAATTTTTGTTTAGCGTTCGTACTTTAATTTGCATCTACCATGTTATTTCTTCACCACCTTTGGTTGAATGTTAGAGAATGCCTAAGGCGTTAAGTCCGCCTTTGTACTTTTGTTGCATAAAGTTTAAATAAATCAATAAATAAAGTTTTTTACAAACAAAAAAAAGATTCAGAAAAAATATTTATTTAAACGTTTTGTGCTTGTGTTTATCCAAATCTTTTCAAGCGATAATAGTTCTAAAATCTCTTTAAAAGTATTCCATTCGACGTATAAGTCCAAATAAAGTATTTTCGAGACTTTTTTAATGATAAAGTATACTGGAGCAAAGATACTTTATTATAAAGTATGTTTGGTAACCCTATCCAATCCACCATCTACGTAGCATCACGTGATTTAAAAAAATAACTTACGATAAAATATATTCTTTTCAAAAAGTTCATTAAAATCTGTTCATATTAATTTAATTACACGTGTCTTAAACTGGTTTCACGACCACGTCACCGGCAGCTCACAACAAGGCAATCCCGAATATAGCTGCACGAAAACATGCACGTGATATATAAAAAAAACGTGTTGTTTAGTCGTAGTGATGTTAACGTAACATAAACATAACATCACGCCTGTAATCCCTGAAGGGTTAGGCAGAAGTGTAAGCATTAGTACACCCACCCCATAGTGATGTTATTCGTAGTTATCTAGGACTAATATTATAAAATTTGATGAGTTTCTTTGTTTGAACGCGGTATCGATTGATCTCTGACACTACTGCTGGTTGAATTCGATTAATTGTTTCGCTAATACAATAAAAAAAAATTAAAGATCCGTAAGGAAATTCGCGCGCGATGTCACGATCAAAAACTGGGCGTAATAAATGTTTTTATTTATTTATTTCATAAAGAAAAAACAACATTTATTTCGCTAGACAAACAAAAAGTTAAACTAACGTCAGAAAGAACCGGTTCCTAATGATGGTGTCATTTAGGATGCAGCGTAAATGAAGACAAAACTTAGATTAAGATAAAAAAACTAGATTGAGTCCGCTTTTGTGGGTAGGTACTTTTTTGTTGCATAAAGTTTAAACAAATAAATAAACTGCCTCGTTGGTCTAGTGGTTGCAAGCGTGACTGCTGTGCATGAGGTCTTAGGTTCGATTCCCAGGTCGGGCAAAGTGTTATTGGGTTTTTCCATCAGGAAATTCTCAGTAGCAGCCTCGGATTCTGGTTTTGTGTCCGGTTGATGACAATAGGCTCGCCCCCTATTACATGGGACTAAAAACATAACTAGCGAAATGTGGGTGTACTAATGGATACACCTCTACCTAACCCTTCGGGGTTTACAGGCGTGATGTTATGTTATGTTAAAACTTAGATTAAGATTGAGTCCGCTTTTGTAGGTAGGTACTTTTTTGTTGCATAAAGTTTAAATAAATAAATAAACTAAACTAAACTGTCAACAGTTGAACTTTAAACATCATAAAATTGAAGGTGGCGTGGCGTGGACACGAGGCGTGTTATCGATGGCAAGTTGGGTCAATGACTCAATTAATCTTATCAGTAGATCAAAACATAATACCAGCAAATGAGGGATGACGTAAAAGCTAGCGTATGTTTTAAGAATACAGAAGAAGACGGTATTTGGAACGTCTGTAAGCATCCCATAAGTCAGGGGGTTTTCAAAGTGGGGGTTGCAGAGGGGGGCGTGGAACTTAAGAGCGAAATTAAGGAAATTATTTACAAATTACGAGCAGTCACGCCGTACCTACGGCTTCTCATACAGACTTAATAACATCCCTGGAGGCGATTTAGAAACTCTGACACTAAGGTGTGTGGGATCGTAAGACCTTACTGCCCACACGATAAAGAAGAAAGAAGAACATACTTATATCAAACAAACAAAAAAAAGTAACATTATTTAGTATTCATAATTTGCAGAAAAAGAAGTAACATAATTATGCTTAAAAGTAAATCAAATAAATATTTCTTTAATTTTTGCCTATCTATGGGAACGCGTCAAAAATAAGTTAGGGATCCCTGTCTTGGACAATGTAAACGATACTTTAAAACCTCTTAAAATAGAGTTGTTTATTAAAAAACCAAGTACCATAACAAGTATTTAACTACCTACATCCATAAAAACACAAGATACGGCATCGAGTATAGTATTTCATTCACTTATCTCCGATAGCTCCGATAGCATCTGATTGCGGTGCAAGATAACCATTCAATGCTGTGATTATGAAATGCAAATAGCGATTAATTCCTATGATATACCCGCTACATGGACGTGGTAGATTATGATTATGTTTAATAATAAGATACAAGTATCAACATATTAATTGCAGACGATATCTAGAAATGGCGGGTATAAGTCAAAGTGTATTTATGAGTAACTAGCGACTCACCCCGGCTTCGCACGGGTGCAGTGTAAATGCGTAAACCTTCCTCTTGAATCCCTGTAACTATTGATGAAAACCGCATTAAAATCCGCTGCGAAGTTTATAAGATTTAAGCGTACATACGGCGGGTCGCGATTTTGTTGTTTACTATGCGGAGACCAGCAAGCCCGACTACTCCCACCCACTGCAACTCCTGGAAGCCAGAATCAACAGTGGAGACTACCAAAAAAGGCAATGAAGCTCGATGAGTCCCGGAGAAATTATTAACTGTCTTGAGTCCCGCAACGAAATCAATCGGAAAAGAATAGCGGAGGAGTTAAAAAATATATATTTTCCACTTCACATGTAGAGACTATAATAGCAGCTATACCCCGCGGTTTTACTTGCGTTTGGTTACGTCTTTGAATACTAGTCCGTTCCCGTAGGTCGTGGCGTGATGTTATATAGCCTATAAGCCATTTTTTCGGACATAATAATATGCTATTTTTTATTCCGCAACGTCCGCTATAACTGACATCTACGCAGACAAAGTCGCAAGCAAAACCGACTATAAGATATGGAAGGTTTGCGGTCGTAAGCTGTAGGTCTTAAGAACCATTTTTGTATATCAGGTAAACGTCAATAATGTGTGTGACTGACAATATTGCACTTGGTAAGTTTATCTTGCACATCGCTAACTGACGATGAAGGACACAGATAACTTTTATGCGACACACGCCCACAAAAATTATTTTATCTTGAATATCTTTGACATCGGTAATGAAAAACATCGCCTGCGACTTTGTCTGCGCAGATTTCAAGCCTAAATTGATCCTCAGGAACTCAAAAACTGAATAAAAAGTTGCCTATGTGTTATTCCAGACAAATATGTGCCAAATTTTATCAAATCCGTTCAACCATTCTGGCGTGATTGAGTCAAACATCCAGTCAAACTTTCGTATTTATAATTGTAGCAATAATGGGATAAGCTGCCGGCTACGAGTACTGCGCACCTGACCTTTCTGAAGAACCTCACCACTAAGGTCAGTGTGTCTTCCTAGGGCGACCCCTCCCTGCGTTGCCACTCACATCTGCCATATAAAATTCTTTTGCTAACCGCGTGTCACTTATCCTCTCAACATGACCGAACCATCTAGATAGATGAGGCGAAAGGAGTATGTAAGGATCGTAGCAGGTGGCGTTCTGTAGTTTCTGCCTACCCCCATGGAAAAAAGGCGTGAGTTTATGTATGTCTTAGGTAGTAATTTACATAATTGAAATCAATAAATATATTCACTAAAAATCATATTAATACTGATAATAAAATATATCACAAATTCACATAAGTGGATGTAGTTAAAAAAATCCTCCATATTCAGTCACAAAATTTCTTCTGACGCTATCTTTCAAGAGGGAGTTGAAAATAGTTGAATATCATTACAAACATATACCTTCAGACTAAAGTTCACACTATAATCTCTGTATACGTGTGCTGATAATGATGTAAAAGTACTGTCTGATTACTACACGAACTGATCTTGCTCGACTCGAACGATGTTTTCTTCAAACGCTAATGTCATAGTGATTTTGAAGCTTAACAGGAGATACTTTTTTCCCTTTTGGTTTGATTGAGAAGAGAGAGACAGATAGCTCTTCAAATAACAACCTTTGTGTAGTATGTCATCACGTTTTTGGCGGGAAAGCAACGAGTAAGGAACGGAACTGGGTGAAATTTGGCATAGACATAGAATATAGTTTCGAATAGCACATAGGCTACTTTGTCCCCTAATAAAAATGTACGGTTAAGTGGGATGATATATTAATTTTGATGCAAACGAAGTCGTGGGCAGAAGCTACGAGTAGTTACTTAATAAAGGCCTTCTTATTCTAACAAAACCCTACGATTCCTCGCGATTAAGTATCAGAAGTACCTACAGACTCGTAACGCATCTGTCCAAATAAAACATAGTCACAAAATGCACTAGCACGCATCACGCGCGTTACCAACAACGCGGCGTGCGCGCAACCTGTCACATTACCTTGCAGTTCACCGGCGCCCTATCTTCGTTCCCACACATTCGCACTAACATTGCAAATATTCACTAAATATCACATTAACACTGTTCTATTATAATATATCACAAATTCACACAACACAGCCACTATAACACACATGAGGACACAAAATGAATTATCAAACGATATGTTATCGATAGTTTTGGGTCTTGACAAGGGTTATTATCAGCTCGAAGTGGGACGTGGGACTTGTGCGTAGACGATACGTACGCTCGCCGTGAAGCGTCGCACGCGACTGGCGGAGCGGTCGGTGTTATCGTTTGTAGGTCAACCGGTAGCCGCCATCAATGATTGTATGTTCAAACATTACGATACTGGAGTTTACACAGATGACGTGGTCGTGAAAGTCGGTAAACTAAGCAGCGGCTCTAGCTTGAGGATGCAGTTTGAAGGATGTTTGTTTAAATTATTTGACTACAAGCTTCTGCCCGAGTCTTACTCCACGACAAAGTTTATATATTATCCCACGCAAACCGTACATTTTTTCGAGATAAATAGAAGCCTATGTGCTATTCAAGACCAAATCTATATCTGTGCCAAATTTCATTCAGATCCGTTTAGCCGCTTTGGCGTGTTGAGTAACAAAAATCCATTTAAACTATCGCATTTATTAGTAAGAAAGATAAAAGTAAAGAAAATATGACTCGTTCATCATACTAGAGTTGTCTAGACCTCGTGACTAATTGTGTTAATTTAATTTTCTTAATACCAGTTTTGTCATTAATTTCAAGAATTAAATAACCACTTTATTAATTTACAATTTTCACTATAAAATATTCAAAGATGTAGCAACATGTTCAATCTTTAAAGTGATTTTATAAACAAGTTTTATGAATATTAATGAAGACTTAAAAAAATGCCAGAGTAATCTCGTCAATGACACGAGGTCACAAAATTACAATTTAATGACAAGTCGAACATTAAAACGATTCTTAGGCGTCGTTCATAATGGCACACTGTCAGCATAATATGTCCACTGCTAAACTCAGGCCTCCCCTAAAGATGGCCACAATAGCCAGTCTTGCTCTGCCCGCATCCAGAAATACGGTTGCTTTGTCATTCTTAGTCCTGAAATTAATATCACTACTTACATACATATTATAAAACAAAGTCCTCCCTCCGTCGTGTCTGTGTGTCTGTTCACGATATTCACAAAACTACTGAACGGATTTTCATGTGGTTTTCATCAAAAGATAGAGTGATTCATGAGGAAGTTATTGGTATATAATTTATTAGGGTTGTGTGAATTGGTTCAAATATAACGATAATTGTTGGAAGTGCCGGAAAAAGTCCAGCCGCCTTGCGCCGGGAGATTTTATCGACATTTGCACCTGTGCGAAGCCAGGGCGGGTCGCTAGTGCCATATAAATAGTTGGTATAAATTCAGATGACTATCATTATATTTTACGACGCCATTTAATGAATAATTCATTAATTAATTAAATGATCTCAGAGTTCGACGGTCAATCAGTCGAACCTGTTTTTATAGACACATTTTTATTCTAAGAATTATTTTAATCATCCTTTTATTAAATTATTTGTATTTTAGACGCTTATTTTAAACGTGCCCAATAGTCACGTAAATATAAATTATTTAAACGAATTCATTTTACATAATTAATTTCCTTAATTTAATATCGAATCAATCAAATCTTTGAGATACAAAAAATGTGAGAATTACCAAAAACCAAAAACTTAATTTTGGTTTTATGACACGAAGCTTTTTATGGAGTCATGGTCCATCCGGTCAGACAATATTATCACAAACTCATAGATTTTTATATTACATACAAAATTATATGTAAAGGGTATGAAAAAACACATAACTGAGTTGAAAGTTATCTCCTACCATAAATAATAAAAAAATATAAATATAAAATGTAAATGAATAATAAAAAATAAATGCTGTGGTTTTTTTTTTCAAGGACCAGACCTAATAAACTTCCGATTACGAAGACATCAAAAGTTTCAGGATTTTTTTTATTAACTTAAAATGTTATTGCTATACTTTAAATACTCCTACGACAACATAAACAAACAGTAATTTTTCACACAAAAAATAAAAGTCATTTTCTAGCAATGATTTTTGCCCAATGTTTGATGGACAGTATAACATAGTAATATGTATACAACGTGTAACGGAAAGGGTATATACATACAAAGAGTAAGCCTTCTTTGGATGATAACTAATGATATGGCAAGGGTTTCAGCACAATATAAAATGCTCTAAGAATTTTCGGTTTCATATTTGTTGATCATAATTTCCGAACATGTAGAGATAGGATTAAAAACCCTTGCCATATCGTTTGTTTTCATCCAAGGAAGCCTTGCTCTTGGTATGTATATACCCTTTCCATTGCACGTTGTATACGTTAGTATTTACGTCGAATAGACATATTTATGTAAATACTCGATATCTACCACTCATCGAGGAATAGAGGAAAAACAAATTGTAATAAAGGTTATCTGTTGGACTACTGATAAAGATACCGCCGTGCCAGAGGTCGGTGCGTGTTTATTAGCTAGAAGTATCCTTCCTATTACACAGAAGATAATCAACTTATATTTGAATTCCGAATCCATACTAATATTATAAATGCGAAAGTAACTGTCTGTTACGTTTTCACGACTAAAAATCTGAACCGATTTTGATGAAGGACGGACATAGGCTGCTTTTTATTCAGAGGCACTTCGTCTGTGTCCGCGATAAACGACATTATGCTGACGAAGTCGAGGGCAAAAGCTAGTTATACATATTTATGACGAACGTCGCGACGACAATGTTTATAACAGGACATAAAGACACTGAAGCCGAAAGTTTACATGTTTTCCCATCGATAGATAATTTAATTTTTTCGTCCTTATTCCGAAATAAATAAATAGATTATAATAAAACTTTTTAGACATACTTCATAAGCAGGTCTAAAAAATTTAATTAAAATCGGATCATTCATTTCTAAAAATAAGGACTTGAAAGATTGTATGAAATTCCGTGCGGCGTAAAGGCTGTTAAAAACACCACAAACTTCAAAAAACATCTATTTCTAATCATCCAGATTCACACAAACCTTCACCATTGCCCCAAAGTGATAACCAAATAGTACAAGTACATCTGTGAGTGAACCCACTTGTGACGTCACAAGACACGTAGAATGCTCAATGATAAAGAACATCAGCAGTCGTACGAGTGACACATTCATACACTTTATATAACGTTTCAGTTTTAGATCTGACCTTATGACCTTTTCAAGTAATTATATATTTTTTAATTGTCGTTCTATCTGCGTTTCTATTTGAACTGTCAATATTGCTAGTTAATTAACGTAGTGTTTAGAGAATCAGTTAATGAATGTTCAACGATAGCAATTAATTTACGTCTGAAGTCGCCAATCCGCCTTAGGCAAGCGTTGTGATCAATGCTCGTGCTTTCTCTGTATGAGAAGAGGCGTCTGCCTTGCAGCAGGAGAATAACAGGCTGGTATTTTTTTCTTTTATACTTGCAAACGCCCTGTACTCAAACGATATTTAAGTCTAAGAAGTTTTTAAAAGTCGCTACAATATGCCTTCAAGTGAGAGGGATAGCATGAAAATTAACAGTAAATCGATATTCAGGAAAACTGCAGCTATTAACGATAAAATATTCAGTTTTGGACCAGTAATAACTACCTGCAAAAGCCACTTATTCCAGATATGTGACACAGCTGCAAATCATCTCATAAAAAGTCGTGATTATAATAGAAACCAAATTGAAGGCTATATACATATAATATATAAAAATCCGGTTTTCGACATCCACAAATCATACTAAACACGTGTATAACAACGCTTAAAGGAGTCTGCCCATTATACCGTGACATACCAAGACCAAGCGTATCAGGTACGGAAACAAAATGACACGGACTAGAATTTCACTTACCTTTATAGGTGCTTAATAGCTATGTTTTAAGGCTAATATTCAAATAACATATTCAACTGAAGAATACTGATGTCCTGACCGATTGATAGGATTTGAAGACCCAAAATATCCCTACTAGAACGTATCAACGGACAATCGTTACCGCTCCATGTATGGTACGGAATGGTCGGTGACGGCAGAGTCAAATACTTTTCAATACTAACAATATTTCTTGCCTAGCATTTTCCTTGTACTGCTGTGTTCACGATAGGACATGCATTACCTCCACAGTTGTACGTAAAGCAAAAGAACCCACACTATCCAAAATCTTAACGAGGCCAATGATAGAGCTGTACAGGTTGCTCAATATTGGTCAATCAACACGAAAAAATTAAGAAAGACAAGGAGCAGTGGACAGGCTCCTTTACTTTTTATATATTACCTACCCACGCCCCGACACTCCCCCTTTTTTTATAAGATTATATATCATTTACACTTCACTTACATAACTCGAGCTAATGCACTTAAGTCGACAAATTTACAGTGTAAACAATTATAGTAATATGCCAATATAATATATTGACAAGCCCATTCACTAATATTTACATAGCAGCTGAGATTATCTCGCAACGTTGGTTCTAAAGCGGTGCTATCTCGCTCTAACGTACTGCGTTAGAAAGGGACAGAGTTGTGAGTTGTGACGTAGGTAATAAATTAGAGGTTGTTAGTACATAATTGTGTATGGAGGGGGTGTGTACTGTGTATCTGAAATATTTGAGTCGTAAATTCGCTTTCAAAGCATGATGATCGTTTTTTTAATTTGTTGGGTAAACATGGCGATGGCCCTAGTTGTCACGGAATCCTGTTAAGTGGTCGTATCCGCCTACAGCCAGTTAATAACCTGCGCCTACCAAGGGCGTTGCCTAAATTTGAATAGTCTCATTGGACTGTTATTTTCACAGGGAAGTAAAGGTATCATACAAAGCCCATTTCAGTTTATCTAGTTGCATTAAGAAGACCAATTCTAACTATTGTAAAAGTTTAAAATCTAGTCACAAGTATATCTATGCGACGCGAAGTATATCAATGTCAAAAAATGAAATCAGAGACGTTTTTGACCGATTGAAACAAGAGTAGAATGCAAATGACCTCAAAAAAAAAGGGAATTGACCCCCAAAACACAGATCCGGTACCAGAAAAGGAATCAGTGAACCACCAAATGTGTTTACGATGTCTTTTTGCTCTAGACGTGAAGACTTGTAATTGGCTGTCAGATAATCATGCTGTTATTTATCACCATTGTATTTAGTTGTAAGTCTTCCAAAGTCATCACAAAATATCGAAACCCGCTTGACGTATAAAGATGAAAGGCTGGGAGGCAGTTTATAGTTAGTAGACGTCCGCTAAGAACGGATTTTCCAAAATTCACTCCCTAATAGAATGAAAGGGGGGTCCAAATTTTGTTTGGAGAAATCAACCTTGACGCGGACGAAGTCGCGGACAGAAGCTAGTTACAAGACAAAACAAACACTTCACAAAAAGGTGTCAACAATACACTTGAAACACTCGTGTAAACGTAAAGAACTTTCTTCAATTACCTACGATATATTCACACAGTAACTTAGTATTGTTCATATTGTGTGCGCTTGCGCAACTGTGTCTACATATACAAAGTGAAGTGGTGTGTTTGAAACTTGTTACATTGGGACACATTATAAAGACATTTTTTGTTGATTTTTTAATGATTATTTGTTTTAATTTTTAATTGTGTACTGTATAGCTGTCGGTTTAAGTTAGACAACTGTTGACCATTTTTTTTTTTCGGAGAGAATGGAACTTGTATATTATTATTATAAATTCCAATATACCAATTCAGATGTCCCACAAAATAATGAGTTAATGAAATGGGCCGACAATCGCGAAAGCCAAACATGGGCGTAACCAGATTATCATTAAATACAGAAGATTTTATGTAGATAGATGAAGATGACTGACAACTGCATGTACAATTTCCTACAGTTTTACGCAAAACGAATCCATCTTCCAAAAACGTTAAGTACACAACATCTTCATTCCTTTTCTCTTTGTTTTTTCATTGGTTACCTATTACAAAATTAAATAAAAATGTGTATTGAAACACCAACATACTTTTACATAGTCGGTACATAATGTAATGTACCTTGAACATTACATTTCGTAGGCTAGCGGCTAGCGTGGCTGCACTGACCTGGTAGGCGTTCCACTGCTGCAGCAGGTGCTGGTGGCACGCGGCGCAGGCGCGCACGGTGCCGAGCGCGTCCTTGGGCCGCGAGCGCGCCGGCCGCGGGTGCTGCTCGCCGAAGATCGGGAAGTACGCCTGCTTGTTCTGCAACTTGCAGCGACATGCACACGTGAGATGACAAAACAAATGTAATACAATACTATGTAAAAAACATAGGTTAGGTTAGGCTAAGATTTCATACAATGATTTTTATATACGTGCCCGCATGCGGCACAGTTCCGCAACTGTTAAGTGCTAAAATAATTATCATAACAGTCATATTACTTATCTATTAATTTATTAGAATACCGTATCTAAAGAAAACCCAAATTTTTGAAAAAGTAGGCCCCTACAAAACCTTCGCCAGCTGTAAACTATTTCAATGAATACTCAAACATCTTATTAATAAAACCAATAAAAAGCAGCTCATACAAAATCAATGAAGTTTATAGTATACGCACGCACATACAATTGTAGAGGAGGCTTGGCGGCATGAAAGAGATGATGATAGTTGTGTCTTCACTACCTTTAATCATCTGGTAGATAATGCCTGAGACATTAAGTCCGCCTTTGTACTTTTTGTTGCATAAAGTTTAAATAAATAAATAAAGAGCGTCACGCCGCGTGCCTCCACGACAAAGTGTTCGATTTTACTGCCAAAATTCCATATTTTTTTTTAGTAGTCGAATCCCGATACTCCTAACTCGAACTCCTACTAAACACCGGCCGTCTAATGAGTGGGTACTATCAATAATATAATATTGACAGTCGTTACGGTCTCGGAACTGACCCGCCGACTCTTGACCCGATAAGAGCTCTCGGTGACCACTGGAGCTATAAAGACCTCCAGCCGATTACTGATGAGTAGGGCTTGTACGTCAGTGAGTTTATTCTAATAACGTTAACAAAATATAATATTATTTTCTTCTATTCGTATCGATGCTACAATTTTTATGAACCCAGTTAGTCACCACGTGGCACAGGTCGTCAAGGGTGCATGTGAACGGACAATTGGGACACTTAAGAGGGACATAGTCTGATCAGAAGCTCCACAATCGTACTGGATATCGGACGGGTCTACTGCCAAGACTTTAAAAGTGAATATAGATTAGAGGATTTAAATGTAATGTAACGTTCTTACGAATAATAAAATAGAAACAAAAGCACAAATTGAAAAACCGTTAACAGGTCGAAATGAGCTTTGGATTGTCTGGAATAAAAATCAATTAATTTAAAAAAAAACTCTAATTTTTCTAATTCGGAAAAAAAAACAAAGTGTCGTGTTTTATCATCGCCCACCCAAAATTCAAAGAGAATACAATTTTTCGCAACAAGCAATTTTATGCAAACGCCTCTACAATACGTCACGACGCATTAGCGTACGAACAGTGTGCAGACTGAGAACTAAGTTAGCAACAGTACAGGTATTACGACTACAGGTCCCGCTGTAGACTCTAAACCATTCGACATTCAGACGCACCTTCGCCGGTTCGTGCATCAAACATTATCATTATGTGTATTGTATACGTATATATTATATAATTATGTATGCGTATTTGAGCAATTTTAGTACTATTGCAAGTTTCTATTCTTTTACTATTTGACTATGCATCATATGCCATTTGATCTCTCATGATTTGTAGATAATACCTAAGGCATTAAGTCCACATTTGTACTTTAGTGAATGAAGTATCTTATCTTACTAGTTACTATTATAAAAGCAAAAGTTTGGATGGACATTTGTTCGTCAATCACGCCAAAACACCTGAACGAGAGCTGAACGGATCTGTATGAAGACACAGAAATAGATTATAGTCTGGGATAGCACATAGTCACAGAGGCTACTTTTTATCCCGAAAAGAAAATACGGTTTCCGTGGTATGATTTATCAACTTCAACGCGGACTTAGCTGTTGCACTTCGCAATAACGATACTGTGAGGGTTCGACATACAAGAACACAAAACTATCTTAGCCAGTCAACCGGAGCGGAGCGAAAAAAACACACCCCTATTGGTCTATCCGGTTGACGCAATTCTGCTTCGGTTTTACCAAAAACCAGTTATCAGAATGTCATTATAATTAGAATAGGTTCGTCGAATGTTTTCTTTTTTTAAATATGATTGGATTTAGTTTTATTTATTTATTTATTCGTATTATTTACGTATTCTAAATCATGTATTTTTTTTAGGTGCGTTGTTATTATATCCATTTACTTTTTGAAGCAACAACAGCGCTGTAAAAATCTCCCACGATAGATTTAGGTGAAGTGAGTTTGAGGTGACCTGACTTCTCAATGCTAGGGATGAATAGTTTAGTCTAAGTTTACTTTACCTCGGCAAAAGAGATTTTTACAGAATAGACCCGCTGAACTCTCTATGTTTGCGTAATATTCTACTATAGCTTATTCATAATATAGCTCTTTTCACACACATACATACCATAAACTCACTCTTTTTCCCATTGGATAGGCAGAAAACACAGAACGCCACCTGCTACGATTCTTACATACTCCTCTCCCTCTTCTCTCCTCTCACTCTTTTCATACGTATAATTTAATTTCAATGCATATAATTCACGATTCATATCTACCGTTGCTATGTGCTTATTAGGTTATCATTATTGTGTAAACATAATGCTTTTTTTTTACTGACACATCGTTAAATGATCGTCTATTTATACATTACAGTAATATCGACCTTGCCGTTATGTCTGCCTAAAAGTGAGGTCAAATCGATTTCTCTTTTTTCAGTGACGACGAAGTTATTACTTTCAGTGGTCATCATCATAATATAGGATTACTAAGGTGTGTTTATTGTAATTTCCCTACCAAAGACCATAATGTAAAGAAATCGTTCACAGAGCTAGAAAGCGAGAGGGGGGAGATAGGAAAAAAGACAGTCACAGAAAGAGAGAGAAAGAGGGGTAGAGAGAGACAGAGAGAGAGAGAGAGAGAAATAGAGAGGGAGGGATAGAGAGAGAGAGAGAGAGAGGGAGAGAGAGAAGGAGAGAGAGGGGCTATTCATGGCCGCGACAGTGCTATGCCTTTTTGCGATGAAAGAATGACCTAACAAGTAAAACAACGGTCTTTTATTTTTCTTTATTGACCCATACTGGTTACTGTTATGATTTGTCATAAAGACAATCGTAATGACCAAAGATATGACAGTAACTTCGCTTTATTATGAGCGACGAAATATTGGAAAATCATTCAGCCATCCTTACTCGCAGCTAATAATATAACAACATTAAAACGCCATCTGTGAGGTAAACATCAGCACAAAGTGCACGGGTCAGAGAAAACATGGCGATAACATGTGCGTGGCTCGGCGGCTCACACGCAGACCACCTTCTATGAGAAATCGTTATCAATACTGACTTTGGAAATTGCCGCCCATCGGCTATTTTTAGATCCTTCTCGACTAACACTACTCTAGCCGTTTCGCGCGGTAGTGGCGCATATTTCCTTTTTATTACTTTTTTCTGATTTAATACTTATTTTTTGTCTTGAGCTTTTGTTGAGATCTTTTTTCTGTAAGTTTTTCTTTCTCGCTAAGTTTTGGAGGATTGGCAGTGGTACAATAAAAGGCTATATTATTTATGTACACCATTTACTATAGCCGTTTTAGCTAGGCAGCTAGGTGACAGTATAGTACCTTCAGTCCCAGTACAAATTATAATTAAACCAGCTTCTGACCACGACTTTATCAGCGTATAAGTTGATATATTAACGAGATGTATGAACGCAGATGAGGCGAACGGAGTATGTAAGGATCGTAGCAGGTGGCGTTCTGTAGTTTCTGCCTACCCCCATGGGAAAAAAGCGTGAGTTTATGTATGTATGTATGTATGTAAATTGATATATTATCTCACGGGAATACTCATATTTTGGGATAAAAAGTAGCCTATACGCTATTGCAGACTAAAATCTAAATTTCATCCGGATCCGTTCAGCCGTTCCGAGGTAATTGAGCAACATCCATCCATCCATCCATCCATCCATCCATCCAAACCGTCGCATTTATAATAGTAAGAGGTAAATTAAGTTTAGAAACTAACAGACAAAATGCTCTTTATAAATGTACACGATTTAAAAATTACATACACTACAAAGAAGATAATTACAAAGGGTCAACGGGGCGGTCTTATCGCTAAAGCGATCTTTTGCAGACAACCTTTCGAGGGCAGCGCGATTTTAACACTCAGTCACGTGATGCCGTCATAAGACGTATACTCATGTGATTAAAGCCAAAAATACTCGTATTATTGTGACCCAGTTGACTTATTTACTAACACTCGTATACCTACTAATTATCAATGAAATAAGAACTATTTTTAATTATGTAAACAATGTATATTTGTCCGTTATTTTCCGCGAATTATCATCTTTCTGCCTGCATGTGTTTTTCTTCCATACATGTCTTTCAAAGTCGAAGCGTTTATATAAATTAAACCATTTACAGGCACTGTTGAAGTTTAATGATCTTAACATGTTCGAATTCTCAAAACCTATTTGCGACTCTAAGGACCAGAAAATAATCAAAACTGGTCCTTCGATACAAATAAAACCGTAGGCTTACCTCACACCTTATAAATAATAGACTAACCTAACCTTGACCAACGACCTAACCTCAGAACACTTGACTGCGTACAACAGAATCAGACGTAATTAAACTACAATGTAAAACACCACGTAGGACCGCCTCGTATCTTAACGCTGCCCATAATAATAGGGGTCGGTAGTGCATCTGCTAGATAACGGAGCAAGTTTATTGTTATCAATGTGCTATTGTTATTTACTTTATTGCTCCCGATATGTAGGGGTCACTATTGTTGGATATTTTTGTACATTTATTACCCACTGGACGTTGTCGGTTTTAAATACGTTCAAACTAGTATTATGCGGATACTAGGAATATTAATAAAATTAGGTTTCTTGTAGCACGGAACGGATTATGTCCAGAATATGAAAAAGTCGTGTTGTCTCGCTGAACGATCCGTCACACGGCGACGTGAGGACCATTAAATTGTTATTAAGACCAACGTTCAAACATGACCTGCTAGGATAATGTATTGATAAGTAATAAAACTACTAGCTAAGTCATGTCATTGGTTACTGCTAGGTCCCCGTGGGTCGTAGCGTAATTTCCTGCATTTTTCTTTTTCTTGTATTTGCCTGCCTTTTGCGTTTTACCTTGCTCCATAAACTGACTATATAAAGAAAAAGATCATATCAAATACGACTTATATTATGTAGTTCTTGAGATTAGAGCAAAATAAACTCTTCAGTTTTATAAAATTAAGTATAGGTACACAAGTACACTACATACATGTAGTCGACTCTTGTTTCACTAACTATGTTAGACCGTTCCAAACTAGAACTGATTAATTTTCTGTCAAAAAATCAAACTGCGAGGGCGCATATATTTATTTTGTTTCTTTATTTTAATTACATTCTCCTCTCAAATCAAACCCAGAACCTAACGGATCTCAGGACAATAAGACCAACAAGCAATTAAAACGGAAACCTCTTTCACATAATTGATTGCACCATACCTATAAACTCTGCTGACGCCAATCATTCATAACAGAATAGCTTACAGATATCGATACAGAACCTTTAATAATAAAAACACGATTAAATTATACTCATCATGAGGGTAACGACTGTTCTCAGTAATTACGAGGGTGCACGGCAGAGCACGGGTCAAGTTCTGTGATTAATACAATAATTGTTAGTCAGAAAGAATTACGTTAGTCATAGTAAATTACTTTGCAACTTTGTTGTTAGCTGTAGAAAACATAGAATTAGTATGTTATTGTTGTATTACTGGGTTTTGCCGTCAGTATTTATCCAGAAGCATTATGGAAGTTGGATTGTATCCAGTTTATGGCAATAGTCTGGCACCCTTGGCATGAAACTTGACCATACTTGACGCAATGTGAGTGTTTTAAACTCAGATGTCGTGCGGTGTTCCACAGGGATCGGTTCTGGGGCCGCTTCTGTGGAACATCGGCTACGACTGGGTCCTGCGTGGTGTACTTCTCCACGGCGTCGGCGTCATCTGTTACGCTGATGACACGTTGGTGACGGCGCGTGGAAGGTCACACCGGCAGGCGACCATACTGGCGACGGCTGGGGTCGCGCAGGTCGTTGGAAGGATCCGGCGTCTGGGCTTGGAGGTGGCCTTGCACAAATCGGAGGCCCTGTGTTTTCATAGGCCCCGGAAAGGGCCTCCTCCGGGCTCAAACATTGTAGTGGGAGGGGTTCGCATCGGCATCGAGCCCACAATGAAGTATCTAGGACTTGTCCTCGATAGCCGATGGGATTTTGGGCCGCACTTCCGGCAGTTGGCCCCCAAATTGATGGGCACTGCGGCTGCTCTAGCGCGGCTGTTGCCCAATCTCGGAGGGCCTAACTCTACCTGCCGGAAGCTCTACGTGGGGATCGTACGGTCCATGGCCCTGTACGGGGCGCCAGTGTGGGCGGACATTCTGACGGCCAAAAATATCGCTGTACTGCGAAGGCCGCAGCGGGCGATGGCCGTCAGAGTGATTAGGGGATACCGCACGATCTCCTACGAGGCGGCTACCCTCCTTGCCGGATTATCGCCCTGGGATCTTGACGCTAAACTCCTTGCGTCACAATATCGGTGGCGCAAGGAGGTGCTTGAGCGGAGCAATCGCCCTCCAGTGCCTCGGGAGTATGAGGCACATAGGGCAGAGCTCCGCCAGATCCTGGTGGCAAAATGGGAGGATCGACTTGCGCGACCCAGTGCAGGGCACGCCGCTATAGCGGCGGTAAGTCCCGTGTTGAAGGAATGGCTGGAGAGGCGTCATGGTGCCCTCACCTTCCGGATGACGCAGGTGCTTTCTGGACACGGATGCTTCGGGAAGTACCTGTGTCGCATAGGCCGGGAGACGGTGCCTAGGTGCCATCACTGTCAGAGCTGCCCCGAGGACACGGCGCAGCATACGCTGGAGGAGTGCCCAGCTTGGGCAACGCAGCGCCGTGATCTCGTTGCAGCGACAACTGCGGGTAGCCTCTCGCTCCCGGAGGTGGTTCTGTCCATTGTCGGAAGCGAGAGTGCTTGGGACGCCGTCGCCTCCTTCTGCGAGGAGGTGATGACCGCAAAAGAGGCGGCGGAACGGGAGAGGGAGGCTTCCTCCTCCCATCCCACCCGCATTAGACGCACCAGGCGCCGGAGGGCGCAGAACGATCTCCGGCCACCATGACATGGGGCCTGCGGGCAGCGGACTTGGGGGCAGTCCGTGGCCCGAACAGAAACAGGCCCGAGAGTAAGGAGAGTAAGGCGCGCGTGGTGTTCCCCGCGCGCTGTGCTGGAGTCAGTGCGGCCAGTAAGTGACGGCCGCACGGGGTGACGGGACCCGTCTTGTGGCGGTGGCGGGTCGATGCCTGCCGGGGTGCGGAAGAATGCTCTGAGCGCCCCCGTGCCCCGGCAAAAGGTAATTGGAGGAACACCGTGGGGTTTTAGTCGGTAAGAGTCCGACACACCCCTCCGCCTTCCCCGAGGTGGAGGCAGTCCATGAGGATTTCCCCACGAAAAAAAAAAAAAAAAAAAGTGTTTTAAACTCATCTGCTTAAAAATATGGAAAATATGTTTATATGATTGGTTCATAATTCAAAATACTGAGTTTATATTCGCAAACAACAATCATCATCATCATTTCAGCCGAATGACGTCCACTGGCCTTCCATACAGATCGCCACAATAACTAGTCCTGCGCTAAAGATCACTAACAATGACCTAAACTGCAACATATCTTTATTTAACAACTGTCATGAATAAAATTATATCGGGACCTTCCTCAAGGAAGAATTTTAGCTAAAATGATTCGTGTATCAGCGATTCCGCAGAACGCCGCCAATTCTTGTACAATATTTTTTTAATATTTTTGTCTTTTTTATAATAATTATGTGTTTAAATAAATAAAATTCATATTTACTTTATGATGTACTGAATACCAATTCTACACATTTATCTTTAAAAAAACAGAACTTGGCTGTGCTCTTCACCATCGTCCACGTCACAGATAACCTATGAACCAGGATCGCAAGGTCAGCGACAAGACAACACTGCGATATTTTCCACTGCACGATAGCCTGTGGCCTGTGGCCCGCCCCGCTGACACAGATAGCCTTTACGGAGATATTTCAATTTATTGGCTATAGTGACTGCTGAGCGAGCGTTGATTGGTGACGTCAGACAAGTGGCCCGGTTCTGGTGGCTCGAGAACGCCTTAGTTTTAGAAGCAAATTAAGAAAAACACGTCATGAAGAATTTGGGGATTTTCATGAGATTGTATAGGTTATTGTACAATCGGCAGTGCTCGCAGATGACCTCTTTTCAACCTTATTACTTAGGCCATAAGTAGTTAATTCAACTCAATTGTGAATTCAATTTCAGTAGTCAATTCTAACTTCTAGGATACACATCGACAGACCGCCATCGGTACAAATGATAAAAAATTCAAATCTAAAATATTACCAAATACGATTTGTGGTTCACGAGCATACACGTTATATGTAATCAGAAGAATTTTTATTGTCACTTTCTTGGATTTTTATGAGATGATACAGTTATGCACAACTTGTTGAGTCATCCCGCAGCCACTTCTCTGATTGACAATTTTTCCATTTACTCCACTACACGAACTATCCTAGTAGAATTCACTCCCACAGCGACAAGATAGCATATTCAACCTAATAGGTATATTGAATTGAGACTACAGCTACAGATACTACTAACGCCATCTAGTATTAGACGCTTGAATTATATGACGGAAACCGATGAGGATTCAATATTGACATACCGACAATCACTCGACTGAGACACATTCCTATGCATGACTCAAATTTTACTCAAATTGCCTTATTCTATCTAAGTTTCTAAAAAATTTACCAGTGTCCAGTGGTAAAAAAAAATCGACTGCTGAGCGTGAGATCTTGGGTTCGATTCCCAGGTCAGGCAGTGTAATTGGGTTTTCCATCAAGAATTTCTCATTAGCAGCCTCGGAGTCTGGATTTGTGCCCGAATGATGGCAATAGGCTCGCCCCCTATTACATAGGACTTAAACATAACTAGCGAAATGCAAGTGTACTAATGGATACACCTCTAGCCTAACCCTTCGGGTATTACAGGCGTGGTGTTATATTAACAAATAAACATTGTGCAGTTGCAGGTTCCCGACGGAGTTTGGACGGGAACGAAGTTTCTGACACCCGTATATAACATAGACAGAGAGAAAGAGGGATCGCCTGAAGGGGGTATAACGAATTTTCCTTACGTGACCATTTCTGTCAGTTCTCCTACCACACCCAGGCTATGTAACTTTCGTTAAAAATATGGTAATATTTGCTGACAGCATGCTTGTAGCAACACATTATTATCAGGCACTTGTATTGACATGCTATTGACTGTAATTCCGTTGACAAAATAAGTATTGAATGTACGGCAGACATTGGTGTGCTAATATTTGCGCAGACAGTTTGCACAGGTGCCGTCACAGACAAGGAAATGACGCATTATTCTAAGGACCAGGAGCACAGTTACAAATTAATAGTAATTATGTCAAAATTCTAGATGTTATTCGGAGAATTAAGATTGTAAAAAGACACTAAATGAAGCCAGAAGGTACGATGCCTTTGCCATCATTACGATCACTTTTTTTAACCAAACCTGGTTACGGAGGAGGTACCAATTTTGGTAAAGTTTACGTAGGTATAACGAAATCAAGTTTTCTTTCAAGTTCAACTAAAATGTATATAAGCTCACGACTCGTACCGATGCATGCACTCATAAATAAAAGTTTTACATGCGTTATATTACGCGCTACAATTAACAGTGATTTTTAAGATCAAAAATAACAATCGTTTCCCAGCAATACTTTTTGCTGTTATTAATTTGGTGGGAAGTACGCATGCCTTTTTCCACGACGTACGATTTTTTTGTTTGTTTTGGTGTTGCAAAATCCTCATGGATGTCCTAAGGGGAGACGAAGGGGGTCTTTCCGACTCTTACTGACTAAAAAGCACCCCAGGTGTTCCCTTATCGAATTGACGGCATCGATTACGAGAGCGTTGCGCGCCTTCCGCGATTCCCAACTAGTGCCTTCTTAGGCCAATATCAGGCCAATACATAACATAACATCACGCCTGTAATCCCCGAAGGGTTAGGTAGAGGTGTACCCATTAGAACACCCACATTTCGCCAGTTATGTTTTTAGTCCCATGTAATAGGGGGCGAGCCTATTGTCATCAACCGGGCACAAATCCAGACTCCGAGGCTGCTACTGAGAAATTCCTGATGGGAAAACCCAATAACACTTTGCCCGACCTGGGAATCGAACCCAAGACCTCATGCACAGCAGTCGCGCTTGCGACCAACGAGGCAGTCCGGCCAATACATTAATCCCAGGTCATAAGAACATGTAGAAAATTACCGATTTATCCTTCGGCTCCTTGGTGTGCAGGTTGTACAGCGTGCCGCGCTTGTACTCGTCGCCGCACACGTAGCACACCTCCGTCATGGAGTTCTTGTCGGGCATCGACAGGTCGAGGATGTCGCGGTCCGAGCTCGAGTTGGAGTTGCCCGAGTATACCGACACTGTTGATCTAGAATACAAGGGGGGATTTTATTAGTGTACAATTTTGTATACATTATTATATCGGAATTTCCTGAAGAAAAGTCTATTTTTCATATTATGTTACCCAAGATGTAGGATAATATCCCTTTTTCTTTTTTTTAAGAATCACATTTTTATCTATTGAATCGTCAAATAGTTTTAGTTCAAAATTAAAATCCAAGATGGCGGACATTCCTGATGGTGCTGAACGCCATAATCTAGCGCGCAGGTTAGCGTATTCAAAAAATCACAAGCTTGCGCCAGTTAGTTTACTCAGTGCCAAAACTTGAACTACACAAACCAACCCACAGTGTTATTATGTAAAAAGCCTAGGTGTGAAGAGTGCTTGAGGTGAACGGTTAATCCACTTGCTGTGGGAGATAGACAGCTCACTTGACCTATTAGACCGGCTAGTTTTCACAGCACGCCTTTAATGCCCGAAGGGTTAGGTTTAGGCAGAGTTATACCCATTGGTATACCCACATTTCGCCAGTTATGTATAGGTCTCAAGTAATAAGAGGTGAGCCTACTCTAATAATATTGTCACTAGTCTGTGTCTGTGCCCTTTCGCTCATAGTATTCAGCCGAGGCTGACTATCTTTGCGACGTGTTAAGTCTTACCTGACAGCGTCGAGGTACCCGGCGGGCTCAGAGGCGCCGGAGTGCTGCGAGCCCACCGAGATCACGGAAGGCTCGCGCGCGCGCAGGTCCAGCACGCCCCCCTCCTCCTCCGCGCCCGCCCCGCCCGCTGCGCCTGTACCACCGCCGTACCGCTGCTGGAATACATGACAACACATTTCTTAGTTTGTTTCTAAAGCAAATAAATAACTATTTAATAACTGCAATATGGTCAGATATTTTCGGATAACATATGAAACGAATGTGAAAAAAGGTTTTTCTTCTTACAAATACTTCCTACACTTGACTAAGTAGTAAACGCTGCCAATAAAATAAAGTTTCCAAATCATACAGTCATTGTCAAACAAATACTGGTCTTTTGGTCCGAATGCCAAAATCATCATTTACATATAATCTTTTGCAGACATTGCAGTTGGGTCCTAGCTTGGGATTAGTGTATAAGCCTAACAAGTATCTGTAAGCCATTCCTAGAAGACTTTCAGCCTATCTGACCAGCATAATCTTGTGTATTTAACTAGACATCAGCTTCCGACATAGCCTTCCGGTTTTCCTAGTCACCTCTCGTTTAACCTCAAGAAAATAAAATATCTTTTTACATTAATTAAAGAAAATATTCAAAATTAAAACTCACATTATTAAACTTATGCACATGGTTCTGTTCCTTCTCATCTTTTCGGAAGTTGTCTTGCGCGGGGTGTGAGGGCGCGTCGAGGGGGTACAGCGGGCGGGAGGTGGGACGCGGGGAGGATGCCGCCTCCTCGCGGGTGCCTTCCCCTGATAGACCGAGGACTTGTGCTGCGTACTCGCCTTGGAACGACATGTCGGCACCTGGAAAGTTGAGAAAAACGGTTCAGACACTTGGAAATTCGTGACGTCACACAAAATCGGGTTCAAAGAATACATCTAGGTTGCTTTTGGTCTCAATAATTTACAGACATCCTTGACACATTTCACTTTTGTTTCTGAATTCTACCTAGGCATCGGCTTCTCTACAAACAATTTATGGATAATTTATTGTCTAGGCTGAGCTAACCCAATAACAGCACGGCAATACTGCTAGGCGTACTGCTGCGTTGAGGGGATCGATAAATTAGCAGGGATGGCGGGCGTCATTTCTTTACAAAGTAATTTGTATTCTTTCGTTGCTGTTACCAGGGTATATAAAATTCATTTCGTAATGCCTCAAATGGGAAGTAACTGTCTATCTCTGTCTCATGTCAATTTTGTGAAAAATAAACGCTAGCCGACACACGAGTTAACTCAACGATTTAAATTATCTCGAATTACACTCTCCTTTTAACCACAAACCAATCAACTAAATACCAGCCTTTACACTCAAACCCAACCGATTACCATTAACCAACTACAAGTCAATTATGCTACGATTACGTTCCCATACATGAACAAGTACCTACCTACTATATGTACAGTCAAACCACGAGACAAGTATACGACCATTTAACTTACAAAAGTCAAACTTTTTAACATTATTCAAGCTATATCTACACAAAACGAAACTTGACGTGTTGATAATATTGGAAACGTACCTCTATAATCACATTCTTAAAGTAGCATTTCCATTGTCAGCAACCAACACTATTATAATGAATAGTACCCACTGTACATCTAACTGTTTAGTCGACTGTACCTTCCTGTAGGTACGTACAGTCATTCATGAATCGGGTGCGCTTACGCGTGCGCTTGCGACCTCGGCGCAGTGGCAGTGAAAGTGCCACCGTAATCAGCTGACCGACTGAATCGAACTGACCTATGCGGGATAATGTGCAGTAGTTCAATTAAGATGTACTTTTACTTTTGTTGTGGGATTTTCGAGTTTTGTTTCTTAGAAGTTATGAGTGTCGTAAGCTATTGAAGTCTTAAATTTGTATAGGTAAGGTTCAAAATGCGTTGTGGTTTCTTCTTTTACAATGTCAAATTCTTGTCGCCGGCGTCATGTTGTAAACAGCCACAACACACGACACTAAAGCCTCAAAAAAAAAAAAAAACGAGTGTGCTTATGACCACACGACTGAAGTGAAACTGCAGTGTGCTTAGATATACGGAACGTATTTGGCTATGAGAGGAAGAGAGAAAGAAAATGTGCGCGCGCACTGCTGTCTCTTGCTTATATCCCCCGCTTAACTTCCGTTCGCCTTGCCCGATCACACTTTTCGTAACGCTTACGTCACGCGTTCGCCAGCTTACTCCCCAAGTCGAGCGTGCGTAAAGAAGTTTCACTTCAAAAACAAAAAATTTGAGTCGTATGATCAACCATTTTGTGATTTTGAAATGAAACAATACACGCCAACAATATAAGCCCGAACTACTAATAAAAACGTTGACAGACCTTCTGCCATTCCCTTCTCTCGTACCATACGAGATCAATCAAGCCACAAATGTCACTAAGACAACGATAAAATGCTGATGTAATGCATTCATTTGTTACAAAATCAAACCGCAGAACATTATAAAACAGGCACCTACTGTAATTAATTTAACAAAGTACTCATTTAGAATATCTTCAAAAACTTCCATAAGTACCAATAATAATATAATTACGTGACAGAATTTCAGTCACTGCGGATAAACTCAATGGAGTAGTATGCAAGAGATATGATAGTGCAGGAGTGTGTGCACAACAGTATTACAGAGGGAGTGAATCTGTCTCTCTCTTCCCTCACCATAGACCAGCGATCCATAGGTCTCGATGTCTACAGAACACACATGACTCGGATGCTGGGTATTACAGAATGATACTCATTGAATCTCACGTTTGATCACTCGTTGAATCGAGTTTAGGACTCAGTAGAAGAAAACAGTTATTACGATATATTTCTAAAATGTTGAGATAGCTTTGCTCTTGACTCTAGTCTAGGCCATAACAGATACAAAGTCGACGAAGGAGTAATTAGTCATGAGTCAAAAGAGGCGAACTTCGAACACAAAACAGAGTTTAATTTTTGCCTTTCCCCGGTATTTTCTTGGTCAAACTACACACAGACAGGACATACAGATATACAGAATTACAGACCCGGTAGCAGGTTTCTGGCTGTAAACATTACTAGAACACGACCGCAAGATAAAGCCACGCGGGTCACCGGACCACCGCGGGGGGAAAACTCTTAAGGGCAAGCAATTATTATAATTACTACAATTATTTTTATGTTTCTGGCGAAACAATGTCGGAGGAAAGGGCAAAACGGATGAGATGACGTATTACAGTGAAATAGGCCGAGTGAGGGGACTCTCGGACTTGGAAATGCCGACATACCTTTTTTTAAAGATTGTTGAATTTACCGGATGAATGCAATAGGGATGATGACTAAAAAATAATAATTAGTCCATCTTTTAGAACGCCAGAAAATAGTAGATACGTATTTTTTCTTTTGCTTCTAAAACTTAAAATAACAAAGTTACAGAGCGGCGAAAGTTCGCGCTACGTCATTATTTCGTAAAATTTTTACTAAAGAATGACGTCACGAGCCCCTACTCCTGAATTTGAATGTGCTGTATCTTTGTCAATATTATTCGTATGGACAAATAAAAAAAATACGTATCGAGTATTTTTCTATAATCTAACTGACGGACTAATTAGAATCTTGTTGTTTTAACCCAGGAGACATCCCTATTGTATGATACCATTATCTAACAAGTGCTAAAAAAGTGGAAATTTTATACACACAATCATGTCATCATTTCAGCCGAAGGACGTCCACGGCTAGACATAGGCTTTCCCTACAGGTCGCCACAATGACCGGCCCTGTGCTGTCCGCATCCAGCGGTTTTCCGCAACCTTCACCAGATCGTCGGTCCACGTCGTATAACAAACAATAATAATACCAGCCTATAGGTTTAGATTTCCTCACAAAAATATTAGAGATATTTCCTTTTCATTAAGAACCGCCAATGGCAGAAACAAATCAATTTTCACTGGGAACAATCAGAATGATGAGCAGAAGTCATGCCAGTTCGTTATAGGCCAATCACAGAAGCATTTATTGAGCCAACGACCAACACAGCCGAAGTTAACATTCAGAGAATGCAAAATCCAATAAAATTCATACAACCAGTTACCAGATATTTAATTAAAAACTACATAACCATTTAACCAGTCTGACTTGCCAAATTTAATATTCTTGCGCTGCACATTCGCGTGTATTTTTAACTTAAACAATATAGCGGAGAAATAAGTTTAGCCATTTGTAATAGCCATGTGAATACCATAGAACAATGGTTTATAACTGTACAATAGTTCGGTGGTACTGAATAGGGCATTATTTCGTATAGTTATACTGTACTAGGTATAGCTTGTGTAGAATCTAGCTTACTTATTTTTAAAAGATACTAGCTTCCGCCTTCATCTTCGCCCGCGTCAAATTTAGTAATTATCCCACGGGAATCGTACATTTTTCCGGGATAAAAAAAAACATATTATGTGCTATTCAGGACTATAATTATCTATCTCTATGCTCAATGTCACTCAGATTCGTTTAGCCGTGATTGAATTACAAACATCCATTCATCCAATCAATCACTTAGTTTGATGAGCAGTATGCGATTATGTGATATGTCTTTTTATACCCCGTACAGGTACCAATATACAACCTAAACGGCATGTTTAAAACTGAACAAACATGGAATAACCCAGTTACACGCTACAATCGCAACACCTAATCTAGGAACAAAACAAACTAACTAGGTAATAAGTTTGCACACAGACCTCTCAGCTATTAGTCTAAAAAGACAATTACGAGTAGTGCTGTGCAGTTCACGAACGGACTAGTTCGTAGAGCGATACTATGGGCTTGCTACCTAGTTGTTCTGTGTTTTCTGTAGTAATTTAATTTTACATTGTTTCAATTTGTCAACTTTGTTTTAATTGGCGAAATGTGGGTGTATTAATGGGTACACCCCTGCCTAACCCTTCAGGGATTACAGCCGTGATGTTATATTATGTGGTTTCAATTACTTCTTATTAATTAACGCGACCTATATTCACGAATGTGCGAAAGGTATGTGTGTTAGTTATCGACAATACGCCTTGGGCAAATCTGGTGATCAATGCTCGTACCTTCTCTGTACGACAAGACGCCTTTGCCCTGCAGTGGGACAGTAACAGGCTGGTATTATTCTATTTTCTGCCATTAACTTTATTCGCTGTATAAGAAATTTTCATAAACGAGAATTCATCAGTACACATTAAACTCAAAACATTTTAAACTCAAAACGCAGATAAAAACGAGCAGAACACCACTTTTAATTAGTGAAAAATTAAGCTCTTTAAAGTATACCAGAATGAAGTATGTCAGCAACTTGTCCTTCGGCGCTCAACTCTTGAAAGATACATAAACCTTTGCGGATACAAAAACCCTAAAAAGCTTTCAAAAGAAAAATGAGTAGAGAACGAACATCTATCCTTGGGTCAATTGTGACAAGGACAGTGTGACCTGTCAAATCGTAAGGTTCGCAACTTTTCCAAAGAAAATTCGACCTAATTCACCGTACAGCCAAAACTAAATGAACTAATTTGGCAGTAGTGTAGTAAAGCGCTGCGAACTATCGCATTAGTCATGTCGTGTGAACAATACAAAGTTCAGTATGCAACGACTAGAACCGGTTGGAGCCGCTTAGTGGAACTTCACTTTTATTTACAGAGACTAATTCGATGCAATCAGGGCTGTGCTGACACGAATGTTGTATTTGATTAATTTATTGTACTAGCGAGTCATCCCGGCTTCGCACGGGCGCAATGTAGATACCAAGTATACGTTTAAACCTTCCTCTTTAATCATTCTATCTATTGATGGAAATCGCATTAAAATCCGTTGCGTAGTTTAAAAGATCTACGCATATAGACGGTAGAAAACGAGTGAGTTTCATACAAGTGTGTATATTGATTCTAAAGATTTGCTTGTATTCGGTTATTTTAGGATTTTAATACTAAAGAGAAATTAACGGATACAAAAAATGTTAAAGTTTCAATTTTCCAGGTCAAAGAATAATTTAGTTTTAATGATACATTTTTATTTCACCTATTCTAAAATCTGCTTTACCATTATCGTCACGTTTTAGATATCTTTATCAATTTGAGTGGAAATGAAAATGATAAAATTATTAAGAAATCAACACAACATAGGTTTGGTTGGTTTGTAGTAACGTAAATTAGATCCTTTTGTAAACTATTAAAATTCACTTCGAACGTAATAATTATTTACTTTGTGTGAATATTTTATTAAAAACCTTGTGCTTTTCGTAATTTATATAATTTTACAAGAATGCTAGTCGTATTTCCATCTCAACAAAACCACTTGAAACAATTACTTTTGTGAATGCTATTGAACACTTGTAAACCATAGACCTATTAGATACTCGTGCGATAAATAAATTCAAACGAGAGATTTTTCTATAAACACACCGTCACTGTGTAGGAAAGAGACAAAATACCTCACATTTACCTCTCACAGTACCCTAAACAGGAATGCTTTACATCCAAACCATAAAATACCCGTCAATTAGTCCTGCTTAGAGACGCGTGGCATCCTTAGGTCTCGAGCGGCGGCCAGTCGTATTTATATAACATCAAAGAGTTAGTACCCACCCCGTCGTCTGGCCGGGCCAGTGATTCATATTTCATCAACGTTTGACATATGACATGTTCGCTACCTATAGCCAGTCCCCCCCATTGCTAGTAGATGGAAATTCCCTTTGTGGAAATTATTAATGCGCTTTTTCTTTTACGGTAAGTAAATGGTTCCTGCTATTACTGTAATAGGTATACTTGGAAAGGTATGAATGGCCTACGGTTTCTAGAAATTTCAGATAAATATATTAGTTTTTGGTATTTTGATAACGACTAAGTAGACTTATCTATTGCAAAGTGATAGCGAAATAGACCCGTCTGTCAGTCAGGATTAATATAGACCATATGAATAACATAATTTGGCTTCCCACGAAGTGTACCGACGACCTGAAAAAGGTCACGGGGACCCCTGGATGCGGGCATTTCTGGACCGGTCATTGTGGCTATCTTTAGGAAAGGCCTATGTTCAGTAGGGGACGTCGTTCGGCTGATATGATAAATGATGATGATTATATAAAATGGGGTCAGAGGCGAGCAATCCTACAAACTTTTAGTAACGTTTGCATCCTAAATTCAGTCTCATTCTGTCAAAAATGCCCCTAATTTACCTACATTTTTGACATTGTTAAGATGAAATTTCAACGAGATTTTGACAGTTTTAATCAGTAGAATTGGCCTTCAGGTCACGGGGACTACTAGTGACTCCCGAATAATCGTGTCGTTCATTCGTACAGTTGTGTGTTAACTCAATAATGCATGATCGCGTATCTATGCTATACGTCAGTGGCACACACATAATTCTCGTATCGTTGCAGTGCAGACGACAGGCCGCGGCCGTCGTGTTTACTCTATACAACATCAAAGACCTTTACTATCGGGGCTTGGCTGGGGCACAGCGGTTAGCATTCACGAAACGATTGACTATCCCTATGTCCCTACGACATTATATCTATACTAATATTATAAATCTGAAGAGATTTTTCGTTTGTTTGTTTTAACTCAATTCTACCAATCGGACTGAAAAATCTTGTTGTTTGTAATAGCCAGATTCATGAGTTATAGTATAGGTTATATAGCTTCACGCTACGACCTACGGGAGAGGAACAGTAACCAAATACGTAACATAAGGCGAATGAAAAAGACCACGCGGACGAAGGCGCGGGCAGAAGCTAGACATTTTAATACATACGCACATGTACAATATGAACATTGTTGTACACACAGGTACATAATGTACGCATGAAAAACGGTTCGACTGAATATTTACCATTTATTTACCTACATGTACAGTATGTTTGCATAAAACATGTTCCGTAAAATAAAATAAAATAAATATTTTACATTTTTGGGTAAATGGCGACCCGGTACACGGAAAAATGAAGAGCATTTTAATTTTAAACGTGGTTATAGCCAATTCGTAGAAATATTTTCGTCATTTTGAACGCTCAAAACATTATTCCTTTTTTATTTATAAGCTACGAGGTATTGCGAATTTAATACCATAATTTTCCCGAAATATTACGTTTCGGGAAAATCTTCGGCTTTCATTGCTATCAATCTGCTGGAAATCTAATAGTGAATGCTACTGCAGAACTGCTTCTGTACTGCTTCTGTACTGCTTCTGTACTCTTTTTCAAGTTTTAAAAAGAGGTCAATGTATGTTTTTCTGTTCCAATACGTCACTTTCACGTGAAGAAACAGTTTTTCTTTCTTATCTTTTTGTCAAGCTTATGCCGCCATCTTCGTCTGTGTTTGTTGCGATATTGCACGCCATAACTCATACAGTATAAAATAATTTTGGTTGCGTAACCAGACTTTACTGTAATGTCTTTAAAATTAAGACCTCCAGCTACAGCATTAAAGTTATTAACTAAGCGACACTCTAAAGGCACCCCCTGTGGGGTCGGACCACGGCTTAGGACGTCGCCGAGGGAGGCCGAGAGACAGGCAGGATCGGATCTAGTAGAGCTGATTACATTCTTCTTTATATTCATCTTCTTGACTGCCTCGTTGGCATAGTGGTCGCAAATTTTGACTGCTATAAGCGTGAGGTGCGTGCCTGACCTGAGAATCGAACTCAAGTTCGATTCTCAGGTCAGGCACACTATTATTGGGTTTTTCCATCAGGAATTTCTCAGTATCAGCCTCGGAGTCTGGTTGATGGCAATGGCCTTGCCACCTATGGGACTTAAACATAAATGTGGGTTGTGCTAATGGGTATACCTTTGCCTAACCCTTCGGGGATTACAGGCGCGATGTTATGTTATATTCCTATTCTTATAGCCACAAACACCGGCCTACAGCATACAACAAAATCGCGTGTACTTACAGGTCACAAGTACTTGTAAGTTCTTTGCGCAGGTGCCATGTAACAAAATAAGGCATTGTTTCGATGGTGTGCTCGCTCCGCGACAATGGTGTACAACGAAATGTTAAGTAAACATGTTATGTGGATAGGCATCAGGATTTGAGTTAGAATTTTAATGGTACAATATAATAATAATTAATGGTACCTATATCGTGATGGCCTAGTGGCTAAGATGCCCGCCTCTCATGCATGGGCTTAAATCCGGGCAAGTACCAATGTGTCTTCTTCAATTTATATGTGACTCCTCCTCCTCCAAACAAACCACGTCAGAAACCCGTGCGGCGGTTTAGAAACTCTGGCACTATGGTGTGTGGCATAAGAACCTTACTGCCCACACGATAAAAGAAAAAAATAATAAATACAAAATCAATTAGGGTATTAAAATGAGCGGAGAATGCTTATGCGAATCCCGGACCCCCGGCCATAGGCAGAACACTGCGGTGCGGTGGTTTAAGCTGGTAAAAGACCCCTCTGTCACCCCCACGAGGAAGGAAGTCCACCGATCCGATTTACACAACGCACAAAAAATGTATTGTATTAATTACCAGCTTATTATCAGCCCACTGCAGGAAAAAAGCGCTCTCTTTTGATACAAGGCACGAGCTTGATCACCACGGTTGCTCGAGGCGGTTTATCGATTTCAGAATTACATAAACAATAAGTACGGTTTCCTCACGATGTTTTCCTTCACCGATGTCAGTGACGTTCAAGATAAACTTACAAAGTTGTGAATTGAAAAGTCACATTGTTACTTGCCCACTTCATGTATGGGAGGCGGACGCCAAAATGTAGTGTACGGTGGTCTTTAGGGGAATATACCCATAGATTTTTTCTACACTAATATTATAAAGAGGAAAAATTTGTATTTTTGTTTGTAATGGATAAACTCAAAAACTACGGGACCGATTTTAAAAATTCTTTCACCATTAGAAAGCTACATTATCTGCGAGTAACATAGCCTATATTTTATTTTATTTTTGCGCGGACGAAATCGCGGGGAAAATCTAGTCTGGAATATTATGTTGGTCTGGTCTAGCGAAGTGAGCGCGACTACTGAGAGTGCAGTCTCGGCTTTTCTAGGATAAATGAGTACTGTCGTCTAAATTAGGGTCCGTTTGGTAGCAATAGGGTCTGTGGTACATAAAGCTTACAATTTATCTTGAGGGGAATGCAAATAAGATGTTTTTGTAAGGTCCTAATGTTTAGTACATATCATAGAAGTACCCTACAGTGCTCAAAGACGGCTGCGATCTATGCAGATAAATGAAATTGGAATGTCTGTTTGTAATATGTAAATAACAACTATTTACAAAATAAATGTGAATTACATAGTACTTAAAAAAATTCAGGTTCATTTTTTTTTCTGTCTGGCTGTTTGTTCCACTTAACCTTCGACCTTTTGACGGGACTTTTACTAGCAAAGAAATTGTTAATGTTATGAAAGTAACTATTTATATTTTACAACCAGGATTAGGGTTACGCACAAAACTAAAACCCCTCAGAAAACCGCGACTTTCACGTGAACGCAGACAGGGGCATAAGTTAGTCGTAAATAAATCTCGCGAGCGCCACATGCCTGTTTAAACTTGCCTTCGTTCATTTAAAATGTTTTCTCATACATTAATATCATTCCCTCGAATAATAAACTTAAAAAAAAAAAACAAAATCCCAGTTCATTTTAAAAACATGATGTAAATAAAATTCTGAAACAAAAAATCCACGCAAAACTACAACCTCCGTTCTTCGTATATACAGCATGTCCTAAAAAAAGGCCAAAAAAAATAGGACACTTTCCGTGCGTCTATCACGGCTTGGTTCGGTCGAGACAAAAGAGTGCCGTGGGAGGGCCCAGCCTCCCGGATAATCCGCCAGGGGGCGCTTTGTACGACACGACCCGTTTTGACAGTTGAAATAATGTTTGATAACAATTTTTAAGGACATTTTTCGCGGAATGTTTTATTTTTTTTACTTGAAAAAATGTTGGATGTTACATTTTTATCTCGGCTCGTGGATCAGCTTTGTAAGAGAAGCCGCATCTATTTAAATTAATCAACCTTTTAAGAATTTTCTTTTGATAATTTTGAGAGACGAGTATTTTGTTTTTTTTTTCCTCTTTGACTATCAAAAGGAAAAGAACAGAATAAAGTAAAAGGTTTGTTTTAATCCCTGATAAAAAAAGAACATGATTATGATTACAGAGACGCCATTTTCGAAAACATCCTTTTAGAATACGATATCAAATATTTAAAGGTCTTCTTAAATGTCAAAGCTATGACTACCACCTTAACGTACACTGCAGGACACGGAAACTAACCCATTTTTAAAAACTTCCAGCACAAAAAAAGGTAACATAATAATTCTTCCACGTCCACAACACGAGTCTCGTCTCCTTTGTTTTAATATTATTTATCTGGCGAGGCGAGCCGAGGCGGAAAGGCGTTGGATTTACGACGGCCATTCGGAGTAAATCGGAATGCAACGTTGTTGTACGATCGTAGTGACGCCGACTGATCCGAAGCGTTTAATAGTTCGAAGGAGAGTACATACGTTGTGAAGACATTGTGTTTCGAGTTATTTATTGTAGCGAAGATTTAAAGACGTTTCCATGTTGTGTGGAGTGTCCACGGGGTATGCTAAATACGACATTGGTATTGTAACGTTTTAACTGACGTGGGAAAACTTCAAGTTTATGATGGGATGTTTCGAGATTTCCCGGCTAGTATCCGACGGGAAATGAGCTATAAATCGTTGGTCAGTTTCAACACATCTCAGACCTCTATCTAACCTACCGCACATGACTCTCCCTGATCTTGTCTTGCTTTGTGTAAATCCATTTATTTGTAAACGCACCCACGGAGCAGGAGAAAATCCTAGTGCAACGTATTATTTATAATAAAAATTATTCCATTATAATTTCGGCGTCCTTCTTATCCCCAAAACGTTTATATAGTTTGGGCACTAAATATTACATTTTATTTTACAAGGGGGTGACTTGGCCTGAGGATAAAGCTAGAATGCACAGAGTAACATTACATATATTCGGTTGATTTTTCGATTGAAAATCTCATTTTATACCGAAAATCTTTTCATATAAATGGGTGATACTAATTAAACTTGTCGTATCAAATTAAATAAAATTGTTATCTTTTACGTTAGTGAGCTCATGCAAGATTGCATTAAGGGTCGGTTCACATCTGACGGAAAACTCGAACGGATAGTCTTTAGCAGTGGCGTGCGGTCCATAGAGGCATAAAGGCACTGCAAACCCTAGACCTAGTAGATCTAGATCTAGACAAGTTACAGTAATTTCAAAAATAAAAAAAATATTCTGCGTAATAAAACTAATAAAATTATTCAAACTCCTAATGTAAATTAATAGCAACGCGCATCGCATTCATACTGTAATCCGTACTCGGTAATGTCAAAACTACGACAGGCGTTCGCAACACATCGCCGACAACGCGGAAGGCAGAGAGTGATTCTGCCTACAATTCATTCATATTATTCATGTAGTGGTACATTTTCGTGTCTGTGCACTGCACACAACGGCGCGGTAACAAAGCCATCTCCTGCGGCAGGTGACCCAATCACGGGCCAGCTCGTTAGAATCCGTCGTCTCTATTGGCGCACCCCATGTATTATACGACTAAGTTTAATGAGTATAAGTTCAGTGATATTTCGATTGACAATGATGCAATTTTATTTGATAACGTTTTACTTACCAAAATTTGAAATTGTTTTTTTCTATAGAGTCCATATTGTTTTCTTTCAAGTGAAGCGCGCTGTTTTATGTTTTTATTTTGATGGTTTTCATAAGATAGGTCGATTTATTGTTAGGTTCAATTAGTTTATTGAATTGTTTTTAAAATTACTTTTTATTTGTTTATTCAAAATGTTGTTCGAATGTGAGGTTTGTGTTGAAAATGTGTGTTTGTTAAAGGTTATAAATGGTAAATTTTGTCAATAAACGTTTAATGAAAAGGTTCAAATTGTATCAAAAGGGAGATGTGTACCTGAGTTACAAGAACTGACCCAGCAAAGAGGTAATGTAACTCGTAAGTTTCATAGTAAAAATTATAAGACATACAACTGGCTCTGTGTTGTTCCGATGGGAAGCTATTGCGACTATTTTAAAAAGTAACATTATTTCATTCAACTTTCCCTAAATAAAGTACCATTTTTTTGTCGTATTTTATAAACAAGTTGTTAGAGCGGCCATTAGTCGTTTGTTTGTTTTGATTTGGTCGTGAGCTTTGTTATCAGATATTTTAGATTTAACGATGTTATTAGTGTGAAAAAATGGATAATATTCACTGTGAAATTTGTTCATGTGGTGTGTGTATAGAGGAAATAAAAAATATGCGTTTTTAAAACTATCGGTGACAAAAAGACGTGATCGTGAAAGGTCAATGACACCGGATTTAATTTAATTTGAGTGCTATTATTTTATTTGCAAATTAATATGAAACATCAAAACATATAGGTATCCGTAAAATATGTCTACAAAATCAGTAAATCTAGGCTAGGTGGCAATTACCTACATCATTATTTAAATCGACAAGACGACGAACCAAAACCATGATAGGTACATGTTTGGTAAGATACCTACCTAGCTTAAATAGCTTTTAACTGTTTTGCCTACCCTGTCTAAAAACTCTGTGCACGCCACTGGTCTTTAGTATGGTCGACGCACTAACGCATCATCGGTTATGTGTGTAATTGTGTATGGTTGGATATTTTATTATCTATTTGACTTTCTGCGTTATGCGACTGACGATACGCGGCGTATCTTCCGTCAGATGTGAACCGACACTAACTCTACAGTCAAATATCGTTGTCTACTGACCTATGAACGGTTTTCCATCGAGCCTCTTCATCCAGTAGAACCGCTGGCTGTGCGGCTTGTTCTCGCGGTCGTACTGCTCCCATTGCTGCCTCAGGAAGGTGTAGCACACGCAGCAGCATCGTACGGTGCCGTCCTCGTCGCCCTCCGTGCGGTATCCGGCAGGGGGCGCGTGCGCACCCAGGAACGGGAAGTATGGTTCCGTGCACTGAGTAAAGGAAATGTACTGTTAGAAAAGAAAGAATAGATTTCACACTTCTGGGTTCTTTTAAGTACAATTCTTTAATGATCTGCAGCACTGACGCTGAATAGCACAATAACGACTATACGGCAAAATTTAGGGAATGTTTGAAGTTTTTAATGATTTCGGTTTTGAGGTCCCTTTTGAGTGCACTGCAATATTTGTCTAAATTATTAATATTTTAAAGAGAAGTGATTGGTATTTTTGTTTGTAATGGATAAATTCAAAAACTACTGAAACGATTTTAAAAAGCTTCATTATCAACGGGTAACATAAGCTAAGTATATGATAATTTAAAAAATAGAGATTTTTGAAAGAAAATTGCAATAATGCAACACAAGGTATCCAACATTTGCCATTATAAAAGTCATTATTTGGTTAAATGGCTTGTAGGAAAAATATGCAATCTACGCGGACGTATTCGCGGGCAAATTAATATCATATTCAAAGGATATTTTGCAAACGCGCAAATAAACATGATATTATTTTGAAAGTTTATAAACTAGACTGTTTACCTGTGAAAACAACTTTAACTCAGAGAAATCTTTTAAAAAAGCAGTAGGTAGGTACAACTATCGACCGATTATCGAGTACAATACATACATTAAATCTTCAAGAAAACAATGCACAACGTTCCGCTGTATTATAACTATTATCTATTCACTTACCGATTGCATACGCGCGTTAAGGTACGTACACACTGGATGCAAGTGTTGCGCTCAAGTTGAACAACATTATATATATCAATATTATCAAGCATGGAAATAAAATTAAGAGTGAGAGAGACGGGCATTTTTCACCAATTAATGTTTATTAAAACTGTTGCGTATGGCAAAATTCGGGTGTTCTAATGGGTACACCTCTGACTAACCCTTTGGAGATTAAAGAATTAAATCCTGGAATTAAGGGTAAATATGATTTGGCTCACCCAAATCATATTTACCCTTAATTCCAGGACAATAGGCAATTTTGTATTTTTATTTTCCAAAAGCAAAATATGTCTAATTATTTTGTCAACAAAACGCCATTATCAATCAAAGGAGTTGACACTTTCTGTATTAAAATAGTATAAAGCATTTGTTTTAAGATTAATTGGAATTCCTTGCTCATTCTTCTCCATATTATTATGTAACTGCCTTTTGGAAGGGGCAATTAGACTCGATATCTTTATTCATTCAATTTGACTTTGACTATGCACACATTTTAGCAATCAAATCTGTGTTGTGTAACTATCGTGCATGTTTGCGACTGAATTTCCGTCTACCTAAGCATACAAACAGATCGGTGACAACAGCAAACATGTCACTTGTCTACAAATAACCACGGAGCCGGTGAAATACTATTTTAGAAAATTCTTACAACACGTTGTTGTTCACGCCACAAAAAGTTGCCCAACATTCTTCACACTTCTTTCTCACTCAGTGTACACACCTCTTTACCTACCAATCACTATGTGGGAATTGTTTATGGGAAAACACCGTGAGTTATTGCTACGCCTTACTCCAGTGATGCGTCGATTATCTCATGGGAACATCGCATTTAGTGTTTACAGATGAGCTATTATCTATTAGAAGTACGTGCATTCCTGTCTCTAGATATTGCTCAGAATTACTTGAGCAATGAGAATACAGTTTTAATTGCAAAATGTTAAGATACAGAAGCAGAATCGGATCTCTATGATGACAGAGAAGCATTCTTCATCGAACGACATAAATAATCAAATCATTTATGTAAACAAATTAATAAAATTGAAGTGTCCCTTTGTAATGTCAATATGACAGTTTTTAACTAAATGTTTTTGTTTTTCCGTCTGTGTTTGTTTCGGCTAATCTCTCAAACGGCTGGACCGATTTCGACAAGACTTTCACTGGCAGAAAGCTGATGGTATAAGGAGTAACTTTAATGTTAGAAAAAGAAATAGGATTTCGCGTAAAAAACCTTAAGCGAACGAAGTCGCAGCCATAACAAGCTAGATTCAAATGAAAATCCATAGGTAAATACATACGTGACATAAGAATCTCAGCAGTTGGCTTGACCAATTCTTTATAACACTAGCTCAGGATTTATCGTAATACTGGGATATCGGAATTAGTGTCAGTCGTTTGAGCTTCATGAGCGTGGGAATATCCGAGGATTTTAAGGGACAGGACAGAACTGGGATAGTATTAATCTTATTTTTTATGTAGATTTGTATCAACAGTAAATACTTTATTTATTAACATACATACATACATAAAATCACGCCGTTTTCCCAGGCAGAAACTACAGAAAAATAAATAACCATTTATTTTTACCCTATGAATAAATAACTTATTTATATGGTAGAGAATTACCAGGTATTTCTTTTTACTTTTTTAGTAACCTTTTTAACGACATAATCCTCTATCTTGACTGCCTCGTTGGTCTAGTGGTCGCAAGCGCGACTACTGTGCATGAGGTCTTGGGTTCGATTCCCAGGTCGGGCAAAGTGTTATTGGGTTTTTCCATCAGGAATTTCTCAGTAGTAGCCTCGGAGTCTGGATTTGTGCCCGGTTGATGGCAATAGGCTCGCCCCCTATTACATGGGACTAAAAACATAACTGGCGAAATGTGGGTGTACTATAAATGAAGTACACCTCTGCCTAACCCTTCGGGGATTACAGGCGTGATGTTATGTATGTAATCCTCTATCTATTCTTGAAAATTCAGCCGTGCTAAATTGACGAAGGTCTGTTACAAGTGACACAAGCATCATTTATAAATACCTACGTTTCAGTGGTATACCTAGGGGTAAGACCGACACATTTTACTCAATGAAGAAGTTCAAAAAATTCAGTCTCAATAATGTCAGACTCAATAATGTTGCATTTTTAATAACTTAGGAGTGTTATACTCGGCAGACGGTAGGACAACGCTGCTAATGATTATGATGAACATGTTAACATGCATTAATTGTTAATAAGCCTTCTCTACACAAGTAACTAGGATCGTCCAATTTAGTAGAAATATTCATAGAAATCGATGGGTGTCTGCGATTGAAACTTAATTTAATTAATAAACATAACATAACATCACGCCTGTAATTCCCGAAGGGTTAGGCAGAGCACATTTCGCCAGTTATGTTTTTAGTCCCATGTAATAGGGGGCGAGCCTATTGCCATCAACCGGGCACAAATCCAGACTCCGAGGCTACTACTGAAAAATTCCTGATGGAAAAAACCCAATAACACTTTGCCCGACCTGGGAATCGAACCCAAGACCTCATGCACAGCAGTCGCGCTTGCGACCGCTAGACCAACGAGGCAGTTAATTTAATTCATAAATTAACTGTTTTATATCTACTTTTTAAATAAAATTATACATTTGTAAACATCCATCGGTTCCTAAGAAAATTTTAATATCTGGCGACCATGCTTACTTTATCTCTTTTGACTGTACGTGCTACTGTTACAGTAACCAGTTCACACGTGACACGAATCCTCGAAATTATGCACGCGAAGTCATAAACACTCATACATATGAATGGGTCATAAAATGGACCAGAGAGGACTACTGATGAATAAATTGAACTATTATTGTATAAGAATTAGGCCATATTATACGACGTGAAACATTTACATAAATATAGTTCTCGTTGAAATGTATGTATTCTGATTTATTATAATATTGTAATATGATTTTAGGATTATTGAATTATTATCATATTTTACTATTAAAGAGACTGCCCACTACACATTATCATATCATGATCGTTCTATGAACGTATCGGATACGGAAAGGAACATGATACGGACTTCTATGCCCACTAGAACGTATAAACTGACAACCGCTGACGCTCCGTACATGGCACGCGAGTCGCGTGACGCGACAGTGTTGCTCGATGACGGAGCGGTCTATGAGGCCGTGTCTGACACGTTCCTAGCACGGCCATGGTTCGATGTAGTGGGAAATCTCCTTTAATGACTATAAAATTGTTTAAAGCAACAGACAACTACATGAATTTTAGAGGCACATTTTTCTGCATCTATAGAAGCAGAAGCTAACCAAGCAAAAGCAAGGAATGACAAAGTAAACTACAAGCAAAGCATTTCTTCAATCCTCTTCCTTCAATCTGATTCAGCCTATCCAATAATAGATCTTACGTAGACACATGGAATCATGAATAATTCAAACCCCATACATCATAATCCCCCCACCCACCTTTAAATTAAGCCCCCTTCTTCTATTATAAGCAGTATCTTAAACCAGTCCGCTCACATATTCTCTCCAAAACAACCATGAAATACCAGGAACACATGACCAATAACCGCTCGTGCACTGGACATAATTACGTGTCAAATGTCAATCGCTTTAGGCGTTCCATCAATTGCTATCCGGTTGGAACCGGCGCGGAACCCAAACACATGACTACGCGTAATAAGACGCGAATCGGGTGACAATGTCGTTCCGTACGTCAAGACATCGTTGCGAAATGATGGATGTGTTATGATTTGTTGTTGAGGAAACACGGGTGTGTGTGTCGCGGGGAAAACATCACATATATCTTGGAGTTATTTTGATATCTAGGTCAGTGATTACTTATGGCTGCGTGCTGCTTTCTTCAGACGCGTGCGCTCACAGGAAGACTCAGTAACCTGAAGGGTCACTACAAAATTTGCCATTTGGTTTGACGAGTCATTGCAAACGAGTACAAACTAGCTAAAAGGTTTGGAGTCAAGTTTCACTTTGATGCTGGCAATCCTACATTGACAAGCTGCATTTGTAGTATATGGCATAACTTACATTTGTAATTGTTTATTGGCAAACCCGAATACTAGTCTCAGTCCTCGGCTATATGATAGTGCCTTATTCATGAGACCTCACTATCTGAACCGATAGACGGCTGAACCACAATGGATGTAGTCCTTTACTCCCATATAAGTTGGTGTCATATTACCTGCGTATCAGGCTTGACTCTGACGGTGTAGTGGTCGCTGAACCCGGCGCCGCCGCATACGAAGCACACACGCACGTCGTCCTGCGCGGGCGCCGTTTTGTCGCGCGACGCACACGGCGACGCCGGCTTTGACGCCAGCGAACTTTTTATGTAGGCCTTGGCCTTCTCCATACCCGCCAGCTGATGGACAAAAGAAAAGAATTACATACATGGATTACTTAACGACTTTTTCTAAGAACTTTGGCGCTTGATTTAAGGCCTTCGCCGACTATATCAACTTGACACTAATCCAATCGCTCCAACTTTTGCCTCAACCACAACCTGTGATGAGTCGAGTCGTTAAGGTGTGTAATGGTCTTTAATTGACGCGTTTTCCCTTTCTCAGTTAGAGAATAACTGTTAATTTTAAATAAACTAAAAGCTACATAAAACTCGCTAAAGACAGAGTAATGAATAATCTTCATACTTCGATGCCATATGAAACCATATCCCACAGTATCCAAGTAATCAAGATTCCTGACCAGTACAGTACCAAGGCACAAATATTTTGACGCCCCTTATAATGTGGGTCGCGCCGTAGCGAAAGTATCATTAAGACCTTCTCGGAATACAACCGACCCACTGTGCGAAAACACTGAAATTTTCCCTCTTCACGACAACCATCCATCTGTGAAAGAGTAATGGCTTATCGGTTTTGAGAGTGCTGATGAAAAATCAACCCTACAGCGGTTACATTTAAGTATTTTTCGGAAGGTTGAAAGCTATTTTTAATACGGCTCATATACCCGGAGATAAATGTTTAAGAATGTAAAAAAATATTTTTATCGATAGACGTAAATGGGTTTCCTTGGTTCGACAACACTGATATCAGCCAGTGTTCTCTTTTCATTGAGAGAAGAAATGAGCGTTGACTACCAACATCTATCGCCGGAGCAATTTCATACAGTAAAAGAAATTTCTATAAGCGTGTAATTTGAAAAAAATGTATTGGACAACATGTATTGTTGTTGTTTTTCCCCCGTATAAAGCTACTATATGCGAAAGATTTTAGCCAAAAAAATCTTCAATATCGATATGTCGTACTCCTCAGTTTTCTCCTCTAAACGAAAACCGATTTCAGTTTTTTTTTCACTAACCCGACGGCAAGGAAACAGATTCGCCGCTTCGTCGAACAGTTTTTTTGTTATAATGTCATCAGATTTATTTACTAGACATTTATTTAGGAGCTGTTTCAAATGGGCGTTTTTATTGATATTTGGTTGGTCATATCTTCTGTAAAAAGCCAATTATCAAAAAAAACTGTCCGTCATGGCCACGACTGATATCTATATCGGGTTAAAATAGCTCTAGGTTTTAAATCCAGGGAGAAAAATTGAGAATATATTTATATGGAAAACTGGTCACTAGCAAATGCTCTTAATGTCTAATTCCCTTTACATTTCATTTACTTATTGATGTACCTAGTTACTTAATTACTCAGAAGCACTGGCATTTTATTAAAGCAGTGTTCCCTTAGAAAATTTCAAGAAAACCGTAAATAGCTTTCTACTGCTCCAAGATCAGACATTTAAGACATCTATAGGTCGCGAAAATCTAATCGGAAAGTGAACCGTGGCTGTGTGCCAACGTTTACAAACAGAATTAAGGTAACACCCATGAATATCAAACAGGACACTTGTAAATAAACTCTTTGCTTAGTTGGCAAATGATATGGAGATTGAATGAAAACATTGAACGTGGAAACTTTTATTTGTGACTTACTTAGAATGATTGGAATTGAATTAAGTTGGATATGAGATTTTTGTAAAATCCGTTTTATTTTAATTTGAGAAATTACCTTTGTCATAAGCTTATTTTATTGGCTTATTGGTCTCGTGGCGTGGTTTAAGTCCTAGGACAAGGCAGTGTTATTAGGAATTTAATAGTTTAGAAGTTGGTTGTAGGAGACCTCAAAGCCTCAAAAAGCACGTTGGTCCTAGGAGGCGTAGACGACGAGAAAACACGTTGGTCCTACGCCTGATCTCTCCCGGTCGGGCTTGCTGTTTCATCGGACTACAAAAGTGAAGAACGAGGGAGTGCACTAGTATTTGCTATAATATCTCTCGTGTACTTGGCTAGTTTCTATTGAGATTGTCCACCGTGACCAAAATTCGGTCAAGAGAATAATATTAATTAGCTAAGAGCTACGTACATCCGAAGTCCAGCCATACGATATGTCGTCAGACTTCGCAGAAGATGAAACATGAAATCAACAAGAAGGCAACCTTTTCGCATCTAGACAGTTAGTGCTTTTTCGAAAATTAATTAGGTATCTACCTATTTGTTTCATTGTCATTTATTTTTTTATCCACGTGACTCCCACCCAGTTATGTTGATAAGGAAAACTGGGCATGCTGGAATGGGTGATTTCCTCAAAACGTACCTACTATTTTTTTTTGTTAGTACCTAACAGAATCAGGGCTATTGTTTCCAACAACATCGACGATATCACATTATTATTAAAGATAGCAGCCAAACGGACGTATCTCGATGGGTTCTGACGTAATAGTAAATATGATAAGCAATCTCGGGTATCGACGCCCGTTATAATACTTGTACAGAGATACTCTTAACATGAGGCTAATGATCCCTCCCTAGTGACGTCAGTGGAGTAATCAGAGCCACTCCAGTTTCCCGGAAAAGACCAGCTTCCTATGGAGGCGCAAATGGCTATTACACCCTGAGAAACACTCGATAGTTGTAAAGACGCACTGGATGCTGATACAAGATCCAGTTTTGCATCATCGTTTCAGGAGGATGTCATAAAAGATATATATTTATGTTTAGTAAAAAAAAAATACGACACCTGTTTAATCTACACTAATATTATAAAGTGGAAAAATTTGTATTTTTGTTTGTTTGTTTGGATAAATTCAAAAACTACTGGACCGATTTTAAAAATTCTTTCACCATTGGTGTTTATGTTTGTCAGCATTTAAGAATACATTTGTTACACAAAACAATCGTTGCGTATGCAGTAGGTAGTGTCGAACAAATATCGGTTCATCACTCCGTCTGCCTAAACCCAATGGCAAGATTATTGGCTAGTTCGAATTTGAAAATGACCTAATAAAAAATAACCTGATTATCATTAATTCGAGTTGAGAATCACTAGCATAGTTACCTCCTTAATTTGACGAGGATGCAAAACTGCACTTTGCATACGAAATCCATGTGCATTATACTTAAATCAAGAAACCCATCAATTCTAATGCGCCATTTGCAATTTTTCAAACTGCTCACGTTTACATAGTACGTGACTTCAGGTAATTCCGCTTGGAATTCTGCCCATTAATGAAGGATGACCTACAAATAACTCAGAAAAAGGGAAGGCTGTAAAACTACGAGCAGCGAATAATAATAGTGAAATTAATTAAATTTGTGACACAAAAGAATCATAATTAAAATGTTAACGTGACTTGGATACAGTCGGGAAACCTGAAACCACTAATAAAAGTACATGTTATATTGACTTGGACAAGCTTAATAAAATTGTTTTTAGAAAACGTGAGCAAATACCTACTTACTTAATTTTGGAACGTAATAACAAAAATTGGACCAAAGGACCAGGGCTCGGAAACCGGTTGAAATTCTTAACCGGTAACGGTCATTGACCCCAAACCGAAATCAATTTAGGTTAAAGGTTGCACTTTACCGGTTTTTACCGGTTTATGCGATTTATCGGTTTTCCACGAATTTCGGTTTTGATACTGAAAATTAACCGGTTAAAACCAAGATAACAACGAAAGTCGATTACCAATGTTACTTTTTTGATATAATTTAAACAGACACTGAACACGTAATGAATTGGCTTTCAGAATTTCAGGCAATAGCTAAGGGTTTAATATATTTTAATTTTATATTCGTTGCGTTTTACCGGTTAATTTGGGTGTCAAAACCGTTTGTGCTTATGTTACCGGTAACCTTTATCGTTTGGGTTAGATAAAACAGTTCACTTGATTAACCGGTAAATTAAGGAACGATATTTTTACCGGTATTTGATCGAAATTAACCGCTCTTTTGAAACCGGTTCCGAGCCCTGCAAAGGACCAAGTCCTTAGAGCACGTTCTCCAACCGTGATCATTTTCCCTAAGTATAATTATCAACGGAACCATCACGCAAAACGCCGAGGTATTAGATTCGTCAGCCAAATTTTACCGGCGTAAAAATAAACATCACCGCTTCCCTAATGGCATATATGCGTGAATACAGAAATCCACCCTTCCGCGGACTTTCTACCAAATTATAGGCCGCGACCCTCTCCCATAGAAATCGGCGCCCAACCGCGATAATCACTGTACATTAATGAATATTTTATTACATATTACGACTAAGCGATCGTGTCGCGCGATAGTGCTAATGAGTCACGCAGGTTTTAAGGTGTTTGATTATTATATGGCGACTAGTCGGCTGATGAGACGCGACATACCTACCATGTTTTGTTTGTGCTTAATAACTAAATTCACGAAGGACCAAATTTTTCACTCGACCATTTTGGTTTGATCATATAGTTAGCTCACGAAGTTTTATTAACGTCCCTAAGAAACTTAATTCAATATGACTTGAGGTTTAGCGATAAGATATCCAGGTCGTGAGTATCTTATCACAGGACCTCGACCAGGCCCATAAGGTGTGGTAAGATCAGTAACACAAGCCATAAAAAACCTATCAAAGGGCACGTTGTATTACGCACGTCATCCAAAAGCGTCATTACTTCAAAAACCTTCATAGCACCGCCCTTTAACCGTCGAGGATTATAACCATGACGTACATCGCCATGTCTGCAACATCCATACGTCAATAAACATCCAATTTCATCCAACGCATCGATCGATCGTCTGACGTCGGCATATCACGAAAGTGCGAAAATACGATGACGTGTTCCGTTCATTGTATGGCACGTACAATGAACTGGTGGTGCCGTCCTACTTCTTTTTGTTATAGACATGAAATGGTGTTTGTTGTTGTACAATTTTAGCAGTTTTTATTAATTATATTAGAATCAGTACCCACTTATACCGATTACAGTTCACAACGGATACGGGTCTTTTCCAAATTGCGTCTTATTACCCGGTTTGCCACATCATGACTTTAATGTCAAACGACAAACAATTATCGTTTAGGGCAGGCCTCGCCAACCCTGGGCCCGCCAAGGCATTTGAATTTGCCCGCTATTGGACTTAAAACTGATGTTTTATAAATTAAAAATCAAATAAAATATGTATATCAAATCTTTTCTTGTATTGTTTTAGTTGTTACCACTATAAGTGGCGACGTCCAGAGCCTAATAAATAGTTGACTAGACTTAGGAAGGTATTTACCAAAGACCTGGGTATTTTAACAGCCCCAAAAAAATACGCGAAGAGTAGCAACACTTCATTAATTAACCAATAACACGTCATTACGTGTACCTGCAGCTATACATAAAAAAGTATTCCTTGTCATAGAGTAATATATATTTTTTTACATATTAGTTTGTGATTTATGTACAAACTTAAAGCATCGTTTATAGCTTTTTGATGGACGTTTTTGACGTAGTCGGGTTTCAGTTTTCTAACTTTATTTACTGACACGAAACCACGTTCGCTGTAGTGCGGTAAGAATGGGGTTAACCCATTTAAACATTCAAAAGTGAACTGCTGACATGGTTATTAAAAAGAGAAAATTATGCGGTTGGGGGACTCCCGTCAGGAACGAAGTGATACAAGAGAGAGAGAGAGAGAGAGAAAGAAAAAAAGTGGGAGGGACATCTGGAAGGGGCATAACGCTTTTCTTACTAGACGATTTCTGCCAGTTACCAGGAGGTAACGCGACTTGGAAACCACAAGAATTTGATTCCAAAAAAAACAAATTAGCATACTTACTAAGTTACTACTAAAGAAGGTTATTCATATAGCGTCAATGCAGCGAAACCAACTGATCAACAACTGTCACGCACACTTATTTCAACTGACGTGGATTACGATATCCGGGGCTTCCAAGCCATCCACCCACATCCCGACACTCCTGGACTTTGCGAGTTCAGTAACACATACCTACGTATAGCGTTCCAAATTAGTCAACATACAAAGTAAACCCGGAATACTGATTAGTACAAAGCCCCCGGGATTAGGGTAGGTTAAGTGTTACAATTTGATCAACCCTCGAGGGAATACATGTACCCAGAAATAGGTCTGTTGGCATTTCATGTAAACGTCATAAATACTGCGCAAAAAGATGCTGGTAAATACCTACATAAATTAATATAATGAAGTTTTCTATTTCTTACCGACAAAAAGAATTAACTTCTATCAAGTTACTTCGCCGTAATTACAGCGGAGAAGTAAACAATTAAGGATAAATTAACGTTATTAAAATTCAACTTAATTTCTTTGAACAAACAACGAGTAATATCAACTAATTTTATCTACAGAACAAATATTTGAGATGTTAAATCTCATCGTAATAATTTCATAATGTTTGTCCAAGATAAATTAGTTTCCTAGGTCGCAAGTAGTGGGTGAAGCAGTGGGCTAACTCGATTTGTACATCGTAAATTCCCGAGTAAATTAACTCGATTTCCTCGCTATCCTTCGTGAACACAATAAATATTATTGTACAATTTAGTAGAATAAATTCGATTTGAAATTCAATTTAGGGGAATTGCTTTAGAAAATATTGCTGTGGCTGATTCCAGTGTTGTTTTTCACCTGTAATATTATTTCCAATTGAAAAGACGGTAAAGTTTTATACATATAGCCTCAATATTCCTTAGCATCTTGTCCTAAATGTGAGTAGATAACCGGTCATCAATACTGGACACTTAACAACTTCCTGTAGTGAACATAAATATCATATTTATCAGATATTGCTTACGGATAAGCTTTACAATAGCATTAGTAAGAAATCCTAGAATAGACTCGATATAAAGTTTCCAGTTAGGTCAAGATAACGATATCATATCCATCGACATTTCAAGAGTATTTTACTATCTATAGTAATTGACGTCACCCGCCTTAATTAATAATTACGATAAAAATTGCAAGGCCGTGTCTCCAAATTGAAATATACGTGAATTGGCGCCCAACAGGGATTAAAATTCAACACAGAAAATTACAAACAAAGCTGACATCGCCAGACACCCTCCATTCCAAAAGCGCCATACATACATACATGACACATACATAACACCTGTATTTCATACATGTACATATAGGAATACCAGGCTCGCAGATATGCAAACACGTCGGATCACAATGACGGACGGACAATCCGATCGATACGTACGAGTGACGTGCCGGTTCTAATTGCCGGCCCTTTGTGATGGTGGTGTGGTTATGTCGGGTCGTCTGGGTTGGTCCTGTATGTATGGAGGTGTTTGTGTGTGTGATTTTTGGCTGCCTCCCTCATGAGGGGTCTGGTGGATATAGGATACTGTGCGTACATGTACACGCACATTTTAATGACATGATCGACATGAAAGCCCGCCGTGGTTTCATATTTTAATGCGACTCAGTTGCATAAATCAATATTTTTAACGAAGCCATTTTAAACTCAGAATGTCCGAAAGTGAAAATATGGACATCCTACCATACCTAATGCAGAATAGCTCTACTTGGATGGAAAAAAGATATCGCCTAACCTCCTTGCTAGCTGACTCTTCGAGCCAACAATCAAACCATTAAGTGAAAAGATCTACAATGGAAAACAAACACAATCATTTTCCATCTTGTTTCCACCGATTGCTTCACAAATGTTGTCCTACAGATAATTGTGATGACATTACTTATCAGCTGATGTCGCAACCGGTCCGATCCGGTTTGATGTAGATGTTTATGTCTTTTTAATAGCATCTACCAATTGGCGTGCAGCAAATAGGCAATCGACATCAAGGACGATTGGCAGCCAATATTTGCTAAGGTTGAATCAGCGGGCGAATAAAGATTTGGTCGTATTTAAATTTTGCTTTGAGTATTCAATAAACGACGATGTGTCAATATTTGAAAATCTATACCAAATGCAGCGCTTCTCAACATCATAATTATCAGGTAGTGACATAACATAACATCACGCCTTTTATCCCCGAAGGGTTAGGCAGACATTTCGTGTTTAAGTCCCATGTCGTCATTGTGGGCGAGCCTCAGATAGTGATTTTTCTTATTAATATAATTCAAGATTTTAATAACTATACAATTGGCATGCATGAGATTGCGGTTTCAATACCGAGCAAGTACCAATCTAACTTTTTCCAACTCATATTTTTTATCTAAGTTTATCATGGACATCACTGACTTCGGTAAAGAAAAACATCGGGAAGAAACCTGGACTTGTAGTTAATATTAGTCTGTAATGACCAATCCACCTTGAGCAAGTCTGGTGATCCTTCTCTGTATGAGAAGAGGCCTTTGCACTGCAGTAAGACATTAGTAAGCTGGTCTTATTACGCGACACGTTTTTATCCAAAACATCTGGTAAACGGTAGGTAATCAATTAAATATTTAGAACGTAGACCTGATAATACATAGCCATTAATATTATTCAAAACACCTTCTTGAATATTCTATGATTTAGCTGTTCAATACGAATAGTAAATATTATATGAATCACTAATGGTTATTTTATTTATGCTATCGTAAAATCCGAGCACGTTAAATAGGTTATCGTAATAGAGATAAACATCATGTTATTAGTGAGTTTATAAATTAATTTATCTTAAACGGAATCGTTATGTCGACCTATTGATAGTGCGGTTTGTTAGTCCTTTTACCTATATCTATTAATTGACTATCAAGCTACCGTGCCTTGCAAATCGATTCTGTTTTATCATTTCAAACGATAGAATGCACCTAATACCGACTGCTATCACGATTAGAAATATGTCATTAAAAAAAACACAATTGGGCTTGGTTATGCTAAAAAGGGCCAATCCACAATCATTATATCTACAGTTATCTTCTACAATAAATAAAAAAGAAAGGAACATTTAGTGTTGCTAAGCTCAAAACTCGAGAATAGTTGGACCGATTTGGTGATTTTTTCTTTGTTGTGTCGTAGGGAAGCTTTCTATATCGTTAAATGAAAATTAGTTGTGTTTAATTAGCATGGCAGATCAACCATAATTTTCAGGCCACGCTAGGGTAGCAATAAGTCAGAATAACGCTTCAATAGTTAAGAATGGATAATCAATAAAATCAACATTTCAAGTCAGATCCGAACGAGAAACGGCTTCATAAGAACCGAAATCGATCGGTTTTGCGGCTAAATATTCAAGTAAATCACTCGGGTATTCAATTTAGATTTCTAAAGACTGAAATGTTACGTCAATATAAGATGCTATGTTTCTATTTGAAATTGAATTTAGGTTTTGATTAATTAAGACACAGTGTGATATCTTCATGAAATCAATCTTAGTGTGAGACTCTTTGTGTGTGTCTTACTGGGGTCTGAATATTGGGTGTAAAAAGACAATCATTACCTACGTTAATAAGCTACGTTGTATAAGCTAAGTAACATTTAGCGAAAATTATTGGCTTTGTTTTCAGTGTGAAAAATTAGTGTTTATGGTACTATGTAATGTAACACACATAAATGAATGTGCTTATGGGTACATGCAACAGTACAGAGGTACGTATGAGGATTTAAAGTTTAGTTAGAAGATTAAAAATTGATTTCCGTAAAAAAAAAAAAACAACAATATATTATATGTAGAACTATTCTTTCTTCGCGTGCAACTCGCTCCATGATTCTTTCATCAAATATATGCAGCCTTTTATGCCAAATCACCCTTTAAATCCAACAGCATCCAACACAAATACAATGTTGACAATCTCTCCAAAAGAATATTTTCATCTTGCATACAAGAAGCGAAAATATGAGCAACATATTCCGGTTCCTCAAGAATATCCATTTAGAAATTCAACAGAACGAACAAAGCTTTTATCTGTGCTAACAGAGGACCCTGCGCTGTCCTTATAGGACTAGCTATACCCCGCGGATTCACCCGCGTTCATTTACGTCTTTGGTTAGTGCTCCGCTGCTAGGTCGTAGCGCGATGTTATATAGCCTTCCTTTACTATTCCTCAAGAATCTGGCTATCACATACAAAGATACTTTTCAAATACGACTGGTACTTCCAGAGTTTATCACGTTTAAACGAACGTGTAGGTTAAAGTTAGCAATAACTGAATCACATAACTAACAATTCGTTATATCTTTAGTATACTAGCAAACCACCCCGGCTTCTGGGCGCAACATTATAGACATTCCCGGTGGATTTTCCAAAAAAAATCTTTCATAAGAAGCTTGTCCGGAGAATTACGGATACAACAAAAAATAATCAGACAAATAGGTCTAGCCAGTCTCGAGTTTTGCGCTTAGCAACACATTTAGCTATTCATTTTTATTATATAGATTAGTTATTGTCATTTCCAATCATCAAGTTACTGATATATGTTTTAATACAGCAACGTTACGTAATAATTAAAAGCTATTAAGTATTCAAGTAGAAACCCTCTTTCCGGTAGCAATAACAGCAGGAGGGTTAACAGTCTCGTTCGTTAAAAACCAATACTTAAAACAAAATTCAAAATTCAAAATTATTGACGGAACCCACGATAGCCCGAACATCAACAATTTCGTACAAAATAAATATTTATTAAACATTAATGACTACGATTTGTATCAACCTCTCCCCGGGCGTACAGGGCACGGCGGGTAGGGGGAGGCGCTCACCCCCACCGCCTCCGCCCAATTCGCCGAAACGGGCTTTCGTTTTAATATTATTTTCTATAAAAACGTCCCTTTAATTCATGTAGGGTTGGCAAACTCACTGACAAAATCTAGTATTAAACAAAGTCGCTTCCCGCCGTCTGTACGCTTAGATCTTTTAAACTATGCAGGTGCGGTTTTCATCAATGGGTAGAGTAATTCATAAGGAAGATTTATGTACCTACATTGCACCCGTGCGAAGCCGAGGCGGGGCGCTAGTTTACTTGCTAAAACAATGTTTAATTTCAGCTCCGGTGAAATCTATTACAATCCAAAGATGTCTGAAGATGTTTCGCACCTTTCTAGGCAATTATTTTAGCGCATTTTATGGCAAAGTTCAAGAGGTGCCGACATTAGGAGTGTCGACATTTAAACAGCCGTACGTAGGTAACGTTAATGTACGAAACGAAGAATTAAAGGGCATCGGTAGTAAAAAGAGAAAATCTAGCCAACTAAGCTTATCGTAGATCCACATCTTTTTAACTATCCGATGAGCTGTGAGAATCGGAAACATTCCATTAATTTAATTCAATTGATAAACTGCTAGTTTTGTCCGCGTAAAATGTCGGTTATCGCGGACGTAAACGAATTGGGGGAATAAAAAGTAGGCTATGTCCTTTTTCGTGGTTCAAGCTCATCCCGTACCAAATTCAAGCAAAATCGGTTCAGTGGTTTATTCATAAAAGCGTAACAGACAGACAGAAATACTCTAAGAATCTTGAACAGTAATGCTCGTCAAAGCGAGGATAATAAATTGTGGTATCCTGAAAACTCTACACATAAATATACAGAGATTTTGAAGAACTATAATCGTATAATGACATAAAAATATTTCCCTCCACTCAAATCTGAGAGCCATTTTGATCAATCTCAAAGATAAAATGGAGGGCGATATTTCGTGCTCGCTTTTATTCTCGTGCCAACCCTGACCACTTCGCTGTTATCCAAATACTTATATTAACCGAACTATCGTATCGAGTAGGCGGCAAGGTAAATAAAATATAAATTCAGTTAGAAGCCCTTTCTGTAACATCCATTGGTTCCTCGTATTTTCATGTAAGTAAAGGTATATTTGTGTCTATTATATCTGAATGACGAGTTCTGTTTTCGGGGAATAGGTAAAATATTATATTTGTTACTTGTATCTAAGAGTACATTATTTGTTGAAGATGTAATATTGACTTGAGTTGACTGCCTCGTTGGTCTAGTGGTCGCAAAGCGCGACTGCTGAGTGGTCTTGGGTTCGAGTCTGTTTGTTTGTTTCGCCTAACCTTCAAAACCGCCTTTTTTTAATTAGCTAACGTTCTATGGAGTAACTTAGGCTTACTTTTATTTTTAAAAGAATTATAGCATTGCGTAAAAAATTAAAACCTTGTGATAATCGACATCACGCGACCGAAGTCGTGGAATAGAAGCTAGTTTATAAATTAAAATACAAAATTCTTTGAAAAACCTCTGTTGGCTTAATTTAACGCGATCAAACTGTTATCCTCCCCATTTTAGATACAATAGGCTTAAGTAATAATAGATACCTATTACATAATCTTTTTGGATAGGCTTTGTTTATTTTCCAATAGACTAGCATTCAATTATTGTTGGGAATGAAATCGATTCTAATTCCAAATAGGACGTATTATGAGTATGACTGGTGCTATTCATAATGTCATTATTATAAGGTTGGTAATAGGTATTGCCTTTTTACCCACGTTATAACGGAGAAGGTACGTGTTTGCTTGTTTGAGTGTTTCAAATGAATTTAAGTACAGTAGCGGTTATAACTGGTGTAGCAATCTACAAAGCAAATCGTTTGACACTTTATTTATTTAATTATTTATTGCCACTTAGTTCACCAAGGTTCGCGCGATTTGAACCTTATTGCCATCAAATAATTAACTTAGACAATTTTCATACAACGTTTGACCATGGTCACCAGGAGTTAGAACATTGAAGAAAGAACTTAGTATATTTTAAGTTGATTATTGTGTGCATGTTTATTAGAATAGTTTTAGCAAAAACGAAGGAAAAAAAATGTTATAGTGCAATTAAGTTTAAAGTTCAAATAGATTAATATCTAGTGATCAGTCGTTTAATTTACACTCGACCTCAGTTCAGAAGTTCATAAGAACCAAGTCATCATCTGCCGCGTCCGGAACTCGACACTTTGGTTAAACTTACGACCTTTCGACGTCGTGTGCGAATTTAGAGGTGTACGTAGGTAATGTGTCATTATGTTGAAAAGTGCCTTAAAATGGACTCATTAAAAAAAAATTGACTTTGTAACTTTGAATACCTCACACACAGACAGATGTAGGTATGTAGCAATTCAAATCTAGCATGTTACTGCACTTATGAACTCTACTAAACCTTTATCCAAAAACATTTTGACCAATTTAGATACGGGATTTCTTAATAGATTTATGATTAAGCGGCGATGGTTCTTAGATAGGTGTTATGGTGTTAACTCGCCAGGGGGCGCGGCAATAATTTTTTTTTTATACTCGTTAAATTGATTGCTAACGCATTTTCCACGAGTCGACTTGACCGATTAAGATCTTATTTTTTTGTGATGTGCATACTTAAACAAGGTACCTATTTAAAAAAAAACACTTATCTACATCCACTCTTGAATGTTGAATTTAAATTTGAAAATTGAAGCACACAATAGAGCTTGAAAAATCTCTGCATCCACAGATAACAAAAAAAAATGTATAACTGAAAACACAAAGCCATCGTACGAAACAAACTTATATCCAGTGATTGGAACTGTGTCCGATAAAATGGCGATAGGCACGAAATCGGGACTCGATATTGTTATAGAAGGGTGGGTGGACACCCCTGCCTACCCACCGGGGCTAGGGTTACCAGGCCTCCGGATAAAGTCGAACATAGTCAAGCTTTTTGAATGTGTGTCCTGTTAAATAATTCGGTGTCCGGATTGTCCGGATTTTCACTTTTCATTTATTAGAAGTCGAGCCGACTTCACAATATTATAGTATTGAAAAAATGTAATAAAATAATGTTAACTTAAATATGTAAACTTAAAACTTGGGAATTGGGTTGCTACCAGTTAAAATAAAATTATTTATGAGGAATGTTTATTGCATACCATCATTGTTTATAATAATATATCAAAGACTTTTGACGCTGTTTAAAACAAATACTTTTCAGACTTTTATTATTTAAAAACTAAGAGGAAAGGCGATAGAACCTATTAATTAATTGACATAGCTAACTGTGAATATATTTATTAATTTATTTAAACTTTATGCAACAAAAAGGTACAAAGGCGGACATAATGCGGGCTTAATATATTATATTTTCACGCCATGTATGGCAGGACATGCTAGGACAAATAAATTGTAACACCTTATGTACCGTGTTGTAGCAAATAAACATTTTTTATTTAATAAAACGCGGCCAATTTTACAACAAAAGTCCAGCTTCATTGACTGAAGTTCGGCTTTCCGATTTTATAGGCTGTGGCAACCCTAGCCGAGGCTGTAGCACCGGTACATAGCTACAAATGTACAAATATTTAATTCACAGTGCTGTTAGTCCGCGTAAACGCTGCAATAGATGTACATAGATAGCATCGATCCGCGTTACTAAACCATTCCACAGTTACACGTTGTTCGATGAATATTTCATTTCTGGATGGACGTTTAGCTTCCCTGGCTTTTGCTAGTAAAATATCACTCGGACTGGCTGGACTGTGTACACTAGGGTAGCCAACTTAGCCAAAGATCTTCAGTATACTGACGTGACTCTGAGCGATACCAATTCCATAATCAGTACTTCTTTATAAATGAAAATGTTTATGATTCTGTACGATGTATACAAATATTGTAAACATTGATTTTAAAAGAATACGTATGGAGTTTCTTGCCCATTCTTCTTCATACAAAACTACCTTTTGGAAGGGGCAACTAGATTCAACTCCTTTTTTTTGTATTATACATATGACGTTCAAAAGTGTCTTATAATGGCCTAATTGAAATAAATTATTTGACTTTGACTTGTAAACTAAACATGAATCGTATTTCACATGATCAAGTAGATTTTACTCACATTAAATTTTAACTAAGTAAATGAAACAGACTAGGCACGACTATTATTTTTTATCAATTTAATAAAAGGGGAAACACAACAAATTTGAAGATTTTTCTTAGCAACTACATATTTATCTATGTTCGTTAATATCTTCTATTAAATATTAGTGTGAGCATTGCGTCTGGGATCGACTCGACTAACAGCCATGGTCGACTGGTAGACCACCCTTGGTGTACACTTAAGAAGCAAAGCTGAATTTTTTTATATTTCTTTGATATTATATTTCAATCGCAAAATGTCGCCTATTTCGTCTAGACTGGTCAGTCAGGGGTAAATTAATAGCTTGATAACTTGTCATAGAAACAGTGCGTTCAAGATAACGAAGGATTAAAAAACGATCGGGAAATTAAATGCGATAAACAAACAATCCTAATCTTTTTAGTAAAAGTTCCTTCACTCATTGACTAATCACGAAATATATAAAAAAAAATGAGTTTATCCTGTATCGTAGGTAGGTTTAGGTAGGTTTTTATAAGGCACGCCACAAACAGGAAGACCTGGAACAATTTTCTGTAGGCCAATCCCGTATAAGCCTTGCAGAAAACAAACCCGCGAATCGTCAGTCAATTATTCAGCCATTACGCCAACCGTGCCGACTTCTTGACCTATGAAGCTATTTGGCACGTAGGTAATTCAATAATTCAAGAACAGTTTTGACTTTAAAGTCCCACGCGACCGAAGTCGTGGGCATAAGCTAGTCCCTAAGAAGTCTAAACACAGGTAGACAGACCAGTAAAGATTAACAAGCTTTCATTTGACAATACAATCCTTCTTACAGAAGTCATAGCAAGTAACACTACATAAAGAACCCGGCTGAACCTGAAATATTTTTTCTAGTCAAGCGAATAATAACCAGCCTTTTAGTCCTACTGCAGGGCAAAGGTCCGCACCGCGCTTGCTCAAAGCGAATCGGCAATTTCAGACTTACAATTAACTACAAGTCCAGGTTTCCCCACGATGTTTTTCACCGATGTCAGTGATGTCCAAGATAAACAAAGGAAGTAGTCTGTTGTCAACGTTATCCGATCCACTCCAAAAATAAACGAGTATTTAGGGTAGTTCAGATAATGTTGATACGACATATGAAATAGGCAAGGGAATGCACAGACAGATACAGATGTATGTACATATGTATGCGCACCCACTAATAGCACGTTCAAGTATTTGTTTAATATTTAAGTCACGTGAACACCTGTACGGTACGTTATCGGCCTAAAACGAGTGATATATAGTGTATGACGTCTGTGGATTGTAAAATGCTTTCGTATTATATTTTGATGACGTACGTTCATTGAGTTTTTCGGATAATAGGACCATTGTTATGTTGTGTATCGGTAAACGGGGTGAATCGAGAGGCAGGTGTGAATCGACATGAATCTTTGATATGGATTTTAACGTTAAAATAATATAGTTTAGCCTTAAACCGCTTCAGTCGCCATTTATTTCTATTTTTTTTTGAGCCAGGTCCTTCGCTAGCTTTAGTAGAATAACCTACCAAAGTTTCAAAGTCAAAGTTAAAGTCAAAAACATTTATTTCAATCAGACCGATTACAGGCACTTTTGAATTGTCAAGGCGTCTGTCAGTTAGTCCGAAAATTGAAGCTAGCTGCTCGTTCCAAAACGGAGGTAGGCCTCTATTCATTAGGTACAATCGGATCAATGGCTTACTATACGCTTAGAAGACAAACACTCAAACTTTAATTAAATTTTTGTTGTTACGAGAATCTAGTAGATAACTAGATAGGTATACTTGCGCATACGTGTCATTGTCTTTTATCATTTTTAAGGATTATTGAAGAATTACAGTTTATGAACAAATAATCCAGGACACTGAAGTTCACGATAACAGCAGGAGCTATTCTTGATGATGAAGACATCTAAACTAATCTAAAATACTATCAAAAAGGGAAAATTGTATTTACACAATTCTTAGACAGGATGAAAAGCTACATTAACAGAGAGTAAATTAATAATTTAATAAAATAGGCCAAAGATTATGTTCAAAAATTTTGGATTTTTAAAAATTTCACTCTGATGAAATCGCAACTAAAAGCTATATTACAATAATTTTAAGGGACACAACACCACCTGTCTTTTAACGTATTGGTCAGCACGTAAGTACCACATCCATCATCCATCCATCCTCCTCAATCAAAGACACAGTGATTATTATCATTTCGGTTATCACTTTGACATCAAACGAGGTTCCACGTCATCTTAAAATTTGGCAGCTTCACAAACTATGATCAGCCACCGTCACTTCCGGTGACGTCATCCTCTTTTCCCATAGTTTTATGGCTTACCAAGCAAATATGACACAGGATACAACATGACAGACCGCTTTGATTTATTTGCTTTGTAAAAATAAGCACTTCCTATCAGAGAGATAAAGAGAAACCAACTTATTATAAATATCTAGTCTTAAAAAAATATCTGATTTTTATTGTAAGTAATAAATGTTTGTTCTTGACTTCTTATTTGATTATAAGTTAGTGAGTCTGTTAACTTTGATTAATGAAATATATTATACTAGCTACATCTCGCGGTTTTATCCGCGATCAATAGCGTCTTAGGTTTTTGCTTCGCGAGGGTGAGTCAAGTCGAGAGTGAACCTATAATATTTCTCATACCTACTATCATCACATCACTTTTCCAAATTGGATTGAAAGTTTCAGAGATGAGCGCGTTTGAACAAACAATAAAGAGAAAAGAACAACAATAATAATAAAAATAAACAATGGCATAATAGCCAAGAGCCTCGACCAACACCTTAGGAGGCTCTCGTTGGGCGGTTGGATCAAGGGCTTGATTCAGAAAGCGGTACTCCTGGACACGGCGCGTATTGTTAGGAGATTCCTTTCTCAGGAGCCCTGACCACCGGTGGCTTGGACCCTGTTCCCGACGCCGGTGGGATACAATTTTTTTATATTTTTATTGTTTTTTTTTTATATTAATATTTAATAATGTAATTATATATGTATATTAAATAAATAAATAGAATAAAAATAAAAAATACAGTAGGAAACTAACATAACTTCCCACATCATTACATCATTCGACACTACACAAAACTAATCAAGCCACAAAATAAACAACAGAGACAAACCATTAATTTCTAATCTATCTTCAAATTAACGTTATCAACTAAATTAATAAAACTATTACCGTTAGCAGGAAACTAAAATATACAAGAACAGACATGATTATTCATAGCAGCATTTAATTTTATGACTTTGATTTAATAAACTGCATTTTTAATTAAGCTGCATGACATTTCGCGACCGCTACGAGTTGGTAGACACTACGGGTTTTGCATCTGCTTTGATAAAAAGGTGATAAATAAATTATATTTCAATAAATAAATATATTAATTATGTATGGAAAATTTCGGTAAAATACTACTAAAAAATAAATAAAATGTTCTACTTATAAAATGAGGATAAAAACTAAAAATAAACAAAATTTTGATTTTGAAAAACCCCACGACGGATGTAGGTAAAATGAGGTAATAGTAAAAAGAGTGAAACTAAAACAATGAGGTGCAAAAACAAATGACAGTGAGGTGCAAAAAATCACTGGAATTTCTTAATCGACGAAAGACTTTCAAAGACTTTTCTATTCCGAATTCTAGTATGGGTAAGAATAGCAATTTAATAACATGAATTTTAAATCAATTTACTTGTGACTTTTTAATAATGAATATACTGCACTATTATAACTTCACTAAATAATATAAATACACGATTATAATATACTAAATATTTCTTGACATTCATTATTATTTATCTCTTGTGTATTACGTAACGAAATTGAAAATGAGTATTGTAAATGCAATTGAATAGAGTTTTTATACACACAAAATTTGTACGCCGCTATTGGCAAAACATGGACGCTCACAAAAATATAATTAATATCTTGCATAGACATGCAAGATATTAATAATATTTTTGTGTGTACATAAACTGACTAATCAGACGATTAGTCAGTTTATGTACACGCATGTTTGACAAATAAATTATCTTTCTTTCTTTCAACGGCCGGTAAGCTTTCCAATAGCAGGGCAGAAACTTAGGCTACTTCCTAGGTTTGTACCCGGCTAATGGTGACTTAACCTATGACTATCCTTTACAAGATCGTAGGCGTGACAATAGAAAATTTTCCACCTCTCGTGGTTCCAAAGAACACGACAGACGTGGAAAAAACTTCGTCGTGAAACCTACAGCCATAACAAACGTCTACAGAATTCTGGAAAATGAACAAAAAGTAGGGGAGAAAATATTGTAAAAATTGTTCCTAATTTCGGTTACACGTGAACAGAATTGGAAGCCTGTTTATGAATGGGGTGTCGTTGACAAAATGTCAAGTTTGGTAGGCACGGTAAAGTTTACAAACTCCGCCGTGTGAATTTCATGGAAATTTTTCGAATGTTCTTGTCGCTGCTCAAGAGTAAACCATAACAGAATACCTACCTAGTTACTAAAAATCTTAAATTTACTGGAAAACAAGTTATTGGCATCGCTCCGGGTCTAAAATGTTGGAATTTTGTACAAGTTTCTTGCAGAAGAGGTTTAGTTTAAGTAGCAAATAAATAATAGACATATTTTATGTAATACCTTGCTGAACATTATTAGTATTTCATGATTTGTGCATATCTTTTGTTAGAGATTGTGAATAAATAAATTTATAATAGAAATATGTAATTAAAAACGAAAAAAAAATATATACTATAAAAAAAAACAATATTAAATTATTGTCTGTCTGTTTGTTCGGGTTATCTTGGGAACGGCTGCTCCGATTTTGACGTGACTTTCACTGGCTGATGACAAAAAGAGTAACTTAGTACTTATATGTTATAATATATATACAAAGTTAGGATACCACGCAAATAATGCTTGAACCCAAGAGGCTACTTTTTATTACGCGACTTCGTCTGCCAGACGATAACCGTCATTTACGCGAAGGAAGTCGCGGGCAATAAGCTTGTAAATATTAAATAAAGATACCAACATTTATCACGTATCTAAGAACTTTAATACACAGGTAGTAACAGTGGTAGGTGCGGCTTCCAGCACAACGCGTGTCGCTCGCCAGGGAGGGGAGAAGTTTACCAACTTAATTGTTCAAGGACCTTCGAGGAAAGTTGGGGCTTGCCATTGAAATATAGGTTAAAGGTCGAGCAGAAGCCGAGTGCGTAGTAATAACAAACGGAGGAGTCTGGTATCGTAAGATCGACGCCGAAGTTTTGTTTAGTTTAGCTTTGCTTTGCTGGGAGATAGCAACTATTGTATATTAAAGCATCATTTGGTGTTGACTTGTCTGTGATTTGAATCTTTTAGTTTATATAAAGTGGGCAGTAACCAACTCAAATCAAATCTTCTCCCGTTTTTAGAGATACTTTTTTTACCTTTTACTTTACCTTCTGCTCGCTATTTTGTCCGCGGCAAAGTGGATATTTTTTTGGGATAAAAAGTATGTACCATTCCTGACTATAATCTTTCACCCACATCTGTTTAGCTCTACAAACTTTCGCATTGATAATTTTATTATAGTAAGATTTATAAAATGTGGCAGAACTAAAGCCAAATTATAATGGACTGAATTGTTAGGAAAGATATTTTTCGTGTACTGCGTTTTTCATGAGATTTTACTAGGATTTCTTTCAACAAAACCGCAGATTTAAAACTACGTTAAAACATAGTTCCACATGTCCAAACATAGCGCAAAGCTATTAATAGCTGCACATAAATAACACACATAAAACATACAATTCTGGCAGACCGCGCAAACTTCAACAAAAAAGCTTTTATTTTTTCTATTTTATGTTTAGTACACATGCGGCGTTCCCCTTGTAGACAAGAGAACAAGCCAGCTATAAACAAAATGTTATAAAATGTGGATGGATACACATACATGACATACATGTAGGTATAGTATAATCCAGGGGTAGCCAACTTGATTAAATTCAAGAGTTTACTGACTTGACTCTGTGAAATCTACCAATTACATAATCAGTCATTCTTGATCAATTTAACATCGAATCCTTTATCACGTATTCTACACTTACAAATTATAAGTCTTTTTATTTTGTTTGTTTATTTAAACGCGCTAATATTTAGAAAATTTACCAGTCAAATTACAGAAAAAAGTTTTTAATATGTACCTATATGATAGCTGGATTTTTCAGGCTATATAAAATTAGCTACGACCCACAGGAGAGGAGCAGTAATCAAAGACGTACTTAAAAAGTTTGAAAAGACCACGCAGACGAAGTGAAATTGTTATTAAGTAAATAAACAGTCATACAAGTCATCTTTTATTTTATGTTATTAAGATAGAAAACACAACAAAATTAAAGAAAATTCTTAGTAACTCTTATATTAGTATGAGTATTGCATCTGAGTTCAACTCGACTCAAAGCCGCGATCGATAGGTTGGCCGCTCCTGGCGTATGTATGGTAAAGGTTTTGTAGGAGATAAAAATGGTAGACATAGTAAGAAAAACCCTCGAGGGATAGAATAAAAAATTTACGAACCTATTTTGGTTCCGAATAGGTTGCTTATTCAATCTATCAATCAATAGTGTTTATTTGTTTACATAAACTAGCTTTCGTCCGTGACTTTGTCTGCACGGTTTCATACACGTTACGTCTTCGGTTAATGCTCCGCTCCTGTGGTGTTATTTAGCCTATACTATTCCTTATGAATCTGGATATCATAAACAAGACGATTTTTTCCAATACGACTGGCAGTTCCAGAGTTTAGCGCGTTAACGAGCAACCAAAAAATCTGTTCAGCTTGAACTTTTTATAATAGTATAGACATTTTTAAATAAAAAGTCCCTCTCTCTCTCAAGTTCCAACACCGAAGCCCGACTTCAAGAGCTTTTTTTTACACGATACCAACAAAACAAAAAACAAACAAGACCATTAATCAATAGGGAAAACCTAACAGCTATTCGCTACATGAAGAAGGTCACATGTAAGTCACGGTATAAGCAAACTAGTAACTGGAGAGCAAATCTTACCATTAGCACATTTAGTACTATTAGGAGGGACGCATCGATTGGGAGGCGCGTCTTCAATGTTAAGTGACGTCAGTACAAATATAAGAAGGCTTTATTTAAATACAGTTGTATCTTTGGTCTCATCACAACACAATCTAGAATAAAGGTGCTCCCTCACCGGGAGCACCTTAAAGCGATAATTCAATAAGATTTTATTTTAGCCTAGTTCTGACTCTGATTTTAAAAATTGAGATAGGTTATGTAAAACCTTAAATGCATAATGCATTATGTGTTAGCCTGTAAATAATTGTAGTACTTATAAATGCACTATTAAGAAATTATTTTTTATGTATTGTGTTAACAATTGTTGACTAGCCTAAATAAATAAATAACTAAAAGGTAAGTATTTTCCAGAGAAATTGTGGTAATCTGTACCTACTAATATTATAAAGCTGAAAAGTTGCTGCTTGTTTCTTTGAACGCATCAATCTCCGGAACTACTGGTCCAATTCTGAAAATAGTTAGCTACGTTATCGTAATCCTAGAGGCTATATCAATTTAGGGATACGTAAGAAAATTCACACGGACAAAGTCGCGGGCAAAAGCTAGTCCAGTCCAAGATAACACTGTGAGGTACCAACATATGTATAAGTACCTACAATTATTAGAGCCCGAGTTTAAATTGAGGAGAAAATTAGCGACCGAACACAGATTGTTATAAAGTAAGATAACAATAAAGTTTTGTGATTGATTGATTGATTGAAACAATCGTTAAGACAATGGACAGCGTGTCATAATCAATTATCCATGTTAATACGAATTTCGTAGAGTTACACATAAGCTGTCTTCATGAGATATGACCCAATGTCTGTTACATTACGAATATTACAATGGGACAGTCTAGCGTGCCAACTAGACTTTATTTGTCATGTCAAAATCTAGACAGAAACAATGATGAGGGATAGGATAAGTCTGATCATATGATTTGTAACAGTTATATTATATTTATTCGCGGTCGGGACTCGAGTAATAGCAGCCTATTATTGTCCTACTGCAGGGCAAAGGCCTCTTCTCATACAGAGAAGGCACGAACATTAATCATCACGCTTGCTCAAGGCGGACTGGCGATTTCTGACTTACATTAATTTTAGTCCAGGTTTCCTCACGATGTTTTTCTTCGCCGATGTCAGTCAATCAATATGCTTAGCCTTTCCCAACTATATTGGGGTTGGCTTCCAGTCTAACCGGATGCAGCTTAATAACAGTATTTTACATGGAGCGACTGCCTATCTGAACTCCACAACGCAGTAACTGCAGGGTAGTACGATACCCTTTGGGAAGACTGGTACCGATGTCAGTGATGTCCAAAATAAACTTAGAATGTAATAAGAAGTGAATGAGTCACATTGGTATTTTATTTCACCGAGATTACCTAACTGACTACAGGTGTGTTCTGGTGTTTCAACACGTAAGCGCGGTTATGCCGCCATAGTATCTCGATGAAAAAGGGCCCGTAACTCGAGTTATACTCACCCCAAAATTACCAATAAATTCAAACATGATAAAGTATCCAATTATCCCAATAATACCTGTTAAAATAAACGTGAAATTATCAACAAATTTCATGTAAAATATAACACGATTGCGGTTACAATAACCACTATTTGTCAATCAGTTTGGAAATTAATGCGTCACTACAATGCAGTAATGCGATTAATACAACAATGTCGAATTTACCTATCATTAATTTAATTTTAATAATAAATTAATTCAGGTCGAATGTGTGTAATCATCTTAATTTGCATCGATGTCAAAATTGTATGCTGATTGCAGACGTTTCATGACGTTGACGCGATATGATAAATTGAAATTTAATGGTGGTACCGAGGTTATGTTAATATAACCATATATAAAAACATACAGATTAATAAATTATAAGCTGTAAAATTGTTAATTAATTCGAATCATAAATTAATAAATAACACCAGCCTTTTATTGTCCCTTTTATACATATTCGTCTCATACAAAGACTTATCACTACTCTAGCTTATAGTAGATTGGCAAGTAGCGTGATGTTTAACCATGTAACCCATACTATTCCTCATGAATCTGGCTATCATATACAAACAGATTTTTTTACGATTCTAATGGTAGTTTCAGACATTAGCGCGTTTGAACAAAAAAACTAACTCTTCAGCTTTATAATATTAGTATACAGCTCTCGCTTGGTTTAGCAAGTCAAAGTCAGCTGAAAACAGCTAATAGTTTTCAAATATTTACTCAAGCCACACAATACTTTTATTTCACCATCCGGCGCAGAACTACGGCTTCTCGGTAACATTCAACTAAAGTATTTTAAACGTTTTCGAAAACACTTGGGAACAATTCGTCATACGTTAAGACATTGAACTTTTCTAAGTAAGAAACACGATATTCGTTGTTTTCGAAATAGTGCGGACGTGTGGGGTGGACTTGTAACGAGATTGAATAGAGTTTCGCGCGTATTCAAATGGCAAACTGCACGCACGTTGGGTGTTGTCCACGACAAAAGCCTTCGCGTTATCTCTTCCCTAAAGTTTCCCAGTTAGCAAGTTAGCGGTATGGCAGGTATACAGCCTTCTCTCATTGTATTTTCGGACGTGGCTGAAAAGCTTTTCTTCAAGCAGTTTAGGATAGTTATAACAAAGGATTCGATGTCCGCAAATGGACTAGTAGAGCTATTTGTGAAGGAGCTGGTCCGTAGAAGTCCTACCACTGTATCTATTTTTGCCGCAAAGCAGCGTTTGTTTGAAGGGCCTAGTGTAATTACAGGCACATGAGACATTTCAACTTTGTCTCTGAGATGGCAACGCAACTGCTAGGTCTCTGATATTGCAGATGTCTAAAGTCAAATGAGACCACCTAACACCAGTCACCAGTTGGGCCATGATCGGCTTATTTGCCATCCAATGATATTAAAATAACTTCAATTCCAAAGCGTTGCTAGGATTCCGAAGAGATATCTCTGCATTTCTGAAGAAAAAAGTCCCTTTAAAAGTAAAGTCATGATTCATTTTGCCAACGCATAATTTACAAAGGCACATGTCAACAGTTCCATTCAAGCGTATTTGTACCTAAACTGCTGTCAACAAGAGGCGAACTGACGAGAGAAATATCGCCAAGCCTTGCACTACAGCAATATGGCTGAACAGAAGGAATTCAATGAGTTCAGTCATGAGTCACTGAATATATCAGCTCTGTCTGTACTTCCAGAGTTCCCGAGCTTAATTACTTACGCCTGATTAGTTTGGTGACCGCACAAGTTCAATGAAGACAAGGTTATTAGATTGGCTGCGTGGAAATTCGGTCCCCCGTGATAAGATTACACGGCAAAGCCCAAAACTGTGCGTAAAGTTGGGAACAGTTTTTGATAGATTTTCTTTAAGTTCGGGAAATGTTTCAAAGTTTTGTCTGGGACGACATCGAGATAGATCTGGTCAGGTCGACCAATTTTGTTTCATAATGGCGTCAGCAATTATGCTGAAGGTAATGGACAGATATCTTAAAAGCAACGTTATTGCTTGCTGTATTCCAAGTCTTTTCTCCTAATAAAAGTCTGAAGCATAAGGTAATAAAAGCTTTCTAGCGCCAAACAGGATTGTATGCTAAAGGTAGCTGCTTCAAATCCGACCTTTGAACTCCGAGCAAAACCACTTCAAGCTGTCATTTTAGTAAGAATTATAGGAATATTAGTCATTTTTATTACACGTTGGTTTACGTGGGGCGTATTTTACGACAATGTAAATTCTGGAATAAAAATGTGGCGCAGTACTGTGAAACCATTACAAAATGAGTTAGGTAGATGTTTTTACATTGATTTTTTGCAGAGATAAAAAGTAGACGCTGAGCTTCCGTGTAAGTTACCTACCTACATATGTACGATTACTAGCGCCTTGTATTTACATATTGGAGTTACCACGCCACGCTTACGTAGCCTTGAAATCATTCAAGTCACTTCAATTATTGAAGGGAGGTAACGACCCAAATAGCTGGAGACAAACATAAGCAACTTAAACGTCTTTACACAAAAGCGGGCGGCGTATAGAAAACAAATAATTATCGATAACAAAAGACCGTGCTACAGCTATAGAAGAATTGTTTATAATTTATGACAGGAGGATCATAAGAACTCGCGAACTAGATCGGAACCATAAAATTAGTCTCGTAATAAAAAGGCGCCGTAAAAATGTTTTGACTTTTATTGTTTACTGAACTGGTTTGGAACAGCGCATAAAAGGATGAGTCAGAAAACCCACTTTTAACACTGTTCGTACATCTTTGTCACATTATTGAAAAGGTTTTATTTTTTTGTTACCAATCAAATCTCTAATTTTGTTGTTTTACGATAGCAAAATAATTTGCACTTGCAATCCCTTCACCACCTTTGGTTTTATGGTAGAAATTGCCTAAGGCATTAAGTCCGTCTTTGCTTTTTTGCTGTATAAAGTAATGAATGAAGGAATTGCGAAGACTCCCTGCAAGTCAGTATTTATAGTAGTAGTTTATTTCCACAAAACGTCACGGCGTGCATACTTCGAAGACAAACACATCGAAGGTCTATGTGCACCAAATTCCACTTAATTCCATTGTATTGTTGAACTACAAAGATCAAATCAATCGAATCCATTTTTTTTTGCTGAACACTATTTTCTTTTGTTTACTGTTCTGTTTGCTGTATCATGTACCAAACTAGGTTTCGCACGATATACCTACAGAATGGATTTTCTGACCTTATTTTAGCGATACAGTTTCATTATACAAGTACCTTTCTGTAATTAGCTGCTGTCAAAAGTTCGGCGCGTAAATGATGGCCAAACATACCTATATGAAACAATACATTGAACTCTTTTTTTATCGTTCATTATCGTCAGGCATACTTATAGGTCATTTAAATAAAGGTTTCAAGGCTTTGGAATTTCGACATTCAAGAGGAATCTAAGTACGAAGTAACGATGTATTAGAACCGCAAGGAATTATTATAATGTGCTTGTAACGTGTAGCGGTTGAAGCCTTCTCTTAAACCGCTAAATCGTACGATACCTGTAAGATAATGCCACAGCACAAGTACATAACCACCAACGCACCAACCTCGGTCATCGGTCGCAAAAAACGTATCATAATATTTCACATTCCGATCGCCCGCGTCACGGTCCGCGAAACAAAACAAACCAGGAACGCATATATCTACAAAACCATTTATCAAGAACAGTACCATAAATCGCCGAAACCGTTTTGTAACAAACATTTTACTGCACCCGAAACAGATATATCATGCATTCCCATTTCCACGCGAAATGTATAAAAATTGGCACAATCTTTACGCAAACGAAGTGCCACGGAGGCACAGAGGCTCGGCAGCGGTTTGGCAAGCGGACCTTGAGATCGAGGCTAACATGACGAAAACGACCAACAATGGGTGAACACTGCAAAAAAAAATGTTTTTGCAACTAGAGATTATTGTAAAAAAAATCGGTTAGTCATTGTAACACGAAACTCGGTTCAATCAATACTTTGTTCAGCACTAAATGGGTGGAACCAATTGGTGTATGCCATGCTTCCTACCTTAACATAAAATATAGGGAATGGTATAAAAAAGCGTGGGTGTGGCGGCCGCCTAGGCAGGGGCAAGTTAGGAGAGACAATACAAGCCACACTAAAAGCGCTTTGACTTGACAAGAATGATACGAAAATCTGAAAGTTTCAAACTTTCGTTATTGATTTTCTATCTCAATTTATTGAATGCTCGTAGAAAAGCGAACGACACATGAAAACCCGGACCACCCGCTGCGCGACTACAGTCTGACACTCGCTACAGACCTAGGCAATCTTTAGATTGCTTTATGCGAGGCCTAAACTCCGATTTCCGAGCGACATAAATTCTCGATAAACGCAATCTAGATTTTATCAGGAATCTAGGATGTGTTCCGTGTTCATTTCCTGCGAGTGTGCGAGATATATCGCCGTTCCTCCTGGGAGGCCCTCTATTGTCGTGATAAACTCATTTTCTTTATCGCTGCGTAGTTCAAGGTCTTGTGTCCAATGATTCGTGTACTTACAACATTCAGTAAAAAATATTTGCAATAATTCTACCAGGCAGGAGCGGATTGAACAAGTTTAAACTTAAATACAAACTGTGAGCAAACTCAAGTCCCAAAGTCCACGAAAGCTTTGCCGAACGCTCAACTCAATTTGGTCTGAAGGAAAGGAGAATGAAACAATCATTATCAATTCAGCGAACTCTTCAATAAATCTCTCTTAATTACATTAAAATCAAAAAGAAATCAGCGCTCAATGGGTCGTAATTAACGCGGAAGTGAAAAACGACACAAATGTATTTCGACTGGGGCTGCCGAACGCTCGTATAAATGTGAAATCGTAAATTCGCAAACAGTTATATAATTCCTTTTAAAATTAAAAGCCAACCGATGGATAGAAACAATCGGATTTTAAAGCCCGCATCGGGTTGTATCGATTGAAATATATCGTATTACAATTTTATTCGCTGACCCAAATTTCAACGACCGCAAACGAAAACTACGCAGGTCCGTTGTGATTGGATATTGATTTATTTTAGACATTGTTTTAACGTTGTGTATACAGCATCATTGTGCTGTTTGTTTGCTTAGGGCTGCGCCCTCCTTGTTCCTATCTGAACATTTCGTGGCTACTCGTCTGTGGTAAATGCATTGGAGGGCTATAAAGAAAATATACGCGCGCGAAATGTCTCTAGTGTGCTTTTTATCTAAGGCATTTTCCGCCCGTTGTTTTTTGCGGTTTCGATAAAGACATCGTAAAAGCAGCAAAATGTTGAAATCTGTTCTTGCCAGACTTTGGTTACAGTTACAATATCAAAAGTGAAGGAAAAAAGAAAGTTCAAACCAAAATTGCAAAACAAAAATTATACAATCCAAAGTTATTAGAAATTGGAAAGACATTATTGGTGTGATTTAAGATAAAAGAGTACCTACTTAATGTTATATTAAAATAAATTGCGCCGTGTCGCACATCGCAATCAGGTCGGGGGAGCAGCAAAAGCTTTGCACTGTACTCTAATCAGAACATACGCCAAATTTGGAACATTGTCAAACCAAATCTGTTCCATTGTGTGCCAATCTAGGCCGCAATACCATGGGCACGACTTTCGACCTGTCAAACTTGGTATATCGAATTGGTGCTTTATCAATAGCGTTAGACGAAAGACTTAGTAAGAAGGAGGTACCTACCTAACTGTCGATTTGGCAAGGTCTAGAATTGCTTTGGTTGTATCAGCAGTTCTCTTAAAGATTTAACGTTAAGCCAACTGCTGCAAGTCGAACTGCTATAAGATTTATAAAATCAAAAGGATTGCATCGGCGAAGGAAAACATCGTGAGGAAACCGGGATTTACTGTCCCACTCAAACCATGACAGAGGCCCGTGAGGAGGTTTAGAAACTCTGACACTAGGGTGTGTAGAGTCGTTAGACCTTACTGCCCACACGATAAAGAAGAAGAAGAAAAGGATTGCGTTGCGTATATGGACAGAAGCATGCCGCTTTTCACTTCCATGTTTTCGCGTTCCTTATTCCAACATGGCTATAACAGCAATGTTAATTTCAGAAATAACATGTCTTGTTAACAGGCTATAATCGATCGATTATAATCGAATACAGTTATAACGCAGCAGCCCTGTATTTGCATCGAAACAACACGGCGGGCATGCGTTTAATCAAGCTGATTCGGAGTAAACACTATTTGTACATCCGCACAGAGTGTTTGACTGCTCTCAGAATATTGCTGGGTTACGGTGGAAGGTCATGGCGAAAACTGCCGTGTATTTGGAAAATATAAGTAATAAAAAGGATTCTGGGGTATAATAATCATTTGCTTACATTTTCGCAGTTAGGTTAAGTCTCTTGATAGATCAGACTTGTCAATTGTTTTAAAGCTTTGTTAATTTCAGCGCTTAGGGCGTCCGTCGGTGACTTTTTCCATTTTTATACGTAGGTACTTTCTAAGTTTATCTTTGAAATTACTGGGAGCGGTGAAGGCAACCAACGTGAGGTCCCACGTGGACTACAAGATAAGTTAACCCGATGACTGCGGGCGAACATTCGCTACGCCAAACGCCAGTGCGGCTAGCTATCAATGTTCGTGCATTCGCCATAGAAAAACACATACGGTGTGTGTGCGCCGCACTCGCGTTTTTTAGTCGAAACACAACGTGTGCGTTTTCCCGCAGTCAATGAGTTAAGTCTGAAATTGCGAATTCTCTTGAGCAAGCGTGGTGATCAATCCTCGTGCTGTCTCTGAAGAGGCCTTTGCCCTGTAGTTGAAGAATAATAGACTGGTAGGTATTATGATTATAATTTTGGAATTGATTTGTATGCAAATAGGTCTATTGCTATAGCAGTTTCGGTTTACCTTTGGGAAACCCAAACTGAATATACGTGAGACTCACTAAACACAAAACATGTTTTAAACAAACAAGCATCTGTCAAGATACACACTCACGACCCCGAAATGTATCACTCCAATCAATATCTCACAAATTGTGCTAATTTACGCATTTAACTTTCAATTTCGACACCAAATCGAATTGCTGCTAAACTAATTAACATATCCTTAATAAATAATACACAGAAATACGGGGAAGAATCTTAATAATATAAGCGTGTATTCACTTAACAGGTGCCACAAACATTTCACACATGAGAAGTTAAAACGGTAACATGATGATATTCTCAGAAACGTGAATAAAAACTTTATTGCTAAACAAATTAGAGCTGGTGTCGTATTTTGTAAATCATTAAATACCTATAAAACTGAAATGACATGCGTGTTTGTGTGTGTGTCGGTATATTATAAATTAAATTGGAACAAGAATTATTTGGAATTTTGGTTGGTAAATAGTTCTTACTCGAAGGACCACTCATTGGACTGTAAGTTGGAATAGTTTAAAAAGAGAAACAATAATGAAGGAGGAACATAAACCATGAGCACATAGAGTCAGTAAAATGCCGTGGCCAACCTATACTAGTAATTATGACGGGTTACATAAGCCCCGGCAACGGACACGAGACGTGGGCGTGGCGCGCTAACGACATTCGATAGGTTCGACAGATAAATGGTCGGGGTCGCCCCGGTCATAGTTCAAAATCGTCGCGGCAAAGTGAATATTTGAATTTTTAATAAAAAGAGATAAAAATTCATGACGACTTCGTTAATGGCTTCGGTATAGACTACCGATATGGCGATGATTCGTTTTGAATGACGTTTTGAAGTCTTACAGGGGTACCTGTCCTACTGTAAACCCTTTTTTAGACGATGCGAGAAATATCACAATATCGTATCGACAATTGCCGTGTCGACAGAAATGTACCACAACTTGCAAGGTATTTCTCGCACCGTCTAAATAAGCTTTGAGACTAGGAAAGGAGATTTAATGAGTTACACATATGAGCCAATTAATTTTTGGTCGGGGTTGGATAAACACTTTGGATGTCCCCGGCCTTGGGAGGGCTTATGGGCCTGCCAGATTCTTACTGACTACTAAAGCTTGAAGAGCTTGTCTGTTTGTTTGTTTAAACGCGGAACTACCTGTCGAATTGGAGAAAAGTTCCTTTAAGCAGATTCATGATAAATACCTAGTATAATCTATTATACAACATCACACTATGACCGGACGACGGGATAACGCGACTATGACGGGAGAGGAACAGTAACCAAAGACGAAATTGAACTCGGATGAAGCCGCGGCGTACAGCTAGTCATTAATTATATTACGTCACAATTTGTCACAATTTCGTGATCCTTGTAAATGATGTATGTTGTAGGCAGTAATATCGTATTCATAATAAGGATTAAACATTAAAGCATGAACCGTGCGGGTTAATTCCACATTATCTAGGCAGTTCGCGTTTTTATGACGTACTAGACCTTAACGAATGATGTTAATTAGTATACGTCAAGTTTTACTCGGAAAACGAGGAATGGCGGAATGTTTTAGTACCTACTAACATAATAAAAACATGTTTTTGGTTAATTTTACAAGTGGTATTATAGGATCTCCGATATGTTAGAATAAACCGCCCGACGCGTGGGGATAACTTTACTGGTTGTTCAAGTAGGTACTTATTATGGAGACTTCATCTTCTAGGAAAAACTAGATTAACCTAGCAGTATCATATTAAAATTTAACTATTCACACTTTCATCAAAAAAGCTCAGGTTCACGCTACAACTAACTAAAAACAAAGTAATAAAAAAATAAAAATAAAAACTATAGTTTTAATATTGTATTTCAAATTCGAAATCATTTCATTAAATACTATTATTTCATTGGCCGGTAGATCATACCTACATACATAAGACTGCTAAAATCATAACCCTCCTTTGGCTTTGCCGTAGTCGGGAAACAACAAACTTCTAGCACATTTTTAAAAGCTTTTTTTTAATTTCACCTGTATGTATGTAACTATGTTTGTAGGTCCTGGAATTAAGCAATCAATATTTCTTGTAAAGCTGCCCGTTGAAAATTCGACCATATGTATAGGTAGGGTAGGGCTTGAATATTTTCCACAGCACTGCATATTTTAACAATGTAATTTGCCAAATAAAACTTCTAGGTACATCAAGCAAGTTATAGACATAAACCTCTTACACTAGCACTATGAGACGGGAAGGTATATCCTGACGTCAGCTTTTACAGCTTAGTCAAGATTTTATAGTTTTAATACAAAGTTGCATATTTTATGCCAGTTCCTCGAGTCTTTTAATCCGCGCAGAATCCACAACAGCTGCTTCAGAGTGGATTATTCTATAAGATTTGCATTTTATATTACTATGTATGCGGCAAACTGTATTATAGACATCCCATCCCACAAACAGACCCATTGGTTTATGAGAGTGAGGGGAGAGGGAGTGCATCTACATACATATGTTTGTGTTTTTATACCTACTCGTGCAATACAATATAATATATCCTGGGTAGATAACTAGTCTTTGCCGAGATTGGCCGCGATTGACCACGAATTGGCCAAAATTTCGTCAAGAATTTTGGAAGACGATTAAGCCCTCGAAAAGTCCTGACTAAATTTCGGCCAATTCATAGGCATCTAGTATAGCTACAGACCAGGCGTAAACCATCGCTCCCGGAAATCATAAAGTAGTGGTCGCGGGCACAAACTGAAAGAAGCCACCGGTCTTTCATTGATATCTGAGATAACAATATCCGTCAAGATAGATGGTAATCTAGTGAAAGACGGTATTATAGTATTAACAGTGGCGGGGACTCCATTCAATTCGATTCCTATAGGCTTTCCTTCTATACCGCCATTTAAAATGGAACAATCACGAATACCTACTGTATACTACTGCAAGATATCATAGATAGACTACAGGAATTTTATTTCTTTATTAAATACACCATCAAAAAAAAAAAGGTAACTAACGAACTTTTCTCTTACGAAAATTTACCGATCGCCGATCGCCATTAATACATAATCCAAAATTATAAATGAAAAAGTATCTCTGTCCGACACGCTTTCACGACTAAACCATTGATCCGATTTTGATAAAATTTGGTATGTGGTAAATTTCAACCCCAAGAAGGGACATACTTTTAATACCACGACTTCGTCTGCGTCCGCGATAGCCGACAATTACGCTGTTGAAAGCTAGTATCCCTTATTTTTATCTTGTTCCAGCTAAGCACCAAGAACCATGGACTAAAATTCGAGAAGAAATCTACGAAGCACCAATACCAAGGAGTTACATTATACTGTTGCCACACCTTCATGACGCGTAACGCCTACTTAGATTTACACGTGCCGTACAATTAGCGCCTCAAGTAGGCGTCAAAATTATATTTTTATTATGCCGTATGTAAACAGGCCCACGGTCTACCTGATAGGAAGCGGTTACTCGAACGGAGACGAAGGTGGAAAGGAAAATATAGCAATTTAGTCTGTCAACAGAATATCTGCTCGTAGAACAGACGGCCGTTGGGGTCGTAAGGCTGTTGAATGGCGACCACATACCGGGAGACGCAATGTGGGAAGGCCCCCACAAGGTGGACCGATCGATCCTGGTAAAGGTTACGGGAAACCGCTGGATACGGGCAACACAGGACCGGACTGACAATTTCTAGGGGAGACCTATGTCCAGTGGAGGTCGTTCGGTTGATAAGATGATACTGATGATGACCAGAATACCAAACACGAGGCATGGAAATTGGTAATACAAAAAGAAACCTATACCCAGCTGTGGGTGAAGTAGGGCTGTAAATGATGATAATGAGGTTGTTTGCCACAGAATAACATAAAAAAATAGCCTGCCACACAATATCCTTTCAATCAGAAATACGATCACGCTGTTTGTACAGTGGGACTATACCTTCAACAACAAGACGCGTTATATCACGATTGTTAAATAATAAAATTCCTTTATCATTAACAATACAGCAAATCTATAAACACACATGTAATTATGTCGAGAACGCTAAAGGGTATAAGACATGTCATGTCTCGCATATTTGCCCAGGCATTCGTGAAATTAAATTCTACTCTACTAATCCTTAGTTTCAAGCTTGTGAAGATGTTTGTTACGCAATCACGCATTTATTATAAACGGCTGAACGGTTTTGGATATTTGGCACACAGACAGATCTATGTTCTAAGAGAAACATCTCTGAAATTAATGAAATAAGTACGTTTATGTACAAATGATCGCTTTTTAAGGGTTCCGTACACAAAGGGGACGGGAAGGGAAGTAATTGAATTTTTTGAAGGATGTATATTAATTATTATGGCAGTTATAAATAACAACAAATAATAAAAATTAAAGGGGGTCGTCCGGTCGTCGCTTTAATTCTACCCCATATAAGAAACGTGTTTTTTTGTGTTAAATATTGTACGGTAATTTGGAATCCATTGTGTGCGAGATCGAATCGCACTTGGCTGATAGTATTACGTAAAGAGTTTGAGATGTCAAATGTCAATTCACGGAGGGAAACAGAAAGAAAGGAAAACTGTTTATTCACGTGAAAGTGACGCACATATATATTTTTTGTCACATCGCTACATAGTATAAAAATTAAATTTAAAATAGGTACCCCCGACGGCGGCCATCTTGGACCGATTTTCATAAAACATAGCTAAGAACGCTCTCGATTTATTCGCTTTTCAAACAAAAAAACCAAAACCAAAATCGGTTCATCCGTTCGTGAGCTACGATGCCTTAGGCAGACACTTTAACACCCCCGTTTTTGCGTCGGGGGTTAAAAACAAAGTCCCTTATTCTGCACTCTTGGATCTTTTAAACTACACAACGGATTTTAATGCGGTTTTCATCGATAGAGAGTGATTCAAGAAGAAGGTTTACTATCTACATTGCACCCTTGCGAAGACGAGGTGGGTCGCTAATTTTGTCTATTTGTTGTCATAATCCTGCCGGTATTCAATGACAGAAATACGACCACAGTTCTATACCTAGATAGGTATTACTTATATTTGTATCGATAAGAGCTCTAACTCTGCGGTCTGTCACCACAAACCACAATCATAGGGCGAGTTAATTACAGGATATAAGTACGTATTCTATTATTAGCATACGTGTTTACCGTTCCCTTGGTAACCCCTGTGGAACATGGGAAGTTTTCCAGCTGACACAAATATAATTATAATTAAGTAAGTATCTGTGTAACAAAATGTGTTTGCCTACCTACTTATTATTTTTGGAGAATAACGTATGGATTCTAGATATTTTGTTTCTCTATTAGTGCCGGGCATATCTATACCTAATAATTAAGCTGCTGAGTTTATTCGTTGTTTATTTAAACGCGCAAGGCTAATCTCTAGAACTACTGCCACATGCATGAAGAATATTGCATGCAAGTATAGACTACCTATAACATCAAACGACGTAACTTAACTCGGGTGAAAAAAAACTACGTATACGACATCGCGGATAGAAGCTAGTGTTTTAATATAATATTTCATGCGTGATACTTCTCATTAAACAGCAATTCTTTTCCAGTTACAAATGTGTCGCTAAAAACCATTTTTGAATCAGTAATCATTGAGGATTTAAATTGACCCTAAGAATTGGCGAAAATATCAAGAAGATGTAGATGTCTACATACGATATGCGCCATTCTAACGTCTGTAGCAGTTGGCACTGCAACGCGGCCGTGGCTAAGATAATGAGTTAAACAAACGCCTATTCGCTGACGATACAATGTATCAATTGTGGGCGTGTCGTCATGACCGACATACCTACATACTAAGTATCCAGATATCTAGAACTAACTGATTAGTTTGCCGAAAGAAATACCACCCAGTGCCCTGGATTGCGGGATTATGACACAATCGGGAGGAGAAATATCATGTTATAATCATATGCCATGAGATCCCGAATCTGGGCTTCGTTCTAAAGATGAATCTATCAGAAAACCAATATATTGAGGCCTATTTTCATATAACTTACGACATTTTGTCACCAAATGCATCTCACTCTCATACGCAACAAAAACTACAAAATAAAAAATAACTTTAGCTTGAAAGTCGGCGGCTTTGGTTTTGTTTCTTGTTATGTACGCCACACATTACTTTTAAACAAGCTGGAACATGCTGGTATCCAAGGTAACGCACTCAAAATGCTAAAATCTTATTTAACTAACAGACACCAGATAGTTAAGATAAATGACGTTGAGAGTAGTGCTCTACCCGTCACATACGGAGTACCCCAGGGATCCATATTGGGACCACTGTTATTCTTAACTTACATAAATCAGATTGCAGCACTTAATCTTCATGGTCATATAACTTTATACGCAGACGATACCTGCTTATTTTATTTTGGAAAAAACATACATAATATCATCTCACAAGCCCAAGAGGATTTAGATATATTATTCGAGTGGTTCCAATGCAATTTACTATCTATCAATATTTCAAAAACATGTTTTATTATATTTAAAGCTAAAAACAAAAAAATACCAGATCATAGACCATTAACTATTGATAACATTCCGCTCGAACAAAAACAGTGTGAAAAATACCTTGGCTTAAAAATTGATAGCAATCTTAATTGGAACAACCAAATAGATTATATTAAAGATAAACTCTCGTCACTCACTGGTTCTCTCTACAACATAAGCAATTGTATGCCCAAAAATATTCGTTTAACTATTTATAACTCTCTTGTTAAATCACATTTACTATACCTAATAGAAATTTGGGGCAACTCAGGTAAAACAAAATTACAAGAATTACAAAGAGTACAAAACAAGATCATTAAAATATTATTTCGCTATCCATATTTGACACCTACTTACAAAATTTTTGAAGAAACTAAATTGATGAATATTAAGCAACTTTATATGTATACCACTTGTATTCTGATAAGAAAAATTTTAGACAAAAAAATTAAAACCAATTTATCATTTACCAAAATTTCGGAGGTATCTAAACGTAGCAGGCGTCGCCCTAGTTTACTTGTATTACCAAGAACTCGTACAAATTACTCCAAAAGAAACATTACCTATGAAGGAGCAAATATTTATAATAATTTACCGTCTAACATTAAAAATGTAAGCTCGTTCAACATTTTTAAATCTCAACTGTCTAAATATATAACAGAAAACTTTTCTTATCCAAAGTTACATTAATCCAGTCGAGTAATAATGTTGAGGGTACCTATTTAATATTACACATTTTGTCGCTTTTATTGTCTTAAACTACCCTACTGGCAAATGATATTCCTTATTAAGTCTCAAATGATGTTACGATTGTGTTACGTAAACAGTTTTACTTACTTATCTCGGTGGCGGTTAATTAGATAATTTAACTAAATGTTATTTTGTATTCTCATGTAAGTGGCTTTATTGTCTTTTTGGGAATAAATGATTTTAAACAGTATGTAGGTATTGCCACCGACTTCCAAGCTAAAGTTATTTTTTATTTTGTAGTTTTTGAAGGCGGTCATATTTTTTTGTAAAAAAGCTTTTTATTTTTCACTTTTTAGTGCTTGTGTGTTAATGTTTGAAATCCTTACATAAAGCCCTTTCAAACAATACCTCACACGATATATTTAATTTTGGAAAGTGGTAGGAGGGGGGTTGACGTTCCCCCTCCCCACTTCCTTCAGTCAGTCATCGACTACACGTATAAACAAAGCAATTTTTCTTGTTACGGCGGTTCTGCTGTGATTTTTTAAGGAGTTCCGTTCCATATCTCCAAAGTTCATCATCAGATCATGACAATATTTCTATGGGACCTATTCCGAACTATACTCTTTCAAACAAAAAAAGAATCGTCCAAATCGATTCATAATTGGCGGAGTAATCGTAGAACAAATATATAAAAAAAAAAAAAAAAAAAAAAAAAACATACGCGTCGAATTGAGAACCTCCTCCTTTTTGAAGTCGGTTGAAAATAGATGCTTTCGGGGACTGGTTTCCTTAAAACCTCATGTTAGCAAGCTATACGCATGTGTGCATGATTGTACGAAGTGAAGTACAACATGGCATGTTATCTCCGAGCGTGTAAGAGCCTAAGAGATAGAGGGGGGCAAGTAGTGGGTAAGGTCGCGACCACAAATAAACAACAAGCTGAACTATTGATATTTTTGTTGATAAATATATGATTATTGTGGAAAGTTTTTCTTTTATCGTATGTTCTCAGCTTGTGTGTGGACTTTCATATTAAGTAAATCTCTTGCGCTGAAGAACTGTTCATTATAAAATCTGACTATTTCATCTGATGGTCTAGACTTGACCAATCAAACACGATGTTTTCTTGCTGAAAAATGAAATAATGATTCAATAGCAGTATTAACTCATATTTGGTGCAGCTTGCCGTTCCAATTACTACATAAAACAACATTCAGAAATACATTTGTGACACTAAGCTCACCAGCCACTCCTTACTCAACCTCTGATCTCATTCAGAGCATGCATGTTTAAAGTCTAATGACAACAATGTCGCAAGTCGTGATGCATGGACTCAAGCGCACACGACTGCGCGTAGTGCGACAGATGGTTCCCTTACAGATAACGTGCCGACCGTACATGGGTTAGCTGTTAGACCATGTGCAAATTTTGAGCGCATTGAATCACCTTGAAGATTAATAGGACCAAAAGTCATCTGTCTTGGTTTAAAAGCAATTTTTGGGGCAGACAAATCGTCTCGTGGAGACAGAAGAGCGAATGTAGGTCTAGGAGAAACGATGACAAGTAGAACTTGGAGAGAACAATATATGTGTAGGAATGTCACGTTTGATGAATGTATGACTGTGTGAAAGAGCTAGATGTAAAGGTGTGAGTGAGAGAGATGACGAATGCTTAAGATGTAGGTATGCTTGGCATTACATGAAAGATATTTAGAAGGAAGATTTGATAGTGACAGTGATGGAAGGAAAACGTAAAACTGGAAACTGTATCTTTTTAATACATGTTTTAAGAGGGGAAATTAAGAAAAATAAACCTTTGGCTTCGTAAATAATTGATTTCCTTGACATCAGCCCATATTCCGTCATGCGAATGCGAAGATGTGTGTAAAGTAATGATATAGTGACACGTGATAACGCAGCAAATAACAGTATAAGCGAAGAGTAGAAATTCAGATTTGACGTACAAGCTGCCGCCTACGTAGAGGTTGAAACCCCTATCTGCTTTAACTGGAATACGTTACACAACCACGCGTGCTTTCAGCCACAATGTACAAAACCCATGCGTGCCTCATACCGTGTACACCACAAGTCGTGATGTGTGATGGCAAGCGAGCACGATTCAGACAGATGCCCCGCTTTCTGATAAGATACGAGCGATACTTGTAACAATATTAGTATGATAACTTGATAAGGCACCCATCAAAATTACACAGGAAATGTATCACGTTGAAATTGGTTGATATTTCTCATGCGAATTGCGTCAACTGGAGTCAAAGAGCTGGTTAGGTCAGTCAAAACTCCATTTCATTTCCAAGTTTTTTATAGTAAAGCTGTGTAACCAACTTATGGATGACTCGAAACAAATACATACAGTTTAAAATCTTTTTGCACACAACACAAAAAAAAAATATATTTTAATTTAAATAGTGAAAGAGAAGATGAATAGAAAAATTCCGCCTTGAGTAAGCCTGGTGATCAGTGCCCTTGTTTTCTCTGTATAAGAAAAGTCCGTTGCCCTGCTGTGGGAGTAGGAATAATAGGCGCATTTTTGAAGAGTTCTATAACAATGTTCCTTATAGTACCGTTTTTTATTATTTTTAAGTATCTTTCTGGTTTTATTAACTAATATTAAGATTCAGAACGCTTAAGTAACTCACTGTCGCTGCATACAAGCCAGAGCGAGGATATTCATTCAAACTATAGAACACAGAAAAAGCTTGAAGAGAATTTATCTTCAGTAAAGCAGCGTTTTGCAACATAAACTAATGTTATGGTAACCCTACCCTAAAGCATCCGGTTATCTTGATATTTTTTATGCACGCAAAAGCAAGTATTTCCACAATCTCCGAATCCGATTACGTTATTGCATTAAACCGTTAAGCTCAGATTGTCGAACGGAAAAAGCTTATAATATCTACAATGTATACGATCGCGCCATTGCCATAAAGTAGACAGTCAGAGTAGAGATATTATTCAATCAACTTGAAAGACGGAGTAGAGTTATTTTCAACCAACTTCGAAAGAGAAGAAGGTTTTAAATTCGGTTGTATTTTTATCAATCGATTTGGAAAATTCTTCCTTTATTTGAAAGAATATACTTTCAAATTGGTCCCATGGAAATGTCATCAAAAACGGTTGAGAAGTTTAGTTTTTGCAAGTAAATATTTCTTTGTAGGTATTTGACATTTAACATCGTAAAGAAAGCAGAGAAACAAGGCGTGGTATGTTCGCTTAAAAGGTATGAATGGATGTGGGAGAGGCGAAGGCGTGGTACACGCGCTACAGGCCTGTCGATGTGGTATCAGACAGAATCAAGGCAGGCTTTAAAATCTCACTACTATTTACGACGCTCGCATCATATGTATATTGAAGGGTTTCTTTTGCTAAGTTGGCTAAAAGGCTATATTGCAGTTGCTTACCACAAAATTTGGACCAGAAGCTAATCAAATATCTAAACTACCTAATATAATCAAACTTTTTTGTTATTTAGTTTTAACGTTCTAATCTCTGAAACTACCAGCCCGATTGGAAAAAAAGTCTAAATTCCAAACTCCGGTCTGCCGCTGAAAAATGTTGTATTGAAAAATCCTATAACACTGCCCTATTTCAGAGTTAAAACCAAACACTTATTTTGACATCAAAAGCAAGCTGATTTAACTTTGAAAGTCTTTGCTGTTTTAGTTCGGAGTCTTACAATATGGGTCGAAATCACTATTTCAAAACGGTTATTCAGATCGGATACGGGAAAGGAAAAAAGTGGTGCCGATTCTCTTGGTCACAAACTAAACTAAAATTAGTCTATTTCCATCTTTTTCTGTCCAATAAAACAAGAAAGAGAGTAGTGTAAATAAGAGCTGTCAAATTTAGTCAATCTGACACATCCATACAATTATAGTTAACATCTTAAAACGTATGGATTAAAAATACGGAAAAGTTCAAGGCAAAACTAATTTGACATCGCTAACTTAGTTCTTTAATGTCACCGTCCTTTCCGTTCGCTGTATGTTAGTAAGAGATGTCAATTCTCTAAATTTTATTCTAATTTGTGAACAAGGGAATCGGCACCATTATCTACCTATATTTAATAGTATTGTTACCTAACATACTATTATAAATATGACACATTATTTAAATACATTTAATGCAGTACGTCAATGGAAACCTATTGTCCTAAATAGATAGTGTGGATGTATGCGCGCATCGTAACGAGGCAAACTATGATCGGCTGACTGTCAATGTTACTTACGTCACTCGGCAAGCTAAACATTTCTTTGTATATGCATGGAAAGTTTTAAAAAGTATGCATCCTAGAACTAAATTGTGATATAGTAAGCAGTAAATAGGGATTAATATTATCCAATACAGCAATAGCTTGAAGTGACTTACAAGACCTGACAACGTAACCATGGCTTCAAAGCATCTGGTAAGAATTTAAGCAAACCTCAGCTACAGACTAAGTGCTGCTGCAGCGGATGGCTTAATGATAATCGGACAATATTGACACTTGTTGTGTTTAAGTCATCTTTATCATCATGGCAGTATTCAAGAGAATAGATTGTGTCGAATACATTTACGTGCCTACTTGAATGTAGAAAAATAGTAATAATTTGCCGTGTAATCAATAGCGTAGCTTTCAATCAGTTAAATAATTTTAATCAGATCAGTACTTCCAAAGATTACCTCTTACAAACAAACAATTATAATAGTAATTAAGATTAGATACACCTACGTAATTTCAAGATATTATTTTGTTGGGACGATTAGAATTACATAAAATGTACTGCCTACATAAATGATACCTAATAAGTATTCACATCGTATTATTCTTGAAGCCAAGTATGTAAATGGCATGGAACATTCAAACATTAGAAAGGCATTTCGCTATAACAAAAGAAAAAATGAATAATATTTAAGTAGAGGTTGCAAAATATTATCATGCTCATTACTAGGTACCTAGGTAGTTACCACTAGGTACTCGGTTTGAGTAATATAACCCTAGTAAGTAAAAGTATTTAGATACTTTTTTCCTTGAGGGCTTAATGGTACTTGAACAATATTTGATACAAAGTGAAGGAGTGTGGGACATGATTCTTCAAAATGGGAATCGCAAACTAGCCATACAGTACAAACGTTGACGACTTTTGACAAATGCGGTCGCTCTGAAATCGCATTTTCTCATGTCTCAAGTTCTCAACCATAGTCTAACTAAGGGCTCTAACACATAGGCGACACATTGCCAACGACAAAAGCAGCTGTGTAAGTGGAAATTGGAACTATTAGATTCGAATCTCAGGTCAGGTGAAGTGTTATAAGATCTTTCAATTAAGAATGTCTCAGTAGTAAACCAAGAGTATTTAAGTTGGTGGTATTAAAACCCCCATGCCTCGGAAAGCACGTAAAGACGTTGGTCCTGCGCCTGATTTTTCCCTGGTCGTTTGCTGTTTAATTGGACTATGCGAGTGAAGGAACAGGGAGTGCACCTGTGCTTGCACAGACACTTGTGCGTTACAATATCTCCTGTGCACTCGGCTAGTCTCTATTGAGATTGGCCGCAGTGGCCGAATAGTCGGGAGTATATCATTACAACGAAACTAAACAAGTACGTAACGCCCCTTATCTCCGTATGACTTGACCCATAACCTCACATTTCGCAACGGCCGGCCCTCGCTATCGTACATAATAGAATTAATTCATAAATCATGCTAGTAAGCGCATGAATGGCGGTCAACACACTCTCAATGAATTGCGTTTCAAACTGGTTACTAAGATACTTATGCTATGCCTGTTGGGCTATGAAGGTTGGAACTTGGAATTATGCGTCACTTTCACTGTGCAAGCGCATGTGCTTTGGCTCGTTAGGCGGAAGACATTAAAATTTCCTGAAAAAGTATTAACATATGACCATGCTTTGGTCGCTTTTAAACGGTGACGCATTTGAACACACAACAAGCATGTCGCATTATCGTCGCTTAAGTTCTCAATACCTCATAAGTCAAAAGTAGCAACTTCACAGGAAATTTTAAATGCTCATAATTTTACATGGATACCATTATAATTTGAGTACATTTCAAATTAGATGCATTAAGTATAGAATTATTACTGTTTAGTAAATATTTGTAACTAACATGGCTTTTTTGACATACATTGTGATCTCATTTTAATCCCCAAATCGACTTAATAATTACATTTAGATAAAAACGAAAGACTTAGGTAGCTAATGAATAATATTGATTATCCTGTCAGGTTCTGTTTTGTGATTAACTATTCAGCAAGCTCAAAATTTTTGAAAAACACGTTAACGTATAAATATTATATTTTCATTTTTCAGCATCGATCATCCGGCCCGCGTTTCTACCGGCCCCACCACACGAAGGATTTCGTCCGCTAATCCGTCAGTGTCGGGCGGTTGATGAATCGGCCCATTCTCTGTATTACACCCGATATCAGTACAAGGTACATGTATTAGATCGCTGATGCTGTGATACGTAAAGTAATGGTCGATAGATCGATACCTATGGGTAAAGTATTCTGAAGATACTACCAATGTTTATTACGCGCTTTGCTAACGAGTCGATCTGTTCCAGATTGCTGTGCTTGTTCCCGATCTACCGAAGATTTCGTAATTGTAAAATATTAGTTTTAATGGCTTGGCTGCCCTTTCGATCTGTGAGCCTTCAAGACACAAATAAATAGGTTAATTTTTGCTGAAGGCTCGCGGGTGACCTCCCAGGCAAAGATGGGAATGATAACGTCGCTTGTCTAGAGGTAAAGATAAGTCCCAATACACAAGCTATATCATCACCGGAGCGATATAATATATTTATCCGTAGAACAATTTCTATTACGCGTGTCACCATCGCTTGAGTTTGGGGACGCCTTGACTTACACCATCTTCGATCGCACATCACTGACCGAAGCAAGAAGAATATTTTAACCAGGATTTTATTAAAAACGTGATTGAAAAGAGTGTCTAGTGGAGTTTGTTGCTCGTTCTTCTCCATAAAGGCCTACCTGAGTTTTGGAACGAGCAAGTATCTTCAACTTTATGACTAACTGACCGACTCCTTGACAATTCAAAAGTGCCTGTAAATGGTCTAATTGGAATAAATACTTTAGACTTTGCTAGACGTTATAAAAGCCTATTATTTTTTAAAGTTGAGGTGTGTCAATCCACCTAAAACAATTTTTTTTTTTAAGTCTAGTTGAGTCAGACATGGCAAACAGCCTACCGGCATTTTTTTTACCTAAAATACCGTAAGTAAATTCTTAACATGATAATATTTCAAGTTAATGGAGCAAGAAAAAAACGGAAAGCGAGGCTTTTACACGAGGTTCGTGACCTTTTCGGAGGCATTAAGCCTTAAGTATTTTCATCAAGACATTTATTCCGTTACATTTATACTTTTAAGACATCTTTTAGATTGAATGTTCTACCCACGTCTTTGCAGATGAGTGATGGGGACGAAGGACAAATATTTTCAAAGCAGCTTTGATAAATAATGATTATTAGGAAACGAGACGTGCAGCTCAATCGTGACTAGTCAAGTACGCAGGAGATATCAAAGTAAACGATTGTGTGAGCATACACTGGAGTACCCCCTCTTCCCTCACTCTCACAGTCCGATGGGACCGGCAATCCGATACGAACGCGGAGAGATCAAGCACAAGACCAACAACTTTACGTGCTTTCCGAGGCGCGGGGGTGTCACATCACCAACTTGCAAACTCCGAGCTACTACTGAGAAATACCTAATGGAAAAACCGAATAATATTTTTTGCCCGACGGGGCAGTTCCTTAGAGTTAGCTAAGAATATAAAAGGCAACCAAATGGCTATCCAAGAAACTAGATACGTTTTTATTTAGTACCTAAAAAATTTGAAATATGCCACAATATATGAAACAGCTATAGCTTGACAAGTCGAGTGCGACATATTCAACGAGTTTGATCGATCGGAATAGACGGGTTAATACAAAATATGTAGGAGACATAAACCGCGGTCGATACGGGAGAACTCCGATAAATTTTACGATAAAAATGTTGAACGAGATCAAAATCTTATCGTATTTGAATGGAATATCTATCAAATGAAGCTTTGCCTAGAAGTTGTGGTATTATGAGTGCCTCATACAATTTAATATTAAACTGGAGGGCTCTCTTTTAAATAAACTATGTTTGTAATAATTATACTCGTTACGGTTTATTCTTTTTATATTATTTCTAAGAAGACCTGAATCGCAACTAAATAAAATTGAAGTGTCTGTTTATAATTTCTAAATAACAGTTTTTACTAAATGCATAATTATGAATGTTAAGAAGGTACTTAGGTACTTACATAAAAAAACAAGTATTTTTGTCTGTCTGTACGTTGTTTCAACTAATCTTAATGTTTTAACGGGACTTTCGCTAGTCTTTCAATACTTTTATTTAAGAAAAGGATTTAAGCTTCCTCGCACAATTTTAAACCCCGCAGAATACCGACGTTCACGCGGCCTCCGTCGCGTACCTAAACTTATGTATCTAGAACCGCCTTTAGATCTTCTGGAAGCCAATAATTGAATAGGGCTTTCGGTGTACAGTTTCTAAATGAAACTGCCTTGCACTGCTCGTCATGTAATCTCGATTAGCGACCCAATCCGTCATGTCCCAGGCGCTAACGCAATCTACAGCTCGACTAGACGTTAACTTGCCTTGTTTGTGTTTAGTCTAGTTTGTTGCTAGTATCTCAAAACTAACGCCGCCTCTGTTTTGATATTGCGGTGCAGCACATGCTAAGATAATGGATAATCAGTCCCGTAGCCAACCCCGTTCAAAGCAGAGCGGTGGCAAAACGGTTAATCGCAAAAGAGTCGAGGACAGCATTCTCCCGATCGAATGTCAGGATTTTAATGAAGACTAGCCGAGTACGCAGGAGATACTATAGTGCACAAACACAGGTGCGCATTTCCCTCAATCTCAGTAGAGTAAGCAGCATGTATCAAACTGTCGGCACAGTGAAAGACCGCATACCATGGGGACGCATCGCATATATGTGTGTCTGTGGTCATGATTCTCAGCAGTAAGGGAACGAACGACAGAAAATAAGAACGAACGTTGCTGATTGGCTATCCATTTCGGATTATTTAGCCCATGATGCTGATACGAGAGTCGACAATTTAGATCATCGACAACTGAACTTTTAATAAGTTAAATATTAATTGGAAATAAATAAAACTGAATGACTAAATCTGCGCAATATTCGAGAACGGCTAAAACGATGACTGATTCCTTTTTTCTTGTGTTCGAAATTTCCCAGACAAAGCTTATAAAAGAAATTTTTGGAAAATTCACCGGAGGCCGCAAAATTTGCACCGTACGAAGCCGGGGGCGGTTCGCCAGTTGAAAATAAAACCTTTTAAAACGCATTCGGTAGGTAATTTAATTAATGTAATGGCAAAAACATTATTAAATGGATATTCAATTATCTGGATGAATAATTACAATTTAAGTACGAATAGGTTTAATTACAGTTCCGCTAAAATAAAATAACTGAAATGTAAATTACATTTTCGGCGGCTTAACGAAATAATAACGAGGATTACGTTTCAAGCGTAAACCGGAATTTTGCAATAATATGGGTAGTTGGCAATAATATTTACGCAGTTGCTTATTGGTAAGAATTTCACTGGCCTCAAAATACTGCATAAAAGTTCTGGCCACTTAAGATTCTCCTGATAGTGCTAAAATGCTGATAAAAAAGCAATAATTCCGAACCAAATTTTAAAATTGGAAAAGAATACCACAGCCTTTAAAGGCCTTTTAAAAAAAGAACTTCAATGCGGTTTAGAGCTGTTTCGATCGTTTCCACTAAACCCCTATGGATCAATGGCGATATTAAGGCCAGGTGCACACTGCAGGTGTGTTTACCCCGCTAGTTTCCATTATTTATCTTCAATAAACTGCTGAAGAATATTCATTCTTTATTATTTTTAATGCTTTAATGACAGCCTAAGTACTTGAAAGCCTATAATGATGATTGAGACCCCTTTGACGGGGGAATGTATTAATTTATCGCGCAAAAAGGACGGTTAAAGACAATTCCTTATTTGAATTTTTCTTTTTATATTTTATGGCTAATGTCAAATGTTTTGAAAAAGTTATAAGTTGTATGATTTTGAGATCAGTCTTATAGCACATTACTAATGAGAATCGATTATAACCATGGACTAATTAAAATGATGAATTATAAAAATGTTTTATTGCTTACTGACTATCTGAATCGTCTTGCAACTTAAACAAAATTGGCCCTGTGCTATGAATTTCACCTGTGCGTTTACACACGTATAAACTCACATACATAAACAGACTACCGGAACAACTATCTATAAGCCATATTTTTTCTTGCGGGAATTGATCCCTCGATACGCAGCGCGGGAGCCAATCGTTCAGCCCTTACGCCAATCGTGCCGTCTAAATAATTTGACGTACATAGACGTGCCCGCCATTCAGAGAAGCCTGCCTTGCTGTTATCAAACAATATTAAAAACTCATAATAGTCATCAATTCAATATTTTTAATGAGTCAATCATAACACCTACAAGTGTTGACACAGCGCACGCCGGCGAGCATTACAATGAAAGGCAGAAATTAAGCCTTAATGTCAATGACACGGTGTTGTATGTCCCTGGACTGGTTACAAAGCTCTCTCCATATTTTTTTGCGAGCTACTTCAAAGGTAAGATACGGTATCGTACGATCGAGGGTAGACGCTAGAACCATGCGGGATTTAGCAAAAAAAGGCAGCATTTTCTGTGTACTTAAAGGGAACTAGGTAAATGAATTCTGAACGCTAAGTTATGAAAATATATGACTTTGACCAAAGACTGACGTAAACTAGACTACTAAACTGACCATGTAAGGAAATATGTGTTTCGTGTCCGTGCTACAATCACAAACACATCCTTTACTGTACCCGAAGATGAGAAGATAGATGTACAATTCCCGAAGTCATTGAACTGTTCAGTACGAGGTAGAAAAACTCCTTGAACAGAGATAAAATCACAGCGAAAACCTGGTATCCCTAGGGTTACAGAGGGCAGACGTCGGCCACTTATAAAAGCAGTAGCTTGCCATAACATGATGGATGAAAGAACCGGTCCTATGCGTGCTAATGATCACACGACCAGTTCTTTTAAAAGGAGCGAACCCTGGTTGGATTCGACGAACGGTAGGGTTGAGTGTCAATGACCCTTGCACCAAATTATCTGTAACTAGCTTTTGGCTGCGACTTCGTTCGCGTAAATATCGATTATCGCGGACGCAGACGAAGTCATGGAATAGAAAGTAGCCTATGTCCTTTATTGAGTTCAAACTTACCTCTTACTAAATTTCATCAAAATGGGGTTTAATGATTTAGTCATGGATGCATAACAGAGAGACAGACAGACCGATTGACAGAAATAGACTGAGTTACTTTCGAATTTATAATAATATGGATATCATCGTAATTTTTTCCCGATTATTTCGGAGCCGGCAATCAAGACAGAAACGGCAGAATTGGTTTAATACACAGAGCGATTGCTATCAAAGCTTCGTATAAATATTTAAATAGCTACCCACGAGTGGTACGTCCGTTCGGCTCGCTGGACGGTCCGCCCGGTACCACCCTGCTGAATGGCGAATATTTTGACTACGGCGTGAACAATTCTCATAACTATTCGTGCGGATCTAGAGATGAAACGATCAGAACAATTGGTTGCCTGAGTTTCTGGACTGTTTGAAAGGACTTTTGTATTATATCTACATATATTATACTAATATAATAAACCTGGAGAGTATTTTTATTTATTTGTTTTAACCCGCTAAAGTCTGGAACTAGGTGCCAGTCTGATTTGAAAAAATATTTTGTACATAATAGCCAGATTCATGAGGAATAGTAAAGGCTATAATAATATCACGCTACGCGCCTCGGGAGAAGAGCAGTAACCAAAGACGTAATGTAACGCAGGTGAACCAAACCACGCGGGCGAAGTCGGAGGCAGAAGCTAGTGTATTTTATACCCAACACGATTATTTACGCAAATCTTAGTTGACGCAAAATTAAGAATCATATTAAGCATGAACACGGCAATCGCGATTTTGATTTGCTTATTATGGCTGAATTTTTGCTGAGCAATACCCATAATTAGGCAATTTTTCAACACGCACTTTTGGCAACGTTATGCGAAAATTTTAAAACGAGCCTGCGCTGAGTAATCATCAAAGTGTTTACCACTGCTTATTGTAGTGACAGGGTGTTTGTTTTTCATATCGTAATTTAAATAATTTATTGTTTGAAAACATTATAATCACGACTCCGATATGTAAATACGATTCGTGTATGTATAAACGTACCGTGGTTGAGTGCGTGCTGCGCGTGATGCGTCCGTTGGGGGTATCGCACGAATCTACTCGTATAGCAGCATGCCAGCCAGAAGTGTACTGAAAGTCTGACCAGATTTCTGATCAGTAAACGATCTGGGTCATCTATTTCTCACGTTTTCTGCTACGAATACCGTTTTTGGGTACAATAAATCTCATGGCATCTTGCAGTGTTTAGTTATAGAGCTAAACACAGATATGACGCGTCCCACGACTCGACTATTTGATTTCATTTGACTATTTAGTGAGCGAGACGTATGAACGTAGATGAGGCGAAAGGAGTATGATGTAAGGATCGTAGCAGGTGGCGTTCTGTAGTTTCTACCTACCACCATGGGAAAAAGGCGTGAGTTTATGTATGTATGTATGTATTTAGTGAGCATTTAAAATCTCCACTAGTTTCCTTGTCGGAACATTTATACAATAGATATCTTTGTATATTTTATAGCTTACAGTCAAGAGTCACGTTTTTTAAAACAGTAAAATATTAAATATACAGTCCGCTCATGACATAATGATGGATTATCGAGTTAAGCCATTGCACATAAATAATATGATAATTTAGAAAACGTCTCATTCTTTATTGGAATAACGATATACTTAAGCCTGGGATGTCCCCACGACAAGTATGATGCTTAAGATTAAGTATATTTTTTTACGGTTTTGCATTAAGAAAATACTATTACTTAAACTGGATTAACTAGTATCTGTCTTTTAATACGTCATTCATGCGTCCATGAATATCCGTCCGTGATCGCAAGCGCGGCTGAACGTGGGGTCTTAGATTCGTGGCTCATGTTGGGCAAAGGGTTTCCGGGTTTTTCCATTACGATTATTAGAAGTGGGTGGGCTCGCAAAGCACGTAAAGCTGTAGTTCCTGCGCCTGATCTGTCCCTAGTCGAGTCGGATTCTCATCCCATCGGACTATGGGAGTGAGGGAAGAGGGAGTGCACCTGTGTTTGCGGACACACTTGTGCACTATAATATCTCCTGCGTACTTGGCTAGCCTCTATTTATATTTGTCGCAGTGGTCGAAATTTTGCTGGGAGAATATTATCTTACTAGTAAAGAACATACTGTTGCGATTTTGATCTTAAAAATGATGTCAATACAAAATAAAAATCGTGCCGCGACAGATTGTTAGCCAGTCCTTGAGGTGGTAGCACGTATGTGTGGGACTCTGTCAAAGTCTGTTCGCGCGGCAAATGTTTGCACAGTGCACTGACGTAAGTATGTGGCAAAGAGAGTCCCACAACTGTTTAATGATGCGCCGGAGCACTCGTCAAACAATGTTCTTGGCTATTTTAATTTTAGTAGGTAATATGGTGGTTATGCCAACGTCCCCGCGTCGCAGCTTAGCGGGTTAACTAAGGGCACCAACAGACTATAATAGCGCTGAAAGATTTTTTGTTTGTGTGTTTGTTTAAACGCGCTTATCTCTGGAATTACCAGTCTGATTGGAAAAAAAATATTTTGTATATGATAGCCAGATTGATTAGGAATAATACAGGCTATATAACATCACGCTACGACGCACGGGAGCAAAGCAGTAACCCAAGACGTAACACGGGTGCAAAGTCCACGCGTTTAAAAATTCTGGGAGCAGCTAGTGATCCATAATCGCGACGTCACGAGTCGCTCGTCTGTAAGCGAGGCTTATAATTTCAGGTTAAACACGTCACGTATTTTGCAACAATGAGGAAGGCCTTACAAGTTACAACATAATACTAACATTGACAACAAAATGACATGTTTGCACGACCAGAAGCATTGACAAAAAGGAAACAGTGTTTCTGTACAATAAGTTATAATATTCAACCTATGTAGTTATGTACTTTACTACCATTATAAATGAAAAATTTTGGATAGGTGGATGTTTGTTACAACCTCAAGCCTCAAGCCAGAACTGCTAAATGTATTTTGATGAATATTGGCACATAGATAGATTATAGTCTGGAATATGACATAGGCTATCTTTTACCCTGGAAAAATGTACTGTTCCCTCAATACTGTGCAAGAATAAGGTAATTTATCTACAACAAGATTGATTTATTCTGTGAATAATTGTATTTTCGGGCCAATAACGGCTTGTGGGGCCTGATTTTGATACTACGGTAGTTTCTCCTTTCCATAATCAGTCTCACAAAAGATTTAAATAGGTTCTTTGGCATGGCAAGTGTACATTAGGTGTGTAAAACTTATTCGTTATGTTTGTATTTAGAAAAACCGATTTATTTTTGACAGAGGTCAGAAAGTTAATACCTAATTTAATTAAATCAATGAATAATTGAGTGACAATAGTGACACCAATACTGACATCATCAAGTCGGGCATTTTAAAAATAGAAAGTTGTGGTAGTTATCTGCTGGTTTTCATATATTTTAAGAATACACAGAGTATTCCTTATAATAACTTTGTAAATAATATAAAAAGTTAGTAGGCTTATAGGAGAACAATTAAAGTTTAAAACTACATCATAAGGATACCTACAGAGAAAGTGAACAACAAAGGACTCATATAGTCATGTGTGGCCTAGTTACTTGTATGTCTGCCCCTCATTATCTCCTAAACAGAACACTGTATCATATTATAATGAAGTTTTAAAGCAATACAAGCTTGTTTCTCATCATCTTAGACATTGTAAAAATAAATAACACATACATAAAACATGAAATCATCGCGCGTTCGTTTCTATAGACTGGTATGACGACAAAAATAATTGTTTTTACATGTAAATGGAAACTGACATCGCAGATAGCGATGATTGGTAATGTAGACAACATTTGAAATGCGCACGAAGGGTCTGCGTCGCCTAATCATTACTAAAACATCTGTACATGACTAACAAATGTAAAAACATTACATTTGCATGATTTTATCGTTTTTAACGGTAAAAAATGGAATTTTAGAGTAAAGCAAGGCTGTACTGGCGTGAGAAATAAACAGCTGTGGCGGGCGAAGCACCGGCAAGCCGGCGGTTTGCTCAACAGCCACGCCACTGAAAACCCAATATAGGCAAATAGGTTACAACACTCGACGAAATTTTTCAACCCACCTATACTCGCCAGTTTTTTACTATATTTACATAAAAAATTAACACACTTACGTGATAACACAGATATCATCCAACAACAAGCGTCATAGCGATCCAAAAACTTGTATCACTGCATAAATAATCACAATTCAACAAGGAACATTTTGTACCATCCAACGTAAGATTACACAAACTACTTCTAAAACATTAATAACTCATAATATATTGCACAAAACTTCCTCCAGGCACATACACAAAACAATGATAATATTTTTAACGTTATTATCACAAATATAAACGAAATATCACAAACGGATATCACTTTTCTACTTGTCCTTGCGTTCACATAAATTGGCAGCCATCTTGCGTTCGTATGAGCAGGGAGAAATGTTACCAGCATGTAACTTTAATTTCCCAGTATAGTTTCCCCACCCAGTTTACCCGTGTTTTTTTTATGTCATTTTTTCTTTGTAAGAAAAAAGAGTAAATTTTAAAAAGGAAATTAATATAAATTTTGAATATTAATGTTTTACAATACTTTATACACACGATAATACAGGATAACACGTGAATGCGATGCAATCTTGCATAAAATCTTGGATACTATAATTATGCACAAAGTATTACAAATCAAGAATTGACGATTAACTTATGTTTCAACAAACCATATACTGTTCAATAATGTTAAAACTGTAAACGTTTATCAACGTTTAAAATATTCTAAAACAATATTCGTGTATTTTCTGTAAGTCGAGCAATTTAAACTTTTCGTTATTCAAATACATGTACGAATTGACATGAAATAAAATTTAATTTTTGATTACTATTGAGATAAAAATACTACGAAATAAAGAATTTTATTTATCGGGAAGGAGCATCATCATCATCATCTGCCTAGCCTTTTCCCAACTATGTTGGGGTCGGCTTCCAGTCTAACCGGATGCAGCTGAATACCAGTATTTTACATGGAGCGACTGCCTATCTGACCTGACCTCCACAACCCAGTAACTGGGTAATATGATACCCCTAGGTAAGACTGGTTGTCAGACTTTCGGGCTTCTGACGACCCGTAACGACTGTCAAAGATCCACGTATGACAGCCGGGACCAACGGCTTAACGTGCTTTCCGAGGCACGGAGGAGTCTCGGTATGTAAAGATGGTCACCCATCCACGGACCAACCCCGGCAAGCGTAGCTTAACCTGACGGATCGACCCGTGCGGCTGTTATTACTTAGCCACGAGCTCCTCCGCAAGGGATCGGGAAGGAGCACATTTCGTTAAATTAAATTTCCTCGTATTTTTGGCAATTTTCATCGGATGGTTACACTAAAGTATCCACAGACAATAAAAAAATAGTCATTTCTGGCTTTGGAATCAGAATATACAGCCAACGACAATTGTTATAACTGGGGTTTTTGCTTTGCCGTAGTCGAGTAAGAAAGGATTTCAGTGTGTTCAAAATATTAGGCTTTTAGTTTTGACCATTGTCAGTTGTTTATTAGTAGAAAGTGTACCATTATAAAATATTTTAGTTAAAATAAAATTATGATAGATAAGCAACATTCATTGACGAAACAATCGTCAATGACAATTGACAACGTCAATGTGTCATAAGTTTAGTCTGTCAGGTCACGTGCCTTTCTACTACCTGTCAATCTACTAATCGCATCAATAGGCATGAAGGCAATAATTGTCTCTGATAATTATTTTATTAGGTAATTTTTAGAATTCGTTCACATATCAGTCAGTAGTATTATTGTAGTTTTTAATGCAAACTCGAAGGCTCGAAGCCTGAAACGCATTATATTGCGGTTTAAGGTTTCAAAGTCTAGTTATTGTCAATATATAAGACTACTGTACCGGTAGGCCTATTCCCCTACATTTTCATAGGGGGACCTACTGCCCACTGAATACTAAGCAATATTGAGGTGACCAGCACCAGCAGTGGGTGTGCACGCCATGTTTAACAATAAAATTGGCCTTCCCTTTACTAACGCCTCACAGAATTGTATGAGCAAAAGATAAAAGAACCTTATTGCTATGATTATCTTCGTAGTAAGTTCAGGACTGATCTTACATATTAAGAAACTGATTGTAATTACTATTATTAAGATGACAAGATAGTTATTATTATTTTATGCACCTTATTAAGGCAATACATGGTTTAATTTCTGCATTTAAAATTATTAATCATTAGCATAAAAATATAATTAATCACAGGGCATAGTAGCCTCAAGTATGTTTAGTAGAGTATTGCCTATTAGTAAGTAAAAGCTTAGCTTTAGTAATAGGCAAACCTCTTGCAGTAAGCTACTAATTTAGGAACCACCAACACTCATTAATTTGAACATAATTATCACAAAAGATCTAAACTTTAGTTTTCTTTAAAAAATGTATTTTTTAGATGCTTAGGTACTCATTTGGATGTGATGTGAGATAGAGAATGTTGTAGCACATGTTGAAGATTTATTAGCTATCGTAGAACAGTTTATCATTGTCAGATCACAGGCCCAAACCCTGCAGCAGCGTAAATAAATGCCATAAATAGAATATCTACTAACTCCAATAGACACAATGAAGGAGCAATGCACCATGTTCAACTGACTCAGAACTATTATTGAATATCTTTGCTTTGTTTCGTTTGCTTACAGACCAGCAGTTGGTGTGATATTGTGTATAATTTACAATACATTCAAATTGGCACAAGTATTTCTTTTATTAAAATAAACCATTTATATTTACGTAAGAAAGTTGGTAGGTAGTTGCCCGTTACAGTGTTTCCATTCTGTATGATAATATACTTTTATTTTATAAGCAGTTGCTTATAAAATAAAAGTATAAAACTGTGAATCTGAAATGAGAGACAGTTGTCTCTAATTTCAAGATTAACAGTTTTATGTCTTTTCGTCTTCTGGCACAGAGTAAGCTGAAGAATTATGCATGTTTGGTGCAAGTGCTAAAATGTAGTGTGAGCATGGTTTATCTAATAATTCCAATGATTTATTTAAGTCTAGCATGTTGTATTGTATAATTATCACAACCGAGTTATAATTAAGACATTTATATATAATCTTGAAGTCACTTTGTTTTTGGAATACAAATAAATGAAACAACAGTTTGGCAGTATTAGTATGTTTACTTTATGTATTTTATTTTATCCCATAAGATTACTTACAGACCACAGGTCTTACAAATATTTAACTTATAATCGAACTTAAATCAATGTTACAGCGAACATAAGTTACCAAATGATGAACAGGCAAGTTTAAATTTAAGTTTAATTAAAATGCACTTTTTCTGAACAGTTTTCTTTAAAACATACATCATAATTATCACAAAATATTAAACTAAACCTTCTAAAACGAAGGTGATTTAAAAATGATTTTTTATGGGTACTTTTTTTTGTATTTTTCTCATAATATCAACTTAGATTTAGCCAATAATTAACATATTAACGATTTTAAAATCTAAGAAATAAGTACCGGATTATCGTAGGTTGGAATGGCTGTACATTCCTGAAATGCATTTGTCAGATGGAGTCAAATATTAGTGACTAGACAATCACACACACACACAGAAGGGCATTTCTTCACAATGTCTCGCGGGTAGCGCGGACGCGTGTCGCGCGGCGGAATCATTTCGCAGAGAAAATCATCGTCAACTTATTCCGAGTCGGTCGGGCGTCGTACTCATTTCACTAGGCCGGGACTCTTCGGGTAGTCGCACGGCAGGAAGATGTGCATCAACTTGTCTATCTCGCCACGACATAGGGGACAGCGGTTGCATCTGGAAAGATAAGAGTCAAATTATTAATAATCATCATTATTGACATTGAGTTGGGTATCTCTCGAAGGAACAAAGACTTATCCATGTTTTTCTCAGGAAATAAATCTTCCCTGTACAATAAATCTTAAATAAGTATTTCCTAAGGATTTATATCCGGAGGGTGAGCTACACTGCAGCATTTGTGCTTGTAAAACAGTATTATTAATATAAAACATAGTGTGTTATTTTTAGGGACAATTTGTTTGCAGTTATTGCAAGTGTTTGCAACATATTTGATTGTTCTTGTAAAGTTTTATAGTTGGATGTGGTACATACCTGGGGGCGCACTCCCCGCAGCACACAACATGTCGGCACGGCAGGAACAGCGTGTCGATGGGCGCGTCCATGCACACGCGGCACGCCAGCGCCTCCGCGCGACACCCGCCGCTGTGCGAGCGGGACCGGGGCTCCTGGGGGACAAAGGGCTTTTATTAGTACATTGTATGAAGAAGGTCGCTAGGTAGCTAGTTTTATATTAATCGCATAATTGAAAACCGCACTTATTGCTACGATGTAAAGGTACAATTGGGTTTGTCATTTATTTACGTTTAATATGATTATAAAAGTGGTGTTTACCTTATGTTCAGCCCCCGAGTTGGACCTCCTGCGCGCGCGCGGCTCGTGCGCGGCGGCGGCCAGCGCATGCGCGGCGCGGCGCGCGCGGTCGTGCACCTCGCGACACGTGCGCCGGATGTCGAACACGTAGCGACGCCCTAGGGTCGTGGAGTCGTTGAAGATTGAGGCTATTGTGCCCTGTAAGAGAAGAAAGGGGGGTTTTAATATTGGGGTAATGTCGAGCAAGTTGCATGATGCCGAGGTGCATGCGCCAGGGACCATGGGATAAGAGAAAGCTGGACAAAACAGTTGGCGATATAGTCAAACTAGCGATCAGCCCCGGCTTCGCGCGGATGCAATGTAGATACAACTAAACGTATAAACCTTTCTCTTGTCATCACTCTATCTATTGTTGAAAACTGCATTAGAATTGGTTTAAAAAGTTTAATAGGTTAGAAGGTAAGGTTTAGAAGTTTACAAGGTCTAAGGTTTAAGCGTATGAACGCAAACGGTAGGAACGACTTTGTTTCACACTATGTAAAGATGACTTTAGGCCAAAGACACATTATTACTTCTGTCCTTATAAGTCCTTCACATTCACCCACCGGCGACATTTTCATCCTTTCATCCACAAACAGATTATAGTGATGAGGATGTCCTATTGCGTAAGATATCCTACACTATAGGAGTGGGAACAAATAGAGGCGTTTTGGCGGTCAACGACAAGTCGAAAGATCGAACTCCATCCGTGATCATGGAACCAAACATGTAGTAGTATACATGAAAAGAATGGATCTTTGTTTGTTGCAATAATTGTTAACTTTATTTTAATCTTTAATTTTAAATGTCTGTTCTTTAAGAAAACAATAAGTTTACTCTATTTTTATTCTTTATGATTCTCATGGACCAAAGTCATTTAATGACTGATAATTATAGTTACACAAATAAACCTGCCATTAATTTAAATCTTCTCACGAAAAGTTGACTAAAAAGCAGTTCAGTGACTTGTTTTTACATATAATGAACAATTGTTTTGAGATTAGATTAGATTTGGAATTAAAGGATGGAGTACGAAATACTTTACTCCAAAACAAGGATAGCCGACATGGCTCAAAAGGCTGCCCAATTTAAATAGGACTGGGCAAGACATATCTGTCGTATGCCGGTTTTTATGTTCGCGAGAGATAATTTAGAACTTTGGTTTACTTCTGAAATCCACGCAGACTAATTTGTGGACATCAGCTAGTGAAAAAACCAAAACATCAATTATTTTTACGCATTATCTCATCCGGTCAGCCGAAAATACAGTACCTATATTTTCAGTCCAGTCACAATCGCGCATACCTACATACCTATTTAATTACGTTTCCTGAAGCCAGTGGCTCGTCCAAAGTCCAATGTGGCAATACTAAACGATTGTTGTGTTAACGAATAGTGTGAGGTCATGTATCGCCTCTGTGGATATTAGGCGGGACAAAGTCCGCGCATTTGTTTGGTCAATCTCACTAACTACTGATGTAGGTATGTTTGACATTGACTGTAATGAACATTGTGTTTCTAGGAGAAATTAATAAACGAGAGAAACGTTGATAAGTACATGTTCGTGGTGGAAAAAGACACAAGACAGATGTTCACTACGAATTCGGCCCATAAAACTAAGTAACTTTCAGCAAAATTGTATGCTGGGATTCTGGGAAGCGAATTCGTTTTTTGGTGTGAATTATAACATTTAAAACAAGTTTTCGTAAAAAAGACGTGTCAAAAAGTTGGAACCTTCAATATCTCCGTAAGCAGAAAGAGATCACAATTATAGGAAGAAGAACATTTATAATTTTACACCCGAATAAAAACTTCATTTTTATCACCTATCTAATTTAGATCTGAATAAAGATTGGATTAACTAACCAAAAGTTATATACGGTGGCTTACTCAATTGTTTATGACATTAAATACAAATAAATAAATATTTCCGTTAGGTACTTCATAAGTAGGCTATTAGTATATTGAGGACAATAATTATGATGTTATTATTGAGGTAGTAATTAGTAATACATAATAACGTTATCTTTATTGAATTGAATAATAACTTTGTAATGACAAATGGGTTATTTTCAATACTAGTTTGTGAATGTTTACTTGTGTGTTTACTTTCAAAGTTCCGATCGAATATTATTAGTTGAATGGGTGTTCTCCGCAAGGTTGCGAGCAGAAAGGCTGATTACGTGACTTGTAGCATGAACGATAAAGTACAATATTGCTTCATTTAATGTAAATGTTACATTATTATTCGATTTTAGAGACAAAGGCACTCTCAAATCAGAACACAACAGTACTAATAGTTGGTGGAAGTTACACCTACGTTCATTCAAAAATAATTATAGTGACAATAGTCTATTTGATGCGTTCAACATTCGACTTCAATATCATCATCATTCAGGAGCAAGACAGGATAAGTATGTCTGCTGGATAAACTTCACAACGATCAGCCGTAGAGGTCAACCTGCATTTTAGAACAAGCAACTAGCTTCAACTTTCTGACTAACTAACCGACTCCTTGACAATTCAAAAGTGCCTGTTAATGGTCGATTCAAATAAATGCTTTAACTTCGACTTTGACCTACGCTCCCACTCCCTGCATCCTTAGGGAAAGGACAATGCCACATGCATGCTAAAGAAAACAAAACCAAAAATATCTCACCTTAAGATCTCTAATGAACTGCTCAGTAACATCCGTGCGAACGGTCTCGCAGCAGTAGAAGGCGTGCTTCTCCGTCACGGCGCGGTACACGGCGGCTGCCTGCCCAGACGTGGCCATCTTGACGTGAAGAGTCGCTTCGTTCCCCTCGTCAGTGACGTAGGACATCTGGAAGTTGCGTCTGAATGGCTGCGCGCGGTGGATCGCTGTGTATGCGATGCTGGAAATGACAATGAGATTTACAATTATGTGGTGATCATGGTAATAAAAAGACCGACATTACGTGGATCGCTGGATCCGTGGCTATCTTTAGAGAAGGCCTATGTCCAGCAGTGGACGTCGATCGGCTGATATGATGATGATGATGAATGGAAAGGGACTCTATGTTTAACTTGATAGATTTTAGCAGGGGATTTGTGTAAGATTGCTGGCAATAGGATCACCCCCTATTACATGGGACTTAAATAACATAACTGGCGAAATGTTGGTGTACTTATGTGTACACCTCTGCCTAATCCTTCGGGGATTACAGGCGTGATGTTATGTTATACCATGAAGATGAGCAAGTTACCTATCCTATTGCTTGGATGGATATTCTAAGATCATAGTGCAAGAGAAAAGTTTTAGATTATGTTTTCTTTTCAGTACAACTTCCAAATCATCACAGCGATGCGTGAAGTGATAAGAAAAAACAAAGAAATTCACACACAGCTCGAGAAATTTCTTTGGAAAACATCAGAAATAAAGAAGTCTATCTTATCAAACTTAAGTACTCAAACATGTTGTTTTATCAGAAATTCAGAACAATGATAATAATTTATGTAAGTAAATATAATAAATGGATGGAAGTCGGTACCTACAGTTACGGCAATTAATTACAATTATCTTGTAAGTTACTGAGTAATTGAGTGGAAATGATGTTATCGGGGCGCGGTTATTAAACGAAATGGGTCAAAGAGTACTTTTACTGTACCTACCTACCTACGCTAATTTTTTTTGTCATGTTGTGCAATAATGTTTTCTTTGAGACAAATCGTCTGTCCTGCACTGCGTCAGCAAAATTATATAGACGTGTTTTGAAATTGCACAATATTGATTGCAAATAGGAAAAAGTAAGATCAGCTGCTTTTTTGTGTCAACTGTCTACAAATAGTCTAATAGACAAAAACTTTAAAAGCACGTTCTGCATGTTTTTAGCAAAACTAACGAACGCGTGTGCTTGACAACATTGCTATTTCAAATTATAGGTATTCAACTACCTTCTAACTACGTTGATATGTGACTTATTCCTTATGAACCATGCACTTTTCAGGAAAAAAGTACTCTATGTGTTATTCCAAACTATAATCGATCTCTGTGCCAAACACTCAGATCCGTTCAGCCGTTCTGGCGTGATTGACTAAGAAACGTCCATCCATCCATCCATCCATAATATCTCATTAAAAATAATTGTAATTTAAGATGTTTCTGGAATTTATAACATCAAATAAAGTCTTTTAATTAAGGCACACGCTGAATAAATATTTTTGAATAATTTTTCGTCGTATTTAGGTCCGTGATGTCATTATAATGAATTCAAGAGCTGTCGCCGAAAACAGAAACGAATGTACCCATTGTGTTGACCTGTTCGTTACTGACTAACTTACACGAATAATAAGTGGAGTTTGTAGTCGAAACTCGTCTGTTTTATAACAATTTAATTTTCAAAATAAAATTTGTAAGTTTAATTATAAAAGTAGCCGGAATTTTTGGAAGTCAAAACATGGTATTTCACATGCATGACATGTTCTTGTCTAAAATACTTTTGTTGTGACTTTCTCTTTTCAGTGCTTATTGTTTTTCTGGTTTTGGTATGCATAAGAATATGTAGTCTTAATTAAAACAAAAGAAAAACTGTCAGGTATTTTCGCAACTCAAAGAAAACTGAGAGAACACCAACCTTTGTTTCTCGACGCCGATCTCATGGTCTCCGTTGCACGCTGGCCTGTACACCACGATGCCATGTGGTCCAACCCCCACACAAGTGCTCAGTCTGCACCCACATCCCCCGCCACTCTGACCAGATGTAAGGCACCCGACGGTCGCTCCCCCATCGATCTCCTGCTCATCCCTCGCCCTAGGCTCTTCGGCCTGTTGCCTATGATACAGCAAGTGACTGTATAAGTTGTGGGCATTGTTGTTTAAAGTCACAGGCTTGCAGAAGAACAGCTCCTCCCCAAACGACTCCAATTTAGAAATCTCTTTCAATAATCTGTATTCCGCCTGCGAAGCTCCCATTCCGGAAATTTCGCAGTGGATATCAATAATTTTGTCGACATGATCTTCCGGACGTTCACCTTGGGGTCCGATTTTGTCGCATTCTTCATAAATGTGTACTGGGGGCAGGTCTGGTTCGCAATCTCCAGTCTCAGCTTGAGCAATGTAAGCGATGATCCTTCGGGCTACTTCCAAATCAGCTACAACGAGTCTTCCTTCAGTGAGGTCCAATTTAGCGTGGAGATAGAACTGATGGCGGGTGGGTTCGTTGATGAGGAGGTGTGGGGGCACCCAGAACTTGACGCGGAGGTCGAGACGCCTGCTGGGGATGCGGTGCGGGTCGAGAGGGTTGCGCAAGTTCAGCCACCTGCTGGGACCGGAGACTGGGGATACGCGGAGGCCGAAGTAGTCCGCTTCGGCACCGATCTCCAGTTTCTCGCATACCTGGAACAAAACAAGTTTACGTCAGTTTATAAGTTCTATAACTACTTTTGTATTCTTCTGCTTAGAGCTTAAATATGAAGAAAAACCTAACTAGCAAGTACACTAAAAAAAGAAAGCGAAATTTACATATGTGATACCTAAATAACAGACCTACATCCATATGACCTAAAACAGGATCTACACCGTTAATTAGATTGCTAACTTTTGAAACCCAATATTTGGTATTTGCAAAATAATTACACAGTACAGACTATGTTAGTCTACCGACCAATTTGGTAATGTTACGAAGTGAAAGTCACTAACTAAAAAACCTATTATTAAGAGCTATTTATCAATGTTGAACACGTCTGGCTCTTTGCTGGAGGCTTTAGGGGCCTCTCGACAAGTCAAAAGTACAAAATTTAGATTGAACAAGAATTTGTGGCTGATCTATTTACTTCGTTTAATTTGTATATTCGTTATACTTGATGTCTGTTTTGGACTAGCCAAGTATATTCCAAGTGTTCATTAGCATATTTCTTTGTATGCAGCAGTTAACTGCGCAGGCGCTAGCGACAATAACAACGAATACTAAACTAAGGTATGGAGTGTTTACTTATTATAATTGCGCGTTATTGTAAGTATTTGTGCACTTAGATTGTTATTGCAATAGCACTGATGCAGGTAAATGTTTTGGCTGTTGAGTTTGCCATATCACGGAATTTGTGTGAACTGAGATTGTGCTTGTCAAAAATACAAGTATGCATTTACAAGTACCTACTGAACGTTGATAACAGTTGCATGGTTACTGTACTGCAATTTACCGAGTGTTTTTGCCAATTGCATATCAGAGCAGATGACTCAGTGAAAATAAGTCTATAATTAGTTACAAACCGTGATAAGTGATGCATAGAAACTGCAATCAGTTAAATATTGGCCGCACGCTGGCATCAATTGTCCGATAACAAACGTACACCCATGCGGGTAGGCGAAAACACCACGTGCTAGGAATTCTAAGTATACTTATAAATCCATTCATTGATTATTATGCTTCTACAGATCTTGAAGCATAGCTAACAAGTGAATTTTCTATACCTACATTGATTATTCGTACGTACTGTGGAGTGTGGCTCAACATGTGCAAGTTGCATGCATTATTTTCTTCAATCCGTAAACATCGCAAGATCCTTTCGACTATCGAAGCAAAACATTTTACGATTCACCTGCTGTTATTTTTAAATAAACTAAACAGATATCTAAGTTTTATTAAGTGTTTGTAATGAAATGTTTACAAATCTAATCTGATAATTAAAACCCAAGGTTCAATGTGTTTATTGAGTAGCTACCAACATAAATGATTTATTAGGGCTTATAGCATGTTAATAATCATATTTTTATTGTAACTTATATTAAAAACTTACAAGATTTTAACATTAAAATACTTGACTTCCATGTTTTTTCGAATTGAGGGTAGTTTTGATATCTTTCTACCCTCATTTTTTATTGTAGCTTCATTTCTGTTTTTAAGTGAACAATTTAATATTGTTACTTGGCGCAGCTGAAGCGTAGATTTTATCTGATCCAATCAACACCCACCGATTATTACCAAGACTTCTCCCCAACATTTATGTGTTCAAAGTCCAATTCTCAATTAAGACTTCGAACATTTCACGAGCTCGTGCATCCTTGTCAGCTAAATCAATTGTAAACTACACTAAAGTAATTGTATCCCGCCATTCTCATTGACACCTTATCTGTGGCATCACGTTGCAAACTCCTGCGCAGCCTGTAGTAAATATTTGTCATGCGATCTGGTGTTTACGTATGAAGAATAACATCAATGTGAATTAGTTCCTCATGTATGTTTGTTGGATGCATAAAAACAAGTTGAGGTAGTTGCATTATGTTGACTAATTGTATGTTTTTTAATGATTCTCGTTTGTTTTAGAGCAGTCAACTGGCTGTGCATTAGCTTCTGCCAAAGTCAAAAGGACATGAAGATACTTTACGATTTTTTTGTTCTCGTTTGGCCTTTTGTTCTTGTTCATAAATTAAATGATTTGTGGTGCTTACCCCTGCATCAATCATCACCATAAGTCATTGTCTCTATTCACAACAAAGTTGTTATTTATTTCTGAAAGTCGATATTATCATTCATGATTGGTCACAATTTATACAATATGTCGCGATCTGATATATGTTTTATCTAACATCGCGATATCACGCGTGCATCTCATGCCTATAACGTCACTCTCCACGTTGTCTAGTTATTTAAATAGGAATTATTAAACATGCTGCTAAGTCGTGGGTGCTTTATTGAATAAGGAAATCTTGGGCAATAATATTTGTTTATTGTATTGCAATAATAGATACATATAAGGTTTTCTGTGACCCAAAGACTTTGAAGGGCAAGATAACAAAAATTTTTCATGTTTTGCTTTAGTTTGACCACGACGCGGTCAAGGGTAAAACCAATATTTATTCAGTTCCTACTTTAAATAATATTCTGGCATATATTTACTAATGACTACTCTATACTTTAATTAATTAACATTATACGAAAGTAACTCTGTCCGTCTCACGATTGAACCACTGGGCCGATTGTGATTAAATTTGGAACAGGATAAGTTTTTAATCCAAGAAAGAACATTGGCTAATTTTGCGAATTCGTCTGCATCGGCGATATCCGATATTTACGTGGGCTAAAGCTAGCAATTAACATAAAAATTGTAATAAAGGAATTCCCTTTGATGCTTTCTGCTAGCTTTTTAAACCCATTTCCCCTTTCAGTACCTATACTAATAGTACTTGTTCCCCTCCCCACGTTTAATTTAAACTACAGTAAGTATGTAGCTACTTATAGGGGTCGTAAAAAAAGCAATTTGCGTAATGCTCGGTACCGTTGGGAAAGCATACGTGTAGGGCATTTCGCGGAATCGTCGGACAAATTACCTTCGAAGTAATAGCTTTGCCTGATCGGGGTAAATCGTGTAGGTACCTGTTTCGTGAATATTCGATTACGTCAGCATGATGGATGAGATAATATGTACTTTATAGAGTTCCTCATTGAGTCCAATATCTTTTGATTTGTTTGATATTTTGGGATTTGAATTGTCTCGTCTTGCACGAGGCTGTGGCAAGACAAATACCAATGTAACTTTTCCTACCTCTACATTCTAAGTTTATCTTGGACATCACTAACATCGGCGAAGGAAAACATTGTTAAGGAAACTTCAACTTAAACATAGTAGTTATAAGTTTGAAATCCCAATCCGTCTTTAGCATGGTGAACAATACTCGTGCCTTCTCTGTATAAGAAGAGGCCTTTGCCCTGCAGTGGGACAATAATAGACTGGTAACATTGTTTGTCGGGTTTGGACAAAATGTCTAGGTAGAACATAGTGAAAAACAAGTTAAGCTTATTTTTTTTGATCGGTCAAGTGTCAAGGAAAGTCCTAAGTCCATTAAATTGCTTCAGTAATTAGACGATTAATTAAGCCACGCCCAACACGCACACATTGAATTTAGGAACCAATTAAAAGCTAATCTAGGTATTCTATTACAATGAACATAACATTTTATTTCCATACATTTGAATACTATTGACGTTAAATATTGGCATAATAAGTGAGTCACGTTGTTCTTATTACCAGCTTATGTCCGCGACTGCGTTCGCATTATCACGGGGTTTTATATTTTTTGCGCTGTACCCTATTTTTTTTGTAAAATAAAAGTAAGACTACGTTACTCCTTATAACATCAGCTATCTGCCAGTAAAGTCCCGTCAAAATCGGTCCAGCCGTTTCGGAGACTAGCCGGTACAAACAGACAGACAAAAAATTAAGTAAGTTACCGTGTAATTTGTTTTAATTTATGTGTGTGTACAGGTATATGTTTGTATTCATATGCATTTAGCATAAATCTATTATTTAAACATAACAAACTGACAGTTCAATTTTATTTATTTGTATAGATTTACTTTGCGTTTAATGAATAGAAGTTTTAATATTCTAGATTCTACAAATAGCCGTCAGACCTCGTTTCTAACTATGTTTGCTGACAGTATCTATGTGGATAAATAACAGTATGGGGAAACCGTAATACTATTAGCGGTATTCTATGGTAGCTGTTCCTATCGCACTAGAATAAGACAGCCCTTCAAAAGCTAGATAATAAGACTAAGGGGAAACAACAAGGTCTTCTAAAACTAACAATAAAAAGAGAACGTAACATAACATCACGCCTGTAATCCCCGAAGCGTTAGGCAGGGGTGTACCGATTATTTAAGGGTGTACTACAGACATTTCGCCAGTAGACCAACAAGACAGACAGTTAGTTATAAAGAGAAAAGAAATGTATTTTTGTTAGGATACAGTAAAAAAACTATTTAACCGATTTTAATAATACTTTCACCTATAAAAAGCTACATTATCAGCGAGAAGCATAGGTTATATTACATTATCAAAAAAAAAATAGTATCCGTAAGAAAATTCATGCAAACGAAGTCGCTTACAAAAGTTAGTGTGTTATAAAAAAATTGCTTTCAAATACTTCTCGATTTATTTGGACGAACTGTTGTTAAGCTTATCTTGAATTGATATTTAGCCGAAGGATATACTGGCACTTCCTGCTCTCCCTCAAATTGATATGCAATTTCCCGACAATTTCGTTAGTTCTTTCAACCATGAACAAAATTCCTGTATCAGGTGTCTGGTGTCTGAATTTACGCATCTCATCTGTCGAGTATAGGATTGCCTTCCGTGACTTTTTGCTATCCATACCTTGGTCTGTTAATTTTGTTTTACTTTCTTTCAGTATGGAATCTTCCATGGATTAATCAAAATGGTGGCATTTCTCTTTGATTAACGTGACGGAATTTTTTTGGCTTTCCAAGTCTGCAACTTACTTTCACAAATGATTTAATATTAATCTAATCCTATGTATCATTTATACTAATTATTATAAATTAATAAATTATAAAGCAGAAGAATTGTTTTTGTTTGTTTGTTTATACCCGCTAATCTCTGGAACTAGCAGTAGGATTGGAAAAAATCTTTTTGTATATGATAGCCAGATTCATGAGGAATAGTTTAGGCTACATAACATCACGCTATGACCTATGAGAGCGGAGCAGTAGCCAAATACCACGAGGACGATGTTGATTTGTTCATAATTACGACAAACAAAAGACAGTCACTGCGCGTAGTTATTATTAACATGGCATCAAGTTACGTTATCATTTAACCAACATATTTTCGTTGAATCAAAATAAAAGATCATTAACCCCGTACAATGATAACAAGAGCCCTTTCATTTACGTGTTTACAGACGAAAACCAACTGTGCACGTAAGTAATAAAGCCCAATTCTGAATTGTATGTCTGAATTTAGGCTCTATTCGTATTTTGTTACAGTGGTTCTGTTATCCATCATTAATTTGATAGTAGTCGATCTTAGATGTGCTCACATAATGTCTGTGGGTGGATTGATGTGCTCATACTCATCAAGTATTAGAAACTAGATGCCTTTCTGTGTCATGAGCTGTCATGAGTGACGCTGTGCGTGTTCATCTTGTTAACACAAGAGATCTTCTTATTCCAACAGAGAAAAGGTTTCTGGGGTTGCTTTTGAAGTAAAATAGTTGCGAGGTATGAAAGACTGAGGGGGATAGGGTTTTCAGATCCTAAATCCGAAAGCCAAACCGCCTTTCAGTTAAGCCGGTCTTTTGGGTAAATTGGGTAAGAAAATCCGGGTTTTTTTTTATGGCTGTACACCCATTCACTAACTCTGACAATGTCCGGCTTTATCCAGACGCCTGGCAACGCTATGACAGTGAGCATCACTTATAACTGCATACTTTTCGGGTTACCCATATCTGCGAGTGCAAAACCTGTTTTTTTTTAATCGTATAATTCAATCGATAACGGAAAGACAAGTAGCTGATGCTGATATAAAGGTACGTAAACATACTGTTTTTCTTGAACATTTCATTTATCTAGGACGAGATATCAATATTATCAACTGGCAACCTCACTTCAGTTATCTGGGCATAACGAATTTCCATAAAAACAAACAGATTACATTTGGCAGGACACGAACGATAATCTGTCTAGTCAGCTAGTTGGCCGACTGGTCGGGTTCAGATACGAAAGTTTGGCCTCAGAGCTCGATTAGTTGGCTGATCGATCGGCAACGTTTGCGTGCACGCAATCCGTGCGTGATTCTGTTGAGACAGCATTGGCGTTAGAGTGGGACAGCAAGAAAACATCTGGGTTGGTCGTTTTCTGATTCAATGTTTTTGCTCTTCTATTTTTGTTTCGACTTCAGTGCCAAGAGAAAAAGGATTTTTTATATTTTGCACTACATATTTTATAGCGCTTACCTGACCTATTTCGGCAGAAATATGTTGTTTATTTCGTGAAAGAGAATGTGGGTACTTAGGTATAGAGATTTATAAAATACGTGCAGTTTCATAAACATAGGTTTTTAACGAACAATCAATGTTATCAAACAAAGTTCCGAGAGTCTCCACAACCGTCTGTTTGATAGGTAGCGATTCGGTAATGTTCCACCTACATCCAGGAAGCTTAGAATTTCGAGACAACCTGTCTGTTTCCTAAGCTATTTTAACACTGGCCATGTTGTGCAATTACGGTCCACATGTTCTTGTTTGTAATCTGAACCTGTAGTTAAGGGGTTAAGGTATTGTCTTGATTGGGTTTCACCGTTTCCTTCATCATCATTTTTGCTGCCAATGCCCTTTTGTGAGATACCTCAAAATTCAAGTGATTAACCCCCTTAATGGTCACGTAATGCCCAAATAGATGTTGTCATTATGTCACTAGCCATTAGTCTGATGATTATTACCTAGTTAATCGTGGTCCAGCGTAAGTTATACGTTTTGGCTGTCAACCAATACTGTTTTAGGTCTTTGTTCTTAAGTATCCATGGCCGGCTTCCATAATGGGCATACTTTATGTGGAGTGAATGCCCTTTCGTGGCACTTCAAAACACTTATTTTACTTTGATAATGTATTTTTTTTAAATATGGACCCAATTCTAACCATAATAAAGCACAGATTCTAAGAAGATAATGGTAACTTTCACTCTAAATTCAAAAGCAAAATAAAATTTCGAGGATTTGCTTTATTTCTTTATAAAATATGTTTTTTATACACTGAAGTAATATTACTCAGTGTTTTTATAAGGAATATATACATGACAAGCCAAGTTAAATAACAGTGTAATTTTAGACTAGGAAAATATAGTCTAATTTCCTTTTAATGTAAGGCAATGTTATTGACCGAGGACAAAGTCCATCACGTTGAGGAAATACCAATGACAAAGTGAGGTTTAATAGGTGGATTTAATGTGTGTTTCATATCTAGGTAGGGTTGACAAAACATACTCAAAAATGTAGGCGTACTTTATAACAGTCTTGCTTGCATACGTCATACTCATAACCCAAAAAAAAGTTTTACTTTCTGTTAATGTGTTGGTGACCCCAAATATGTATTGTTATGTGCCACAAAAGGCACAAAAAAATAACTTTTAACAAATTAAAAAAAAAGAATGGCAACCCTTGTTCTAGGTGAACTGATATTATAAAAAATAACAAACACACCAAATATGGAAAGAATACAAAGAAGCAAGCTCATTCGTAAGTCGTAACATCCATCCATAAATCCATTTCCAAATAGGGCCGTGTCCTGCCAACTTTTTTTTTAAACCTGGCTTGAACCCAACCCGTTCTTGCCATTGTGAGGTCGACGGCCTGCAAGGATGCAACACACGTGCCCCGCTTTTGAACCACTCCTAGATATGCCAGATTAGATTTCCTTTTTAATAATAGCCTAAGAAACGACGGCTTAGAAAAAAGAAATAATAATAAAACGTGAAACTAAACATAAACTAGTTTTGAGTCTTGAGAGCGCAAACTAAATGCAACTGTCAAAATTTAAATTAGGAAAGTCGTTAGAGCATCTCCAAAGTTCAAATGTCGAAGCTCGCTTGAGAAGGTTTTTTTTTCGTAACGAAGTTGGCCCGAACGTACCCGAACTCAACGTAAACCTTTGTTTAACGGTAAAGCTCGGTTTTGTTTGTCATATTTTCGTATCAAAGTAACAGCAATGCTTGTAGTCAATTAAGTTTCTGTGACGGAAGTGTGTCTGGTAACACTTCCTGTTTCAAATCATTACCAACTTGCACATTTGGATAGTTGAAATTGGAACTACATAATGAAGTATCTGTATTGAATTCTATGAAGTATGTGCAGATGTAATGTTTAAAGTTAAAGTAATTACATTGCACGCAGTATAAGCAAAACATATTATAAAATAATTATGCGAGACTTGAGAAATGAGAATGAGGAAAATCTTCATTTTATTAAGTAAGTATCAGATAACATCCAATGTTCTCTGTAGTTGTCTTAAAAATTCTTTAAACTACACCAAACGTGGTAATAAAATAAGTAAATAATCATATAAATGCCAATAAGGTAATCCAACACAGTAAATTAGGCTTTATATTGAAAGCATTTAAGAACTAAATCGTAGGATTACCGGTAAGCCGGGAGTTATATTAGATTATGACGTAATAAGTCCGCGACTCCGCGTAGATTATAAAACGCAAGGGCGAGCGAGTATTTGAAGTCTTACAAGTAGAACTTAAAGTCTCTTATCTCATGTAGTAGTTTATGCAATACTAGAGGCAATGAGGAAGACAGTGCAGTGAGTAAACAAACGCATAAACACTATATTTAGTGACTAATGAGGATTATTTAGAGAACGGGTAAAGTCCTAACAGTCACTATTACTGCTATGATTTGCAGTTCTAAACATACACTTTGGTTTTGAAGACGCTGCAGTCTTTACAGCCAAGTGACTGATGGAGCAATTACATTTGGTAGTTAACCCATATTTGGGCGCTCGAAAGACTAGTCGAATTCGGGTACACGATGCAATATTTACACTCGTCATCGCACTGGTGGAATACAGACTAATGACTACGAATAGTTTTGATAAAGTCGACTACCTGGGCCCGCATGGGGATACGATAAAGCCGGACGAGATTTACACTTGGTCGTTTGCTCGAAATCCGAATTGACCAAGTAAAATTGCGCCATGAGGCAGCTACCCGAAGAGCTAATTTTCTGCAAAACTAGCCCATTAGAGCAGTAGCTGATTGACTGCTGCGCTGCGAGTCGCGGGGCCTACATATGTATATGTAGGTAGACATTCTGGGTCTAGCTGTAATGTCAGTTTATGTTTGTAACCGCATCCACGATACAGAAGAAAAAAAAGAGTAGGTAAAAGTTCTAAGCATACAAGTAAAGAAATAACAAAAGCCATCTTTATAAATAGCCATTGACTAAGACAAAGTACTTCTCACAATATTCTAACTTAGGTATAACAAGAAATAATGTGTGAGTCTTAAACATTGATAAATACAGACAGGGTCACCGGTGACAATAGGAACCTTGGGCACTTCCACGTAGTGATTGTAGTGTCTGGACGAATTTTTCAAGGACTTGCCCTGTTATTTGTGATTAACAATTGTGAAATTTAATTTTGGCAAAACATATGTATATCATAGTAAAGTTGAAGAGTTTTTTGTTTAAATGCGCTAATTTCTGGAAAAAATGTTTTTGTATAAGACAGCCAGACTCGTAAGGAATAGTTTAGGCTATATGGCATCAAGCTATTACACATGAGAGCGGAGCAGTTACCAAAGACGTAACTGAACGCGGGTGAAAAACCACGCGCGTATCATCCAGGTAATATGCTATCGGAGACCGCGTTACTCTTCTAACTAGAGTAAATAACGTCCTTTATAAATTTGGAACTCTCAGTTCAGTTAGACTCTTCAGAAGGTTAGAATCTGTTAATCAAATAGCTACTTAATTTGGGAGAAAACAAGATGCAATTTCAATTGTTCTGCTTGTAGTCTTGTCTCCCTCACAACAATATGTAGATTTGCTTACAAAATATGTATATGGACTTTGAGCCAAGGTGTTGGTAAGATGGGTGATTGCTATTGTAAGAATCAAGATGACATAACAAATCGACAAAAGAAATAACATCGCGATGTTTTTGCTTATTTTCTGCTGCGTAGTATTTATTACACAAACACAGTCATCATTTTCGAAAAACATGTTAATCCTTGCAATTTATATGAAGGTATTAAGTTTATCTTTCTCTCACTAATAAAATGTTTTCTACATTTGAATAATAACAATACTGATAATAATCACTGTTATCAGTTATTAGGTATTAAGTCCTTTATACCTGATTTATGAACGGGTATTAATTATAGTGTCCTAGGTCTTACAAATTTTTGATAATAAATAAGGATTAATGTCATGTGTCATCAGATCAGTTTGTAAAAACCCCTAAGCAGTGTATGTACTAGCAGATGAAGTTGCGGAATAAAAAGGAGCCTTTGTCCTTTCTTGGGGTTTAAACTTATACCGTACCAAATTTTATGAAAATCAGTTTAGTGGTTTAGTCGTGAAATCGTGTAAGCGAAACAAACAGACAGGCAGGCAGTCAGACAGAGTCAGAAAAGATTTGAAAAGATCATCAATCATCCCTTTCACGATCTTAATCGAAAGATAGAAGATGAACAGAGAGACATTTTTAATATTTTTATCCTGATCAACAAAAATTCCAACGGCTTTTTTGTCAAGAATGTACATAACACCACAGTCATGTGACCGTATGACACCCGAGCAGATAAGTCCAGTTGATTTGATCCACGGCTCATACAAACAGTCTTTGTGTACCTGTGAATTAATACTACACATTGCACGATGTTAGGTCATATACGGCGTCAGTAAATATTGATAACCAGCCTTTAAATGGACAGCCATTATAATGTGGGTGGAGAATATAAGGAAGACATACATAGGTGCGTCAGATATGATATGAGTAAATATTTGCATGTTTAAGATTGTCCATCATAAACCTGATGTTTATTTTTTTTATGGAGCAAACACGCCTCACTATACTCAAACACAGCAACTCCTGAAAGTCGGAATCAGCAGTGGCGACCAATAGTAAAGCGCCAAGACAATGAAGCTCGATGAATCCCGGAGAAACGATACAATTGTCTTGGATTCCGCAATGAAATTAATCAGAAAAGAACAGCGGAGGTGTAAGAAAAAGCGTAATATCCCCTTCTTTTGACTCTTCTTTCCATGGACCCAAATAAACGTCTAGTGAACAAATATGACGGCATGAAACTAAAAAAAAAACGAAACGGTTAGGGCGTATTCTTGGGTCCTGAATAAATGAAATTTGAAATCCCATAAGAGTCGAAAGGGAAACGGGTGCTGAGTACACAGGAAAACCCAACGCAGCAGTAAACGCAAAGTGCCACAACGCATAAACCTTTACGTTTACAGTCGCATATCCAACATTTTGCTTTAGTCAATAGAACCTGATTGAGCATAACTATTATATGTTGCGTTTCGATAGCAAAAGGCGTGATCAATTCACAAATGCCAAATACTGCGCGTTATTTCTGTTACGGACCGGTTCTGAAGAAAAAAAAACAATATAAACCTGACATTATTATCGCTTTCTGTGTTTTGTTCATGTTGTTTCGTACTTTTGTCTCAAGTATCCTTCGCCAAACTGGTAACTTTCGAAACCTTGCAGCAGATGACATAATTTACCCAAATCTATTTTAATATTTTTAATGTAATAAAGCTAAAGAGTTCTCTGGGACTTGCAGTCGGATTGGAAAAAAAAAACTTTATTGTGTATAGGCTATAGACACGCTACAGCCTATGGGAGCAGAGCAGTAACTGAAGACGTAACTGGTAACGCGGGCAAAACAGGATATTGCTTCATTGAGATGGACAATTGATTTACAGAGCTCCTTACGACTGTGGACTCTAAGCAAAGGACATAGAAGCTAATCATGACGATATACCTCTTCCAGCTCTAGACAATTGCAAGTTCTAGGTTGTTGGTAGAATATACCTAGCCGCAGCAACAACAGGTGAAATCAGTCTCCGTGTACCATCACTCAAAATGTACTGAACGGATTTTAATGATACTTTCTCTTCAGTATATGCCTACACAGCTATATCACGTAAGCTGAAGGGATATTGGCCGATTGACGTTCTTTGCAAATCGTAAAAGATGATTAAATGAAGGTAGCTAGGTTAGGTTGTAGTACAGGAATACCTACTACTAACTACTGTTTTGTACTTACTGATGAGTGGAACTTGTATAAACTTTATTTCCCAATGCGACTGGTAGTTCCAGAATTAGCGCGTACAACTAACAAAAAAAAGTCTTTATAGCTTTATTATTTGATTTGTAGTTTTACAATAATAGGTATGCTAAAATCATCATAATAATAATAATAATAATAAATTTTTTTATTCATTTATAGTTACAAAATATAAAATATCTTATTATACTCGTAAAAACTTAACATTATGTAACTATATAATAGAAATTATGTGTGAATAGTACGGTGGTCCCCAAACTAGGCGGCGCCTGTATCTTGGGGGCCAGAGTTGCGTTAGCTTAGGCTAAAAATCAAGACATTTGAGAATTTACAGAGAAGTAAAATTTATATAATAAATAAAAAAGTTAAGGGATAAAAAATAAAAAGTAATGTAATAACACAAAATAAAAACAAGGTATTATGAACATGTGTTGTGGTGTGTACATGAGTTGTAGTGTAGTGTGGTGTGTGAGTGTGAAGGCGAGATAAGGTGTGAGTGATATGGTGAGATGAGTTGTGAGTGTGATGTTGAAATGGTATTAGAGTGTGCTAGTGAGATTGTGTCTGTTGTGAGTGAGGATTTATGTATGAGGAGTTAAAAATATACATATGTATTTAATTTAGTAATGCCTCGGTTTCATTGTATGACAGGGAGAGAAGCCAACTTTTTGTGATTCTTTTACATGAATGGTAGGTAACATCTTTGATATCACAGTACTTACTTGTTTTATTGTATATATGTGTGTGTAAGTATGAAGGGCAGCGTCTGGCGAGAAGACTGTTTGCAATAGGAACAGGGACATGTAGAATACGTTTTGAGAGTAGGTGTTGGTAGTCAGCTCTGTGTTTTATTGTTTTGTGGACATGTAGGGTGGCACTGAGAAAATATAACTGACGTACTCGGAGGACTGGAAACTCATCGAACAGCAGATCTGTCGGGAACCTAAAAGGTTTTTTGAGCATCACTTTGATGACGGCTCTTTGAGCCCTTTCGATTTCAATGAAAGAGCTTTTCCCAGCTCCGCCCCAAACAGATATTCCATACTGGAGTATCGATTGACAGAGACCTAGGTAAATTGTTCGGAGAATTTGAATTGGTGTGCAGTCACTTAGTCTTTTCATAACATAAATGAGTTTTCTGACACGACCCGCAAGCAAGTGAATGTGAGGTTTAAATGACAAATTTTCGTCTATTGTTATACCTAGGTATCTGAAGGAGGAAATGCGGTCTATAGGTGTACATGTACAATTTGCGAGTGGTGGGAGGTGATCGTTGCAGCATGTGTGGAACTTGAGTGTTAAGTTATGAGGAGGACTGGAAGCTGACGTTTTAAAGAAGGTAATGAGCTTTGTTTTTTTTAAGTTAAGTGTAAGTAGGTTCCTACTGAGAGTCTCGGAGATTGTAAGCAGACCGATTTCTGCAAGATGATATACCTGTTCCCAAGATCTAGCATGAAATAGTATTGCCGTGTCGTCTGCATAAGAAATAATTTCAGCATCGTGGAGAGGTGCGTTAAGTATGTCATTCATGTAGAGAGTGAAAAGAGTCGGACCGAGAGTACTGCCCTGAGGAATACCGAAGTTTATTGGCAGTAGCCCGCTAGAGTAGTCACCTGCTTTTACTAGTTGCTGGCGATTTGATAAGTAGCTTTGAAACCAGTCAAGCGTATTTCCTCGTATGCCAATTCCTTCTAATTTAGACAGGAGCAGTTGAATCGATATTGTGTCGAACGCCTTGGCTAGGTCTAGAAATATTGCCATGACGTGTTCACCCTTTTCAACGCAAGAAGCTACGGTGTTAGTAAGCAGCATAGCGGCGTCTTCAGTCGACTTTCCTCTTCTAAAACCAAATTGTTTTTCAGATATAAGCTTATTAGCTTCCAGGAAATTTACGAGTCGCTTATTAACTACTTTTTCGAGAAGCTTAGATAAAATGCACAACAGTGAGATAGGGCGATAGTTCTCTGGTAATTCTTTAGGACCGCTTTTATGTATGGGTCGAACACAAGCAACCTTCCAACAGTCAGGAAAAATACCATTTTCCAAACTCAAGTTAAAAATATGAGTAAGAGGTTTTAATAAAGTTTTTTTAAGCAGTACAATAAGTCTTACACTAATATCATCTAATCCGGCGGCGCTGTCTATTTTAAGTTGGTCTATAAGTTTTTCAACTTCGTCTTCGTCTGTTGGGTGAAAGAAAAAAGAGTGTGAAGGAGTGTGAGGTGGTTTATATTTGCTTGCTAAAGAAGCTTGGGACTCAGATCTCTTATTTCTGGATCTCATTTTATTTTTACTATTTTATCTCATAATATTTTTAGATTTTATATTGTTTTTAAAGACTATTTCGTAGCAATAACTATGCAAATAATTCTCAGATTTTATATTGTTTTTATAAACTATTTTGTAGCAATAACTTTGCAAATAATTAACACACTCATCATACCAAAACACACACAATATTCTGAACACATTCACACCCTAAAAATGACCCCCACTCCATCCCCGCAACATCTTTTTAAAGCAAGATCTCTTATTTTTGGATATCATTTTATTTCTACTGTGAAATCTTATAATATTTTAAGTTTTGTTTTTAAATACTATTTTGTAGCAATAACTTTGCAAACAATTATTAGATTTTATATTGTTTTTAAATTCTATTTTGTAGCAATAACTTTGCAAATAATGAACACACTGATCACACCAAAACACATGCAAGATATTGAACACAATTACACTCTACACACCCCCACTACACTCTCACATTATTTCTACATGTACACAATTTTATTTACAGATTACGATACCATACTTATAATTAACACTCATCATACCCCACTCTACCTCACAAATAATCCCCGATCTTACTTAAACACATATTTCCGCACTCATATTTTCCTACATCCTCATGTTTACGACGCTCTCATAGTAACAATGACAACACTTAACATACTTATTAAAAATAACAACATTTTCACTAGTTACATCTATGGCTTTACTTGACATAATTCAGGATATTGATGAAAATGTTACTATAGACTGTCACACTTTTGATCAATTAGAAGAATGTAGGAAACTGTTTAACAACACTAAAGATTTTAAAATAATCTCACTTAACATAAGGAGTTACCAGCACAATTTCACCGACTTTTACACAGCATTCCAACGCCTTGACACTGAATTTGATGTAATAGTACTGACTGAGTGTTGGTTAAGTGACATGACAGTACTAGATATACTACCAGGGTACTCCGTATTTCGTACTCACACTCAAATAAACAAAAACGGAGGCATCATTATCTACACCAAATCAACCTGGAATACCGCAGTAATAGAAACCAAAGTCGCGGAAGCAGATAGCCTTCTAATAACGATGGACGACCAAGTAGCCATACTCGGTATCTACCGCTCCCCCTCCTTCCCGAATATCGATAATTTTACAATATCCCTAGACTCGGTCCTCACGCCATTAAAAAAGTACCAGACTCTCATAGTAACCCGGAGACCTTAACATTGATATCTATAACACAACCAGCACGCACTCTGAATACCTAAGTCTCATGGCCACTCACGGTCTTTTGCCTGCGATCACTGAGCCTACTAGAGGGCGCAAATGTCTCGACCACATTTTCGTCAAGTCACGTTCCAAATCTGTAGGTATCGTAGGAAAATCTTCTATTACGGATCATGATATAATCATGGCTGCAATAGCACAAAAAAACACTGTCACGAAAGCGTCTAAATCCCGATGGAAAATGAAAATTGACGATGAGGCCGTCGCCGAGGAGCTAAAAAGTATTGACTGGTCCAATGTCTTAAGCATGAATTGTACTAATTCAGCCGTTAATTTACTTATTGAATATATTTCCAACTCAATAGCTAAAAACTCCCGTAGGGTGAAAATCAGTCGTAGCAAGTACAATATTAAACCCTGGATAACCCCAGGACTCATGAGATGCATGAGACACCGAGATAGCCTTCATTTAGCCTTAAGAGCTTACCCCAATGATGAAATGCGCCGCCTTGTGTATACTAGGTATAAAAATTTTTGTAACGACTTACTTCACAAACTTCGAAACAATTATAACAATGAACTCATTATAAAAAACAAAGATAACCCGAAAAAGCTCTGGAACACTATTAAATCTATTTACAACCCAAACACTCAAAAAAGCGATTCCTCTCAGCTAATGTCTAATGCACAGGACCCTGTTGATTCACTCGATAAGTGTAACGCTTATTTTACTTCCCTGGGTAAAAATCTTTCTGACCACATACTAACGCTTGAATTAGGATCTTCATGTTAGATTATTATCGTCGTCTGCGCAGAATTGTGTTTGCTTTTTTAATAATAAGCTAGATTGACAATAATACGCTATATTAGCAACACAAATTGCGCAAACTACTTGATTTTCAATGTTATAGGGTCACTTTTTATACGTGGGTTGCATAATATATATTTTTAGCTATGATGTCATACATGCATTTCGAAACGGATGTTAAATATGTGAAAATAATGCTTTGGCGCCAATACGTTATTTTGTAAGTCTAGCCAAAAATATCGTGCTTTTTTTTAAATTCAGGCGCTAGCGACACGCCCCTGCTTCGCACGGATGCAATGTAAATACATAAACCTTCCTCTTGAATCACTCTATTTGAAATGCTATGGGTGAGGCCGGTGTGGGTAAGTTGGCAATTACTGCCATTCAATACAATACGCGAATCATCCCAAGAGTTATTGACCCACGTGGTGGTCAAAAAAACGTTGATATATTAAGCACTTAACAAACGATATGTTTTAATTATCGGCTATACACTGTTGGTACATTCAATCATGAATTCTATGGTAACAGTCCCAGTTTTCAATGGACTTTGTAATTTGATGGAATATTTAGCTGTGCTAACAAAGCAACATACATTTCGAGTGGAAAAAAATACCTTGGTTCTTATCTGTAAGGTAAAATAGTACTCAAAATACAAAGTAAGTTAAAGTCAGACCGTTTTACCGATTTAATGCATAAGCACCCGGCGCGGCGTGCATAGATTACGCATTTTATAGCCGTACGGCAGCCGTCGTGTATTTTGCGCGCAAAACGTGGCGGCCATCTTGAAATCACCTATTCTATATTCTATTCAAATTATTACACCTGACACCGGTTCGCCTTCCCAGTCCTAAGTCATTTGCTTTATTTTATTCTTGTACCTATTTATTTAGTTAAGTACTCAACATACAATTGCCGCTATTTTAAATTAGGAGTAGGGTCACCTAGCCAGTTAAGCCGGACTATTGGGTACCTAAAGTTAATTAATATGTCCGGACATGCACTCCAAAAGCCTGACTATGTAGGCTTTATCCGGACGCCTGGCATCCCTAATTGGGAGTCACAGATAACAAAGAACGATTAAGTTTCGTTCACGCTCCAATTTACAAGCAACTATTTTAAATTCGGACAGTTATTTTACATTATAACTAATGCTTTGTTATGATCCATTGTGTGCAAAATATTCGCTTCGCTGTTTTTATAGCAAAACCTTGCCAGCATGAAAAACAGACAGGCAGGTAATAAAAGAATCAGCACAAGATAACTTTTATCTTGGTTGTGCAAATATGGTATGTAAAGTATGTCTTTGTTTTAGACAGACATCCAAATAAATGTAAAAATAGACTATCAATAAAAAAAAAGTAACTGTGAAACAAAGGATTGTTAAGAACTCAAACAAAAAATATGCAAATATATATTTTCAAAATATTTTAAGTAAATACCTACTACTGGTGTGGTCTGTGGATAATAAACTGCGTTTCGTAGCTAAACCTACATAGATACGTACTATCAACTTCGCCAATAGCACGACAATCGCCATTACGCCAAGGTAAAAGTAAAAAATCAAACGCGCAATTTTTCATACAACATTGATATTGCTAACTGCGCACAACGTAAGTACCTACGCACTGCAAAAAATGTACCTCGTGCTATAATCTAAGATACCAAAATCCTTACCATTTCTATTTATTTTAGCTGTAAGATAATCCCTGGTAACGTCACAAGATATAAGTTATCATAACCCGGGTAGCAACGAGCGATAAAAAGTGAATTTGCGAAAATTTTGGAGAACGCTAGTTGCGATAATCGCTAGATTATCGTTTTGATGCTTTATTGGATTTATTTATCTCTAACTAAATAAACTTTGGTTTTGCGCCTTTAGTTGTTACGTAGTTCAACTGCGTTCGATTTTCGAACTTTGAATTTGGCTTCTGGAAAAACTATACGCGGTTTTTTCTTAAAGCCATTAACTTGTCAAACAAGCCAGTCTTACAGCACTTAGATACACCCACGGTGACCCACGTAAAAACTTTTTGACATATCCTTATTAATAACTAGCGTCCATCTTGCCTCTTGAGGAGCCTCTGGCGGTTAAAGTCCAATCTTTGAGCGGGCCACAACCGGTTACTAGGCAGTAGGTACGTCTTGCTAGATGAGATAGATTACCACAAAAAACGGTCGGTTTTATAATCGGTTCACCTTCACTGAAGTGTTAAAATAATTATGTTTTATGAAGATATATGAGATAAGGGTGTTTGGAAATTCTCTGGAAAGTGGGAAAATAGACTGTGACGCGATCTAGATAATTTGGCATATTTAAGAAGGTACCTACTTCTACTTTGTTTGAAAGAACGAGCGTTCTTTAAATAAAGAAAGTAGTCTAAATGTGAGAGAGAATGTAGGGTACGATTCTTAAATAAACTAGTAACGTTGCTCTTGTGTACGTTATTTCGTACTATAACAAAAGAAGTAAAAAATTCATAATTGACCACTATCTGAACCGTATCGGTACCGATGTGATCTGGCTTAAATATTAATCCAAACAAAGCGATATGTTTTTAACCAAAAAACTTATTTGACCTATCGAGCAGAGCATAACCTTGTATTATAAATAGAAGGTCAAAAAATCTGACTAAGCGGGCAACACCGAATAGGGAAAAATATCTTGGAGTGGCGCCAACATTCAAATATTTTAAATCGAATCGCTGTCAGTGGAGTTTTATTTTAAAATTATGTTTCATGGATATGAAATTGTAATCCACACGGCTGTTTCTATGACAGAATATATTCAAATAATGAAAAAGGAGAAAAGTGATCGTAAACCAAGATTGGGGAGTAACGTTGTTCCATTACAGACAAATTAAGTTATTAACTGACATGCATGTCCTGACGGCCCACATGGCTCACGCACAGTGACTCAAAATGGAGGACTAAGTGCGGAAACCAAACCCCCCATGAAGATGATGATGATTACCTGATCGCTACAAAAGACTTTCTCAATTGTCCAATTTTCGAAAACTTAGTTTGTCTCATTTCATTCAATGAGATAATAAAAAATTCGCTTCATTGAATGTTTTCAAAGACAACGTTCCAGAAATTGCAGTAATTTTAATTCAATCACCTTCAACATCAATAAAGAAGCATTGTGTAAATATTTTTCCGCGTACAAAAAATACATAAACTCAGATCTCAAGTTCAATCACTGAGTTTGCCTGAAAATTTGGCCGAGATCCAACACAGCACGCGGCCTGAACGTGAAACTGCCGCGTCGTGGGATCTCCCACGTAACCGAAAACGAGACGCTACAACATTGTACTTTAGTCTCTCGTTGTTCCTGAAATTCAGCACAAGGTTCTGAATGACTGGCCCCTACAAATAGACTCAACAATTCAGTCGAATTATATCACCTCACTATACAATTAAAATCTGGCGCTAGTCTACGACAGTCAAAGGTTGAAGCAAAGTCCAAACTATGAACTCATTTTATTTAGGCAAATCTGGAACCTCAAAATCTAAGAATATCTAAGATTCTTTCGGCATATTAAATTCATTGATATACGAGCAGTTTACATTGCCAAAACGTGATGCAATAACACCGGCACATATTTAGCAATCCTACTGTAGAAAAGTCTGTAGTCGTCACAAACTTTGTGCCTATCGAAAGTGAATTCGTTCCACTTAGTAAATGTACTAAAACGAACAAGTATTGTTATTGTAATGGGACAATTTTCGAGCAGAAATTTTCCATAGAGTGTCATGTATTTGGCCGGTGTTTTCCAAATTGGCTATTAAAACTCCTAAAAGAAAAGCTGCAGCCGTAATTATCGTAATGAGTGTCTATTTCTAACCACTTGAAAGGAAAGAAAAATTGGGGATGGCTGAACATTGAGAACTAATTGTTGGCTATCATCATGCTTTGTAGCTTTTTTTTGAAGTTAATTGGCAAAATGTTCCAAAAATCTAGCTAGAAATGAGTGTTAATCATTTGCTCCTACTGGTCTTGCGTGTCTAAGACCACTCGTATGCCAATTTGGTTCTTGTTTAGCTTGAGGCAGTAATTTAAATCTGCTTCAATACTATATTTTAATAGTAATAAATTACCGTCAATTCTGTCGGAGCTAACTTTATACTAGGAAACGTTATTATAACTTAAATTGTTATTATTTTTCCTGAGGTGTAAGTATAGCTTCGGAGTTAAACCGGTGTAAGTGCCTAGAGATTAATTTGGCGACAAAAACTGTATAAATTTTGTCACGTTACACTAATACCTTGTCAAAATTATCTTTCCTGTCCTAAACACCGGTGGACACAATTAAATCTACATAGTTGCTACAGCAAACATTTAAACAGCCGAGTTCAAGTGGGCGACCCACTTGCCTGCGACCATGTTGCGCCTTTTGAACTTTTCCAATGAGGTTGAAACACTACATTTTGTTTAATTGATGTATAAAACAGTTATAGATATTATATTGTGCAGCTTATAGTACGTATTGTGAAATCGTTCGTCTACTAAATCTGGTTAATACGGTTCACGCTGTTTTCGTGTGACAGTTGCTGGAATTTACTCACGGGCATTCACTAAAATTGGGATCAATGATGCGTCAATCAGTTTTACAGTACAATGCTGTTTAAGTCCCTTCACACTATTATTGAGACATTCCAGTTTTCAGAAAAGGCAAAGCAATTAACATTACAATGTAAATAATAGCGGTCCCAGTATTGCGCCTAGCATAACCCTGCTAAGTAGCTTCAGTTATACGCAGCGACGATCACGTATGCACTCCCCACTAACGTACCGGTTCGCCTACGGATATAACCGACGCGTAAACTGCACGCGATGTCCACGTGCTCATAAACAAACGCAACATTTATGTACACAACATTATCATAAGCTTTCGACAAATCTTTACGCGAAATCCTTCGAGAACAACAGTTCTAACTTTAGGCATAGCGTTTCTTGCCTGTTTTGAAGCTTTTTGGTGCAAAAGAAGTTCAGTGAACACGTATTTTTATGATGAGCTATCTGATGAAACCTTTGCCCTCTAAAATGATGACATTAAAATGACTTTGTAATTACATGCATGTAGTCACAAGATCCGGTTTTTATCAGTACAAGCAATGAACGATAATATGTATAGATACGACGATTAAGTATGTACAGACGACTGATTAACATCGGATTACTTGTTAATACGGATGGTATAAAATTACTAATTTAGTACTTGTATCCAGGTGCGGAAAGACCTTGAATAAATTAGTCGCTTCGGAAATGGCGACACCATGTATCAACGGTTTTCGAATCCATACAGATAAATAGTGTCACACATTTACCCTTAAAAGCCCTCAAAGCACACCGGACGTCTTTGAAAAATAATCGCCGTTTTCGTACCGATTTAAACCTGTTGCTAGTCAGACATTAGCTAGAATAATGTTAATAAAATGAAGTGACCATATTTTAAATTGCAATAACTTTGAAGGTTATCCATACTACGCCGTTAGATTCACCTATTAAACATCAAAACCAGTTTTATGAAGTATATTTAGAAGCCATTTGGAAGAATGACTTAGGATTGGAAAGTGTTAAAGACGGATATTAGTATGCAGACAAATAGAAATGACTATTTAGACAACGCTGAGCAAGTGTGAAGACTTTGTTTTATATCTTATCCAATAATTTGTATAAGATTATTAGGTACTACAATTTAGTGGAAACACCCTGACATAATAGTACAATCTTGGAATATTAGTGTGATTTTTAGGATTGAATTGATAATTCAGTCAAATCTATGATAGTACCGATAGTAGAATAGGTAGAAGTTGGTAAACTTGAGTCATGGCTATATAGTTTATTCCATTAGAGAATTTCAGAAATGTGTGGCAACTGGCTATGGAGTGTGGCAAAGAAATAGTGGAAATGCTTAAAATAATTTCGAAGTTCTGGAGGAGATTTATAGTGCAGTCACAAATCATTGAGTTAAAAAAAACTCATAAATACCTACGTACTCTACGTTGATATATTATTGTTTTATCTTATAGTGTTACGTGTACCATAATTGTCTTACCTAATAAAACATACCAAAAATAAAGTGACGTAATTATTAAAATTTTGCAATTATCTTTCAGAGTCATGGTAACAGTGATACCCTTTTGATCTCTCTTATCTCTACCAAATGTTATCTCAAACATGTAATCGATATAAAAAAGTAAGTTTACATCAGCCGTGCAAATATTATCTGCGGTAGGTAGTTATAGATTACTCGCTAAGATCGCAATGATCTTCGGAAGTAAGGCTATCAGGGGTCAACGTAAATTGTTGTACGTTTAGTGACGTTTATTATCTCTTAGTTACTTTGTAATTATTAATAACTGCATTTATATGTCAATATTTTATATTAACTGTCATGTTTTGTTTAGAAATGATAAGCCAAGTGGCATGTGGTGAACGCTTTACCTATTTATATGACCATTATAATCATGTTCGGGACATAAATGGCCATATAATTACTTTTATAAAATACATTGTTATATTAAATAATTATTTATGGTCTGATGAGTATAATACTACTATAATAAGCTCAATCAAGTTGGATTTAATAAGACTGCTATACATTGCAGTTGTCGTGATGCAGTTGGGGTTTTTCAATCAGTCTCACTATCATCAAATTGGTGGGAATTACATGAAATTACTTGGAAGATAATGAGGAAGACATTGATCGTGTCGAACTTTGACCAGGAACTGTTTAAACAATCTTAAGGTGCCTACGTCATTATTATTTATTGAGAATCGGTCGAAGGGATTTCCCTTTCCGCATGTTGGTCGGTAGCCTAGTGAAACACCTGCCATTAACTATTAGGGATGTGTGTATTTAAAGATTTTTGAATTCGCAGATTTAAGATTATCGGATAACAATGACGTAACATTCGAATATTTGATTGATTACAGCACCACACCCACTAACTTCAAATTAGTGCGTAGTTAGATAGTCGCTATTTGATCGACTCAAAATCGAACGATGTTTTTCTAATCCTTTAAAATGATTAAGTATTTTCAGAAGCTTTGAATGAGTGCTAATTAACTTAATACGCACCGATAATGCCGCTTTTTAATCAGTCATGTTGTTTTCCAAAACATCGTAAATATCTATGAAAATAATCGTTCCATTAAGATCTAATCGTTGCAATTTGTTTTCAATATTGGATATTTCACCTAGATTTAATGTGCACAATTATGATTATTATTGGATATTGTACTTAAGTATTAACGAGCGTGACTTTCAACATTTCAGTTACGTAAAGACTCCCTGACATTTAATGTTTTATGATGGCTATAACTATGAATCTTATGATGTTTAGGGTCAAGTCAACAGCAACTTTCTCAGCTTCAATCAAAACATTTGCGCTTACATTGTTTTTATTAACATCAGGTTATTTTCCTATACCTTAGAACCTGGATCCTAGCTACATGTATTAATTCTTAAGGTCAGGTAATTAACATCGCAGCAGCAAACGGGTGCACGTTGCGCCGCCGTGATTGCAAACCTTGGCTCACATTGTTATTATCTTCGCATACTCAAACGACCTTATTTTTGCCAGTGCTAATGCTCTACAATCAGAGTTTATTTTGACGTATACTTGGAAATGGTTCTTGGAAGAACATATTGTCCTTGTGATTCATCCCGCAATGTCGATTAGATTTTGAATTCAGCGAATTGCTCTTATTTTATTAATAAGTAGTGCAAAACGCGATATATTCAAGATGCAGTGCCAATTCCTAAAAATCAGCATGTGTCCTCTTTTATAGACACATTTAATAAGAGTTTTTAGCAAAAATACATATGGATGGATGTATCATGTATCCTTGCGACATCTGGAGTCTGGAAAAAACGGACGATTGCTAACAGATGTAGTGAATGTTTTGAACAAGGCCAATACTTGCGTAGATGATTATTATATTTGCATGTCTGTATTTATGATGACTATATTAGGTACCTTTATTGTATTGTATTCCATTTAATTAAAGAGTCACGGCGCATCGGGTTATGGACCTTTGTTTTAGGATAATAATGTACGCTCTGTATTAGTCTCGAGGCAGTTAATTATACCTTTGTAGTCGAACAAAGATCACTCCACTCTCTTTATAGTACTGAAGCGCTTTGCATTGTAAACAATGAAGAACAAAGTCTTCAGATTTGAAAGATGATTTTGAATTTAATGTTTTTTGGACTAGCAGAATCGGTAATGAACGAATGAGATATCCATAAGCAACAATTCTGGAATAAGTATTCGAGACAATAATTTCCTCTACAAAACAAGATTGGTGTATCTTGCGAAAGCTGTTTTTTATTCGTGATTGAAGTGAAAGCAAGAGACAACTCAGGACAAGTCTCCAATATAATAGAAATAACAAACGAACAGTGCTTATTGTTTACCATGTAGGTAAAGCAATAACACAACTAGGGAAACATAAACTGCTCAAAGGATATTGTGACTTGTGACGAACAATGAGACTGTTACACAACGGAGGCCGTTGATGACGTCAGGGAACAAAGTCCACCGTACCAATTGGAAAGTTCAACATTGGAAGCAAAACGTTTGCGCCAACTATTTGGTCTAAATTGTTGGTTGAAATTAGTTGTTAAAGCTAAGTAGGCCAATTTGAGTTCTGATGAGTACGAAGCGAAGTGTTAAGTTTTGCAATTTTGCTAGGTCAGGAGAGTTAGCCATCTTTATTATCTTTACAAGTAGGTAACTGAATCGCTATTTGTTAACCCAATTCCTTGATCAACATAGAGAACTAGAATGTAGGTTTATTTTAAGTCATCAGTTTAATTGAATTGCGCAAAACCAGTGTTGTATTTTGCAATGCAGAGACACGAATTTGAATACGTGCAGTGATAAAGTAACTGCAAATTTTCCGATTCAAGTCTTTTTGGCGACTATTCTGGTATATTATAAGGATGGTAAAAAAACTTCTTTGTGTTCGTAATCTTTACAGCATGTTGCAACTTTGTTATTTTATGTACCTACCTATAAAATTTTATATCGAATTTTAAGTTTTATGTCCTGTGCCATAAACTTGAACTGCTTTATATTAAAAATAATGTTATTTTTCTTTCAAAAATTCACCATGATCTTGTTTGAAATGGCTATAAACAATAGTCAAATGTTGCCATGCTAAAAAATGAGATGAGCTATTAGTTTATGTTGCTCAATAATCCATAAATTGTTACATAAAGCACTCGTTGTAGGTAGGAAAGCACATTTTAAAAATAACAGATGATCTAATTAACCTCTTTAGTGAGTAATAAAGCTACCACGTGGTGAGACAACGTTAAAAATAACCGTTGGAGTTTGTACCCGATGTTTCTGCTACGGTTCTTTCTCGTTATTCAGGGAGTTACAAACCTTATATCATAAGACTGAAAGTTTAATACAGTTTGACAATTTTTTTGTTGAAAATGAAATTGAACTGCAAGTTTTGAAATTGCTAATTAGTATTGTGGTTTACTGTGATTCCATTAAGTATGTATCATTCTAGGGCTGTGTTTATCACTTTTTATAAATACCTAATATTAAATAGCTTATCACTGCATTTAATTCTTCGAAAGATTTCAATAAAACAGTGGGATGTTTTCAGTTACTTGATCTGCACAATTGACCTGTAGTCTGGACAATTTACCACACAATACCCTCTACATCGAGAGTCCAAAGGTCCATAGATTAAATTCAACTATAAAAGCAGAATCTAATTCGTCACGTGAAAAGTTTAGACTGTCCACTGAAAAAAGACTCCTATGACTTAGCAACAAGGTTGATATTGAGTTTTCAGGCTGCAATCACGCCGCGTGCACGTGCGGCCGCGCACGGTAGAGAGTTCACAGCTGTTGTTCAAACAGTGGACTTTGGACCCGAGCCCACAATCACCGGTGTAACCGCGTGAATAACGTGTAACGAACCACTCGTAGATTTGTTTGGAGATAAGTACGTACCTACTCATTTTGATTGAGTCATCTTTTTACTTCATCAGTAGTTTATCTGCCTATACCAATACCTATAGGTAAATAGGTACCTACCTGCTACTAGGTACGTATAGTAAAGAAGTTCCGATCTTTAATAGGTACCTATGTATTAAATTAGGCAAGATAGGTACTTATATCTTTGCATTATTATCTCCTGTTTACTTAGTTAGGTACCTATCACTTTAAATATGGGTGGGTACCTAGGTACCTATCTTAATATGTATAAATAAAAGTAAAGGTAAAGTCTGTCCCGGATTGGAGATTGCGGTTGGCTTAGATTCTTATAGACCATGATTGATGTCCAATTTAATGTAGGTACGGCAACCGAACCTAACTCAGGCGAAGTTACAGGGCTGGTCAAGGTTTAAGTGGACATTTGGATTTCGAACGCAGTTACCCGGATCGATGACGTCAGTCTTCATTATTCTATGTAGGTACCTACCTAGGTCAGTGTTCTTACAATCCACTGCTGTAGTGAAAACGACTCATGAGTGGATGGCAGAGTACCTACTATAGGTTCTATCTATTTTTAGGTTCTATTGCTAAGATTCCGCTGTCATATCAGTGTCTGTCCGTCTGTTTAACCGTTATACCTAGTTATCTAGACACTTTAAATTTCAGAGTGTGTAGGTACTGGAAGTACCAAATAGGTACCTAAGTACCTACCTACCTAATAAAAATAGGTAATAAAAAAGCGGTGGCACAGGCGAGTCCTACATTTTGCCGATTTTTTTTAGAGTAGCAAGGTAAGAAGACTCAGCTACCTATCTACCTACCTAGAGGTAATACCTGCCTATCTATAGATAGGTAGGTATATTTCTGCCAACCTACTTACGCTAACATTCTACTACCTACTCGTAACACAAAGACTGAACATTAACCTACCTAGTGTTCAGTCTTTCATGAGATGAAGTACCATGTACCTAACTAAGCTCTTCTTTATGTGTAGGCCGCACCTTCATACTCTACTATCTAGTAAGCCCGTAGCCCGTATTGTTGTTCATATCAATAACAACAGAATATAAGTAATGTTCCGGGCTTCGGGCATAAAATGAAATTGTGCAATCAGCAATACGCAATAGTTACTTAGTCTTACAAGTTACAAGTCTGTTTCCAGCTTGTTGCTATGCTATCAAAAATTTCTCAGATTTCCTTCGCCTGTGTTGAATCACTAAAACATTCATGAGGATTGCCCTAAATCCAAAATGGACATCGAATTTATTGGCTGGAAACCTGCCAGCTTGGAGAAACGACTTTGGTACCGGAATTACAACTTTCTGGCGGCAAAATTTAACAAAAGCTACTAAAATGTAATGTACCTACCTCACTGTCGAGTAAAAAGTACAATTTAATTCATATTGATGAATCTTCTCATTGTTTTATCCCTATTAAACCACGACCACCCTAACACCTTTTGAAATAAACTTTACAGCCCGCGATAATAGTACAATGATACGTTTATTATTGCATTTCGTAGCTATCACGAAGGTAAAACGTGTAGAATGCCATTTGCCGGGTCCAAAGTCCGCAAGGTAAACTGACATCGTCGTCGTCGAGCAAACGTGTCTCGAACAATGCTTTTGTTAAATACTAAAGTTGAATTAGTAAAACAATATTATTATTACTGCTCAGTTTTATTGGATAGGAAATCCTACTATCAATATTCAAATTAAACTTTAAATAGCAATCTTGTTACGTCCGCAAAATACCTATGCTGTTCCTAATTCAAATTTGGCTTTTTTTTGGTTAAATTATTGAGCTATGCTATATTTCGTTTTTTACACCCTAAAATAAAGCTGTTAGCTTTGTTAAAAAGTTATTGTTTACTTTTTATACAACTGCTTTTCTGTAAAATAAGCGCTTTAAAAGTTACATAGAAATGCATTAAGTGGTAGGTAATAGTTATGTGCATTCTTACCTTTTCAAGGCAGTCCTGTCCAATTGCATTGGGTTCCACTTTGACTTCCAAAATCACAGAATTTGGCTGGCTAACTAACCACATTTTGTCAAAAAATTTAGAATAAAAACAGAAAATTAAGAGGTCGAGGTTGTTATTTAAGCGTTACTTCCCGTGGTATCACTTGTCCAACAATGTTTATCTCACTCGCGTAAAGAATTTATTTAAAAATGTCTTTCTTAATTCGCTCTGCGCAATGTTTATCGCGTATTCTTTGTGGAAGTAAAACTGTGAATACTTCCATACGACGGCCATACTACGTTAAGTTTGCCTCCCAAATGATAAAGAAAACAGTGACGTTACTAACGCGGGGGGCGCGGACTCTGTACTGTAGAGTTGATCTATGCAAAGAACCAGTATTTATTCAACATTCATCACTACCTTTACACGGCAAAGAAGCTAACAGGAAGCGAACTAATACACCGATGTACACTACGTTATGCGATATCAGTGAAACGCCAATAGTTAATACGCGTACTGAATTCATATTTTGTTTCATTCGAGCGCGGTATGAAAAGAGAGATAGAGCTATCGGCGAAGCCAATGGGCGAAGCCCTCAACTTGTTATTGACACGAATTACTGTTTACCTTTGTTGTAAAGGTACTACATTATTTTTAAGTTAACGGTAGGTTTTTTTTTTAGCCTGTCCTGTCCCACTCTTAGTCAAATACATCACTCCGGTTTTCGCGATTCCGTACTTCCTCTTTTCAGGTCCGCAGAAATCCATCCAGTTCGTCCAGTCGGCCACAAGGAAGACTTCGTGGCCTGTTGCAACCCCGTTTTGCTGCCTCAGAGCAACTGCTCTGAGCTGCTTGAATAGACCCTTGAAGAAATCTTCAGAACCTTCTTTGTACCTAAGTGATTGGAAGGAAAGAGGTACTGAACTCGAAGCCTCTACTTGAACGCATGCAACAAGAGAACAAAGCTTTGCAAGCCTTGAGGTTGGACTGAAGAAGAATATTTGTAGAAGACCAAAATTGTGAGAGCTACTGGCCCATGAAGGAACTTTTTTAAGGCGAATTGCCCATGGCAGTGGCACCCACACACGCAAGCTGCTAGCTAGACATGTACTTTTATTTATATTTTCCACGCGCAGAATACATGGTAGTTGCGTACCTTGCGGTCTTTGACTATTACCCAGTTTGTTAAGTATGTCTAAACTAAGGTCTGCCAACGAATAATTGAGTACAGTATTTGGTATATGTATACTACGTACGCTCCAAAACAGGGATAGTTGACGTGGCTCAAAACATAGATGAATATACTGGCTCAAAAAGGCTGATCAACTTAAATGGGGCAGGACAATTTGTGGGCTCAAAAGGAAGGTAGGTACGTTATTTACGTAGGAACAAAATCAGATAAAAAATATTTCTTTGCACAAGGTTGATTTGGAAGGTTGGTTTGACAAAAGAATTAATTGTTATACCAATACTTAATACCAACAAGGTACTTTTATTTTAGACTTTGACGACCTTTGCCTTTGACAACACTTTACAATCTACCTTACGATTTTGACAGATAAACGTAAACTTTCTTTAGCCTAGTTTATTTTGAATTTCCCTCAAAATATCACTGGAACCATGGACAAAATACGCCTTAAGATTCTGACAAGATTCAGTCATAGACAAAACAGTTACATAATTATCAATAAAGAATTAAATTATAATCGTCAACCATTGAATGAATATAAAACAAATTGAGATTATAATTCATACAAAATTAATAACTCTGCACTGTACTGACTACAGCGCCATCTAGTTCAAAGAAAATTACTTACACTACCAACACCAAGATGTCATTAACGTTTCAACGTAAGCAATTTAACATTTATGGATTTCGAACATTTTAATTAAAAGTCATATGTTAACAAGTTCCTCTTGCATTAGAAAAATAAAAAATTAGTTATAAAGTAACCCGGAAACTCAGTAAAAATTCTTAAAACTTATAGATCCATTCAAAAAATTCTGGTCTTTAACAACAAATAGTTCCGATCCACGCAAATATACAAAAGCACGAGCCGCTGACAGCGCCAATCGTGGCTACATGGTGGAACTAAAGTAATCATATGACTTTCGTCACGACCATCTACTGCGCCTATTGATTTGTGTCGTGGTCCTGATTCTTGCTCGACATAGTTTTTGTGTGTATCAGAAATGGCGAGTCAGACACAGGGAATCCAACAATTGTTGGCGGCTGAGAAGCGGGCTGCCGAAAAGGTTTCAGAGGCGAGGAAGCGTAAGTTATTTATAAAGTACCTACTACGTATTTTACAATAAAATTAAAGCCTTGTTTGTACATTTCCACTGTAGAAGTTACAATTTTCGATCATCAATTCTAGTTTCCATACTCAAATAAGGTTCTAATCTGAACAGTTTTGTTGAAAGTACAATAAATATAAGGTAGGTAATCGTTTTGGGCGTGATCACATGATTTCTACAAAGTCAAAGCATTTATCTCAACTAAACCATTTACAGGCACTTTTGAAGTGTCAAGGAGTTTGTGAATTAGTCAGAAAGTTGAAGTTAGTCGCTGTCCTAAAACGTAGGTAGGTCTGTGTCTGATCTATTGGTCCAGTCGCTGTATGATGACGGAATCGATCGTTATCAGGGCCTCATTACATATAAGCGTCTCGTAAGAAGACAGTAGTATTTGCTCTATTTAAGGTCTATGTTTCAGAGTACCTATTATTACGGCAGTAAAACTTATTTCTGTGAAGTATAGTCTGTGATATTGTAAATTCATAAATAGACATAAATGCTTACATTGAATACTCTATTACTATACATACTTATGTGCAACACCCATCTATTAATCTCAGAATTTTCAAGGCCAAAACAGAACTTAAAAACTTATTTTTAATGTACTTGATTATTCATAACTATCACAGTCGCAGCCTCTGTAATTCATGAAAACCTAGTTTCTTTACTAACTCTTTGCACTTTATCTTTGATAATCTGTGAAAACCCTTATGTAAGCCAAGTCTTTGGTATGTAAGTAATTTTTATGAAAAAGATGTGTTTGTTCTGATATGGTTCTATTGTTGAAAATCATATTAAAATCCATTGTGTAGGTTAAAAGATCAAAGCGAACAAATGGCAGGAAACATCATTGTTTTATACTATGTAAAGAAGATGAATAAGTTCACAAAACTATCCAAAGAATAAAAACAAAATCAAATAATATTTAAATACTAGGACTAAGATAATAAGCTGTTTGCGTTGAGAAGAGTATATTCTTGTTTATCGTGGTCTTATGACCCCACACACCCTAGTGTCAGAGTTTCTAAACCGCCTCGAAGGCCTCTTACTTGGTTTGAGTGGAACAGTAAGAGTATATTGCAAAACATAAACCAAAATATTTAAGAGTTGTTTTACATAAATCAGCTAGAGAACTGCAGTCAGCGGATTAATGTGGCACCAATATTATTTTTTGATTCTTCATAAATAAAAATGTTCATGTTAGTCGCTATCTCATCTCTGTGACCATGTATGTCAAAAATGTAGGTAAACTAAAAATGTTTTTGACACATTGCCACTTTACTTTGCGAGGACTGTCTCTCCTTTGTACATGTATTAAAAGTTAATTAAACAATTCTGTGTTACAGGGAAAGCTAAGCGCCTAAAGCAGGCTAAGGATGAGGCCCATGATGAAGTAGAAAAGTACAGGATGGAGCGCGAGAAGCTGTTCAAAGATTTTGAAGCCAAGGTAAGGCATTGTCACTTGTTTGTTGCAATCATGGACACATGACATTTCCATTGTTTCTCCCATAGATTCCATTCTTTTTATTAAGTTGTTAAGAATTAAAGCCTCATCAATCCTATCCGTCACTTAAAGCATTCACAGAATAACTTTTACATAAGCACTGAAACATGATTCAGAAATGTCAGTGCTGACTGAGATATTTTATTCAGCAAAAGTTTAAAGACATTTTCTCAATTTCCCTTTGACAGATTTGATGAATAGCAAATGTCACATGATTTTGTTATTATCTAACTAGACATAGTTATTTTTATTTTACTAATATTATGAGGTCTACTTTTTTTATTTATAAAAGTTTAGAGTAGTTGCTATTACACAATTTTACGATGTTAAAACACAGAGACACTTTAGTCAGTGACGTTTTTGTAACTTGTAAAAGTTTTTATTTAAAATTCTGTTCATAATATTACACATCTAGTTTAACTGAGGGCAACCATGTCCCAAACACAGATAAGAACAAAGAATCAGAATCAGAATCAGAATATTTATTTGTGAAACATAGGTATTTACATAAAGATATTAGGTTATTATAAATGTGCGCTATGTTTTGCCGTGAAGGCGTACAAATATTGAAATAAAAAACAAAATAATAATTAAACTAATAACATAAAGGAACAATTTTAAAATAACTTTATAAAATTTATAATTAAAAGGAACTTATTAAAAAAACAGTCTTAGAATCTCGAAACAGTCTTTAAAATTACTTATGTACATTATAAGTGTTTATCGTTTAAAAAATATAAAAAATTAAAAATTATTATCATTTATAAAATCTTCTACAGTATAATAACATTTTTGCATTAAAAGTGAGTAGAGAAGCTTTTTAAATTTAATTAAGGGCAAATTTTTAATGTCATCAGGTATTTTATTATAAATTTTCGGAGCCATGCCAAAAAAACTCTTTTTCACTAAAGCCGTTTTACATTTTTTGTCGCACAGTTTGTTTGCATATTGAGAACGCATTGGAGTTTTTTTAACATCAGAAAGTTTTTGAAACAGATTTAAATTGATTTTGACAAACAAAGCAGTTTCGTAAATGTACAAAGATGGAAATGTTAGTAATTTTAGTGATTTAAAGTGAGGTTCACAAGTTTCAGTAGTTTTTAAGCCACACATGGACCGAATACATCGTTTTTGCGCTTTAAAAACCGACTCTCTTTCAGAAGATTGCCCCCAAAAAATTATTCCAAACCTCAGAACAGATGCAACCAATCCGTGATACGCCAATAAAAGTGTTTGTGTATTAACTTTTTTCGATAGCTGGAACAGGGCATATGCAGATTTATTTAGTTTTAAACAAATTTCTTCGATTTGGGGTTTCCATGTTAGCTTACTATCAATCGTTATACCTAAAAATTTTGCTTTGTCTGTATCTTCTATTTGGCATTCGTCATATATGACATGAACTGGGGGTTTTTCACATCTTTGACGAAAGTGCATTACTCTTGTTTTGTTTAAATTAATTACTAGGTTATTGCTAATAAGCCACTTAATTATTTTATTGAGGCAGTCATTTATATCTTTTTCGTAATAGTCAGGGTTATTACATTTTACAATGGCTGTACTATCATCAGCAAAGAGAACCATATTTTGAGTTATGAGTATTGGGAGATCGTTTATATATATTAAGAAAAGTAGCGGCCCTAGCACGCTACCTTGTGGTACCCCGTATTTTATAGTTCTTTGCTGAGATTTATGAACTGTTACTAATTTAGTTTTTTGGCATAGTTGAGAGATTTCAGTGCACTGTGATCTGTTTTCAAGATATGACTCTAAAAGTTTTAGAATATTTCCTCGAATTCCATATCCATACAGTTTTTTTAGCAAAATGTTATGATCTACATAGTCAAATGCTTTTGTCATATCTGTATATAACGCACATACCGGCGATCTTTCATCGATAGACATCATAATATAAGAAAGGAGGTCGAACAATGCCATATTTATATTAATGTTTTTCCGAAATCCTTTCTGTTCGTTACAAAATAACTTATTCTTTTCAAAATAACTATATATGGAATTATAAATTACTTTCTCGATTATTTTTGAAAAAATTGGAATTTTAGCAATGGGCCTATAATTTTTTACATCTGATTTATCATCTCTTTTAAATAAGGGCTTAATAATTACTTTTTTTAGATTATTGGGGAAAACACCATTTGCTATACATAAATTAATAATGTGCGCTAGTGGTGGTGCAATAACTTCTTTGACACATTTCACAACCTTAGTATTTACTCCATCATAGCCAACAGTATTTGTATTTTTAAGACTATTAATAATTTTTATTATATCAACAGGTGAAATTGGTTGCATATATAAAGATTGTGTAGTTAAATTGTTAAAAGTATTGTTACTATTCAAAATAACGTTACTAATTATATTTTTTTCAATAACATCTACAAAAAAGTTATTGAATTCGTTTGCGATATCCGTGGGATGTGTGATAATGGAATCACCTTTCGATATAGATGGTATAAGATGTTGTGGTAGGCGAAATTTGGATTTGTTAATTATTTGCCATGCAGCTTTTGACTTATTTTGAGAAGTGTTTATGAAATGGTTATTTTGAGTTGTCTGTGTTAGTCGTATAATCTTTTTGTAAATCTTAGTATAATTTTTAAAATCTTGTTTATTTTTACGGTTTGGTTTTAATCGATACGACCAAAGTAATTTTCTTTGTTTTTGACTACAGATTTTTATTCCACGGGAAATCCATTTAGATTTGGTGTTTGTTTTTATCGTTACATATTTTATTGGAAAACATAGTTTATACAACATCAGAAAATCATCTGCAAAGCAGTCATACGAATCATTTACATCATCAGAACTATAAACTCGTGTAAAAGATAAATTGTTCAAATAATTTTTAAACTTCGTTATATTTTCTGGGCATATATCCTGCTTCAGAGTTTTCCAATATTTAAGGTTACATGATTTATTAATAGGTACACTTAGTATTTGCGATGTATGATCTGATAGAATTAGGTCTATTATTTGTGCTTTACAGTCTCTTCTATATGTATGTGCAAAGTTATCTATACAGGAGTTACTGCTTAGTCTAGTAGGTTTATGAAGGGCTAAGTAAAGATTAAATTGGGCAAGAAAATTTTCAAATTCTATAGTCATTCTATTTCGTTTTAAGATGTCGATGTTAAAGTCGCCTGCTAGAATTACTTTTTTATTAGTGAGTGAACAGTATTTTCTTAATATATCCTCTAATTTTTCATAAAATATATTGTAATTGTGTTTGGGTATTCGATATATACAAATAATAATAATGTTATAGTGTGTTAGTTCTATGGCACATGATTCAAAGACACCTGACACTGACTGTTTTGCTACGTCAGATATTTCTCTAAATTGAAGTCCGGCTCTAACGAGAATACACGTACCACCGCGCTTAGCCTTTCTAGAAAAGAATGCTGCTTGCAAAAAGTTAGGTAAATGTAACAAATCTTCGTAACCTGTCTCGATAAAATGTTCCGTGATACAAATCACATCAACGTTAGTTCCTGCATTGTGAAGCTCGTCTATTTTAACTGTCAGGGTATCTGATTTGTTCATCAGTCCCGCTATATTTTGATGAAGAATATTTACATACTTACAGAAAAAACTGCAGATTATTTTGGGAGTCTGCACATGCTAAGTCTTTTTGTGTTTGGAGAGTTTGGGGACAATCAACTTCGGAGCTAACAGTAGACGTTACCGTACCGCAGTATGATATCAAGTCAATTAAATCTAAAATAATAATTAGTAAACCTCTTTTATTAAGTGTCCCGTAATGTGGGCTGTATGAATTATAAGTGTATGGTAGATTAAGGTTAGAATCTAAAATAAATGCATAATTATTTGTTTGTGCATCCATAAAGAGTAGCTTATTAAAGGTCTCAACTCTACTGTTGAATATAAAATTTACATTAGTCATATATTTATACGTTGGTAAGCATAAAATAAAGTTAGTGTGATTAAGAGGTAATATTTTTTTACGAATAAGTGTAACAAGTTCTTTGTAGTTTTGCGTTCTTTTAAAATCTTCTTCTCCTATATAGATAATACAAAAATCCAATTTTGTAAAGTTCTGAACTTTACCTTCTATATTGTCCAGTATTAGTTCTAAATTACAATTTGGCTTACGATAGTGACAGATTTCATGACTATTTGGTAAGTTAGTGCTACCCACTATTTTACATATTCTACTGTTATTTTCACTACTAAGGATGCATATTTTAGGCTTTATAGGTGACTGCTTTAGATGAGGTTTGACAACATTGCTCGAAATTCCATTTATACGAGAAGAAGCACGAGAGACGTCGTTAGTTTCGGTTTTGTCGCCTTGATTTAAAGAAGTATTTCCAATATTTATATCTGTTTGTGTTTGTTTATCTTGTCTTGGCTGAGTTTTCTTGGGTGTTGTTAACTTGTGTTTCACTGGAGAGCTAGCAATTTGTTTATATAAATTATTTTTCTTGGATAATTCTTCATTGCTTTGTTTCAAACTGCTATTTTCCAAAGATAATATCTCAATTTCCTTATGTGCGCTGTTTAGTTGAGACGTTAACTCATCAATTTTTCCCTGCAATATTTTTATTTGGTTGTTCTCTTCATCTTCCGACATTTCTGGCATACTAGTCGTAGTGCAATTCAAGGTTGAGTTATTGCTGTCATCGTGGTTTGATTCCGATCTTCTGCTGCGGTTGCGACGGAATGTTATATTATCGAAGAAACTCATATTGGCAGATAATCCTCTTCAAAATAATGTTAATAAAAGTATTTATTTTATTTCTTCAAAATAAAATAAAAAACTACCAATATTTTTCTATTTTTTAAACTATCAACACTAAATTGAGTCTGGTATCACAATAAGACTATCGAATTTGTTATAAATGGATAATAGATGTCGCTGTGCGTAACCTTTATATTAAAAATATGACTGTTTTGCATTAAAACAAAACAGATATTATGTGTGTGGAAAAACACACGGCATTGTTGAAGATGCGTCCGATAAATTAAGCCTAAGACATGCCATATACATGTCTAAGATCACGCAATTTCATCTTACCTGTCCTTTTCTATGCTACCTGTCTCTTTCACTCTCAGCAGAGCGCGGCAGTATTCCTTAACTGTCAGCGCACCTGTCAATGTCAACTCATAGTCTTCTATCAACCACCAGCAAGCACCTTGCTCCAATGCCGTGTGTTTTTCCACACACATAATATCTGTTTTGTTTTAATGCAAAACAGTCATATTATATGTGTTTCCAAAACACACGGCATTGTTGAAGACCTGTTTGTTATCTGCTGGTGAAAAAACCTGTAATGGGTAGCCACAGGTATTATGAATGCTATGTGAAAATAAGTAAATCCTATTAGTCAATTTTTACTATGACAATTACCAACTTTGGCAACTTAATAAAACTTATCATAAAAAATAACATAAAACCAACTATTATTTTAAATGTCTCAAATAACCAAATTATTTTTTTTTATCAAATATAAAAAAGAGGTCATCTCATGAGATCAAAACTCAACTAGAGTATACCAAATGCGGTGGCTATTCTTATAAGACATAACACAACAAGACACAACTACAGAATATTGTAGTGCAAGCATATCTTCATTAATTATGGAGTAAAATAATTATGTTCCACATACTTACTACAATTTAAAACTCTGTAGAATTATACAGTTATTTGAGAGATAGTCACCACTGTCCTTACAAGTAGTTTTCTCAAATATGCGACAATAGAACTTCCTGAAAGTCTCAGAACTTTTCCAAATTAGCTTGCTTTAAAATTTCTCCATACGGTCTGATTTCTAATAAGCTTCTTGACGCCACTGCTAATCTCACACTGCTTAGTGGGGCATCTGTTCCAGCTTGTTTAAAAACATTCTTTATTCAGCCAGCTATGAGAGTCTGGTCTAATTTTGCCCATGATTGATATAAACAGGCTAGTCTGATTTCTGTAACCTAATTAATTTTGTTAAAATGTCTAAATGAACATACATTGTCAACAGGATGTTGTTTCAAAAACCATTCAGATTGTCCAGAATTTGGTTGAAACTAAATTATGGCGACAATGTCACCTCATGCCTGTTGTTCTCAATAATAATAAGGTTTTAAATAACTCTTAAAAAGATCACAGATTCTTCCACCTGAAACCTAGTAATAAGATTAATACAGTTCTATAAAACATGTCAAATAAAGACAGATTCCTTATTCTGAAGTTTTCTTCATCCAGTTGAAGAACGAATTTGAATTCAGATAGTGTTTTCTTTTCTGGTTGTTTAACTAAGATGGGACTTTTAGGATCTGCTGTACAAATTAATTCTAAGATATTGCTGCACCTGCTACTGTTACCTACTGTGTGTGTAGATTATGTAGGAGTCCAGACCTAAGCATGTTTGTCAGTAACACACAACTTGGTTAAAACCGAGCAGACCATTGCTCTGGGCCAATTTAGACCTGATATTGTTTTACACACAATTCAATCCAATAACCAATTGGAGTTTTGTAAGTTGATAATTTGGAGACTCTCTAGGAGATCTCTTCCTTCGGAATACCATCTGAGCTATTCGACACCCCCCCCCCCTTTTCAATGCTAGAAGTTGTCACTTCTGCCTTTGAGGAGGTTTCCTGATTATCAGGTTGTTGAATAGCTACCATATTGGTACTGGTTCCGATAAAGCCCGCGACCTTAGATCTGCTAGCCAAAGACACTGTAACCAGTGCGATACTATTACGACATAAGTCCCGGTTGCCGTGTTGAAATAGCGCAGCAGTCATAGAATAAGATTCGATGGTGGTACCCAAGCCAACTCGAATTTCCATGGTGGACTGAAGGCGTCGTAAACAAAATTGCTAACTCATCTCTGGAGTCTCATGTTGCATAGTTTACGATTGCGCCCTGCCTTGAATCAAACGAGTTCACGTTTAATCCGCCCCAAATTCTGAATACGGCCCCCGAGGCCGGGGGCAACAAATGCCATTCCGGCACTGATCAATTCCTAGATTGGCGGTCGGCTATGCCGTGGTACCTCCCCGAGAGGTACGCCGCCGATAGCATGACGTGCAGGTAGTCAGTTCGTTCCACAAGCTTAGTTGTCAGCTTGAGTCAGCAGGGATAAGGATCGTGTCCCGTCCTCGTTCCGGATGCAAGCCACTACACAAGACATGTTGTCTAACTGTACCGATGTGCTCATCTTGTCGGAACCCTTGACGACGATCTCGATGACACCGTACACTGCAAACATTTCTATTACGGTACATTCTCTACCTGCCTGTCATATACTTTTTGTTAAGATGATTGCCTCAGCCTGCATCCGCAGCGCCTGTGGTCAAAAAGTGTATAACCTCATTTTGGTGCAGGACTACTGAACTGTGGTTTATGGCGCTCAGCCACCAGCGTAACTCTCGCTGCACAAACAGAGGACGATGTTTTCCGAAAAGTATATAGTTGGAGTGAGATTCGTACTCACGGCTCACTCATTCACGCCTCTTTTTGCAGGCGCTTATCCGATAGGCCATCTTATCTTTTAAGATCGTCTGAGGTGATTGGACCCTCTTAGGAACCTCAGTATTTATTGACAATGTAAGCACTCTCGGCTTGTCAAGTTTTAAAAATTCAGTAGTCCTAGTAAGCATTGACTCTGCCGAAGAGTACAATGTTCCCTCTCTAGAATTCTTACTAGAAAGGAATTTATTTTCGCCACCTTCCGTGGTAAGGCTACGGCCTTGTTCCATGACAGACTTAGATATTTGAGTTCTTGACAGGGTACTGTGCATGGATTTTGGGAAATTGGCATACCAACCAAGACCCTCAATGTTTAAGGTCTCCGAGACCTAATTCTGTAACCTGTTTTTATCCTGACTGACCAGAATATAATCGTCTTGGTAATCTTACGGTCTTACATGCTGAGCAAGTAAGATCTCTGCAATCCAGTTAGACAGAGTGGAAAGTTTGGGAGACAATAGACAGGCCAGAAAGTAGAGCTGTTAATTGAAACAGTTGTTTTAACATGCCCTTATTAAACAACGGTAGCATTCTCATATGAGGAATTGGCAGTGCACTTCTCGGAAGTCTATTTTTGCCATCCAATTTTTATATAATCACAAATCTGCAATACTGTCAAGATAAATATTAAATAAAAATGCTTGGTTGCTACATATCTGTTGAGTCCCCTGAGGTCGCATGTAGGGCACATGCTGTCCATCTTGTTTCTTTACAAGAAACATTTTGGAAACGAATTTAAAACAGTAGGTACCTTCCAAATGCCCTTCTCTGTTAAGTCTTCTCACAGCTGCCATCTCTATGGATGCTCTAGTGAGAAACCATTTTATTAAAATTTATGTTAAATGCTGAAGTGGCAGTTTTACCTTTAAGAGCGAACAGCCCCTGGTAACTACATTCCTACTACTATAGGATCCTTTCACTTGTGCACAGTTTTTTGAGCACACCCTCTGCCAGAAGGTATGGTGGTGGTGGCTCTATATTAATGTTATACATTTTGTTTTGTATTCCGATGTAAAAGTTTTTATTTTTATTATGCTGTCTTTCAAAAAGCTATGATGAACAGATATAGAGGGGCCTTTATTATCTAGTTTAAACTTCTACTTATAAAGTCTAGTATTTTCATTATAAGAGTTAGGTCCTCTTTTATCATTCCTGCTAGGAGAGAGCAAACTGGAAGGATTTGCTCTTCCCTTTTTAATACATCTAGTTTGTTTATTATACATAATTCAGTTCCACCCAAACAATTATTAACTGGTTAAAACTTCCAGCTAAATAAATATTTTGAACTGAGAGGACAAGTAAAGAAACCTACAACTTGTAAAGACACCCTCTATGATTCCTTTTAAATTAGGGTTGTTATTCTCTATAAGAATCCTCTCTCTTCAAATGCACATCCCATATAATTTGTATAATGTTTTCTAAACATTTATGTAATGGTGAGGCAGGTAATAAACATGTTTTCTTTTCAAAAAAAGAATGTGAATTTAAATCATTTAAGTTTTTCAGCGGCTGATTTAACAAGTTTTGTAAACCTAGTAATAACAGTTCCTGTTATTCGAATTCCACATAAGTTATTCCAACTAGCATATTCTCTGCAGAAGTTAAAGAACCCTTTAACTTCTTTTGTTAAAAATGACAGAGTACTTTATTAATATTTCAGCGGCTAATAGCCAGTAAGTCAGGCAGAGTGGCCAAATAAGTCCGCAATTGACTTGTATCTCATGCCTTTATATGCCTAAGTATTAAAACGTCGCAGCTTACTTATATATAGCTACTACAACCTTTCCTTTGTTGGAATAGCTTTCTTTTGAACAAAATCTGTTCACATAAGGTAAACTTCAAAGTTACATAAACATTCTGAATATTCTGTTACCTTACTGAAGCCAAGAAGGATTACGCCTTCAGTACTCTGATGATAACGATTAGACATAGGCAACTGTGACAAACAACTAGAAATGTAAGGCACTTGGCTTAACAGAACATCAAAATGCGAGTCGGTAGTGATATTGTTTGTACTTACGTTTGTTCGGTGGTGGCTAAGCATAGCCCTCATCTTCTAGAGACGAGGATATACTATAATCGCCACTGAAGAATACAAGATTGGCGTGGGTGTCGAGAAGTCTGTTCTCCGTTCGAAGCAACAGCAACCGAACTACCACATTCAACACCACCTTATTCTTACCATAAATATTACTCTCTAATTGAGTATACTTACTCACTAAATAACTAAACAATCACTTGTTTAAACGTGAAAAACTTAATTTTCCAATTTAATATTTGCAATGAGAAAATTTTGCGTGTTTTGGCGGCAAAATTTATGAACGCTATGAGTTGACATTGACAGGTGCGCTGACAGTTAAGGAATACTGCCGCGCTCTGCTGAGAGTGAAAGAGACAGGTAGCATAGAAAAGGACAGGTAAGATGAAATTGCGTGATCTTAGACATGTATATGGCATGTCTTAGGCTTAATTTATCGGACGCATCTTCAACAATGCCGTGTGTTTTGGAAACACATATAATATAATATTGATTTCTTGCAACACTTTATTGAGTCTTGTAACACTTTTGTTTTTAGTTCTGCTACTCGATACTAGGTGGTGCTTTTGTTAAGATATTTTGAATAAAAAACGGAAATCGTAAATGTTTATTCTTGTTTTTTATCACACTCACTGTATTAGAAAATGTTTTTTTCACGACAATGTTTATTTATGGTTTATAAAAGATAATAACATCTCACAGTTCACTTATTTTTCAGGATTACGCGAATCAAGTCACTGTTAGAAAGTTTTTTAAATCACCGGTAATTTTGTTAATTAGTCAACAGAAAACCTGAATAACACTTTCACAGCTTGTTTATGAGTTCAGTTTCACTTTTATACACATTTCAATAACCAGATATACAAAAATACTATTTATTAGCTAATTTTAAACGAAGCACAACAAATCTAATGTTTACTAGAGGGCGCCATCTTGCGGACTTGACACAATTATGTTAAGTTTTGGGTGCAAGAAACTCTAAATTTTACATGATAAAGTTGAAAGTTTATTGCAACCAAAGCTTTTGGCACATCTAATTGTGTGGTACCATGGCATTAACCAACACGTTTTGTCGTCTCCAGCACCTGGGCACCAGGGAAGGCGTGGCGGCCAGGATCGAGACCGACACCCAGGCCAAGATCGGCGAGATGAACAACATGGTCAAGACACAGCAAGAGGCGGTAAGTTCACTTATTTTACTGTTTATGTATGTGTAATGGTCAAATAGGACCGGTCATTGTGGCTATCTTTAGAGGAGACAGCAGTGGATGTGCTGTGCTGTACGTTAGTAAAGGAGATGGTGGGATTTTTTCCACCCATTTGATTTGTTTGTTGGTGTTGTTTGTTGTCCCTTTCATGAGTCTTGGTTAATAGTTATGTAGTTTTTAATAAGCATAACTGAGGCAAATAAAATTATAATAATTTACCATAGACTTGTACTTGAAATAAACATGACACATTCAAATATTTTCTTTTTCTTTTTTTACAGGTGATCAATGATATTCTCAACCTAGTGTACGATATCAAGCCAGAACTGCACTCCAACTACCGCATCTAAGCTAATATTTGTAATATCTGTTGTCGCGTTTAAAACTTTTGCGATCACCAATCTAGTTGTTATCTATATGGTATTTCTGTTTATTGATAGGCACTTAGACACGGCAGCCTCAAACACGTGGGAAAACGGACGCCAAGGATCAATCAAAGACCGATTCGAGGCCAATCGTGAATAAAAACGTCGATTTTGACAGTTTTTTAACTTTGCAGTTTTCGATTTCGATGAACATATGTCGAAATCTGTCTGTGAAATCGCGTCAAAACTACTTTTAACTAAAATGGCGGTAACTGTTAAAAACACGCGGGAACATCTGTCCGTTAGCTGTAAATACAAGTATTGCTTGGTTTCGCTCTATTTATTAAATAATCATTCAATGTTCTTATTCAGTTAAGAGATCAGCTCGGTATCATTCCAAAATAAGATCGAAGGTCCGATATTGAACATAAAAAAAATGTACCTAAAATCTTAAAATTGTATGTTATTCAATGTTGTATGTTGAATAGAAAATATATAAAGTTTTAAAAATGAATTGAATTGTCTTTTCTTGAATAGTGGCGAAGGTGTACAGTATTAGAGAAATATAAATGTTAATGTATACGTTTTATTTGTTTCATTTTGTGACCATTTCAGGTGATTTTGACTTGTAAAATAAAATGACAAATTATCGCTAAAAATATATTTACGCTACTAAATTTCTATGAACTTTATAGACAAGTTATATTGCTTCATTGCATCAAGGACCTGTAATTAAAATTAAATCTTTTATTTAATCGACTTAAATACATTTCAAACTTAGAAAAAATATAGTTTTAATTTGTAGCGTCATTTCTAGTTTTTTCATGTCTGTGGCAATTATACATGACGACTGGATGGAACTCAAGACTATTACTGAAGTAATCGAGTCTTTTAACTCAATGCATGTTATAATAATGTTATAATATAGCTTAAAGTCATTAAGAGTCCGAGCCAATATGACTCTTGGACGACTTACAAAATAAAATACGTAAAAATCACCCAGCCGACTGGATTCTGGAATACTCGGAACCTGGAGTGTGATACTCCCTGGCCGCGCCAAGGTGATGTGGCAAAAAATACTTTTCTAGAAAAAATACACTGCTTATGTACTCTACGGTACCTACGTGTAATGAAAAAAATGTTGTATTTTAACAGATGAGTAATTATAATGATGTTTTGGTGGCGCCGCCAGGGAGGTATCTCTCCCAAAAGGTCACCGAATCTGATGGATTAAGCCGAGCCACGGATAGTCTTCGAGGATAGAAATTTACGTCTAATACCCACCGAGCCATAACCTTCTTTTTGCCAACATTGTCGAGCCAGTCGGCGATAGTTCCAACGGTAGAGAAGACTGCTGGCTGGTCGGCTTGGTCGCAGCGTTTGGACGAGAACGATAGCACTCCGATTAACATGCCGTCCATCACTGCTGGCCCGCCGGCATCGTGCTGGAAGAACCGGATGGTTAAAGAGGTATTAACAAAAAAAAATATGCACAAAAGTTAAAAATATACATTGATATGGTAGGAGTACAGTTTACGACTCGTGGCCGCAAGAGGGACTGCTACCCGTGGCGTAGGGTCGATTCTTAGATCGTGCTCTTGCAAGATTGGTCTTATCCATTACAAATTTCTCAGTAGCAGCCTGGAGTAACAGAAGTTTTGGTGTGATACCCCCATGCTTCGGAAAGCACGAAAAACTGTTGGTCCTGCGTAGATACTGTTGATATTAAACGCTGTGACCGAAATTCGGTATTTTGTGACAAAATTCTAAAATGCAATGTAGACCATAAACAAAACCAAGTTAGGTCAAATCAAATGAATCATTTATTTGCAATGAATGTAGGTTAAAATATAATACAGGTGGAGTAGATAGAAGTGAGCCATGTAGTTGGCCAGGTGTAGTTTTAAAATCGTCTCTAAACTTACATTACAAACATTCTTCGGTATCGTAATGAATCCTGCGCAGAAGTTTGAGCGGGTTACTAATTCTCTGTAGAAGAAAATAATTTCATCAGTTTGAAAATATCCATCTATCCCAGTTGCACTGCAATAAGTTGGATGCGCTTCGGTTAGAAATTCATCAAGATCAAGTTTTGGAATACAGAGGTACAATACGGCCGACGTATCTTGGCGGCCCTGAAGTTAGCCGATTGCTGCGCAGTAAATAATTTCGTTTCTATAAGATCCATTGCGCAGACAAACAGCTATCTTCAGACCGCCAAGATACGTCGGCCGTACTACAAGTTAGTAGTTTGTTAAGTAAGTAAATATGAAACGTACTTTCCGTAGACCTCTTGACAATCTGCAGTGTCGTATACCGGGAGTGTGACTTTTTGGAGCAAGTCCTGTCCCCCTGCACCATCGATTCCCTGGAATTAAACGCACTCTCATCACTTCCAAAAGGATAACCATTAACACTCCTGACTGCTGTAGAAACTACCAAACATATTACCAGAACTGATCCCCAACCAAGGAACATGATTTGGTTATCAACGGGAACCACTTGATCTCTCGAGTAGGTTATCTTCTCGATGTATGGGTCTGTCCTTCCGAAGGTCATGTTCTTATGCAGCTTCAGAACAGCGTAGTTGAACTCCAGGGTCTGTGGTTTGTAGTTGGGGTGGAAGAAGATTTCGGTGACGCGGAGCAAGTCACCTCCTGCGGTCGCGTTTGTGGAGCCAACTCTTACTGTTAGCATCTTCACGTATTCTCGGAAGAATCTGTTGTTGTATTGGCTGTGAATGAGAAATAATAAGTATTATGTACTTTTATTAGCGTTTGAGACTGGCTCACTTTGGGCGTCTGGATAGAACAGTTATAGACGAACCTTGTCATATAACAGCTTGGCATCGGTTTTTAAGGAATCGAAATTTTAAGGTATTCTACCCACTAGGTACTACCTACCAATCATGTCATGAAACGCGACAAATATTCGTTAAACTCAATTTTCGTTCAACTTCAATTATCTATACGTATCAAAGGTAAAATCGATCGATTTTTAAATTAGAAATACCAATTTCGCACAACAAATCATATTATTATTTTGATACTTTTGATAGTCGCATTTTCGATTCTAAAATTGACTGGAAGCGAATTCTTTTGTTTTATTTTATTGTAAGCGCTCTAGTGCCCTCGTGCGTCCATCTGGACACACAATTGCCCTGCCCTCCTTGCTTGGCTGATGGCTTATTCGATTACCACGGTTTGTGTTGTATTATAGAATATTATTAATTATTTCAGAACACGCGGTTTTCAAGCTGCAATGTAGTTAACTTACAGTTGTAAGCAGTGAGCGGCAGTGAGAACCTTGTCCCTATCGATGATGACGGCACCGCACCAGAGCTCGTGGTTGACCAGGAGAGCAGCCATGTATGGGAAGTCTTCGATGGAGGCCACCTCGTCAGGGTTGTAGATACGACGGAACCGACGGTCCAGAGCCGCACGCTTGGTAGTCGTCACTAGGAAGTAAAGGTAATGTTTTATATGTGCTGGATGTAGTTTACAAGAACTTGTAATTTTGAAGAACATGAAGGTAGCCCTACTCGCTGTAACATAGGTACCCCTTTGTAAAATTAAAAAACTGCGAAGTAGAACTCATGGCAAGTATTAGCTCCTGAGCCTACGCCTGGCTTAGTATCTTTGCGTTGATTAACTTTCCAGAAACAGGATTTTAGTAGAAACTTTAAAACACTGATGTGAGGCGGGTTCGTGCATAGAATGTTCTGCAACCTTAGAAGAAAACATATTTTTACATTTTCAAAGGTTAGTTATAATTCCTTTATTGTGTACATACAATATACAAATGCAACAATAAAATAAGGGAAGAAGTTGTAACCTCTTTCCTTATTTTATTGTTTTCGCTTTGCAAACTTCGGGTTATGGGAGTTAATTGTACGGTAATTTTTCATAATGACTCAAAAACTATATGATGTCATTAAAATTAAAATATGATTATTTTGTCTAAACTAAATGAAGCGCTTTCATAAAGAGCCACAAAAGCCCACGTTTAGACGGCATTTTGACTCCTGTTGCAATAAAAATAGCAATATTTTTAAAATTCTTTCATTTGCATTAAAAGTGGATAAGCGTAGGTAATTTATATATAACGATTCTAAATTCAAATCGACATCAAGATCAAACATTGATAGATTGAAAATAAAAAAAGAAGACGAGTATACAAAATCCAGATGGCAGTAAAAATATCTCCGCATTAAAATATGGTCCGTGGTAACAAGGAGCGCTTACTTATTGTGGATGAAACGATTTCTTTGGCTTCTTCGATCTCGTGGAGGTTTTCAAACTTTATGGGCAAGCCATCAAACTGCCTCTTAGCCAGCGCCTTTAGCTTGTCTCTGGGTGAATCAATTTCATTGGCTTTCTCGATCTCATGAAGGTTGTCAAACTCTATGGGCAAACCCTTAAACTGCCTCTTACGTTTTCTTTTCAGTTGCCTTAGGCCGTCTTTTCGATGAGGCGTCGTCGCTGCTGGTGCCGCATCAATCAACAGGCCTTGGTGTAGCACATTGAATATAAAAAACACATGTTATAATGTTTCTTTAGATACGTGCTCCAAAATCGAATAACTACTACTACTATTTAGAAGTTTTGCCGCGATCTTTCGACATGGCCCTCCCCCCAACTCGGCTATTAAACCCTGAATATCACCGCTCTTACGAGGGGGGTAAAAAGATAAATCACATATCCTTTAACTGCGACTAACAATAAGCAAAAATTATTAAACGACAACAGCAATATTTTTCAATTCTTTCGCTTGATATACAAGAAAGAATTCGTGGAAATAAAATCAGCTGATTCATATATTTTGTCAAGTTATGAGACTATAAATATATGAATCACCTAATTTTTGTTGCGGTTTTAGGGTTGGTCCCAAGGTAAAAGTTGTTCATATTAATAAGGACCCTTTTCAGGCAACTTGGAAACCAAAAAATAAAGTGGAGAAAAGCATTAATAACGATTCCAAACAAGTCGATAGCAATCCTAACTCTTTAATATATTGAAAAAGAGATTAAAAGTAAACAAAACCTTGCTAAGCGTTACTTAAAAGGATCCAGATCGCGGAAAAATCCATGGAAACAAGCGCTTACTTATTTTGGGAGAAACAATTTCTTGGCCTTCCTCTGTCTTGCGGGGGTTCTCAAACTCTATGGGCAAGCCTATAAATTGCTTCTTAGGCAGCACTTTTGGCGTGTTTCTGGGTGTAACGATTTCATTCTCTTTCTCGATCTCGTGGAGGTTGTCAAACTCTATGGCCAAGCCCTTGAAATGCTTCTTACGTTTTGCTTTAGGTCGCCTTAGGCTGTCTCTTCGTTGAGGCATCGGTGATGTGTCTTCGATCAACAGTCCTTGGTGTAACACATTGAATATAAACAACACATGTCAAAGTCAAAGTCAAAACATTTATTTCAATTAGACCATTTACAGGCACTTTTGAATTGTCTAGAGTCGGTCAGTTAGTCCGAAAGTTGAAGCTAGTTGCGGTTGAAGCATGTTATAGTTTCTCTAGAATCGTGTTCCAACACCGAGTACCCTACCTACCTACCTACTTATAAAGTTTGTGGTAAGCTTACCTTCTTCAGACAATTCAGGTTCTACAGTTTCAGGTTCTACGTGCGATGCCACGTATTTCATTGAAGTCATTACTATAAAAACTATTGTTGCAATTTTCCACCATGGCCCTCCCGCCAGCGCCATATTTTTTGTTGAATCTGGTAACCACCAAAGGGAAAAATAAAGCATTTATAAACTAGCTATCTATGTAATATTGAGTTTGTACTTCCGCCATCCTAAAATGGTTTGGCAACTCTATAATATTGGGCAATAAGTATTATTTATTAGATCGTGATGGTGTAGTTGTTAAGGTACCCGCCTCTCATGCATGGGCACCATAGGTGACTTTTTCAATTTACTTTCCAAGTAACCTAGTCTTGAACATCACTGCGGTGAAGCCAAACATATTTTCCTCACGAGGAAATCTGAACTTATAATAAAATTAATTATAAATTTGAATTCTGCAAGCCGGTTTCAACCGCTTTCACAAAAGAACCGGTAAATCGGTAAGGAAAGCCTATGTTCAGTAGTGGACGTCCTACAGATGATATGATGAAGAAGTCTGAAATCGCCAATTCACATTGAGCAAGCGTGGTGATCAATGCTCGTGCCTTCTCTGTAGGAGAAGAGGCCTTTACCATGTAGTGGGATAATAATAGGCTGGTAATACTAAGTAGGTACTATTTATGCATTGGAAAGTTTTTAAAGAATGAAATCTTTTAGTGGTTAATACTGAGTACCTATCTAGCTATTAGGTAAGTAGATACAAAACGGATGTGTGTGTAACTTGAGTAAATACATTGTTATTACTTCATACAACTGAATGTATGTATCCGGTTTCCGTTTAACGTATCCGTTTTAGTTTTAATTTAGTGCAATTTAATAATACTCACACGCACTGGTCAGGTAGCTATGGTGTAATGTTGTTAATGGCTTTAACAGCAGTCCTAATATGAGATGGTGTTAGGTGTATAAGTTATAAAAACATAGGTACCTGTAGCTTTAGGTTCAGATTAGTTTCAAGATACATTCAATTTCCGATCTTGCAAAACTTGATTGAAGATTGAACTTGTAGGATTTAACGTTCCAATTTCCACAAACAATAAAAAGAAAACAAATAGCAGAGCTTATGATTTTTTTATTACAAGAATAATATGTAGGATAGGGTACCTACACGAACAACTATAAAAAGGAAAACACTATATTAAAATACGAAAAGACATCTAAGTTTTACATGACGGTGAAAATATTGTATAACAGAACGAGAATTCTTTTTTTAAGAAAATAATTTCGTGTTCGATTTAATGCCATCCTTTGCCCCAGCCGTAGCCTCCCCAGCCGCCGAGGGAAGAGCCCCAGCCGAGCCCGCCCCAGCCGAGCCCGCCCCAGCCGAGTCCACCCCAGCCGACGCTCACTGGGGCTGCGATGACCGGTGTGCGAATGATAGGCGCGGTCACAATAGGAGCGGAGACGACGTGGCGGACCACTGGGGCGGCTACCACCACGCGCGGGATCGTCAGGCCGTGGTTGACGAAGCTGGAGCTAACAGAGTATGATGGCAGCACGACGGGGGAGGCTGAGAAACAAAAGAATAATAATTATTATTTGAATTTGGAAACTTTGAGTCTAGGGACCACCGACCTGTCTGTTGGAAACCAAGGGCGAAAACACACTGCTCGAGTGCGTTGCAAGAAAAGCCAAGTAACTAACAGCCATAGGTAGGTACTACAAAGCCGAACTGTGTTTCGATATGGCGAATAAACGACCAGCTGTCTTATTCTGAAAAATCTCCTTCGTTGAATTCAGGTAAAGAGAGCTGTCAATCCTTAGCAACAAAGGGATGGGATGCACATCAAGCTTCTCCTCAATCCACCGTGGGAATGGAATGGTAGGAACACGTAGTGTTTTCGCCCTATAGTGAGCAGGAATGCTTGGACAGGCAAAGTCCAGATAAATATAGATAACTGTGAATGATTTGTAAGTAGGTATGGCGTGTCTGTGTCTATTAGGTACTTCGTGACTCTCGAATGCAAGACAAAACTGAAAATGATGCAAGGATATTGGCAGGCAATGGCTATTTATCTGGATTGATTACTAGCATCTACTTACTGTTTTGTTAGTTTTATTGATTCACAAAACATACAATTCTATAGATTAAGAAAGGAGAAATTAGATAATAATATAATAAAGATAAAATGTAAGATAGTATAGCTTTATTATAATAATACGAATGCTCACATTGGTAAATCAGATACATTAAGTAAAGAATGCATTTAGAAATTCCCATTTCCATTGCACTGCGTGGCAATTAGTAGATATCGATGCAATTTTATCGATTATTTGATGAATCATTATCATCCTGCAAAACATAAACTGTGAGCAAATAATAACAAATGCTATATCTAAAAAGATAGGCACGAAAAGCATAACCCTTTCCTTGCAGTCGGATAAAAAAGAAAAATGGCTTTTAATCTTGCAATATTCAGTCTTGTCTTGTCTTGCAGTAGAAATTCATCTTTAACTTATGTACGGATTATGTAAGTACGTACAGAATGGTTTTTTTACATGTTTTTTTTTAAGTTATTAAGGTTGATATTCGTCTGTGGCAAGGTTTTAGTCAGGGGTTGTTTTTAAACAAGTTCTCTTGATTCCACCCCCTTCTTTTATCAAATTGGAACTACCTATTTAATGGGCAATATTACTTAACATTGCTTTTCTTAATAGATAGTCTAAGTTTAAAAGTAGTCGTCAGTATGAGACTTTCGTTTGTCCACAAAAAAATGTGCAAGCCCACACAGTTTGGGCTATGTTGTAAAACCTCTATATTACTTTTAGCATTACATAGACAAAATTAACTACTGAGTTTACTCTTTCATGCAGGCTAAATATAATCTGTGTCTGTATCTACGTGTAAGGGCAAGCAAACAGAACTTCTGCTTACCTTAACGGAATTTTCTATGCATGGACTTGGATTTAGTGTTCAAATAGTGTCTATAATGAAATGAGGAGTTACCGAGGCCCAGTCCCAGTGGCGGGACAGGGTTGGCGACCACCAAGCCAATCAGGGCGAGAACTAATGCCACCTGCGAACAGAGAACAGTTACTTTAAAAACATAATTCTTTTTGGAAGTTGGGTAAAAAAAAATGATTATCAAGTTGGAGGTCTCATCGCCATTAAAATTCGTTTATTAAGATATTACTTTTTCAAACGTGTTTTGTCATAAAATGGTCGTATGTTAGATTAATTTAAACTTAGAGGCATGCATCGCATTTTTTATTATCATCAAACAACTTAATTTTTAATTCTAACTGGTAAAAAAAAGAAAAATATAAAGAATATTATACAGGGGTTACTTTTCCCTCTTCAATTAAAAAATATCTACCATTATTTTTTAGGCGAGCAACATTTTCTTTTTCAAAAATAAAATCCGTTACTTACCGCGCACTTCATGTTTGTCTATTTTCAGGTTTTCACTGAAATGTAAACTGAATTAAATTTGATTAGCATTTGCCTTTTATACCAATCGGCGCTGGCCACGCATGGACGGCGCTACACACATCCTTTGACAGAAAACTTTGCATCACATATGCATTATACATTAGTCATGAGCTGCCCTTTTGAAAGACTAGAAAACTGATATTGTGTATGTGTATTCACAGAAAGCATCATGGCTCTCTGAGAAAAGTGGAGGGAGGTAATTGAGTTGTATCACATAACAACTAAAGCCACTAAAAGGTGTTTCTTCTGCCGCCATGAAACTATCACGCTCGGAAACGCGGCCTGCGGTTGGAGTTAACTGGCAATCGTCACGTAATAAAAAAGAGATATGCCCCCTCCAGGCGACTTTCTCTCTCCTTCTCTTTCTCTATGTCTCTTTCTATAATCGGCGGGGGTGAGTGCGTAAAAGTATCCAGGCTCGAGCAGCAAGGATTGTGAGCGACCAGCTGCATAATTATGTTTTTTTTCCTTGTATTCTTAATAGTGTAGAGAGTATTTTTCATACGTCAGTTTTGTATAGGATTGACTTAGACCAATCCAAACATCAAGATTCTATGAACCTACGGTGAACTGGCATTTTTTCCTATATCCAAAAGCTAAAGAAATTACACATAGTACAGAAAAAAATAACTATAACGCAGTTAATTTTAATATTCTGTCGCCATTGAAAACAATAAAAACAAATCAATTAGAATGCTAATTCGGCCCACGTAGGCGCGTTAGTTTTTGCTAGCGGTCGGTAATCGCAGGAACTAATACATTATCAAAGAATTGCACTATTGGATTACATTAATCATACCGTCTTGACTATATAATTCTACTTTGATACTTGTATGATTGTTTATCCGGAATTGTTTATTTTTAACCCCCGACGCAAAAATGACGGGGTGTTATAAGTTTGACGTCTGTGTGTGTGTCTGTCTGTGGCATCGTAGCTCCTGAACGGATGAACCGATATTTTTTTTGTTGGGTGAATTAGCCGCCTTCGGAAGATTTTTGTTTTTTATTATTATTAGCGAGACATAGCCGTTAACAACGCATATTGTTAACTACACATCAAGCTAAAAATCTTACGCAAAAATTAAATTCACTATTACAGATTTCGTCCGACACGTAATGAGGTGCATCACGAATATCTGAAGGGCAGGAGGAAGAGCAGAGCCTACCAACTAGCCTCATGCAAAATAATTTACAGAGCAGCAAGATAATTTTAAGCCCGTTTCAAAATTAGGAAAGCTAAAAAATAAATAAACACTGAAACCTTTTTTGTTTCTACTCCATAAAAAAAGATCTTTTGGATGCAACTAGATTAAATTTAAATTTTATTTTCTTGTTAATAACATTGAAATGTCCTATAATGGTTTTATTGAAATATTTTGACTTTTGACTTTTGTCTTTGACTTTGGTTTTGACTTTAGCTGCCATCCACCATCTTGTTGCGTCTGTGTCATGCACTGTCTGCAGTATTGACGTCGTCACTCGTCAGTCATGTATGAACGTAAAGGATTCAACAATAAAACAAAACGCGTACAAAAAAGAAAACATTATTTTTAATTAAATATGTCAGCATAAATAACAACTTAATAAACTCAAAATACTAACAAATCGACCAGCATCTGGCGAAAACTATACTAATATAGAAGAACAAGAAAGTAATGAGCGATTTCATACTTTACCGAGCACGAGCCGTCACGTTGTTCTAGTAAAAACTTCTTTAGCTGTTGAGCCATTTGTGGCAGAGACAAAACTTATGGGTTTGCATCATTACCGACATACTGATGCGAATGCGTCACCAATATGACGATGCGAACGCGTCACCGGCATGATACTTTGGCCGCGTCACCGACATGCCAGTGCGACAGCTTCACCGACATGCCAATTCACGTGATTCGCCAGACTAGCGACAGTGATTCCGGTTTCAAGTTTTCACTTCTTTCAGCCTATTTTTTATTGTTCTAAATACCGTACCTACGGTAGGCTTTATTAGAATTAAAAGCATCTTCATACATTTTTCTTGCATATTATGTCGTTACTGTAAAGTCGTGGCGTGACGGTAAATTATGAGAGCGCTCAGTGGCGCCACTGAGGTACATGTCGCTATGTTGACCAATAAAATGCGCCTAAAGAAAATAAGCCTAAAAGTCACCGCGTTAATTAATACCCAATGTGTTCGATATTGTTAGAGAGGGAAACACTATGTTTATTAACAAAAAAGCTTGTCGTAGGTCTCGTGTTTTTATGAAAAGAAGGACGTCTTATCGCGGCTTGCGGTAGGAATAACTGATAGAAATCCTCACGTAAGGAAAAAACATTACGCTCTCCAGGCGATCTTCCCTCTCTTTCTCTACCTCTCTGTCTCTTTCTATTATATACGGGAGTCTTCCAACCGCACATTTTTTTAAATTCAATATTCTTGGTAATACAATGTCTTCTATAGTTTACACAATTGGGCATGATGATCAGCGCAGCGACTGCTTAGGCTTATATTCTGTCTTATGACAATACGAAACACTGATCAGAGATGCTACCTCGGCTTGGCGATAACCGCCACTTCTACGCGCCTTTATCCTAGGAAATAGCTTCATAAGCTTCATAAAATAAACGAAACTCGAAATTAGGTCTGAAAAAAAGAAAACGTATTTGTTAATACTCATATCAATAGATAGCCAATTCAGTCACAGCAAACTAAAATTATTATAAAAATTGCTGGGCAGGGCCTTTTATTCTGCTGGAGAATATACTGCTGTATTTCAAATATAGACTAGCATCTGCCCGCGTTTCGTCTGCTTGGTTACTGCTCTGCTCCCATGAGTTGCAGAGTGATGTTGTATACCTTTTACTATTCCTCATGAGCCTGGCTACAATATACAAAAAAAAAATCCGACAGCTAGTTCTACAGATTAGCGTTTAGCGCATTTAAACAAAATAAACTCCACGGCTTTATAATATTAGTGTGATTTACCTTCCATTTGTCGTTGTCGTAATCCCAATGGGATCCCAGGCCATCAATGGGGTTGACGCGAAGTTCGAGCATTCTCCGTAGTTGTGCCTTTTGCGAAGTTTTAGACAGACTCGCTGGTAGAGGCTCGAACACTGGATGAGAGAAGAGTGTCTCAGTTAGACGACTAAAGCGCTACTTCTGTGCGGCCAGTGGGTGACGGCCGTACCGGGTGACGGGAATCGCTTTGTGTTGGTTAGATGGCCGGAGGAATACCGTGGGGTTTTACCCGTTAGGAGCCTGATACACTTGCCTGGCTTACTCGAGGTGGAGGCAGTCCATGAAGATTTGTCTAAAAAAGGGGAATACCATACATACCATAATAATGAAGGAACATGAAGACCCAGAACGTGAAAGAGCACAGAAACAGCCCCGATCCCAGGATCAACTTCCACTGGCCTGTGGGATGCTGGAACTCTGCGAAGGTCTGGCAATAGGATGCACGGTACAGAGCCTTCTTCTCTTCGCAGCAAAGCATTCGCCAGTCACCTTTCTCTTTCTCACGAAGTGCCTGAATGGAATACACGTATTACTTTCTGAGGGAGGTTCACTGCACCATAATTAAATACGTTTACTATCATACACACATTTCACCAGTTATGTTCTAGGAACTGACTCCCAAGCAATTCAAGAATTACTGATAGAACAAGACCATTACCCTTTTACCTAACCTGGTAAATGGGTCTAGGATCCCATGATGAGCTGTCGCGCTTGATGAGTAAATCCAAACAAAAAACGTTTATTTTTCCTTTTCCTTTTTTATCTTTTTTCTTCCCTTTGACTCCATCACCATCGATTCTACTGAAAGCCGTCTCCTGTAGCACTATCCCACATCGCCCGCCTTGTGGGGGAGGCCTACCCACGAAAAAGGCCTATGCCTATGCCTTTCAATACACGGTCACAGCTCCACATCCATTCAGCCATATCGCCATCATACGATCTGTGAGCAATGGGCCTTACTCACAGTCACTTAAAACTATTTTAAATTGCAGGATGTTTGGTTAGCTTTTGATAGTAACCTATCTAAATACTAAGTCAAGCAAAATGGTAATACATTACACAAATATCTCTGGTGTTTTCCTTGAACCTGATGGCTGGGAAGGGGAAATGGGCGTCATCCTTATAGTTGGCACTACCGTTGACTCCGAACCCGACCCAGTCCCTATTCCCAATCCTGCATCTACCGTGAATCCCCCTTCCTCTGATTAACAGCGACGTATAAGATTTGTTACATTTTATCGTTAGCAACGACATTTTCATTCAAGCGGCACATTGACAAAACGATGTGACAGTTCTTGATTTTTGAAATTGAAACCGTTAAATGGCTGTAAAAGGTTTTGTTTGAAAAAAAGGTTGAAGTTTTTAACATAAACTTTTTACAAGCTTTTATTTAATTCGTTTGTTCGTTCCGGCTTTGTGGTTAATCAAATCTAACAAGTATTTGACCCAATTTCCGGTAATCGTTTGAGCTGGAATTTTGATACAAATAAATGCACTAAAAATAATTAAAAAGTAAAAGCTAAAAAAAGCAATATAAAAGCTTGTTTGAAAAGAAGGCAATAAAACGAAACATTTTTTAAATACAACTTGTTATATTAGGTCCAGAGCACTCGTAGCCAGGTTATCAAAGAGTTACTAAACTAAAGTGAATTTAATTAAAATTTATCTAATTACTTCTTCGACTAGCAGCTTAACAACATCCTCATATTCCAACATATCCATAAGCCTTTCAGTACTAATACTACTTGAATTTTCTTGCTGAAATGTCTCTACTGGAATGCTGAGTAATTCAAAATCTTCATCTGTTTCGCTATCGTAACTTGATTCGTAATCTACATTTTTATTTTCTGCACTGGGTTCTTTTTTGTGAGCTCTTTGGCTCTCCACGGTAGACGAACTTTCAACTCTTTTAGCTATTTCAGTTATTTCAGTGCCATCATCTTCACCACTGTCACTATATTGATCTTCGTCCTCGCTATCACTACTGTAATTTGCGTTATTTTCATCTTCCGCGTTTTGATTTTTATTTCCAACCTCACTACGCGGTTTCTTTACTTTATTTGTTGTCATGACAGCTTTTGGCTTTATTCGCTTTGGAACTTCCCTGGATGGGCTGCGTGGGTGCACACTCACTTCAAATGAATTTTCTGGAGATTCTAAGAAATAGTTTAAGTTAAGACTATCTGTAGCTTCATCCAATTCTTTTTCTTGGCTAGAACTTATGTCTTTCTGTTTTTTACTCTGATGCTTTAAAGGTGGTAGATTTTCTTTAGAATTAGTGGAACTAGCATCGTACGTCTGATTGTCCTGCAGTGTCGTAGTTTTTTCTTGGCTAACTTCAAAACTAGTACCAGGTTCTAACGTAGTAGTTATATCTTGATTTTCTAATTTATTTTCCGGATCGCCTGTTGGTTCATCCTCTTTCTCAGTTTCTTCTTCAGTTATATTGTTTGATTGTTTATTTATTTCTTGTACAAATTGTGTTGTTCCTTGATAATCTGTAACGTCTTTTTCTTCTTCTTCCTGTTGCATTTTTTCTTCTTCCTGTTGTATTTCTTCTTCTTCCTGTTGCATATCTTCTTCTTCCTGTTGTATTTCTTCTTGTTTTTGTGGTTGTTGTTGTTGATCTTGTTGTTGTTGACCTTGTTGTTTTTTCTCTTTTTTCTTAAATATTGTTTTAAGAAATTCTCCAAAATTATGTTTTTTATCATTCATCCTAAGAACGTCTCCTTCTTGAGTAGGTTCTATCGGAACCTGATAGATTCTTTGTTCAACAACGGGCGTGAGTCTTTTTGGAGGTATACGATATGTAGGTGCATGCGTATGTATATTTAATGGTTTAATTGTGCTATGTTGTCCTTGTGTAATAACTTCCTGTAAATGAAAATTAAAAAATAGGTATATCAAAATAGCTAGTTGCTGATGACTGATGTCAGTCAGGTCACCGCCAGAATAATACAACGGTAACCATTTTAAATGCTCCAGCTGTAGGAAGAAACTTTGAACATTACCATGTCTCTGATTTTCTCAATCCAATCAGTGTAGTAGCCGAGTTTGGTGAAGACAGTCGGGGCGTCTGGAGTACCACACATCGGTGAACCAAAGCTTATGACTCCTAGCAGAATGCCGCTGCTCATTGAAACACCCGGCCCACCAGCGTCATGCTACAATAAAAGTAAAAACATGTTTGGGAAGGTGAAAGGAAAACCATTGGGTGTTAAGTAGAAAAGGAGAAGTGGGGCACAAATACGGTAAAAAAACTGAGCAAGTGTGAGTCGTACTCGCATACCAAGGGTTCCGTACGACCGTACAATTCGTTAAGGTACACGTTTTATACTGAAACAAGTTTTGTTTTATGGGGTCCTTCAATTTTATTACCGTTTTGGTACGGAACCCTAATTCTGTACAGATAGAATATAGACTGAGAAAGATTCACATACGTTACATGCGCCACCTCCCTTCGAATAGAAACCAGCGCAGAAGTTTCTATCGGTCACGAATTCCCTGAAAAAGAAATTATGTTACCTTTTGAAAAATAATTTGGTGTCTATAACAGTAGGGAAAGACCAAAGTAACGATGACGAAATGATTACTGTTTCGGCGACCTCAAAAATATACCTATTGAGAAAAAATCAATCGCAGATTTATCAGTGAAATGTTAAAGTGTAAGTCACAGCATTTATTTGAATTGGACCATTAACAGGCACTTTTGAACTGTCGAGGAGTCGGTCAGTTGGACAGAAAGTTGAAGCTCGTGCCAAAACGTAGATATAGGCCTCTATGGAGAGGAACAAGCGAGAAACTCCACATACACTCCTTTTAATTAGGTTTTACAAATTCCTTCGGAAAACAAAAATAAAACATTACCAGTCTTCTACACTAATTATAAAGAGGAAAAAATTGTATTTTTGTTTGTTTGTTTGTTTGTAATCGATAAACTCAAAAACTACTGGACCGATTTTAAAAATTCTTTCACCATTAGAAAGCTACATTATCTGCGAGTAACATAGGCTGTATTTTATTATTATATTATTTTATTATTATTTAGGGGTATTTTTTTAGTTTTATTTACTAACATTTTTTGTTGATAATTATATATATACTTAGGTTAAGGTATTTATCTATGGGTCTTTGTTACCTGAAAATAAATGGTTTATTATTATTATTATTATTTTATTTTTGCGCGGACGAAGTCGCGGGCATAAGCTAGTAATTAATAAAATTATAGAAAAAAGCGCTAATGCTTACTTGCTATATACTTCTTGACAGTCGTTCAGCGGGTAGAAGTCCAAGGTTGAATACGTCAATTTATTCCTCCTTGGAATTTCAAGTCTGTTGCCAAACTGAAACAGTTTTACAGCTAAGAAATATCATTTTAGACATAATATACGATTCGAAAACATATTGTTAGCGAAATAGGCATAAACTTATATCGTCTTTACAAGTTGGTCAGGGGAGCTCATGGGTCAGGGATTTCAAGTAACTTGACTCTGTGTAAATTGGAAATAAATATATTTGTTTTTTTTTTTGCAGTTTTGCAGCCTCGTTAAATTTCAGAATAATTAACCAAAACAAATTATGACACAAGAACAGAATCGGCCCATTGCGTAGCGGTAGGCAGTGTCGCTCGACTTGGCGCTGGATTTAGGCAGGTGGGGCAGAGGTGAAGGTGGGCAAAAAAAAATTACTTACGTTTCTAGAGCCCCAACCAATAATATCGATGCCACCAATGTTTGATGGCAAAGGCGACGGATGCTTATCAAAGTCTATCATTTTAACGTTCTGGTTATATCTCCCGATCTTCAGCACCCTCGACAGCCTCATGAGTGCGAGATTGTGTCGCAACGTTTTGGGGTCAAAACCCGGATTAAAATAAATCTCCGAGATGGGAATGTTCTCCCCTCCTTGTTTGTAAAAATTGGTGCCAACTTGCACGGAGAGGAACTGAGGGTTCTCTCGGTAGTAGCGGTTGTTCCAAGCCCTGGTGGAATTAATAATGATAAGTTATTAAGGTAATAAGGACCTTTTGTCCGCATCAGAAGGGCAGCAGGGCGCTGGAGGGCGCTTAATAATCTCCGGCCACCGTGAGGAGGGGCCTGCGAGTGACGAACTTGGGGCAGTTCGTTGCTCGACCAGACATAGGGCTTGTGACGGTGGCGCTCAGTGTTCCTCTTTAGGGAAATGTGTGGACAGGCATAGGTATATGGTGAAGGAGCTCGGCCAATTTCAGTCCAATATCAGTTCCAGGATCATAGGTAATGCTATTCGCCTTGCGTATGATTTTAGGCTTCCGACTTATACAGAAGAACCTGTGGGGATTTTTCGGTAAGAGTCCGACGTAACCTAATGACATTGAGTTGAAATTAAAATGATCTTACAATTGCAAGCATGACGCTGAAGTGATAATCAGATCAGCTTTGAGGATGGAACCGGCACATTGAAACTTATCGAAGAACAGGACGCTCGCCATGAAGGGAAAGCGTTTGATTTTTGCCGCTTTTCCCTGGAAGATGCGGCGGCCGCTGGGTTCTAAAAGTAATATAATAAAGTTCATTAACTTGTTCTAATTAAACTAAACTACCTACATTACATAAAACTATCTTTTGCTACATAAAGGCCTCGTCTGCGTAAATGTTGTCGCGCACGCAGACGAAGTCGCGGAATAAAAAGTAGCCTAGTATGGATAATTAAAAAGAAAGTCATCAAAGGAATTAATGATACTTACGCCAAAAATCATCATTGCTCAATCCATTGTAATTCGAATGATTCCCTTTAACAGGCTTCTCTTTTAAATTAGTATTATTTCCAAATTCATTTTCAATCTTACTGAAGTGTTTCATAATAGCTTTATGTAAGTTAAATAGCTTTGTATTATTTTTAACATCAAATTTTTCCTTTAAACTATAAAGTTTGTTGAGGAATTCTTCCATAAGAATCTTAACGTAAACGGAGTCTGTTGCTTCATCGCTTTTATTATCTTCCTTTAACACTTCGTTTAATTGTGTAATAAAAACTGTAGTACCGTTATCGATTTTTCCAACTTGAGTTAACGTTTCTATTTTCTTTAGATTGTCGTGGTCTCGCAAAGTTATGGCAGCAAAAACGTTATGAATTATTGAATATCTTTCCAATTTCAGAGTTTCCTGCGGAGTCTTAAGTTTTAGAGTGGAGAATAATTGGTTCACAGTGTTTCGTATCACCCGCTCAGTAACAACGATGCCGTAACTGTCTTCGGTTGGTAATTCAGGAGCGCACTGAACTAAAATGAGGAAGTTCAAAAATGTGGAGCTCAAGATTATACTCGTTATGGAAAACATTTGAAGGAAGATATTTTCTGGGAAGTGAAATGCAGTCGAGGAAAAATATGGAGAAATTTCACGGTTATATCCAAATGTTTGTGTTAATAAACTAGTTGCTCAAAGTACTGAAGTATTTTTTATGTTCTTGTTTTATTTTATTTCCTTATTTCTTGCGAAATATAAAGGTAACTTATATATTTTTATCTATATCATAAAATTCAAAATTGATGTTGAAACCGCAAAATTAAACTGAAATTGAATTTATAATAACATTTTTTGCGTCATTCGATTTTGAAAATAATAAATCTCTTGTTGCTTCATCTTTCTCTTCATCTAACTTGGTTTTTACTATTTCTTTCAGGTCATTGGTTCACGAAAAATGATCTGCTATATTTCATGCACCGTGTCGTATTTGTTCGCTTCTATATAAGTTGTCCGATATCCTAGACCTTAGAATGTCGTGTAATGTTCAAACATAATGTATGAATGGCATGTCTCACTTGCTTTGTCTGGACGTATGTCGAACCTTTGTAGAGTTCCAAAAAAGGATCAGGAGATTTCCTTAAACCATGGTTGACATGAAAGCTTATGTGCAGTGTATTTTACATCAGCTTTTATCCTATGAACAGTAATATAGAAAATGTAATTCATAACTCATCAAATAAAATAAAAAAACCTTTGGATTCAAACTTTTTATTGTGTAAACCTAAGTCAATCCATAATGGTACCTACTTATTTAAGTCATTTTTATTACATAATTTGAAATTAACTTCAATGATTATGTTCCTGGTTCGCGTGGTGGTAGCTAAACATCATCATAGGACACTTCTTGAGACCATATTAAAAGTCCAACATCAAGTTCTTTCGTCGGAGCTCGAAAAAACTTTAGTTTTACATTTTGATTACGGCTGCCTGCTTCCTTGATGAATCGAGAATGAATTTTTTGTAAACCATACAGCCATTGCAATACATGATCGTGAGGCCAATATCGTCAACAAAAAATTGATGTGTTCGAAAAAATGCCAAATATATATGAATTCGATCAATGAATAAACAATAAAAGGAATCGATATTGTGAAATAATTGAAACACACGTTGCACAGAACGTTACGAAATGGAAAGGAAACTGAAGTAGCTAATAAAATTTAAGTGCGATTGTTGAAATAAAGAACGATTGGATTAACTGAAAGTATTTTATTCAACTAAGAGAGTTACTTTACATGTACTGCACACACGCCATCATAGACACGAGGGCATAGAGAAAAAAAACATAAATCAATGTCAGAAATGTCTGTTTTTTTCCAAATACAAACGAGAATATCAATATATTCGCCATTTTTTAAGGATTTATTGCTGATCACTTTGATCAAGTGATCAGCAATAAATATTATATTTATAGGTATACACATTACCGTACAGATTGATACTAAGCCTTTTGCCAACCAAAGTTATAGCGTCTGTTTTAGTTTCAATTTTTTTTATTTGTAACGTTTTGGGTATTTGTAACTTTTGTTTTATTTGATTTTTTGTTCGCCGTTTTTGAAACTTGTCGTAATGATCGTTGTAGTTGACGTTGTCTACCTCTAGCCTTATTGGCCTTTATTAATTTGATCAGTGCATCTCTGTGCAGTTTTATTTTTTCTTCTTTACCACGGCTCTTCAAGCCAGCTTTGAATAAATTTAAATCATTCATTTTTCTTTTGTCATTTGTTTCATTTCTTTTTTTATGTAAATTCTGAAACAGTTTCGAAAAGAGTTAGTTTGATAAACAACAGCTAAAATTTATCTATCCCAGTAAGAGAATTTTGACAGCATTAACAGCAATGGACGGCTCTTCTTCAGCAAAAATCTTGATTTATTTAAAGCTAGAATGTTTTATAATGAAGGCTTCTTCAAAATTAAATAATCTGAACGAAAAATGACTAAACGCATGCCTGGATATTAATGCCCTTATCTTATCTACAAAATATCATCGAATGTAATTACTTTTGGCCAAAATATGACTAGACTAATCAGACTCTTAGAACGATCGTACGATCTACGAAAACCATGATTTTGTACTTTCTTGTTTTACAAAATATTAGGGGCAGCAGGCGTGTGGGTTCCTGGTGGCAATGTCTCACGCTCCATAATTATCTCCAAGACAAAGCAATATTGTAACACAACTTCCTTACCAAAACGCTTTCGATCCATGGGGCGTAGTAGCCAAGCTTGGTGAAGACTGTCGGCTTACCCACCGCCCCGCACTCCTCCGCACCGAAGCTGACCACTCCCATTAACACTGCGCCTACTATCCCTGGACCCCCGGAGTCTCCCTTTAAGACACACAGATACTAATTGAAAAAGATTGCATGAGATATTTATTACCAACCACCATCCTCCTCCTTTTATTTGAAGTCGACGTCAGTATGTATTTTTCTTCCATAATCTATCTTAGCCATCATCTCAGTAGTCACCCACTTTCTAGCCTTATCTTCTTTTACACAATCAATCCATTCACTATCATTGCACCCATTTTTAACTCAGTTACAACAAATTCTACATTTCGCAGTAGACTCAGTACCAATTTATATGGAATATACCTATTATATCCATAAATGCAAAATCTTTTAGTCAGCTCTTACGGCACTCAAAAAAGAGAAGTATAGACGAATACACGCATAGACTTTCTGTGCCGTCCTTTCGTCGCTTCCTAGCCTGACAATCACAAAGCATAGGTACCGATGATAAAAATGGGCGTCTTCTACCATATACTTATTATAATAATGCAAATATGACAAAATGGAACTAACGTTACATGCGGCCCCGATTGTATTGTTGTAAGCACCGCAAAAGTTTCTTTGGTTAATGAAGTCTCTGAAATAAAAATTAGCATCTTTGATGATATCTTTATAAATCTTTATATTTTAAAAACTCTGGAAACAAAAATCCAGTTGTGGATAAAGTCAAGCCGGTAAATGATAATGATGATGACGACAAATAATGAGATAAAACAGACTTTTTTTAATTAATATACTCCTACTTACTTTTTGTACTTCTGCATGCAATCATTGGTGTCATATATGTCGAGCATACCCACTTTCAGCTTCGGATGCTCTTGCTTATCTTGCTTCGACTGAAATAAAACTCTACATATAACAGCATCATCGTTATAATATTATGGACCCAATTTCCGAGGCTCAACGATCACTTTGTACTCAGTTTATAATTGTAAAGCGAACCTACTAGATATAATTTAGAAACGGTATCTACAACTCAATGGTTTTCCATGACCTTTACCAGGTCGTCAGTCCAAGTCGTGAGAGGCCTTCTCCCATATATATTCTCCCTGTTATAAATATGATATATGACGATGATGATGATCTACAAATCAACCTACCTTTGTAGCACCCCATCCCACTATCAAAATGCTTTTGGTATCGTTAGGAACACTTCCTGGAGTTCTATCCCATAAAATACGTCTGGTTCTCCTCAGCTGCCTCGCAAAACGAACCCTTTTCTCCAGTCTTATTATTGCGAGGTTATTTAGTAAGTGCGTTGGTTCATACTCAGGGTGAAAGTGTAATTCTTGGACTGGTATCGTCTCACCACCGCGCGTTGTGTGGTCACTGCCGAGTCTTACGTAGATCGATTTCAGATTTCTTTGGAAGTAATCGCTCTTGTAAGCTCTAGGGGAAAAGCCAAAATTAAATATGATGTCACGATGTTACCATCGAACAGATGTTGCCTCGGACCAATTTTCTTAAATTCATTTTGTTTTCTCTCAGAATGAGGTGGCCAGAAGCGCCCCGCGAGGACTAGGTCGAGGAGGCGCATTAAAAGAATACCTGAAAGGTCTCAGATTCTGCCATTACAAGTAAGTTAAAAAAAATGCCTTTTTAATAGAGAAAAAGTAAATTCAAGTGAATGCTTTGGGGTGCTTGGATAGAAAACCTCCCCGTGTGCCCGTGGACTGGAGTTCCCTTTCGAATACGTCCGGGGGGAAGGCCAGTTTTCCGGGACGGTGCATCCTGGGGTGCGGGCAAAAACTCCCCTTTTAGGGGTCTCTTTGCCCCCATGCAAATATTCTGTCGGGTGGTCGCTCCAACGCGTGCCCCTCTGTTTAGCAGAGGGCACAGTGGTGGAGTAAGAGTGGGCTCGGTGTGCACTTACCCTGCCGCCGGGCTGGCAGGAGGAAGTCTCGTACCTCCTTCTGCCACCGCTGTTCTCGTAGCCCCGAAGATTGTCAAGGTCATGTCTCTGACTTTTGACGGGGGTCGAGGGTCTTGGCTTAACCGCCCGGGCCGCGAGGTAGAAAACCTCTATAAAAAGTCACCCCAAACCTCCAAGCGGCGGCGCACCGCGAAGGAGGTTGTTAGCTTGGCTAATGGGTAGCTAAATTAGTCTCTAGTGCGAACCACACTTTTTTTTGGTTGGTTGGTTGGAACTATATATACTCGTGGGATTCAATATGGACAAATTTTCAAAAAAACCCCAATATACTTCACCGGCAGTCGCCGTATCGAGCCAGGGAGGCTCACGTGCCCGTGGTGGGGGGTCGCTGGACTCGTCCAGCACGCCCTCATCACAGGCACCAGAGGAGCTGGCACACAGTGCCAGCTCAAAAACAGGGAGGGCGATGGTGCTCGAGTCGGAGTCCGACTCGTCATCGGATGCCTCGAGCGTCCGGAGCGTGGCCTCTAGACGCGAGCGGGCGGAAGCTGAGGAGAGGAGGAAGTCCTTCCTCAAGCGCCCCCGCCCGGGGAAAGGACAGGGGACATCCTCCGAGGGGGAGTTGTCCTCTGCCCGCAAGAGGCCCACGACCGGGGCGTCTGGTGGCGAGTCCGACACCGGCCTGGTCTCGAGGCAGGAGGGGCAGGTGGAATTAGAGGAGGCCGTGGAGAAGGCCATACGGGTGGTGGCCCTGAAAAAGACGAAGGCATCGAAAGACAAGGCCATCACCGAAGCCACGGCCTCCATTTTGGCGGCGGCAGCGGTCTCCTTTACCGGGCCTCAGGTGGCAGGCCTGGTGTCGGAGCTGAGGACTGAGGTCGGCCACTTGAAGGCCGAAATCGAGGCTGTCCGGAGGGAGAACCTCCGGCTGAAGGCGGACCTGGCCGGGCTCCAAGGAGCCGGTCGTCGCGAGGCGCCACAGGGGGGGACCGAGAGGCCCAGCCAGCCCGCACCAGAGGAGAGCCCTCTCCTCAAACTGGTGCGGCAGGAGCTGGCCTCCTTCAACCAGAGGTTCTCGGTATTGGAGAGCAGGGTTCTGCGCCCCCCACTTGCGGCGACCTCTTACGCCGCAGCTGCCGCCGCCGCTAAATCGGCAACGGCAAAGGCAGCCCCGGGACCGGCCCCGGCACGGCCGGTTCCGGCGGCATCGGTTCCGGCGGGATCAGTTCCGGCAAAGCCGGCCCCCGCTAGGCCGGCTCCGGCTCCGGCCAAGCCGGCGACAAAAGGTGGCCGGCGAAAGAAGGGGAAGGGAGCTGCGGCGGGAAACCCGCCGACCCAGCCTCCCCCGTCTTCGGAGGCCCGTACAGACAATGTCGGTTGGCAGGTGGCTGGTGAGGCGAGGAAGGCTGGCAAGGAAGCCAGATCGGCGAGGAGGAGGCGGCAGCGCCAAGAGCGTAGCGTCGCGGCGCGACTCCGCGCCCCGAAGACCGCAGCTGTAGTCATCACGCTACAGCCAGACGCGGTCAAGAGGGGCGTGTCGTACCGCGAAGTGCTCGCAAAGGCGAAGGAGGCGGTGAGCCTCCAGGAGCTCGGGATCGTCGGGGGCCTACGGCTTAAGGTCACCGCGACGGGCGCCCGGATGCTGGAGGTTCCCGGAGCGAACAGCGGCCCTATCGCGGACGCTCTGGCCGAAAAGCTCAGGGCCCGAGTGTCCAGGCCCATGAAGTGCGCCGACGTGCGCATAATGGGCCTGGACGACTCCGTAGCGGAGGAGGACCTGAGGGCCGCCTTCGTCAGGACTGGAGAGTGCGCTGCCGACCAAGTCAAGGTCGGCGCCATCCGCCCTGACTTCGCGGGGCTTCGAACCGCCATGGTTAGTTGCCCCGTGTCGGCGGCCAAAAGGATAGCGGAGGGTCGAAGGCTCCTGGTGGGCTGGGTTTCGGCACAGGTCAAACTGCTCGAGCCCAGACCCCTGAGGTGCTTCCGCTGCCAAGTGGGAAACCACACGGCATGCGTCTGCACCTCGGAGGTGGACCGCAGCGACAAGTGCTTCCGCTGCGGTCAGCCCGGTCACATGGCCGCCTCGTGCAACGCCGCGCCGCACTGCTTTGCATGTGCGGCTGCTGGCAAGCCGGCCGATCACCGGGCAGGGGGAAAGGCCTGCGCCCCGCCCGCCAAGGCCAGGGGCAGGGGTAAACCCTCCGCTGCCGCTGCCGCTGTCGCCGCCGCTGCCGCTGTAGCCTCCACCGTCGCCGCCGCTGGTGCGGCTCCGCCCTCGAAGAGGGTCCTGGAGGGGGATGCGGGGGACCCCTAATCACGGCTCCATTGCGCCTCCTCCAGGCGAATATCAACCACTGCGCCGCCGCTCAGGATCTCTTGGTCCAGAGCATGGCGCAGTGGCTGATCAACATCGCGGTGGTCGCCGAGCCGTACTTTGTCCCACCCAGGGATGACTGGGTGATGGACCTCGACGGCTCGGTGGTCATAATCGCGTCGGCCGCTGCCGGTACCCCGTCTCTCGAGAGCGTCAAGAGAGGACGGGGTTGTGTGGCAGCACGGTTCGGGGAGATCGCCGTGGTAGGTGTTTACTTCTCCCCGAACCGAACTCTCGCCGAGTTCCACGTCTCCCTTAGGGAGCTGGGAGTCGTCGTCGCCGGGTTCGGTTCCCTCCCCGTGTTGGTCCTCGGGGACTTCAATGCCAAGAACGTGGCTTGGGGTTCCCGGTACACGGACCACGCGCGGGGCAAGATGGTGGAGCACTGGGCTCTGGAGACAGGCCTGGTCATCCTGAACCGGGGTTCTGTCCCCACGTGTGTGCGGATGCGGGGCGAGTCGGTGGTGGACATCTCGTTCGCCAGCCCCGCTCTGTCGCCGCGTGTCGTTGACTGGCGCGTAGAGGAGGGGGTGGAGACGTATTCCGACCACCGGTACATCCGGTTCGACGTCTCCGCCCAGACCCCAGATGCGCCGGTCCGACAGACCCCGAGTGGTCCGCGATGGGCGCTGAAGCAGCTGGACCGGGAGCTCTTCCTGGAAGCCTCGATCGTGCAGGCCTGGGTGTCATCACCAGACAGGCCTGCCGACGTCAACGACGAGGCGGAGTGGTTCCAGGAGGCCATGTCTGTGATCTGCGACATGGCAATGCCCCGGGCCCGGCCAGGAAGCGCCCGGCGTCAGGTGTACTGGTGGTCGCGCGAGATAACGGCGCTACGCGAGGCGTGCGTTGACGCGCGACGCCTGTACGCCAGGCACCGCCGGTGCCGCATCCGACCTCCGAATGCGGCAGCCATTGAGGCGGAGCTGTACGAGGGGTACAGGGCGGCGAAGACCGCCCTCCGAGATGGGATGCTGCGGGCTAGAGATATATCCCGCAGGGAGATGCTGGAGTCTCTGGACAGGGACCCATGGGGGCGCCCGTACAAATGGGTGCGGGAAAAGTTCCGCCCCTGGGCCCCCCCGTTGACGCAGAGTCTCCGGCCCCAACTCGTGGAGGGCGTCGTGAGCGCCCTGTTCCCTTCTCGGGGGGAACATACCCCCCCGCCCATGGCTCCGCCCCTGGCGGTGTCAGACGAAGACGCGGACCACGGCGGCGACGGCGACTACAATGCTCCGGAGGTGGCCGAGGTAGATCTGAGAGTGGCGGTACAACGTCTGAAGGCCAAGAATACCGCCCCGGGACCCGACGGCTTACCTGGGAAAGCCTGGGTCCTGGCCTCGGGGGCTCTCGGTCCTCGACTGGGGGGGCTCTTAAGCGCATGTTTGGAGAGGGGCCGGTTTCCGCTTCGCTGGAAGACGGGGAAACTGGTCCTCATCAAGAAGCCGGGGCGCCCTGCGGACTCACCGTCCGCATACCGGCCCATCGTATTGCTCGACGAGGTGGGCAAGCTCTTTGAAAGAGTAATTGCAAACCGCCTCGTCGGGCACCTGGGGAGATCAGGGCCGGACCTTGCGGAGAGCCAGTTCGGCTTCCGCAGGGGGCGCTCCACGGTGGACGCCATCATGCGCGTGAGGGCCCTCACGACGGGGGAAGCAGTTTCCCGGGGCAGGGTCGTCTTGGCGGTGTCTCTTGACATCGCCAATGCCTTCAACACCCTGCCCTGGAGTTGCATCAGGGAGGCACTCCGGTATCACCGGATGCCGACCTACCTCCGTCGTGTGGTCGAGGACTATCTGACGGATAGAGCCGTAATCTACCCCGGCCAACGAGGAGAGTGGAACCGGCGAGAGATGTCGTGCGGTGTCCCACAGGGATCGGTCCTGGGGCCGCTTCTGTGGGACATCGGATACGACTGGGTGCTGCGCGCTGACCTCCCTGACGGCGTCAGCGTGGTCTGCTACGCTGACGACACGCTCGTCCTGGCACAGGGAGAGTCGCACCAGGCGGCGGCCGACTTAGCGGCACGAGGGGTTGCGACAGTCGTCGAAAGGATCCGGCAATTGGGACTCGAGGTGGCATTGCACAAATCCGAGGCCATGTGCTTTCATGGTCTTCGGAACGCGCCACCGTCGGGTTCCCAAATAACGGTGGGAGGGGTTCACATCGGCGTCGAGGCGACGATGAAGTATCTGGGTCTCGTCCTCGACAGCCGGTGGAGCTTCAAGGAGCATTTCCGACGTCTGGCTCCTCGATTGGACAGGGCTGGGGCCGCTTTTTGGCGGCTCCTGCCCAACCTCGGGGGACCAGGCGCCTCCTGCCGGAGGCTTTACGCCGGAGTCGTGCGGTCCATGGCCCTCTACGGGGCCCCTGTGTGGGCCCCTACCATCAGGCGGCGGCCACCAGCCAAGTTGGTGGCATGCCAGAGGGTCATGGCCATCCGGATAATCCGGGGATACCGTACGGTCTCCGGCGAAGCGGCAAGCCTCCTTGCCGGATTGCCGCCGTGGGATCTGGAGGCAACAGTCCTCCAGCGCGTCTACGAGTGGCGTGTGGACGCGCTGCGCCGGGGTGAAGCCCCGCTGCCGCGGCAAATCGCGGCACTGCGGGGCGAGCTCCGGTGCGATCTCATGGCGGAATGGGAGATGCGACTGTCGCAACCCAAGTTCGGGCACGCCGCAATCGCGGCGGTAAGACCCCTCTTTGAGGAGTGGCTGGAGAGGCGCTATGGCGTCCTCACCTACCGCCTGACGCAGGTCCTCACCGGACACGGTAGTTTCGGGAGGTTCCTGTGTCGGATAGGGCGGGAGGAAACGCCCGGGTGTCACCACTGTGTGGATCGCCCGGAGGACACGGTGGAGCATACGGTGCAGGACTGCCCCGCTTGGGCAGACCACCGCCGTGTCCTCACGGAGGCGATAGGCGGCGGCGACCTCTCGCGTCCGGACCTGGTTCAGGCCATGCTCCGGGGCGAGAGGGAATGGGATGCAGTCACCTCCTTCTGCGAAGCAGTAATGCTAGCGAAGGAGGAGGCGGGCCGCGTGAGGGAAAGAACCACCTCACGCCCCAGCCGCCGCGGGAGACGCCCAGGGCGTCGGACGTCGCGAGGCGACATCCGGCCACCGTAGGCGCGGGCTTGCGGACGGCGAGTAATGGGTAGCTCGCCGTCCGATCAAGGACCAAGCCCGGGTCGACGGCGCGTTCTGTTCGCGCGCGCCTCAAGGAGCTGTCAGCACAGGGACGGGGCCCCCAACGGGGCCAACGCCTGCCGGGGTTGCGGGACGTCTTAACAGGATACCGTGGCCCCGGAACGTAAAGGGCAACAGAAGGAACAGGGTGGTTTTTTAGTCAGTAAAAGTCTGACAGTCCCTTCCGCCCCACCCAGGGCGGAAGGAGTCATTTGATGATTTTTACCACCTCAAAAAAAAAAAAAAAAAAAAAAGTGAATGCTTTGGACTTATCATTAAAGATCAGATGCATTCTATATTCGTGCATTCTACATTCTACGGTCTGCATGATTTTCAAGCGCCAATTATCACGACCGCGCGGTCGTGCGGTGTACCGTGTGATAATCGGCGCTTGACCGCCTACCGCAGCGGTGCGCGGTGTCGTGTGTTAATCGCCTTACATGCGCAAACACGACGCCGAGGAGATGATGACGTCTCTTCTGATGATGCAGCCGGAACACGTGAACTCGCCCATGATGTGAATGCTCGCAATGAATGGATACGTGTTCACTTTTGTCTTCGAGCCTTTAAAGATCCTTCTGGTATTCATTATGTTAGGTTCAAAGTTTGATGGCGCGACTGTGGAAACGAGACACTGTTTTAGGTAATGATTAAATGATAGGCATGCTGGATATACTTACGATACTACAAATATTCTGCGGTTTTAAACGCGTTAAGTTACGTCTTTGACCACTGCTCCGCTCTCTCGTTAAGTTGTATAGCTTAACCTTCTTCGATATACGGGATATATAATGCAAAAGGATATTATGAAATCGAGACAGTCTTGATATTAGCGCGTTCAAACCAACAAACAAATTCTTCAGCTTTATAAAGATAAGTATTTGAAACTTACCCCACGCTTTAATTCTTCGTTTAGATGGAACAGCATGTCTAACATGTTTTGAGGGTTTCTTGTAATTAGAAAGATTGTTTACTTTTTCCAAAAATGTAATAACAAACTTTGTAAATTCTTTACTGTTGTCGAAGTCTGGATTAACTATAGCTTTTGTTTTACCTTTAGCTGGTCTATATTGAGTCTTTTTTACTACGTTATATACATTATAGTTTCTTTCATTCAATACGTCATTGACTATAGTGTCTAATTTAATCGCATTCTCTTTAGATTCATAATTAAATGAATGAGTAATATTGACTTTGATTATTTTTTCAATATCTTTAAAGATTTCGAAGGTTTTATCTGCTATTTTACTCAAGTCCTTATGCATTGTTAGTAAAAACTTTGTGTTTAAATCGTCAGTGAATTTTGTGGGAAGGTCAATGGATTGAAATATATGATCAACAACCGTGTGGATGGCTATAAAAACCTTGCTAAAGAAGTTTTCGTTTTGATCTAATATGCTCTTACTGCTATGATGATGTTTAGCAGCAGTTGTTGTTATAAGAAACATGATTACTCCGGTTACCATCATTTTGTTGTCAAAACCCTTTGGGACAAATGGACAAAAAGTAATCTTACAAAGGTTAGGTTTTTTCTTTTGAAGTACGGAACCCAAAAAACTGCCTGAACTACGCACAACAAAACGTTCGAATTAAAATGAAAGTTACCTATTCTGGATAAAGTTATAAATTCAATTTCAGAGATTAGAAAAAAAAAACAATGTTGTAAATGATAATTTATGGCAGTTCGTTTTATAAGTAGAACAAACTCTATTGAGAAACAAGAAAAACTGTTTATTCACGCGAAAATGACGCACATAAAATAAAAAGTAAAAAAAAAATACATAAAGGCGAAGTAGAAACCAGTTTGTATTAAATCTAAAAAATAAAAGTCAGATAAATACAAAAAATAAATGCGCCACTGCCGCGCTAAGGGGCTTACGCTCAGCATAATGCCGCAGTTAATAAGTCATATCTTCCATTCATACTTTTTACCATTTTGGTAAGGAATCCAGAAAAATGACTGTTAGAATATACAGCAAAGTAGGTACCTATGTAATGGACTAAAATTTACGAGTAAGCAGATCTATACGTCATTATAACATAGCTGATGAGAATATACCTATAGAGGAACTAGCTTCTGTCCGCGACTTCGTCTGTGTAGATTTCAGAACTAAGCCAAAGTCCTAAATTATCCTGTGGGAACAGTAGAACGGAATAAAAATACTTTCTTACAAGTTTACTGGGCAACTGAAAATGTCACTATCTACTACCTAGTCAATTATATTATTAAAATAAATTGTGAAGGTTTGGGGTGGATGAATATTTGTTACTTAATTACGCCAGAACGTCTAACCGTATTTGGATGAAATTTGGCACAGACTTAGATTATAGTCAGGAGTAGCACATAGGCTACTTTTTTTAGGAACAATATACGGTTCTCGTAGGATAATATAATTAATATATATTAACTTTGACACGGACGAAGTTGTGTGGAAGCTAGTAGTCAATTATGATGCCTGAATCGAGTAAGTCCAAACAGCTGCATCCATACTTCAGCTTTAACATTAGGGAGGAAGGTACTACAAAAACAATAAAACGCTAATATTTCCTAAATTATATTTCTATATTTAATCTTTTCCAAAGTTTTTGTATTATTTGTGTCGTATTAGTTAGTCGTGGTTCTGACGGCACTTACTTAAGGCAGTAGTGATTCACTCGAATATGGTAGGTACCTAAAAGTGGGTTAAGATCGTCATCAGATCTGTATATTACTGATCTGGGAACTTTTGGCCACGTTATGCATCTTTTTACATACTTTATTCTCTAGAGGGATGGCTAACCGATCGTCCAGTCGATTGCGACAGGTCAAAAAAAATAAATAAGCATAACAGTAATTTTATGTTAAAACTCTTAAAAATATATATTGCAATTAAAATTTAGGAGTAGATCGCAGAGGGCTTCGTCAGCAATATGTCGATCTTGCTTGTTTCTAATCAAGTTAATAGCCATCCCTGCTCTAGAGAAAGGTACGAAGTTAAAAATAAAGAAAATATCTCGTAGTGGGAGTAAAAGAGGAATAGTTGGTGACTTAGAGTTCCGGGTGACGGTCGACAGCGACAGCTCCATTTTGTAAACGACATGCAACATGTATTGGTAATCTAGAATAATCTTCGACGTATTTACAGGTCGTCTTCTTCCGAATTGATTTCATTCAATTCAAACCTTTATTACTATATCCTCCCGGTTTCTTAAGTGAAGATTTAATGGTGGCTTTATCAGAGGTCTTGATGTAGTGAGCTGTGTTGCGAGGTCGATGAAGTTTTGTATGGGAGTGCTTGAAGCTCTGAGCGTGGTTCTTGCAAACACCGTCCGGGACTCTTTCTGCAAGAGAGCGAAAACCGATTGAGGCCTGAATTCAAACATCAGTAAACGTACACATACAGCGATGGCGCTGTATGAGTATGTTTACGGAGAAGCGATTTTAGATGTACTAATTTTCTCGCCGCGAGACACGACGCCACACGCGAGACGCGATGCCACACGCGACACGCGACGCCCCGCGTCTCTGTAAACTAGGCCTAAGTTACACTGATGGAAAAATTAAAAGCCGACTTTGACGTAATAATAAATAGAATTATACCAGCTTATAAGCGGCGAAGGCCTCTTCCCATACAGAGAAGGCACGAGCATTGATCACCGCGCTTGCTCAAGGTGGATTGGCGATTTCAGACTTGAACTCATTATGAGTCCAGGTTTTCTCACGATGTTGGCCATCAGCGATGGATGCCATTGATACGTACTTGCACTTGCCCGGTTGCGAACTCACATCCTCGTGCATCCACTGAGACATCACAACCAATAACATTTGCGAATAACATTTAATTGTTTATCCTACTTTATGAGAAACGGCTTTATCCAAATAACATAATATAAGTTTAAAAAAAACTTAACAAAATTAACAACACTTTCTTATTTCTGACTAACTGACCGACTCTTTGACAATTCCAAAGTGCCTGCAATTTTATTGGTCTAATTGAAATTAATGTTTTGGCTTTGCCTTATTACTTTCCTCTAACCGTAGACAGCACTTCAGTCATGTCAATAAAGTCTTCGTCTACTCGTACACACAAAATATTGTAGGGGCTGAACAAAACAAAAAATTACATCAAGGATACTTTCAATCCAATCGGTGTAATATCCGATTTTGGTGAACACTGTGGGTTTGTTGACGGTGCCGCATAGTGGCGACCCGAAGCTGACAACTCCTATCAGTATGCCCTCGATGATACCTGGGTTTCCTAAGTCTTTCTGAAAAAACATCGTCGATTAAATAATTTATCACTATCATTGGCGTAGTGGTTAAGCGATTGACTTCTGCACTGTATGTCACTTGTTCGATTCTCGCACGAAACAAGTATAATGGTCTGTGAATCTGTGAGTAACACAAGCAACGAGTCCCGGAACAACGGGTCTGGTTGCTTGTGTGTTTATTAAATAATCTGTGGTTAGTTTTCTTAGTTAATCTGGTCGTTGCGGCCACTGGTCGTGGTCGTGAACGTCTAGTGCGCATCATCTGCCTAGCCTTTTCCCGACCATGTTGAGGTCGGCTTCCAATCTAACCGTATGCAGCTGAATACCAGTATTTTACATGGAGCGACTGCCTATCTGAACATGATACAGGAAAAAATCACAATGAGAAGCAAAATTGCTTAAAATATTAACTACGGCGTTTTAAGTGCCAAAGTAAATAAGACATAAGGTACGAACGACTAACATGGCATGCGCCTGCGCCAGACGACATATACCCGGCGCAGAAGTGCCTCTCGGTTACAAACTCCCTGAAATAAGAAGAATAAGAAGTTATTGAGTGTGTCAAAGCTTAAAAATTAAAAATACTTATTTTTGTTACAGCGCCAACATTGATTCAAATTAAAACTAATAAAACATGATTATATATAAAAAACTAAATTAGAACTTACTTTTGTCTGCTGTTGTACATTCCTGCGCATTCCATGAAAGGGTATATGTCCAATTTTATTGCCATAAGTTTCACGTTCTCTATTAAATTACTCATCTGTAAAAAAAACATTGTTTGGGGAAACATTTCGAATGACATTAGCGGTTTTGCCCAAAAATAGCATGGATTTCTTTCTTTTTCATATACGAGGCGTAGTTAAATTATCGAAAAAAAAGGTGGTAACTGTGCTAGTGATTATCAACGCGAAAGATGTTTGTATGTTTGTTACTCAATCACGCGTAAACCATTGAACAGATTTGGCTGAAAATTGTCACAAAGATAAACCAGTTCCTAGATTAAAACATAGGATACTTTTTATCCCGCTAATATGTTCCCTTTTGATAATAGTTCACGGAAAGTTACTTTGTACAAAGTAGCGTGCAGAAGCTAGTCACTAATAAAATATATTTAGAGTTCACCTTTCTAGAGCCCCAGCCGGCTACGGTAATACCATCAATGTTAATTGGCAGGTGGGATGCCCACCTGTCAAATCTGATCTTTTTCATCTTCACTTGTTTTACTTCGAATTTAATGTGCCTAAGCAGACGGAGGAGCACTAGGTTGTTGGCCAAGGTCCTGGGGTCATAGGCAGGGTAGAAGTATAACTCAAAGACTGGTATCCATTCCCCTCCACTGAAGTGGTAGTCACTGCCGACGCGAACGCTCACAACCCTTGGGTTTTCTCTGAAGAATCTGTTGTTGTGAAGTCTGAAAAAATATACTTATGTTGAAGATAGTTTTTATGCCTTCAGTTGATTTCAGACAGGGATGTTAGTTAAATTAATTGTATTGTACTGTTACGGACATCCGTCCGGGCGAAGGTCCGTAACAGTACGAGGGTGTAAACCCTCGGGTCATGGGGTCCGTGTCCCCATGGCACGGACAAAGGGTTGGATGACAATTTCCGTGACCCAATTGCTGGCTATTATTACCTTAGCCAAAGGTCTGGCTATGCGGAAAGTCTTTTAGGCACATTCCCAGTTGACGGCGATGCGGATGAATTTTTTGATGACATTTCGTATTTAATTTTTTATTCTGATTGTTTTTGTTTTTATAATTAAGTCTGTAAATATTGTACACATTCAAAAAATAAAATAATACTTTTGCTGAATTTAACTTATTATTACCTCGATCCGCGGTATCTGTCGCTTAGTGAACTTAAAAAACTTGCACGATAATTACGAAAAATCGTAGAAGTAAAAAGACAGTACACTTACAGCCCTTAACTCAAAAAAATAACAATATACTTAATAACATTAGGCAAAATGTATTCTGGGAAATTACTTTTATTTACAGTGCCTTAAGGATCTTTTTACACCGGTTATAATAAAAAAGGGCTAGGCAACCATCCATACATTACATGAGTACTTACAGTTGTAGACATGACGCTGCAGTGATGATGATGTCATGCGACAGGATGGTGCCGGAGCAGGTGAACACTCCCATCAGATGGACGCTCACTAAAAAGGGGAAATTCATTATTTTGGCCCTCAAGCCCTTGTAGATCCTCCTGGTGTCAGAGCCATTGAAGTAATCTAATGGTTCCGGTTCTGAAAATTATGTAAATATAAAACTCATTCATTAAAAAAATATAACAATGTACATTTTTAGTAATAGAATGGCCTCAAATATTTTAGTTGGAGAGCAGTTAGTAGCCAGTCAGCATTCCAGATGAAGATCTATCAGAAATGTATGTAACCGGTTTAAAGATGGAAGGTGCCACAGAAATCGTGTTCGGCTTTTAAACTAAACTAACGACACAGCGGCCGAAATCAACCCAGATATTGAGAAAGACGACAGTTCTCCTTATTAAGAATCACTTCTTTGGTATTCGATAAATCTTTCAATTTCTCAAAGAGAGATCACCTGGATAATGAATATTCGCTGCTGTTCCAACTCTCAAATGACACAGACATTTTCCAAGTTATGGTAAAGCTTCAGTATATAATTAATATAAATAAGTACTATCCACTTACTCCATTCTTCAAGATCTGGTTTAGTAGTACCTCTAACACGCGGTATTCTCGGTGTTGTCTTGTAGAAATCAGTTTCATTTATATCATTTACTTTTTTTATAAAGTCTTTAATGAAATCGATAAATTCATTGCTGTTGGCAAATACGGGATCGGATTTACTAATGTTTTCCAAAAATGTGTCTGAAGATATAGTTGTAGCGCGTTGTACTATTGTTTTGTATTTGTTGAGCTCGCGTGAGGTTTTGTTTTCCTTTAATTTAACGAACTGATTATAAGGTTCATCGTCCAAAGTTTCTTCTATTAGATCGTACAATGATATTCTTTTCGTACTTTGGTTTCCTGTGTCTGGTCGGGCAGCATCTATAATTTTTTCGTATGCATCATAATTTTTCGCTGCAATGTTACTTAAATCATAATGCATAATTAACAACGCATTGATTCTCGATTTTTCAAGAAAGCTCTGTGCTAAATTTAGTTCTATGAATAAGTTGTTTATCACATTTTGAGCATCGTGGTCTACTTTTGAGTATAAATTAACTTTGGAATTTAATATGCTCTCAAGAACTGTCCTATGGCTATGTCTAGCTACCACCACAGGAATAAGAAACACGATGATTGTAGTTAACTTCATTTTATATTAATTAAAATAACTTGAATAATTACAAATATAGATTGACTTAGGTGTATACAATGAAAAGTTTGAATTTATTGTAAAATAACTTTTCAATAAAATATGTTTGAGATTGGAAATTTTATTGCTTGGTTGAGCAATTTCTTTGTGCATGATTTCTCAATAGTAAGGAAATGAAACAAACGCCATAAATCATATTTCAATATATTGAGCAATACTTTAAACACAAGGAAAAATTTATACGGTTGTGAAATTTTCCATTATAATTATTTTGAATTTCATTTCTTTGTTACAAAAACGTATCTTCCTTCACATGTATTCCATCAAGAATAATATCTTATACTTCATTGTTTTCACTGTCCTAGTTCAAGTTCAGAGCCTTGTTGAAATTCACGTGGAAGAGAACGACATACTGATAACTGAAGCGGCAATACGCAACACCGTCAACGGTATATTCTCTAATCTTAATCTTGAAGACGTGAAGCATAACCCGAAGTTTAAAGAATTCGCAGCAATTCACAACTTCTTCATCACCGTCACCTTACAAGATCACTACAATCTAAAGGAAATTGAAAGACTAGCCAAAGTTACTCACATCGATAACAATACGCAGTATTTTATTACACAAGTAAATGAAGCATTAAACGAAGATAATAAAAGCTACGAAGGAACGGATGATGAATATGTTACTGCACATGTAGAAACATTTATAAGAAAACTTGAATATTTAAAATTTAAGTATGGCTTTGTTAACAATGATGCTAATTTTAGTATAAAGACAGAAGTGTTAAAACATTTGGTTTCGAGTGAAACCTTAGAAAACAGTACAGAAGTAACACAAGAAATAAATGATACGGATGGAAAACTTTTGAATCATAATGAATTTTGGAGTAAGTACCTACCTATAATTTTTCGAAAGGACACAAGCAAACAGATTTACACTTTTTTTTCACTTACCCTTCCGCTGTTCTTTTCTAAATAATTTCGTGGCGGGACCTAAAACAGTTATCGTTTCTCTGGAACTCGTCGAACTTTGTTGATTCGGCGGTTTTCTGTCGGTCGCCACTGTTAATTCTAACTTTCAGGAGTTGCAGTGGTTGGGAATAGCGTAGTGGGCTTGCCCTAAATGAAGGTATAATATTATTTTTGTATTTTTTGTTATTTAAAAAGGAAATAATCTTCATAGTTTCTGCATTCTAAGTTACTTATTATTTGATACTTTCTAGAACCTACTAATCGTCGCATTTTCGAGGGTAAGAGACAAAAGATCAAGAGATTCCCCTTCATGGCCAGCGTTCAGTTCTTCAAAAAGTTTCAATGTGGCGGTTCTATCATCAAATCAGACCTTGTCATTACTTCAGCATCGTGTTTGCAACTGTAAGATTTATTTTTGTATAATTTACAAGATAAGCTGTTTTTTTTTTCATAATCAGTTAGATGAACAATATGTGATGGCACAGTGATATTTTTTGAGCCGTAAAATAGGTAGACACTTTATTACTATGGCCGCTACAACAACAATAATAAAGAAAAAAATAAAGAGGGTACTCATACAATAAACTTATTACTTTCGGCCATCTTAATATTGTAGGTCCTGTGGTATGGAACCTTCCACGTACAAGTTGGATTCGTATGGCCGGTTTTTTTATAGTAAAATTCATAAAGATCTCTTTCCAGTCGTATTGCCATGTCATCGGACTATAAGAGAGAAGGGAATGTTTGTGCACACTCTTAATAGAATTGTTCACATTGATGTCTTATTTGATGAAGAGGCTATTATTTAATTATATTTGCTTTCATCAGAGCCTGGAACAACCGATTCTTCAGGGAGAACCCAGCTTTCCTCTCAGTGCAAGTTGGTTGCGATTTATACGAAGCTGGAGACGAGAACATCCCCATTCTGGAGGTGTACTTCCATCCGGACTACAGCCCTAGGAATTTGAAGAACAACCTTGCAATAATGCGTTTAGTTCGGATTCTGAAGTTTGGGAAAAAATTCAAGAATATAAAGAAGATCGACTTCGATAGGAACCCAGAACAGTTGGCTGCGAACACTCCTGGTATCACCATCATTGGTTGGGGTGCAAAAACCGTAAGTAGTTTTTGTCTCTGTAAACAGGGTGACTGGTAGGAGAAGCTCGTGGCTAAGTAATAATATAGCCGCACGGGTCGGTCAATCAGGTTAAGCTACGCTTGCCGAGGTGGGTCCGTGGATGGGTGATCATCTTTACACACCGAGACTCGGAAAGCACGTTAAGCCGTTGGTCCCAGCTGTCATACGTGGATCTTCGACAGTCGTAGCGGGTCGTCAGAAGCCCGAAAGTCTCACTATCAGTCTTCACAAGGGGTATCATGTTACTGGCTTATGTAGGTCAGATAGGCAGTCGCTCCATGTAAAATACTGGTATTAAGCTGCATCCAGTTAGACTGGAGGCCGACACTGAGACACTGAAGTAGTTGGGAAAAGCCTATGCTGATAGTGACCAATACTTAAACACATGATCACAACCAATTTTCCCACGAAATGATTTTTGAGTAATTATCATATTGAAAACGAAAAACGTCAGGAGGAATATTGGAAGACGTGGTGATAATCAGAGCAGTCTTGCAAGCTTTTTCTTGTTTTGCAGAGCACCAATATCATCACAAACATTTGGCGTAATCGACTTTCGTATGCCGTGCTCGACTTCTATCCGTTAAAGGATTGCCAAGAAGTTTACTCTAGGTTAGTGTAGCCTTTTGTGTTTAAAGTACCTACTAATCTTTCATTGGATCTGGATGATTTAAAGATTACGGCTCCCCGGACTGTCGGGTGAGCCGTCTTGGGGTGGTAAAAGACATATCATATATGACTATAGTCGTTAACTTCTTATACTGCCCATTTAACAAAGTAACATTGAACAGAAAATATTTTTGCGAAATGATTTCTTTTTGGCGTTTATTGAACCGCTTATTGTACCGCGCAGTGTAGGAATGCACAACCATTGTGCTACGTAGCTCCCAGTTTCCTGGCCATGTCAGCATGTCGGCCAGTCTAAAACCCAACAATATACAATTTCGCAATGATGGGAATATTTAGCTTTTGACTTTGGTAAGTGTCGTTTTACCCCCTCTATTTGGTCACTTCCCAACATTTGCAAAACCAAAAGCAACGCTGATTCTCACTGTACTATCCCTAGTAATATATATGTATTTTAATTTTAGAGAGTTCGTGGACCACAAGAACTTTTGCGCCGGGTTCATCTCTAAAGGGGGCGGTGCATGTAATGTGAGTACCCAACCCAATTGCAGAATGCTTTCCTGAATTAGTAATACTAGCAATCTAAGCCTAGTTATGTTCTGTCTCCTGCTTATTTGGAGGAAAGTGGAAATTATGTTTTTTCTTACTCCTCCGCTGTTCTTTTCTGATGAATTGATCTGATTGATTGCGGGATCTAAGACAGTTGAATCGTTTCTCCGGTACTTGTTGAGCTTCATTGCTTCGGCGTTTTTCTGGTGATCGCCACTGTTGATTTAGCTTCCAGCAGTTGCAGCGGTTTGGGGCCGGAGTAGAGTGGTGAGCTAGCCCCGAAAAAACACTATTGATTATATACAACAGATTCATCCCGAAGTATCAGTTGACTAGTGACAGTTGAATATGGTTGCAGTGTCGGTACAAAATTGTGGAAACCGGTCGCTTGCCAATCTCAAACAAAAGTGGGGGCTGGGTTTTCTAGTTTAAACAATTGAATCAACATCTTGTTGTATTACAGCGGGATGCCGGAGGGCCTGGCGTCGCAAACGGCAAACTAGTTGGCGTCATCAGCTTCGGCGCACCGAACTGTGGAGCTATTGACGCCCCCACAGTGTTCACCAAGATCGGCTACTACACTGACTGGATCGAAGGCATCATGGAGAGGGTCAGTATCATGATACATACTTTTGCCGTAGATTATGTACAGTCACGAGCAAAAACAAGTATACACATAGTGACATCACGAAGCGAATTACTTCGAATTGATTGATTGAAATGTTATGTTGTTAGGTGTCTTTAATTGAATACTACTATGAAATAGGTCTTCTATTAAGGTTGTAACCGTTATTTTACAAGAAGATCGTTTTTGAAATTTGCTAAGTGTATACTTGTTTTTGTTCGTGACTGTACATCATTCCAGAATTTTTTTGTCTGCTATTAAAAAAAGTATGCATTTTATTTAATGTATACTTGGAGTAGACAGTACCAACTTCTTCGAAATTGTTTTTGCACATTCCGTCCTTTTTCACACTTCCTTCAATTGCACACTTCCGTCCCTTTTCACGAAATCACTCCCATAGAGGAAAGCGAGAAGAAAGAGAGAGGTTTCCCATAAATATATAAAAAACAATCCGTGCCACACATTTTGACCATTTAGGCACAACAGGACTTTTCTGTGGCAAAAAAAGGTAAACATTGTGCTTCCACCATCGAATGGACTCAAACTTAAAAAAACCCTGTAAATGTTTATGTACTATAACTATCACACAACTGCAAATACATAACTTTTCCAACAATTTCAGGAACCACCGTCCAATGCAAAGAGTACTACAGAGAGAACGACCAGGGGTAATTTCCGGTTACATCAATTCGTGCTAAGTACGAAAAAGAAGCGTTATAACATCCATCCAGTTACACTGGACACCGGTAAGATAATGACAGAACCAACAGTCCCAGAAAGACCAGACGCTTTAAGATCTTTCAACGAAAATAAACTTTTCAAAGATTTCATTTCAACAATGTTTGGTAACGAAGACGTAAAAGAATATTTAGATCAGTTTGAAACAGACAACTCAACTGAAGTAAGTGGCAACGTAACAGCGAACGTCGTTTCTAGAGCTGAACCCTTCAGCCCAACGTCAGCGACCACAACAGAAGAAACCGTCGATGTCCCTGTAGTTCGGAATGGACCAATCAGAATAGTAACTACAATAAAAGAACTTGACGAGTTGAAAAAAATTACGACAGAGCAAAATATTGCTAGACTTATTAATGATATTGACGTAAGGGAACTATTTAAAACTTTAGAAATCAAAGACAAATCCGAAAGTGAAGAGAAGGAAAGTAAGCCTATACAAGATCCGAGAGAGAAACTGAAAGATATGTTTACATTTAACAGTAAAGAAGAAAGTTATAGTGGTGATAATAGTTCTGATAATGGTTCTGATTCTAGTGAATACGATCGTCCTTCTGACGCTGAAATTGGAACACTGTACTCAACACCGATCAATACCACCATAAGATCAGTTGAAATAGACAGGATAACCACGAACGAACCAAATAACATTTTAATTGGGTCAATAGTTGAGAGACATGTGGATAGAGCAGTTTAATCTATTACCTATAATATAATAAAGCTAAAGAATTGTTTTTTTAACACGCTTTCATTGTTCATTTGTTTGTACCAGTCGGATTGAAAAAAATATTTTTATTATGATAGCTAGGGTCATGAGAAATAGTTTAGGGCCTATACTATAGGCTATAAAACATCACCTACGACCGACGACATCCATTTTTAGTTCATATTCATTTATTTGCATGTGTTTAAGATGTTACATACCTAATTAACGCTAAGGAACAGACTGAAGTTAATAATTACAAATTAATTAAGTAACTACATTATGTAGTACATAACATCTTCTTATAATTGTTGACTTTTATTAAAATATTGAATCCGGTTTTTTTTATTTCTCCTGTTATAGAAGGGCGAATCACTATAGGCGATTCTTTAAAATAATAATTATTATTCGTAGAATAGTCTGATTTAACTAAGTAGGTACAAAAATTTTATTTTGCAAAATAATTATTATCTTTACTATAATATTCTATTCAGTCTATCTATGTGCAGTTCTAGGTACTAAATTAGACATAGTCGCTATTCTTTGCCTAGACAGAGTTAAGTAGAAAGAGGAAAGATAGTTTTTGTGGCCGCGAAATTAAACATTGATTCTTAGTGTTCTGCAAATTACAGCTTTGTTTATAATATTATTAACATCATTTAAAAAGTGAACTCTCAAAATTCCGTCCACAATTTAAGCGGGGCGGCGCCACCGTCATCGTTCCAGTATTTCTAAACCGCATGCGTAAACCGAAACGTAAAAAATCAATCGTGCGAAACAGACCTTTTTCGCCGGCAGATGTCGCTTTTGCTCTATCTACAAGTCTTACATTTTCAGTCTTGGGTGGTGATAAGATTATTTTTGCAAGAGAGAAACCACATTTTCTAGGTAAAGAAACCTTATTTTACTATAGTTTACTGTGTTTTATGATCTTATTTATTGTTCCTTACAAATTGGATTTGTTAGTTTTATATGAAAAGGTAAGATGCGAAAAATAACACTACTTGTCAAAATACGTATGTACAGAATAGATTCCGAATTTGAATTTAATTTTATTTCGTAATCACACCAAGATTTCAATTGTTTCTTGTGGTAGTTTAATTTATTTATGTAGTCAACTATTTCCTGTCATTATTTAACAGTGATAAACTATGAAGTTCATGTTATGTAACTCTTCCCTATTGACCACTGCGGGCATAACCTCTCATGTCAAATATTTTCACCAATAAAATTTACCTGTAATGAAACAACTTGCTAAAACAACGTGTACAAGACAGATAAGTTTTCTTTATTAGCATACTGCTTATGTAGTTTTTTGTTATTAATTGACGTAGAAAAATACTTGTGTAGATAAGTAATTCCTGGAAGATATAATTGTATCTCTGAATGTTCTTTTAATAACACTAGAGGTGTAAAGGCGATCCCTTATACCATTTACGAAATTATGTTTTTAGTTAATTATTATTGTCATCTTTAATTAACTTCAAAATGATAATAGTAGTAGACTAGAGATATTTTAGTTAGGTAGGTACTTTACAAAATTTTGAACTTTATGGGCTATCAGAAACCTGTTGTTTTATTTTGACGGATTTGAATTTTGTACTACTACACCATATTACATTAAAATTATTGATGTCCATGGGCAGCATACATACGCATATTTGTGATAGTAATCCAACATAATTATATTATCTACTTACTATAAGCATACATTATCAATAAGATAACTAGTTTTGAAATCCATCTAGGCGAGTGTAAGTACATAATGTAATGTTGATCATGTCATCCACATTAATGTTTATGAATTATTTAAAATAAACATTCATTCAATTAATCTCTTGGGGAAAAACATTGAAAAAAAATAATAAACAATCTCAAAGGCATGATTTTAAAATCAGTACGCTTGAATTTTACTCTTTAATGTTACATTATAAGCAGAGATGAATGGTATAAAAATAGTTTTGTGGAGTAATCTATCAAGAAGTAAAAAGGGTACATAAAGGATTGCATCATGTTGTGTCAATTTTAAGTATGTTTATAAGAATATAAGGATTATGAGTGGAGCGTCTCTTTTGTTTTAACATGAAGTATTTGTTGATTGTATGTTTTTTTATAAAATTTTATGTGAAAAGACATTATTTAAACCTCACCCCTCTTAAATTCTCGTGATATGGGTTGCGATGATTGGACAAAAATCAATTAATACTTGTGTGGTGCTATATTCCTCACTTTGTTTGAACATACACAACATTTTCCTTGTCATAAAATAGGTTTGCAAACATTAAATAGTATGTTTTACTGTAGAAACTGATTTTTTATACTGTGACAGTAATTGTACACACGCATAATTATGATATGTATTTTATCTATGTATCTAAACACTACAGAAAGATTTAAAAAATATTAATCAGCAGTAAATATAAAAAATCTATAAAATTACTTAGAAAATGGCAGAAATATTGATTTAGGTTGATTCAAAATGACTGAACTCGTGAATTATTTTTGACAACATGATTTGAATGTTGTAAAAGCACATATGTGGGAATTATAGCAGGGGAAAAGTCATGATTTTTGTATTATTTTGTGAGATTGGTTCCTAATGATTGATATTTTGTTTCCGCAGCGACATGGCTAATTTCCTGCTGCGCCGTGCGCTGCTAGATGCAGTCCGAGTACCAGTGTGCGCCCGCGCCTCTTCCTCCGTCGGCGAGGTTGCCAAGGTAAGGAAGTCTTACAATATTAGGGTATAATAATGTGATGGCAAGAGGCAAATTATGGGAATTTGTCATCATTTTGATGTTTTTATGTCATAGTAAAAATATTATACCATTTACCTTATTACCATTTGATGCAGTTATGAATATTTCAATGTACCTAATAAAAAATTATGATATAGTAGGGTAAAATTGACAGACAACTTGTATGCATAGAAATATTGACTAAACCAGCTGATAATTTGTAATTTCAGATCGGTAACCGCGAATGGGTAGGTTACGGTTTCAACGGCCAGCCCAACTACATGGACAGGCCCGACTTCCCCATGCCTGCTATTCGCTTCCGTGCAGAAACACCCGACGTCAAGGTAAACTTTTAACTTCTCTTACTTTCTAGTACAATATTAGTTCATTCTAATATTCGGGCCACAACAATAAAACTAAATAAATAAATAAAATTAATTAATTTCAGATATTATAATCTATATTTGAACAGTACAGGAAATGTCAAAGTTTAAGAAAACCATTGTTTGTATTCAATAGATCGTCGACCGTAGATTCAATTGAGATAAGGGACAAAATACGCAAATGAGTTAGTATACAGTTTTGTTCAGAATTTTTCGCTCTATCGAATGGTGTATATGAAAAAATTCTAGCTTAAAACAAATGTCAAGGGACATTTGTTTTAAGCTAGAATTAACCCTAATGATTTTTGGATCCAAATTTCGAATCAGCCCCATAATAACAATGTATCTGAAAAACTATGCAGTATAGGAACTTGAAATTGTGTAACTATCGCCGCCAATCCACTTCAAATAAGGTAAGGGTCAACAAATTACCATTACAATCATGGTTTATTTTTGAAAAAACAATAATAAAACTGGCCTGACACTAATGTCTTTGTTATCTCAAAAAATTAATATCATCATCATAATACTTACTTTTTATTTGAATAAGAATTCGAAGTAAGTATAGGTAAAATTGTTACCATTTCTATTAATAATTTGATTATAATAAACATATAAAATGAAATAAAAGCACACAAAAAACAGACACACGGTTAATGTATTAGTACATTTTCATGTCTCTTAAATGATTTCTTGTAACAATTTCCAAATTTATGATATCCGTACGTCAAATGTGTACTTTTTTTCTGTCAAAAATCTCTTTACACTGTATTTTTTTATATATTTTTTCATCAAGTCCTTTACACTATGTTATCATTAATAGATTGAATCCAACGCAGAGGTCAATTTAATGTAAGGGACAGGACTACACGATACTTGGTCAGTAAGGGACATTACTAACAAAATATGTGTAAGGGACATCTATTTTCTTAAATAGTTAATTTATTTAAATGAATGATACACATGTACACTTGAACTAAAATACAAGATTATGTGTGAAATCAGACCAAAAAGGTTAATAAGAAAAAAAGTTATAGGCGAAATTGTCCGAAAAAAAACTTTATCGGCCTCTCCTGAATAAACGTATTTTGTCCTTTACCTCAATTGAACCTACGGTCGACGACATTGTACTTCCAATTAAACAAGTATCAACTTAGCATAATGTATAAATTAAGTTGATTTTAGAATGACCGTTATAAATATAAATTTCAAAATGTAGACAAAACCTGTCAGAACGTAGCACGTCCGCCATTTTAAGTATCAATGTTCGATCGAAATAATGATAATTGTATGAATGACGTCGAAGCTATTCGGCGGCCATTTTGTGTCTTAAGGGGTGTTTTTTAAAATGAAGGCAGTGTCCCAAGTTTAGGTGGATTAGCAGAATATTAGTGAATGTTTTACGATCACCCCATGCCACACTCACGCCTATTATGCTAAACCTGACCTCCCCCCCAGGTCCTCCGCGAAAAGGAAAAGGGAGACTGGCGCAAGCTGACCCTGGAAGAGAAGAAAGCTCTGTACCGCGCATCCTTCTGCCAGACCTTCGCCGAGTTCCAGGCCCCCACCGGTGAATGGAAGGGAGTGCTCGGCTGGTCGCTCGCCGTCGCTTCAATCTCCGTCTGGATCTATATGGCTATGAAAATGTTTGGTAAGGAACTTTTTTATTCTAACCCTAAAACACTCCCTTCAGGGTTGGGAATGAAATTTTGTATGGAAAATCAAAATAACTTAACTTACTGTTTTAATATTTTAGCTAGGTACTTAATTACAAATAATAAATAATGCATCGTTTTTGTAATGGGGTGAAATTAGGGGCGAAGTGTTGTACGGAACATTAAAAACGTTGAAAGAGGGTTTATGGGAGCTTAATTTCTAGTGAAAAGTACAAATCTATGCAGACGAGGTCGCGGGCAAAGTGCTAGTGTAATTATAAAGCTTTTTATTATCATTACTGGCCAATTTTTTCCCATCTATGTTGAAGCCGGAATCCAGTCTAACCGGACGCAGCTAAATACCAGTATTTTACAACGTTTCTTCACATATTTTCGTATTTGAAGAAACCAAAATCAAATTTAAAATAAACGTGTTCGGAGAGCCAAAACTTAATTTTTTAAACCAAATTATATGAAAAATTACCTTTGTTTGGTGTGTCAAAACCAGCTTTGGGTGACCACAATTTTATACAGACATCATCTCTACGTCTTCACCTGTCTCAATAAAACAGTTTTACATCAATACACTCAATCGCCTTCATAATGAACAATATTTCTCTCTCTTTCTCAGTGTACAGCCCGCTGCCCGACTCCCTAAGCGAGGAGAACCAGAAGGCGCAACTGAAGCGCATGCTGGACCTGAAGGTGAACCCTGTGGACGGGCTCGCCTCCAAGTGGGACTACGAGAACAACCGCTGGAAGTAAACTGGCTTATGGTATGTATACTGCCCCGCGGTTCCCCCATAGATTTTGTATAGTAATAGTAAATTGTGACAGTAGTTATTTGTCAACTCAATTGATTCGAACTATTTATTGAATTGAAAGCAATAAAAAATTCGAATTGTACTGCTAGTTGAAAAATCGGGTTTTCAGAGTTAAAGTAGAAGGTACTCATTTAATTAGTTTTGATAAGAACCGTACATTTTTTTTGGATAAACATATTTTCTGCAAAAATCCTCTCAAAATTTAATTTAAAACGACAAACAATATTGATGAGAGTAAACTCGAATTACGTTACGTTTCGTCGTCGATTTATTTATGACAAGAACCCAAAACATCGTATATCAAATATCGTAAAAACTGCTAAATTTTTATAATCTTATTGTTTTGATCTGTTTCCAGGTAACAGGAGGGTGCTACGCCTGTAGGACGCTGTTACTCCGGGCCTAGAATAGAAACAAATGTAATATAAGTGATAATATCTGTGTAAGATAAAGAAATTGCAATTCCACACAACTGCAGCCTTTTATTTGTCACTTGGTGAGCTTTTTGTTTGTAATGAGTTGAATAAAAACAACAAAAGAATAAATATTTAAATTTGGATGAACCTTTTCCGAGAATAACGCACGGTAATTGATTTAGGTTTAGGTTTAAAGATACTTTATTTCTCATAAGAACATGATACAGTTCACTTAAATGAGTTTTATCATTTAATATAAATAATCGTCGTCTAATGACGAAGCATGCAGACATATGTAATAACTAAAACTATAACATTAACAACATCATTGGATTTTTATGTAACATTTAACGATAACGTTTAACGATAACGTTTAACGAAAACGTTTAACGATAACGTTTTTATTTATGTTCCAACTGTTGCGATTCAGGAAGGCCTCGTACTGCAGCTGTAGTTAGGCTATTTTGGATAAGATTAAAGATTTTGTCACGTTATGAAATCGGAGCCCAAGCATTAGAGCGGGTCGGTTGTTTTAAATTCAACATCGTACCAGACGAAACAATTCAATGTTTGCTGAAAACGGACACGCGAAACTTCACCTATCATCTTGCATCCGTTATTTTTGTTTACTAATGACTCCAATGAGTTTCCGGCGATGTGCATTTTTTTGGTTAAATACTTTGATGATTGATGTGATTAGTGCATTCGAATATGAATGTCTTACTGTTTTTGAATCAATACTTTTTATATTGATCTAATTACAGGTCAGTCTTCAAAGTTCAAACCCATAAAAATACCTACCTACAATTGGCAAAAAAAACACAATATAATTGTGTAAACACCATAAACTAATTTAACTTCTCTAAAGAAACTTTAAAGATCTGATTTAAGTTGCTTTATAAAATCAATAAATAGTTAGTGTAGCGTTCTGTTGCGACCGCGTCACGTCGTTTCAAAGTTATGTCGCGCGGGTACCGCGCAACAAGGATACCTCGCTCGCTTCCGGTCGACGCCGGCGCTCGCTCGCGTAGTCAGTCGGCCCCCCGCTACCAAGGTAAATAGCGAGTAAGTTCGCGCACGCTGCGATCGTGCGACCGACGCCATTCTTATTGTTACAAAGTGTTAGAATATTATTGTGCTGTTTACCAATATACACTTATTACCGAATCCGTGCGTACCTTCATTGAAGAGAGACCCTCGATTACCGTTATAAATTGCGCCCAACTCGTGGCACGCGCTCCGTACGGCAGTACCTACCTACGTAACGGAAAATAACCGACGCGAGTGCGAACAAAACCCACGCGAAGTGTTCTCCTACTGGACTATTATTGCCGTTACTTACCGTTTGCGTTCATTACCGAGTGTTCTTGTCGAGAAAATGCCGCCAAAAACGCCGCGCGCACGCAAACGAGGAGGAAGATGGTTCCAGTAGCGACGAGGGACGCCACGCGGTCGTTAACTCCGCGAGCGTGAACATCACGGCAACGGCTACACCGGTCCCGACATGTAGTAACATGATTTCCATGTCGGAGGACCAGCTCACACGACTGCTGACTAACGTCATGAGAAGCGTCGCGACTTCGACGCCGACGTCAACGAGTAGCGACCCTGCTGGACCGACTCAACCCACCGCTGCATACACTGGACCGACCATGCATAGCAATTTTACTCGGTGCACGGCCCGCTTCGACGGAGCCGCCCGCAGTACCGAAGCCCTGGAAGCATTTGTCGAGAGCGTGCTCATCTACAAAGAGTGCGCAAATGTATCCGACGAACACGCCCTTCGAGGTCTACCCATGTGACCGGAGACGCCGCAGTGTGGTGGCAAGGCGTGAAATCTACCGTGGAGACCTGGGACGCCGCGATACGCCGCGATACGCCGCCTGCGATTCATGTACGGCGCCCCGCGCCCCGCCCACCGGATCTTTCGAGAAATATTTGCGCGCGAACAAAGTGATACCGATAGTGGCGATTCCTTTATATCGCGAGTGCGAGCAGAAATGTCGCGTACTTATACCATATGAGCTACCAGATGTTATGCAAGTAGATATAGTTTACGGCCTTTTACACCGAAAATTCCGTAAGTGTCACGCGATAGTGTAAGTAGTGTCGACTGTCTACTCGAGCGAGCAAGGTATGTTGAGGAGACGCTAGGCGAGGTAAGTCTTACAAGATCACTAGTTCCGTCTCATAACGTGAGTATCTCGACTAATAACGGTTTTATCATTGCGAGTACCGCGAATTCTCAAAATGTAAACATTAACCCTCCGACGGCGACGGTTAATCAAAGTAACCCTTCGCGCGCTGAGTCCAACTCTAGTTCGAATGTTTGTAACGATACGAATTCGAATACGAAAACGAAACGTGTACGGCCGCGCTGCGCTTTCTGTAAACGGTTTGGTCATTTGATAGATGAATGCAAGATTAAGATAAAATCAGGTGACCAAGAAAATAACGTACCGCTGTCTTGTTACGGCTGTGGTCGAGAAGGGGTAATACGTTCGAAGTGTCCGACGTGTAAAGGCACACCCTCCACCGACAAGGTGAGTTTTCAAAGTGTTGTCACCCAGGAGTCTAACCTGTCACCTCCTACGGTTAAGATAGAAGTTGCGTCTTTAGTAGGTGTTGCAGTGCTGGATACAGGTGCTACTGAAAGTCTTGCTAGTCCCGGACTGTATAAAGGTCGCCGCGCGATGCGCGTTCGGAATCGGACGTGTTTGCGCTGCACAGCACGAATATTTTATTCGCGTTTTGCGCAGCGGTAGCCGTTGCCCGAGTTTGTTCGCAATGGCAACAAAGCAGCTCATTGCTAACGAGCTTTTGGCATTCGTCAAGCATGCCATCGATTACATGGACGAGGTCAGCATCTTGCAGATTTGCAAATCCTCCTTCAAAGAGGAAGAGGTATGCAGTGCCAAGTTGCTGCTTTTTCAATCTCTCGACCAAGTCGAACAGATGCCATCTCGCCGGAGGGATGGTGGCGAGAAAAGTCTGCAGGACATCATCGACCTGCTGAAGAAGACCGATCCGGATGACGTGCCAGATTTTGTGGCGAAGGAGCTGCACAAGCTACCTCCTGTCACTTTCGACCACGTCGACGTCACCAGGCTGCTGAGAGACATCACGACTCTGAAGGTGAGCCTGGCTGAGATGAAGTCCAAGTTGGAGTCATCGGATGTCACCATTGGTGATTTGCGAGCAGAAGTTGCGTTGTTGCGCAACGCTGTTCCGGCAATTGGGTCGCCGGATGGCTTCAGCGTCGCGGGGCAGGTGCTTCTGTCTGCAGTTTTCAGTCGGCGAATGAATCAACGTCATCGGCTGTCAAGATTGCAAGCGTTGCATCGTGTTCTGCTGATCGCGTCGCACCTACCGGGGAAACGGCGCGTGTAATAGGTACATCGACCCCCACGCGTGCCTATTCAGCAATTGTCGCCAAGACGGAACCTGCTGTGTCGCAAACAAAGCGACAAGCAGAGAAACCAAGAGGGGATAAGCAGTGTCGCTCAACATTGAGCGCGGCTAGAAACGCTTGCGATGAGGACGGCTTCGTCAAGGTGGAGAGAAAGAAGAAGAAGCCTACTTCTCGCAACCAGTGTGGGACGGCGCTGGCAGGACATAACATGCTGCTACGGCCTGCAGTGCCGACGACGCTCCTCTACGTATCCCGTTTGCATCATACCACGAAGGCTGAGGATATCGTAGAGTACATACGGGTGAAAGCCAACTGGACCTTGAGGGTGGTGAAGTTGGAGGCGCGACATAGCACCAATTTTAACTCGTTTGTTGTGCGCGTTCCGACCCAACATTTGATGACCTTTCTCAAGGAAGAGTTTTGGCCGAAAGGTGTGCTGTATCGGCGTTTCCGCGGCCAGCTACGCGACACCTCGCAGCGTAACACGACGCCGACACTTCGTGTTCAGTAGTTTATAAGTTTATTGTTAAAATATGTATTAGTTTATAGTTATTGTACTTATTTATGTATTTGTGTTTTATGGGCTTTAGTTGCCTGAAATAAAGGTTTATTATTATTTATTATTATTATAAAATATTACTAGACAGTGGGATCACTGTCACGAAAACACGACGCAACCTTAGCCTCGCCGATGGAACGCGGCAAGTACGTGAGTTACTGTCATGTAACACAAAAACAGGATTTTATCACTAAAGCAGGTATATCAGTGAATCTCCAACATAAATGTTGGCATTTTAATAGTTCCCCGAGGCAGAAGTTTACTTTTGTGCAGTCTTTTAGCCTTTCATCCACCAGCGATACACAGCTGATGCAGGTTGATACCACCGGCTTGGCACTGAGAGAGGGTGAAGTGGCGAAACTACCACATGCTCAAAAGACGCAGCTCAAGTACACTCCCGGAAAGATGAATGTGATTGCCGATGCACTAAACCGCCCAGTTTGTTGCGAGAAGACCCCAGCTGGTTGCGAGGTATGTTTAGTGACAGTCGATGTTCCACATAGTAAACCTGAGGATGTGCGATCTAACCACCTCAAGGACCCAGAAACTACCGACGATCCCTTCAGGGGGAGAGGGAGGTCTAAGAGAGGATACCTAATGTCCGATAGGCTATTCTACAGACGCACCCCTCCAAAGTACAAGGTAGGTGATCTCGTTTTGTTGAAAACGCAGAGAATTAATGATATCAGCCCCAGACAGTCTGCGAAGTTTATACCCCGGAGGGATGGCCCATATCGCATCCAGGAAGCAGTGAGCCCTACTACTTGCCAAGCAGAAGGAGGTGCCAGAAGTGAGCACGTAGGACGTTACCACGTCTTAGATCTGACTCCGTTCATCGGCGATATCGAAACTCCGGTTAGGAAGAAGCGTAGACGCGGTCGGCCATGTAGATTTGATTGCTAGCCCGAACGCGAGGGCGCTATGTTCGAACTAGAGGGGGAGTGTGTAGCGTTCTGTTGCGACCGCGTCACGTCGTTTTAAAGTTACGTCGTGCGGGTACCGCGCAACAAGGATACCTCGCTCGCTTCCCCTCGACGCCGGCGCTCGCTCGCGTAGTCAGTCGGCCCCCCGCTACCAAGGTAGATAGCGAGTAAGTTCGCGCACGCTGCGATCGTGCGACCGACGCCATTCTTATTGTTACAAAGTGTTAGAATATTGTGCTGTTTACCAATATACACTTATTACCGAATCCGTGCGTACAGTCGGTTATAGCTGTTATTTAACCCACCTAACTGGCTGAATAAAGTTAGGCGAATTTGAACCTTGTGCAATTAGCGGTGGATAATGTATGAATTCGATACATATTAGCTTAATGAGCTCGAACGACTTGTTCAAGGACGCAAATATTAAAGAACACTGTTATGCCAATTTGATCTTTAAAACTTTAAGTTAGGGTAGATAATCTTTTGAATACAGTTTTGACACGTAATGGACTAGTTAATTTCAACTTCATTTGTAAAGACGATTTGACCAAGTGGTAGCAACATGGTAGTGAGATCAAACCCAAGATTGCATTTTTGACACTTTTCGTTTACAATATTCATTTATATTTTTTGCATTCTAAATATTATTTATATTAAATTAAAATGGTTAAACAAAAATCACAACAGAAATAAAAAACAGCAATTATTTTGATTACGATTTTATTCAATATGGTTAAAAGTAAAATCATTACTGACAATAATAATTACTTGTCATTTATAAAGCTAAAACATATAAAACAAGTTAGAATAAATACAAAATAAACTACTTGAGCTAGAACTTGATAAAAAAGCAGTGTCATCGTTTCAATACTGTCTATAAAATATCTATATTTTTATTTTTAAAGTACGTAAAAAATTATGTAGTGAATCAACATGTTATATATTTAGAAATATAATATTTCTTTTTCATAACAATAACATCACCACATTAACTGTCATACCTACTTATAAAATAAAAATGAAAATAGCACTAAATACTTTGGTGTTTTACCTACTTTATATATTTTTTATTTGTATATTTGTATATTTATATATTTTTAATATGGTTATGATCGTAAAAAAGACCTTCTTATTCAATGTTTGAAACACTTCCTTAGAATTTATGATAACAATAGTTCATTTAAAACACACACTGACACTTTAGTATTGTGGGCTGCTGACGGTGGTGCTGTCTTATTAGCGAAGTGGAGCACCATCTCTTGAACAACATGTTCTCCCCAATTAAAATCTATATATTCTTGGGCAAAGTTGACTTACACTTGGCGATGAACAGCAGTTCATTGAATTTTACGTGCCGGCTTGTATTGTTTCAATCCAGCAGCATGCATGAGTATGTCTACTAACAATCCGTTCTAATACGGGAGTAAACATTACAGGTTTTGGTCACGAACGCCAATTTTGAACATTTCCTGTTTCTTCAAAATGTCTAAACCAAAATCTGACTGTATTTCTCTGAAACAAATAAATAAAACGGGTGTCACTTATGTTTAAGTAAATATTTAAAAAATAATTTCACAGCATTGTCACAGCATAAGGAATACTTAGGTATACTATAGAAAAACACACTTACTTCTATGTTAAATCTCCAAGCAATCTCTCTGATCAACAACATCCAACATTCTCCTTCAGCAAATAGTTTTTTTTTTTTGTATTTCAAATAATCACTCATTTGAGACATTGAGACATGATAATCAAACAATAGAATATATATAAAAACATTGGAAAAGAAGATTTTTGCAATTTACTAAGTCAAGGCACAGATAATATAATACTACGTTCAAGCCAAGGTAAGAAATGTTTGCGCGTAGTCACTGCAATTGCGTGTTGCCTGGCTTGAGGTGTCACGGTTCATTTTTATTTTTCTACCCACATCCTTACTAACATTTGAATATCAGTTTTATAATGAATACGCAAATTGTTTTTCAAATACCCACCTTTGCCCCAATATTGTATTCGTTCATCGAGTCTTACTAGTCTAATTAACTTATACAAATTGAAAAACTCTTAATGTTATTTGCAGAGGGTTCAAATTCGTTTGTTTTAAGGGTGGGTCAGACAACAGCTATCACCGACTGTACCTTCATTGAAGAGAGACGCTCGATTACCGTTATATTAGTCAATTGAGTTGGCAAAATAGTGACGTCACAATATTGCCATAATTACAAATTCTCTGGGGAATCGCGTTTTGACAGGTCATAAAAAGTACGTCAATTGATTGGTGGTGCCTATCACCGTATTCTAAATGAGGATTGGAAGAAATTAATGAAAACACTTTTCGGAACAAATTTTCTCTATATTTTTTTTTATAAAAACAACGTCTTAACATAAACAATGGCGTCCACCTGAGCATATAGGTACACACATATCACCGCTACTGTGATACTCAGCTATGGGGATACATCGCGGATAACTACGTGCATCCTTTTTATACCTTTTACTATCACTTAGATGCTCACACACGTGTCAATTTTACACCCAAATCTTGCTGGATCCGACTCAGGAAGAACCTACCATAATTAGGTACTTTAGTCATCGAATTGAGCTGTCGGTATTTTATTGCTTGGCAATCATCTTGATCCGAAGGCTGGGTGGAAAACTGGCACGTAGTAAGCGTATTTAGAATTTGTCCGTTTAAATATTAAAAAGTTACAAGTTCTTAATTTTTCATCTGAAAATAATATTATGACAATCATGACGCCATTTTGTATTTTAATTATTTGTCATAACTCATACGACATCGACATTTTTAACGGACTGTCTTGTTCAGAAAAATAATAAACATCAATTTGTAATTTTAATTGGGTTTTTTATACGACTAGCTTTAAGCTTTGGCCATGAAGCTAACAGATATAGTTAGTTATGATTAAATCTTAGTATTATTGTTTTAAGTTAGTTTTAATCTCATTAGCCTGCCTCATTGGTCTTTTGGTCAGAAGACCGGCTGCTGATTTGCTGATTTATATTCTGATTAGGCGGTTATTCTGTTCCATTTTAAGTAAGTAATAATTATTTTATAATTATTGGAACTTGTAACTTTATAAATCAAAACTTAATGGTCTTGTTCATTAATTACAAAAATACTGTTGGACAAGTAGCAGGAATAACCTACATTTTAATAACTATGTCACCAACCAAAGTGGATATATGATTCTTAAAATGTAATAAATTCCAATTAATCGTTACAGTAATTATAATATAAATTATTTAAAAACACCTATCACATTCTTAATAATTTAAGTCTCAACATCGATCGAATATTATTATTTTTCAACAAATTCACATTTTTAAAACTTATCTTTATAAGTTTATAACAAAATACATAGGATTTTAAACTAACGTTTAGCTTTAAAATATTGAGAAAGGCGCAGGAGAAGAAATGTTTGAATGCCAGCGTTTATGACGTTAGTTAGAAAATACTACAAAAAATCTGTTTGTTTGTTGCTGTTTTACACAAATACATTATTTTCAGATTTTCTAAACATCATGGATTTATGAGGTAGACTCTGACCGAAAGGAAAAACTACTGGCTCTCAGATATAAGAATCAATCATAATTATATAAAATAAAAAAAGTACTATTTGTTAACATCATTGGCGTGGGATGTTTGTGGTCCAAGTTACAAGTTAAATAGGTATAACATCCTTGTCGTGAGGTACCCAAAGACGTTGATCTATGATAACTACAAACCATGATTGTACTACATCATTATGAAGTAAGGCCTAAAGACATAATAATATTTGGAAAGAGATCAAGATATTGTGCCCAAATTATACAGATACATAGATTTTAGACTAAGTGACTAGATTTTTACGACTAGAATAGTCAAAACTAAATAATATCTCATTTAGACATTAACGTGCCTAAGTATACTTTTAAAGCTACTTCTCTGACATTGAAAGCGACATAGAAATATATAGATAGATAAAAGTTACATTATACACTAAAATAAGTTATCTTCTCCTTATAGTAATCATAAGAAAATTTTCAGGGACCTCTTTCACCCCTTTTATTTAATCTGTGGACAAATTTGGCTTACAGAAGTGACAGTTAACGCAATGTCGTATTGTTTAATGGAATGTCGTATTGTAGGTATTTGTCGTAGCAATCAAAATGATCGTAAAAAATGCAAGAATGTATATTTTAATTACCTACAAGTGTTTTACAAAGTACTGAAAAGAACGATAGAATAATTTTACTTAGATTTTTTAACATGTTAGGTGAAGACAAGACATTTTATTTGTATTCACAATTGCGCAAAATTGTCCACAAACCATAATATTCACATAATAATATTATATTTAAAATTAATACGATATAATGTTCTAACACACCAACGACCATAAACATTTATTGTTTTATTTTTTTATCTAGTTAGCGACGTATTTAGGCTTATACAATTATATAAATATTGTTATTTTATAACTGCAAGCACAGTTATGCACCATTACTGAAATATTTTAGATACGTTTAAAACCATGTTTTAATTTTTATGTTCTTTTTTTATTGAACGTTACTGGTTATAATAACTAATCTACAATTTTCTCTGTCGGTTCAAAAGATAAATAAATTTCAATAATGCAACTATGTCTATAATCTAGGTTTACCTGTTGACTTCTTCCACACATATACAGCAGCTGATATTTGTAGGTATGTATAAATACTAAAATACCGTCTTTTTAGTTGTATTTGGGTACAAGTACTCATTGTGGTCAAAACATGGTTCTACCGACATTTTTACTTGATTTTTATAACTCAATAATTTTTAGTTGAACGTACATAAATTAATGCGTCAAAAAGATTTATCTAGCTAAAATATAGTAACGTCTTTACGTACAGAACGTAAAATCATTTTCTTCTTTTTTTAGACACAAACACGCTTTCTAATTTTTACATTTTCAAATTATGGAAGTCAAAATTTGGCATTTTTAATACATTTATCGAATCTTGCCAAAAAACGTTTTATTAATTTCTACAATTTTGTCCCTCTCCACTTTCATTTTATTGCCAAGAATTTTCCCCATTACCCGATTTGAGGAAAGTTCTTTAAATGCGCGCCATCTCTTGTCGAGTAGCGAAAACTATGATTTTATTGCATCGCACCATTTAATTTTTATTTAATTTATTAATAATAAAGGCATCATTTCACATCATAAAATGTCTGTAGTTTTAATATTGCTGTAACCACCTATTTCATGTTCATTCAGATAATAGGAAATAGTGATTTGAATGCCTTTTTTATCTGTCTGCTAATTTATGAGTTTGGCGGAAGAAATAGACTTTTTTAGCGGATCTGATGATAGTTTAACCATCAACACAGATAAATTCGAATACGCTGTTGATTTTGAGCATATCTACTTCAAGATATGTTTGAATCATGATAGATAAAAATACTTCTGCAGTATTTTGGTAATTTTGTTGACCTTCCACATATTCATTTTATTTCATTTTCCATTTAATCTACGTTTTTTTTACCAAATTAGAAGTAATCTTAGCTTATTCAATGTCCGTTTGCATCTACCTATCTTGACCCAAACAGCATCCAGAAATAAAATAATCATCTTCAAATCTTCCGCCAATCAAGAATCGATGAATCACATCGATTACTTTTTAAAGACTCAGGGGGAGGGCTCGCCATTCCCCTAGTCGTAAGACTAGTCCCTGAAAGGGAACAGGCCGCCAACACCGCCAGTGTCCCAGTCCGCCACCTCCACCGGTCCAAAGCACTCGTCGAAGAACTGTTCCATGGTCTTGTGGAGGTGGATCGTGGAGCGCTCGAAGCTGTGACCTTCGTCTGGGTACACCTGGAACACATTGTTTGTTATAAATATGAGTGCAGTTCCTCTAGTAGTGAGAAAGGGGAACGGGAAATAGTGTGGACTACAATCTGAAGGCAAATTTTACCATTTAGGATCTAGTCGCAATCATCTTAGCGATAAATTAGAAGGATTTTTGTCAGTTTAAGGTAGATTAGATTGCGTTCGTTCTTAAAAGTTTTCGTAAATGTAATGTAGTAGGTTTTTCAATGTCGTCAGGAGGCTTACGTTTTTGTTTTTATTAGCTGGCGAAGTTGGATGAAGGTTGTTACCTGATGTGTGTAGAGCGCAGTGTTCCTGATGAGCGCGCGCGCGAGCGCCAGCGCGTGGTGCGGCGGCGCCGTGAGGTCTGCGGCCGCGTGCGCCAGCAGCACGCGGCGCGGCGGCAGGTTGCCCGCCTTGCGCCACACCGCGTTCACGCCCAGCGTGCCCGCCCACGTGGAGCCGTAGCCACTGTACCGTTCCGTCCAGTACGAATCTAGAGAGAAAATATTTTACAGAACTTTGGAGCTTATGAATGTTGGACATAATAATTATCATATTATAGCGTCGTGAATATGTGAATATCGTTATGTTCATTATGTAGGTAAGGTACTTTCTAAGCTAATCTCTATCACTGTCATTAGTGAAGGAAAACATTGTAAGGAAACCTGGACTTGTGAGTCTGACGTCAATTCGTCTTGAGTCGGTGAACAATGCTTGTTGTGCCATCTTTGTATGAGAAGAGGTTCATGCCCAGCAGTGGGACAATAATAGGCTGGTACCTATTAATATAGTATCGTGAATGTGTGCTGTAGATATAACAAGATAAAGAGCGGTATCTACTGTGGTGCCGGAGGTCGGTGAGCGGCGCGACGGCGGCGAGGCAGCGCGTGACGTTGCGCGCGTCGCCCGCGCCCAGCGCCGCCGCCGCGCCCGCGCCGTAGCCGCGCCCCCACGCGCCCACGCGCGCGCCGTCCACCATCTTCAGGTTGTCGCGGAGGTAGCTGCGGACATCCGGGACTTACTTTTAAACATTTTTAGTTACGAGAATTGGCTTTCTTAATACTAAGACAAGATAGCGACTTGAATTTAAACATCACTTAGTAAAATTGACTTTGAGATATTTTCGACAAATAAACTTAGTTCCAGCTCAAAAGATACTTACGATAAAACTGCTATCTGATCTTCAACATCCACGGATAGAAGCTTGTGATAGATTTCTGTTCTGAGTTCCTCGCCCTGTGAACATTAAAATTCGTATATATTTAAACTACTGAGAGGGAAGGTGCATAATGCAATTATTTTAGGCCAGGTGAGTCTGTGTGTTCCGGACAGGTACGTGTGGCGACGACGACAGCCACAACTGCTAGTGGAACCGCGTGCTCGGACCAACCTTTTAAAGAAAGCGCCGCTGACGCGTGCACTTCGCACGCTCAACCTCATAGCGAGTGACACGGACTTATTCTGTTGTTCTCTGAGTGAATTCACAAGGAATGCTTTATTTGTTATTAGTTATAAGTTAGAATTAAGTTAGGATAAATTAAGGCGCATTTACCGCATTGGGATATCCTGTAATGGTAGATGTAAGAAGATAAATAAATAAATAAATAAATAAAAATAAATTCTTATTGCGGAACAAAGAATGTTTTGTTTTTGGGAAGCCAGCTGTAAGCCAGAATTCATAGTCGCGAGTTTCAGAAAAGTGTCAAGGCAATGATGATCGACAAGTCCCACAACAACATTTAAGAGAAAAAAACAGCGGAGGAATAAGAAAAACATAGACTAGATAAAAAGACTGGTGATAAATCACAATACGTCCACGTGTGATAAAAAGACTGGTGATAAATCACAATACGTCCACGTGTGCATGGCTGTTAAGAAGAATGTTTGGTCACCTGTCCACCGGAACCCCGGGCGTCTATCTCAGCGACGATGAAGTTCCTCGCAGCGGCCAGGTACCAGCCCCAGCTCGGCTTCCATCGCTCTGTCACCAGCTGCCCGCCGGGCTGAGCTGACCTGAACACAATTCATGACAATTATTATGGGGGCTATTAGAAAAATCTGGCATTTGACACCAGATTTTTTCTAAGTAAGCAGGTGTAATTTAGCAGATAATAATACACGCTATATAAATATGCCAGACTCACTTAACAGCACTGGAAAAAAATAAGGTATTTGTGATTTGGATATATGGAAAGTTGGTAGTTTAAACTAACAGACCAATGACTTCATCACTTCACTGAATTAAGGTTTCAAAATTTAGCAGCCTACTTACACGTGCAGCACCAGCGGTAGAGGCAGGTCGTCCGTTTCCCTGAACCCTGGCGGCAGCAGCAGGCGCACGCGAGCCGCTCTGTATGCTTGCACCTGGAACATTTAGCCAGAAAATTAACTTTTTATTAGGTACCATTGGGGTTTTAGAACAACATAATGAAGTCTTATAATTGTGGTAGGTACTTTCTACAATCACTTCGCCTTGAGTGATGTATTGTTACGTTTTTGAATGCTTGTGTTTTCTCTGTATGAAAAGAGGCCTTCCTTTGCCCTGCAATGGAACAGTAATAGGCTCATATTAGTTACAGTTTTGGTTAAGGGTAAAGAAAATTCATACTAACGTCGACTCTAAAGTCCTTGACCTGTGGATGCGCGAGCGCAGCGAACTTGGTGCTGAGCGGGCGGCCGTCCCACAGCACGGCGCGCCGCGAGCCCCAGTGCGTCACCACGAACGTGGCCGGCGGGCCCGGGCCCAGGCACTCCTGCGGGGGGACGTACTGCTGTAATGTTGCTGTTTAGCACTTAGAGGTGGCATATATTCACCTTGCCTTGCCCAGCAGTTTTTTTTCAGTCTTAGGTACTGGTCAGGCAAATAGGTTTGCTATTTCTACGAGAAATAGAGTTATTAAACCAGTGGTCTGGCAGTGACAATCTCAGGCTTTTTATGTCACGTCTTAAAAAAAATAGTCTGTGATCTCTGGAGTCACTGAACTCATCAATGGTCGTTCATGAAACAGAACAGGAGCCTCACAGATCGATATGTTATTAGTAATCTACGGTATACCATCAAGGAAATAAAGCAATGCTATGAATTGATTTTAGAAAAAATAGACCAACGAGAGGCTGATTTTCATAAAAATTCTCTTTAAAATTGAACACTGCACTCTCGCATGCCATTTAAAGTTTCTTCGCTTGAACTGTACGTCTCGATAATCTTTGATATGTGTATTCTGTTTACCTGCACATAATAAGAGTAGTTTTTGCTAAACATGATCCGGTTGTAGAGGCACTCTGAGGGCAGTGTGTCGTTTTCGTCGGCGATGTGTGGCAGCACCGTCGACGTGGGCCACGCGGGTAGCGCCGATGTTGCGTTCTCAAACTCCTAGAAACATTAAACATAAGACCGGTAAATAGAGGAGCAAGTCGTGTCCAGGTTATTTTTATTTTATTTTAATCTATACTAATATTGTAAAGAGGTAAAGTTAGTTTGTTTGTAAGAGGTAATCTCTGAAAGTGCTGGTCTGGTTTCAAAAAACCCTTCATTCTTAGAAAGCTACACTATTGCGAAGTGTTATAGGCCCACAGTGGTTAAGGCGCCCGCCTCTCATGCATGAGGTACCTACTTGCCCGGATTTGAACCTTGTGGGTTCATGTGAAAAATGTTTCAATGTGAATTTTTCAATTCATATGTACTTTCTAAAGTGTATCTTGAACATCACAAACATGGGTGAAGGAAAACATCGTGAGGAAACCTGGACTTACTGTTCCACTCAAACCATGTCAGAGGCCCTTGAGGCGGATTAGAAACTCTGACACTAGGGTGTATAGGGTCGTAAGACCTTACTGCCCACACGATAAAGAGAGAAGAATATAAAAAAGACCGCCAGCCAGACAGCTGATTATGATGTATAAATTGTAGATACGACAAATGAAATATTTTTTTGATTAATAATCCCTCACCGGGTCTTCACTAACAGGTTCGGCAGTAGCATCAGGAGGCAACAGGTCAGTGCCGGGGCACGTCAGGCAGACGGGCGGGTCGGGCCAGCTCGCCGGGTCCGTCGGCACCTTCACCCGGTACAGGTGACGCTCCCCCGCCTTCTCAGGAGCTGTGCCGACCACGTATCTGTGGGGGGAAGTGTGTATGTTAGTAAGAGTAAGCTAGAAATTGTTAAAAGCACTACACAAATACACAAGAAGACGGAACTGATCAAACATTAAAAAGCAACAAGTAAAATAGTATCTCATACTCACAAGAACCTTCTCCGTTCGTCCCATCCCATGAGCTGCGTGATCTCATAGCTGCCTAACGTCAGGGTGGTTCTCGAGTCCTGTGTGAGTCTGACAGCGTGTCGCCACCACCCCCCCGCGCCCCCCGGCGGCAGGTCAGCTACGGGCATGGTGGTGTAGATAGTGGACTTTGAGCCCACGAGTGCCATGCCCCCGCACCAGCCACAGTCGTCTTCCACCGGTTCGGAGCCGAGACCCGACCATCGGGAGCCGTCGGACTCGTCGCGGTATATCTGGACAATGTGTAAAGGGGATTTTGATTCATTTAGATCGATTAATATCGCCCGTCCTCAACTCATAAGATTTGAGAAACCTTATGATTCTAGGCTGCCAAAAAGTAAAACCCATTTAACGTAAAGTATACTTCACCGTATGTAGAACAAGGTTCAAATTTAAACCTAGTTAATGTCGCACAAAAATTTCATATCGCCATGTATGTGAGACACGTCAGTTGTACTAGGTATTCCTATGGGTCACGATAGATGCTGGCCCATATACTTACATCCTGGCAGTTATAATGCGTGGCGCTACAGACGCTGATGAGGGAGACATTCTGCGGTCTGTTCAGGAGTAGCACCGCCAGCTGCTTTTCAGACGTCCAGCCCGTCCACCTCACGTACCAGCCTGCGCAAATATGACCAAATTTATATTTGACCATGTATTTGAAAATTACCTCAATTCAACGAGCTTCAAAATAATATATGACAACTTCATCGCTATTTTGGCTGATTGACAAATAATTTGCAATCATACGGAGATTGAGGAAATTGGTCGCTTGTGGAGAAAACATGGAGTGGAGGATATCTGAATCGATCAATATAGACTCAATTGTTGTTGGTTGAAGACTATCATTTCGACTCTCTCTTCCCTCGTAGAGAGATCCGGCGTAGCCCCAACGGCTGTACGTGTTTTCTGAGGCATGAAAGTGTTAACCATCAATTTCCATCTGGCTGCTACTGAGACATTCCAAACAGAGAAACCTATTAACGTTTTGCCTGACCTAGTAATTGAACCCAGGTGATACAATGCTCAGCAGTCAGACACGAGCATTCAACATTTACGTTTGGGAGATAAAGCTACAATTCATACGTACTATCATCGACTTGCGAGTTGAACTGTATTGCATGAGAGAACAGGTACTTGGGCGTCTTCACGCTCACCACGTTCACCGTCACCACCGGGTTGTTGGTATTCACCTGCCGAAGAATTAGTTAGTTCATATAAGTATAGTTAACTAGAAGACATGAGCTGTTGGTCGGTGTGAATATTCTTAGTGTCGCTGACGAAAACATTCTATTAGCGTAAAAGCAAATATACAAGAAACTCGTCTGAATTAAATCTAAACAGTTTGTTATTTACAGTTAAAAGAGCACGTGAGCCTGTTTTTCTTGGAAGATAAAGTTAGGTTAGAATTATGATAGTAATGAGTTAAGTATTTATTACGTTCGAGGTTGAATTGCAAAATTTAATATTAAAAGCACGTGTGGTATCATTAAGAGCCACTTTATGCGTAAGAGTGTTGAAAAATAATGGAAGGTATTCAAAATAGTACATAAGTGGTCGATGGTCGATGCTAGATTGCAGCCAGAGCTGAAGGCAAGGGTATAATGTAATGTAATTATAACCCTAAAGGCGGTGCAATAAGAACTATGTTTTACAAGCAAGTGTGTTGAGAAATTCGTTATGATTTTATTATGAAAGAATGGAGTTGCATCAATTTCTTTTTTCAAAAATGTCATCAACTTACCTTAGGGTACCTCAAGGCCCGAATGGTAGGATACGCAGGCGGCTCCTGAAGGTCCAGGCCATACCATGGATACTTGTGTGGCTGGACGAGCGAGTCGTTGTACGTCACATACATGAGGGTCTGCCCGTCGGGGCTGAACCACAGTGCCTTATCCAGGCGCAGGACCTCCGTCTCGTAGAGGAAGTCTGGCACACCGTTGAATATTACGCCTGGGATTCCTGAAACGGATAAAAGAGTTGGTCAGTTGGTTATTTTTTTAGATTTAATACCAACTTGTTTCTATTTTGTTTTTATGTAGTTACATTTTTTTTTAAAGTTATGTGAGCAAGTTACCAGTGAATCAACAGTTTGTGTTTATTTAGTAGATATAAACTTAAAAGAGGACTTTTAAAAATGATATCTCTGTCACCTCTGATTTAAACCAGAGTTAAGAGCAAACCAAAAAAAAAAAAAAATTAAAAAAAAATACTGTTTGCTACGTTGGGGTAGCGGTTGAGCCATTGACTGATGCGCTGCGTTTCGCGGATTCGATTTCCGCACGGTACAAATATTTGTACGGATACAGATAGTTGTTCCGGCTCTGGCTGATTATGTATGTGAGCTTATATGTTGTAAATGCTCCCACGATACAGGTGAAAATTGTAAGTCCTTATTCTAAAGAAAAGAAAAAACCCACAGTATGAGTCTCTCTACACTCTACACTCTTGCTACACTCATAAAATAACAAATCTTACCATTATTAGTGATCCTGCAGACCAGCGTCTTGAACACCTTGGGCTTGTAGTAGATGTCGTTGTCGTGCACGAACACCAGCGTGGCCCCCACTGGAGACCACTCCGCGTACTGGATCAGAGGAGCCGACCGGTCGTCCTCGATTGGGGACACAGGTATCTTGTTCCTGGGGGGTAAAGGGTTTTGCGGTATAATGCTGGATCTTAATGTTGAATGGGGTAGATGACACAAATCAAAAGACGTACTTTTTATGACCTGTCAAAACGCGATTCTTCCATAGATTTTGTATGGCAAAAGCATTAATTAATTTAAAAGCAATAAAATAAAAACAGTTAATTGAATACTAATATTGGACTGCCTCGTTGGTCTAGTGGTCGCAAGCGCGACTGCTGTGCATGGGGTCTTGGGTTCGATTCCCAGGTCGGGCAAAGTGTTATTGGGTTTTTCCATCAGGAATTTCTCAGTAGCAGCCTCGGAGTCTGGATTTGTGCCCGGTTGATGGCAATAGGCTCGCCCCCTATTACATGGGACTAAAAACATAACTGGCGAAATGTGGGTGTACTAATGGGTACACCTCTGCCTAACCCTTCGGGGATTACAGGCGTGATGTTATGTTATGTGATGTTATGTTGAATACTAATCGGGTTTTTTCAGGGCTAGAATAAAGTATTTCTTTAGAGAAGTTATGTCTTGGAATTATTGGTTAATGGAGTCAGCTACCTAATTATTTGAAACTTATTTTCTGTGGATTTATTATTGCTTGTAGATTAGACTAATGTTGGGGTCATATTTACTGGAATAGTTTAAAGATTGTACAAGAGAAAACATACTTTATTTATTTATGTACTTACAGACGACATTACAGTCATGCAAAGCTACCAAATTGGTAGTGTAGGTACTAGTTATAATACTAAGATTATTTTAAAAATGAATAACACAACACTCTTGCAAACTCGCCCAGTGAACGCGAGAATAGCTATATTTTATCGACAACCACAATAAGTGTGCGCATTGTTTGCATAAGGGGGACAGAAGGCAAAAGACCCGTCTACTCATGGCGAAAATTTAGGTACTCAGGAAGATGATACTGACCTGTTGATGACGTCATACACGTGGTACCTCGCGAGGCGCGCGTGCCTCCACCCGGGCCTGACGTCAGAGATCAGCAGCACGAACTTCAGGTCTGCTGACACTTTGAAGTCTACCGCGTTCAGTTCCCTCTGGAAACAAATTATTATTTATCAAGAACAGGGGGCCTACCACAACCTCTACAATTTATTAAAAACCATATTAATTTAATATAACTCTGCCTTCCGCACGTAGGCTGTTGGATTTTTAACGCTCGGATCAGTGCCGAGAGTTGAAAAAGTAACAAAATAATATTGAAACAAAATAATATAAGAGATGGCGGTAGGCGCTCTGACAAGAAATGACAGCGGGAGTGAAAAGTCACTTCAAGAAATCGAAAGTTAAATGTCTTTAATATCGTTCCGATACTTTTTTTCTGGTTCTGGATCGTGCCAGGAAGTCCACGACGGTCGTTAGGAAGATAATGAAGATAGAATTTCTAACTTTTAATTACGTTTTATTTACGAACATAAGTTTTAAATACGCCGCCTAGCCTTGCACCGTACCTATGCACCCGTGAAGCACAGTGTTTTGCGTTTACCTTGTGTGCTGTCATAAAGAATCATTATATACACAAAAAATAAAAGTCGTTTCTGCCTCGTTGGTCTTGTGGACGCAAAACGCGACTTCTGAGCATGAGGTCTTGGGTTCGATTCCCAGGTCGTGCAAAGTGTTATTGGGTTTTTCCGTCAGGAAAACGACTGTTAGAGAATGCCTAAGGCATTAAGTCCGCCTTTGTAATTTTGTTGCATAAAGTTTTAAGAAATAAATAAACCCTTCGGGGATTACAGGCGTAATGTTAGTTTGTGAGATTTTGGCTTTAGCAGATTTAAGCTCAAGTAATTTCATATCTCTCGGGGTTGCGGGACGTCTTAACAGGATACCGTGGCCCCGGAACGTAAAGGGCAATAGAAGGAACAGGGTGGTTTATTAGTCAGTAACAGTCTGACAGTCCCTAAGAAGTCATTTGATGATTTTTACCAACTAAAAAGAAAAAAAATTAAAAAAAGAAGTAATCTCATATTTAAAAAGATAATTATTATCAAGTCCAGTGTCGAAACCACAACCTAGTGCATCAGGCATACCTACTCCTGGTTACTACAATTACCAAAACAATTAAACCAACCCCTGTGTCTCGAAAATAAAATACAAAGTAAAAATAAATAAATACGCACATCACTCGACAACTCACGAACCATTAAACTCCACATTGTTTCGCGCTCAAATTAATGGCCGCTTGTGACGAGTTGCCTTTTTTTGACACCTACGTACTGCCGCCGCTGTTCAACGATTTATCTTTTAAATGTTTGCCCTTGAGTGCCTCGCTTTGAGTGAGATGGAGTGTGTCTTTTGTTTTAATAATAATTATCTTTACGCATTCATTAATTATGCTGCGTATGAAAAACGTAAATCTTTCAGGCGGTTAAGGCGCCTGCCTCTCATGTATGAGGTAGGTTCGTATCCGGGCACGGGCAAGTAACAATGTGACTTTTTACCAAATTATTTTGCATAATCTTTTTGTGACTCATCATAAAATTACTTAACAGCAATTAATAGATATTTAATATTAGGTTAGGTAATCAAGAATGAAAAGTCCATTTTTAGGGTTCCGTACCTAAAGGGTGAAAAATGGGACCCTATTACCAAAACTTAGCTGTCTGTCTGTCCATCTGCCACAGCTTTTGAACCGTAATAGATAGACACTTAAAATTTTCAAGGATGGGAAATCATCAAATGACTTCCTCCGCTCTGGGCGGAGCTGAAGGAAGTGTCTGACTCTAACTGACTAAAACCCATCTCTGTTCCTTCTAATGCCCTTTGCGTTTCAGGGCCGCGTGCAGGCAGAGAGTGTGGTCTATGACCGCTTTTACAACAAATAATATAAAAAGTAACAATTTAATCCCATACAAGAAATATAACCTTTTTTTTGCTTTTTAATCGTTATACTGTAGGTACAGTAGAAGTACGGAATCCTACGTGTGCGAGTCCGACTCCTAGTGGCTGGTTTTATTTATTTCAATCGAAAATGGCCGACGCTTTTCACCGACGTAATTATTTATTGAAGCGAGCCCACAAAGAGACCGAATACAGTTAAGCGCTACGTTTTAATTCGTCACTATTAATGTGTATGGCTTCTCATTTACAATACCGTTAATTATTTCTGTGGCTTATATTAACGACATGACATGAATGGACAGCGTTCAAGCTTTTTGTGTTCATTAATATTAATTGTGAAGTAAGTACTCTGTATTTATTTGTGTAATTAATATTTGAGCGAATAAATATAAGACGTATTCAGCAGAAAGTGATTGTCAGCAGTGTTTTGAGATTTTGAATTTGATTTTGAGGAAATTAGTTAAGATTTCAACCAAGTTTTTGATCAAACAGTAAGTGTTTCTTATCAAAAAACTGACCGTACCTTAGCCGTGTAATGTCGATTATCAAAATCGCGGATTAAAATGGAAATAGCTCTCCTGTGGTCGCATCTCGTGGCCCGGTGTGCGGCGCCACTTACAACTGATAACACGTTTAGAAGATTTGTGTACATTTTTGTGGCAAGACTAAAATATTGTGTGATTTATGCAAAAACTCGTGATTTTCTTCCTGTGTTTGTACAACATAAAACATGTTAGGAAAAATATATACACGTTGGTGAAAGAAACTTAATAAAGATAATATCTTCCCCGACCACAAACACGTAGTTCGATGGCCGCCATATTTAATAATGCCGACAGTTTGGCGCCAAAATATCGGAGGAACGGTGGCAGACATGTGCTGTAGTTCCGCACACAGAATATATAATGGAATGAACGGATATTAAAACGGAACGGAAATACAGGTGGGACACGCGGTTTCTCTTGAAACGTGTGGAAGTAGCTTTTGACCTGCAACCTGCACAAGGTAAATGGTTTCATTAAAGGATATTTTACAGTACAGCACTGGGTTTAGTTCTACCAAAATATTATACACCAAACCACGGTAAAATGTATCCCATTTTTTCGAAATAATTGTAGTGTCTTTGACTATTAAACGCTGATTATTTTGAAATTTGTTTTAAATTAAATCTCTGTTTAAATCCGTTTAGGATATTGAATTAGAAAACATAATTCATTTTTAATGTAATTTTGGTATACTTATTACAGCCGAGAAGCACAGAGTAAGCCCTTATTTATAGAATATCGAATGTTAAAACAAAACACTCATACTCGCACAAAAACGTAAATATATATACTATGGAATTTTATTTTATCTAATAAAAACCTTCTTGGTTACCTGAAATAAATACTTTTTATTAATTTTTATTTAATTTATTTCATAACACTAATAAGTCTAAGATAATTACAACGAATAATCTTGCTCATAAATCGTCACTTGTACACATTTCCTTACGATGTAATTTCGTCATCCAATTCAATGATTTTTACACAAAAATAGTAACATTAGCAGAGGTCCTTGGGTCCATCATTATATCCACAGAAAAGAAAACTATTCTGTGATTACGTTGGTACAGCATTTACGATGAAAAAAATTCAATACATTATGAGTTACAATAAAATATTCAATCAATAAATCCCCAAAGAGCTTCCTGCTTACAACTGAAAGTACTTAAGCCGTTCAGCACGCGTACACCGAGAACCAATACAATAAAATAAAGAAAAGTAAAGAATACAATACAACTTGTCGTTCTCGAAAAATACTGATAAATCTGTATTAAGTGCTGTTGGTGATCGAACTTGCGATTGGGTGTGTGTTACACCGTAGCGAGCGCTGACGTAAGATAGTTATTTTTTTTTGTTCTACGCTTTTTTTAATCCCCGACGCAAAAACAACAGGGTGTTGTAACTTTGATGTGTCGGGGTGTGTGTGTCTATGGCATCGTAGCTCTCGAATGGATGAAAAGATTTTGATTATATTTTTTTGTTCAAAAGGTGAATTAGTCGAGAGTGTTTTGATGGGCGCCGGGTCGGGGTTTTTTTTAAATTTAATTATTTGTTTAACTTGTTAGTGTTTTACACCGGATCTAGTGGAAGCAGACCATTGATCGATTAAGAGGGAGTCAAGAAGACAGAAGAAAGTTAGTGTGAGAGAAGAGAACAACTAATTGTGTTGTAAACTGGATTTATTATGCCAAAAAGGGATTCTTGTTGACATATAGATACTTTATTATATTATCTTCTCAACCCCGATGATTTGTGTCACAAAACATCATATCTCCTACCTACACTAAGTACGATTTTATGAAGCTTGAATGGGCTTGGACAAACGAGCCGTCCACGGCAATCGCAGTGTATTGCTTTTGCGTAGTTACTGTTTAGTTGACAATGTTTTGCGTGCATTACAGTGATTGTGTTGGTTCAAAAAGAATAACAGTTATTTCTCGTTTTCCAGCATTTGTTTTTGCCGCCTGTAAACATTCCTACATCAACCATGTTTTGATGTTTTCTATTATTATTTTTATATGATTTGACAAGTTCTCAAGCTACGTGTCGGTGTAACAAGCTTCTCCATATAAATGCCCCAGCAGATCAACAGATACACAAAATATATCGCTTTCGTAAGAACGGTTCCGATGGCACGCAGATTACCTTTGTGTTCAACAGCACTTTGACAAATAATATAACATATTGTAGATATGTGTTAACTTTATCCGATGCCTTTGTACAATACGTGTGGCTGTTTATTTTGTGAATAAAGAATTGGGCTATATTTTAGCAACTTATTTAGTAGATAGGTAAGGATTTGTCATAAATTGCTTAGTAACTAAACGCAGGTGTTTGTGTTAAGGTCGTATTTGCGACTTCGTCTTCCACTTTACATAAGGGTACATGTCAGTAACACACATAGAGGTATGTAATATCTCGATGAGTAATTTTCTGTCAAATAAATTGATAAAAATATACCAAACGACATACCTATCTTCTTGTCGGGTATGATCTCTTATATATTCAAACTTTTGAAAAGGTATAATACAAAGGTGGTCCACCCAACCAATCATAGTAATCTATACTAATATTATAAAGAGGTAAAGTTTGTGAGGTTGTAGGGGGTAATCTCTGAATCTACAGGACCGATTTTGAAAATTGTTTCGCAAATTGGGAGCTATATTGTTACTGAGTGCTACAAGTTAAAAAATTAGGGATCGGTAAGAAAAATCACGCGAACTAAGTCGTGGGGGCAGTGCTAGTAATTTTTAAATTAAAGTTCTAGGTAAGTTCAGGTTCGGTAAGTAGTGGGTATCTTTTTGTTCTTTGTATTATACTTTATACAAAAATACGTATAACATATTGTATAATCTAACATGATCTGAGACCGTCACGTGCCCCGGCGCCGTCACGGCGACGTATCGTTGCAGTCTCATTTCCTTCGACAGCGAGGTAAGTTGTTATCTGAGGCACGATCGTACGTGTTTCGACTTATCTGCACGCTATTTATACATCGCAGGGTTAGCTGAGTGTGAGGTAATGAGGTTATCTACATGATGCAGGTGGATAGGTACCTACAGGTTTTTATATTACTACAGTTTGTAACTTAGTTAAGATAAATAGTAAGAAATCTTTTCTTATGCTATTGGATGAAATACAAGTAATACAAATTTACATATCATAATAAACCTATGTGTCATAATACCCTGGACGAACTTCTCACAAAGCTTTTGGCATATTTTCCTGGATTAACAAACATAACATCACGCCTGTAATCCTCAAAGGGTTAGGCTGAGATGACCCACATATTGTCAGTTATGTCATCAACCGGGCATAAATCCAGACTCCGAGGCTGAGAATTTCCCGATGGAAAAAGCCAATAACATTTCGCCCGACCTAGGACTCGAACCGAAGACCTCATGCAGCAGTCGCGCTTTGCGACCACTATTTCAACGACGCAGGTGTGTAAAGGCCTCTTTATATTGTTTGCCATGCGTATTCAGAGTACTTGTTCCATTCACAGATGTGAACACCCCCTTATGAAGAATGTTTGACGTTATCGCGCGATCCTATTTACTGATAACAGCTCACTCTTTCAAAGAAACTCGAAAGGAAATGAGAGCGAAGCGAACGTTCTCCTCAATACCTCCCTATAACATGTTACCGAGTATTTGTCCATATCGGAGAAATTACTTTGCAGCTTGGTGTAATGTGTGAGTAATCATTTGATTTCTATAGGTCTAATTTGATTAATAAATGGGCAACTACAATTTTCTGTGGCCTCTCTTGTTTAGTAGAAATAGGCTAGAAATTTTTAGTGGGGTATTTTTTTTATTAGCCGCTCTGTCCCTCTCCTGGGCAGAGGTCTTCCTCTATACCTTCCATCTTTCATGATCCCGTGCCTTATATCTCCAGTTAAAAAAGAGAGGAATTCCATACCAGAGTTCAATATCTTCACGGTCAAAATGTACGGAACAGCATTTTTTTTTTAAACTGTTCCAAAATCGTACATTGAATTCATGGTAGACGTTTTTGTCACGATATCCCCTCCACCATGTATTCGTCCGTAAATTAATAATGAATCTCAATTCCAATTTTGATCACGATCTAAGCTAAACCAATCAAAGGCCAAGTTTGCAATCTGTAACCTTTGGGGGGCGAATCACATGCAGCAGTCAAGAACTACGGAACAAGATTTGGGAATTGAGATGCATTATTAATTTTGAACGTTTCACATCTTCCGACGTAGCTGGACCTCGATCCATGTATCTAACAAATCAAAAATGTATGACAAAGTCCTGCGGGCTGACCCTGCGGTATCACGTCACATTTTTGTCGTCTTGAAAATACTGCATTAGGGTGATACTTTAACAAAGCGGAGCGGAGCGGAATGAAGCGGAGGAAAATTAACTAATAAGTTCCCTATATGATTGTTGAGCGTTGTAAAGCTGTTTAAATATTGGTACCCTATTAGTTGTTAGTTAAGACGACCGCCTCTCATTCATGAGGTTGCATTATCGATATCAGGCAAGTACCAATGTGACTTTTCCAATTTATATGTGCTTTCAAACATTATCTTGGACATCAATGACATCGGTGAAGGAAAAACAGCGTGAGGAAACCTGGACTTATAATTAACTAGCTTTTGCCCGCGACTTCGTTCGCGTAAATGTCAGACCGCCGTTTCCCCAAGAACGCACTTTCTAGAGAAAGTGCGAAGGTGCGAGTCTTAGTGGGCGTCTACTAACTATAATGAGTACCTCCCTGCTAAATTTTATATTAATACGTCAAGCTGTTTTCGATATTTCGTGACCTATAAGTAGTAGTAGTTTATACTACTACTTTTACTTCACTTCTACTTTTACTGTTTTCTTGATTTCAACCTTATGGTTGAAATCAAGAAAACAACTTAAATTTACTATTTACTTAACTTAACTTTACTTGGTTTATTTCCCTCCGCTTCGCTCCTTTCTAGTGGTATATTATCCCAAGGTGACGAAACGGCTTCAAGCGTCCGTTTTTCTGTGTTTTTTTTTGTTTATAGCTTTTTCTTTGTCACCTTCGTAAGAGGCTATTAAAAGATTACAGTATCGTCTGCTTTCATCACAGTTAACTGAGATACTGTGTGCTCCGTACTTCCTCAGCGGCAGAGAGGAAAGCCCACTTAACTATGGAGGAAACGAGCATAACTTAAGAGGAAATGATATTAAAATACAAGAGGCTGCTGTTGACGTGTCTTGTTTAAAAGTTTTCTTCTTTATTCGGGCAAGATGATGCGATGTTCCCGACTGCGATGAAACTCATAAGAATGGTATTTTTAAACTTATAACGGGTGATTTTCTATGATATTATTAGATGAAATTTTGGTCAAGTTGGCTCGACTAAGTTGTCGAATATTGGACTTCACGATATATCCTCATTCTAGCTAGGCGTTGCGCTTTATGCCAAAAATCATATATAAACACTAATGGCATAAAATTATCTATTAAATGAAGCCAACATCAACTTTACAACAACACAACAACAATACATTAATTAATATTAATTAATACAACATTAACTTTATTTTGTTGTGTTTTATTTCATTTCCGTTTTACCAAAAATGCGGACCGCACATTGTTACTGATTTATAATTATTAAATTAACCTAGTTGTAAGGTAATCATAGCAACAACAGTAAATAAACTTATATTATTTTGTAAGACAAACCTCTAAAGAAGTACCCGTTATTATAAAACTGAAAGTTCTCCCTCTGACTACACATAATATTTCGAGCACTTCTTCTTGGTCTATAAAGCTGAAATTTAGCAGGAGGGTAGTTTATCTGTTGTAATCATCACTTAAGAACGGGTTTAACTTTGAATTCCACACGGACAAAGTCGCGAACAAAAGATAGTTTAATAAATAAAAGTGAAAAATTATATTCACTGACTTGACACGAAATCTCGAAATCTACTTGACCTATAAAACTGATATTTCATGATAAGAGACGTCGTCAGCTTTTGACATCCACACGGTCTATGTCAAGGGCGACAACTAGTCTATACTACCTGACAAGATAACACAGCAGTTGCAGCTTTAATACATTGTCATGATAAATCCTTTTTTTTTTCGCTGCATTAGGAGATATGACTGAATTTTTGATTTTTCTGGTGGTTGCCACTGTTAATTTTGACTTTCAGAAGTAGTAGTAGTTGGGAATAGTATCACACTATTGGGTAAGTCTTTGGCTACCGTAAAACGGGGTGTATAGAAAGGCAGGGGTGAATCGAAACGAAACTTTAAAAGAGATTTTAATGTTAAAATAATATAGTTTGTTGGCAAAAAAGACTTTCCTTTTTTTTTCGGAATTATAATTTACAAATTAGTCTCATTGTTGGCGACCAACTTTATTAGTTTGACTTTAAAATCCCTTTTAAAGTTCCGTCTCGATTCACCCCTGCCTCTCTATTCACCCCGTTTTACTGTAATTAAACTTTATGCACATGTAAAAAAATACACTGTACAAAGGCTGACTTAATGCCTTGGGCATTTTCTACCAGTCTACCTAAGGATAAAATTACAAGCTAGTCTAATGGTAAGGAGACTTACGAAGGTGGAATTGTTCATGAGTAGCCTGGTGGTGAGGTTCTTGACGTTGAACAGCGTGAGACCTCCCCACCGGTCTCTGAACACCAGCTCCTCATCTGAAACAACAAAAACATTATTTATTTGAAGAAATGAATACGTTGGGTGGGTCGGATTTCTAATAATTATGTTAATTAGTCTGTAACAGGCGATGTTGAACTTTTTCTAAATTTAAATCATGACATGTACTATGTTTTTATCTATGCATAAAGTATCTTAAACCTAAACTATAACCTCGTATAGTATTAGAATTATACAACTAACAGACATGTTTATATGTTTTATAATAGTTTTGTAGTACATAGTTAACAGTTTTATAGTAGTGTTCAATTCGAAGCATTAGTTATAATACTCGTATATTATTTATTTTGCTAGTTAGGACATGAGGCAACGCAGCTTTGTCTCTAGATAGACAACGCATCTGTAAGGCTTCTGATGCAGCAAACATTCATAGGCGTGGTGACTGCATATAATTGCCCAGAATACTTAAAAAATCGGTGAAGATGAGCTTGAGGTGTGCGTTCATCCGATGCAAAAACGAAGGCGTTATTAGTTTGACGTGTCTGCGTGTGCGTCTGTCTGTGATACCGTAGCTCCCGAACGGATGAACCGATTTTGATTTTGTTTTTAGGTTTGAAAGGTGAATTAGTTGGGAGTGTTCTTAGCTGTATTTGATGAAAATCGGTCCAAGATGGCCGTTGTCGGGGGCTTTTCAAATTTTTTTTTTTTTTACAGAATAGTCTGCAGTACCTACTACCTACGTTGCCGTTGGCTAATTTGCCATCCAATGACATAAAACTCCGAAGATCTTAGAGTTGAAAATTATATGCAATATAAATTTCATGCGGCTTTTAATTATGTAATTTTCAACTCTATTTCTTTTATCTTTTAGTTCATTATCAAATCAAAAATGAAAACTACTCGAGCATAACTTGTGGCTTAACAGGCTTATGTGAAAGATGCCATATAAGTGCAAATACGCACATAATAATATTGTTATGTATTTAACATGAAACTATATCTATGTATGTTGAAGTAAGATATTAATTTAATTATTTTGTTTCTGGAAAATTATTATATTATATCATCAATATTGTAATTAGATTCTACTCTCAGTGAGACGAGATTAGGTATTCTACTATTATTATAAACGCGATAGTTTGAAAAGGTAAATGGATGGAGGTTTGTTACTTTTTTACACTTAAACGGCTGAACGGAATTCGCTGAAATTGCGCATACATTTAGGTATATTGATATTGCTTATTGGTAGATTCAATAATATAATTTTTCTTTTCTCTTGTAAATGACGTTCAAAAGTGCCTTTTATTGGTCTAATTGAAATAAATGATTTGACTTTGACTTTGCTAACACAAATAACAATAATTGATAATAATAATAAAAAATTAATAAAAAAATTGTACAAATAATAATAATTGTTTGTTTGTTTGTTGTTTTAATTTAATAATATTAATATGTTTACAAATAATATTAATTATTATGTTTTTTTTGATAATTTTTATCCATTTTTTGTGTTCCATTGAGAAAAAGACTTTTATCATAATTTTGAAGTCTACGCAGACAAAGTCGCGAGCAAAATAAGAAGCTAGTTATTAATAAGATCCCAAATATCAAAATTCATAAAATAAAGGCCCACCAGTCCAGATCGAATAAAAACATCGTTGTGTGCGCAACCACCTTTAATAATATGAAAGCTTACAAGTGCCCTAAAAAAAGCGATTTGCACAGCAGCGTGGAAACAAAGAGGGTTTTATTACAACGAGTATGGGAAAAGGGTTTCTTACAACTTAAATCGAAGGTAGAATGTTCCCGTCTCAACTAATACTGGTCAATACACGTCATTAAACATAACCAGTGAAACTTGAACTGTTACGAATTGAAACGAAGATACGTTGGATTTTTACAGACTTAAGAAAAGGTTATTTTGTTTTTGTTGAAAGATTGTGTTATGGTGTAATGATTACGTTTAATATACGTGATGGAAGGAAGATCGTAATAAGAATATTGTGGATTCTGTAAAATCTAATTGAAAAGAGCGTCTGTGGAATTTCCTACTCGTTCTTCTCTATAGAGGCCTACCTACGTTTTGGTACGGGCAACTACATGAATTTGGGTGTAAGTAACTCAATATAATATGATTTAATTTCATAATGATTTAAGTAAGTAAGTCATATCAGAAAGCATCACGCCTGTAATCCACATCAGGTTAGGCAGAGGGTACCCATTAGTACACCTACATTTCGCCAGTTATGTTAAAGTCCCATGTAATAAGGGGTGCGCCTATTGCCATTAATCGGGCACAAATCCAGGCTCCGAGGCTGCTACTGAGCAATTCCTGATGCAACAGGCCAATAACGCTTTTCCCGACCTCGAAATCGAACTCATGATCTTATACTCAGCAGTCGCGCAGTCATTTTACATTTGTATTTTAGAGTGTTTACGCCTTACAGCATTTCATATAAAACTTCAAGTCCTTGACCTACCACACTTAAATCATTATGTAATTAAATCATATTTGATTAAATTACTTACACCTATCATTATCCTAACCTAGCCTAACCTTTTGTCAGCCTAACCGGATGCAGCTGAATACTAGTATTTCACATTTTTTTTTTAGGTGGTAAAAGTCATACATGGAGTGACTACGATACCCCTTGGTAATTTAATCATTATTATTTCATTTTAGGGTTTCTGGCGACCCGTAACGACTGTCAGTTACTTACACCCAATTTCATATAAAATTATTATTTTTCTAATAGGCCAGATAGAAAAATAACAATTTTTATACGAATTTATGAGTAAATTTATTCCACAATATATTGAGCGTTTTCCCTACCTTTACCCAAACCGTGTTTACTAAGTAGTGGTCCAAATTTGGCGTTCCTACCCAAAACAAGGGCGTTATATAAAGTAGTTTGTTGGCAGCGGACCGTTACCTCAATCAATCACTAGCGGGGGTGGGTACACAGGTCGGCTTTTACCGAGACGCTGATACGAGCGCTAAGTGTGACCAGCTAAGTAGTTGTGTTATTGGTATAAATGTTCTGCAATTTTTTATGGCTGTTTTGTTGTTTTTTTTTTGGTGGCGGTTACCAAAAGGCGGTAAGGAGACAAATGTTTAAGTAACAATTAATTTAAAATTAGTAATACAAGGTCCAGTTTTGCATCCTCGTGTTAGGGTTATGCCAGTGATTCTCATTGAGAATAAATAATAAAAAATTTGGTACTTTTTGCTTGGGTTTAGGAAGGCGGGGCGCTGAACCCGAAAGTCAGGCAACAATGCCTAAAGCACACGCAATGGGCGATTTTGTTCTTTCAAAGTGTTGTATTCTGAAATATTGCCAAACGTAAAATTAAAAAATCCGGCGCACTGCATAGTAATCCGCTTTACTGTCACCGCCTACCGCAGCGGTGTGCGGTGCCATGTGTTAATCGCCTAATGAAACAAGTTTAATGTATGTTGGTACCTATTACAATAAAGCTGAAGAGTATCTTGTTAGTATGTTTAACACCCTGGAACTATCAGTCAGATTAAAAAAAAAAAAAAATTGTAATTGATAGCCAGATTCATGAGGCTATCAATTAGCTAGTGTAGGATAAAATATACCTATTACATCACGCTACGACACATAGAGCGGAGCAGTAACCAAAGACCTTACTAAACACTGGCGAAACCACGGGATATAGCTAGTCATAGCTCTAAAATAGTTGTATTGGATAGAAAGCGCTTCGATAATTTAAAACTAAGTACGTCTACTCGACGTGGTATGTTCGTCAACCGGAGCGTCCGTATGTAGGTCTCTTAGGTAAAAAGCAAGGAAGTGGTCGCGCGACACAGCTGACTGTGATTTAACCAGACAATGTTATTGCACTGTTGCTAATTACGAGTACACTTACTGCTTTAATGGCTGCGCACTGTTTTAGTAACTACAAAATTACCTACTAGTGGTTTGACTTTGACTTTGGTCCGGGTCTGGGTGTTTGTGAATGAGAGTTTTTTTCGTAAATGCACTAATGTCATTAATTACTCAAGTCCCACGGAATGAGACACAATTGATTTTCTATTGTTCTATTCTATTGGACTTGAGTAATTAAGCATAAAAAAATAAATGATTTTTTACTTTTTAATGTTGTCTATTTAAAATTGGACTAGCCTTTCCTGAGAATAACGTGTTCAAACAAACAAAAAAAACTCTTCAGCTTGATAATATCAGTATAGGTGTGACAGACAGATACATAATAGGGTTCCGTAAACATACTTATAATACGGAATCCTAATAACAATTATGTCATGTATAATACCATAACACACTAATATCATTAAAGCTTTCCTAAAAGTATAAAGCGGCATATAAATGCTAAATGTCGCAGTAATGTTATGACACGGGCATCTGTCAGCTGTCGCGTCTAGTCAGGGTTGGCACGCATTTACTTAAAAAAAAAACGATCTAAATTAATTATCCAATCTATTCTAATATTTTAAAGAGCACAGAATTTATAGTTTGTTTGTTTGCATTGCATAGGCTCCGAAACTATTGAACTAGTTTATTATAAATCAGTTAACATCGTGAGAAAACTTGGATTTGTTTGTACTTAAAATAACAAAGTGGATGATTTTTTTACTGTTTTGTTTGTTTGTTTAAACGTGCTTATCTCTGAAACTGCTAATCGGGTTTAATATTTTGAATATGATAGCCACACTCATGAGAAATAGTATAGGCTATGTAATATCACGCTACCACCAATGGGAGGTAAGCAGTAACCAAAGACGTAACTTAACGCGGTTGAACCGAGGCTAGTAAATCTATAAATGACAATCCGCCTTGAGTCGGCATGGTGATCAATACTCGTGCCTTCTCTGTATTAGAAGAGGCCTTTGCCCTGCAGTGGGACATTAATAGACCGGTATATTTTCATCTTTGGGGGGGGGGGGTCACAACATCCATGCAACCAATGGTTTGAGTTTAAGGATGCCAACTGCTTTACTTTTTTAAATACCCAAATCTTTTAAGTACATAGAAGGACACTCGCGGGAATAAATTCAGTATAATTATTTCCAGGCACAACCCTTGGCTTTGAAGTGTAAATTACCAGGAATCTTATTAGAATATTTTGTGAAGCTAAAAGACGGCAAAAGTGTTATAATATTTTGAGATTTAGAAAGAAAATATGGTATACAATATACTTTTTCATAGCTGAATACTGGGCCAAATAAAAAAAAATACTGTTTTTTTTTAGTATCTATATTTGCCATCGATACGCTAAGGAGACCTATACCACAAAACTTAAAATAATAGTAAAATTACAAAATATGTTCAAATTTTGAAAAAAAGAAGAAGCTGGCCATTCAAAAACTCGTCCGCGTCGCTGTCAATGGGGAAGTGCATAGAAGGCTGGTAGCATTTCCACGTTGTATAGCGACACTGATTCTTTGGCCTAAGAAATGGCTAGCCCTCTGGTCATGTGAAGTGTCAACCAGTCGCTTGGTAATGTCCCAAAAAACAAGGTGAGTACTCGAACCCCATGGCCTTAGTGTTTCCACCCCAAATGGCTCAAACATTTCGTTTACAAGAAAGTGGTTATATTTGCGCCGTTTGAGGTTTTAGGCACCAGCAGCAGCTGCCCCAGTACAGCACATCGTTTAAGTGATTACTCAAACTAAACTATTTCTAATCTAAATAAGAAGGTAAAAGGATTATCTGTTTGCGTGACAATATTTTTGCTATAGTGTCTCAGCCGTTGCTCTGACGTCACGTGACATGATTGATGGTCGTGTGATAAGGGCACAAGTTGTGTTTGTTTGTATAGGTACAACTCAATTATGATGTCGTGAGCTGTTTGAGAATACGGCATAGTATGGACTGAATAATCTTTGCTTGGATAATGCTAGTGCTTAAGTGTGTGTGCTAACACAGGTTCACTCCCTCTCCCCTCATTCTCATAGTCTGATGGGAAGGACATTCGACGTGACTTAGGAAAGATCAGGTGTACCGGACCGAGTGTGTCTCACTACCAACGTTCAAGCTTTGGGCTGCTTCTGAGAAATGCCTAATTGGAAAGTCCTAATACACTTTACCTGACTTAATACTCAAAATATAATGTAATAATAAATAGCCTTACTACTCAAACATGTATATGTCACCGGAAAATAACAAGATCCGTAAGTTTATCAATTTACTAGGAAGTTTATAAACTTTCGTAAGATTCTAAACGGGAGATAAATTGTAATATTTTACGTCCACATTTTCGTAAATTTATCAATTTCCGACGTCATACGGTAAATTTATAAACTAACGAATATCTATTCGTAAGATTTTATATGGTTCGACCAATCACAGAAACTCTTTTAAATATACGATCTTTGAAATACGTAAAATAACACACTGCTCTCTGATTGGTCAATGTTCATAGTGGCAATGCTTTTGGGTGTCCGCAGCTTGTAGGTCACTCATTATGGGTACTGCTAGATAATCTTAACAAAATAAAGCTATTTTTCACAGTTGCAACACAGTTCAACATTCAAACCTAATAAAAACGCACGAGCAAACCGGTTTGTTTATGTTCCGTGGCCAGCAATGGCGGCCGCGAGGAAGGAGAAGTGACACGTGACAGCCAACCAATCAGATCGCGCGTAGCGTTTGGTTACTGCTTACTTATTATTTTACGAGTGAGTTCAGTAAGTTTATCAATTTACGAAAATGTGGACGTAAAATATTACAATTTATCTCCCGTTTAGAATCTTACGAAAGTTTATAAACTTCCTAGTAAATTGATAAACTTACGGATCTTGTTATTTTCCGGTGACATATACACCTACAGCTTGCCAATAACAGACTCCGATTGCTTATTTGCAATTGAGAAATTCATAACGGAAAAACCAAAATAAGAGATATTGAGTTTAACTCATGCTCTCCGGTTAGAGCAAGTAAAAGAAACTCATCATTGCTATTTCAATGTTTGTTTGAATATTACAAAATAAATAAACAAAAATAATTGTAATAATTAGTTACAAACATATCAAGAGCAGTGAGCGCCAGCCCTACAGACATCACGTAATACAGTTGGCAACACTTGTGACGTTTAGCGGCGAATCATTTTAAAAGCTTTCCGCTTTTGTCTCTGACTCCCGTCCCCGCTTCGTAATGAACATTTCGGTTGAAGCATTTTATTTTGAAAGGAAAAGAGTACAAACATTGTCGTTCTTTATAATGTTTGTGGGTCTGTTCTCATAGAAATCAGAGATTTCGTCTTTTTGTGTTGTTGATGCGAGTTGTTGAGCAATGAACCTCTTGGCCGTTTGACGCGCTCAGCGTTAATATAGCTTTGTGCCCTAGCGCAAACACAGCTTCTAGTGACACATTTGGTGCAGCTCACAGTCTCGTATCCAGCACTCAAAAAAGGATGTGGTCACGGTCACCTGAAATAAAAGTGCGAGTCGGACTATAGACTAAATCACGCGTGTCACAATATCAATTCTAGACTGTAAACTACTGAGCCGATTTTAATGAAACTTAAAAGCATATATGGTGAATCCGCGCTTGGTGGTTCAGCGATTAACTGCTACGCTGCGTGGTGTAGGTTGAATTACGGCACGAAACAAATATTAGTATGGCCTACAGACAGTAGTTCTAAGTCTGGCTGTTTGTGTATGTTAGTTAATATGTTTATAAACGCGCAGATACAGGAGAAATTCCAAGCGTGGGACAACATTTTAAAAACATAATATTTTCTTTGGCCTTCCTCTTCCTTTTCATCCATACAACCTTTATATGTAGGTAGTCAGTAATATACCTTAGAGCTCTCCAATCCTAAATCTACCAGTCAATAAAGAAACGAACTTCCTCAATTTTTGCGCCATTGCCAATCGATAACAACCCTTATTTCATGCTTACTATTACTCATACTACCCTTCGAAACCCCTCATATTTTAGCACCTAGCTTAAGTACGTGAGTGCCGTACTAACGTTTGTAATTCGTTATGGCCTGGGGTCCGAGAGGAAAACCTTCGCTTTTGTTACCGTTCAAGAGTTTTCTTTAAGAGATTTTTTTTCGATGCTGTTTTGTTTTGTAAAGCGTGTTCAATTTATATGAGACTAGTATTCGTTTGTTTTTTTTTTTACACCCATTTTACGAAGTTTGACTGCCTCGTTAGTCTAGTGGTTGCAAAGAGGGACTGTTGACCATGAGGTCTTGCGTTCGATTCTCATGTTTTTCCATTAGAAATTTCTCAGTAGCAGCCTCGGAGTCTGGGTTTGTGCCCCCTATTACATGGGACTTAAACATAACTGGCGAAATGTTGGTGTACTAATAGTTACACCTCTGCCTAATCCTTCGGGAATTACAGGCGTGATGTTATGTTTATAAAGTGTTGACAGTAGTACACCAGACACAACTCCCCTCTGGTAGGAGATCCCTTTTCCTTTCATTGGAGAATGGGGAATTTAAACCCTGTTCCTCATACCTATAAAGTCCTTTTTAATGGAATTTTCATACGTTCATAAAATATCTCCACACAAACTATCGACTTCAAACGGTGCTATAATCAGAAACAGAATATTTAACACCCTGTTACACGCTTGAATACCCGGACACGGAGCCCGGGCGGGTATGTACGGATATACGTAATGGGTTGTTCACATCGCTAATATTATAAACTAGCTTTATCCCCACCCGCGACTTTATCCTGTATTTTTTTCCGGGTAAAAGGTAACCTATGTGTTATTCCAGACTATAATCTATATGCCTCGACTGCCTCGTTGGTCTAGTGGGAGCAAGCGCGCCTGCTGTGCATGAGGTCTTGGGTTCGATTCCCAGGTCAGGCAAAATGTTATTGGGATTTTCCATTAGGAATTTCTCAGTAGCAGCCTCGGAGTCTGGATTTGTGCCCGGTTGATGGCAATATGCTCGCCCCCTATTATATGAGACTAAAAACATAACTGGCGAAATGTGGGTGTACTAATGGGGTACACCTCCGCCTAACCCTTCGGGGATTACAGGCGTAATGTTATGTTATAATCTATATGTGTGCCAAATTTCATTCAGATTATTTCAGCCGTTCTGGCGTGGCAAACTTTGTCGTTTATAGTAGTAGTAGATAAAATTGTGCTCACGACTTTGTTCGCATGAATGTCGGGTTTTAATTTTTTTTGCGCGTAACCCTAGTTCATTTTTTTAATAGCTACTACTTCTAACATCAGCATCCAGTGAAAGTCACGAATTAATTCTGAAGTCTGTGCAGGCGATGTCGCGGGTAGGAGCTAGTGTATAAATAAGTCACCCATCCACAAACTGAACGGAGTAACAACAGCTTAACCTCACTGGTTTACCGGCCCATACAGTTAGTATTCAGTTAAACTTTCTATCTTTTTTATCTTTCAGAGTCAGATCATCAGATCAGATCATTTATTTCAATTAAACCTTTAAAAAGCCCCTTTTAAACGTCATTTACAAGAAATAAAAAAATAAAAAAATATTGAATCTAGTTGCCAATTCCGAAAGGTAGTTTCGTATGGAGAAGAATGGGTAAGAAACTCGCTTTTCAACTTGAACTTAGTTATCTATCTAAACAAGCCCCAACACTCATTTATCCTTATAATTCACGGTGTGGGCGTGGCTTATCCGGAGCGAAATCCGGCTAAGGACACTCGACCTGACGGGTAGGGATTTTTAAATTTCATCCGGATGGGGTAGTAATAATTACAGTGGTTTATAAGAGTAATGGGTAAAGGGGTGAAATTTACTGTTTTTTTTAACCATTTCGTTGGGTATTTAACTAGTGGTTATCATTAATTAATTATTTTTATATCTCTTTTTAACTGTCTGCCAAATTAATTCATAATAAACCGAGATTTATTTTATATCAAGTTACGCTGTTGCTACGCCGTAGCAGACGCGGTGACGTCATGGCTACGCTTGCTACGAGCGTAGCGGTCGTACTACGCCCTCGTAGCAACAGTTTTCTCTATTACATTTTACTATTTAGATGTGTGTTTTCTTCGTGAATGTTTCATTTGAATAATTAGTGAATAAAAGAAGAAGAAAGTAGTGTATTATCTCAGAGTTGGAAAAGATTAACATTTGTTTTAAAAGTTTGATAAGTTTATGTTTATTTACTAGAATGAAAATAAAAGTCTTTTAATATTACCTACCTATTTTGGAACGAGCTTCGACTTTCTGACTACCTAACTGATTTATTGACTATTCAAAAAATACCTCCAGTGGGTTTCATTGACATAAATGTTTTGACTTTGACTTTGAGAGACCTTGAAAGAAGTCCATTTGATTGGACGATATATATATTACTCTTATATCTAGTTCAATTTAATACATAGTTAATACATACATAATACTAACTACTACGACGTAAGGATTTTTGTTGGCACAGCTATACTTAGTAGCATTGTTATATTGCTCAGGATAAAACTATATATTGTCGATAAGTATTAATCGCACTCATACATATTGGATGAGTCGACCAAAATGTCTCTTTTTAGGGTTCCGCACCCGGAGACTGCCAACGAGACCCTCTTTCACTAAGCCTCCGCAGTCCGTCCGTGTATCTGTAAGCGGCCTGTAACTCATGAACCGTAATAGGTTTGAGAGTTGAAATTTTCACAGAGTGTATTTCTGTTGTTGCTATAACAATAAAAAAATAAAAATACGTAAAATAAAATAAAGTAAACATTAAAGAAACTTATTTATTTATTTATTCATTATTAACACACTATCTTTACAGGCAGGCCCAATACAACAGTGGTTTGTAAACACACACAAGGTAATTCGAAAATAATTTTTGCTTATTACTTATCTACTTATTTACTGGTACTTGGTACGGAACTCTTCGTGTGCAATCATTCTGCCTAGCCTTTTGACTACTATGTTGGGGTCGGCTTCCAGTCCAACCAGATGCAGTTGAATACCAGTATTTTACATGGAGCGACTGCCTATCTGACCTCCACAACCCTTACTGGGTTGTGGAGGTCAGGTAAAGAAAAACTCTTGGTAAGACTGTCAAATATCCACGTGTAACAGCAGGGACCAACGGCTTAACGTGCTTCCCGAGGCACCGAGGAGTCACAGTGTGTAATAGATGGTCACCCATCCACGGATCAACCCCGGCCAGCGTAGCTTATCCTGATGAATCGACCCGTGCGGCTGTTATTACTTAGCCACGAGCTTCTCCGTGTCCTGGAACCCTTCGTGTGCGAGGAATAATCGCCCTTTTACGTATTTTTTATGTAGCTATCAAACAGACATATTTATAGCTCACTTCGAAGTTACGCGTCGATCATCACCAGCGTCAGACCGACGCGCTATCTAGCGATTGAAAATAAACCATAATATATCCATAATCATAAACGAGCATTTCGTCACGCCTAAGATTCCCGAAGGTTTAGGCAGAGGTGTACCCATTAGTACACTCACATTTCGCCAGTTATGTTTAAGTCCTATGTAATAGGTGGCGAGTCTATTGTCACCAAGCGGGCACAATTCCAGACTCCGAGGCTGTTACTAAGAAATTCCCGATGGAAATACTCAATAAAACTTTGCCCGACCTGGGAATCAAACCAAAGACCTTATGCTCAGCAGTCGCGCTTTGCAACCACTAGACCAATGAGGCAGTATTTCGTCAAATAAACCCAAAAGCGAAGAGATAAGAAGCCACTTCGATCACAACATCCTAGACTAATCCACACCTCCATTTACTAATGAGCCGCCATTTTGTTTGCAGCACAATATGGCGGCGCATCCGGCCGCGCAGGAAGTGGCTCGCTCACACCGGAAGTCAATTTGTCCGATGCATCACGAACGGAATAGTTTATGAGCCTTTACAAATGGAGATTTGTATTTTGAGAAGTTTTTTTAAAATGTAATAAAATATACAGGGATGCATATCCGTCAAATTGTAAGGGGTAACTATGGTGCTGATTATCATCACGTATCCTACTATCCTCCCAACTAATCCATACTAATATTATAAATGCGAAAGTGTGTCTGTTTGTCTGTTACCTCTTCACGCTTAAACCGCTGAATCGATTTTGATGAAATTTGGCATGGAGATAGTTTATGACCTGGGGATGGACATAGGCTTTTTATTAGACTTTGATTTCGACTTCGTCTGCGTCCGCGATAACCGACATTTGCGCGGACAAAGTCCCGGGCAAAAGCTAGTACTTATTATAAATGCGGAAATTTGTGAAGATGTTTGGATGTTTGTTACTCTTTCATGCCAGATCGGCTAAACAGATCTGGATGTTTGGCACATAGATAGACCATTTTCTGGGATAACACATAGGATACTTGTTATTCCGGTAATGTGTTCCCTTGGGATAATAGTTTTCGCGGACAGAGTCGGGGGAAAAAGCACATTAACAATAAAATGCACACAACACCTAATTCTTGTATTAAAACCTAAAACCTGGCTACAAAAGAACGTCTCACTAATTTCTTAAACCTTACAGACAAAAGACTTTTAAAAGACTTTGAAAGCTGTTTGTCTACCGGTAATCACAGGCTGCTAATTATGTACCTTTTAGAAAAGAAATAAAAGAATTCACCTTTACTGCTCACCTTTCTGCTTCTCAGAATAATCTTTGTCGACGGAGTTTTTCTTTAAAAGCGTAATTGCAGTGTCTGGAGATTAACATTGTTGATTATTATTTTTGTGTCGTCATGGCCCAGTGGTTAAGGCGCTCGCCTTTCATGCTTGAGGGTGTTGATTCGTAGCTGTGCACGGGCAAGTACCAATGTGTTTTCTACTTTGTATGTACTGATAATAAATCCGTACTGAAAGTAATATCGGTCACTTTTTAGACTATTATCATAACATCACGCCTGTAATTCTCGAAGGGTTAGGTAGAGGCGTACCTATTAATAACTTGTGTAACACCATATATACCATGTTTTATTCACCGTAATTTCGCCAGTTATCTATGTTTAAGTCCCATGTTATAAGGGGCGAGGCTGCCATCAACCGGGCACAAATCCAGACTCCGAGGCTACTCATTTTTAATCTTTAAATATTATCATGCTATCGCTTGGCCATCCAATGACCATGAGTAGTTGTTTTGCTGGAGGCTCCAAGGTTGCTAATGAGAAATTCCTGGTGGAAAAACCCAATTACACTTTGCCTGACCTATGAATCAAACCCAAGAACAAGGATGTCTAATTACTGGTGATGAGACTGATACACATTGACACCCTGTACTATATTAAGTTAATTCATAAAACGTTCATACACAATCATTACCAAGTATCTTACGACAGATTCATATCCTATCAGTTCTGAACGCGATGTTCACAAGTACTTCATCGCACACACACGTACGGTAAACAGGCTTTATGTAAGTCGTTCAATTACCAGCGCTTGGTTCACCAACGCAAATACTAGCTCATTGAGTCAACTCGGTAGAAACATACGGGCACGCGGTTTGGGTGGGCATGTTATGGTGAGTTTGAGCCTGTTTTTTGTATGACAACTGGAGATGACGGCTTATCGTCGTCTTCGATGGTCTATGTGTCACCTTGCAGGTGATTTGACAATCAAGGAGATATTTTTGTTAATTTCTTAAGGGGTCAAATCGATTAAATGTAATTTACTTAAGAATAGGGTTCTCAAGTTGAGTTTAGTAAAAAAAATAAAAATGTTTTTAAATTCAAATTCAAATAATTTATTTCAAAGTAAATAGATATCCAAATATTGTTGTTGTTAGCAATAAAAAGAAATATTGTTTTTTTTTTTTGTTTTGTTTAATATTATGTATATTTACAACAATATACATAATATTAAACAATCCCTTATTTTTTTTTTATTTGAAAATACCCAAAAATTATATAACTGTCTAACTCTTACTATCCTAACCTTATATTTTAATAGTTAACCTTAAATATTAAACATTTTAATATTTAATATTCATCCCTGCGTGACCGCTATTTCACCCCGTCCGTATATTTCACGCCCCCTAGCAAAAGTCATTAAAATGATTACGCTGAGCTGGCATCTCGAGCTATTGAACTGATTCAATTAATGAACACTGAGTCAGAGAATATGGCAGTTGCAGAAGATAATCTCTGAGTCAACTTTGTAACAGGTTTTATGAACAAAATGAGCTGAATAAAATTAGGGTAGTGACCGGACTTTCTTGATGAGGGTTGAGTTAAAAAGTGCTATTGCTTTTGTTTGTTTTTATGTCTTTCTTTGAGGAAAAATGTTCATACTGAGAGGGATGTTTTGTTGTCTTTTTATGATGTTTTATTATGAAAATAAATATAATAAGACGCAGCAGGGAGGGTTTTTTTTGCAATGATCAAAGGCACAAATAAAACTTCATTCACTCTTACTGTTACTACCATTAGTAGGCAATCAACGCAGGGAGGGGACGCCCTAGAAGACTTACACTGACCTTATTGGTGAAGATTTTCAGAAAGGTCAGGTGCGCAGTACTCTTAACCGGCGTGCTTGTATGACGAGAAGTATGAACGTGGACGAGGCGAAAGGAGTATGTAAGAATTGTAGCAAGTAGCGTACTGTGGTTTCTGCCTACCTCTATGGGTAAAAGGCGTAAGTTTATGTATGTATGTATGTGTTTGTAAATAAGTGACGTCACAAATTACTCATAAAAAGCATGTCAGTTAATTAGTGATGTCAAATACCTACCCAGTTGGCCAAAAAAAGTTATGACCTAACCTACAAATATAAAAGAACCCTTCTAGCAAAAACACAATTACCTACCACAGAAAAGTACTTCCATTACTAGAAATAGTAGTAAAGCGGTGTTTATGGTAATAGCAGTAGGATATTGCTATGAGGCGGATTAAGCGTATTGTGCGCGTAATTGCGGAGCGTAGTGTTTCATAGAACAGCGCCATCTAGGAGCACGTGCGCAAACTACTTAGTAGTTGTAATTCTGTGTCTTTATTGGCTCCTTGGCGGATTATTTGCACACTGGACAGTTTGGTTTTATACTGTGTTAAGATTAGAAAAGAGAGAGGCAATAGCAGTTTAAATTAATCGATTTATAAAAAATCTAACTTAATTGATATGTCTGTTTTGCAATAGGTACCTATCACAGGACACTACTATACTAATAAATTATTAATAATTTTGTCTGTTTATTTCGGCTAATCTTCGAAACGGCTGGACCGATATTGACGGTACTTTCACTGGCAAATAGCTAATGTTGTAAGGACTTAGGATATATTGTTTTAGAAAAATAATTATGATTCCGAAAAAAAAAATGGAAGCCACGAAGTCGCAGGCACAAGCTAGTCACATATACAACAAAAAAATGTATGCAACACAATTATTTGCTTTTTATTTTTATTTTGGATGCAATCACGGAAATTTCAACCCTATATTTGATGTAGGTATTTAAGATCAAATTACTGTTCCATCTGCACTGACCGTTACGATGTACAACAAGACTCCCCTGCCTACCCTCAACGGCACACTACAGTAATTAATAACTTTGATAATTAAACCTCGTTCGATTCTGTCCCCTGATCGTATTCCCATAATGTGTTTCAGAAGTAAGTTTACGTAATCATGTAGCCACAGTGTGGGCACAGATACGGACAAACAAGTTAGCTTGTGGGCTCTTGCTGATAATAGTTATATGAAGTAGTGAACTAAGGACCAGAAGTTCAACTGTTCACGCGCTAACGTTATCTGTGGTGGCGAGCCACGGCAGACGGAAGCGGGGAGAGTGAGTCGCGGGACGGCGCGGGCGACGCGTCGCGCGCGCTCCTACGACAGCTCGCGAGACCAGTGTCCGTTAGATCTCGTAGCGAGCTTATCTATGTATTTTCTGTGCAGTCAGCCATTGCGGTACCATTACCACCATTATACTATTATATACAGTCCACTTAGTTTCATTGAAGAGTAAGACCATCTCCAAAACAAACAAACATGTGACCCGCCCTGTTTGCGCATGGGTGCAATGTAGTAACTAACTATATGTATAAACCTTCTTTTTGAATCACTCTATTAAAAAAACCGCATTAAAATCCGTTGCGCATTTTTAGAGATCCAAGCGTACAGATGACGGGAAGCGAATTTGTTTTTATCTGTACCTACTAGAACTCTCTCCGCGACATCGTTTGCGTGATTTTTCTACGTATTCTTAATTTTTCTGATAATAAAATAAAGCATAATATCACTCAGTGTTAAGGTAGCTTTCAATATGCGAAAGGTTTTTTTAAAATCTGTTCAGTAGATCAAGAGAAAACCCTACAACCTCCAAACTTTACCTTTTTATAATATTGGTAAAGATTCTTTAAACTTATCAAAATATCCACTTATTTCTTCGTAAATAATTTTGTTTCGCGTTTTGTCAACTGATATCAATTAAATGAATCTCGTAAACTCATAAACTAAAAGTTTCAAGGAGTTGGTCTGCCGCAGGGTGCGATATCTCGTCTAAGGGTTCGACCGCAAAGTTTGCAGTACCTCTACGTCAGGGGTTGCCAAACTTATTTTGTATTTTTTTTTTGAGGCAACCCCGCCACACTTTTCCCACCCACTGCAACTCCTGAAAGCCAGAATCAACAGTGGTAGTGGAGTGGTGGTGGGAAACTTATTTTGTCTACTGCCCACTTTGAGAATAAATTATTTTCTAGCGCCACTATTTTTTTACCTACTTAAAAACGACCTAGTAGAAATTACACGCGCCCCCCAAGCCTCAACACAATTCTTTTTTCTGGATTTCTTACCGCCCCCCTTAAGGCCTGCAGCGCCCTCAAGGGGGCGTTATCACCCACTTTGGGAAAGACTGCTCTACGAGTCGAGGATCTGTTAACGAGTTATCTCTAACTACGACTAAAATGGAAAATGATATAGCTGTTTGTTCATTACGTTTAATAAATAAATACACAAACAATAAAATGTTCTTACATTAATTAATTATGATTATGCTTTTGGTGATTCTAAATATAAACAACCGTGCCGTGCCGTGGATTTAGAATATGATTGTAGACTCGTCGCGGAAATCATATAAATACAAAGTCGCACTATTGTATCGAACAGCTGGTTCTTTTTTCAAAGCAGAATCACCCCGTTTCGTATGCTGTAGGCAGTGTCGCGCAACTCTATCAGTGTGTGCGTGCGAGTTCCTAAAAATTCCATCGGAAAAGTAACTAGACCGAATTAAAAAAAAAAAATATAATATTGATTCGTGTTTAGAATCACTTGCATAGTAACCTTTTTGAATTTGATGAGGATGCAAAAATAAACCTTTTAGGTATAATCCTAACTAATATTATAAATGCGAAAGTAAGTCTGTTTGTTTGTTACCATTTTACGCCTAAGCCGATCATCCTGAAATTTTGCATATACGTTGCCACGTATATGCAAAATTTCATTTTAATTATTTTTTTTAATTTCAATTTATTTCGTTCCTGTAACGAACATAGGGTACCTTTAATCCCAAAAAAAGTACAGTTTCCGAGGGAAATCACAATAACTTTGTTCTTATGATCTTAGATGGCGCCACGTGTCGTTTTTAATCATGATTTTTGATGATGATTTTAACTAAATAATTGAAATGACAAGACATGGGTATTTTTTTCCGCGACTTCGCCTGTGTCCGCGATAACCGAAATTTACACGGACGAAGTCGCGGGCAAAAGCTAGTACACAATAAAACATTAATAATATTACAAAAGTTAAAAAATGGTATCAAAAAATTCCTCCGCATTGTATACTTATATTCTGACTCCAGAGGAACAACAGTAGGGAACCACGACTGCAAAGACACCATTTTGACTGGTCAAACAAATTGAGTGTATGTCAGTAGGCTGTGTCATCCGTCTTGTTCTTCTTCCTCGGTAGACGAGGATGTTCATTGATTTGTTCCACCTCAAACGGTCGTACTGATTGATAGACGTACCCTGCCAGTAGGCTGTGTAATTGGTGTGGCGGCTTCAATCAATCAAGTTCCGGGATTAAGGGAAAAGTTTGAGATGCTGACTCGATGTTGATTGAATTTGAAGAAGGAAATAACATTGTAGAAAAATATTTTCGTTTTGTAGACAATTTTCTTCTTTTTTAAATAAAAAAAACGAGCTTATCCCCGCGACTTTTTTTACGGTTTCCTTTTTTTTTTAAATAAAATATAATGTAACCAGCTGATACATAGAGACAAAAATGCATAATTATTCCTTATGTTTATAATATTTGTTTCAAAAACTTTGCTTTACTCCAGGAATTCTTCTAAATAGTGGTAGCAAACATACCTACATAAAAACAAACACACAAACAACCAAACCCGGAACAATGTAAGCCATCCAAATATTTGGTCATGTTTTTTTATTACTAACTCAATGCTAATTGCTAGTAATTAAACCAAAATGAGTCTTACGTAGAGAAAAGAAAGTCTAAATCCTAAGGGTACATACCCTTGAAGAAACAACCGGAATTACGCTAACCCTAATTACTTTATCCCTAATGGACTAATTCTGGAGACTCCAGCTGGAACTATTATAAGACCTAACCAGCTGCTAAAGGGCTATTTGAATTTGAATATTAGAATTTCGTGCTTCTGCGGTGTGGGTGACGTACGATTTACGGACGATTGCCTTTTTACACGACTGCCCAAAAAAAGTAGTGTTATGTGTTCAGGGTCCATGTATGTATGTATGTGAGTTTCTTTATTCCACCATGACATTTGAACGTCCGAACCGATTTAGATGTATGGAGTATCGTTACAATCCTTGCATCGTTCCGAGTAACATACGTTAGTAAAAAATAAAAATAATCCGGTGTGGTCACTTTTTTAAAACGTAATTTACTACCGGCCTCAATTCCTACCTACAGTCAGCAAAAAAAGATCTAGGGTCGTCAGATTTAGTTGAAGTTTTCATGAAACCGATGGACGTCTTCGATTAAAACTTAATTAATGAACTGTTTATTATCTACTTTTAAAATAATTTACACTTATAAACATCCATCGGTGTCTAAGTAAACTTCAATTGTATCTGACGACCCTGCATATCTGTCTCTTTTGTTGACTGTACCTTGGTCGGCAAAAACGGAACCCGTATAGTATCACTTTGTTGTCTGTCTGTCAAGACCCTTTTTAACAGGAACGCGTGGAGGTGTCACGCTGAAATTAATATCAAACACTGAGGTCTGCTACCTCTGGGAGCAGTGAAAAAATTAAACTTCTAAGTCAACGCAATCTAAAGATAAGGTCGTTTGTGGCTCATATTCCGACGGCCGCTAGGGAATATAAAAAAATTAAATTTGGCGAGAAGCAATGTCATGTAGCACAAGTAAAACCGACCTAATGGAAGAAATCCGAAAACCGTGCATTTGTAGTTAATTACCAAATAGTTACTTTTTTACAATTATGAACTTACTAGCTTTTGCCCGCGACTTCGTCTGCGCAAACATCGGTTATCGCGGACGCAGACGAAGTCGAAGTCTAATAAAAAGTAGCTTATGTCCTTCCCCGGGTCTTAAACTAACTCCAACTCAAATTTCATCAAAATCGATTCAGCGGTTTAAGCGTGAAGAGGTAACAGGCAGACAGACACACTTTCGCATGAATATATATTAAGTATGGAGTTTTGTATGTTGTCTGAAATATTGTATAGTGCTGCGGAACCGTCCGTGTGCGAGTTCAACTTGCACTTGGCCGGTTTTTTTATACTTTTTCATTTTTGTAAATTACGACCAAAAACCCCAGCTCTAAACAAAATTTTTGTTAAAATTGTCCAAAAACTAAAATTAACCGCACATCATTGCTGCTCCACAAGGCACTTGATATCAAACCGCCAGGGTAATCCCAGCAATGTATTTCAAAATAGGCGACGTTCTCACGCCACTGACTGCCCGACCTAATTGCTCAGTGGACAGTATTTCGTCCTATTTTTTCTTCTGTACCTTGTGCGTTACTTCAAAGGTAAGATTCTATTTATAACAAGGTTAGATGACACAAGGAATTTGTTTATGATTAGAATGTGTCGGGAACAGTGGCGTAGCTTGCCATAGACGGGCTCTGTATCAAAATTTATTGGGGCCCCTTCACCTAACTGCGGGTTCGGGGCCCCTGTAGCTGTGGGGCCCCGTAACCTTTATATGGTGGTAGCTACGTCCCTGGTTGTAAAGCTAAAATGTGTAGGGAAAATTACATTTATTTAGATTTTCGTACCCAGAGAGTGGAAACGAGACCCAATTTCTAAGGCTACGTCTTCTGCCTGCCTGTCAAAAAGCTGTACTTTTTTAACCGGCAGTAAAGATTTGTCAAATAATGTTATATTTTATTCATAAAAATAAAAATAAGATAGTTATGAAAAATTATAAGAAACATTACATTATCTTGCATACAATTTAAAACTCTGACCCAAAGGTTGACAATATTATTATACACTAGCTTTTGTTTCCTTAAATTTTCTTACGGATCCCTATTTTTTTGACAGTAAAAAGTACCCTATATCAGACCAGTCGGAGATTAGCGCGATCAAACAAAAACGCTTCAGCGGTATAATATTAGTATAGATAACTAGCTTCTGCGCGTGGTTTTGTTCGCGTCAAAGTTATGAAATATGCTCTACGACCTATTCTCATACCTATCAAATGTAATAAAAAAATCATAAATATCGGTCGAGCCATTTCGGAGTAGTGCGACAAACACCGTGTTACAAGATTTTTAGATCATTGTAATCTTAAGTTCTTCAATACCTTAATAGACCAAGTTAGAAAGAATGGATCTAAAAATAAAAGCCAGGTCGATGCGAAGCTAAAAGCATTATCTTAAACGGATTGAAGGCTGCACTGCACGCTCTTATGTCGCACCAGACGGGCGTTGAAACGCTGCGGTTTTTACTGTTAGTGTAAGGCCAGACTAACGTTATTTTGTGAACCGCGTCGCAAAATTAACGCTGTATTAAATTGTTATATAATCTCAGCGATAATTTATGGCAAAAAATGTACGTAAGTTATTTATTAATTAGCTATTCACGCGAAAGAAAAAATAGCCTATGTCCTTTTTTGGGGTTCAAACTTACCTTGTGCCTAATTTCATCAAAATCGGTTCAGAGTATTTTTTTAACATAACATAACATCACGTCTGTAATCCCCGAAGGGTTAGACAGGAGTGTACCCATTAGTACACCCACATTTCGCCAGTTATGTTTAAGTCCCATGTAATAGGGGGCGAGCCTATTGCCATCCACCGGGCACAAATCCAGACTCTTCTCAGTATCAGCCTCGGCTGATACCCAAAGACCGAACCCAAGACCTCATGCTCAGCAGTTGCGCTTTGCGACCACTAGACCAACGAGGCAGTCAGTATTTTTTTATTTATAATATCAATAATTTATGGTATTAGTTTCGATATTAATAACTAAAATTTTGTATCCATTTAGCCAATTTATGATTACAGCGGCCTACTTGGTTGCGTAGTCGATTCAGTACCTTCCAGATAAGCCACTAAACGAAATTAAATTAGAGTTTCACAATTTCAGACAAGTAACAGCACACAATTAGAACCATTTGACAGATTGAGACTGAGATTAAACTACGATCGTTCCTAAAATTAGTACAATTGCCTTCTGTTTGTGCGACACGACGATGGAAAAGGAGCTGTCACTTTCAGTTTAATGTAAATTACACGGCTGAATAACCCCAACAGATTTACATCTTACAAAATTACGTTAATGTGGCATTACACTTAGACAGACGACTATCGAGCGCAGAAAAGTAGGTACATATTGTAGCCAGTTATTCTGTCACATCACATAATATCTCGCTCGTAATCCCCAAAGGGTTAGGCAGAGGTGTGCCTATTAGTACACCCAAATATCGCTAGTTATGTTTAAGTCAACCAGGCACAAATCCAGACTTCGAGGCTGCTACTGGGAAATTCCTGATGGAATAAGATAATAACACTTTGCCCGACCTGGGAATCGAATCCAAGACCTCACGTTCAGCAGACGCGCTTTGCGACCACTAGACCAACGAGGCAGTCAGGTAAAATCCATTGCGCAGTTTAAAAGATCCAAGCGAACAGACAACGGGAAGCGACTTTGTTTTATACCATGTAAATAAATCTAGAATGTAATAATAATTATATAATGTGTATATCTATTTGCAAAAAACGTACCTTTATACATTATTTAAAGCAAACCCGCTCGTCTGCGAGTGCTCATCGCATTAACACTAACTAGATTGCTCCGTGCTCATGCGAGCCGAGATATGGGAGTGAGCCCTCTACGATTGTGCTCAAATTATATTACCGTTTCAATTTTGTATAACTTATGTTAACTTTACAAAAAAAATAAAAAAGTTAAGTTAACTTAGTGTGAGCGTTGTCGCCCTTGATAAGGATGCAGTTATATTTGTCATTCTACTCGCTTTTTTTGCAACAAAAATCTGGAAAATGAAGGCTGAAAATTATGATTTTCAAACGTTTTTTAATTCAAACGTCTTTTGATTTTGGTGCAGAAAAATCTGTTTATGGTAATGCTTAAATGCGGAATATAACACAAACCAGTGCATCGTGTAGTACATACCATTACAGGGATCGTGGAGGTATTTAAAAGAAGTCATAATATGATTAAAGTTGAATTCGATAAATCGTGTTAAAATCGACTGCCTCGTTAGTTTGGTGGTCGCAAAGTGCGGCTGCTAAGCATGGGGTCTTGTGGTTCATTACTGGTGAAATGTGGGTGTACTAATTGGTACACCTCTACCTCAGCCTTCGGGACTACAGGCGTGATGTTATACATATTATAAAAGTATTTATAAAACCAAACGTTCCCAGCTATAGTCTAAAACAAAAATATAATAGCAATAATGGGAAAAACATATACTTTTCAGCTTCGTTAAATGTTTTTTACTTCTGTTACATGCATTAAAAAAAATCATCGAATTGAAATATTTATACACTTTGCTGATTTAGCTACTTGAAATAGCAGTGCATACCAGTAACAGGAACAAGTAGTATAATAGCAGAAACAAGTCTAATAGAAAATCCACGACTACATAGAACGTGCTTACGTCTAAAACGAGAACAATCAGAATATCATCTCACATTTTCAGGAACAGCAAAAATCGTAGCTGAAGCTGAAATAAACTAGTTTGTCGGTCTGTGCCCACCCAAGCGGCTAACGCGAGCTCACGTGCTGTGCCGACGCTTGCATATCATTTGGATCTGCTTCGCATTTTAGACGAGAATAACTTTTTTTTAATTTGAGGGATTACATATTTTAATTTGACATACATTTGGGAAACTGAAAAAGAAATACCTGTCTATTATTGTTCCGCTGCAGGGTAAAGGCCTCTTCTCATACAGAGAAGGCATGAGCTTTGATCACAACGTTTGCTCAAGATGGATTTGCGATATCAGGGAGCCTCCCGCCATCTCTTAAAACAGTACCATTTAAATATTACCTTGATATTTCATTTGTTGGATTTTCAATTCTCGGCGTTAAGCTGACCGTTGAAAATCTAACAGTGTGCAAGGTAAAGTAATATTAAAATAATACTGTTATAAGACATGGGGTAGAGTCTCTGACTTATGACCATTGTAGGTCCAAGTTTCATCAGGATGCTTCCATCACCGATATCAGTGACTAGGAAAAGACCGCTTTTCATAATTTTAATAAGAATTTTGCAAACAAAAAGACTGACGGGTGTAGGCTTACTAAAAAGGCTCTCTACTTACAAAGCTCTAAAGAAATAACCCTAATTAAAGCCCATTATATCAGCTAGACACTGTCTACCCTAAAAATAAACTATATCTCCGAGCTCCCTTGAGCCTAGCATCATACAGAATGAATGACCGGCATGTTTTTAATTACAAGGCGCAACTTTGGGCACGACACGCTGTGTCACGGTCATAAGACACAATAGTTTAATGACTGTATAGAACTTGAACAAAAACGGTGAAGTCAGCACCAGGGAAGCATGACCTGAGAGGAGGGCGACGGAATTATAATATAGAGGAGGTAGGGGTGTACTGTCGAAGCGTTCTGGAAATATAATGTCAATACCCAAATGTGTAAAATCTAGTCATAATCCCAAACAGCGACTATCAATGTCAATGTCAAAGTCAAATCATTTATTTGAACACAAAATCAAAACATTTATTTCAATTAGACCATTGACAGGCATTTTTGAATTGTCAAAGTGTTGGTCAGATAGTCAGACCACTAGTTGCTCGTTCCAAAACGTAGGTAAGTCTCTATGGAGAAGAACGAGCATGAAACTTCAGTCATTTATAAGAGAAAAATATATTATTAAATATAGTTGCCAAAAAAACCACAAAATAAAAAATAACTTTAGCTTGGAAGTCGGCGGCTTTGGTTTTATTTCTTGTTATGTAGGTATTACCACCGACTTCCAAGCTAAAGTTATTTTTTATTTTGTGGTTTTTGAAGGCGGTGATCTTTTTTTGTAAAAAAGCTTTTTATTTTTCACTTTTTAGTGCTTGTGTGTTAATGTTTGAAATCCTTACATAAAGCCCTTTCAAACAATACCTCACACGATATATTTAATTTTGGAAAGTGGTAAGAGGGGGGTTGACGTACCCCCTCCCCACTTCCTTCAGTCAGTCATCGATTACACGTTTATACAAAGCAATTTTTCTTGTTACGGCGGTTCTGCTGTGATTTTATAAGGAGTTCCGTTCCATATCTCCAAAGTTCATCATCAGATCATGACAATATTCCTATGGGACCTATTCGGGACCATACTCTTTCAAACATAAAAAGAATCATCCAAATCGATTCATAATTGGCGGAGTAATCGTTGAACAAACACACAAAAAAAAAACATACGCGTCGAATTGAGAACCTCCTCCTTTTTGAAGTCGGTTGAAAAGGTAGTTTCGTAGAGAAGAATGGGCCAAGAAAGTTCATGGTAACTCTCTTACAAACCGTTTTTTAAATCCGTTCCTACCGTACGTCTACTAACTACATATAATCTACCACCCTGCCAAATCACATCTTTATTCATCAAGTTTTTTCGATGCTGAGTGAGTGTCACACACTCACTCAGCATCTTTCGCTTTTATACTATTTGGATTAAAGTTATAGCATAGATTTTAGTTCAATATCAGTTATCTATTCAATGCGAAATACTCAAACGAGAACTCGTCAGTAGAACTATCTGCCAGCTTAATTTCCGACAGCTGGTAGTCTTCAAGTTTAGAGAAAATGGCGACACGGTTGGCTCAGAGGCTGAGTGGACAGCTGATGCGCTGCGTGTCGCGGGATCTGTTCCCGTTTGAATAACCATTTGTATGGCTTACAGACAATTCTTTCGGGTCTAGCTCTTTGTGTATGCGAGTTTATATGGTTGTAAACGCACCCACGAGGAGAAATTTCTAGTGAGTATATTCCTAGTATTCTTAGGAAAAGTATAAAAAAAGAACAAAGAGGTCAACGATGGAGGACAGTTATCTTGGTGTAACTGATACTTCGTACAAGACCTGCCAGCCCTAACCGCATCTATTTCGGGGCTCCAACAACACTGGGCGTAGGACCTCGCCTCAAACTTGGTAATTGGATTCAAAAACTTTGTATTGATGAGGCAATTCGATAACTCCGCAAGCGCCAAAGAGTTTGTGACTTCAAGGATTTATTGAGTTTTTTGTCGTCTGGCGTCATGAAAGGGCACCTTTTTAAGTTCTAGAGTACTAGCAAACAATGAGATAAGTGTGCAGGCAGATAACTTGTACAATACGCGCCACGAAAGATGATACTTGACACACCACACAAACTTTATTTAGCGCGTAAAACATCGTGGTTATACATATTATATTTAACTAGCTTTTCCCGCGACATCGTCCGATAAAAATAAAATAAAATATAGCCTATGTTACTCGCAGATAATGGAGCTTTCTAATGGTGAAAAATTTTTTAAAATCGTTCCATTAGTTTTTGAGTTTATCAATTACAAACAAAAAACAAATATACATTTTTTTCCACTTTATAATATTAGACAAACTGTACAGGGATTGTGGGGGTATTTAAAGTTTAGGTAAAACTATTAAAAAAAAGTTTTCGTTAAAATACTTAAAAGAAACCTTCAATATCTAAGGAACCAGAAGAAAAATTGAACAAAAACAAAAGAACAAAAATTTGTACGCATTGATGAAAAGAAAATATAACTTTTGGCTTCATTAAGTGTGTTTTTACACTCGTTACGTAATACTATAATATTCTTTGCCAAAACAGTCCATAACAGATCTTGAAATCCTACTTAAAAATGTGTAATATTTATTTAAACTACTGAAGCATTTCAGACCAAAATAGGCAAAAACGTATAAACAGCATTTCGTACTGCATTCCACAATATTTATGGTCAAAGTTGGTCTAAACTCCAGACCAGTTGGCTCGTCAGCTGTAGACCGTATACTCTGGCTGGCTCCATTCCAAGAGGGCGTAATAAATAGAGCAATTCTCTTATAGTTAAACTGAAAATTTTCTCAAAGTGGTTGAGGAGCTTGCCGCAACGACTAGCGAAATTGTAATAGGTTTTAAAAGTATGCAGTGTTCTGGATATTGATTGGATTACAGCTTCAATATTTAAATGCAAACATATTTTAACGTTTCAATTCTTAATTTGTATTACTTTTTAAGTATTATGATTTCTGATTTTTTATATAAGGTGCATTGCAATTGGGCAAAAGTAGTTTTAAATGTTATTTGAGTCAAAAGTAGATTTTATTCCCTAAAGCATACGGTCAAAAGTAGTTTTTATTGATTTTGCTAGTAGTGGTACTTTGGCTGGTTAAGAGATTTGACTGCAACAACAATAACAATAAAAAATAGTAATTAAATATGTTTGTAATACTCTGCCCAAAAGGTGATGGACAATATGTATAATGCCCGGTCACTTTGATTAATTGAATAATTCTTATCTAATTGCGCTCTCATATTTGAATAATTCTTATCAAATTGGGCATTTTTCATAATGACCGGGCATTATATATAATGTCCAATTTCTCACTTGGTCCATAACATATGTATTTGTATGTATAATTCTGTATACAAATATTGTAAAACATTGATTTTAAAAGAGTACGTATGGAGTTTCTTGCCCATTCTTCTCCGTACAAAACTACCTTTCGAAAGGGGGGCAAAAATTCAATTCCTTTTGTTTCTTCGTATAATTTAACGTTCAAAAGTGCCTAATTGAAATAAATGATTTGACTTTGACTTTGCACTATTTTTGGGTAAAGTATTAGGCAGAGATTAAATTGGTAACGTTTTGGATTCAAATCTGGTTACTGACAGTAGATGGCTCCCTATTACATGGGGCTATTGAATAACCCAAACACACGTTGACATTAGAAGCATTTTATTTATCCTATTTCGTATGACTGCCTCGTTGGACTGCTGAGCATGAGGTCTCGGGTTCGATTCCCAGGTCGGGCAAAGTGTTATAGGGTTTTTCTATTAGTGTTATTTCTCAGTAGCAGCCTCGGAGTCTGAATTTGTGCTCGGTTGATTGCAATAGGCTCGCCCCCTATTATACAGGATTTAAACACAACTGACCAAATGTGGGTGTAATTAATGGGTATACCTCTGGCTGCCACATGTGTGATGATATGTATGTATGTTATTAATTTACACTAAACAACTACTTCAATTATCTAGTTTCAAAAAACTGTATTTAGTTTTAAGTATATTATTAACAGGCTTTGTAATTATGTTTAGAAGTATGGAAGAGGGAGGTTTTCTGGCGCAAGTAATTTTATACTTAAAAGAAGATCTCTGTGTTGTATATTGTTAAAACCTGTTCATAACGAATTAAATTACTTTCATTTGAAAGCAATTCAACGTCAAATTTTACAGTTAATTGAAAATTAATCGGATTTTCAGTGCTAAAATCTCTTTGAAATATTGATTAATGGTATCAACTATCCAATTATAAGTTCAAGTATCGGTCACCAATTAGTCTCCCTACATAAACCTCTGCAGTCTACGTCATTGATCGTTCTCAAGACATCTGAAGCATTTAACTTATCCTAAACACGAGGGTTTCACCCCTTCACTTATCGTTGGAGGCTTCAGTTAAGAGGCATTCCACAATAACATGCCGAGAGGAATCAAATTCCTGAAATCATGCGACCGCATTACTTGAATTTTGTGAAATTACCAAGATTTTGGATTTAATCTTCTTGATATTGAAGGGGAAAATGGAAATTGTAAGAGGTTTGGCATTGTTGGTTTACTATCAGCAACGAAAACTATCGTTTTAATTTTATAATTATAAGAAGCTAAAGTAATTAAAAAATTAAAAAACACGACTGCAGAAATTGCACATATTTGTACTTTGTTTACTCGTCAGTTTTTTTTAAGACGTTTTTTATTTACAGTGTTATATATTTTTTAAATCTACTTGTGAAATTCTAGACGATAAAAATAGACACGAACAGATTCATTAAAAAATAAATTGAGGCTGGTATTAATTTACGTTTTAAAGTGACCACAACGGATTCTTTACTAGCCTATGTTACTCGGAACGATGCAAGGATTTTAACGATACCATACATCTAAATCGGTTCAGGCGTTTAAAAGTTATGGTGGAATAAAGAAACTCACATACATACATACATACATTAACCCTGAACACATAACACTTATTTTTTTGGGGTAGTCGTGTAAAAATGATTTTAACGCACTAGTTTTAAAGCTCTAAGTTGATTGGCAAATTATTTGCTGTGTCGGAGCCATGTTGTCATAATGAGCAATTCCCTGTCTGGCTTCATAGAATTCCTTCTCTGTCACACATGCCTGTACATTCTCTTTTAAAGTTCAATGAGTCATAAATTACCGCTTGGGTACCTGCTGTTAATCTATATAATATATATTTAAATAATATATTACTACATAGTAAAATAGCAAACTAAAGAGTTTTTGTTTGTTTGTTTAAACACGCTAGGTAATCTCTGGAAGTCCCAGTCGGAAATGATAAAATCTTTTTTCATATGACAGCCAGATTCATAAGGAATAGTAAAGGCTATATAACATCACGCTACGACCCACAGGAGCAGAGCAGTAACAAAAGTCACAATTTAAAAAAACGATTGCATACAAAGTGGTAAGGAGTAGCTAGTAATTCATATGAACGCGCATATCTCAGGAAATACTGGTATGATTTGGAAAAAAATATTTTTGCGTTTTATACCCCATTTATCGAGGAAGGTTATAAGCTAGAACATTACACTACGGTCCTCGGGAGCGGAGTAGCAATCAAAGACATAACTTAACGCTGGTAAAACTGCGGGGTATTGCTAGTCCTTAAAATAAATGCAAAAATAACTCTGTCTGTCTGTTATGCTTTCACGACTAAACCACTAAACCGATTTTGATGAAATTTGGTACGAGGTAAGTTTGAACCCCAACAAAGGACATAGGCTACTTTTTACTTCGCGACTTTCTCTGCGTCCGCGATAACCGACATTTATGCGGACGAAGTCGCGGCCAAAAACTAGTAGTATATACCTATGTGAAAACGATGACGTCACTCAGCACCCGGTACCCGGTGCGAGGCAAAAGTTACAGTACACCGGCCGTTTTAACTCGTTGTATAATTAATGTGACGCAAATTAAATACGACTCCCACTGAAGCTTTCAGCTCGCGGAGAACAGAAGAGTTTACTTCTGAAAGGGATTCAGTTCATTATTTATGTGAATATTGTAAAATAAAGGCGTTTTTTATCCTTTGAAACCGGAATAAACTCGGGCCGTGACGGTTATAGATAAACCGTTGAGTCCTCGTCTGCGGGGTACAGGGGTGAGGGTAGGACGAGAACGGGGACTGCGAGAGGTGCAGGCGGCGGGCGCTTGTGGCGTGATATACAAGTGGCGAAATGTGCACTGAACAGTTTTTAAAACATGTGACGTCACAGTGGTCGTATTCTTCTTTTCGAGTCGATGATTAAACATTTATCTCTCGAGTGCTACAGGCTTAATTTTATTCTCAAAAAAATTTAAACTTTTACGAAAATTCACTTGGACGAAGTCACTGGTAAAAGCTAGTTGGTACATAAAGTTTTTGTTAATTCTCGCCCGTCGTGATATTGCCTTTAGACAAAGGCCACACAGACTACTTTTTATCCTGGAAAATGTATGGTTTGATACAGACGTAGTCGCGGGTAGATCTAGTTGTATTACGGGTCGCTACATATCTGACGGAAGATACATCGAACGTATCGTCTTTAGTATGGTCGACGCACTAACGCATCATCGGTTATGTGTTTATGGTTGGATACTTTATTATGTATTATATGACCGTTTCTGCGTTACGCGACTGACCGACTGTCAGATGTGAACCGACCCTTATAAGCGGCAGCTTCCTAGTACGAATGTAAACCGAATAACATCAACAAAACCTAAACGCAAAACAAATGAAAACTCACGACCGTTTCATATCCACGCACAATTGAATGAACACAAAAAGTTACGTTTTAGTTTTGCGTATGTAACAGCATAGAATAGTAGTTACAGAGTGCCAACCGCGAGCGCGCTAACGTGGAAGTATTGGATTCGATTTTTGAATTTGAAATACGACTATTCAATGGCTGTTTTAACAGCCTTCAAAAAAGGAGTAATTCTATTTTATGTTCGTTATCTCAGAAGTCAGTCATCCATCAACCGATTTGGAACATTATTTAATATTATGTGACAATACAAAACAACAAACGGAACTAAGGGATGATTCTCATTAGAGCGGGCCGTGCCCGGGCCGGGGCGTGGACCAGCCGACGTGGTATTGAAGTGCGTCGAGAGGGCCCGGACGGGACACGGATAATGCACTGTGTAATATAAATTGATTCATACAAAATATATGTAACCGATTTAAAACTGTGCCCCGTCCGTGCCCCGTCCGGGCCCCGCCCCGGGCACGGCCCGCTCTAATGAGAATCATCCCTTAAGCTGCCGACTTCCAAAACTAAAGTTTATTATCACATTGCAGTTATTAAAGGCGGTTGTCTTTTTGGAAAAATGTTTGAATTTATACCTTTTTTATTTAAGCTTATACGACAAGCACGTGTATCATCATAAGAACCATTGATATTAAGACTACAAATGAGAGCTGTCTACACCTAAATTACCTGCAGGACAAAAACTTTATAAATCTCAGACATAACCATTAAATAACGCATGTAATCCTCGAAGGGCTAGGCAGGGGTGTACCCTTTAGTACACTCACATTTCGCACGTTATGTTAAAGTCGCATAATAGGGGGCGAGCCTATTGCCATCATCCGGGCATAAATCTAGACTCTGAGGCTACTACTGAGAAATTCCCGGATATTTGGGTGAAATTGAGTTTATTCAACGGATATTTGTTGACCGGCCGTCTTCAGGTATTTTGCAGCGTCGGAATTAGTTCGAATGCTGTTTATTTATTATTTTTTAAAATCTTTAAATCAATCGGGATTTCTCTGACACCAAAAATATGCGTGTGGTTTTACCTGCACACTTGTTAAAATACCCTTTTCATACGAAATTCAGAATGCCCGCTAACCTAGGTGTATGTTGTATGAAGTCTACCTTCTACACTATTTATTCTGTGGTAACTCCTGTACAAATAAACATAGTTTTACGTGTAATCTATGCACGTGTACATATGAAATAGTTTGTAGATTTACTAAATACACTTTTGCCTACCCTCGGAGAATACAAGCGTGATATTAAGGTGCTTTTAAGGTCCATTTGTACCAAAAACTTAACCTCGTATGCGTAGCTAACTTTTAATTGTCAAACGCAACTTAATTTTAAGTCGCCTTTTAGTCTTATACCATCTCTGTCACTTTGAGGTGTATTGTAGCGACAGAGATACAAATATAATATGGAAAAGAAGATTCTTTTTTTTTTATAAAGAATTATATTCATCAATTGGAATTCTTGAAAAGTTATTGTTACGATATCTTTTTTATGCCATAAAACCATTGTGTGCGCTTTAACCCAGCTCTGGATGCCACAATGGCATGTTTCTACGTGGTCGGAGCGTCGTTCAAAATTTTACAACCACATATATCTCAGCTTAGAAACGCGTTGTGAAAGATGCGACCCTATTCAAGGCCAGTCCTAATCTTGGTTCAATCGTGTAGTAAACTAAGTCCTTCACAGATAACTTCTCACATAGATCAAACATTACGCGCATGACCTAGCCCCCAGCCCCCTAGCCCCCCTTGCCCCCGTATTTTGTTGATCGCTCGCGGTGTATGTTCAATTTTCCGAATCAGTGACGCGGACCTGCCTCCAATGTTTTTTCAATAAAGCAAAATTTTGGACTTCTATTCACAGCTAGCTTTAAGACTGTCTAAGTGTTGTGTTTAGCTACTAATTTTCTTTTAATCAATCAATCAATCAAACAAACTTTATTACAATTTAGTCGAGCTCTATGTCGTACCAATGAAATTAGTGAACAAATCACACAATTAGTGTACATTCTTTTTTTTTGGTTATTAGTACCTACTAGGTCTGAATTGTATACAATAAAAAGTAAATTTCGAGAAAATAATGTCAATTAAATCACAAGACGAACAATATTCCACTTTATCATATATCACTATATCATATCATATCTTTATTTTTGTAGAATATACATACAATATCTTTCAATTTGCATTTAAAATAATGTTATTCGTACAAAACTTATATTTTGTAGATGACGATTTTAATGTATCACTAGTTGGTAATCCTTAAATATTATTGAAGTGAAAACTTCTTTAGCGGCGTTGAGCACTTTTTCTGTAATGGGTATAAAATCTTAAACTCGCGTCAGGACACGTGACCTGATCGAAAAAGCGTAAGACGGATGGAGAGTAGACAGCTATCCCCTCTCTACGGCGCGGCGAAAATGTATGCCTGGGCCTACTGTTTCGTTTAGGCAGCGCAGGGCGCTTGCGCGAATGTTCGTGTATAACTTTTTAATGTAAAATAATTGTAATAGTTTTAAAGTGTTAAATTTTTAATGTAATATAAATTGTCACGTTTGTGTACGATAGCGCAATAAATGAATATTGTATTCTACCACATAAATGATAGTACTTTTATACTGATAAAGCAATTGGTGCAAAATTATTCCCTAACCATTCCAAAATATCAAACATGCTCAACGTTAATAATCAAGTTTTCACTTCTGCCGGCACTCCCGAGTGCAACCCGTCTTTTTTTTTTCTTATATCTTTACTCCACACTGCGGATTTCTTCTATACTGTAGATAGGTTTAAAGAAAAAAAAAAAACAATCGGCCCATATATTTTAAAGAGTTCCGCAAACATAAATGAATGAACCTTTTTTCAAATTTCCGGGTCGACAACTCTGTAGGCCAGACAAATGTTTGTTCCGTGCGGGAATTGAATTCGCGACACGCAGCACAGTCTGTAGTCCAGCACTACGTCAATATGCCGTACATTTTTGTATACTATGTGAATTCTAGTTTATATCTATACTAATATAATAAAGAGGTAAAGTTTGTGAGATTGTAGGGGGTGATTTACTAAACCGATTATGAAAATTCTTTGGCAAAAGCTATATTTTATCTTTAAACTGTTGGAAATAATTACAACAATGATGTTGGCATGTGCCTAATGTACATCATGGAGTTCGCATATGTGTCCCAGTATAAACTCTGGTGATATAGAATAAGTTTTCTAGACAGATGTCACATTCATATCACGTGCTTGTACTTCTGACTGCTTGCCTGTGTGGATGCACAATATATTTCGGAGTCTAATATGGTATTTTTATTGAGTAGTCCACGGAATTTACAACATAAACTAGTCTATATCTATACTAATATTATAAAGAGGAAAGATATAATTGTTTGCATTAATGTATAGGCTCCGAAACAACAAAACCGATTTTAAAAATTCTTTCACTGTTGGGAAGTCACACTATAACCGGGTGACATAGGCTGATTTATATTTTTTTTTAATTAGGGATCCGTATGAAAAATCACGCGAACTAAGTCGCAGGGAGAGTGCTAGTGCGCATAAAATATACCGATTAGTTAAAAAACATCATTATATCAGCTGCTTTAAATTTAAATCAGAACGGAATCTCTTCGCCAGTTATTAGGCAGCAGCCGACAGAAAATAGTAAACTTGATCCTTGAATATTTCAGTAAACAATCAACACAAGTGCTTTCACAAAGCTAATATTTACGGCTTTCCTCAGACTCCTAGGTCTTAAAGTACAGTCGTGGACGGAACGTTTTTCAAAAACAAAATATTTCAATGCAATTTGCTGATTGCTCGACGTATTTTTATTTTGTTTTCGCTATTACCGTCTGATTTAAGGAAAAATATGAAATTCGTTATAAAACATAGTTATTAATATTTGAAAAGCAATCTAAGATAACTGTGCTTTTTTATTCCGTTTCTTTATTTTACGGGTTGTTAATAATACTGTTCGTTGTCGGTACATACTGGTTTTTTCTTAATACTATATTCTGCCCGCGACATCAATCGTGTGGTTTTTTTTCACCCGTGTTAAGTTACGTCTTTGGTTACTGCTTTGCTCCCGTGGGTAATATAGTGATATTATACAGAGTGTTAGTGTAAACACCGTTATCCTCGAAATCAGTGGTTTGGTTCCACTAATAGAACGTAAATTCAATGAAAAAAAATCTTTTTTTTTTAAAGTAAAATCTCCATTTTTCCTCAAAATTATTTCACCCTATATTACAATGATGTAATTAGTTAAAACTTATGTAGGTAGTTATAACGGACCGCCAGTGCAGCAGGTCAACGCCCTTTGCGGTGATTACGTAACTCGGGCGAGACTTTGTTTATTTATTTTTAAATTCAGATAAACATTTTTTATAATAAATCAAGTACCTATGGTTTTAGTCACAACGGTGTTTACACTAACAGTCTGTATAGTCTATACTATTCCTCATGAATCTAGCTATCATAATATACACAAATCTTTTCCAATCCGAACGGTAGCCCCACAGATTAGGGCGTTTAAAAAATTAAAACAAAAATAAATAAATCTTCAGTTTTATTATCCAAGTATTAGTATAGATTGAGTTCAATTTAACCTTTAGATCGATTATTAAGATTTTGCTTTAAAATTGACAATTATACAGGAACAATTCCTCGATGCCTACTCTTGCAGACAATATAAGCTTCAAGTTATAGTAGACTAGCTTTCGACCGCGCAAAAATAAAATAAGATATAGCCTATGTTGCTCGCAGATAATGTCTAGCTTTCTAATGGTGAAAGAATTTTTCAAATCGGTCCAGTAGTTTTTGAGTTTATCCATTACAAACAAACAAAAATACAAATTTTTCCTCTTTATAATATTAGTGTAGGTAATGTATGTAAACTATGTTTATAAGCAAGAAAAAAGGGTCGTGATAGCCTACCTACTTAAATAGGTATTACCGAATAGGTACTCTAATGTAAAAACAATGATTTATTCAAATCCTTTGGGATTCAAATGAAGAAAGGACATATTATTTTTCATGTTAGTTAAAATTATATAGAAAAATACAATTCGCATTAGTTACATTTTTCGAAGTAACTGTACTTACTGATTTTTTATTTTTGATGCTGTTTAATTTTTAGTACATAATTAATCTATCATTAGCATGAGTTTTGCATCTATATTGAATTGTTATTACTAGTACACACTTGATTTTCGAAATTCTGGGAGTTATTTTAGTTCTTGCGGATCTCCTCATTTTTGATTAGATCTCACAGAAATAACCCAAGCATGACTCCATTGATCTCTGAGCTACATTGCACAAAAACGGTCACTGTGACTATCTTTAGGGGAGGCCTATGTCCAGCAGTGGACGTTGTTCGTCTGATATGATGATGATGAATGTAAGACTTATTAAAAATTGGGGATTGGTTAGTTTTTTCAGAAATAAGCTCAAAGGTGTTCTTGTGCAGAGTGCATCTTAAAATGTTGTAGATACTATTCCAATACGAGCTGACCTCTCATTGTACAAAAAGTGAAAATAATACGGGGCCAGCAGAAACTGGACACGTACAGCTTGATATACCGTCGCGTGTACAGACTATAAATGTCAGTACAATACGAGAAAAATATATAAATAGTAGATTATAAATGCCAGCTTGAATAAGTTATGTTGTTGCTTGAATAACTTATAGATAGAAACGAGGGTCTTTTATTGGTGGTCCCTTTCGGGAATTCTAACGTCGGCACCAGGTCTACGGGAATCACTCACGGCCTCGTAAAAGGATTAGTAAGACATGGACTGACTGCTATGAGGCTAAGATAAAAAAACTTCTGATCGGATTAGAAACCTTTTGCACATATGATTTTGTTCATATTTTAGGGTTGGTCTTCTAGTTGAAAACTTGATCATATATTAGGCGTGCAATCAATAGATCAATTTTGTCAGCTTTTACAGCAGTCAAAGCTGACACAAGGGCTTGTACATAAATCTGCGATGCGACGCAATGCAAATTTGCAACGCAAAAAGTTGACTAATTGAAATTGAACTACATAACATCATAACATTACGCCTGTATGAAGGGATGGGATATCCATGAAGGGTTAGGCAGAGGTGTACCCATTAGTACACCCACATTTCGCCAGTTATGTTTTTAGTCTCTGTAATAGGGGGCGAGCCTATTGTCATCAACCGGGCACAAATCCAGACCCCGAGGCTGCTACTAAGAAATTCCTGATGGAAAAACCCAATAACATTTTGACCGACCTGGGAATCGAACCCAAGACCTCATGCACAGCAGTCGCGCTTGCGACCACTAAACCAACGAGGCAGTCAGGTTGAAATTGAACTGTTTGTTGAAATTTAATTTGAATAGACGTCCGAGCTCGCAGGTTTTTGCACTGCGTTGTCGCATCACAGTTTTATGTACAAGCCCTAATTGATCTTGGTATTATGTTCGATGACTAACTGTATAGTAAAATATACGCGATCGACTTGAGAACTTCCTCCGTTTTTTCGTCATCGGTTGATAAAGGGATGTTATGCACGTCTCAGCGTGCATTTGGCATCTGGCAACAAAAGCTATAGCCACTTGGCTAAAGTTAAGCAAACCTACATGCCAACCTAACTCTTGTCTACCTAGTTAGGTAGGCTGAAGATATTATAGTAGGTACACAAGGGAGTGCGTAAGTATGTGTGCGCACTTCCTCGTCCCTCACTCTCATAGTCCGATGGGACAGGTCTCCGACAAGACCAATGGCTTTACTTTCCGAGGCGCCAGAGTGTAACACCGCCAACTTTCAAACTTCAAAAAACTTTTAATGGAAAAACCCAATACACTACTAACACTTTGTCCGACCTGGGAATTGAAGCCCAAACCCCACGCTTACGCCACGGGGCAGTTCACATAACATATTTTAACAATATTAGTCTTTACTTACTTAATAATAATATTATAAAGAGGAAAGATGTGATTGTTTGTTTGTTTGCATTGAGTAGGCTCGGAAACTCCTGAACCGATCTGAAAAAGTCTTACACTGTTGGGATGCTACACTATACCCGGGTGACATAGGATATATTATAGGCTACATTTAACTATAAAATAAAATTAAAAGGACAAAAAAACGTTTCTATAAAAAAGCTTTCATTACCTACCTGTTGTGAAAAAGCACAAAAAATAAAAATAATAATTTAACTTTGATAAGAAATAGTCTGGTAAGAAATAGTCCCAATTTTTTCATTATGTAAAAGCGTGCAAGAAATAGAGAAGGCGTAACACGCTTTTATTAAAAAAATTAGGACTGTTTCTTATCAGAATTAAATTATTTTAAATTTTAAACGTCTTCATGTGATGACAAACACACACGTGAAAGTAAATAAAAGCTTGTAAAAAAATTAGGGATCCGTAAGATACTTCAAGCAAACAAAAGTCGCAAGGAGAGCGCTAGTATTATCATCCACATCTCCCCACAATACCGACCGACATTTTAACATGAAAAATATATCAGTCTCGTCTAGACAGCGGTAAAACCACCGTAACTAGGCACCAAGACAGACTGACTGAGCAGAGCAATAAATGTCTAAACTACAATGTTATACGGGCGCGAGGGTTACTACATACGAGTACGTGAGGGGTCGCTTCCTTTTCTCTTTAGAATAACGTAATATCACGCTTAGAAATTAGAATTTGGGATCAGCAGAAGTATCGCTTGCGACTTCGTTTGCGTAGATTTCGGAATTAAGGTAAAGTCTTAAATTATCCATTGTAACACAAAAACGGGATAAAAAGTAGCCTATGTGCTATTCCGGATAATCTATCTCTGTGATAAAGGAAATGGACGAAATGTGCCTCACATGAATAAAAGTATTACGATTTAAATTATTTAAAAGAATAAAGCAAATTAACTACGAGTATATACGCTTTAAAGCAAAAAAAAAACAAAATTAAAAGTATTTTTGCGCTTACGTCACAGGGGATGGCCAAAAAAATATATAGGCTTATACCCCAGATTGTACAGATATAAAATGAGTGTAATTTTATAATACAGGTCTTGTATTCAATAAATCAAAAAGGTGCATACTTCTCAGCAGACGTGAACAAAACTTATGAAGTGACAAATAAAATATTTCTGATTTTTAAAGGTTAAAAAGATGGTTTGACTAAAATGGTTAATTGTAACTGGCATAACCCATTAATGCACGTGAAAAAACATAATTAATGCGATCGAAAAGAGTTCAGATACTTAGTATTTGAACCTTTTTTATTATTCATCCCCCAGAGTAAACACTGGTTTATTTCGACCCAGATCAGAATCACCGAAGACCGCTTATTACAATCCTATATATTTTCATAAAAAAAGGGTAAAATGAACGGTTCTCTAAGGGGTTGAAATACGTTAATATTAACATCTATTTCAACCCGTTCCAAGTTTTCAACCCTCAAACGTATCGGCTGGGGGGTGATTTGTTTATTTACAGAGTTTTTGTTTTTGTATATTGATATTGTAATGCGTATTTTGCGTTAGCGCTTAGAGAAGAATGGATTACAAGACTTTGCTTTTACGACGTTATAATTATTGTAAGAGTAGTTCAAGGACAAAAGGTTTAGGACAAATCCGTAATAAGGACACGAGGAAAACCGTAAACACAAAAACATTTAAGGCGAGGTTAACTTAAGCTACTTTTAATTTCCATAAAACTGTCTCATAATAACTACTAGGTACTCGCGAATTTATTAAAGTTGATTATCCAAAGGGAACACAAAGACGGCATAAACATTAGCCTATGTTTTAAGCTACTAATCAATACCTATTTGTGTGCACAGCTAGTTCCGTTCCTCTGTTTATTGTGAAAGAGAAACATCCATCCATCCAACCTCACAGACTTTCAAGGTCATAATAGTAACCAGCTGCTCTCTACGACTTCGTATGCGTGGTAATTTTGATTTATATTAAGTTACGTCTATGGCTACTGTCAATTTATTCCTTATGAATCTGGTTATCATAATAAAAGAAGATTTTTTCCAATACGACTGGCAGTTCCAGAGATTAGAGCGTTTAAATAAACACAAAAAAAATACTTAAGAATAAAAAAATTTAACGACTTTTCCACCACGACAATTGTCTAGCCAGCGACTGTGCTCAAACAAACACGACTTTAGCTTTGATCTCACTAACTACACCAGCAAAAGAACAGAAACTCGAAATAATACAAAGGGAGAAAAACCTCATTATCTTTCTTATCAAATAGTGCTCTACATTCGAGCACAAAAGGCAAAGTGAGGCGCACTGGGGCCTATTGCGAGCACTCCATTCGCGTCGGCTCGTGCCATCTCGGGCGGTCGGGCCTACACTTCTTTGTCTCGGAAATTGTGCCGAAAAGCGACATCTGTCTGCAAAATGTCCAATTAAAACTCCCACTTTTGTTCTTGTGTGAGAATTTAATAGTTTGCTGAGAGGCAAAGGGAGGTTTATTGACTTATAAATGTTAATATACCTACTTAGATTACTGTTGTGACGTATGCAGGTTGTTTTCTTATTAGACCAGTTGTAATGATGTTTGTTTATAGATTACTTATTTGGATATCTATAACAGTAGGATAGAAATTAGGTGTAGGAACCTTAATCACAAATCGAGATCAGCCGATATTGTGGTACCAAGTTACAGCTTATAACATCAGCTATATGTCAGTGAAAGCCACGTCAAAGTCTGTCTAGCCGTTTTGAACATAATCCGCAACAAACAGGGACAATATTTTTGGTATCTTTATCATATTTAGCTTTAGTAAAACGCTCTTATTTTCAACCGACTTCAAAAAGGAGGAGGTTCTCAATTCGACGCGTATGTTTTTTTTTTTTTTTTTTTTTTTTTTGTGGCTTTGTTCAACGATTACTCCGCCAATTACGAATCGATTTGGATGATTCTTTTTTTGTTTGAAAGAGTATAGTCGCGAATAGGTCCCATAGGAATATTGTCATGATCTGATGATGAACTTTGGAGATATGGAACGGAACTCCTTGTAAAATCACAGCAGAACCGCCGTAACAAGAAAAATTGCTTTGTTTATACGTGTAGTCGATGACTGACTAAAGGAAGTGGGGAGGGGGTACGTCAACCCCCCTCCTACCACTTTCCAAAATTAAATATATCGTGTGAGGTATTGTTTGAAAGGGCTTTATGTAAGGATTTCAAACATTAACACACAAGCACTAAAAAGTGTAAAATAAAAAGCTTTTTTACAAAAAAAGATCACCGCCTTCAAAAATCACAAAATAACTTTAGCTTGGAATTCGGCGGCTTTGGTTTTGTTTCTTGTTATGTAGGTATTGCCACCGACTTCCAAGCTAAAGTTATTTTGTGATTTTGACATTACAAACAGACACCTGAATTTTATTTATTTGTATAAATATGTTGTTTTGACCGTCCTTATGAATTTATAATAATTTTCTCATACAAACATTCGCCGCTAGAGATATCTCCCGACAAATGCAAGCCAGCAATGTAATAAACCAGAAACAATACGCCAAAACAAATATTCCCACATTTATCTAATTTCGGGATCCGCACGGTATTTCAATATTAATGTTGTTCAAACATTGTTGCGTATATCCAAAGTACCTTGACCCGTGGCATTAAATCAAAATGTACCTTATTATATGGTATTACAGCGTTGTACCTACAAGTGGCGCCACACTGAAGTGTCAAAGTAAATTGGTTTTCTTATAATAATATACTCTAGCCTGTTTACCTGTCTACCCATCACACTGTAAGGAACAGGTTGGTATTAAAAATAGCGGAGATATTTATCTCAAAACAGACGAAGAAAAACAACGTTCATGTTTCTATTTTCGGAAAAGTCTTAAGGAAAAGTAAAGCGTTTCAGAATTTAAACACTTCATTGACATTAGATTGTAATACTGAGAAACATTCCAGCATTCCCCGATGATATTTTAATTATTTATTCAGTAACAATTCACATTGAATCCAAATATAATGGATACACAAATAATAATAATTAAATACATGCAATCTATATTAAAAGAAAGTCGTATTAGTTACACTATTTCTAACTCAAGAACGGCTGAACCGATTTGGCTGAAAAATGGCGGGGAGGTAGTTAAGAACCAGGAGAAGGACATAGGACATAAATCAAATAGGATTTTTATCCCGGAAAAAAGGGGTAGGGTAGGGCCTACCCCTACCCCTAGGGGTAAGGTATTGGTAGGGTAGGGTAGGGCAGGCTAGCGGTAACTATCAGCATAGGAATATAATCTAATTTTGCAATCTATACTTCCATTGTTACTATTATAAATGCGAAAGTTTCGATGCATGTTTGATGCTCAATCACGCCAGAACAGCTGAACGGATCTGGATAAAATTTGGCAAAATAATAGATTATAGTCTGGAATAGCACAATTAGGCTACTTTTTTCCCGGAGTGTTCATGAAGGATAGGATAGACCTATATTAACTTTGACGCGGACAAAGTCGTGGACGGCAGCTAGTATTTGTTTGATTTAATAAAGGGTGTAGGTACATGAAATTTCTTGCTCGTTCTTCTCCATAGAAATCTACTGTTTGAAACGGGTATCAAGCTTCAACTTTCTAACTGACTGACTCCTTGACAATTCAAAAGTGCCTGTTAATTGTTTATTTGAAATAAATTATTTGATTTGACTTGTTTCTATTGTCGTATAAATCTTGAGGAAAATTAAACCGTTTTAAAATTATAGACGCTCCATTGGCATCGGATCACAACACTGAAAATCATTTCCTTATGAATGAATTCTAATTATCTTGTTAAATTTTCAATTTGAAATGGTACCAGGTTTTGTATATAGTCGATTAAGTTTGTACATATTTATAATTAAATTCTAAAATTCGTATTTCTAATTTAATGTCATAAAAGTTTTGTTTGTTTCTTTGTTGATCTTCAACGGCTAAACTCCTCAACCGATTTCGCTGAAATTTTGTTCAGACTAAGTATGAACTCCAAGAAAGGATATATACTACCGCAGCTTCGTCTTTAACCGCTATCATCAATACTCGTGCGGATGAAGTCGCAGGTAAACGCTAGTGTTACATAAACCCTACAAATATTTCTAAATGTCAACAATATCCACAAATATTCTGAAGGACAGGAAAAAGTCGAAACAAGCTCTCTGGCGACAAATCAACCAGTATCAAATCTTTTTATTTATACCCCCGAAGGCAAGTTACGGCAACAACTGTACCGCTAGACGTTTCACAGACCGTACTCGCACCTCGCACTGTTACAAAATATTCAGAATTAAGGTCAAGGCACATTATCCTAGCACCGCAACGGCACCGCTCTAAACCAGCTAGTTTACTTGTCATTTAAATTAGAGCATTAAATCGTGTGTAGAAAAAGTCTGTACCCAAAGACTACGGACTATTATTATGTAATTTTCAACCGACTTCAAGAAGGAGGAGGTTCTCAATTCGACGCGTATGTTTTGTATATTTGTTCTACGATTACTCCGCCAATTATGAATCGATTTGGATGATTCTTTTTTTGTTTGAAAGAGTATAGTTCCGAAGAGGTCCCATAGGAATATTGTCATGATCTGATGATGAACTTTGGAGATATGGAACGGAACTCCTTATAAAATCACAGCAGAACCGCCGTAACAAGAAAAATTGCTTTGTTTATACGTGTAGTCGATACCTACATAACAAGCTGAAGTTATTTCTTATTTTGTAGTTTTTGAAGGCGGTCATCTTTTTTTGTAAAAAAGCTTTTTTTTAACAATTAATGACAACTTGCTATTTGCAATTTGACATTTATTAAAATCAGCAAAATGTAATTTGACATTTATTTTAATTAACAGTAAAATTAACAAATGTAATTTGACATTCATTTATATTGATGCTGATTCCCTTGGTCACAAACTAAACTAAAATTAAACTAATTCCATCTTTTTCTGTCCAATAAAACAAGAAAGAGACTAATGTAAATAAGAGCTGTCAAATTTAGTCAATCTGACACATCCATACAATTATAGTTGACATCTTAAAACGTATGGATTAAAAATATGGAAAGTTCAAGATAAAACTAATTTGACATCGCTAACTTAGTTCTTTAATGTCACGGCCCTTTTCTTTTGCTGGAGGTTGGTAAGAGATGTCAGTTCTCTAAATTTAGTCTAGTTTGAGAACAAGGGAATCGGCACCATTATCTTTTAGAAATTAGCCTAAATTCGAGGTGATACCGTGCTGCTGCTGAGCAGTTGCGGTGGTAGGATAATGTGCCATGACCTTTAGACTTTACAGACTTAGAATTCCAAAAATATGCGAAAAAAACAAAAAAATACTAACTTCACTCCATACTCCGTTCCGAGTATATTGTTCAAACAACGTGCGGCGTGGTTTGTCGAGGATGGTATACTTCCGTCAATATTGGTTCTAGATGAAAAAGGGGCCTAACATTTTTCCTGTACAAGCTCTATTTTTTTAGTACATTGCCAGCTTAGTGTGGGGCGCTTTTCACAAACATCTAGTAGTATACAAATAAATAAAAATGAAGTGTTTGTTTATAATGCTAACTTTTTTTTCCTAAATTCATTATAAATGTTCTTTAGGTACTTATGGAAAAATACATTTTTTAGAATGTTATTTGTTTGTCTGTCTGTTTGTTCTGGCTAATCTCCGAAACGGCTGGACCGATTTTGACGGGACTTTCACTGGCAGATTGAGACAGCCGATAAGGAGTATCGTAGGTTATTTTTATATCAGAAAAATAATTCTGGTTCTGCACAAAAAAAACACACGTGATAATCGCCATTGACGCGAACAAAGTCAAAGGCATAAGCTAGTATAAAATGCCGAACATTGGCATAAAACACTAATACCCACTAGCTTGAAGAATATCTCAAAAGATGTGTTATTTTTGGGCGCGTGTTCCCCGAGGTGCTATAAAACCGCGTCCCGGGTACACACATACAATTTTCAGCTGAATAAGAATTTTTAGACGAGACCTAGAATATGTGGGACGTGTGTAACGGTGGAACTATGAATTTATCATGTGACCCTCACAGGTAGCCGACAGTTTTTCAAAACAAAATCTACCTTTTAAATAAATCTGTGATACGATTGAGATTTTGGAACACTTTTTAAATAACACTCATTGTTTCGTAGGTTTTTATTTACTGCTTGTGATTGGCTGACTGAAAAAACAATAGCCAATCAAATAAGCGAAAGGTCAGTCTTCACGAAATTTCCAAAATCGCTTGATGTATAAATATGAAATTTGGCAGGGAATAGATTATAGTTAGTAAACGTACATTAAGAACGGATTTACCAAAAATTCACCCCCTAAGGGTATGAAACGGGAGACCGACATTTACGCGGACGAAGTTGCTGGCAAAAGCTAGCAGTTTTAGTAAGGTTTTCTTTCGTAAATGTGTTGTTTAGAATTTTTATGCGAAAAAATATTTTTTTCATTTTTCTTTTTTCTCATATATTCTTGTAAATACGTACAATTGTAAATACGTGAGAAAAAAGAAATACTTTCGCATAACATTATCCCTGAAACTGTTTTCAGGAATTTCTTTGTCTAAAAGTGAAGCAGTTCATGTTAACAAAAAAGAAAATAAGCTTATTATTATATTCATAGTTTTAGCATATTTGAGGTTAAAATTAAGGAATGAATAAAAATCTATACTTCAATAATTGAAGCTGAAAAGTTTATTTTGTTTTAATGCGCTAATCTTCAGAACTATAACTGATCCAATTTTAAATATTATTTAACTAATAGAAAGCTACATTATCCTTTCGTATTATAATGCGACATTTTATTATCAAAAAATGAAGGGATCCGTAAAAAAAATCTATGCGAGCGAAGTCGCTAGGAAAAGCTAAAGTTAGTATGGAGCAAAAGTTTTCTTTTCATAATAAAGACTAGTTGTAGCAAAAAACAAAAATGTCTGATTTCTTTATTCGTCAGAACTAACAGAGGTTGCAAACATTTTTAAATACAAAGTTGCTTCAATATATCACGCGAAACATTTCTTGAACATCGTATTTTATACCTAATGACGTCATAAACGGTGAGATAACGCCTTTTTACGACTACCCACATTAATTTATGTACAAAGTTTTATTAAAATGCGTTTGATCTGCATTGAAATATGTACTTACATAAAACATGATCGCCTGTTTATATTCTTGTTAACGAATACCATACAAAGTATAATGTAAATAAATTATACAAATTAGGCGTAAATTATCCAGTACGGTGTAATTATGTAGGTGTTTTGAGGTAAACAGTTAAAGTAAAATATGTATGCATATGTTTTTTTATTATTCTGTTTTCTTTTTTATTATTACGTCGGAATTTTTATCATTTATATAATGTCATCTAAAGTTTACTTTTATCATAAATGTAAAAGATTTCAGGAAAACACGAAGAAACGGCTAAACAGATTTTTAAGGTGCGGTCGGGGGACCTCCTTCACGCACGAAGTTGTTTCACACACAACCAATGTAATAGAAAGAGACAAAGCGAAAGAAAGAGAACGTTGAGTGGATAACGCATTTTTCTTACGTGACGATTTCTGGCAGTTAACTACTACAAAAAACAGTGTTATCGCATTACAGACGGACCCCTGTTTCATCCGGGTATGTGTAGTAGTTCTTCTAGAATGGAGTGAAACTATTAGAATTAGTTGGTACAAGGGTGCGTTGTGTTGCGGTAACGCGTCGGAAAGCGTCTCATTACCACAGCCGTGGTGTTCATTTTTCCTTGACAATTGTAGTGGCACGATTGTAAACGTTGCTGGACCTGTGTGACGTTACAAAGCTGAAGTGTGAGTCGAGTTATTACGTTGCAAATAGTTACGGCGGGCGGCGTGGTCTAATGTATGTCGATTCAAAATTGTGGTGACCGAAAATAAACGCTATTCCAACAAAAATAAAGTCTTACCTGTAAGCCACGTTCCATTGAACGGCTTATAATGCTCTCCCAGCACGTCGTGTAGCGTGGGTCTTCTGCCCCTGACCCTGCCACCATCCCCAGCTGGCGTGAGCAGCGCGATGCTGAACACGATCAGGCCCAGCACAGCTGCGATCACCAGTAAGGCGATCAGGATACCGCGCCAGTTCCGCTGCGTTGGGGTCGCTGCTGCTAATTCCTGGAAAGAAGCAGAAATGATGTGGTTATTCATAAGAACAATATGACAAGTTTTACAAGACAGTTGAAAGTTACATGTCATAGAGCAACACAGGCCTCCCATGTCGTTTTCATCTATGTGATCGTTTTTTGTTTCGGACCATACCTGGGAACTCTTTGCTTATGGTGATATTGAAGGTCAAAGATTCACCTTTTAAGTTTTTTTTTGTAAGTTTTAAATGCTATTGCTAACATTTAAAAACCCTCACGACTCTAGTACTGTTGCATGTTTCAATAAGGACAATTTTTGGTACGTAAACATAACATAACATCACGCCTGTTATCCCCGAAGGGTTAAGCAGAGGTGTATCCAATTAGTACACCCACATTTTTGGTACGTACGTACTATAAACCCTACCCCACCCTGTACCTAGTACCCATACCCAGTTATTGGATTGTGGAGGTCAGATAGGCTGCATCCTGTTAGACTGGAGGCCGACCCGAACATAGTTGGGAAAAGGCTAGGCAGACGATGACGTACTTTAAACCCTGATTTGAAACACCAAAAATAAAACGGCTCCTACGACGAACACGAGACCCGTCACGCAAAAATAGCCAATCAACGCGCCACTACGTCGACCTGTCCGTCATACTTATGAAGTCGTAAAGATCAGCAGACCAGACTATTAGCGACTAATTGACAAGCCTAGAGCGCCTCCAACCGCAACGTAACGTGGTGAGAATTCCTGTCACGCGTCACTCCAAACTGACCAATTAGCAGCGTGTGCGGGATAAGCGTCCACTGTGGTGAGGTGGCGCGGCGTATTGTGATTGGTTCGTTAAGGTTTATGGGTGCTGAGTGTCTTGTCGAACGTTGAGTGTAGTGTAGGTTAGAAATAAAGGCAATGGTGCCGATTCCCTTGGTCACAAACTAAACTAAAATTAGACTATTTCCATCTTTTTCTATCCAATAAAATATGAAAGAGACTAATGTAAATAAGAAATGTCAAATTTAGTCCATCTGACACATCCATACAGTTATAGTTGACATCTTAAAACGTGTGGATTAAAAATACGGAGAAGTTCAATGCAAAACTAATTTAACATCTCTAACTTAGTTCTTTAATGTCGCCCTCCTTTCCTTTTGCTGTATGTTAGTAAGAGATGTCAATTCTCTAAATTTAGTCTAGTTTGTGAACAAGGGAGTCGGCACCAATGACGTTAAAAAAAGAAAAAAAAAATTATTCTCACCACTAATTTGTTAATGAAATTATGGTGGACCGTATTATAATACAATGTTTAAAAAGATACTATGTATAGTCAGCAAAACAGATGGGTAGGGTCGCCAGATTTAGTTGAAGTTTTTTTAGAAACCGATGGATGTATAATAATAATGTTATATAATTTTAAAATGTAGATAATAAACAGTTAATTAGTTAGTAAGTTAGTTTTTTTTTAATGAATTATAATTTGCATTATAAGAATTATAGTTTGCACCTGCCATGTTCATCACTCGTAGTTCAAGGTGTATTTAGAATAAAGTTTCTATATATCTATAGATTCTCCGCATGGAAGTCAAGGATACCATAAAGCGTAACTATTATCATGCCTATACGGCAGGGGATCGCACACTTATTTTGTCTACCGCCCACTTTGAGATAAATTATTTTACAGCGCCCCAATTTTTTCACCACCTAGTAGATGAACTTACAGTCGCCTTTGCACAACTCCTCGATTTTTTTTCTGGATCTCTTACCCCCCTTTATTGCAGCGCCCACAAGGTGGAGTTATCGCCCACTTTGGAAAAGGCTGGTATACGGCAATAGTGGAGTTTTCAATCAGAAAAATATTCTTTGAAATCGGTTCGGAACTTCCAGAGATATGCTCTAAGAAAAGTACCTAGTTAAAATTATGACCTAAGATTATACATTCCCATATTCTATTCAACAGTATCTTTGAAATATTAACTTGGAAAGTATACAAAGATACACATATGTAAGTACAGTAAGCCATATCTATAAAGTAGGTACCATTCGTATGAAGTACACGTACACAGTAAAGGTTCCCATGCAATATAAAACGTTCTATTCAAAGAGCAGCGGATTTGAAATGAGGTTTCTGAACGGATCGCGAGTCCATTGAATGAGAGTTTTTATTTGAATGAACTATTTTGAATGGGAACGGCTTCAATACATTTGAATTGGGCGTCCACTGCCGGGATCTTAAAGATTATCATGTAGAGAACGAAAGAAAGAAATGCAGACAGAAATAAATATACCCAATACGTGTGTAAGTACACACTACACACGTATTGAGTATATTTATATAGCCCTACACACATAGAGAGCGGAAGCGGGACGGGAGCGGGACGTGAGCGGGACGTGAGCGGGACGTGAGCGTGTCGTCGGATTGTATTCCTTGTATTTTTATGGATGACTGCCTCGTTGGTCTAGTGGTCGCAAGCGCGACTGCTGTGCATGTCTTGGGTTCGACTCCCAGGTCGGGCAAAGTGTTATTGGGATTTTCGATCAGAAATATTCTCAGTAGCAGCCTCGGAGTCTGGATTTGTGCCCGGTTGACAGCAATAGGCTCGCCCCCTATTACATGGGACTAAAAACATAACTGGCGAAATGTGGGTGTACTAATGGGTGCACCTCTGCCTAACCTTTTGGGGATTACAGGTGTGATGTTATGTTTTATGGATGTCCACACACTGAACGCTCACGACCTGCTCACGCCGCGCTTGTCACCCATCCACGGACGAACCCCGGGAGGTTTAGCTTAACCTGGTGGATCGACCAGTCGGTAACTTAGCCATGAGCTCCTCACTGCTACGAGCTAAGTACTACATAAAAATACGTTTCTTGAATACACTAAGAAAGAAATAAAGTCTGAAAATTTCAAGTATCTTCCTATTAAAGTTTTTGAGATATATCCCGCTGACTGCTAAACGGACAGACGGACGGACAGCGGAAGCTTAGCAGTAGGGGCCGGTATGCACCTTTTTGGGTACGGTACTCTAAAAACGGAAACGGTTTAAATAATTCATTCACCAATATCATTATCAATCAACTTACGGAGATGACCGACATGAAGTGAATCTGAATCAATCATTCATTTGGTGCGGTAATGAAACCGCTCAATTATCGACATTGTCGTTTTAACAATCTTTATCAATTCATCAATCTTTTTGAGTCGCTTTTTTAATTTATTCGAAGCCATGTGAAAATAGTAAGTTACCAGTGCTATTTATTCCTTTTATAAATAAACGATTATTATTCTATAAAATTAAATAGGGTAGGTACTTCTTTTTGACTCTTTTTTGATACTGGTATTCAGTTGCATCCGGTTAGACCGGAAGCCGACCCTAACGTAGTTGGGAAAAGGCTAGACAGATGATGAAGGTACTCTTTTTTAGGTGAAAATAAATAAATCCCTTAATCGTTTTTTTTTTCATAACCCCGCAGTAATCATGAAACACATGTCCAACGACACACCAAGAAATGGGGTAGACAAAAAACCAAAAAAATAACATCCCTACCTTACGTGTAGAGGAAGTAACGTAAAATAAATTAGTAACCATAACAAACCAAATTAAAACCACGAAAAATATTAAATAAAAATGTTTATTTAATATATATATTTTTTTTTTTCCTACTAACTTATGCCCGCAACTTCGTCCGCGTGAATGCCGGTTTTCTGCGAGGTTTTATTATGCTTCGTGGAACCCTAATTCTTTTTCTAAAATGAAAGAAGCTAAGTTGGAGTAACTAAGCTACTTTTATTTTACAAAAATAATTATTACATCAGCTATCCCGTTAAAATCGGTCCACCCGTCCCAGAGATTTTCAGGAACAAACAGATAGACAGACAACAGACAAAAATTAAAAAAATGTTATTCTGGTAAATGTACCGAATAAACATACATTTATATGCATGTAGTAAAAAGCGGTTATTTAAATGTTTCAAACAGAAACTTATTTTTTTGTATAGATGTATAGATTACTATTTCAATAGCAATTAAGAGTGTGGCCTATTACGCAATTAGGCTGCTTACTTTAAACATAATCCCCTTCATTAATTAACGATAGTAAAACTGCCACAAAAACCATAAACTTGTTCTAAAACACAGGTTTTTACAGTAACCGCGGGACACGGCTGTAAGCGTCTGCACTCGACGTGTATAAACGATGCCAATTTCTCGTGGTCGCACTTGCCGATTAGCTGTGAGATAAGGCACAAGTTGACGCGATTAAGTGTGAGATATGTCACGAGTCGACGCGATTAGGTGTGAGATATATCTCAAGTTTAAAGCGTTTACGTGTGACGTAATTAGTCGTAGTTTTATCTTAGTTTAGAGTTAGAAAGGGGTTTTTATTGGTCAAAGTAAATCATTTATTTAAAGAGACCATTAAAAGGTACGTTTTAACGTACGTTACAAAAAAAAAACTACTTGCCCCTATCAAAAGGTAGTTTCGTTTTCGTTGGATCAAGAGCTTAATTTAGAGAGTTATACTCCTGGATACGGCGCGTATTGTTAGGAGATCTTTTCTCAGGAGCCTTGACTACAATTTGTAGGTATATTTTTCGACGTTTTAATTTGGTGATAATATAATTTATATGTATGTATAATAAATAAATGGAAATAATAACTATCTACTTACCTAAGTTAGAGTAAAATAACTTCCCAACTATGTGACGTAAACACGGAGTATTTGAACTGAAGGAAACGTCAAACGTCAAAACTTTATCAATATGTTCGCTAAAAGCGGAGCTGTGACACGCTGTCACGGCCTGATTGGCAACACGACACGTTCCATACAAGTTCTTGGTAAAATAAAGACAACCTGTATTACAGATAATAAAAAGAGAAAGAATAAAAAACGACTCAAAATGGTTTTACACCGGCGAGGAGAGAAATGGATTGAATGGGCGAGAATTTATATTCGTATAAGTAATAAATACTCTATCCTTGCAGCAATAAAGTTCAATGTTTTATGAATGAATATTTCAATTCATGTCTCGCCAATCTAGGGTGTGATGTGCGAGGCGAGCATTGAAATATTTGTTGGTACAACATGAAGAATATTGCTGCATAAATAGAGTAGGTATTTTTACTTTGCAAAATGGTTATTAAAAAATCTCGCGCGATACAGCTCGTTCCAGCACTGGGCGGTGCGGTACATTTTTCGGGGTGAAAAGTTCAGTTTGATTTCAATTCTATCCTTGGCTCGCCGGTTTGAAACCATCTTTATGAGCATAAAGGTGGTTTCACAAAAGCGGAGTTCAAACGGAGCGTATCATTTTGTTTGTGATATCACCACCTAAGTAGTTTAATTGTTTCGACATAATTGATGAATTATATCACCAGGTGATAAGGGGCAACTATTTTTACTATTTTCGTGAACTTTTATTACTAATTACTAGTGAATGAAATGTTAAGTGTTTGGGGAACTTGGCCCTATAATACGAGATTTGACTTCCGAACCCCACGACCCAATATTACTAAGTAACCTCAACCGTCTGTGGCGTAATAACCGATACAATTACAGCATCTCATCTTGATTATACATAAATATACGTTGAGCACCTATTATTAGACCCCTCTCCCCCTCAGACCCCACCCTCGTGGCCGCGCGATCAATAGCTGCGTGGAATTAAAATAAATACAGCTTTAGTAATCCTGCATGTGAGGCATATCTCGGTTGTAGAAAGTCACTTGCGACCTTTGTTCTGGACCATAGGTAGGAACCTTCTGATAACATAAACATCATAACATCACACCTGTAATCCCCGAAGGGTTAGGCAGAGGTGTACCCATTAGTACATCCACGTTTCGCCAGTTATGTTTTTAGTCCCATGTAATAGGGGGCGAGCCTATTGCCATCAACCGGGCACAAATCCAGACTCCGAGGCTGCTACTGAGAAATTCCTGATGGAATAACCCAATAACACTTTGCCCGACCTGGGAATCGAACTCAAGACCTCATGCACAGCAGTCGCGCTTGCTACCACTAGACCAACGAGGCAGTCAGTCGAGGAACCTTCTGGTTGCTGAGATATTGATGGTCTAAATAACAACATGTTTTTAAGTTTTCAGGGTTTTGTATCCGAAAAGTGTCAACGGGATCCTATTAATAAGCGTCCGCTGTTAAAAGAAAAGAAAGAAAGAAAAACTTACAACAATATACAAGTAATGTACAATATAAATATAAACTTCTTCTTCTTCTTATCGTATGGGCAGTAAGGTCTTACGACCCTACATACCCTAGTGTCAGAATATAAACAAAACAAATAAACACAAAGAATAAATAAACTAAACAACTAATAACTAATATAAACTAAATACATAATAGAAAATAATAAAAAAATGTGTCCTGAACGGTAATTTGCGCCACTACCGCGCGAAACGGCCGATGCTCAGCATAATGCCGTCTGTTCGTCGGTCTGTCTGTCAACGAGCTGTATTTCAATTCCGTAAAAGGTAGAGATTAAAATTTTCACAGAGTGCAGTGTATTTCTATTGCTGTTCTAACAACAAATAATACAAATAAAATAAAGAAAAAAAATAAATTAAAGGGGGTCCCAAAACAAGAGAAAGAGTTGTTTGAAAGAGTATAGTTCGGAATAGGTCCCATAGGAATATTGTCATGATCTGATGATGAACTTTGGAGATATGGAACGGAACTCCTTATAAAATCACAGCAGAACCACCGTAACAAGAAAAATTGCTTTGTTTATACGTGTAGTCGATGACTGACTGAAGGAAGTGAGGAGGGGGTACGCCAACCCCCCTCCTACCACTTTCCAAAATTAAATATATCGTATGGGGTATTGTTTGAAAGGGCTTTTTTCCAACAATATTCGTTTGAATAACTTTATTAAAATGCTGTGGAGCGGAACGTAGAAGTATTTACCGCCTCTTCCTAACCCTGATATTCAAAAATTGTAAAAATCGACTTAATACCGAACCGGGATAATTTTGTTCGTTTCACAATACATTTTTGGGTAACAATGTCACAAAGAGCGATTATGTGCTAAAAATATGGGATTTTTCCGGTGAAAGGAACCTGTTTGAATATGTTTAATGTTTGATTTTTACGGCAAAGTTAAGACTTTGTGTTCACAAAGTCCGGACTATAGATGTGGGACACGATACGAGCAGAGAAAAATGTCGGTTTTGTAAACCTTCGACTCCCGCTTATACATTGAAAGTAGTCTATATATATTTTTTATTTGATTGGCCCGTCGGTCTCGTGATCGTAAACGGGGCTCTTGAGCGTAGGATACTCGATTCGATATGCAGTTCGGACAAAAAGTGTTATTGTGTTTTTCTATTATGAATTTTTTAGTAGGTAGTAGACCGGAATTTGCAAGTTGGTGATGTGACACCTCCGTGCCTAAGAAAGCATGTAAAGCCGTTAGTCCTGCGCCTGATTTTTACCTGGTCGTGTCGTATTGGACTATGAAAGTTAGGAAGTGCACCTGTGTTTGCGCACACAACTTGTGCGCTATAATATTTTCTGCATACTTGGCTAGTCTCCACTGAGATTAGAAGCCGTGACCGAAATCTGTCTGGATAATGTTATTAGTATTTAAATCAATGGACTAATGCCTGTATGTCAGTCCCCCCGCCGACCACTGCTCGAGCCAGCGCACGTAGCTGAGCCTATAGCTTAAATCGTGCCTGAATAATCTCATTCCAATCCAGCCTGTCGATAGCCGTCCGCCCCCAGAGACGTTCTAAGCCGAGATCCGTACCCCACAGGGGGTGCCTTTAGAATGTAATCGCTTAGTTTATGCCATGACTTTATTGTGGTGCCTTAAAAATTAAGGTCTCCTCACAGAAAATTTTTAATTTTTGTTACATAAAGTTTAAATCACTACATTGTATAAAACAATTTTGCTTCCCGCTATCTTTCCCTATGTATGTTTATTTCTTTAAAACTACGTACCTGACGGAATTGATTTAAGAGGTTTATGTATCTTCATTGCACTCGTGCGAAGCCGTGCCGTAGATAAATAAATACAACCTCCTAGGTAGAAATGTGAGTTGCCATTTAAAAAGTCATGCCAGTTTTTTTTTCTTGCACTTAATATACCATATACCGCCAAGAAAGGTATGTGTTAGAATGCTCCCCTTCTCGCCCCGTACAGTCTAAATTACTGTACCAATATAGGCGTCAGCTGCTCGCTCCCACGAGTATTCACGTCTCTTTCCTTATGAGTTGAGGAGGCACGCAATATTAACAACGAGAATGGTTATTGTTAATTTGAAGCCGTTTGAAGCTGGGCTTAGCGCCTGAACCAGCCAAGAAGGTAGGGGAAAGTGAGCAATCATTTGTTTTTTATTCGACCTTTTGGTGTTCAAATGTTGAATCTGACTTGGCGTACAGAAGATTTTCTTATCTTTAAATGCGGTGATACATAAGATGACCAGAGGGCTTGCTTTTGGCAATAGGCTCGCCCCTTATTACTTGGGACTTAAACATAACTGGCGAAATTATCATCTGCCTAGCCTTTTCCCAAATTATGTTGGGGTCGGCTTCCAGTCTAACTGGATGCAGCTGAATGAATACCAGTACTTAACTTGGAGCGACTGCCTATCTGGCCTCCACAACTTAGTAACTGGGTAATACGATACCCCTTGGTAAGACTGGTTGTCAGATTTTCGGGCTTCTGACGACCCATAACGACTGCCAAAGATCCATGTATGACAGTCGAGACCAACAGCTTAACGTGCTTTCCGAGGCACGGAACAACATAACACACACCATAACTGGTGAAATGTGGGTGTACACCTCTGCCTATCCCTTCGGTAATCACAGGCGTGGCATGTTATGTAAGATAAGCTAAATGACACATACCTACTCTAAAAATTTTTAAAGCTTTTATTTTTTGTATGTTTACTCTGTAAGTGAATTTATAATATCTTTAAGCGTAAAAGCGAATTAATATTCTACCATCAAAAACAGATATAACTTCAACTTTATAATAAAAGGAATTGATGAGGGCAATTCTGTCTGAGTTGCACAAATGACTGCAGACTTCAAACTAATGAACGGAATTCATATTGAAAGTTTGTAAGCTACTCGCTAAGTACTTATGCAAAATGGCGTACTGGGTAGTTAGTAGCTTCCTAAGAATGTGCTAGGACTGAGAAGAATTACTATTAACCATAATTTTATATTTTTTACCTGACTACACGGCTTGTATGGTGTACGCTTATATGTGTGCACATATCTCCTGCTATTAGTCTATGGAAGCAAATATTAAATTAAAAAACGAAAACTTGACAACAAATATACGTTTACCAAAAAGCTATAAACGAAACGTCAAGTTGGCACATTTATATGTCATAATTTTATAAATCGTTAAATATCAAAAATGTATTTTAGATTGTTTAATGAATATTGTTAATTTTTAAGTCGCACGTCATTTGTTTTTGGTTAAAGTTTTAAATCATAACATAACATCACGCCTGTAATCCCCGAAGGGTTAGGCAGAGGTGTACCCAGTAGTACACCCACATTTCGCCAGTTATGTCTTTAGTCCCACGTAATAGGGGGCGAGCCTATTGCCATCAACCGGGCCAGACTCCGAGACTGCTACTGAGAAATTCCTGATGGAAAAACCCAATAACACTTTGCCCGATCTGGGAATCGAACCCAAGACCTCATGCAAGACAGTCGCGATTTTGTAATAACCTAATTTAAAAGAGTGCCGTGGAGTTTCTTGCTCGTTCTTCTCCATAGAGGCCTACCTCCGTTTTGGAACGAGCAACTAGCTTCAACTTTCGGACTAACTGACCGACTCTTTGACTTGCGACCACTAGACCAACGAGGCAGTCAACGAGGCAACGAGGGAAGTTTTAAATCCTGTGTTTTCATATAGAAACCCCAAAAATTATTACTGATTCTGTTTTCATAATACATAAGAAAAATATTACAGAGCCTCTTCGGAGTAAAACCTAATAAAAAAGTACCACAAGGGAACAGTTGGTTCGAACTTGGCAACCAATTTGGTGGCCATGCGGTCTCATAGCAAGATTTTTTTTATTGTTATTTTTAGCCTGTACTGTCCCACTGCTGGGCGAAAGCTTCCCTTTCTTTTTTTCAATCCCTTCATATTGAGTTACTATGGACAAGCCCTACCTGCAAAAACCAAGCTCTTCCCAGCATCTTCCATCCCCATACGCAAAGAAAATAACAAAAAGTAATTTCGAGTCACTCCTTCATATAATTCCGTATCGCGAACTTCACAGTCGCCATTTGTGTTTGCCTTAACTTAGAAGCTTATCCGGCTTACTTGTATATTTAAGTAAGGGATCGAACTTGATACAAACTTAACCAATTCAACCCAGCTGTTGAAAAACAAACAAAATGTTGTTTTTTAAACTTTACCAATTCAATCGAGTAAAAAATACAGAGTAAAAGTTTTATTTTTAAAGTTTCATGTTTAAAGTTACATTGCGGTGTGATAGGAGGAAAATTTTCTTATACTAACACAAAATATTGATGAATATTCTAAACAGTTTTCACGGCATTTCATAGAAAATTTCAAGTACTTAATAGGGGGAAATAGGCTAGCCCCCTATTACATGGGTCTTGAACATAAGTGACGAAATGTTAGTGTACTAATGGATACACGTCTGCCTAACCCTTCGGGGATTACAGGCGTGATGTTACGTTATGTTCCAAGTCCTTTATTTATATAAATTTCTAAATGAATGAATCCATTTTAACGAAACTTCCCCGGTGTAAGCAGGATACATAGGTCTAAAAAGTCAACAGAGAAAATTTTCGAAAAATTGTGTTACGGTTAAATACAACCGATTTTAAGTTTTTCATAGAAACAAAGATCTTTTTTAAATAGAACATTTTGAAACTGTTTTCTGTTCACTTTTTACGGGTAGAAAGTTTCATAAAAATCGGTTCATTCATTGACTTGACAGTTTGTATAAAATGCAGTACAGCGTAAACGCTCTTAATCCAGCTTTGCTTTGTAATAAAATCTATTCGGTGTGACGTGCGGCTGTTTTATGACCACAGTAAAATGAGCGGAGTGTGTAACAGCCACCCAGAAATCAATGGTTTAGCCATTAGACTGTAGTTACGTGCATGTGCTGGTTTCAGAAGATGGGCCATTATTGAAGCTTTATCTTGCGAAGGCGAGTTGGTCTGAATAGTGGGTGTGAATGTAGAATTTATGGAGTTTCTTGTCCATTCTTCTCCACACGAAACTACCTTTTGGAATGGGTTACAAGTCCATATTTATTTTTTCTTGTAAATGTTGTTCAGAAGTGTTATATTTCATTAAGACACTGTTGATTTGATTATAACATTGAAATTCTTTTTTTGAATAGATTTAAAATAAAACATTTGTTCAATTCAATAAATTATATTGAAAAATGAAAGACAATTTGATTTTGTGTTAGTTCGTTCGTTTTGCCCGCGACTTCGTCCGCGTAAATTTCGGTTATAATCATGATTCGAAACGACACGTGGCGCCATCTATGATCATAAGAACGTTATTGTGATTTCCCTCGGAAACAGTACTTTTTTTCGGGATTAAATGTACCCTATGTTCGTTCCTGTACACCTGGCAACGTATAGGCAAAATTTCAGGATGATCGGTTCAGTGGCTTAGGCGTATAATGGTAACAAACAAACTTACTTTCGCATTTATAATATTAGTTATTATAGTTAGGATGACAGTTTTATTTCTAAAGCTTATTACGGTACTCTTGTTAGGCAGATTTGAACTGGAAGGCCCACCTAACATAGTTAAGAAAAGCACCTACATGAAATATTACTATCCCACCTAAAAAATACAAGATCAGGTAGATTCAAAGACATACAAGGCCATGAAAAACATAAAAAGATACCGATAAACACTTCAAAAATACGTTATTATTTTAGTTTATGAATTATAAATGTTTGCTCAACACATACTTTCCATCATCGCATGCATGGCTAGACATATAAATTGTTTATATTTAAAATAAATATGTTATGTTTAAAAACATGTTTCATAATTGTTTATTTTTACGTCGGTTAAAAATGTAGGTAAGTACCTGAGTATTACGTTTTGTTATTGCTGAGAATTTTATCAAGGTCGTGTTTTTGCCCTTATAACAATACATGCACGTGGAATCTACGCAGTACAGTTACATAAACAAAACATAAATCATTCATTCATTCATTCGTTCTATACATGTATTAGTTGTTACAATTTACGACCTTCTTAGCTATATCTTTCACTCAATTTATATATTTTTTCATACATTTTTGCTTCATAATTAATGAGTCAAATGAGGAAACTATCTAAAACGTCACTAATCCATACTAATATTATAAATGCGAAAGTGTGAGTGTGACCTCTTCACGCTTAAACCGCTGAATCGATTTTGATGAAATTTGGCATGGAGATAGTTTAAGATCCGAGGAAGGACATAGGATAGCATATCGCCCATTAAACTAAATAACATTGATCAAAATTGTTGCTGGGAAACGACTTGTATTTTTGGTGTGAAAAATTATGCTTTATGCAACAGTACAGGAGGAGTATTTAAAGATTATTACAACATAAAGAAGAAAGTTTTTTAAGAAGGGCATTTTCGGAAGGTTCCCAAGTATGGTTCAGAACAAAAAATGGTCCCTAAAATTGTCGCAACAGCTTGCGTGCGCAGTCATCAACGATTATCCATTGGACAATACTATTCTAGTGACGTAAAGCCGGACTGAAAATAAATAAATACTTCATGTAACCCCCCATTCGCGGGCGAACGATAAGAAAAGCAATTTCTCAAACTTTTAGGAACGATCGCAATCTAATTTCAGTCTCAATCTATCAGAAATGCCTCTAATTTACGTAACTACATTTTTTGACATTAATTTTCGCAGGGATGAATGAGATTACGAATAGATTTTGAATATCATACTAATATTATAAATGTGAAAGTTTGTAAAGATATTTGGATATTAAGTCCGCTCCTTCTTCTTTATCGTGTGGGCAGTAAGGTATTACGACCCTACACAGTGTCAGAGTTTCTAAACCGCCTCAAGAGCCTCTGACATGGTTTGAGTGGAACAGTAAGTCCAGGTATCCTCACGATGCCAAGGTTGCGGGACGTGCCGGGGTTGCGGGACGTCTTACCAGGATACCGTGGCCCCGGAACGTAAAGGGCAACAGAAGGAACAGAAGGAACAGGGTGGTTTTTTAGTCAGTAAAAGTCTGACAGTCCCTTCCGCCCCACCCAGGGCGGAAGGAGTCATTTGATGATGTTTACCACCTAAAAAAAAAGATATCCTCACGATGTTTCCCATCACCGATGCCAGTGATGTCCAAGATAAAATTTAGAAAGTACATATGAATTGAAAAATTCATATTGATAAGTACTAGCCCGGATTTGAATCCACAACCATGTAAGGCGGGCGCTTTAACCACTGTATTACGTCCGCTATGAAAGGATTTCCCAAAATTCACTCCCTTAGGGGATGAAACGGGGGTTTGAATGGAAAAAATGGAAAAAACAATCTAGACGCGGCGAGCGGAAGCTAGTATTAGTATAAATATAACTTTATCTGACACACCGCATCGACAGGTATCTTACCGTCCATTATTTATATTTAGCTGAACAGTAAAACTATCCGAATCTATTTCCAAACTCATAAACTTGCAATGTTTTGTTTATTTAACGCAGACTTCAAACGATTGTATTGTTTCTCTAGCGGCCGAACATTAAACTACAGTATATCTAAAACGAGACATACATACAAAAAGGTATTTAATTTTGACTGGAATAAGCTTCAAATTCTCTTAATATTTCTAGGAGGTCAGGTGATGCAGGACACAGACTGCACATGTTGGAGACTGCTATTGATTTTGATAATAATACCAGCCTATTTTTGTCCCACTGCAGGGAACATGCCTCTTCTCATACGGGGAAGGCACGAGCGTTGATCACCACACTTGCTGTTATTTTTACGAGTCTGAAACGTTTTACCAACAGTCGATTAGCCCATGAACTGTTGGCCAACGGAATTTTTCAACCACGAACTTTTCATACAAACCACTTTTCACCCACGAACGTTTCGCCAACATGATTTTTCGCCAGTGACTGTTTCACCTCATGTCAGTTATGGTCAAAATAGACTTAGAAAGTACCTATGAATAATCAAAACTGTTCTTACATTAAACCATCAAACGGCTCAAATATAACATCCTTCTTGGAAATTTGACTTCCAAGAAGGTTTTTATATTTGTGCTGTTTAAGCGGATTGGGGTTAATACACTAGGGCCATGGGGTCCGAGCACTCGCCTTGTTTTTCGGGACATTGTCAAACGACTGGTCGACTCTTCATATGGTAAGTACTTAATACTTTTTATAGTCTTGATCACTAACTTATATTTCATGGACGAGTGTCAGCATGTAGTTAGGGAACTACAAACAAAGCTACAAATGTGGAAATAAAATGGTCGATAAATAGTACGCGTTTCATACGAATATGAACCTTATTTCAAAAAGATAACTAACACACAAGATGGCGTGCATGACACGTTTAGACAGGTATTTTTTTCATACATTTAGAAGTTAAGAGCCTTAGGTAGGTATATCTCTACGTTCTGGGTAAAATCGACAGAGAGACCAACTGCCAGTAAATAAAAGGTTCTTCCACAGAGAATCCCACTATATCATCCACACAATTCCAAATCGACATGAAAAGCTAACAAATGTTCTATGTTACGCTACACTGAACAAACCCCTTAGGCTGGTCATAAACCAGGATTAAAGCCCAATCCTTCCACTATCAGCGTGCGTTAGTAGTGTGGCGCCGCGCGCGGGGAGCCTATCATGTAAGTAGTTTGCTAGAATGACGGTCTGTTGTAGTTGTAGGCCTATTTGCGCGTCATACTGATGAGATACTGATGTTAGTAACCGTATTTATAACCCTTCATTATCTATCTGCCTAGTTAGGAGTCGACAGTCTAAACCAGGGATTCCCAAAGTCGTTCAGGTGGACCCCAGGGGTACACGGGAGTCTCAACGGGGGTCTGTGTAGCGTGAAAAAAAAATAGGAGTTCACAAATTTATTTATTTTTTCTTTATGTACGTGTAAAAAAAATACACTACAAATTGCAAACAAAAACTTACACTTACAAATTGTAAGTGGGGGGCCCGCGAAAATTTATTAGGTTTCGACAGTAAAAAACAAAAATGTTTTTTTTTTTTTTACCTATCAATGTAGGCCAGATAATAAACTACTCAAAAAATTATGAGAGCATAAATTGATTTTTGACAGGCTGTATTTTGGTGAAAAATTGTCGTAGTAGAATTCGTGAAGTTAGGGTCGGCAGAGTTAGGCCGTGTAAATTCAGAAGCTTGGCTCTACATGAGATCTGATATCATTTTCGTAGGGCAAACCTTATGTGGTTGTCTTGGCAACATTTTACATGAAATGTTTTTGGTGGGATTGAGACTTTAGAAAAAGCATTAATTTTTTTAAATTTTTTTTGGGAATATGTTAGAAATGTAGCTCAAGGGGGTCCAACAAAAGGAGAAAAATAGTTTGAGAACCTCTGGTTTAAACGGATGCAGCTGAGTATTTCATATACAGCGACTGTCTTCCTGACCTCCAAAACCAAGTAACTGGGTACCACGATACACTTTAGTAAGGGTTGTCAGACTTTCAGGCTTTTGATTTGATTAATAGGGATTTGGTCAAAGATATATCTTTGCCTTATTTACGTTTGTGTATGTAAAAAAATAATATTCTGTCAATTTTAGTATATTAAATAGCTTAAATAGCTGGAGGAGCTCGTGGCTATGTAATAACAGCCGCACGGGTCGATCCGTCAGGTTAAGCTACGCTTGCCGGGGTTGGTCCGTGGATGGGTGACCATCTTTAAACATTGAGACTCCTCCGTGCCTCGGAAAGCACGTTAAGCCGTTGGTCCCGGCTGTCATACGTGGATCTTTGACAGTCGTTACGGGTCGTCAGAAGCCCGAAAGTCTGACAACCAGTCTTACCTAGGGGTATCAATGGTATCATATTACCCAGTTGCTGGGTTGTGGAGGTCAGATAGGCAGTCGCTCCATGTAAAATACTGGTATTCAGCTGCATCCGGTTAGACTGGAAGTCGACCCCAACATAGTTGGGAAAAGGCTAGGCAGATGATGAAATAGCTTTTGCGCGGGAATGTCCGCATGTCGGTTATCACGAGTCGGTTATCAGTTCCAAGCTTATCTCCTTTTTTAGTGTTCAAAATTACTGCTTACCAAAAAATATCGGTAATTTTTTCATAAAACTAGTGGGCTAGCCGTAAAATCGGTACTTACGCATTTATTATAATAAGTATAGATAGCAAATAAAAGGGCAAATGGGGCGTGTGCCCAAAAGGCTAGCAGCATTGCCACGTTATACGGCTATCCAAATTTTTTGGCCCAAAAACAGGCCTGACCCTTGGCCTTAAAAATAACTAGCCTAAAAAAAGGTCGAAGCTACATTCCCTATTAATACTCAATTCAAGAATCGTTTCAATAAGAACGCGTTCAGATTTCCTGCCGTCTCTGTAACCTTAGTTCTTCACCCTAAGGCCAGTCATAAATTTCCGCGGACTCAGCGCGGGTAATAAATCTTCCAAGTGTCATTTTAAGCGCGAACCCGGTCTGATTTAGTGCTTCGTCTGAAGACCGCCTAGACAGACAGTAATGTGCGAACGAACTAGTTTTTTGTACGTACTTATGAAGTTTCTTTGTTGGGAAGTTGCTGGAAGGAAAGTCAGCGATAGTCCAAAATACAAAGGTTGTTCACCCCTATTTACAAACACGCCTGACTCGTTGGTAATAGACAAGAAAGAAAGAAAAGAAAAGGTTTAATCGTAGGTAAGGTTAGGTTTATTAATATAGGTAGGTTATAGTATTATTTTTAACTTTTTAGTGCTTTTAGGGTTTTTTGAAGTCGGTTTTTTTGCAAAAAAAAAAAAAATACGAATTCGTATACGATACTTACTACCTAAAGTTATTCACCCAAAGTCAGAGCATGGCACGAGCTATTCACGTTTTGTTCGAAGGCTCTAAAGTTATCTTCACCTAAAATTCTTTTCCAGTAAAATGTTATAATATTTGCGGAGTTTCAGTACGAATGAGTGCCAAAGCATTACTCGGAACCACATTTAGCATAAATCTGAAGCTAAAATTCTATGAAAACCGCAAACTGTACAATAGCAGAATATTAGGAGTTTTAATGTACAGTAGACGGTAGAAATATTATATATTGTACTAACTCAACACTCTGAGAATCTCTAGATACGGTAACCCTTCCCACAATATATATATTGTTTATATAAATATTGTTTTTTTTTTTTATTGTCTATTTAAAAAGTAGTTAAACACATGTTTGAATATGGCCATCTTTATTTTTTACATAGCTGTAGTAGATATCTGGTTCTGTATTAAGTGGCTATACTTATGTGTCGGCTATATCATCTTATATGTATATAGGTATGTACTATTACTACGAAAGTTTGGATGGATAGATGTTTGTTCAATCACGCCAGAACGGCTAAACGGATCTGCATAGAATTTGGCACGAAGAGAGATTATAGCCTGTTTTTTGTTCCGGAAAAATTCCCAGGTCATAGGTCTCTATGAATAAGAACGAGTAAGAAACTCCATGGACACTATAGTTTTTGACAAAATCCAGATTTCATTCTGAACACCATTGTTCCCCGAATGCTTCGAAACGTATTTTTATCTGCCGCCAGACATAGGATGTGTCAAACGTGTCCAAAACCACTCTAATGGAATAATAAGTAGGGAATACCGAGGTTTGGGGGCGCGGCGCCTGTATGCGGACCTTTATTTACATATTGAATATGAAATGTAAGACTAGGGTACGAGTAATATGTGCTTCAGTGCTTGTTCTTCTTCATTACTGTATTAGTTAGTAATGGTCTAATTGCTTTACATGGGTCTCCCAATTACCGGCAGGATAACCTCGTCATGTTACCTGCAACTTATTGTAAAATTTATAATTATTATTAAAAGAGTATGTGTGAAGTTTCTTGCCCTTTCTTCTCAATACGAAACTAACTTTTAATATATATTTCTTCATTCTTGTAAATAACGTTCAAAAGTGCCTTTCAATACTCTAATTGTAAAATGGTTTCACTTCGGCCAATTGGATTTAATTATGATGAAACAGACTCACGTTAAAATGAAAAAAAGTCTTTAATTTTTCTAAAAAAATGTTACGATATGTTTAATACCCATGCATCAATATTTTACATTACCAGTAGCAGACCGAGCAGGGGAGAAGAGGAGGAGCTAAACGTCAGATTGAAAAAAAAAAATACGAATTATAGCTTGTCTGCCATCATTATAAATATTTCAATACATTAAATTGCAAAAACATGAATCCCAAAAACCCTTTTACGCAAGACTTTTATAAAATTCGTCCTTAAAATGGGACGTTCGACAATAGTACGCCAACAATGGTATTATACTCGGGACGGTACATTAAACTCTTGGCAACGACGCGTTGGCAGCCGAAGGGTTATAATATATCCAATTTGAGACTTATCACGCGAAAACTGTTTCTGGTTCACGTAACAGGGTTGAGGCACTCGACTCAGGGGAGCAATTTAAAGTATGACGACAATAAATTGCTGCCTTAGCAACAAACATTGAACGTGTATGTATGCCAGTGCCGTTTAGTCAGTGTAGTTTAGTTTAGTTAGTTTTTTTAGTTTAGTTTTCTTATAAGCACATGGTATGCAATAAATGAATATGAATATGAAATACCTTAAACGAGCTGGTAGCAAAAAGTGTCTGATTTTTCCATAATTTCTAGCATATTATAAATTAAATTGGACACCCTATGATACATATTATCCTATGACAGATTTTACATTATGTAAAATCTATCTATCTATATGTGTATAAATAAAATGGATGTCTAAATGTGTTGCCAAGCGCAAAATTTGAGAAGAGGCTGGACCGATTGGGCTGATTCTTTTTTGTTGTATTATTATATCCAGGACAAGGTCCTTATTAAAGATTTTTTTAAGAAACCCCGAAATGTCGTTCTGCATCCGAGCATAGAACGGCTGGATAGATCTGGATGAAATTTGGCACATAGATAAATTATAGTCTTGAATAACACATAGGTTACTAATTATCCCGAAAAAAAAATACGGTTTCCGTGGGAACTTTGACGCGGACCAGGTCAGGTAAATGTGTAATCTATGACATTGGCAAAACATAGCGCACTGTGTACTGTTTTATACAAGACTTATTTACGAGTAAGTAACAACCTAGGTTTGACGAAAAAAAGATTACTGATTTGAAAGCTATTGTAATCAAGAAATTGATGCCTAGATTGATCCTACTAATATATAGACCTACTATATATGAGTAGTAGGTACCTGCGGGGTGTCGTGCCGAGGGCTGGCCCGGCTGTCAGGCCACAAATTGTAAGTAATGATGCCGCGCTATGGTGCCAAATCTCTGAGTTATTTGGACTTGCTGTGTGATTTACGCACTTGGTCGTCCATTACTTTAGCTTCCACTGCGTAAACAAAGCTCGGTACACAGTGAATGAATGATCGGTGTACTATGTGGAAGCACGTTATCTGATCTACCTACACAAGTTATAGTTGAAAGTAAGTCAAGCAGTTTTCGAGATATAGTGTTTAACGTTAGTGAGTAAGGACACTCACTCATCACGAAATATCGAAAACCGCTTGGCGTATAAAGATGAAATTTGGTAAGGAGGTAGTTTATGGTTGGTAGACGTTCGCTAAGAAAGGATTTTCAAAAATTCACCCCCTGAGGGGATGAATCGAGGGTGCAAAGTTCGTGTATCGCGGGCAGAAGCTAATATAGGACAATACCAACAAAGATACCTATCCCCACATTATTATTAATATAAAGACAAAACTAGGAAAGCGCCATAAAAACCTTTGCTTATCCCCAAGACAAAGCATCGTCATTGTCTCCAGGATCCTCCTGTATTTGTCCAACTACATAGCGTTATGACATGAATGTATGACACCAAGAGACACGTCATAATGACGTCATAACCGTGACGTAATAACGCGAGATAATCCGCTGTGATGAATACAACACATAACTTTGGTGTCTTTATTAATGTCAGAGATGTGTACACATGAACCTATGTATGAATCTACTGAATTATCTATACTATGTTTTGTTTGTCTGTTTGTTTAAACGCGCCAATCTCTGGAACTACCAGTCGCATTGGAAAAAATATTTTCGTTTATGATAGCTGGATTCATGAGGAATAGTATAGGCTATGTAACATCAGGCTACGACCTAGGGGAGCGGAGCTGTAACCAAAGACGTAGCATAACGTGGGTGAAAAAACCAAGCGCGCGTAGTCGTAGCAGCTTAGTTAGTAAAACTGTAAATATATTTTTTATATATACTGTGCTTGTATGACGAGATGTATGAACGTAGACGAGACGAAAGGAGTATGTAAGGAACGTAGCAGGTGGTGTTCTGTGGTTTCTGCCTATCTCCATGGGAATATAAGCATGAGTTTATGTATGTTATGTGCTTGGGGTTCTGTAAGCGTGTGTGGTATTTAATTTTTATGGCACCCGTGCGTAGACGGGGCGCGTCGCTAGTCTATTATAATACAAACGATAAACAAACATACATAACGAGTAACAATCCACTGTACAATATCCTCTTACAATCAACAATATATCCACTTTACATTCAAATCAACTCGCCGATCTCAAAAACAACGAACGAAAACGGGACAAGAGAACAATGGAACCACTTGAACAGAAGTGCCACTCCGCACAACTCTGTAACGAGCTCCAACTGATATACCTACAAGTATTGTTTTTTTTTTAAACTGGCCCCACTTTAAAATTTTCTCTGTATCGTGGATTCGTTTACAAATATATAAATTCATGCATAGGTCCGTGGAGTTTCTTGCTCGTTCTTCTCCATACAGACCTACCTACATTTTGGAACGAGCAACTTTCTGACTGTCTGACCAACACCTTGACAATTCAAAAGTGCCTGTAAATGGCCGACCATTAAAGATAGCAAGCACGTATATCCTCTTAACGATATATCTATCAACAATAGTGTGTGTGTAGAGTTTCTTGCCCATTCTTCTCCATACAAAACTACCTTTTGGAACATGCCTGTTCCAAAAGGTAGTTTTGTTAGACTAGATTCAATTCCTTTTTCTTTTGTTTATGATGTTCAAAAGTGCCTTGTAATGGCCTAATTGAAATAAATGATCTGACTTTGACAATACTGAAGTCATGCTTAAATAGCATAGGTTTGTTAACTATGGAATTTCTGATCAAGTAGAAGAATTTTTATACATAAAGTACGTCTAAGTTTATCTTGGACAACACTGACATCGGTGAAAAAAAAATCCTAAGCCTGTATTCGCCAAATTGCCTTGAGTACGCGTGGTGATCAATACTCGTGTCCTTCTCTGTATGAGAAGAGGCGTTTGCCCTGCAATGGGACAGTAACAGGCTGATAGTACCTATTGTTCTACGTAAACCTTCTCCCCTTCTGTTACATCGTGTCATTGAGCCCGTAAATATATTAAGTCATTATTTTTAATGTTTGTGTGTTTTTTTTTTCATTTTCGCACAACAACTAGTAGTTACATTGTATATTATCTCGTTACGTCTAGCAGTTAACTTTAATAGCTGGGCGACAGTTCTGTTAGTTATACTGGTAGTTAGCATAATGTTTGGTGATATTTCATACGTTAAAAATTGGTTGCAATTATTTGTGTGCGGGCATTACTGTTTTTATAAGTACTAGCTTTTGATCGCAAACAAACTATGCACTCCTTTTTCATCCCCTTAGGGATCAATTGTATATCACTGTCCTTTTTTGGCTCTACGTGGTAGAAAGAGATAACGATACCATGTTATAGACCTAGTCCGTACGCAGCAAAATCACGACCAACATTTTCATATAAAACGATTGCTATCTAAATCGGATTATTCCAATTATTACACAAACAAACACTCTTGTTTTTTGCTCTCATTTCTTTTATCCAATTACAGGAACACAGCAGCAAAGTGGTCATTAATAAAGCTATCACTTATTACGTTTGTTTGTACGGATTATCCTTTTTCCCAGTTTTTTCCGATAAGCCCCTGTGTGTTTAGCCTTTTACAGTACAAATGGGGCTGTTAAGCGGCTGTATTCAAGCGATTAAGCGATTGAAATTAATGATACGGGTACTGGGTTAATCTACACAATTATCATGATTAATGCTATGTGGCCCTCTGTCAGTCGTAGATCTTTGACTGTCGTTTTGGGTAGTCAGAAGGCCGAAAGTCTGACAACCAGTCTTACCGAGGGGTATCGTGATATAGAGTTAGGGTTGCGAAGGTCAGATAGACATTCGATTAGACTGAAAGCCGACCCTAACATATTTTGTAAACAATTTGGGTCTCTTTCAGAAGAAACTATCTTCGTGTTCGAGCTTGCTTTTTGACTTAGCATATCACCAGTCTAGTTAAATGTTTGTAAATGGTACAAAGAGAATATGCTGATGCATTTACCAGACAAAATGAGTAGGTATTTCAGCCACAACACCTAATTTTTGCACATTAAAAATTATAAGTTTTATGTATTTGGTTAATCAACAATAAAAAGAATTACTTTGAAAATTCAATAAATAGATAAGTTTCTCAAATTCCAGTTAACTCTGTTTATTCTTTTAAACAAATCATTCTTAGTTACTAATCCGATATTAAGTTTTAATTCGCGGTTAATCTAATCAAAGTTTGACGATAATGTGCGTACGTTTAGCCATGAAACCACAGACTAGCCGTTAAATATTGCTTGCAGAAGGACCACTTACAATAACAATGATTTGTCTTGTCAAAACATTTTTTATATAGAATGACGCAGGAATTGTCACAATATTGAAAAGTCATTTAAAATACGATTTTTCGTAATGATAATTTTTCGTTAGATTTTTTTGTAATATCCGACAAGTTCCAGTAATTACCATCTTACTAGTTTATAAGCACACTAAAATGCTAAGAGGCAGGTGAAACACACATAACGTAATTTTCGGAAAGAAGGATACCTATAAAGTTTTTGCCAAACATATTAAGGTTTAAGAACTGTGTTTCTCAAAAAGAATTACATTCCTAAAAGAGAAAAATCTTATTTCTAATTGGAAAACATTTTACGACGCGAATAATAATAATAATTTATTAAAAATGCCTTCTCACTGGCCGGTTGAGTAGGCACTAAATAAAAAAACCCATAATCGATCCGTGGGCCTTCTGTATTACTAGTCTATGGTGGTTTTACTTTAGCCTTGATTTCCCTAGGGCGTGTTCTGATCAGAACGCTTTGCACCACATCCGGAGACTCCGCCGCTAGGGAACTATGCTTAATTGGTCTTCTACTAGTTTTGTTTCAGATTATCTAGGCCGGGATTGGAGTTTCATATTTCATTTTATAGTTTTAAGATAACTTCTTTAATCTACTTTTAATCAAATTACAATGAATTCGTCGGTGACAGCCCATTGGTTAAAGCGATGCGATGGGGTTGTGGATTCGAAACAAGGTAAGGACTAATGTGACCTTACCAATTAATATGTACTTTCTAAGTATTTCTTGGACATTACTGACATTGGTAAAAAAAATTGTCGTGCGGAAATCTTGATTTCTTTTTACTTACTAATATAATGAAGCTGAGGAGATTCTTTAGTTTGTTTGTTTAAACGCGCTAATCTCTGGAACTAGCAGTCGAATTGGATAAAATCCTTTTGTATATGTTAGCCAGATTTGTAAGGAATAGTATAATAACACTACACTACGACCCACGGGGACAATGCTTATTAATAACATAAACATAACATCACGCCTGTAATCCCCGAAGGGTTAGGCAGAGGTGTATCCATTAGTACACCCACATTTCGCCAGTTATGTTTTTAGTCCCATGTAATAGGAGGCGAGCCAATTGCCATCAACCGGGCACAAATCCAGACTCCGCGGCTGCTACTGAGAATTTCCTGATGGAAAACCCAATGACACTTTGTCCGACCTGGGAATCGAACCCAAGACCTCATGCATGCTTATTAATATGTATACCTAAGTCTGAAATCGCCAATCCCTGAGAAAGCGCGTTGATCAATGCTCGTGCCTTTTCTGTATGAAAAGACGCCTTTGTCCTGCAGCGGGAAGTCATCATAAAAGGCTATAATGCAGCCAATTTACGTAGTGAATCTATCCGTATGTACTTCAACAGTTCTAATAACTTCCTAATGCAACTGTCATGTATACATTCAAAATCCTCTACATAATAATTTCTATGAATAATTAACTGAGTACTCTCTGCTATGTAGTTCGTGCATGTAGTACGATTATATTGAAGTTTGGAGAACTTTGCGGTACTCGTGTTAGTGGGTGGTTATCAGTACCTATTACATTTTGGTGAATACTGATGTAGCTAAGTAATAATAGCCGCACGGGTCGATCCGTCAGGTTAAGCTACGCTTGCCGGGGTTGTTCCGTGGATGGGTGACCATCTTTACATACCGAGCCTAATCCGTGCCTCGGAAAGCACGTTAAGCAGGTCCCGGCTGTCAGAAGCCCGAAAATCTGACAACTAATCATATCAAGGGGTATCGTATTACCTAGTTACTGGGTTGTGCAGGTCAGATCGGCAGTAGCTCTATGTAAAATACTGGTATTCAGTTGCATCCGGGTAGACTGGAAGCCGACCCCAACATAGTTGGGAAAAGGCTAGGCAGATTGACTGTATGGCGAGAAGAGGCCAGTGCCCTGCAGTAGAATAATATTAATAGGCTATTGCTTAGGCTGGCTGATGGCTGGTGGTGGTATGGCTTTAAGTGAAAAAGTGAAATCTAAAAATTTCAACAAAAGTACCTAATATTTTTTATGCTACAGATATAAAAATATCAACGACACTTATAACGTCTGTCTCTTTCTAGTTTTAGATGCCAGTAAGAGACAGTACATTTTCAAACAGAATTGGCACGATATTATGAACAACTTTACGTGTTATGTTTATTTTACAACTCCACGATTACATCGCGGAACAATGCTAGTTTATGTGCGACTCTAGCGATTGTTTGAATGTGGGTAGTTGAGATTTTATCGCTTTGTTGAATATTGTTCTAGCACAGAGTAGATAGGGACAGAAAGCTAGCTTCAGACAACGGACACGTACGCACACAGACGTCCCTTGCATCCGTTTGACAGATCGCTGAATGTATTCATCTTTGTGTGGGTCCAGCTGTTTTCTTCAACCGGCCTTCTGTTTCCAATTGTTGTTCCTTTCATTTAAACAAATATCAACTTTATAACTGTGAATATTAGGTTGGTTCCAGAATGACTACTACGATGTGAAATGTTTGCAGTTGCAACGTAAACTAAACTTTATGTGCAGGTTTGACAGTTGTTTTTCCAAATGCATATTTATTTGAATTATCTATACATATTTTAAATAAATAAATTGATTGGTTATTTTCGAATTTTAATGTTAAATAGGCTACACTAATATTATTAAGAGGAAATAATTGTATTTTTGTTTGTTTGTTTGTAATGGATAAACTAAAAAACTACTGGACTGATTTAAAAATTATTTCATCATTAGAATAACTGCGAGTAACATAGGCTATATTTTATTTTATTTTTGCGCGGACGAAGTCGCGGGCTCAAGCTAGTACTATACATGGTTCATAACTATGTTGATGTGGCCTAACATGGTCCATAACTGTACTTTAGCTATAAGTCTTTTGTAACATATTTGATATACATTATGACGTAGAAGTAAATGAAAATGAATATATATTTGGAAACTAAATTGTGAACACAAAGTATCTATTTTGTAGTTCTAGTGTCTTGTTCAGTGCATGAGTTGTTGGAGTTTAGAGCATATTAGTGTTTGTTTATGTTACTGTCCAGTTGTGTAATAGGATAGTGTTGTTTGATTGCTTTGTCGATGGTCGGGAGATATAGAATCAACAGCTAGGATGTGAGTACGTAAGTATCTAGTCTCACGGCACAAGCACATAACATATACATGACATAACAAAACATCATGCCTGTAGTCCTCGCAAGGTTTTCTAATCATAAAAGATTGATTAATTATCAATCTGCCTAGCCTTTTCCGAACTATCTTCGGGTCTGTTTCCAATCTAGCCGGATGCAGCTGTACCAGTATTTCACCTATCTGACCTAACTGACCTCCAGTACGTAACCCTGTAACTGAGTAATACGATACCCCTTGGTAAGACTGGTTGTCAGACCTTCGGGCTATTTCCTACTGTAATATTGAACCGATATAAAAGATATTTCATAAACTGATTATCTACATTTACACTAATATTATATAGAGGAAAACCTTGTATTTTTGTTTGTTTGTTTGTAATGGATAAACTCAAAAACTACTGAACCGATTTTAAAAACCTTTCACCATTTGAAAGCTACATTATCTGCGAGTAACATAGGCTATATTTTATTTTATTTTTGCGCGGACGAAGTCGCGTGCAAAAGCTAGTGAAGGATATATTTATAAGATACCGTACATCCCCGAAACATAATTAGGCAGAGGTGTACTTATTAGTACACCCACATTTCGCCAGTTATGTTTAAGTCCCATATTGATATTTATTTTACTCTCTATACATTGTGTAATAAAAAAAGTTTAACTGTTATGTCCCTAATGTATTCAACAGCTACCAACTACAGTCACCTCGACTAACGTCACGACTTAATCGCAACAAAAAGTTGCCACGTGTACAGCAAACTTTATGAAACTATTGCAAGTGGAAAATGAACAGCGCGCGCCGCTCGGAAGTGGCATGCCTTTGGGAAATACACGCTGCGACTCTAGTAACACTGTCGCACGGAGTTGGCAACATGCTAAGTATGAGAAGTATGTTTAAGTGATGTCATAGTTACTTTGGTTTATATAGAGGAACGTGTCGTTAAGATGGAATGTGGATTTACTAGCATCAGTCACCACCCCATCCAGGCTAACTCGTTTTTAGGTTATAGATAAAAAAAAAATATTCATCTTTTATAATTACATAGCGTGATTTTTTTCACCCGCGTTATGTTTTTAAAAAAATAAAAATACTTTATTTCAGACCGTGGTCAATAACTTAATAAACTATCAGTAAAAAAAAACTGAATTTAATTTAAATACCTTTTGCGCTCACTTGACACACCGGGTACATTCACATGTACACGCACCCAGTGTGCCAAGGTGGCGCAACACGGTTTATCACTAATGACCCTCAGAATGCTGTTGACGCTCCCACGCACTCTGCGCATCATAGATGCTGCTCGTTTTCTAACGATGGCATTAAAACCATCAATATGTGCGTCGGCAAACATTCCTGATGCGCTGCAGTAACGCGGGAGCCCCAACAACATCCTGAAAGCATTATTATACTGAACTATGAGAGCGTTGTATGCCCTTTGCGTATATCGAACCCACAGGGTGCACGTGTACAGCGATTGGCAAAAAACAGCACAGCGGTTTTTTAGTTACAGCTCCACTCCCGTGGGCTGTAGCGTGATGTTGTTCTATACTCCTATATATACCTCAAGAATCAAGCTATCATATTATGAAATTTTCGAATCCAACTAGTAGTTCCAGAGATTAACGTGTATAAACAAGCACATACACTTTTAAGCTTTTAATAGGTAAATATTAATTGTTATGTTATATACTTCTTATTTTTAAATATTTTAGTATATACTTAGTAAAGATCGCTTATTTTACTGTGCATTTATTCGGTCTTATCTGTAGTAACGTGTTACATGTTTCTTGTAATAAATAAAAACACCAGTCAAGTGCTAGTCGGACTCGCACACGAAGGGTTCCGTATCATCGAAGAAGATTTAATATTATTATTATAGCATCGAGACAAAAACACAAAAAACATGTCTCTTATTTGGTATAAAATATATTAAAAATATGTATGTAGTAATAAATTATTGTTATTATTTTTTACGAATTACACATTCCGTGAAAATTTCAACTCTTTAGCTGGTACCGTTCACGAGATACTGCCTGCTGACAGAAGGACGGACGGACAACGGAGGCTTAGTAATAGAGTCCAGTTGCCACCCTTCAGATACGGAATTCTAAAAATCATAAACTGTGTTCCGTATAAAAGTTACAATTGTTATCGTGGACGCCGCCTTTCGTCTCTAAAAACACAAGATAAAAAAAATCCAATGAATTTTATCTGTCGGTAACATGTAACGTTAACGGCGCATAAAAACCTTTTCATTTATTTGTACTAGCGGTTTCGGGTTCGATTCCCGGAGCTATAAAAATGGCAATCAAAGTCGCTTTGAACACCTGTGTCTATACATTTATGTGAACTCGTTATTTTGCTTTTTATTATTATGTTGACTGTTAAGGCTTTTCAAATGAAGATTATCTTAGGTAACGTATGGTAGTGCGTATATACGGGGAAGGAAGGAAGCAATAAGACTGTTATTTGCCGTTAGGGAGTAAAAATAATATTAGCCTATTATTGTCCTAATGTAGGGCGAAAGCTCGCTTGCTAAAAGCGGATTGGCGATTTCAAACTTATATTCTTATTCTTCTTTGTATACATGTAAATTAAGCACATTTTAAAATATCAATATAACATAACATAACATCACGCCTGTAATCCCCGAAGGGTTAGGCAGAAGTGTACCCATTAATACACCCACATTTTGCCAGTTATATTTTTAGTCCCATGTAATAGGGGGCGAGCCTATTGCCATCAACCGGGCACAAATCCAGACTCTGAGGCTGCTACTGAGAAATTCCTTATGGAAAAACCCAATAACTCTTCGCCCGACCTGGGAATCGAACCTAAGACCTCATGCACAGCAGTCGCTCTTGCGACCACTAGACCAACGAGGCTGTGAAATATCAATTTAAAAACGTTTAAAAATATATTAATTTATATATAAATATTATTATTAGAGTATGCTTTTAAGCTTCCGTCATGTTAAGAGGATGAGTAAAAGACGGTTAACAAAAGGAATTTATATGGAAGATGTGATTGGCAACGCAGGAAAGGGGGGAGGGGACGCCCTAGAAAGACATACCTTGACCTTATTGGTGAGGTTCGTCAGAAAAAAAACACATTGATACTTGGATGGCTTGACTTGCAGGCATGTTCGTCATCGATTTCAGAGATACCATTGTTATAATTGTTTAAAAGTCACGTGATCACAATCAAATGTACCCTAAAAGCACCTACTTGTTACAGCTGTAACTTACAAGGTAACAAACAGTTGGTCCTAAAAGGCTTCCTATTGTTACCACCCATAAACTTGGTCCTATTGTACGAGAATAAACATTTAGGACCAAACAGTTTGCGAAATGTAATGTAATCTGTAGCAATGATCTTGTATTGGAATCTGAAACGTATTATTATCTCGGGTTTCAAAGGGTATGTGAACAAAGTATGATTACAATATTATTGTTTACGATGATTAAATAAAAAGGTAACAAGCATGAGCATGAGGTCATGGGTTCGTTTCCCAGGTCGGGCAAAGTGTTATTGGGTTGTTGTCAGTAGCAGCCTCGGAGTCTGGATTTGTGCCCAGTTGATGTACTAATGGGTACACCTTCTGCCTAACCCTTCGGGGATTACAGGCGTGATATTATGTGTATTTGTTTGACTTTGAGAAATGAAAGTCCTAAACCACCGTCCACTAGTTTCTCTTCCTGATGACTGGTTGCGAAAACGATTTCTAACTTACTAGGTCAAATGTCTAGATTTCTTGAAATAACATCCTTGAGTTGTGTTCCAACGTTTTAAGTTTCCAGTTAGAAATCCTTGGTACGGTGTACGACGAGAATTGTGGATTTTACTCCGAGAATTGGAAACTTAAATCCGGACACGCCTTTATCCGGAATATCGATGTCTTAAATCGGAATTTACGAGCTTAGCTCCGGGAATCTTAATTCTGCAGAGAGCTGATAACTTTGATGGCTTAGATTCGTTTTTCAAATACTCTGAAAATATCCTAAATTAATTATAGGTAGCTACTTTAAAAACAGAGGTGTTTATTAACAAACAGTTGCTTGTTTTTCAAATCTATGCATTATACATATAAGGTGCAATTTTGCATTTACGTTAGTTTCAGTAGGTTTTCATAAAAGACATAAATAAGTAATCAAATAAAATAGCGACACGTCCTGGTTAATCTCTGCATGATAAACCAAGATGCTTCCTGCCGTCTGTACGCTTAGATTTTTTAAACTGCGTAACGGATTTTGATGCGGTTTTCATTAATAATTACAATAATTTTTATATCTACATATCACCCGTGCGAAGCCGGGGCGGGTCGCTAGTAAGTAATATTTTTTTGTTGTTGTTTACATTTGACAGTATTTCAGAATACATCTCTTTTGAATAATAGAATCGCCACGACCGACGCCGCGCCGCCGCCGAAAACACATTAGAATCAGTTGAATTTTAAATATTAAAATATAACATAACATTACATCACGCTTGTAATCCCCGAAGGGTAAGACAGAGGTGTACCTACTTGCCCATTCTTCTCGATACAAACCTACCTTTTGGAAGAGGCAACTAGATTCAATTCCATTTTTTTCTTGTAATGACGTTCAAAAGTGCCTTTTAATGGCCTGATTGAAATAAATGATTTGATTTTGACTTTACCCATTAGTACACCCACATTTTGCCAGAATAAATATTGATATAACATTACACAGAAGTTTAGAGACTTTAGCTTAATTCTGAAGCCTACACAGACGATGTCGTAGGCAGAAGCTAGACATATCTAAAAGCGAAAGGTTAATCATTCATTCACTCACCGATTTAACACGAAACCTCGAAAGCTTCTTGACCTTTGAAGAAATTTGGTAGGTAGTTTGTAGGTGGGAGACGTTAGCTAAGAACGGATTTTGAGACAGGGCTGAGTTGTTTGACTTGACTTTCACGCGGGTATCAGTTAGTCTATACTAATGTATACTTATGTAATATCTAAAAGATTTTTTTGTTTGTTTAAGCGCGCTATATCTGGAATTAACAGTCGGCTTGGGAAAAAATTATTTAAAGTGTTTTTTATGTCAGATTCATGAGGAATAGTGTCGCTTTTCTCGAAGTGTGTTCTTACGGCCGTTATAATTACAAATAGTAGTAGTATTATATGTTTTTCTGTTTATAATATAGCTGTTTTATGTTTCTATTTAATAAAAAAAAAATCTTTTGATGTAAATCTTAAGGTAATCTTGGAATTACAGGTCCAATTACAAAAAATATTTTACTGTGACTCGAGTACTGGCTGTGTTTTATGAAATACTTGTCTTTTACACAAACGAAGTCGCGGGCAAACCCTAGTAACATAATAAAAGAAACCAACGCTTACATATTTATAAATCGACCTACATTCTCTATAAAATACCTCTCCTCGACAGGTACTGACCTATAAAATTCTGAAACAGATGACTGTTTTAAAGCAGCGACAAAGAAGCATTCATATCACTCCAGAATACTTGATACAGTTCCATCGCAGGAACAATAGCACGGAAATAAAGAAATGAATGGTATTAATATTCATACGAACGTGTCACAAGACAAGCAAGCAAAGAAGGTTCACTCAGATCGACTCTCGAAATACAAAAAAGCAATTGAAGCTGTATAGAGAACCCAATCATTAGGATATAAGTAATAGGAATAATTTATTGGTACAATGTCATATAAAATTGCTTTAATACTGATGGATTATATGAGATCAAATAAAAATGAACTTGTACAAATGCGTCGTTTAATTTGAGAAACACCATGGAGAAGGCAAACTGTAATCATTGACCGTATATTTGACACACGCCTAGTGATGTCCATTAATCTATATTAGTGATATTCTAATCGGTAAAGAAAGGACTAAAACTTATAATTACAAAAAAAAACATATTTAAAATGTGTTCAAATTAATTTAAATTAACGCTGTTATTAAAATACTAATCTAAAAACCAGTTCTAATTCTGCTCATTCGGCTATTCTTAAGTAAGGAGGTAAAGAAAAAAACTTTACAGACACTGATTCCTTTTTTTTCTTATTTTAAACTGATTATTATCAAGTTAGTGGCAAAGCCCAGGAGTGGGGCAGACCATGCTTATAAATAAAATAAATTTTAAAGTGTCCGACCAAACCATACATAAATGTGGCTACCTCATTATAATTATCAAGAAAGAAACACCTTTCTTTCTATCTATCAATCTGTGACACGTTTTTTTTTTGTTTCTATAAAAGGTTATCGCTGTTGACCTTCTGTGCTCACCTGTACTATGACTATGACTCCATTACAAAGGCTAGTCGATTAGGCTCCAAAACGACTTTGTAAGGCTACAATACAGTGCATTGAGAGAATATGCTTAATATTCAATGCAGTTTTTGAAGATAAATGCGAGGTAAAAGAGATTATTTTGAAATGGACTTGCTGTGAATAAAAATGTTTAACGTAGTTAGGTACTATGTGTAAAATTATTGGATGCCATTTTCTATTTTTCCATGCTTCGATACCAGTTACTGGTATCGATCATACTAAGCTATTGTGGGAAGGTTAGAAATAATTGCAATAAAGTAAAATAATTGTGAGTAAAAATGCAGGCTAATAATGATTGACGATGAATGATTGATTGATTGATGTACTAAGATGATGCAGGAACATAACATTACCATAGACGTTGACGGGCCTGTTGGTCTAGTGGTTAGTGGCCCTGACTGCTAAGCCGGAGGTCGTGGGTTCGATTCCCACCCAGGACAAACTTTGTGTGATGAGCATGATTGTTAGTTCTGTGTCTGGGTGTGATTTATCTATAATATGTATGTATGTATAAATTATATAAGTATGTATATCAGTTGTCTGGTTACTATAACACAAGCTCTGCTTAGCTTGGGATCAGATAGCCGTGTGTGAGTTGTCCCAAGATATTTATTTATTTTATTTATTTATAGACTTTAAGAAAAGCAACACCAAAAGAAGATTTTCCAACAGGACTGGTAAAAATAATGATCTTCTATGAGACACCAAAATAGATATAAAAATACGTATGGTATTAGACAATTAATAGTGTAGCTATATACGAGGAGTAGGTCCAGAGAGACTTCTTGCAAATAAACAATATTTACAAAAAAGGAAAGAAAGTATGGTGCCAGCCTAGGTTAATCCTCAAATAATATAAGTACTAAGTAAGTCCATAATATCTTAGTCAATTTTCTCGCGATTGTGACCGCTTCATTACACCGGAGGCATTGACGAGATAATAATGACTATTTTGTGGCCTTAATAGTTATGTCAGGCTAGGCCAAGGCTTTAAAAGTCAACGACTATGGCCGATTATGTACTTAGAACAAAGGGATGGCTGATGAGGCAACAATTCTGAGGTCATGGCATAATAGAACAGAATATTCTTTGTTCAAACATTTGAAAAAATTACGAGAAGTTTTTTTAGTACGTTTAAAAAAGTGCAATAGGCTTGCCCCATAATATATGGGACTTATGGGACTTAGGGTTATGTTAATAACCCTTTGGAGATTACAGGCTTGATATTGTGTTTGTTGTTTGTAAAAATAGTGCTCCGCTTGTAGCATGGAAAGACCTAAGCTAGTAAGGAGTAACTTACTCTGCTTTTAGAAAAGACTTTTATTTTGGAATAGAAAAAAGATAATTGGGGTTCCGCGCAAAAAAAAAAACAATATTTAAGCGAACAAAGCTGCGCAATTGAATAATTAAGCTTTTCAATAATAAAGTACTAATTACATCGAAACATTAGTAAGTCCATCACTTAGACAGTAAAGTCCACAAATTGTCCTAATGATACGTTTGGCCTTTGAACGAACTGTCATTTCCTCTTTGAAGATAAATGCCATGATAATCTGTTAATGTAGGAGTAATGGAGCGCGGGAGATGAGGCCTTGACTTAGCTTTTGTTTTGTCTAATCAATAATAATATTCTCCAGGCAGAATTTTGGTCAACATTAATGGAAATTCGTCAAGTACGCTGAAGATATTATAGAGTACCTACTAGTGTGTGCGAAAACAGAGGTGAACTTCCTCTTCCCTCACTTTCATAGACCGATGGTACAACAATCCAATATTTATTTTTAAAGAGTTGGATTTTCTTGGTCATTCTTCTCCATAGAAAATAACTTGTTTTGTTCTGAATCATCTGGGAACTTTTTGGTTACAAAAAAATTAAGACCAGTCACAATTTTTCTGCACGCATTTTTACGAAAACAAGTAATAAATGTTGTAACTAAATACCCCTTCCACCTGTACTGTTGTATGCACATATAAAGCACAATAATTTGCGTGCTATATTGTATGGTGCAAAAAACAGCAAGTTTTTTTTAATGATGATGTTTCCCAGCATTATTTTTTGCTTAATATTACTTAGTTTAATGGGCAGTAAGTGGGTATGTTATGTGTCTTTTACATACCGTAGGTACTCGTTATGAATATAGACTTATATTTGGGACGTGTGTTTATGAAGTACGTCACGTACAGCACCCCTGACGGGTTAGTCAGAGGCACTCACTAGAAGCATTATAAGTGACGACCCTGTAGTAATTGGACACGTAATTGCAATCCCATATATGTATATAAATGTACATACTTTTAGTATTGAATTCTCTCTCTCTCTTCTTTCTCTCTCTCTGTCTGTACTGGTGATGTCAAACTTTTTCTATATTTATATTATGGTACTGTTCTCAAATAAGTGACATGTTTTTATTTAGAATTTATGCGACTTTATCTGCTTGTTTTTTTACTCGCCTTATCTAGATCTCATGAACATTTCCAATGAAAAAAAATTACTATTAGACTGGTAGTTACAGAGATTAACGCGTTTAAAATAAACAAACAAAAAAATTCTTCTCATAAAGTCAAAACAACTTCATAAGTGATTTTTTAAAGCTTGTACCAAAAGCTCAACTAAATCCTAAGATTTTTCAGTAAAACCTAAGATTTATGAAGTCTTAATGGTAAAAATCTGAACTGTTTTGTGATAATCCTTACTTTTGTGGTTTTACCTCAAAGAAACAGTAAATGTTGCAGTCATTTATTTATGAGTTGCTCGGCGCGTTTTCTAACTCGCGGTTCTATTATAAAATATTGTTGCAACAAGTTTAGTTTTTGTAATCGTCATTGATGAAACCTTTAATAGGAAAAGCCTGAAAAGTAGTCTTATTTTAAACCTAGGTATGTATTTAACTAACTATCTCAGGGATTATTTTTAGGGATTATTTAAGGATTATTTTCTCAGTAAACCCTTATAATATCAGCTATCTGGTAATGAAAGTTCCGTCAAATCGGTCCGGCCGTTATGAAGATTAGCTGGAACAAACAGACAGGCGGCTCGAAAATATTGTGTTTTTAGGTTAAGTACAGTGTAAAGAATCTTATACGTTTAGTAGAAAGCTATTCTTATTTATTTGTAAAAAAAAGCTTTTTTACAAAAAAATATCACCGCCTTCAAAAATCACGAAATAAAAAATAACTTTAGCTTGGAAGTCGGCGGCTTTGGTTTTGTTTCTTGTTATGTAGGTATTGCCACCGACTTCCAAGCTAAAGTAATTTTTTATTTCGTGATTTTTGAAGGCGGTGATATTTTTTTGTAAAAAAGCTTTTTATTTTTCACTTTTTAGTGCTTGTGTGTTAATATTTGAAATCCTTACATAAAGCCCTTTCAAACAATACCACACACGATATATTTAATTTTGGAAAGTGGTAGGAGGGGGGTTGACGTACCCCCTCCCCACTTCCTTTAGTCAGTCATCGACTACATGTATAAACAAAGCAATTTTTCTTGTTACGGCGGTTCTGCTGTGATTTTACAAGGAGTTCCGTTCCATATCTCCAAAGTTCATCATCAGATCATGACAATATTCCTATGGGACCTATTCGGGACTATACTCTTTCAAACAAAAAAAGATTCATCCAAATCGATTCATAATTGGCGGAGTAATCATAGAACAAATATACAAAAAAAAAAAAAAAAAAAAAACATACGCGTCGAATTGAGAACCTCCTCCTTTTTGAAGTCGGTTGAAAAATAATCATCATCATCTGCCTAGCCTTTTCCCAACTATGTTGGGGTCGGCTTCCAGTCTCACCGGATGCAGCTGAATATCAGTATTTTACATGGAGCGACTGCCTATCTGACCTCCACAACCCAGTAACTGGGTAACACGATACCCCTAGGTAAGACTGGTTGTCAGACTCTCAAGCTTCTGACGATTCGTAACGACTGTCAAAGATCCACGAATGACAGCCGGGACCAACGGCTTAACGTGCTTTCCGAGACACGGAATGTCAGTAATGTCTAAGATAAACTTTAGAAAGTACATATGAATTGAAAAAGTCACATTGGTACTTGCCTGGATTTGAACCCACACCCTCATGCATGAGAGGCGGGCGCTTTGAACACTAGGCCAAAAAAAAATATATATATATATTAGTATAATATTAGACCTTACATTTAACACATCATGCTGGTAAATCCTAAGATATACAAGTAAAGGTTAAGATTTACCGGATTTTACAGTAATATTTTTTTTTATCTGGTTTACTCAGCTTATTATTCCAAAACCTTCAGCAGAATATTCACGTAACACACACATTCACAACATAAAATGACATTATCATCGAGCTCTCTAAAGTGTTCTCATGTGTCGTTTGTTTCACACGTAGCTAAGCCGGGACTTGCCGCCGCCATTTTGTATCAAATTATTGCTTTTAATGATCGTTTACAGCCGCAGTTTCGTATTCAAATTAGACGGATACATTGTTTTGAAAGCGGGAAATGACATACTATATTGGACGTGAAAACGGTATGGTGTTGTGAATTTGAATTGAGGAACTGTGTGAGAAATGGCTGCCCTTTCTTTGGTCTAGGGCAGGGGTTGGCAACCTTTTGACAGGCAAGGGCCCTTTTTTTTTTTTTTTGAGGTGGTAAAAATCATCAAGTTACTCTTTCCGCCCTGGGTGGGGCGGAAGGGACTGTCAGACTTTTACTGACTAAAAAACCACCCTGTTCCTTCTGTTGCCCTGTACGTTCCGGGGCCACGGTATTCTGTTAAGACGTCCCGCAACCCCGGCAGGCGTTGGCCCCGTTGGGGGCCCCGTCCCTGTGCTGACAGCTCTTTGAGGCGCGCGCGAACAGAACGCGCCGTCGACCCGGGCTTGGTCCTTGATCGGACGGCGAGCTACCCATTACTCGCCGTCCGCAAGCCCGCGCCTACGGTGGCCGGATGTCGCCTCGCGACGTCCGACAGGCAAGGGCCCTAAGGTGGCAAAATAAACTAAAGGCGGGGCCGCAATTGTGATATTAGCCCTAGAAACCCAATATAATTACTACCTATAACAATACTGATATGTTTTAAACACAGTGTTAGTTTATTTTTAACATTCAGATTTCATTCGTACACGTAATACTTATGCATGTTTATTTGTATGGGCTTAATAGCTAGAAAAATAATCACTGTAAATCATTCAGAAATGAAAACTACGTACCTAAAAATACAAAATACAATAAAGCTATAAAATTTTATACACAAAAATTTCGCGGGCCGCAAGTACGACGTCCACGGGCCGCGTGTTGCCGACCGCTGGTCTAGGGTGTGAATACTAAGGAGAAGTAAGCGGTGAAGCAGACGTCGTGTCGCGTTGGCCTCTAAGAAATCTATTGTGTGTCTATGTTCATACCTAACACACGTACACCGCCCGAATGCGCAGTCAAACGGCGCTCTCGCCTTTACCGCCATCGCCCTCCGTGGCGGTGCGCGGTGTCGTGTGTTAATCGCCTATCACAGAGGAAAAATAATCATCAGACAGCGCAAAACGCTTTGACAACTTTATTTTCTTTTCTGGACAAACCTAGTTACATAAAACATAACATAACATTACGCCTGTAATCCCCGAATGGTTAGGTAGTGGTGTACTCTCACATTTCTCCAGTTATTTTTAAAGTCTCATGCAATAGGGGGAGAGCCTATTGCCATCAACCGGGCACAAACCCAGACTCCGAGGCTGCTACTGAGAAATTCCTGGAGGAAAAACCAAATAACATTTAGCCCGACCTGGTAATCGATCCTAAGACCTCATACTCAGCAGTCGCGCTTTGCGACCACTAGACCAACCAGGTAGTCAATATTATAGTCAGATATTAATAAAGTGAAAATTATAATATCTTGCGGATTATACAAGGTAATAAAAAGATGATCCGTTTTTTTACTGTTTCCCTTTTCATGCAATCAATCTACGTGAATTTAATCAGATGAAAGTTCATCATTCGGTTACGACTTTAATAAATAGAGTATATTGGATAATAAACTTTCAAAACATGGATCAATAAAAAAATTGCCAAGTGTGAAACTGACTCGCGACTCGAACTAGCGTATTTTTGTTTTTGTGTTGTTGTTTGTATCAAAATCAAACTGCACCAAGACCCAAAAGTATACAAATTCCTAGCAGCACAATGCTGATTGTTGACATGTCCATCTTCATTTTTAAATAATGAAAATTTTATATACTTTAATTTTTTATATATAAAATTATTATTTTTTTTTTCTTTTTTGTATAATATCTATATATTTATGTCAATGAACTTTTGTCAATGTTAATAGTTTTTAAATAACTTAAACTTATATATTACTTGTGTTAATTTTTGTATATTTTAATATCCTATTGTTGTGTTTTAACATTTCTAAACTGTCAAAATTTATTTTAATTACTAGGAGCTTAATTAGATAACTACATTGTGAATGCTGTGGTCTTCTATAAGTGAAGGAGTACACCTACCTAATACCTTGTCGTCCTTATCTAAGTTTATTTTTGTGCATACCTGTTGGAGATCCTTTGGACCTACTTACCTATACAAAACGGAATCAACCACACTATGAAAGTTGAGAAAAATTGGTTTCTCTCTAAAGTTTGTAATAAAATTATTTGTCAAATAATTTTATCGTACACTCTAAATAAAAATGTGTGCAATTAAAATATTTGACAAATATCTAATTTTATTTTAAAAGCCATTATTGTCAAAACTTTTTTTGATTCGGTTATGAACGCTGTGTACAGCAGCATTGCCTACCTATGTATATGTATGTATCTATTATTGGAAAAGTTCCAGTAACATCTCAGCCAAGTCACCTCAGACACAACTATTGTTTCTCCATTCCCTACGAGCACTCGGTAGACTGTTATTTTAAAATTCTATAAAGTTGTAAAGTTCGTACAACTCGCCCGTGTTTCTCTCCTTTGAGATTTAGCTATCAGAAGAATACAGTACAAAGGAAGAAACAATTGAACGTCTACTGTGAAATAGTTTCTATTACTTTATTTATATACCTACTAGTGACTCGCCCCTGCTTCGCATGGGTTCAATTTAGATATATTAATCTCTCTCTCAAATCACTTTATCTATTAATTAAAATCTGCTGCAATGTTTAGAAGATCTAAGTATACAGATAGCGGGAAGCGACTTTGTTTATATAAGATGCAATTCCTGATGAAAAAACTCTATAACACTTAACCTGACCTTGGAATCGAACCCAAGACCTCATGCTCAGCAGTCGCGCTTTGCGACCACTAGACGAGATACGCATTCAATAATAATGACAAGATTTAATAAATAGCCCCCCATAGGTTTGGGGTGCAGTTTAACCCTTAATTAGATGCTTCCTAATTTACAATAGAAATCAACCACAAAGTAATAAAATAATTGATACCGACTATAAATATAACACAGTTGGCGCATTGGCATATTTGTTCAGCCTACAGATAGTTGTTCCGGGGTTAACTATTTGTGTATATTTGATTCTCTAATTTTAACAGATCTAATTTTAACAGATACCTATTTAATAAGATAAAAAATGCGTCTATCATTTTCGGAAGACGGTATTTCAGAATTTGATTTCCTCTACACTTGCGTAGCGTTTGCATTACATCCCGAGCTGTTTTTATTTTGCATTTACGCGGCATCTACGCGGCGTTTACGAGGCTTCTTCGCAAAACCTAAGCTTATTACGAACCCCAAGCCACACCTAATCCCCATGCTAAATCTGTTCCCAATCTAAACGTGTATCGATCGTTTTGATTGGAGCTTGCATTAGCCAATCCCGAGCCCGTAATAATTCTACTAAACGGCTCTCTGCTTCCCGGATAAAAATAATGAGATTTTGCCTCTTTGGGACTTGCGGTGATAAATAAGTTAAAATGATTATAAATGGGTCTTTAAATGAAATGTAGGACTCGTGGAATGGCCTGGAAGTCGATATAATGCGAAAGCAAACAGAACGCGGAATATTCTATTTGTAATTAATGGGCGACGCCTGTGATTTTGTTATTGTCTTTCTAATATCCTTCCAACTCTCTTGCAAATAAAGTTTTATATAAAAGTTATCTTCTCCATAGATACTTCAATCTTCTAAAGAATTGTGGAATCTAGTTGCTCGTTTCAAAAGGCAGTTTCGTAAGGAGAAGAATGAATTCGTACTTACTCTTAAAAAAAATGTTTTACAATTATTTTGTGTACAAGATCATACGGGATTTCACGTGAATACGACGTAGATAATGTACATTAGAACTACTAGGGTCGCCCCTTATTACATGGAACTTAAACATAACTGGCGAAATATGGGTGTACTAATGGGTAAACCTCTGCCTAAACCTTCGGGGATTTCAGGCGTGATGTTATGTTATGAAATAGAGAGATTTACATAATTTTATACAGTCTCAGTAAGTTATCCCATGGAATTGACACTTCAAAAGTGTCTGTAAATGGTCTAATAAATGTTTGGACTTTTGAATTATCTAAATTAAAACAAGCCTATATCATTCTGCGGCTCATAAACTACCTCCATGCGTCAAATCACGTCCATCCATTACCCCATTAGTGCGTCAAACAAGAACAAACATACAAAAACATTTCTAACTTTCGTAGCACAAGATACACCCACACTGCGACCAGCGGGACTCACGTACGGCGCACCCAAGAGACGCGTGATCGTCTTCCAGCGGTACAGAGTTAATTAAACTCAGGTCAACTTCCAACAGATGAATGTTATTTTGAATATAATATCAAAACGTGATCCTAACGTAGCATGGAGTCTAATGAAACCAGAATATAGTTTTGTTGTCATTGTTTTGTTTTTATGATCCACGCGTCATGTTCGTGGAACGGGCGCTGTCAGTTGGGATTGGTCTGATTGCTGTGGTTTACTGTGTAACTGCCCTAAAATTATGTTAAGTTTCTGCCGCGACTTCGGACGCGTAAATGTTGGTTGCCGCGGATGCAACGAAGTCGCGTCATTAAAAGTAGCTTCCGTCCTTTCTTGGGGTTAAAAAAAAACAAAAATCCGAATTGAGAACCTCCTCCTTTTTTAGAAGTCGGTTAAAACTTCAAAATCCGATTCAGTGATTTAGTCGTGAATGCGTAGCAGACGTACTGACAGATGCACGCATTTATAATACGATATTATTTATATTTTATATAAGTAATATGGATATAAGTAACAATTAGCAACGTCAACCTACGCGAAATGGCTATTCTTAGAATTTATAAAACATAAAAACTGTTTAAAGAAATTGTAATTATGAGAATGAACAAGTGCAGAATATGACGCAGCCATCAGGTGCTTGGGAGCTTGTGCCTTTTATCACCTGACATTACGTATTGATAAGAACTATAATATGGCAGAGAAGTGGTAAAAAGTACAGTACTTTTGGATAGTATCGGATGTCTAGAAAGCCGACAAATAGACGGCATAGCCTTATACTTTGTATGCTATTCAATACAAATATAATTAAGCTAAAGAGATTTTTTTGTTTGTTTGTTTAAACGTGCTAATTTTTGGAACTGTCAGTCTGATTTTACAAATTCTTTTTGTATATTATAGTCAGATTCTTGAGAAATATTATGGGTTCTATAACATCACGCTATGACTCATGGGAGCGGATTAGTAACCAAAGACGTAATATAATGCGTCCGCAAAAAAACTACACTAAACGGATCTGTATGAAAGACGCAGGGATTGATTATGGTCAAGGAATAGCACATAGGCTATTTTTTTTCCCCTGATAAATGTATGGTTCTAGTGAGATGATTATTATATTACGACTTTTCATTCTATTCAGTAACTTGACAGATAAAGGTTTACCAAGTATTGACAAAAAAAGATAGTGAGGTGGTGTAAGAATGAACGAAATTGAATGAACTTAAACAATGTACTTAACTTGGTAATAAAATATTCTTATCATTCGTCCCTTACGCAAAATCGTTCACTACCCAAACACTATTAGTTGTACTATGATAACGTTATTTTTCTTTGAACAAGTTACTGTATAGAATTAAAAGTCGAAATATAATATAAACGCGGACAAAGTCGCGGGCAAAAGCTAGTACCTACTTCATAATTTATCGATTCCTATATCTGTAACAGACCGTTTTAAATACCAATCGTAGCACTTGATAACATTCATGAAATTAGTCCTTTGAAAAGGTCTCAAAGACAAAAGCATTCATTTCCATCGGACCATTTACAGGTAATTTGGAAACTCAAGGAAGGTAAAGAATTGCTCTCTGAAATTTAATCTACCAAGTTATGAGTTGTCGAATTGTCGTGACGGCCTAGTGGTTATGGCGCTCGATTCTCATGCTTGAGTTTGTGGGTTCGGTATCGGGCAAGTAGCAATGTGACTTGTTTAAATTGAGATGTACTTTTTATGAAAGGAAAATATCGTGAGGAAACCTAGACTTATAATTAATATAGCTTATGCCCGCGACATCGGCCACATAATTGTCAGTTATCATAATATCCGCGTACCCCTAATTTTAAGGTAAATATGACAGTTAAATTCTCGTTAATATCGATTCAGTCCTTTCAGAGATTAATCGCAACAAACAGACAGATAGTCAGACACTTGTTTGGTCAGACGGACAGACAAACAAAATTGATAAAAATTTGCTTTTTCTTGTACCGCGTAAATATTCATAGTTATTTGTAGCTGTTATTATGTCATTACAAACAGATACTTGAATATTATTTTATATAATGTCACACAGGTTTAGTCATTCAAATCTAATCCTTACAAACTAAAAAATAAGATCTAAAATAAAAGTGTAAATAACATTCCAAGGTGACTCAAAGTAGGTATCTATATCCTTCAACCGATTATGACTGCAGTAAAGGAGTCATATCGTTGTTTTTATCACCTTTTATATGAACAGACAGACATAAACACAACTACATGCGTGTTCTCACACAATGTCGCAGTTTTTCAGACATTTCTGTATATGTCTGGCATTTTTCATGTGGCTGGCACCGAGGAACACCGATTGTTTATGGTGTTACGTCAGAGGTTGGACATTTTATGTCTACCTACACTAATATTATATAAGAGGAAAGATTTGATTGTTGGTTTGTTTATTTGCATTGAATAGGCTCCGAAACTACTGAACCGATTGGAAAGATTCTTTCACTGTTGGGACGCTACAATATCTCCGGGTGTCATAGGCTATATTATATTTAAAAAAATTAGGGGTCCGTAGGAAAAATCGGGGAGTGTCATTGAGTTTTTCTATCAGGAATTTCTCAGTAGCAGCCTCGGAGTCTGTATTTGAGCCCGGTTGATGGCAATAACAATGGCATGGCAATTGATTGGCTGTCAGTTTAATTTTCTGTCACTAGTCTGTTTTTTTCTAGCTGTAGGTCTTCCATATTACTTAAATAAATAAGCTCGCCCCTATTAAATGGAACTTAAACATTACTGGCGAAATATGGGTGTACTAATGGGTACACCTCTGCCTAACCCTTCGGGGATTACACGCGTGACATTATGTATTTTTTTAATGCTTGAATTTTGACCTTTAATATCTTCGTAACCAGAAGGTGCCCAGGTATGATCTAGAACAAAAAAACCATCGCAATGATGAGAAGAACATATAACTTTCAGCTTCATTATGATTATTTTCACATCGTTTACAAGTGGCACTTCTGTACCTCCCTGCTCGGTCTCAAGGGACTGCTTACACTCGCTATGTGCGGGTTGTTTGTCTAGGAGGGCTCGTGCTGAAGGAGGATTATGACGCGATTGGTGCTCTTTGATTGTTTAGGCTTAGTGTTCAAAAGTGGCATAACGTTGTGTGCTCAGGTTCATGTCGGACATGAATTTTCTATAGCTTCATTTGTTAAGCTGATTAATGTAATCACATATGATGACGTAAAAAAAGGAATATCTGAAGTTAACAGTGGAAACCCGTTTTTTTGTTAGTTTGTTCCAGAATTCGATATGCTATATTTACAGTTGTTTTCAAAGTCGCGGTACAGAGATTTTTAGATTCCATACAACAATTTTCGCACTTAATTAATTAGAATTAGATTAAGAACTTATTTATTTTGTTAAACATGAGTACAATTGAAGGTCTCATAATTAATTAATTAATATGAGGTGGCTACATGTTTTGCCTTTAAGAATGATGAACAATGAATGAATAATTACATATTTAGTTCCTAGCTGCTTCGAGCAAATTCGTTACTGGAGATTTTTTTCCGGCATGCGCAATTGCTTGGGGAGCGACTTGTAATTTCATCTACTAGGTGGATTTTAAGTGAAAATATGGGGGCGCTAGAAAATATTTTTTTCTCAAATAGGCAGTAGACAGAGAAATTCGATTCGAATTAGATTCATTAGAGAGATTCGTAAAGATGAAAACTTTATTTACACCAATTTTCTTGAAAAATTACACAAAAATGATATTTATTGGGACCTAGTCGCATTTCCAGTTGGAAAACTTTAAAACTCAGTCATGCTAAGTCTTCTGTGTCCATCTTACTCTTAAAGTTTACCTTTATATTAATAATAATTAACCCTTTAGTCCATCATACACGTGTAGGGATGAGGCGAACTATTCTAAACCTTCAATGGTTCCACAAAGCTTAATGTTAAACATTTGTATCGCAAACTTGTAAGTTAACTTCTCAAACTTTTGGGCAAGTTTCTAAACGTGTTGTTATGATACCGTCATTAAATTAAAACATGCAATTAAAACTCAGCTCAGCCAGCATGTCAGACTTCTGAAGAAACGAATGCATTGGGTGCGTCGGGTTTCAAATAATTATATTAATAATTAGTCTGTGACTTGTGATGTCGAACTTTTTCTATATTTATATTATGATTAGTATTGTTCTCAAGTAAGTGATGTATTATGTTTTTATTGAGAATAAAGTTTCTTTAAACCTAAGTTATTGGTCATATAATGTTTGTAGAATGAGTTTTTGTTATATTAAGTCTAGGTCAGTCTAGTCACAGACGTTCAATTCGAAAAATAACGGACAAATAAGGGCAGCTGTGCTGTCATATAGGACTGCATTTTTGTGACGTTATTATTTTGAAAAGGCTATATGTTGTAAGTGGCTCTCATGCATGAGATTGTGGGTACGATAACGGGCAAGTTTCAAAGCAACTTTTTCTTTTCAATACATACATACATAAACTCACGCCTTTTTCCCATGGGGGTAGGCAGAAACTACAGAACGCCACCTGCTACGATCCTTACATACTCCTTTCGCCTCATCTACGTTCATACATCACATCATACAAGCACGCCGGTTACGAGTACTCCGCACCTGACCTTTCTGAAGGACCTCACCAATAAGGTCAGTGTAGGTCATCCTAGGGCGACCCCTCCCGGCGTTGCCACTCACCTCTGCCATATAAATACCTTTTCAATATGTATACTTTCTAAGTTCATCTTTGACGTCATTGATATCGGTGAAGGTAAACATCGTGAAGAAACCTGGACTTGTGATAAATGTAAGTTTGCAATTACCAACCCGCCTTGAGCAAGCATCATGATCAATGCTCGTGCCTTCTCTGTATGAGAAGAGTCCTTTGGCCTACAGTGAGACAACAATAGGCTGGTATTATTAAAAATAAATATTCCTATTCCTTATTATTCTCTAAAAATCTCAGTACCTTATTTTGTTAATCAAAGATAAATCAACTTCTTTAAAACAAAATAAGGTAAAAATGTTCCACCTAACCTCATTAAATCAAAGTAAACTCAACTAACAGCTACATTGTATCGAAATCCAAGTTAAGTTTAACAAAAACGAGAGCATTCCCTTCAGAACAAAGTTAAAAACAAGTTTGTGAAACATGTTTTGTTCCACGTTTAGTTAGTATCGGATAACAATGCTGCTACGAGTTGATAAACATTGAAAGAACATGTTGTATTTTGTTGTTTTAGTTGTATTTTTTCTTTAAAATAAAACAAAGGTTTATTGACATAATTATTGTCCTGCGGGAATCGTACATTTTTCCGGAATAACAAGTAGCCTATGTGCTATTCCAGACTATATCTACCTATGTGGCAGATTTCATCCAGATACGCTCAGCCGTTTGGATGTGATTGTGTAACAACAACACTATTATATTCGTAAATACAAAAGTTTGATAAATAGATTTATTTATTTATTAAAACTTTATGCACATGTAAAAAAATACACTGTACAAAGGCGGACTTAATGCCTTAGGCATTTTCTACCAGTCTACCTTAGGGTGATGCAGAGACAAAAACAAAGTAGGTGCACAGATACAGAAAATTAAGAGAATATATTATAATAATGGACTGGACTCATCTAGTTTAAAATGTGACGTGTAAAAGTGTTATTTATAACCAATTTACTGAATAAATATCATTTCATTTTATTTCATTTAATAAATACATATATACATACATACAATATATATATATATATATATATAAATAGTGGGGAGAGAGATAAAATACATAGATGAAGTACAACAAATTAATTGTGGGACGAGTCTGCCAACTTATTATGTAAGATGTGTGATGTATGGATGTCTATTTATCAAACTTTTTTATTTATAATAGTGGAAAGATAGTATTAACATTTTTCCAATTAGTACAGTAGGACCAGTAATTATAATAATTTTGAATTCATGAAAACATGACAACTGGAGACTTTGTTTTGTTTAAATATTGAAAATAGTACATAATATTATTGTGACATAATTTGATTGACATTGGTGCCGATTCCCTTGGTCACAAACTAAACTAAAATTAGACTATTTGCATCTTTTTCTGTCCAATAAAACAAGAAAGAGACTAATGTAAATAAGAGCTGTCAAATTTAGTCAATCTGACACATCCATACAGTTCTAATTGACATCTTAAAATGTATGGAGTAAAAATACGGAGAAGTTCAAGGCAAAACTAATTTGACATCTCTAACTTAGTTCTTTAATGTCACGGAATGTCACCGTCCTTTCCTTTCGCTGTATGATAGTAAGAGATGTCAATTCTCTAAATTTAGTCTAGTTTGTGAACAAGGGAATCGGCACCATTGCTGCGGATTACATGTTTATCCAGACTTAAAAAGAATCCTGTCATACTTTATAATATGACACCTTGTAACCTTGTCTTGTCTTGTTATGATGCCTTTTTTTACTGTTTTATGTCCCAATAAAGTTAAATAAAATAAAAACTAGTAATAATAAAAAAGTTTCATCAACAAAGTATTCAATTAGATTTTCGTGCCATGTTTTATTACTGTTTTGATTATACTGTTGATTGCTATTATAATGACTCGTTACTATTCCAAACTTTAATGGTATCTGTAATCATAACAATTACCATAATAATATTTTTCCCAATTGTGTCTTATTTTATATTTATCCAATACCAGCTTCTCCACGCAATTTCCTTCGCGTGGTTTTTCACTCGCGTTAATTTACGTTTTTGGTTTGCTATCATATACAAAAAGAGAATCCCAATCAGAGTGCTAGTTCAAATGATTAGGGCATTTAAACAAACAAAAAAAAGAAACTCTTACAATGAAAGTTAGTTTATGTAAGCATTACATAACGCCTGTAATCGTATTCCCATTCCATTCGATTCCCAGGTCGGGCAGTGTTATTGAGTTTTTCTATGAGGAATTTCTCAGACTGCCTCGTTGGTCTAGTGGTCGCAAGCGCGACTGCTGTGCATGAGGTCTTGGGTTCGATTCCCAGGTCGGGCAAAGTGTTATTGGGTTTTTCCATCAGGATCAGGAGTTTCTCAGTAGCAGCCTCGGAGTCTGGATTTGTGCCCGGTTGATGGCAATAGGCTCGTCCCCTACTACATGGTACTTAAAGTTAACTGGTAAAATGTGGTTGTACTAATGGGAACACCTCTGCCTAACCCTTCGGAGAATACAGGCGTGATGTTATGTTAGTTTTACAAAAAAATATAACCCGAAATAAATAAGTTTTTATGGTAATAATTGTAATATAGGATCTGTTAGTTTTACAAAATGGCCCAATAGTGCAATGGCCAATGGTGGCAATAGGCTCGCCCCCTATTACATGGGACTAAAAAAAAAAACATAACTGGCGAAATGTGGGTGTACTAATGGGTACACCTCTGCCTAACCTTTCGGGGATTACAGGCGTGATGTTATGTTAGTTTTACAAAAAAATATAACCCGAAATAAATAAGTTTTTATTTCAGCATCGACATCGACAAGAGTAATCTCCCCTAAAGTCCTTCTGCATGAATGAATGAAAAACCATTCCACGAAATACATATAATCCTTGTCAAATAAAAACGAATTAAAGCGGCTATGCAATGGGGTCCCAAGTAAAAATAACATGTTATAAAAAGCCGGGCTTCTCAGTCTTTGAAAAGAAAATACGCGAATACACGAACATCGCTTGCGGGAGGAATCTTATTATTATTGGTTCTATGAAGCGGAAATCTTTTGTTCAAAATGAGAAAAGATGCTTGAGAAATAACAGCAAGGATTTATTTATTATAATCGTTTTAAAAACAACAATATTTCTGGTGTGACAGCTGGTAATAATTAACAGTCGCATGCACAAATGATGAACATAGTTAATGAACGATAAACTTATAATCAATTATGAACAGCATAGGAACTGAAATATAATCAAGAAACTTAATTACCTATTAAGTAATAAGTAAGTTACCATGTGTTCTTTTTAGGGAGTGTAAAAAGACATAATCATATATCCATTAAACTAAGTATTAATAAGGAAAAAATAATTAATGCCTTTTTTTGGTGTGAACAATCGTAACATAACATCACGCCTGTAATCCCCGAAGTGTTAGGCAGAGGTGTACCCATTAGTACACCCACATTTCGCCAGTTATGTTTTAGTCCCATGTAATAGGGGGTGAGCCTATTGCCTACACTGTACAAAGGCGAACTTAATGCTTAAATATTTATAGTGCCATGCGAATTACTCTGTTTATTTGTAAGTGCATACAACAGTACAGGGTCGTGGGGTATTAAAGTTTAGTTAGAAAATTAAAAATTGGTTTTCGTAAAAAAACATAACAAAAAGTTGGAACTTTATCAATATTAACATCCATTTCAATCCTACATCACAAGTAAAATCCACTTCAATCTCAGTTGTAACCACATAATACAATAATGCCTTTGTCCGCGCCCTATCTAGATGTCCTTTGAGGATGCAAGCCAATCAGACGCGGGTGGCACTGACCGGGTCGGCCACAGACTGTTGTTTGCTTAGGTTGTCCGCAATCTGTTCAAATGTACGCAAAAGTGAGGATTTCTTGTGATTCATTTAAGTTATAAAACGCTTAAATATCCTTTACAATAAGTTAGTAGGATAATTTTTATAACTGTGTTGTTAGCACCATGAGTTGGGACTAGTAATTTCTTCCTCGGCCATTTTGAATTTGTTTAAACTAGCTTTCGCCTGTGACTTTGTTTGCGTATATAATTATTATTCCACAGGAGCTGTACATTTTCAGGGACAAAAAAGCTTATGTGCTATTCCAGACTATCTTTGTGAAATTTCACCCAGATCCGTTTAGTTGTTTTGGCGTTATTGAGTAATAAACATCAATCAAAATTTTCGCATTTATAATAGATGTTTGATGTATGTTTGTTACAAAATCACTAGAACGAAAGAACGGACCTACATGAAGTTTGGCACCGAGTTAGATTTTAGTTTGAAATAGAACATAGGCTACTTTTTATCCCGGAAAGTGTATGGTTCCCGTGGGATAATATATCAACTTTGACACGGTCGGAAGCTAGTTTTGTTTGCTACAAGAACACTAAACCAAAAAAAATAAGGTTTAAGAAAAATAAATTCCAGTTATTTCATTCTCGTCTCAAGTGCATTGGATAATGTAAATTCTCTTTCTGTATATCGGTTTGAGTCCCACAGCAACAATAGCAATTGCATACATAACTACTTTGTTCAATAACTGTAACCTAGCTTTTAGTATTACTACCAACAGTCCCTGCACTGTAACATGCCCATTTTAAAGTCGGTCCCACTGTACTGCCTCCATAAATATTGGCAGCTCGCTACCGATCGCCTGCGGGCTTAGAGTAACGAACAGTTGAGTTTTACAATCCCTAGCGAACGGGATGAGCATAAAACTGGACCTGTATTTATTTTATGTCCTTTTAAAGGTTACTGAGCTCTGGGACAGTAATAGGGTGTCCTCAGAAATAAAGCAGCGTCCTTTTATTGTTATAATCAACGATATATTTGCCTATTGAAAACTAAATCAAAACGAAGCAAAAAACTTGAATATTTCACTGATTTTTCGAAGGAATTGTAACATAACATAACATTACATCATGCCTGTAATTCTCAAAAGGTAAGGCAGTGGTGTACATATTAGTATACTAAAATTTCGCCAGTTATGTTGTGCCTAAGTCCCATAATAGGGGCGACCCTATCGTCAGTAGTAATTGTAATGATTTCGAAAACATAACACTGATTAATTTAAAATCTATTCTAAGCATAATTTTGTGATGTAAATTGCACTGTTATTACTGAATAGAAACATATTTGGTATATTATTGAAATAGTTTGATCGTTGACATAATTCATTCAATTATTGAGAGAATAATAGCTATATCCTACGGTTTATGCTCCGCTCTCATGAGTCGTAGTGTGATGTTATATTCCTCATGAAACTAGCTATCGTATACAAAAAGATTTTATTCAATCAGAGTGCTAGTTTCTAGTTAGTTATTAGGGTGTTTTAACAAACAAAAAAAACCCTTTAACCTCAATATACCTATAAGGATAGATGTGGAATGACTCGCTTTGCCAGAACTACGATTAATAATTATAGGTAGGCTTTCATAAGTTAGAAGATTGTGCAATCAAATTTCAGGTAATCGTGTTTTTCAAGTTTACTAAGAACAAGTCGTTTTGCCATTAGAAGTAGGTACGTAGTCATCAATAATATTGCATGTTGTAGGTCAAACTACTGAAAATTGCTTCAGAAAAACCATGTTCATTTGCTTTCAATTTGAATGTAATTTGTTCTCTGTCAAATACTTTGACAAGTAAAGTATGATGCATAATTTACCAAAAATAACCTAAATAAGGAACATTACTAATTAAATTAAACATTAGGGAGACATTTCTACTAACTTTCAGTCACGATCGCCATATCTCAGTCGCAATCTCTCAAAAATGTCTCCCCTGAGTGCTTAGTGAGTTTTTTACTCACATCCGATTGCGAGCTTGTTAGTATTTTGTATGGGAAATAAGGTTTTCCTAGTGCCTGCCAGATGGCGCCATAACTTTCCCTTATACTTCTAACTATGGTTTTAACGCGCTCGCAATCGAACGTAAGTGAAAAACTCACACTTAGCACTCTGAGGGCCTAGACAAGTGTCAAACGCTCGGAAGTCGTTTCTATTCTATACGACCGCTTAATCGTTGTCGTTGAGATAAGATTGCGTCTGGATTTTGAAGGTTTTTGAATTGGCCTTCTGACCAAACAAACTGTTGCTGCTGTTTTTAAATCACAACGTTAAATTTATACCTATTTATATTGTTGTCATACAAATTAATTGATTGATTAATTTTAAATAACGTCCCAAAATGAGTTTACTTACTTAAACCCATATTTCAATGGGTACTTATCCGAGCCGAATTTGCGCAAAGTGCCAGCCACTTCCCACGTACCAACTGGGCCATTAAAATGTCGCTATACAAAATCCGACCGATTCTCAAGCAAATGTACTTTGAAAACCGGCGAATTTTAATACGACCTGACGCGAATATCCTTTGGTAATGCAATAAAGTTTCCTTACTAAATTGTAAGGCGGGGCTTGTCTCTTACTTTGTGAAAAGGGCCTAATTTAATCAGTTAAGCCGTCCATTACGGTATTGGAGGACCTGGGTTGTAGTGTACGTACAAACGCGGGTTGAATGGGGTTGAAAGTGTCGAGTTTATTTCAAAAGTTTAGGGGTAGTATTTGGTTCGCGATTTATTTAAATAGATGTAGTATTTTAGGGTTCGGACGCTCGCAAGGGTTGTGTTTGATATTATGATATTTTGGTGACATTTTGGATGAGTGGTATCAGAATACTTACTTTAACGTGGTATCCTGTATTCATAATTAATTGTTTACGTAATAAGGGGCTGGACAGACAGCTCGAAACAATGTCACCAAACTGTTGGTTATTAATGCCGTGTTATGTTAAAAGCATTTGAAGGAGTGTGACATAGTATCTATGGGGTTTAATAAACTTTAAAATGGCGCGTCCCTTTAGCCAAATTTTTTTTACAAGCAATTGGAATGTGTAACAAGCAGGGGGGATCATTTTTGGAATGTCTTTATACAAGGTGTTTTTTGGTACTTCGTCAATTTCGGGAGGTTTCCATAGAAAACATAATTAATCAAACAAAATTACGAGTCTTGGTCAATATTAATGATAGGTAGGTAGTTGTTTGTTTTTTATTGTTTCTGTTTGACAGTTTTTCAGGATACATCTCTTTCAAAGAACAGAATCACCCCGTTGCGTTTGCGGTGGGCAGTGTCACGCGACTGTATCACTATGTGCGTGTGGGTTCATCGCCGTGCTTGCCTAAACTCGCCTAACTAGCGGCAAGATGACTAGTTTGAATTCGAATAATATCTAAGAAAATGACTATTTAATACATTATTGGCTTGGAAAGCACGTTAAGCCGTTGGTCCCGGCTGCCATACCTAGATCTTTGACAGTCGTTACGGATCGTCAGAAGCCCGAAGGTCTGACAACCAGACTTGCCTAGGGGTATCGCATTACCCAATTGAGTTGTGGAGGTCAGATAGGCAGCGCTCCATGTAAAATACTTGTGTTCATCTGCATCTGGTCAGATTATAAGCCGACCCTAACATAGTTGGGAAAAGGCTAGGCAGATGATTTTGAGAATCACTAACATAGTTATAGGAAGAATTTGACGAGGTTACAAAATTGCGCTTTGTAGGTATTGTTACATTTAATAACTAATTCAAAATGACTATATTAACCCTAAAGCTGCGCTCTTCTGTTCTACGATTCCTTGTTATGCTAAAGTGGGTAAATAGGTATAACCGAATCTTCAAAAGATGTACGTTTAAATAGGATGAAGTGAAAATTGCGGAACAAAAGTATTTAAGGCGCCTGTTAAAGGTGAAAATAACCTAATTACTATGCAAATATAGTCTTATTTTCAAGAAGAACAGGATAAATTGTTTTGTACCTACTTAAACTCTCACGGAATTTACAGAAGATGTCTGCAGGGTTGAGATAATGATGTAATGAAGTATTGAGTTGCTAAGTCACTTTATCTATACTAATATTTTAAAGAGATAAAGTTTGTGTTACAATGGAAATTGATGTTAAATTGAAAGCTACTATCACTGAGTGCTAATAAATAAGCTACATTTGATTATCAAAAAAATAGGGATCCGTAAGAAAAATGACGCGAACGATATCGTAGGGAAAATGATATCTCTTATGTAACTGTAATGAAGTACCTCCCTTCTCTTCCGCGTTTGAAGATTTCTGTGATTTGTTTGTTAAAAACCTTGAAGATTTTGTTTTTTTGGGTGTGGGAACATTGATTTGTCATCTATACTTTTTCTAATACTAATAGTAGCCCACGACTTTGTCCACGTACCTGCCTCGTTATTCTAGTGGTTGAAAAGCGCGACTGCTGGGTATGAGGACTTGGGTTTAATTCCCAGGTTGGGCAAAGTGATACTGGGTTTTCCATCAGGAATTTGTCAGTAGCAGCTTGGGGGTCCGGATTTGTGCTTGGTTTATGGTAATAGGCTCACTTCCTATTTCAAGGGACTGAAACATAACTGGCGGAATGTGGGTGTACTAATAGGTACACCTCTGCTTAACCTTCCGGGGATTACAAGCCTGATGTTATGTTTTGTTATTGTAGGTTTCTTGTAAATGACCTCCTAAAGTACCGTTCCGAATTGATTTTGACATTCATGTTAGGGGAGGATAGTGCGTAAAAAACAGTATCCACAGAAATTATATTTTCTGCGAGAAAATCCTTCTTTATCCAGTTACTGTCACACCAAACAAACCCTGTTATACCAGGAAAAGCAAAAAAAAGGTATGTAAGTATATTATTCTTTAATTCCTCGTATATGGAAATTGGGGCAAAGTAAACCTTTATGCAAAGTAACATTTTGTTACTTGGGTTGTTTTGCCAGGCGGCGGAGGGTTGCCAAAATGTGGCTTTAGTAAACGTCAGTCAAGTGTCCGCATGCTGCAATATATTAGAGAAGGGTAGAATGCGCTTTGTTGTACGTCAGATGGATGGGGGATAGGGGAATTGAAACCAGGTTTATCCTAGATTTTGAAAAAAAAAGGGAAAATAAATCGTTCGCGCTAGATACAACAATTTTTAGAAAAAGGTTTTTAGGTTTAATTTACTAACGATCTGCTCCGGCTTCGCACGGGGTAATGTAGATATTGGTGCCGATTCCCTTGTTCACAAACTATACTAAATTTAGAGATTCGACATCTCTTACTAACATACAGCGAAAGGAAAGGACGGTGACATTCCGTGACATTAAAGAACTAATTAGCTTTGCCTTGAACTTTTCCCTATTTTTAATCCATACGTTTTAAGATGTCAACTAAAATTGTATGGATGTGTCAGATAGACTAAATTTGACAGCTCTTATTTACATTAGTCTCTTTCTTGTTTTATTGGACAGAAAAAGATAGAAATAGTCTCATTTTAGTTTAGTTTGTGACCAAGAGAATCGGCACCATTAACTATGCGTATAAACCTTCTTTAGTCACTCTATTTAATGATGTAAACCGCATTAAAATCCGTTGCGTAGTTTATAAGATCTGAGCGGTCAGATGGCGGGAAGCGACTTTGTTTTGTACTATGTAGTATTATATTATTGTGATTCTAAAGATTTACTTGAAAAGTGAAGATAGCTTTTTGTATTAATAAAATGTTGCAAACATCAATCTGTCAATCTAACGAAACGGTCGTGAAAATACTTCTTGTGTTTAATGAAAAATTATGTTTAAGAGTACAAAAGTCAAGGTCATTTATTTCAATTAAACCATTTACAGGCACTTTTGAATTGTCAAGGAGTCGGTTATTTGCTCGTTCCAGGTTTCTACGGAGAAGACTCTGATTTCAATACTTAAAAAAAATCCTGGTTACCTTTAACGTAAAAAAAAGTTATTACTGCCTCGTTGGTTTCGTGGTCGCAAAGCGCGACTGCTGAGCATGAGGTCTTGGGTTCGATTCCCAGGTCGGGCAAAGTGTTATTGGGTTTTTCCATCAGGAATTTCTCAGTAGCAGCCTCGGAGTCTGGATTTGTGCCCGGTTGATGGCAATAGGCTCGCCCCCTATTACATGGGACTTAAACATAAATGGCGAAATGTGGGTGTATTAATGGGTACACCTCAACCTAACCCTTCGGGGATTACAGGCGTGATGTTATGTATGTATGTAAAGTTATTACCATACATATCCTACTGAAAAGTCTCGCACGAAAGGATACATGACCTCTTCGGGGCGCATTGCCATTGACACCTAATATTCGCACCAAGAAACTTCCTCCTCAAAAGAAATCGAAGATGAAGGGTACTTAAGATTCACATCGTCAGCAATACCCGGGACCCACAGGGGAAGGGGTGGGGGGACAGGCGTGCTAATATCGGTAAAAGTCCTTGATTTACGTTGGAACTTAGATCCCGATGCCCCAATCAGATAGAACTTTACGAAGATGGGATCCACGCCATTAAACTCTTACTTAATGAGGTCAATTTAAGTGGTGAATTTTAAGTAAAAGCGAGAGTAATTTATTCTTAGTTGATTTTTTTAGAGAGATGTCTTGTAGAGACATTTAAGAGATCTTCTACTTTATTTGAAGTTTTAGATTGAATCTAAGTCATAAAGACAGTTCAACAGTGCCAGCTTATTTGAGTGCCAAATTGGGAGCAGTTACCCTTCTTGGAGATGGTCGTACAAAAACTTATACAGATGATAATTATTATGGTAAAAAGTAGGTGATGATATAGTCAAAATGTTGCGAGGTTTGAGAAAATGTGAGAGAGCATTATACAAGCTAAACTAATAAGGGGTTAGTTTTGCCAAAACAAAAACAACCCACTTCCTTTTTATTCTATTTTTCGAAGTGATTGTAATTATTATATTTTAAAATGACAATTATTAATTTATGTCAAAGTGAAGGCGAATTTATTCTTCTTATTGAAAACATTTCAATTCTCGTCGCCATCTTATCTTAGTTGTCACTAATATAAGATGGCGAGTAGAATTAAAAGAAAAAAAGTTTTTTAGACATTGATTGTCATCAATGTCAATTTTTTTTGGTAAATACACGTTTTTAGCAGATTGAGATTGACATTAAATTGCGATTGTTCTTAATTGTGCGGCGGACGCACTTCCGCACGAAACCGTTCTTTACAGAGTGCAGTTTTGCATCAAAAGTTAAAATTGCTCTCCTGTTATTTCTGCATAGTAAACACACATATTTGGAATATCAAATTATTAAAATTTAACCGCTCAAGGCCCGGCTGTCATACATACCGGTATGACAGAACAATAGAAAATCATGGTGTCTCATTACGTGGGACTTGAGTAATAATTTATTTGAGAGATGTATGTAAGGTCGAATGTTGAAAATAAAAGCCCCTAACATAAAAGGAGTACCAGTAAAGCATTTCATCCATTTCTAAAGCAAAGGAGACCAAATGACAAATACAAAGAAAGCGTTTTGACTTGGCGTCGTCAACTCAAACACAAGAGGATGCGGGTAGCAAAATAAGTCTAATAGTTTAATGCGAAATTCTGGAATTAGTATCAAACTTAGACGAACTTTTAGTCTCAGAGGTCGCGTCAGACAATTTAAGTTTCCAAGAAACTTTTGTCACACAATAAATGGGAGATGAGTCGGGGCGCGCTGTGACTACTCTAATGTGAACGTAGTCTATCTGGTACCGTGGCGGGTCTTTTACCCATTTGATTTGTAATACTTTTTATGTGTTATGATTTAGTAGGCTTTATATAAGGTACATTGCATTCACATGCCACTATAATATGATTTTAATATGAAATGGAGTACGTATGGAGTTTCTTGCCCATTCTTTTCCAAACTACCTTTTGGAAAGGGCATCTAGATTCAGTTCCTTTTTCCTTTGTATTTGACGTTCAAAAGTGCCTTCTACTGGGCTAATTGAAATAAATGATTTGACTTTGACTTTGATTTCCTATACAAGATGCAGTTTTCCACCTCTATCTAAATCAAGGAGTTAACGAAGTGATTCACAACACAAATCCACATTAATAGAAAAAATGTAACATAACATCACGCCTGTAATCCCCGAAGGGTTGGGCAGAGGTGTACCCATTAGTACACCCACATTTCGCCAGTTATGTTTTTAGTCCCATGTAATAGGGGGCGAGCCTCTTGCCATCAACCGGTCACAAATCCAGACTCCGAGGCTGCTACTGAGAAATTCTTGATGGAAAAACCCAATAACACTTTGCCCGACCTGTGGAATCGAACCCAAGACCTCACGCACAGCAGTCGCGCTTGCTACCACTAGACCAACGGCAACGGCAGTAAAAAAAAAGAAAAAAGATTTTATTTTTTCTTTTGTTTTTATTTTTTCGTTTTAAGTAACGTCTTTAGTTACTGCTACGCTTCCGTGGTTCGTAGCATGATTTTAGGCCACTGGACCACCTCCTTAGTCTAGTGGTCGTAAAGCACGACTGCTGAGCATGAGGACTTTGGTCCGATCCCCACGTCGGGCAAAGTGTTATTGGGATTTTGTCAGTAGCAGCCTCGGAGTCTGGATTTGTGCCCGGTTGATGGCAATAGCATCGCCCTCTATTACATGGGACTTAAACATAACTGGCGAAATGTGGGTGTACTAATGGGTACACCTCTGCCTAACCCTTCGAGGATTACACGTGTTATGTTCTAAAGACTATTTCAATAAGAATGAGGGTATCTGGTTTCGTAGATAGATAGTTTACAATTATAGATCAGGTAATGTTGAGCTGATTGAAATCTGATCCCTTATCTATTTTTAGGCATCTCGACAAAAGATTATTGTCCGAAATTTTATTTTACATCTGAGAATAATGTTTTATAGTTTCTACGTTTATTCTACCTCGATTATACCTATTTAGTCTGGCTTTTAATAGCCCGATAACTTTTATCTAAAAAATAAAGAAAGATAGACAATTTTTGCTGTTAAACCGCCATATTTTTTCCTCCATTAAAACTTATCTGAAGATTAAAAAATCGGTCGTATACCTTCAAAATGGATTGTAGAAAGAAAAGGTATTTATCACTGTAGTCTATTTTATGTCTAATAAAAGCAATCTTTAACTTTTATTTTTATGTAGGTAAATCAAAACAAAAAAATTGATTTGCTAGAATATGGTACCTACTTAAGGTTTGACAGTAATTTTCATTTAGCATTTCGTGCCATAACATAGCGTCCAAATGTTTTCACAGTAAATAATTTTTATGAACTTCACCAATCATCAAATAAATCGAACAAATTTCGTCCTAGGCTTACATTTGCGTGACGTCACAACATTCACCGACAACAATATAAACCAAACTACACTTTAAGATCCCTTTCGGAAATGTACCTCGTTTACATCTCTAAGTTCTCGGGGCACAAGTTCCCGAAGCCGCGCACACAATCATCGCTTGTTATTGCCCTATTTAAATATTGAGCACTTACCTCCGCGTTGATCGTCGGCGGCATTACAATCTTCTTCTGCGGCGGAGACCTTAGCACCACATTCTCGTCCCGGATTATTATCTGTGGCTCCATCGCCAACAGTTTCTTCTTGCATTCTTGCATCTGAAGACATTCTTTATCCTTTCTTGAAAGCACTGATTCTGAAGACGCGTGTTTTGATGAACACACAGACGTGTTTTTGCTCGATAGTTTTAAACTGTCTATTGATGCTGTCATTTTAGCATTTTCTTTTCCGTTTGATGACGCCATCTTGTTTTTTTTTGTACTTCGAGTCTTTTACATTTGGTTTAAATTTTGTTGTTTTTGTTTTTTAGATTAAGTTAAGTTGGTAAATAATAAGGATATTGCCACTTCTCACTTTCTTATTATTATTAATTAAAATTTAGAATCGTTAACACTTTTATTGCTTTATTTAAAAATATTTAAAGTTTTATTTATTTTATCTATTATATTCAACTTTTTATTTAGAACACTTAGAATTTATTTGAAATTCTACTGAAATTCAGAAAAAGTTTTATTACACAAACACTTTAAGAATACCGAATTAAGCCAACCAGTTCTTTGCAAAGACCTTCAAAATTACAAAGAAATTCACCAAAAAATATCAATTCAGGCAACCATTAAATAATTTCAAATGGAGCATTTAAACTAATTTCGCGTAACAACATTACCGAGCCGGCCGGCGCGGCGATCATTTTTATTTTAAGGACGAATTTAGTTCCTTCTGTGTACCTTTTGGCAGAGGTCTCGGGGGAATAAGAGTAATGGTGGTACTACCGGAATGGGGGTAATAGCATTGTCAGCGGGGTAATTACCGTAGTTTGTGATACACGTTTGAGGCCGTCTCGGGGGAGCCGGCTCGCTCGCCGTTGCTTCTTTGTCATCGTGAGAGACCGTGTCATGTTGAGATTTAGTTAAATCTCCTTTAATTAGACCTCCGACATCTATCATCACCTAAAAGCTAGTGTGCTACTTCTGGTGATTAACCATACTAGCTATTGCCTGCGACTTCGTCTGCGTCGAGGTCACGAAACAAAAAAGAAAAACATATCTCACCGTTAAGTACTAGGGGAATAAAAAGAACCATTTTTTGTACTTTTATGCTTGTTTGTGTCTTTATTTTGGTTTCAATTGTAACCGATGCTATTGAAGTAGGTTAAATAAATAAATCTTACTACTAAAAGTCAAGAGTCTACAGAGATAGATTATAATCTGCAACAACACATAGGCCCCGGCTAGGCATAGGCATAGGCTTTTATCCCGGAAAGTTGTACGAAAACTTTGACGCGGACGAAGTCGTGGCAGAAGCTAGTGAAGAAATAATATTTTGAACACGTTTTATGTTTAAAGCTACCAATAACTTTTATTCGATGATCGAATTATAGATAATTATCGATTGATTACGAAGAAAAAGTGTATATTTTTACATGAACATTATAGAGTAATATGAAAAAGTAAGCTCTTTACATTTTTTACTCTTTAAAACCTTTCACGTAATAATTTATTCATTCATGCATTATTAACCCCATTTCTGCGAAATACATTTACACATTTTTCATACTAGCTATACCCCTTGGTTTCACCTGCGTTGAGTTACTTCTTTAGTTACGTACTGCTAAGCGTGATAAAAATTCGTCCTTATAATCAGGCTTTAAAACACAATGATTTTTCTGGATCGGATCAGTAAGGCTTGATATTAGCGTGTTCAAACAAATAATCAAACAAACATAATACTAGCTATAACTCTTTGGTACTGCTCCGCTCCCCGGAGGTCATAGTGTGATGTTATTGGCTGTCAGATACAAAAAAAAACTTTCAAATTCAACTGAAAGTTCCAGAGATTATCATGTTTAAAATAAACAAACAAGCAAAAAAAAATCTCTGCTTTATTTGACTATAGATCAAACCCTGTACCCTGTATACTAACTAGGACTATCGGATATTTCCCCAATGTACCTAACTTGATTTCAGGTGAATTAAACATTGAAGTTCCAAGAGTATGAAGTTTTCCTAGAAATTGTTAAATACTGCAGGTATATTCGATAACTTATACCTCTGCTTACCTCTTTGTCTATTGTCTGGTTTCTAGGAATTTCATGTCTTTAGCTACTGTAAATCTATTATGTCGGTATATTGACATACAAAATTTCTCAGTAGCAGCCTCGGAGTCTGGATTTGTGCTCGGTTGATGGCAATAGGCTCGCTCTATTACTCGGTACCTAAACATAACTGACGAATGTGGATGTACTAGGTACACCTCTGCCTATCCTTTCGGGGATTACAGGCGTGATGTTATGTTACATTTATTGCGTGTATAAACGACACCAAGAATGTCGGGTGTAAAAAAAACACTTACCAAAGCCGAAAGTTACATTATTATTATACCACCGATTTTTTTTTCCTGCAAACCTTTGGTTTACGGAGTTATTGTAGCTAAAGTTTCAACATTATTTCGTGTCTTTTTACGAAACCCAGTTTTAAATAACATAACATCACGCCTGTAATCCCCGAAGGGTCAGGCAGATTTCGCCAGTTATGTTTTTTAGTCCCATGTAATTGGGGGCGAGCCTATTGTTATCAACCGTGCACAAATACAGACTCCGAGGCTACTACTGAGAAATTCCTGATGAAAAACCCAATAACACTCGCAATCGAATCCAAAATGTCATACTTAGCGATCGCTCTTTGCGACCACTAGACCAACGAGGCAGTCGCAAAAACCTATAACATAAAAACCTGATATTTTAACAACGTTCAAATGTTCCATCGTTTATCTTCAGCAGAGCCAGGTGGATTAAAGTGTCCATCGACCAATAGAAATCCATTTATATTCCCGCCTAAATCATAATAGGTCGTCGCTACCTTTCGGGTCCGGTCGCATTTTGTTCGCCTAATATCGGTTCTTTTGAAGACAAACGGTGAGACCTTTGATCGTTGTCTAACTATACCTAATAAGTACAGTAGCCAGAAACATCAGCCCTTTTTGTTGTAAAACCGCTCCTATTGAAACCACATAAGATACCGCATTGTTAACCTTAAAGCGCTGTCGTCCGTACATGCGTAGGTGTTAATGTCTGAACATTTATGAGTTTTTCACATCTTGTTTTCGGCAGGGGCAAAACTTGTGAGTTCGCATCACCGACATGCTAATCCGACTGGGTCACGGACATGCTACGAAGTCTGCGGCAGCGACACGCTAATGCGACCGCGTCACCGACATGCTAATGATACCTCGTCAAATCTTAAGTTTTTAATTCTTTTGGCAGTGTCCATGACAGCATATAAATATGTTTCTATATTTTTAATTAATTAATAGAAATCCTTACCCCGCACTAGGTATTTCACATAAAGGGGTATGCTTACAAATATAAACTCACCTACAAAGCAACTAGACGAGGAACTACCCGCAGGCTTTACAAACATTTGTTTAGTCCAGGAATTGAACCCGAGACACGCCACGCAGCTATTATTACTATATTCACTCAACGTCTGCGCTAAACGAGCGCAGCAGCTATTGTTTGACATAGATATGACATAGACCAGATATTGAAGACAATTATGTTCGTGTATTATATTGTGATTAAAAACAGGCAGGTAGGTAGAGATAAACTACTATAACTTCACACTCCCCTCCATATTAACATTGCAACGTGTGTAGTCACATTCGTATGAAAGAGTTTGCAGCAGGCTAGGATATTTGTTTGTCAACTAATCATAAATAGCCGACCGCGCAAGACGACGCACCTGTCATTTTCATAGAGAATGTCAGTGCAGCGTCATACTAATAACAAAGAGTAATTTTTGACGCCGCTAGTCGAGCAAAAAATCGCTGATTTGTTTTTGTTTCGAGAGCCGTCTCAATACGCACACATGCGTTGTGAGTCTTTTTAATACTATTACAAACACTTTCAAACATTTTGAATTGTGGAAGGGCGCGTCATGTTACTGTAGTTTATCTCTGTTTTTTTTTTACGATCGTTATTGTCATAGATTTGAAAGCCTGTATTTAGCATTGGCGAATTAAAGGCTCATTTGTTATGTAAATTTTCTACGTCACGGTCTGAAACGCAAAATTTTCTTATAAAATTAGTCGCTAAAGACACGCTCCCTACCAATTACGTGAGAATTAGGTTTTGCTTTCAGTCGACTTTAAGTGTTTCTATGCCTATTTTATTAATTTAACGAAAACGAATAAACCTTTTCAAACTGCTTAAAAGCACTAAACAAAACAAATAACGAATCTAAATTCAATCCGCAATTTCCAATAATAAAATAAATATCACAGAGTAAAAATTACAGAGAGTCGGGATCACAGTTAAAATATTTGTAGCACTAAAAAAAATGAACCTTTTCAGTCATCGGGATTCGGTGCTCGGTCGGATATCGCGGGGAAAAGCGTGGAATTTATTTCCCATTTGTTGTGTTTTCCCACAGTGGCGCGTTACGTCATTCGAAAAAAGAAATTTTCTGGTCCTTCGGTACGATGGGTTTTGATTTAATTGGATAATTTTTTAAGAGAAGCTTCGGGCTGCTTTTTTTGGAGTTTGCGTTGTTTGTGTTGTCGTAAATTGATGATCCGAATAAAGAGTGGCCTTATTACACCCTGTTCTCGTTTCAGTATCGTTTAACAACATTTCATGTTAGAACATTATATTTTGCGTTTAAATTCTTATTTTTCATGCAGTTGAATTTCCAATAGATACAATACCTACAATCTTTCTATAAGGTAAAATATGTTTTCAATCACTATTGCATTGTAGAAATTCAATGTTACGACCCCTTTTAATAAAGTCTCGATTTCCGTACACATTCACAGGTGCACAAAAATATTGTATGATATAGACATTACATTACTCACATTGTGAGCGCTTCTTTCAAGATATCAGCATCATATCAACGTCTGAATAGCAATACATCATCAAGAATGATCGGTAAGAAGGATTACCATTCACACAAAGAAGGAGTAAACTTATAAAAATATAGTTACATCCCTTTGTGACGTTGACAAGGGGATGAAAGGGGGACTCCGTTGCCCCGCGTCAGGTGCCTGTCATATACGCAAAGTGAGTCAATCGCAAGGAGGGTGTTGTGGAGACTAGCAGTGGGTTGACTGGTCAGCCTAAATATAGGTTAGACTATTTTAGTATTGAGAAAGGTCTCGACGGGAATCTAGCTATAATATCGGCAACTATTTTTAATATCATAAAGTTTCTGTTTTATTTATATAATTTTCGTTATAATTGACTAGCTTCTGATCACGACTTCGTCTGTTAATGTCGGATATTGGCGATCTAATCTTGTTTCTCTATACAAACTTTGGAACCCGAAATCATCCCCTTAGGGGGTGAATTTTGGATAATCCTTTCTTAACGCATGTCACGTCCTAATAACTTTTCGCGCTTTATATTGACAGGCAAGTCAGTCAGTAACAGTTGCATTTTATTTATAGTTAGGACTTCTTCATTTATAATATCCCAATTTAAAGTCCATCCTTGAGATTTTGTGCCTTCCATAATTATGAACAAATCTGAAAATTACAGGTAAGTTCAAAGGAATCCATGTTGTTGATTTTACAGTTGAAACGCTTTGTTAATCTACCTTCTGCTTAAATAAATACTTCACAAAGGTTTGCAATTCAACGAGCAAATACATTAAAATGAAAAATAAATATTGTGTATGTTGATTTTAATTGATGATAATGTGTTTGATGAACCATTGTAATACGTTGAACAATTTTAATGTAATACTACCAGCCAATTATGTGTTCGGAAAGCAAAGGCATTGATCACCAGTTCACCACGCTTGGTCAAGGCGGATTGGCGATTTTAGACATACATATATTTATTTTATAAGTGTCAGTTTCCGTTGGGGATGTCTAAAATAAATTAGTTCAAAAAAATTAAATAGTTACATCGGTACTTGTCCGGTATGTATTCACAATCTTGTGCATAAGAGGTGAGTGTCTTAACCACCGGGCTATCACAACATGAATCTTTAAATCAAACTTACATATTATATTATTTTACCGGTAAATAAAAGTGAAACAGGTGAAGCATTGACTGTTTAAGCAGATGCATATGTGTTTTATTTTCTTTAAAAGGTCTATAAAACGAAAACAAGTAAAAATACAGAAAAAGTTAGAACAAAGTCCTGTCCGGACAGTCCTACTGCTGACATTGTTGCCGAGATAATCTTATTAACATATAATAGATGGCATATAATTGTAAATAAGGCTGTGGAATAGAAAATGAGATGTTTCAAATAATCGAGAATTATTCTAATCAGGCTTCAGTTGCTACAAATAGCGAATATAAAACTACCTAGGTATCGTATCGTCTGCTACTATGGAATTGCTCTTTTAATTTGTTAACACCGTCACGTCGGGAAATCAGCGATTTCTTTTTAAAAATGAAGCCAATCTATTTTCTAATTGAGTCCCATCGAGACCTATCAATATTCATAACGGTTTCTTCTGAGTTTCTACTTTTGTAATACTTTTAAATTGTTCAACTGAAAGTATTGAGTTGAATTAAAGTGGTGAAGCTCTTTGTTTTTTTTTGTGTGAGATATTGTTTGTTTTTTTTAAACAAATAATGTTTGTAAGGCTTGTAGATGTATTAGGGTAGCATTTCTAAGTTTGAGGTTACTCACTGTTATGTCCCTTCACACTTCCAATGTAAACGCTTTGTAAACGTTACCTTAACGTGACGTTACTCTCGATGCGACTGTAAGGCGTAAAAGCAAGGTCACAACGCCAGATGTGAATGCATCATTATACCCTTTTTTGAAGGTCTTAATACCAGTATGTGTAAAAAGATACTTAAATAAGCCGAAAGTAGCATTTTGGTTCCATTATTGACATATTCTTTTTTGTTCTGTACCATACCTGGGAATCATCCGGTGACGACGTTATAAACTAAACATGCATGCAGCCGAAAGTACAATATCGAGTGCGCGCTTATTGGACATTTCCATAAACAGTGATTTTAACATCAAAAACAAAAGTCGTTTCCCAGTAATTCCCCTGTAACTTAGTTTAATGGGCAGTACGTGTGGTTAATGGCTATGTAATGTGTTTACACCCCTTACAGTTATTAAATGATAGTGTCACATACCCTCAGTCGGACAATGACGTCATAACTACCCACGTATGCAATAGGAGGCTGCCAACTATTGTCGGCAAATGGCACTTTACCTACATTTCGTTATGGTTTGCCTGAAAATTTTGGATCATCTACTTTTGAGCGCCAGAAAACATCTGGCAATTGTTACATAGAGTTTGCTTTTTATGTGAGGAATTGTATTTACAAGCGACCACTATCTTAATGGCTTTTATCAAAATTAGTTTCTTTTAACCGCTTAAATGTACGAAGTCTTTCTAACATATCTTTGTTATACTACTGTCATTGTGGCTATCTTTTGGGAAGGCCTTTGTCCAGCAGTGGACGTCATTTGGATGATATGATGATGAATTACTTAGTCTGCTAAAAACGAAGAAGAGAAGTTGTTTTGTTTAGTGTCAGTGCTTACTAACGTTGTCGTAAGTTTATTTGGCGTAGAGATGCATAAAATACTTGAATAACGATATTTCTTTTCTGTCTTATTAATCTATGAAATAGTTTATTCATGTGCCAGATTGTTTCTTAATCCGATCAACCATTATATCGAGACGAAAATTATTAAAAAAAAAATAACTACAAAACATTTCCAACATGAAAGAGCAACCATGCCGTTGTAGTATGGCCTTGAGAGTGAACTAAAGCAGCATACAAGCATTTTAGTAAAGCTAATCTTCTGGAAAAAGTTCGATAAGACAACGGAATTTTCCAAGCGATATTTCCGAAGGACCACGTATAAAATGGCAACGATAAACAAAGAGACGGGTTGTAAGTCTAACGTCGCCGATAACTATCACTCACCCTCTTGCTTTAACTAGCGCTATAACTCTTGTATGGGACACTAAGCAGCTGTTTTTCTATTATACGCAACTGGCTTTTGCACGCGGTTTTATTCGCATGGCCTTTGATACGTAATACATATTTTATAGTTATTTACTACATTAATTATTTGTAATATATACTACTCACCAGTTGTATTTTTAATAGCTACTATTATCTTTTAAGTATAGATAGAAAGTGTAACCTTTAATAGGATTAAGCTTTATCTAAAAATAAAAATACTATATTTAGACGAAAAAGAAAAGATTTTCTTTTCAGTGAAAAATATTTTTAATTAGAAAAAAGGCGATTAATCTTACGCTAGATAAAAATCTGTTTAGTCAAGGCTTTAGACGAATTACAATTTGGGATAAAAACAAAGGCATATCTGTCTCGTGCTGAAAATATATTTGACTGAAATTAGAGTTTTCTTTACCTACGTTATGGTTTTTAGGACTTTTTCTGGAAAATTGTTAGCTTATTGTTTTAGGTATTATAGGGTTATTGTTTCTAGAAGTTTTGTTTAATATTATATTAGTACTTACAAAATGCTAAGCTAGACAAGTTTTATCTGTGTCGAGACCTCTGCCAATGTAGGACGTGAACAGATCGTTTGTAATGCTAATATAACTTGAATGTAATCGCATAAAACTGCTAGCTACATGTCGTTATAATATTTTAATTCTGATCCCAAGAAACGAAACAGTTTTAAATTTTTGGTCCTTACGGACGAATAACTTTTTCAGCGAACAAAATTATCTCTGCATAAATTGTCGCCTTCAATAAAGATTTATTAAATCAGAACTTGTTATCGGGTATTAAATATAATTAAATTAGATTAACTTAGTCGTTTCTTTCTCATTTTACGAGGACATAAAATTTTATATTATACGTCAATAATATTATTGTTGCTCGAGAATTATTTAAGACAAATTATTCTTACACTTCAACACCTAAACTACACACACTACACGTACACTACAATTCACAAAAAGCAACACAGTGTATTGTTTATAATATTTCTGTTTTACGAGAGCGAGAATATCGCGTCAATACGCGGCTTGCCTAGCCAACGGCTGGCGCCTAACTGCCGCCCGCCCAGCTAGGCGGGCCGCCCTACGAAGCAAATAACCAAAGGTCCTTTCTCCCAACGACCTTTTTGTCTGATCTCTGAGTTATTTTCTACTTTGACATCAATAATAGTAATAATAGTAAAATCTTATTAATATAGCTGTTAATATTCGGGGTGTTTGCGAAGACTTAGGGTAGCTGAGGGTAGGCATGGGTTAGATGTAGTACCCTCATTATTTAAGGGAATGGCTTCATTAAGTTTTTGGGGAAATAATTGAGATGTCGTGGTATTTCTGGGAAGAGATATTAGTTGTTTACGGGTTGTACTGAAAATGTTTTATTGTAATGTTTCTTCTTTGTTTGTTTATTCGTGGGAGTACCTTTTGTTTTTCTGACATATTTTCAGAAATATTCTGTGTTTTTATTACATAAATACCTACTCACTTTAGATTATCTTTCTAACTTCATTTGTTTCTGAATTGATCTTCTGTTAAAATAATACTTTGTACTATGCAAAGTAATTATCTATGTATGTTCAACCTTCAAGTTTATATGTAGTATACATATTATTTATGTAATATTCATACATCTTTATAACGACCGGCGCGTATATATTAATAGTTATGAAGCTACAGTGTTATTCTGTAAAAATCTTTTTTGGAAAAATGAGATGAAGTGAGTTTGAGGTGAGCTATCGACGACAAACATTGATGAGATGACAAGTCAACGGGAGTTCACTTCACTTAAATGAAACTGAGAGAGATTTTTACAGAATAGACCGGCTATAGGGAAAAGTGTCGTATAAACGTAACTTTAAATATGAACCATATGACGATAATTTTACTGCTTAGTTTTGTTTGTTTGTTGTGTAAGCTGTGCCTAAGACTCAACCCACAATGTTTAGGGATGAAAGGTTCCCTTCAATTTGCCCTATCACGGAGATCGGTTGAGTTGTTGACATGAAAGTAGGACAAACAAATAAATTCTATTCATTTGTTTGTTTGTTTGTTTGCAAAAGATGGGTTTTATATACAAGATTGTAGTACTATATTCAATCTTGGGGTACACATGCTGCCTATCAAACTACTTAAGCAACATTGAGCCATAATTATAGCTGGAAAACGACTTCTTTTGGTGTGAAGAATAACTGTTCATGCCGAGCGTGTAATAACGCTCTCAAAACATTGGGGGTATTTAATCTTATTAAACAGGTGTTTTAACTTGTTTTCCTAAAAAAAGTTGGAACTCTGACCTTCAGTATCTCTATAAATAATCAGAACATGGCCCAGGTATGGTACTAACCCAAAACAAGATTACAATAAAGGAAGAACAATATTATGTAACTTTCGTTTAATGTCATGTGTTATTTTTCTAGTTCAATTTAAAGCAATGACGTGAAGTATTAAAATTCATACGCAATGCTGTCGCAAATATCGCCTTGAATTATTCTTTTTTCTGCGGAGTGTGATTAATTTTGGTTTTTGACAGGATCAGAGAGTCGGGAAAAGCTTTTTTATTTTAAGATTTCTTTACAATCGTCTTACATCAATCACAAGGGAACAATAAATTCTTACAAACATAACACACAGACAAAGGCGATGTTCTCAATGAAGAAAGAAAAAAACAAACTAGGTATAAAAATCGAAATTTCGAAGACCATTTTGCTGATATACATTCTGTTATTACACAGCATGGCTGAATTCTGCCCACTTTTTTTAACGGCGATATTAAACTTTAGAACTTCAGTGGTTGACTTTGTCTATTCGGAACACGTATTTAATAAGAACAATGTGTTGGAAACATAATATATTTTATCCCGAAACGTTAAACTTACGAAGAAAATAATAGCTGACTGTTTGTTTTTGGAAAAAGTTAATAAACTGGACCAATATGTAACTTTCAAAATAAGAAGTTTTTGTATATTTTCTTGTAACAACAATACATAGTTAAACAGATGAAGATCAATTACCTATATCATACATAAAATGATTGAATATCATAAATTTTATGATCCTCTTAAAATTTGTACACATACATTTATTGCTGGCTCGTGGTCAAAGCTAGTGCAATCTCCAGAAACTAACTAACAGGTTATACTGATATTTTACGATCTAATCAACTGTTAGTCTGTCTGGCTTCTGACTACTCTTAACGACTAACACAGATGTGACAACCGTATCTCTGTACTCTCGTATTTTAAAATATTTTATTCCAAACCTCAACTTTCGTCTCTGAGGACCAAATACTTTTAGTGTGAATGCTCTAATGCGGTTCACCATATTAGAGTCAGCATTCCGTGCAAGAAGTCAGCACTCAGGACATAACTCAGCTAGTCATTTATCTATGTCTGAAAACAGCTGATGTGAGATGTAGGGGAAACGTGTGTGCACGCTGTGATAAATGTGGGGATAGATAGGGCCAAAATATGGCTGATTTAGAGAAAGTTCAGTTAGGTACAAAAAGTATGGTCGTGAGAAACCTTTTTGTTTTTTATTAGTTATCGGTGCGGGCAGGCTGCTGCTGTAATACTAGCAGGACCAAGAATTTTATATCGCTGCAAATTGCAACAAAGTCAGAAACATTAAACTAGTTTTAACTTCACATGCAGTTTTCCAACTTTCAAACAGTAAAACAACAAACATGTAGTTTTGGTCCTGGCATCCGAACGACCTTAACAATACGTGAACCTATAAAACAATTGAACTGCACAAAAATTCCAAACACGATACCGAGAATCAAAAGTAACAAATAAAACAAAACCAAACTAAACATCGCGGCGAAATTAATCGAATTTTATACAAACATTCATTACTGATTCCCGATGGACTGCCGTACGTCCGTTGGACGTATGCACACAGAATCGGTGACAAACATACAAACACCAGTGTAGTTAGCGATTTAATCAGATAGCAGTGTTTGAACACGGTGCGCAAATCGTTTGTGGGTACATTTTCTGTTTATTCCTGACTATTTATTTATTCATTTGGCTGTTCAAAAGGGGTTGATGTAGTTACGTATTTGTACACGGGTGATTAGTAATCATAGAACTGAATAATGAGGGAACATGTCGGGAGGGGAGGGGGGGGGGGGAGACAGACAAGCGTGCAACATCCAATTGTTCTAAAATATCGCTGCGAGTGTAATTAAAAATAGTTGGGTTTGTTAAAGTGGGGTTTTTCTGAGAGAGCTTTTTTGCTCCTATTACATGGGACTCAAACGTAACTGGTGAAATGTGGGTGTACCAATGGGTACACCTTTGCCTAACCGTTTGGGGATTACAGGCGCAATGTTATGAGCTTTTTCAGAGAAGTAACTATTACTATCATAATATCTGTACTGTATGTTATGACTGTATTATTTTTGTCTTGTCTACTTAAATATTATGTGACTAGCTTTTGAACGTGACTTCGTCTTTATACGTCAAACGGTTTTCGATATTTCGTGATTATGTAATTGGTACTGTAGCCGTATAATAAAAGAAATAATATTAAAAAAAAAATAACTGATAGATTTCCTGCAAGCGTGAACGATTCTATGATACCTGAAAAACGGTCTAGTATTGAAGCTAGCAAGTACGCATACCTTCTAAACGAAATATTCTTCTAACTATCTTCAGTATTTAAGCCATGCTGCAATGACATAGGTCAAGAGACTTTAGGATCTTAGTCTACAGCGAATTTTACTCAAATTACAACTCCACTCACGTCATAGACATAAAAAATTATGTATGTGTAATCAAGTTTAACAGTTAATCACTTACATACTCACAGATCAAACAGATCGGATGTCTCTCGTATTTAACGATCTGTCATCAACCGCCCACAGATGTCACTGGTGAGATAATTAATGACAACTGTTGTCAACTGATCGACTGAGATATAACAGTACGATAAACGCTGTGCACGACTAACACGTGAAGACCAAAACGTGATTTAGTGGTTTAAGACCCGATAATGATAGTGGTGGTCTTGAGAAGTAAGTTTTAATTTTACTTCTTCTTTACCTACGTATGTTATGTATGTCACCATACACCTCGTCAACGGCTGGAGCTATTTTGATAAATATTTTTTGTGTGTTTGAGTAGGTTTTTGCTGGTTTTTTACAATTAAACCGGGCAGGTGGTGGTGTAAGTCAAGTCAAGCAAGTAGAGTATAATATACGTGTACAATAGGTAAATGAAAAAATATATACCTGTTGTGAAATAAAAACATATATATAAATATAAATTTTATATATAAATATATATATGTAATGTATTGTCGCTCATAAAATAAGAATGAAGGCTTCGCTTAAATCGTACTTAAGCGCCGTTTGATTTCCCATTATCGTATTATTGCGTACGAAATCCGGTCAGCTGTTACAAAGTGATTAGAGAAACAAACACTCAAACTTAGACAGTACTTGTGAGATAATTGGAATTGTTTTTTAACAATCTAAGTCATCTACTTGTGCTTCGCATCTCATTCGCACCAGGCGCCGGAGGGTGCAAAACGATCTCCGGCCACCGTGAAATAGGGCCTGCGGGCGGCGGACTTGGGGTCAGTCTCTCGCCTGCAGGCAAAGACAGGCACGAGAGTAAGGCGCGCGGTTGTTCTCTGTGCGCCTTACTGAAGTCAGTGCGGCCGTCTCCCAAATATCGCACTAAAAAAGGCTTTTTACTAGTTAAATCCCATCGCAACACACACCAAAAGCAGTTCACATGCACAAACGTGTGTCTCGAATAGATTTAAAATTAATCAGCATTATAGGTATCAAGCCAAAATCAATACAATTTTTACAAAAAATGAGAGAAACTTTGAGATATTTTGGCAGAACTACAAACTTGTTACTGTATAATGCGGTAGATGATTGTTACTCAATCACGCGAAAACTGTTGAACAAAGTCAAAGTCAAAAACATTTATTTCAATTAGACCGTTTACAAGCACTTTTGAATTGTCAAGGAGTCGGTCAGTTAGTCCGAAAATTGAAGCAAGTTGCTCGTTCCAAAACGGAGGTAGGCCTCTATGGAGAAGAACTCCACGGCACTCTTTTAAATAAGGTTTTTACAAAATCCTGGTTACATTATTCCTGAACTGAACAGATTTGGATAAAAAATATCAAATACATTTCCTGGATGAACACAAATCAGGATACATAGTATGGGATAGTGATTGGGATAATAATGATTTTGCAGAAGCTACTAAAACATAGCATATGCTAGGAATATAAAAAACGTGGTAAACAAGCGAAGCAAACTGGCTTTTTCACAGTAATAGGAGAGCTGCTAGCTGATGTTGTGTTTTCACAGTTAATACGAGCTTCTCTTGCGAGGAGCACGAACAGCGTACGGCGGCACGCTCAACATTAATCCTGCTGCAGATAATGCAGGACCTATATGAGAACCTGTTTGTAGTTTTAAGTTCAAGAACGACATCACATCGTGATGTTATGTTATTTGGAACTTAGACTCTGCCTATCCCTTTGGGGATTAGGTACTTTCATACTTTAAATATAACGGAGATCAACCTGCGTAAGGCGATTAAGACGACCGCGCGGTCGTGCGGTGTACCGTGTGATAATCGGCGCTTCATCGCCTACCGCAGCGGTGCGCGGTGCCGTGTTTTAATCGCATAACTATTGCCATCAACAAAATAAGGCAGTTTAGGCAGAGGTGCACCCATTAGTACACCCACATTTCGCTAGTTGTGTTTAAGTCCCACTTAATAGGGCGCGAGCCTATTGCCATCAAAAGATCAGAAATCCAGACTCCGAGGCTGCTACTGAGAAATTGCTGATCTGAAAACCCAATAACACTTTGCCCGACCTGGGAATCAGCAGTCGCGCTAAGTTAGACCAACAAAGCATTAAAAATAAATATCGTTTGGAGGTTTTACAATCATGTATTGAAACCATAGTAAAAAATTTCGTTGCGCTGTCCCTTTCACCCGTTCACACATAAACTTGTAACCGCTTACCTCTGAATCCATTTAGTAATGAAAGTTTCAGCTCTTTTGACGTCCAAGGGCATGTTCGTTACAAAAGTTGTCCGCGCCCTGCCGAGCCCCTACATTTAGGGTATAGTAATAAGTAAATGAGTGGCTGTATCTAATAGAATAAGTGGAATCAAATCGCTATGAGTTTTGTGAAAAATAAAATAACTAGACCCCGTTAAAATTGAAATAAAGTGCGGTTAGAAAATTGGTCTTTCGAGTCATCATCATCGTCTTGCCTATTATAATCTATTAGCGACCCGCCTCGGCTTCTCACGGGTGCAATGTAGATACTTACTATACGTATAAACCTTCTTCGTGAAAAACTCTATCTATTGATGAAAACCGCATTAAAATCCGTTGCGTAGTTTAAAAGATCAAAGCGTTCAAAAGGCGGGAAGTTACTTTGTTTTATATTATATAGAAATGTGGATCTCAGCGCCAAATGGATACAGATGATTACTAGTATTTTAAAAATAAGAAAGAAAAATATAGTAATTAGATATAGACCATGTGTACACAAAAATATTATTACAAAGGTAATAAAAAAAAGATTGTGTGACCCACGGCTGCGCCAAGGACTAGACCAGACCATGCTCTTATACATGAAGCGACTGCCTAAATGATCTCCATAACCCAGTAATGGGCTAGTTGACACCGCGTACTTTTTATGAACTGTCAAAAAACACGATTCTTCCATAGATTTTAACAATATCGAACTGTGACCAGGAGAGTTATGAATATGTATGTGGATGGATGGAGAGCAAGAGGAAGACCAAAGAAAAGATGGATGGATTGTGTGAAGAATGATATGAAAGAAAGGGGAGTCAGTGATTGCACGACGGCTGACAGGACAGAGTGGAAGAGGAAAACGTGTTGCGCCGACTCCGATAACATGGGTCAAGGGCAGGAAGATGAGGATGATGATGATCGAACTGTGACGTCACTTATTTGGCAACTCAATTGACTAACTATTTATTGATTTCAAAGCTACAATAAATCTAATTTTACAGTAAATTGAGAATTAATCGGGTTGTCAGTGTTAAAATAAAGTGTTTCTTTAGAGAAGTTATGTCTTTTAATTATTGGTTAATGGTATCAACTTCCCTGATTATCAAACTTTTATCTACGTATCCGTAACACCAAGTAAACATCTTATGGTCACGACTGTCAAAGATCTAAGAATGAATAAACATAAGATCCGGTTACCATGGTAACCAAAACTTGACACTAAATATTTGCAACGACTTTGAATGAGCAGTTTGAAATTCAAACGAGGCACCAGAGTGTAATGAAAATAGTTTCATGAACTAATTAACTTTTCAGCGCTGAAAATGTGCCGGAAAAAGTTAAATAATACGCGGTTATATTTCAGGCAGAGCGGGATTATCAAAGACTTTGGATGTTAGGATTTGACAGTTTGAACATTGTTATCCGTAAGTTTACCTATGTTAGGGTAACTAAGGCTAACTTTTTAACTAATACATATAAACAAAACCTTTACCTTTTTTTTGAGGTGGTAAAAATCATCAAGTGAGTCCTTCCGCCCTGGGTGGGGCCAGGGCGGAAGGACTCATTTGATGATTTAGAAATGTATGAAAGGGACTGTCAGACTTTTACTGACTAAAAAACCACCCTGTTCCTTCTGTTACCCTTTAAGTTTTGGGGCCACGGTAACCTGTTCAGACGTCCCGCAACCCCGGAAAAAAAACTTTACCTTTAGGTACGGTTCCACAGCAGATTTTATTCATGGTGTTGTTGACTTACCTGAAAAAAGGGAATTAATTTATTACAAAAATTATAATGCCAAAACGCAGATAAAGTCGAAGTCGAACTAAAAGTAGCCTTTATCCTGTGTTTGGGTTTAAAGTTAACCTGTTCCAAACTTCATCAAAATCAATTTGCAATAGCTTGATGAAATTTGTATCTGAGGCGCAAATGATTCATTGATTTATAGACTGATTATTTTTATTTTATCTTTAAGTTTTCCTTATGATATATTTAGTTTAATTTGTGCGTATAACTACTACTACTATTGGAGTAGTATAATTATATGGTCTTATACTTATTTTTTTTTAATAAATAAATGTTTTTATTTGATTTTATGAACGGAAAATGAAATTGACCATTCACAGCTTTTACGTGTGCAAACATCCAAAAACCTGACAAGGCCACATAGATTTATCTCCCGGCCCGAACCTGCGACCCTGAGCCCAGAATCAGGTCATTGCACCTCTGCACTATTTGCCTGCATCAGCTACTAAAGGTGTGCTTACATTGGCAATTAAATTTTTAGCTTTGGGCAAAATTGGTCAAATCACGTCATGACAGTATCAAGTTTTTTACTATGGTGTCAACATTATATAGCAACTGTTGATAGAGACTGTCACACATATTTAGCGAAGTGGAGCAATTTTATTAATTAACGAGGATGACCATTAGCAATAAAGGATAAATATAGAGCAATATTTCCGAATCAATGTTTTTTTTCAAAAATTATTGTTCTACTTCTCCTGCAATAGTTGTTGGGTAATAATTGCCCGTGTAAGCGCAGCTTAAGCCGTATGCAGCAAGCATTACCGTATGAGATTAAAGCTCGGACGTGGTGGCAGCGTGCCAGCCCAGTCGAGTGTGTCCGGCCGGCATCCTTGACGGACTCTGAGAGCTGGGCTGTTGCTGACAGCTATTTCGTGCTGGTAAATATTCAAATGTCTTATGGATATCGTCTAGGCATTATGTAATTTGATGTCTTGAGGATAAGTCTCATTTTTAAATAACACCTATAATTACCACATTGCATGATAAAGACCACCTTTACACTTTTAAGTTTTACTCACATATGTTACTATTCTAATTAACTTACGATAATTTTGCAAATATTAACGCTCTTTGTAAGTCGCTCCTCGTAATTTTAACGGAAGCAACATACAAATGTAAGGGCGGCCTAAGAGAAAGGCAAGAAAGGCAAAAGCAATTACTCTTACGTATTAGCGATTTCAGACATATTTTAATATATAAGTTCAGGTTTCTTTACTATGTTTTCCTTGACTTTGGCTTTGTTATGAGTTGTCTGATGAATAAAAAATCTGTCCTAAATCTACTTAGACAGCAGATAAGCAAGTAAATTTGGAATACTAAAACCAGAATACGATCCTAACTTGTAAACGAAAGACGCCCTTATCGGAGGAGAAAACGTCAAGGAATTAAAACATTAGGTACTAGCAGATACCTCCAACTGTTTAAAAAAACATCCACAAGAAAAAGATTCCCTAATTTCGGTATCTCTCTTCATGAATATTCCAACTTCCGGAAGATTAATCAATTGTAATTAAACGCACTTAATTTATGTCGAACCGAAAGAATATTCAGAAGCCTAGCTCCTGTTCCAAAAACTGTTCAGTGATTTTCATGATAAATAAAGCCTGTTACGTTACTTTTAATAATAAATAATCTATTTTGTAGCGCGGTAAGCTATGTTAATGCAAATTGACTGACGTGGACTTATCGTGTGTGCCGGCGGATGCACATGACGTAAAAATGAAAAGGTTTATTTGTACAATGTGATGGAAACTACACGTTTGTTATTTTTTTTTGTATCACATAACATAACATCCCCGAAGGCTTAGGCAGAGGAGTACCTATTTATTAGTACACCCACATTTCGCCAGTTATGTTTTTTTTTTAGTCCCATGTAATAGGGGCGAGCCTATTGCCATCAACCGGGCACAAATCCAGACTCCGAGGCTGCTACTGAGAAATTCCTGATGGAAAAACCCAATAACACTTTGCCCGACCTGGGAATCGAACCCAAGACCTCATGCACAGCAGCCGCGCTTGCGACCACTAGACCAATGAGGCAGTTTTTTTTTGTATCATAAAAGAAAAACGACATACACACACCCGATCCTTACATACTCCTTTCGCGAGGCAAAAGGAGTATGTAAGGATCGTAGCAGGTGGCGTTCTGTAGTTTCTGCCTACCCCCATGGGAAAAAGGCGTGAGTTTATGTATGTATGTATAAAATAAAATAAATGTTCAGGGCTTTTATCCGATTTATGGCCTACGTCGACCAGGACGGCATGGCAAGGGGTTTAATTTTTTACTAACTTCTACTATTATTTAAACCCGTTTCACAATATCTTACACAACAAGATACAAAATCTTAATTTTACAAGATCCTACAAAAACTTAACATTACAAATGCTTCCATACAATTTCAATTAAACCTCATCATTTATACCTACTAATAGTAGTAAAAGAGATATTTTGTTTTTTTGTTTGTTTAAACGCGCTAATGAAACTGTCAGATTGGAATTTTTTTTTGTATATGATAGCCAGATTCATGAGGCCATATATCTTCACACTACGACCAACGGGAGCGAAGCAGTAACCAAAGACATAACCAAACGCGGGTGAAAAAAAACCACCCATACAAAGTCGCAGGCAGAGCCTAGTCTTCAAATAACTAGCAAAATACAGTGACAGTACAAACACGGAGATGTCAATACAATTACTGGTAACAACTACGGAACGAGGACAATGCATTCTTGAAGCCGGTTCCAAACTTCGGGAAGTTTTCTCATTTCGACTCCAGCTATTCTGTCGGTGCAGGAGCCATTTTCCCAAGATTTTATTTACCGTAGAATTTTAAAGTTTTCAAAGGAAGTTCATCTATAAATCATGATTTGGCTGAAGTTTTGAGTTGGTAAGTAAGATTAATAGTGAAATATTGTTTCTACAGTTACCTGAAACTTAAATGGGGTTATAGATCGGTGCTGAGCGAATTGTCGGAAGTTTTCGTGATGGGTTCGTTATATTACCGGTGTCCCAGTAACTTCTTTGGCAAGTCAGCCATGGGAAGAGCTATTTTCATACTTAACTACTGGCTTCTGCCAACGACTTCGCCCGCTTGATTTTTTTCAACCCCTTCAATTTACATCTTTGGTTACTGCTCCGCTCCTGTGGGTTGCAGCGTGATGTGAAAGCCTATACGTTTCTCTATGAAATGACGTAAGGGTTTGATAAAAAAAAAAATGAGTTTCAGTTCAAAGTATGTATGTAAGTATGTATGTGTGAATATCTTAATGCGGTCACAGAATACATCCACTTACCAAGTTTCAACAATTATTATGGTTTCGAAAAAAAGTGCCTGTGACATACCTACGGACGGACGGACAGACACGACGAATCTATAAGGGTTCCGTTTTTGCCATTTGGCTACAGACCCCCAAAAACGTATCACAACGCACTTATGTAGATTCAACAAAAAAAAATCTCTGCATTTTATTTCAATATATCAAGCAGATAGGTACTTGGAAAAACATCTATTATTCATTCATTCCTAATACAAAAATATCTGTAATTTTAAACTCATAACTTTTATCTTGGCGGCTCAAGAGTCAGGTGTAACTAATGCGTCTTCAACATTTGCAAAAATGCTCGAGAATTGGAGCCGAGCCGTGATAGATTGCCTGTGAGGGAATACGCACGGGGGGAAGGGGGGAGGGGTAATGCGATATGTATTCAGATCAAATGTTATTTGTTTGTGCAGCTTTATGGATCGAAAGCTGGGTGAAATGGTTTGTGGAGTTAACTGTCTGTGTTATTCACGTTGGTGGTATGATTTTTCATTTTCGTGCGCAATACGATGCGTTATCGTACTTACTTTGACGGGCCTGTTGGTCTAGTGGTTAGCGCCCCTGACTGCTAAGCCGGAGGTCGTGGGTTCGAAACCCACCCAGGACAAACTGTGTGATGAGCATGATTGTTTGTTCTGTATCTGGGTGTGATTTATCTATAATATGTATGTATTTATAAATTATATAAGTATGTATATCAGTTGTCTGGTTACCATAACACAAGCTCTGCTGAGCTTGGGATCAGATAGCCGTGTGTGAGTTGTCCCAAGATATTTATTTATTTACTTGAAAAATATTTGACTATATTTTGAATCTCTTTATTTAAAGTCATCCCAAGGTTGCACATAACTTATAAATCATTATTTTGATATTAAATTGCAAACATATTATTACTGCAGTTAGTTTTAAGATAAAGATAAAGATGCATTTAATTGACAAGACTTAAATAACATAAGACAACACATTAATTTTATGAAATTCGTTATAAAGTAATTAAAGTATATTTTTTTCAGTTAGCAAAATAACTATGTCTATCATAAGGCTGCATTGGTAAAGGCTTAATTTTCGCAAGAGGTAAGCCGGAGCAAAATTAATTCTATTATCCATTAGTTATAAATCTACACTTTTCTTAGTTCACCACAGAACTGAAGACAACAAAAAAAAACTGGTATTTTATTTACCACCTGCTAGAGACAGCTTAGTATTAATTAAAAAAATTAATATTAATTTTCAAAATCTCCTAGTGTTGTAATAAAACTATGGTGATGATCGAACTAAATATTAATTATAATTGTCTTTTGCAAAACTTAATTTTCGAACACGCATTCTCTTGTATTGTACACAATTGATTAAACAAATAAAGAAATTATAAAGTTATAAATAGTTTTGTTATAAACGGGCATGGTCATGTAACCTATTCCAAAGAATACGACGCACTAGCTGTCGTATAAGTTACAAGCACCGGTGCGTTCTACAGCCGTACAGGGCGATTTACACAAGTTATGTTAAATTATATTTTTGGTGAGTGTTACATTCCCACTAGAGAATACATATAACATCACGCCTGTAATACCCGAAGGGTTAGGCAGAGGTGTACCCATTAGTACACCCACATTTCGCCAGAATAGTAATAATGCAGGAATACACGTATTTTATAAACTGGACTGAATTTTGGTCACGACCAGCTAATTTGAACGGAGACTAGCCCCTCTTTTTCTTCTTTTTTTGTAGCGATGATACATCTATAATTAATTAAACTACTTGGGCCCAGTAGGTCGCCACGTTAATTGCCGCATCAGAGACTTTGCATAAGTCGCCAAGATGCAGCAGCAGGTGAACGGACTATTAGGACACATCAGCATATGGGACATACTTCTGAACTGGAGCTCCGCGATCGCAATGGGTGTCGACTAGACTAGCCCTGAATGAAGTACGTAGGAAAATATATAAGGCAGAAGTGTGTGCGTATACGGGTGCAATTCATGAAGCTCATGGTTTGATGGGATGGCAATCAGTCACGTCCAGGGAATGATCAAGCGAAGGACTAACAGTTTTACGTGCTCTCCGAGGCTCCACCAAATTCCTAACTTGGGGCAGTTATTGAGAAATTCTTATTAAAAAAAAAGTCCTTAAGCTTAGAAACGAAACCAAACATAGCCTCATCCTAAATGGTATAATTTGTAAAGCCATTGTTTGACAATATCAAGGGCTATTTTCTCGCTAAAGCTTGGAAAGCATTCCAAACGGTTTCAAAGTTGTCTTGAGAAACGAGGATTCAATGTACACAATAGCCAATAAATTATGCAAATTGGGTTGATTCTGACAAGTGACGTCGTTAGAGTATCCTGAAAGCTATATTGTTCTCAATTTCAAGAAGTTTGTATTACATTAAAAGAGGAAAATATAAATACATGCCAAAAATCGTGAGCATCTCTGTTCGGGATCTAGGACAAATTCCAGGTGCCTAACGTGTTGTACCTACTACTAAATGGAACCGATTGCAGATGAAACTCAACTGTTCTTGTTCACAACTCAAATTGTAATTTCAAATTACAGTATCGCTCAAAACTGTAAGAGATGTACAATTTTTTTTTTTTGAGGTGTTAAAAATCATCAAATGACTCCTTCCGCCCTGGGTGGGGCGGAAGGGACTGTCAGACTTTTACTGACTAAAAAACCACCCTGTTCCTTCTGTTGCCCTTTACGTTCCGGGGCCACGGTATCCTGTTACAATAAGTTGCTTATTTAAAACACATCATCATAAATAACTTTAAATATGAGACCAACCCTGAGATCACGACAGGAAAATCAAGTAATCCCTACATTTTATCGAGATGAGTGCAGACGATTTTTCTGTTTTTGATACAAGAACCCCTTTTTGAGTTTCTGGTAAACAATAAATAAGGTTGTATAATGCTAATGTAGAGTTATTTTAAGTATCCTTTAGAAAACTGTAAATAGCCTAAACTAATTCTTTAGACTTGGTAATATTATTTTGCGTATACATGTCAATAATAAAATTATCATCGAGAATCGGTTTATTAATTTCTATGAGATGGGTAGGTTTCTAAAAAGCGACAGCCGATAGCCTCGTATTGATATATTAGTCATGTTAATTTAAAATTCAGTTTCCCACATGCGGGCAAGTTATAATATCACTCTAACTTTGGCCTATTTATTTTGATTTGACTACTTATCCCAGATTGCCAGCACACACAAGGGACCTACTAAACACAGAACGCGCTACACCAATAAACACATACTCCGTTCATACACACTTAATCCGTTTATAAGTTCGCTGCTCGTGTGTACTGCCCCTAAGGGATTGCTGTCCTTACAGGGATTAGATTAGGGATTTAATTAGACGGAATAATGTGACAAGTCCCTATCGCGGGAACCTTTTTGTTCGGTTCGAGATTAACGAAATTAATTACAAAGAAATTAGGAGATTTTTGCAGGAAAATTAGTAGAAACTGGTAATATATTTGGACTTTTGATGTTTAGCTTAAGAGGAAAATGTTACTATCGTATTTACATATTATCAAAATGTAATTTCAAAAATATATTATTGCAATCACTTTATGTATGATTCCTATGACAACATTGGGTCAAGTCATAAAAAAATCTCGCTTCATTAAGATGAGCTGGCATTACGTGGTATGACAGTTCACCTCAAGCTTACTTCCCCCCAAAACCGAGGGAGATTTTACATAATAGCTCTACCAGGTAATAGTGATGACGTATACGCACATTTAAACAGTTATGATTCTGGTTTCAATCTCAATGAAGGTAGCATTTATTGGCTAGAAGAGCATTGATCACGTTTGAGAAATGTTTTGATAGTTAGTTACAAAAAGAAACGCTAATAAATATTTTATGCTCGTGACTTACCTTACCTTTTAAAACAAATGATAGAATCTTAGATGAACTATCAAAGGACTCGACCAACTCTGACGCAAAGTGGTTGATAAACTCGATAAATTTTCTAGTGGCTCGTTCTTCCAATAACTTACGATACAAAGGTAACTAAGTACCTCTGTGTTCCAGGTACTAATGTTAGCTTTAATCAGGTTTTGAGATAAACAAGAAATGTTAACAAGATCCAGACTTCGTGAGGAAAAGAAATGGAAACCTTCAAGAAACTGAGAAGTAAAATACTTGGACAGTTATCTTCAGCTGAATTTACTTTGAGCTCAGTAGTTATAAAATTGTTTCATTTAAAGTAATGTGTTTGAGATCTATTTCAAGTCTACAAGAGCAGTAATTGTATAAGATAATAAAATATTGTAAGCTAGCTATGAAGTAGTGTGATTGTCTTTTAATCTGGATCTGGTAGGCTACCGGTAGGTTTTAGTTTTGTAACAATCCTCGAAGGCTCCGTTCCGGTAGACTGTAGCAGTATTTAAAAGATAGGTACCGATCTAATTTAGAGACTTATAGAAATAATGAATTGCTTTTCATCTACTAGTGATGTTAGGTACTTAAAATTAAATGTAAGTCCGTCTGTCGCACGCTGGGAAATCGCTACAATTTTGCTGACGAGTTATGCTACCACGCATTAATTAACCAAGAGTAATTCAAACGGATTTCAAAGAATATTCTATCGGTTAAATATTTATAACATAAAATACTTAAATTGTTTCTATTCTGTTTACATTTTCAGCCCGTCTTTAAAAGCATATTCTCGAATTTAAATTCCCATCAACTAGCACCACCTATAATAATACTAAGCAAAATATGAAATACAAAACAACGCCATCTAGTGAGCTGTTTTTGAACAACGTTACCTTCGTGGTGGTACCGCTAGTCGCAAAATTCTTGTTTCTCAGCTATAGCGCCCCACGCGTTGGATTGGTGTCAGTTAATTTCCGCTAGATGGCGCAAAATCACGAAGGCAGTTTTAGTTCTTACATTTACTGCTAGATGGCAGTACATACCATGTTTTCGTGCAGTTATGTCGGTAAACAAACAGATTCTTGTGACTTGAACTTGAATTAATTAGAAGCAAATACCGGGAGCAATTTAAAAATGTATATAGTATAAATCTGGATTTTAAAGCATATATTTTTGCAGTTTATCTTATTGTAAGTCCCGAAATTTACAACAAAATCGAATGTTTCCATTACCATAAAATAAAATGACATGACAATGGTGTGCACTCATTTCAGTAGACCAGATGGCTGCAATAAAAAGAACATGGCTGACTTTATGTATTATAATAAACTTGACAATTTAATAGGTGTAACAATTCTGCTAACTAATTACCTACTTACTCAAGTTATTTATGTAGTTCGCAAGACCTGACTCTGCTATTTATTGACTAAGTTGAAGATTAATCTGGCACAGATTTCGATTGTCTGTAATGGGTATAGTAATCTGGAGGTCAATCTCGTATTTTTTGCAACAAATAATTCTAATCCCAGTCTCAATGTCAAAAGTGGCTCTAGCTTTTATAAGTTATTGACACTAATTCTCGACAACAATCAGTGTCGATTCATTTTTTACCAAAGTTTGTTAACAGATTCTGTATAGGACATTATCTTCTATGTCTAAAGAATAATGTCCAAACGTGTTGCTAAGTGCTAAACTCGAGAACGGCTAGACGATTTGACTGATTCTTTTTTTGTTTTCATTTCCCGGACAAGGTTTTTATAAAAGAAAATTCTTTGAAAATCCATAGGAAAATTTGAATCCGCGTAACGGTCCACCAGTTTTATATAAAACAGATAAAATTTATTTTGAAAGTTTTAATTACGTAATTGTAATTCCCGCATAAAATACAATGGAAGGATTCTGTGAATGATAATAAAACTAGAAGAAAAAGAATGACTACTGAGATGGGAGAAGATAAACTGAATAAATTGTGATAAGGGCAAGAGGATGATGATTACGTAGGTACCATCTTGTTGATATTGTTTTTACGACCCGGAGTTAGGGCTTTGCTAACAAAAGTTTATTGTCTCATACAAAAATATTTCACGTCTGCAACAGTGTAACAAAAACTCTTTTAATACTTGGATGCTATTCTCCGGCTTGAGTAAAGTTTTTCTAGACTGTGGCTTCTGTTAGCTCGTTAGACCGCGGTAGAAGTTGCAATGAAAGTATAAATTAGATTTATGTAGTTTTAGAGCAGTGTGGTTCTGAACGCAGTACGTAGGTACTTGGTTTCTGCTTTGGTACCTACATAAAATTTCTGTCTCAGTCTAGTACTAAATTACATTCTTATTAGTCCTGTTCAAAAGTGAAATAATGGCCTAATTGAAATAAACTATTTGACTTTATACAAAAAAACACCAGAAAGGAAATTATCGCCTAAATATCTGGTCGTAATATCATCTCAGCGACAATGAGTATCGAAAAATGTCGGTAAATTAGAGGAATTTTGGACAAATTGAGCCGGAGATTAGATTGCGATCGTTCTTAAAAATTACTAGATTGCCCTTTGGCTTTCTACAAGATATTCAGTTCCATGGAGCACGTTAAGCGGACAAAACCGTTTCACCGAAAATACGAAACAAAAGGAGGAAAACAATGTTTTCAATTTGTAAAGGTTGCCTGTCACGTCGCCACGTGAGGGCTCATTATAAAAGACTTATGTTTTCCAGAACTAAGTGAAAACTAGACGGTGTTTGGCGAGCTGTATCCTACAATACTGAAAGTGTTACTGCAGCGCTTGAAGTCGATTGCTTTGGCTGAGTGAATGCAGTGATTAGGTAACAGATTTATTAAAGTAACAATAAATTTAAATGTAGCTTGATTATAGAGGTGTGGTTTTTACTGAAGATACAACGTAACCTTTTTTTAACCTTTTTCTTATGTGTTAAAAATCATCAAATGACTCCTTCCGCCCTGGGCGGGGCGGAACGGACTGTCAGACTTTTACTGACTAAAATACCACCCTGTTCCTTCTGTTGCCCTTTACGTTCCAGCCTCCAGGGCCACGGTATCCTGTTAAGACGTCCCGCAACCCCGGATACAACCTAACCTTGACGTAACTGGTAGGTTAGATATGTTTTTAAGAAACTGCTGTAACAATAAATAGTGATATAAATTGTCACTGTTCTTTGTAATTAAAGTCAAATTCAAATGATTTATTTCAATTAGAGCTGATTTATCAATAGTCAAATAACTTTTATCTAAAGAATAAATATGACAGTTTGACATAATTTTATACAAAAGCTGTCAAATCGCCAAATTTCCCCTTCGTTAGGAGTTGTCTGACGATTAAAACTTTAGCCTTTAGACCATCAAAAGGTCAGATAATTAAAAAACAATATTTGAATCTAGTTGTCTCTTCCAAAAGGTAGTTTTGTATGGAGATGAAGAATGGGCAAGAAACTCCATACTTACTCTTTTAAAACATAAGGTTACAATACTTTGTACCAAGTTAAAATAAACCTTTCAAGGCATAGTATTCAAACATTCTTGTTATATAAATCCATCAAATTGTTACCGTTTCGTATTCAAAAGTATATCAATTTTAAAACAGGTGTCAGGCTCTCAAGCACTCTCCAGCAATGTTTCTACGATTTTGTACAGTGAGTACAGCATTATCAAATGGAACAGCCACAGATTCAATAAATCATGGTCTGTGATCATCAATCAGGCTGTCTGCTGGAGCGGCTTCAATTCGCACGAGAGGTTATTGCTAATAAATATTGTGTTGATGACTGATGCACTCTAGATGTTAGAAGACGACGACGCTTCGTGATTGGCCAGATTTAGTGTTGATGTGATGTCATTACCATTATTTTGAATAGTATGTGTTTGGGTTGTTGACACCGTCAAATATATCTAAAGTTACATTACCACACCATTTAAGATGAAGTGCTTTTTTTTTCATATTACGATTTTTATTATATATTTTTGTTTCTTTTTTTCATTATTTTTTCGGTACGTTGTTTTTATATCATGAGTACAATCATGTATATAAATATCGTATGCTGATTACCAGTCATCTCATATAATAATATAAATATAATAATAAGATATATTAATTACTCAAGTCCCACCAGTCAGTGATGAGACACAATTGATTTTCTATTGTTCTGACTTACCAGTAAATCAGCTGGGGCTTGACCGGTTGAACAAAAATAGTTAACCAATCAAACACTTACAAACAACACCATCCGTATAATAACATATAACATAACAATTATATAACTATTAGCGTTATTAACGTTATCAACAGTCTTTGTATGAACTCTGGTATTTAAAGAAAGATTTAACTTGTGCTATGGATAAACACCGCTTCACCGCTTTTTTAGCACTATACGTAAAAGTTATTTAAAAATAATGGTACTGTCTGAGTACAATAGATAATCCTCTTGTCGCACAAAAAGCTTTTACTAGAACACTTTATTCAAATTCATCTATTCTAGTCCAAAATAAATGTTTTGCTATCCAACTATTCCCAAATCCTATTTGTCGGTTCAATAGCTTCAAAGTCGTCCAATACTCGTTTTAAAAACGTTACGGCTATATTAACGAAACTACAGCGAGCCAATCTGCTTGGTATGCAAATGACGTTCACTATTTAACCCTTCGCAAACCTGGTAGGGTCTGTCAGACCTGCCGCAGTAAAATAAGAATAAGAATAATTTATTGGTCCATAGTTACAAAACAAAATCATAATTTATTAAAAAGTACTTGATATTAATTGAACCTAATTTAAGTTTTACAAGAAACTGCTCTCAGTAGCTTGTCATTGTGAATTACTCGAAGTCCCCCACCCGCTACTTTGGACCGGAGTGCACTCCAATAGTGATAGGAAATGCACAAAGCACTCGCGATCTGGTCTCTCTAGAAGCTCAAGAAAATAATGATGGAAGTGACAAAGACTGGATATTGTATTATAAGTTATTAGTTTATGGAAGTGCCTTACACCACAGTTTGATAAGGATCTTTTTCATTTTTATAAGTAACTAATTTTAGAGAAGATTTTTTGTTCATTTTCATGTTAGAATTAATATCCTAAGTAAACGTGATGAAAGTCGTTGATTTTCAATTTTTTATATTAGTATAAACCCAAACACTGATGTCAAGTTTTATTATAAACAATAAGATTTACCATTACTTGTGTCCCTAACATAGATTTGAAAGTCTTGGTCTGGCAGACCCACCAGGCATATCATGTAACATTTGGCTAGCAGACATGCTGAGGGTTAAAGTACAGTCGCAGCACGGCTGTGGTGACACTTAAAGTACAAAAACCAACCTTTTTGGTACGACATAAAGGTGTTGTCACCGCCAAATTGTTATGTGGTTATGCGCTTGACGTTACGTACGTACTTATTGTAGTTTGTATGCAGTGTCACGATCTTTTGTTTTACGGGAGCTGGTAATGCGAAGAGGAGTGCTCTAAAACAGAGGAGATCTAGGAGTTGTCTCTGCATTATGTTTGTAGGTTTTAGAATTGAATTAGATATTTGTTTTAATGGTTTTTTAGTTGCAGACGCTGAGAGGTATCATGGTCCAATTAGTGCTAGAATCTTGATAATACTTAATAAATAAATAAATAAAATAATTTTATTTCAGGCATAGCAGATTTTTATACATTTCACCCATATCATTGACATGTTATAAAAAATAAGTATAACAATATTTTATTATTATTTTGAAATTTTAAAGTTAAATTTAAATTACATTACTTAATTAATACATGGTAACAAATAATAACACATAACATAACATAACATCACGCCTGTAATCCCCGAAGGGTTAGGCAGAGTGTACATTAGTACACCCACATTTCGCCAGTTATGTTTTTAGTCCCATGTAATAGGGGGCGAGCCTATTGCCATCAACCGGGCACAAATCCAGACTCCGAGGCTGCTACTGAGAAATTCCTGATGGAAAAACCCAATAACACTTTGCCCGACCTGGGAATCGAACCCAAGACCTCATGCACAGCAGTCGCGTTTGCTACCACTAGACCAACGAGGCAGTCAAATAATAACACGAATTTTGAATTAGGTATTATTGATATGGATTAACTTTGATGTTCTGGGAGGCAATGCCACTAACTTTTAGGAACGATCGCCGTCTCAATGTCAATCTGTCAAAATTCCCTGTAATTTACCTGCATTTTTTGACATTGATTTTCGGTGAGTTGAATTAATGTTTTGATTTTAAACGATTAAGTAGGCTTAAACTTCTGTTACGCGAAAGCAAACACCCGTATATAATAGAAAGAGAAAGAGAGGGAAGGTCATCGCTTTTACCAGTTAACTCTTACTGCGAGCTCCGTCAAGGAATTACGTTCTAATAATACCTATGTATGAATAATTTTCCTCAGTTTTAGTTTTTCTTTTCTTTAGGCTATCACAAAATTTTCCTGCCAATACCTAACAGGTCTTCAGCCCGTTAGTCTTCACTTAAGCACTTTATACCGCGGGAACCCTTAGGGTCAACCATTTGACATGTAACCTCGTTGCCGCCACGCCGTATTCCAAGCCCTAGTGAAAATTAAATAGCCGCAAATTGCTCGAAATTCTCAGACAGGGTTGTTAATGCTGTAGGTGCAAACACACGAAGTAATATGGCACCCTTTACGAATGAACGTCTTCACTTTTATGTCAGGTAAAACTAGCTCTTACCCGCGTTCAGTTACGTCTTTGATTACTGCTTTGCTCCTGTGGGTCGTAGCGACAGGTTTTATAACCTATAACCTTTTCTGATAAACAGGCTATATAACGCAAAAGAATTGTTTCAAATCAGATCAGTAGTTTCTGAGATTAGTACGGCCAAACAAATTCTTTAGCTTTATAAAAAAACTTTGTAAACGCACCTACAATACAGTAGATAGGGGCAACCTTTATTTTTGTATTAAAAAAAAGTAATTTCAAAATAATAAAAAAAATCCGAATTGAGAACCTACTCCTTTTTGAAGTCGGTTGAAAAACAAAAGTTGCTTTTCGCCATCTAGCATCTGTACACTTAGATATTTTAATTTCAGCAACGGATTAGAATGCGGTTATCATCTATAGATAGAATAATTCAAAAGGAAGGTATAGGTATTTGTACGGGTACCTACCTGCATATTCCCGCCAATCTCGTCTAAAAATGTTGTTACATTGTTAACACTACAAAAGCAAAAAACCATCATGTTAAACGGCAGCGAACATGAAACATTTGTCATAAAAAATCTAACGAACAAATCAAGCGTCCATTTTTCGCGCCAACACAGTTTCAATATGGCCGACATGTTTTTTTCCCGCCAACGTCAACCAATGAGCGATGGACACCGTCACCGTTATTTATTATCCACTACACATGGCTTCTGACCTTCGTTAGACGGGATTTTAATGAAATATGGATTGAGGAAGGGAAATTTATTGGCCGGGAGGTTTTTAAAGGTTATGGTGGTACTTACAAGTCTGATTTATTGGCTTTTGCGCACGACTTCGTCTGCGCGGATGAGGACGAAGTCGCGGTTTAAAAAGTAGCCTATGTCTTTTCTTGGAGTTCAAGCTTGGTCTGTACCAAATTGCAGCAAAATTGATTCAGTAGTTAAGCCGTAAAAGCATAACAAAAAAACAAGTAAACAAACTCACTTTGATAAATACGGCGTGTTCCTATGATATAAACCATAGGTACAAATCGCAGGCAAAACCTAGTGCAGGTGTAATTTAGCTCAGTGTATTTTAATCAAAGTTTTAACGCTATGCTATTTGGAATAGCATAATGATCAAAACTTTCTCGTGTGCAATAACTTGCAGCTTTCATATATTTTGGAATAGGTTATCTGTGTAGTTATAAACTTGCATGTATAAAGACATGCATACATTCATCAACTAGTACATCTAGCAATAAAGTTTATTGTTCAAGTTAGCATATTCATACAATTGTAGTCACTTTGTTAAGACATTCAACTTATGAATAACTAGCTTCTGCCCACGTCTACGTCCGCGTGGAACTTCGTACATTATATCGTACTTGCATACAAAATTCCACCCCCCTTTTTACCGCCTTAGTGGGTGATTTCCGGCATGAAAACAATTGTATGTCCTTCCCCGGGTATCTATTAACTAAACTATCGTATAACTAACTAAACTATCTCCATGCCAAATTTAATTAAAATCGATTCAGCGGTTTAAGCGTGAAGAGGTAACAGACAGACACACGTTCGCATTTATAATATTAATATGGATTGTTATAAGCCCACGTAATAAGAACCTTGTCTAATTAAGATTATGTGGGTATCTGAAAAACATTTTTTCCTATTTACTTATCTACAATCAGAACCTTTTCCTTCGGTAAAGTAAATAAACAGACACACACCGCGAACTCGTCCTAACTGGTTGGAACTCGATTTAACTTTTTCGATTAAGGCCTCTTTCACACTGACATTAATCTTATTGGTAATGCCGTCAAATATCAGCGGCAGGCAGTGTGAGACGAGCCTTATTTAAAACTTATCAATCATTTTATAGACTGGGGAAGACGTACAATAGGGAGTGATCCCGCTGGGATATTTTTAAGACCCCCTTATTATCCTGCGTCTTCCTACAAAAGAAAGAAAGAAAAACTCATTCACGCGAAAATGACGCACATTAAAAGAAAAAAAAAATTGTACACAAAAGCAGAGATGAAACAAGTTTGCTTAAATCTAAAAAAAATATATACATAAATAAATATGAGCCATTACCGCGCGAAAGGACGCTCAGCATAATGTCGTGCCCAGTGCACGAAGGCACTAAAACCACGGCGCTTTTCAGCGTAAGCCGTCGGCGTACCCTTGTCTATGACCATAGATGAAACGTCATTCACCCAGTACTGAGGCACAGGACAAAAGTTAAATTGACTGGCGCACCTACTGTCTGCTTGTACTGTACGCCAGTACTGTGGATATAAAAAAACAACATACCTAAATCCTGCAAAAAAAACACTTTCGGAAAATCCACAGTAAAAAGAATTACTGTCAGTGGGCCACATCTGGTCAGACAGAAGCTAGAATGAATTAGTAGGTACAATAAGTTCCGTCGGAAGTTTGTAGGCTTCATTGAGAGTCCAAAGTTTGTTGAGCGGCTTTGAAAAAGTTTTGAAGAAAAAAGTGAATTCTCTTCATTTGTTTTTTGAGCATTCTTTTTATAAAATACACGTGTGGAGATTTTCGTAACTAACTCAAAAAAAAGAAAAGAAGATTTTTGGACGTGCCTGTTGGTTCTTCTACTATATACTCGTATTATTATGTATTTCTATGTAATCTATGTGAATATAGATATAAAAGCGAAAGGTCACTCACCCGTTACGAAATATCGAAAACCGCTTGACGTATAAAGATGAAATTTGTCAGGGAGGTAGTATATAGTTAGTAAACGTCCGCCAGAAAATGATTTTACAAAATTAACCCCCACAGGGGATCTTTCTTTATCGTGTGAGCAGTAAGGTTTTACGACCCTAGTGTCAGAGTTTATATATCGCGTCAAGGGCCTTTGACGTGGTTTGAGTGGAACAGTAAGTCCAGGTTTCCTCTCGATGTTTTTCCTTCACCGATGTCAATGATGTCCAAGATAAACTTTTGGAAAGTACATTATGAATCGATAAAGTCACATTGATACTAGCCCGGATTTGAACCCACAACCTCATGCATGAGAGGCGGGCGCCTTATATGTATAACCACTGGGCCATCTCGACACTTAAGGGAATTGAACGGCCGGATATATGGAAAAATCAACTTTAACGCGGACGAAATCACGGGCAAAAGCTAGTTAAAATAAATACTGTTCTATAGGAATAAAGTGAAAACCTTTGAGCTCTTCTGAGTCAACTGGAGCAGCCTCTTCACACAGACACAGACCATAAGAGTCTTAACCTTCTTATAAGTAGGTAGATGAAGAGCGATCTTCAGTCAAAGAAAATGTGGCTTTATTGGGTTAACTCAATGTGGCACACATACTGGAATAAAAAGAATAAATTAATATTGTAATGCCCTATGTGTATACTAGATTCTGGGCGCGATGTCGTCTGTGTCAAAGTTGATGTATTCCAAATGAATTGGATATTTTCTGGGATAAATAGCCTATGTGCTATGCCAGACTACAAACTATCTCTGTGCCAAATTTCATCCAGATCCATTCAGCAATTCTGGCGTCATTGTTTAACAAACATCCAGAGACTTTATTTATACTGTATAGAGAAAATACTGCTGATGTGCTTAAATCCATACTAATATTTTAAATGCAAAAGTCTGTCTGTCTGTTTGTCTGTCAGTCACAACTAAACCATTGAACTGATTTTGATAAAATTTGGTACGGGGTAAGTTTGAGCCCCAACCAAGGACATGTTACTTTATCTTCGACTTCGTCTGTGTCCGTGATAACCGACATTTACGCGGACGAAGTCGCGGGCAGAAGCTTGTAAGTTATAATTGTAATGCGGCAACTAATTTTATGAAAAAATCGTCTCATTCCATACCTAAAATTGCATTATTTCCATTAATTAATATTATCAGCTATCCTGTGAGTCGTCTGCCGCACTGCGGTACTTGCTAACATTTACATTGTTCGCACAGTTGTCCGCTGGTCGCTGCAGTTCGCTAGTTACTCGGCTGAATACGTGTACAAGGCTTTACTTTCTACACTCGAGTGCCCATGTATTGCCCACGTTGTGCTAGGTTTGTGTCTATTAGCTGTTAGTTCGTTCTTGCTCGTTCTTTTGTACTGTTTGAAACGAGCAATTAGCTTCAACTTTTTTACCGATTGACTCTTTGACAAGTCAAAAATACGACCGAAACCTAGCGACTTACTGGGCTCAAATAAAATTTAATGTAAATAGACAAAAATAATATTATCATCGATGCGAAAGGAAGAAGAAGAAATGAATTATAGACATTTAAAAAAATGTCTATAAATTATTTATTTACATCTAAAATAAATGAAATACACGTAGACAAAGGCAAAAAGGTTGCCAGGGTAAAAGGGGATTGGGCAGGTCACATAAGCTGTATGCACAGTGACCACTGGGCAAGAATCCACTTAATGTGTGCCGGAGGATGGTCGATGGGTTGAGGATCACCGAGGACGGTCCAGGAAGACGTAGCGAGGTGATCTGGACGCGTACTAAGAGGGCTAATTCATGGTGGCGTGAAAAAAGAGTTCCTAAATGACTTGGGAGAGGCCTTTGTTCATCGTAGGACAGAGTAGGTCAGCTGGGGCCAAAAAAAAATGATGTATTTGAGTTTTAATTAGATGAATTAGAATCTATATGCCCGCGGCACACCGGCGATCCTCCTTTAACAAATGTCGTCACTCAAAGAGGTTCAATAAATGCACTCTAAATAGTAGTCATCTGTCGGATACTAGCGCTTTTATCGGATTGTCTTGCTTGGTGAAGCTTGGCTTTGTGCCCGAAAACATTGTTCGTTGAGTAATTCATGTTCATTTTGTAACTTCAGAGTTATCTTTCTTTCTGTCTGCTGTTTGAAGTCCAAGATGTACGCATGTGCATTTATTTGCGCTATTTTATTTATTTTTGTCATCGTAGTTCCTAGTCGTACAACCGCGACTTTTGCATGAGGTTGTGGATTTGATACCGAATAAGACTATGGTGACTCTTTCAATTCATATAATTATGTACAATTGTGCATTCGCAGTTTATCTTGTACATTACTAAATATCATGAGAAAACCTGGAATAATGAATATTAGTCTGAAATCGCTAATCAACCTTGAGGAAGAGTGTTAATCAATGCTAGTGCCTTCACTGTGAGAAGAGGGCTCCGCTCAACAGTGGGACTATACTAGGCTGGTATTATTATTTAATTTCATTTTAAGTTATTTAGAACTGTTTGCCAGTTTAAGGACGTATTAATAAATACATAAACAACCACCAAGAGACTCACTGCTAACTCTTCCACATTAAAAAGCTCAAATGTAAATAAAAATAAGTTGATTCCCAGAGAAGCGACAGGAACACCGCTTTATAAGGAGGGCTATAAAACGAAACTGTGGCGCGGGACCACGTCGTAAACGTTCCGGAGCCGGGACCGCGGACTGGACCGCCGAACAAGAAGATACAGAAGGTGAAAATGAAAAAAAAAATAGTAATAAATGGAATCAAAGAAGGTGGACGAGCAGCGAGACACTTTGCAGGTAGTAATTAAGTCATGCAGTAAACATCATGCTACTGATACTTTTCACAATCGAACAGTTTTGAAATTTTTGTCATTTATTCAACAAGTGCACTTTAAGCTAACAGTAATGAAATCAAAATGCTTAATTTCACTAGAATAGGGTATCATCATAAATAATTTTGAGTAATCCTATTACGCAAATGAATTCCACAAGAATTAAATTAGTAACAATGTCGGCCATTTTATATTAGTTAGTCGCATATAGGCCCTAAACTTAGTGAGTCGTGACTCAATTCCAAATAGTCAGAATTTTCTGGTTAAATAACAAGAGTTGAACTTCTGCCTTTTCTTTTTAGTGGGATACCACTTCCATCCCGCATTGCGGGATTGTTTTAAAAGCGTTACAATTTTCATGCGGTCGGGACATGTGTTGTGGCCACCGCGGGACATTCGCGGGACAAACAGTAGTATTATGCTAACCACGTAATAATTTGACTTTGAACATGTAACTGAAAAGTAGCACGTAACTTTGCAAGTGTTACGAAGGGCAGTAGCTTCGATATCTAAGTTAGGCAAAGTCAAGTGACCGCTGTCGATATAAATGTCTCGTTGATGGTGGCGCGTTCGTTGCATTATTCGGTCCCTTCAACATGGGTGAGCTTAATGGTACTTCATTATTGTCACATATAAAAGCAACAAGAATATCGTAAAGAAGATTTTGTAAAAACCTAATTGAAAAGAGTGTCTGTGGAGTTTCTTGCTTGTTCCTCATAGAAGCCTACCTAGTTTTGGAACGAGTAACTAGCTTCTACTTTCTGACTGACTGAGACCTTGACAATTTAAAAGCGCCTGTTAATGGGTTAATCGGAATAAATGTTTTTACTTTGATTTTGATATCACTTATTAGATCGACATAGACATAATATATTAAGTGAAATAAAATGTTTTATTTAAACTACTTTTTTAAAAACTTCACTTCACTATTTGATTCAAGCTTTTTTCAAATAAATCGTAACAAACTCGAACATCTGTCCACTCATGCGACTGTCACTGTACAAAGTATCTGTCTGCCCCCAAACGACAGTCGTGAGTGTTGTGATATTGGGGCCAAACAAAAACTTGTGCGAATTGCTCCCCCGGGGGCCGCGGGGCCCCGGGACTAACAACGTGGTTTACTTTTATGGCTTTTAGACGACCTAAACGTTGTCTAGGAAAATGCCTAGTTGTGGGTTCTATTCCCAGAGCGGCTTTTTGATTTTATTCGATAGGCAATATTCTTGCTCCAGGCAATATTGTTAAACGATCATATAAAGAAGGCCGTGGTCAGCTGAATATTTTAGTTTGAATAGTATTTATTTTACTGCCTCGTTGGCCTAGTCGCAAAGTGCGACTGCTGAGCATGAGGTCTTGGCTTGGATTCTCAGGTCGGGCAAAGTATTATTGGGTTTTTCCATACAGGAATTTTGCAGTAGCAGCCTCGGAATCTGGATTCGTGCCCGGTTGATGGCAATAGGCTCGCCCCCTATTACATATGATTTAAAAGTAACGGGCGAAATATGGGTGTACTAATACTTAATTAAAATATTTGGCTGTAAGACTAGCTTGTATATAATATATATATAAAGGTAAATTATCAAAGAGCTCTGGATTTTGTGAATAATAAATAACCATAAATCTTCATAATATTTCATGTCACAAGTGGGTATTAGCTCTAAGACGACTTGTTAGCTAGTCTGACAGGTAACGTTTAGCTATTAAAAATATAACTTTAAATAAAATTGTAATGCTGAAATATTTTTTGCCATAAATCTGTTTTAGCTTCATCATAATTTTAAACAAACGTTTGGCTCCGAGCGACCATTTAAAATACAGCTCCTCATTTATGATACTCAACTGTTTTCGCAACGAAATTAGGGACGTTTAATATTTTGTATAATATAAGCGACAGATGTAAGCAGATGTCGAATTAAATTGTAACCGGACCATTTCAAAATTAAAGCCAGTTTTAAATAAGCATATCTTTTTATAAAAAGGGTAGTGGTGAGAAAAATCTACAACGATTAAAACAGTGGACACTCTATCTAAGAATGGCTGACACTCGTGACACTACATCTCCAAGTGTCTGATATTCGTGACACTCCATCTTTGAGTGTCTGACACTTGTGACTTTCCATCTTTGAGTGTTTGGTACTCGCAATGTAATTTTCTGACACTCCATCTTCGTATGTCTGGTACTGACTTTACACTCACGTCACTTTATCATGAAGTGTTAGACGTTCGCAGAACTCCATCTCTAGGTGTATGATACTCCCGACACTATATCCTCGAGTGACTGACACTTGCGATACTCCATCTCTGATAGATATATCCATCATGTCCATAATCCATACTCCATAGTTGACTCCTCTTGTGAGCGCATTTCTTATGCTACGGCGTAGCATGTGCAGCGCTACGGCGTAGCAGGCGATGCGCTACGGGATTAGCATGCGTTTTGCTATACCGTAATACATATTTTTGACTTTCAAAATTAAATTAAAATCAATTTGCTTATAAATTCAATTTAGAGTAGTCCTATATAATTAGGGAGCTAATTAAACAATGTTAACGTTTTAATGATGTAATTAGACAAAACCTACATATTACTGTCACCTGTATAATTGGATAAAACGTACTGTGTGTTTGAACTAACGACCACAGGGTAAAATAAACAGTGGAACAAGCTAATCACTGAATTGTGTATTTATCTCAATTTGATTAGTTAAATACAAACAGCTGCAAATAGTTGTCCCGTTTATTTGAAGTATTAATTAAATTCATTACCTGTGGCACTGAAACTTAATACCTGGATAATGAATTTCGGAATGAAATGTTACGTTTAAAGTGATCGTCTACGATTACAAATTTACATGAATTATAATGACAATGAGAAATTTGTAGTACTGTGTACTTACCGTGGTTTTTATTTTAGGAACATTGTTTTCAGTTTAATAATAATATAATGATTTAATCAAATCTTTATATTGTTATAAATCTGTATAAAGTATTGCTTTTTTTAAAGGGTGAGGTTCTCGCCCATTTTTTCCTTACAAACAATTTTTTTTTTGATCAACTACATTCAGTTAATTACATACAAATGTGCCTTTTAATGGTCTAATTGAAATAAATGATTTGACTTTCACTTTGTCTTGAGTGATTTTTTTATCCGCGTCATCTGCTTAGCCATTTCTTTTTACTATGTTGTGGTTTCCAGTTTAACCAGAAGGCCAATAAATTAAAATTCAACATCTACTTGCAAAAATGTAGGTGAGTAAAATGTTGGTAAGTGTCTAGCACTTACCAACATTTTACTATCTTGAATGTTGACGGATCAAGACTGAGAATAAATTGCTAACGTTCTTGAAAGTTTGTTAAATTGCCCTCTTGATACAGCTAACTCCACTGAGTCGCCATGCAAAATGCCAGTGTAAAAAAAAAGTAACATAAAACATCTTTAATAATAAAACAAAACGTTTTCTGTAACTTCACGATTCCCATTACATTTAAAACAGTCCAACTAAATGAATAAGACATGGCGACCGTACTTACGCGAACAGTTTGAGCTTCCAGAATTAATGTGATATTTGAGACTATTCAATAAAAGGCAAGCATTCCATACCAGAGTTATAATAGAACTGACACATGGACACATGTAGGTACAACATAAAGTTATCGACCTCCTTACAAAACTAATTAATAAATGTGCCTACATTACACTCCTCTCTACTAAATTAATACTACAATAATTAATATTGTAAAAAACTAAGAACTTAATAACTAACTTAACCACAAATACAAAACTTATTCTAAACCTTATAACTGCGAACATTAGCTCTGCATTGTCTAAAGGGACGTTGTGGCGCCTGAGGCAAGGCAACCTGACACTCAGCTGAAGCCTGGACCTCTGCAGGTGCCTCATTAATCGACTGGGCCGGTGACGCCACTCCGCGCGGTGACACGACGCGCTCCGGCGACCCCTCCGTCCGAGCTCGCTCACCACTACCGTCATCCTCCCTACCAGTCGTCTGAGAATCTGTGTTTGATCGCTCCGTTATACTTGGACCACCAGATACTAAGGATAATCTGTTTCCTGTCCTCCTACGTAATTGATCAATATGCCTATGGACTATTTCCCCACTTTGACCTTGGACTCGATAGTCACTAGGACCCCGACTATCTACTACTCGACCGGGAATCCATCTCTCCCCTTTTAAGTATTGTCGGTACCATACCTCTTCCCCTTCACCCCCAATGCTCCTATTTGCCCCCTGTGCAGATTCAGCTTGTCGTTGTTGTGCTCGATGTACCTTGTTTTCCCTATCTGGTTTAATAGTATCGAGTCGAGTACGTATACGCCTGCCTAATAATATCATTGCGGGGCTTTCTCCGGTTGTCGAATGTTCTACATTCCTATAATGCTGTAAAAATATCCACAATGACCTATCTATGTTGCGTTTCTCTATAATAGCCTTTTTAATAACCCGTTTAAGTAGTTTCACTGCATTCTCTGCTAATCCATTTGAAGCGGGGTGGTATGGGGCTGTAAAAATGTGTTCTATACCGTTAAAGTTTGTGAATTCCTGAAATTCTTTCGATGCGAATTGTGTACCATTATCACTAACTATTTGCCTAGGTAAACCCCATCTACTAAATAACTCCGTTAGTCTGTCTATGAGACTGAACGCTGAAATGTTTGAAACATTAAAAACTTCCAACCATTTAGATGTCGCATCCACTACAACGAGATATGTTCTTCCGCCTATAGGTCCCATATAGTCAATATGGATGCGGCTCCACGGTCGGCTTGGCCAGGGCCACATGCGCGGCGTCTGCCGAGGCGGCGCGTCCGCCTGGGCTGCACACACTTCGCACGCCCGGCACATGTGTTCCACTGCTTCATCTACCCCAGGCCACCATACATAGCTACGTGCTAAAGCCTTAGATTTCACAATACCCATGTGTGGTTCATGCAACATTAAGAGCACTTTACTTCTACACGCTTCCGGTACCACTAACCTGGGCCCCCACATAATACAACCTAATTCTTCATAAAGTTCATTTCTCCTATTAAAATACGGTTTGAGGTTGCTTACGTCACATTCATTAGGCCAACCATCTCTTACGTAACTTAATATTTTTGAGAGTTCCGCGTCTCGCATTGTTTGATGTTTAATATCATTACAATCTATTAACAATGACTGTTGCACAAAATGTAAATGAGTGTGCTCCGGCTGTGCGGCCGTTGTTTGTTTACTCGAAGCTAGCGGTAACCTTGAAAATCCGTCCGCCCCGTTTTGTTCGGTGCGCACGTACTCAATATTAAATGAGTATGCTGATAAAATAATAGCCCATCTTTGCATTCGGCTCGCCACCATAGTCGGTATTCCTGTATTTGGACCAAATATTGATACTAACGGCTTATGATCCGTGCGTAGGGTAAATTTACGCCCGTATAAATATTGGTGAAATTTATTAACACAAAATATAATCGCTAGCGCCTCACGATGTATTTGTGAGTAATTTTTTTCCGCTTCTGTTAGAGTGCGCGATGCGTAGGCTACCGGTCGCTCGCCCCGCTCCCCTGGCTGTGAGAGGACCCCCCCTACTCCGCGCGCGCTCGCGTCGCATGTCAATATTAGTGGTTTCTTAGGATCGTAATGAGCCAATACATCTGCGCCCGCTAGAATTTTTTTAATTTCCACAAAAGATTTTTCACACTCAATCGACCAATGCCACTGTTTACCTTTCTTTAATAATTCGTAAAGAGGTACTAACCTACTACTCATATTCCTAACAAATTTTCCATAGAAGTTTATGATTCCTAAAAACGATCTTAACTCCGTTATGTTTGACGGACGAGGAATATTCATTATGGCCTCCACTTTGGCCGGATCTGTTTTTATTCCCTCGTTGTTAATTACGTATCCCAAATATTGCACTTCCTTTACTAAGAATACACATTTACTACTTTTTAACTTCAATCCGGAACGATGTAATCTACTAAAAACCTGTTCTAGTGCTTCTAAATGTTCTTTTTTATTCTTCCCTCCTATTATCACGTCGTCAAGGAATATTTCAACATTAAGAATTCCCTTCAACAAATTGCACATGATTCGCTGGAAAATTCCTGGACTTGAAGATAGACCGTATACTAACCGATTATACCTATAAAGACCCCTATGTGTGTTTACCACTGTAAATTCCTTAGAATCATCGAGTTCTATTTGATTATAGGCTTGGCTTAAATCTATTTTCGAAAAATAATTTGATCCGCTAAGTTTAACTATTAAATCCTCGATTCTAGGTAATGGATAGCGATCAGTAAGTAAGACAGGATTCACGGTCGCCTTATAATCGGCACAGACTCTCAGCGACCCGTCAGGTTTATTTACCGGTACGAGCGGCGAGGCCCAGTCAGAGCAGTCGACGGGCTCGACGATGCCATCGCGCAGCATGGCGTCTAACGCGTCATCGAGCCGCCCGAGCAGCGCATACGGCACAGGCCGCGCGCGGTGGAACACCGGCGTCGCGCCATCGCGCACGCGCAGCGTTGCCTTGCCCCCAGTGTACAGACCCAACCCGCCGCTGAATAATTCCTTATACCTGTTTAATAGTACATTAATCTCATTAGACATGTTGACGTCTTCCCAACTTATATTGTTACAATTGCCTAAAGCTGGGATATTTATTTTTAATTCTGTTAACCACTGTCGACCCAGTAATGAGGTGGTACCTCCCTCAATTACCAGTAATTCTAATCGTTTACTACAATCCCCGTAAACTACAATCGGTTTGAACATTCCTAGGGGTTTAATTTTTGAGCCGTCATAAAAATTTAACACTAAATTACTAGGTTCTAATTTTTGAGCACTGAAACACCGTTTATACGTTGCTTCACTAATACACGATACTGCGGTACCAGTATCAACCTCCATAGAAATAGTGACATTATCGATACATATGGGCAACTTTACCGCTCCGTAATCGTTTAAGCATAGATGATGAAATTCCTCTTCTGTCGTCCTCTCCTCCTCTGGTCGGTGTTCACGCACATCGCCGTAGTACGCTGCCGAAGACCTGGCACCTTTGCCCGCGTTTGGCACCCTGACCGGGCACACGCGTCGCAGGTGTCCCGGGTGCCTGCAGAAGCTGCACACGTAGTTACGAAAACGACACTCCGAATACGAGTGTTCCGTCGCTCCACAACCCGTACAGCTCAACACCCGACCGCCACTATTTGCACCGCCGCGACCGCCAGCTTGCGACCGCAAGCTAGTCGCGGGGCTGTGCCGCGCACCCGCCGCTGTCGCCGCGGCCCGGGCTACGCGCGCACCCCGCGGCTCCCGCTGTCCCGCACCGCCGCCATCTCGGCTGCTGCCGAGCGCGTGCACCGCCTGTCCCGGCAGTACCCCGCCTCCTGTTACGTCACCTCCGCCACTCAGCATCTTCGACTCCACCGCGGCCGCGTCCCGTTCCGCCGCCTCTAACGAGCTCGCCAACCTTACCGCGTCCGTATAGGTAATTGTGTCGGCTTCCGCGAATAGTCGTTGACGTATTATGTCACTCCTTAGACCGCAGATGAACTGATCTCGTAAATTCTCGTTCAACCCATCTCTGAATTTGCAATAACGTGCGAGTTTCTTGAGCTCGGCTACGTACGCAGCCACGTTTTCCTCACAAGCCTGTCTCCTTTGCCTAAACCGATAACGTTCTGCGAGTACCGACGGCGTTGGTTCTAGATGTTGACGTAATAGCTCGACCGCTCTGTCATACTTCAATTCCGCTGGCTTTTTGGGACTTGCAAGATTATACAACAATTCATACGCCTCGTCCCCCATGACGGCTATTAGGGTAGGTAATTTCGTCTCGTCATCTATTTTATTTACTTTAAAGTACATGTCTAACCGGTCCACATACACTGACCACGTGCCGGACTTTGTGTCAAACTCTTTTATCTTTCCTATCGACATCGTACTTTGTGTTCGTACACTCGCGACTAATCGAAAATTATGCACAATTCAGTTAGATTCACACGCGAAATTGTTCGAATTTAGCAATCCTCGTCGCCACTGTGATATTTGAGACTATTCAATAAAAGGCAAGCATTCCATACCAGAGTTATAATAGAACTGACACATGGACACATGTAGGTACAACATAAAGTTATCGACCTCCTTACAAAACTAATTAATAAATGTGCCTACATTACAATTAATGACGTCGTGAATTATAATGTTAGTGTACACCCTAGCTTTGAAATGGCTACAAACATTCCTGAGGTCTGCCGTGTGTTCTGAGACACCCTACAAAAGGGATTTGGCAATGTTGAAATGTTTGGCAATTATGGTGATTAAGGTAGTCTGGTGATAGATGAACTTTAACAGATGAAATGTAACTATGAGCTGCTTCAAATATTTGAAATTTTTTATTTATGACCTACGACGGAACGAAGGTGTACGCGTTTACAGTGAGAGGTTGTTTGTTTGTTGGTTTGGGTAAACGAATCTTCCCATTTATCTCCAAAACGGTTTCACCAATTTGCATAAGGTTTTCGTGTCCATTATGAAAACACAGATTAAGGTGAGAAGCTAAATTAAAGAATAAAGTACCTAAGCATCTTTTTTTTTCAATAAAAGGTATATGAATGACGTAACCAAAATTTGTAATATTTCCTTCATTTTAAGGGTGTTCGTAGAGTTTCTTGATCTTTAAAAATAAGACAGTCCTATTAATTACCAAAAACATGGAGCACCTACACAGGCGATGTTCGAGCTAGATTAGTTTCGTGGTGAGTTATGATACTAGGCATTACAGCGGCTTTACCTGGATCTGTGTGTTACGTTGTTGAGGTACTTATACAGGTACCTATACGTACAAGTAGGTACTAAGTGAACTAATGGACGATTAATTTAATTTATTGATCGTTTTGTTTCAATTAGAGTTTTATGGGTCTTTACTACTTAAAAGAAGTTTCCCGACAGCGCTCTTCGTACAAAAGTAGTCTTGCCATATTTTGGTCTGTAAGTAGTTAAACTTGATTCAATTTTGATAATAGGATTAGAGCACTAACGTCAAGGCTTGTAGTTAGGTATGTCAATTTCTCATCAAATAACTTAGTTTCAAACTAATAATGATTACCAAATGTTGTAAGAGGTTTTGAATTACGTACCATGCATAATATCATGCTTGACGGCACGGTTGGCGCAGTGGCTAAGCAGATGGCTGCTGCGATGCGTGTTGCAGGTTAGATTCACGCACTGAACAAATATTTTGTTTGACCTAGAGATAGTGGTTCCGGGTCTGGCTGTTTGTGTATGTGAGTTTTATATATGTTCACAAACGCATCCATTGTACAAAAGCAAGTAGTGAAGTAACTTAAAACTTCAAGTTTAATTACTGATAGATCAAAATATGAGTAAACTACTTTTGTATGAAGCGAGCTGTCGGTAAAGTTCTTTTTAAGTTTTATTTGTTTTGAAAAGAGTCTCGGTGACCATATCGATATAAAAAGAGAGTATTATTATACCATTCGTTTTAACCATTTCAGTATGTCATGATGGGCCAGTGGTTAAGGCGCCTGCCTCTCATGCTTGAAGTTGAGGGTTCAAATCCGGGCAAGTACCAATGTGACTTTTTCAATTAAATATTCTAAAGTTTATCTAGGACATCACAGACATCGGTGAAGGAAAACATCGTGAGGAAACCTGGACTTATACCAGCCTATTACTGTTCCATTCAAACCATGTCAGAGGCTCATGAGGCGGTTTAGAAACTCTGACACTAGAGTGTGTGGGGTCGTAAGACCTTACTTCCACTATAAAGAAGTATTTTGAATACAAAAATATTCGTATTATCTGTATTTTCGGACAGTCGAGCTAGCAGCAACAGTACTTAGTGAACGCTAAAGTACTCGCCGGTACAAATAAATGTTCCGCTCTCTGCTTTAAATCGATTTCCTCCAGACTTTTACCCATTTCCCTACAATTATTTAAATCCTGCGCTTTCGGAAGCGTTTGAAAGCGACAAAACTTTCAGTCTTTAAGGATACGAACTAAAATGGAGCATTACGAGGCGCTTCCAGATGTAAACGGATTTAACTTCAATTCGTCTAGATTTTGTGAGAAGAACGTCATCCTTGTGGGACAGATGTTACTATGACTGTCTTGTGCCCTGATGGTCTCGTGGTCATAAACACGACTGCTGAGCGAGCGATCGCGAGTTTGATTCTCTGTTACGAAACTTACAGCTGATCATGTACAATAGTTCGGTTGTAAATAACATCAATAAGGTCAAATACAAGGTATAAAATTAGACATTATGTAGATAATTACATAGGCAATATACAAATAAGACTTAAATACAATGATTATTAATTCCTTGGAATAAAAAACAAAGTTTCATTAAATTTTATATCAGCAATTTCCCAGTAGCAGCCAAAAAGTTGAAATTTGGTCATATGACACCCCCTTACCTCGAAAAATCGTCAGTCTTGGTTGTCATTTGTAGATCTTTGCAAGTCGTTACAGACTGTAGTTAAAAGCCTGACAGTCTGACGACCAGGTCTTACCAAGTGGTATCGTGGTGATCAGTTTCTGGGTTGTAAAAGTCAGAAAAGGATGAAATGATTATAAAACTTGCTCCTAACAAAATTCAAATTGGATCGTTCTTATCAAATATACGCATAGTTAAAAGAAAGAATTTTCATCTCTTCACAAAACTCGTGGTTTGGTAATTCCCCCTAGAAAACACGTTCCAGCCCCCAAATTAAACCAAACTCAGTTCATATTACAACTACAACCTAATCTCAAACTAATAAACAGCTGACGCCTCTAAGAAGACTACACGAGCTGTCTCATATACCGCGGTTAGCGCTGAATTAGGCTGACACTAACAAATGTTCGCCGTAGGAGCCGCGCTGCCGAGCTCCATGAAGATACGTCATCATAATTTAATGCTGGTGTGCCTTTTCTGTGCTTGAAGATAGGTGGAGGACATGATTTGTTGAATGTTGCGGCACATATGTATAAAAACTCTTAAGATTTTTAACAACTAAAAAAAAAAAGTCACATAACTTTTTTTGCTTTATTTTTCTGGACATCGCCACGTGGCTGGTCTACTATTCTCGTGACCAGGGGACTGGTCTTTTTTTGGGTCAAAGAATCAGTATTATCATACAATGTGCCGCTTGTCCCTTTGACATTTGTATGTTATGTATAAATTGTACCTCATTATTTTTGTATTTATTAAGTTAAGATATTATAAAAGTGTATTATAATAGTTGAACAAAAACAAAAAAAAGAAACAATGGTGCTGCAAAAGCGTGTATTATAAATATTACTATTTTAGGGTACGGGGGGGAGGTAGGTTCTAGGGTGTGTAGGGTCGTAAGGCCTTACTACCCACACGATAAGAAGAAGAGGAGATTACTATTTTGCATATTAAAATAAATACATACAGATTTTAAATTAAAGGGGTAATTTTAAACATAATGATAACAACACAATACCATGATATTTATACAAGACCTTATATTTAAGGCGTCACAATTTGAATTTATAAATGTTTTGCGGTGAGTAAAAATAATAATTACTCAATTTTCAAATTTAAAACAAACACTGCGATAAGGTAATGTTGCACAATGTAATTTTTTAATTTAATTTAATTTTTATTTCTAGAGGATAACAAAAACATAACATAACATCACGCCTGTAATCCCCGAAGGGTTAAGCAGAGGTGTACCCATTAGTACACCCACATTTCGCCAGTTATGTTTTAACAAAAAATTGCGTAATAATGCTTAATATTACAAAAAAAGACCAACATAAAAAAAAAACTTAAGTAATCTCGCGACCAGCACCGTTATCCACCGAGTAAATGCTAATAATTTAAAGTATAACTGCATAAAACAATGTTTACAATGTAAGCACTAACTCTAATCCCCTGAAATGTACTTGTTTATGTTATAGACGTGTTTAATAAATACAAAATAAAGTGTTCAAGGAATCACAGCAAGATGTTACCTGGTATATAAATGATTGCTCCTAATAACACTTACCTTCCCTCACTTCGCTACTGTGCGCACACTACTTTAGGGACATTTCCCCGGCACGTGCCTCCTAGACATCATCTCGTATTAAGCTGGTTACTCACTGTAGTGCGCAAGCTCACAAATGCAAGATTTTGCAGGATTTATGCTATACTAGATATTGTCCGCAACAACGTCCGTGTGGATTTTCTTTATGGATTCTTTTTCTTTTTGAATGATATGTAGCTTACGTTACTCTCTGATAATGCAGCTATCTATAGGTAAATATAAAAAAAAATGTGTTTTACAAATGAAATATATCCTTGAAACCAGTGGTTTAGTTTCACTTATAGAACGTAAATTCAATGAAAACAATTTTTTTTTTAAAAGTATAGTCTATAGTACTTAATCTTTTATTTTTATAGTAGTAATATTGAATTTAAATAGGTAGAGAATCCGATTGGATTTCTCTGTTAATCTATTCTAGATCTATTGATGTCCCACTGCAGGGCAATGGCTTCTTCTCGTACAGAGAAGGCACGAGCATTGATCACCACGTCCGCCCAAGGTGGACTGGTGATTTTAGACATAATCATAAAGTCCAGTTTTCCTTTCTATATTTTAATGATGTCCAAGAAAACTTAAACATTGGTATTTGCCCAGAATCGAAACCACAATCTCATGCATGAGAGGCAGGCACGTTAACCGCTGGGCTATCATTACATTAGGTAACTTACCACTTATAACTACATAGTAGTAATACTAACTAAAAGGTAGGTAGTACGGCTAATGGGTACATAGTTCAACCCTACAGTACATACAAGTTAATCCCACGTACGGCTATAACTTATTGTACTTAGTTGCTCTCGAGGGAACTTTATAACTCAATAAAACTAACAGCTTTTCTACTTCGATTTTGCTTTTATTATCAAATCACAATAAAGTCTGTACTTTTGTAGTTGTTGATTGGTTTCATACAATAAGTACTTATCTTAGTTTTCTTAACTCTTCTAGTTTATTTAATATAGTTCTGTATCCTTTCGACTTTCATTTTGTAGTTTATTCTGTTTGAATGATTTTTTTTCTACAAAATAGATATCGAAATTCTTAAATGGATAAAGATAGATTTATTTTTATGTTGTGTTATTTGAACTTTTATGATTTAGGCCAGGGGTTTTCAAACGGTGAGTCCCAACGCCCTGCCGCGCATTGTAGGAACAGGTCACCGGCACGCGACGTTCTTCTCTTTGATTGTGAAAACTCCATATTTTAATTATAATTAAAATATGGAGTTTTCATTAATTAAATATCATTCATCATTTTGTTTTTAATTTACTACAGAAAATATTTAAAGTTTCTTCTTTATGTCTGTTAGTGCAACACATAAATATTATCATTAAGAACGGCGTCCTATAAAAAAATCTTTTATAGGGAGGCGCAGTACAAAAACATTAGAAACCCTTGATGGAGAAATTTGAGTGCGGATACTTCTTATCAAATTCAAAGCAATTTCAAATTAAAAGTAAAATTCTTTATCCAATACCAAGCAAATTAAAACCATTCCATACTACAGATACCTACTAATATGACTGAAAAGACGGAATACTTGAAATGAATCGGAATCCCAAGTGTCATGGAATTTACATTTTTCCAATATTTGCGGGAATGCGACGTAGGAATGGTAAAATAAATCGTTAACGCTTTTGTGCGACCGGGGACGTGCCTTACAATTAAAACGTTTATTAATTACGTTTTGAGATATTATTTTAATTAGGGATTTCAGGTCACAGCGGCCGATCTCATTGGAAAATAGCCAAGTACGCAGGAGATATTATATCTAGTGCACAAGTGTGTGCGCAAACAAAGGCGCACTCCCTCTTTCCTCACTCTTATAGTCCGATGGGACGGCAATCCGACACAACCGGGAAGGGATTAGGCTGCAGGACCAACTGATTTTCGTGTTGTTTTATAACATAGCATCACGCCTGTAATCCACGAAGGGTTAGGCAGAAGTGTACCCATTAGTACACCTACGTTTCTCCAGTTATGTTTAAGTCCCATGTAATAGGGGAGGCTATTGCCGTCAACCGGGCACAAATCCAGACTCCGAGGCAAAGCAAAGCGCGACTGCTGAGCATGAGGTCTTGGATTCGATTCCCTGATTGGGCAAAGTGATAGGTATTGAGTTTTCCATCAGGAATTTCTCAGTTTTATATAATATTTTATGAATAATGTGTTGTGATTCTGGTCTCCATTTTTCAATTGCCCGTAATTGCTTTTGTTAGCAGTAACTCAACAACAGTTTGTTATTGTTAAGAGAATACAAAACGATTCTCTGCCCACACGCTCTTAAGAGCTTTCAAATTAAGATACACATAGAAAGACCGTCTAGCCTATAAATAAACGTTTCTTCACTAAAAACAATTGAATGAAGTCGATTCAAAATAATGTACGGAACAAGCAGTGGATTTGAATTAAATGATCTCTACTTTAGTACTGAAATCATTAGGTACATTTTTGAACATAAATCCAGCTTTATACAAGAAAGAAATTCATTCCAGGTACCAACATAACAACAACATTGAGTACCAAAATTACCACGATTAATTTATTACTATAAATAGACTTTTTGTTTGTTTCGTTTAAACGCGCTAATCTCTAGAACTACCAGTCCGATTTAAAAAAAACTTTTTGTATATAAAAGCCAGATTCATGAGGAAAAGAATACGCTATATAACATTACGCTACGACCTATAAGAGCGCAGCAGTTTCCAAAGACGTAATTTAACACGAGCAAAATAAACCACGCGGACGAAGTCACACAGAGCAGCTAGTATTCAATATTTTTGTACCAAATACGTATTTTTATTTTTCTTATTGTCTCCCCGATTCCGACGAAGCATTTCCGATGCATTTTTCACGTCACGTCTGTCTAACAATAAGGTCGGCAGCGAGATCGCATGCCAACACGTATAGTTGATTTTAATAACACTGTCCGGTGTTGTAGACAGGGTGACGTAATCATTTCAGCATGTAACACAGAGTAGAAAGGCTTGTACGTTTATTTTATTTTACAGCAGGGGGCAATTCTCTGGGGAGGCTCGCAGAGGTGGACCGGGCGAAGTGCAGAGGGAACATCGGAGAGGTTCTTGTGCAGTAAGAGTCATATTCATATTCATATTTATTTATTGCATACCATGTGTTTAAAAAGATGTTACAGAATGCTTAAAGCTGACAGACCCCTCAACCCCCCAGGATGGGGGACATCCATGAGTATGTTTCATCCAGGAAAAGGTTCTACTTTCTTTAAAACACGATCGCAATCTAATCTTAGTCTAATTCCGTGAAAAATGAATCTACCAACATTTTTTTATATTGATTGTCGCTAAGATGAGATTGTAACTATAATATATTCGTAATAATCTTTTATCAGCTTATACCTACCTCAGGTTTTATTAAATATTTTTGCTCAAACGGCTAAACAGCTAAGAAGTAATAAGGATTGAGCCTATGTTAATGAGTTGAGCGGATTTTTGGCTGAGACAATTACAATGAAAATACCGTTGGCGAGAAAAATGGCCTAACCTTATCACGAATCCAAGACCGCGCGCTCCTGCAGTAGCAGTTCTAATCCCTCGACCGTCAAATCACTGACGGAACAGGAATTAGGCTAACAACCTGTTGCCATAAACGGAAATGTTGCCAATTTTGAAACCACAGCGTTTATCGTTGTCAATCGCGACATTATAAACTAATAAAACCCGAGGTTTAATATATTTTTTACGACGCGAGAGGGGAATGAGGTCTTAAAGTAGTCAGGCATGAAAGTTTAAAAGTTAGCAATAAAATTAAAGTTTTCAGTGTTTCTCATGAAAGTAGAAAAGATGTTAAAGGGGAGAGAAAATTAAACGTAGTTTAGAAACTAGGTGGTTTAAATATTAGAAAACTTTATCCTAGAGTAAATAGGTAAATCAATTTAATGTTAAGACGTTATATTAAAATAACCGACTTTTACTTTGTACGATAATTATGCGCTTTTAAGTATAAATATTATCCATACTAATATAATAAATGCGAAAGTGTGTATGTCCGTCTGTCTGTTACCTCGTCACGCTTAAAACGCTGAACCGAATTAGGTGAAATTTTGTATAGAGATAGTTTAAGAACCGCCGAAGGACATAGAATAGTTTTTATCCCGGAAATCAACACCAAAGGCGGTGAAAAGGGGGGTGGAAATTTGTTTGCAAGTACGATATAAACAAGTTCCACGCGGACGTAGTCACAGGCAAGTGCTAGTTAATTATAATTTCGTCTCATTTCTATTTTTATTTTGGAGATTTAATTTTTAATTATTTTTATTATTATTCCATTTATTTATTTTCAATACATAACTATTACAATTTTAAATATTAATATAAAAATAAAAACATTTAAAAATATAAAAAATAGTAGCCCGCCGGTGGCGGAAACAGGGTTATTATTATTATTTTTTTAAACATTTAATAGGAGATCGGAAAGTGGGTCAAAAACTTGTAAAATTAGATTAAGTTCCTATGGCCACTTTCCGGCTCCATCATTACGCCAGCTCTGTGACATCATTAACTTGCACTGTCATGCTAATTGCACGTTGAGGCAAAGTTTCAGCTCAATTGAAAATCTGGACGTGAGTTAAATTGAACTTGTAAGATTTGATCAGCCACAGACACCGGTACAGGTGAAAAAAAATGAAAGCTTGTAAAGAAATAACTGAGAACAGACTGACAGACCTACACTTTTGCACTTTATGTATAAAACTTAGGTTTCCATCTTCTTTATTAGTAATTTATGTTCCCGACTTCGCTCTCACATTTTTACTCCAACTTCAATTTATTTTTTCTTATTTTGTTCTTTACGATTTTCCCATAAAATGCTGCCGCATGAAACTATCATAAATTATTGAGTGCCAAGGATAAATTGAGTATTTTACAAATTTTGCGAAAAATATGAGCTTCAATATAACGCGGCAGAACAAGCTCTGCCCTCATAAATATTGATACTTGCTTTATTATACAATACTAGCTATTTCCCGCGACTTCGTCTGCGTAAATGTCTGTTATGGCGGATACAGACGAAGTCGCGCAGTAAAAAGTAGCCTATGTCTTTTCTTGAGGTTCAAAATTACCTCGTATGAAATTTCATCGAAATCGGTTCAGTGGTTTAGTCGTGGTTTAGATAGACAGACAGAGTTGTTTGTATAATTATTTTAATTTGTGTTTTTAGTAAGCTGGTCATGATCTCACAAATAAAGGCTCGGTTGGAGTACAAAATATACAAATAACCACAACAGTAAAATTATGATAATAAAAACCGGTCAAGTGCGAGTCGGACTCGCACATAAAAGGGTACCGTACCATTGTGGGAGATAATTACAGCAGTATTGCCAATATAATATCGAGCCAAAAATGCAAAAAAACAGTTCTCTTGTATGGGGTCAGGTTTCCTCACGATGTTTTACTTCACCGATGTCAATGATGTCAAAAAGAACTATAGAAAGTATATATGAATTGGAAAAGTCACATTGATACTTGCCCGGTTTTGAACCCTCATGCATGAGAGGCGGCCGCCTTAACCACTGGGCCATCACGACTTACTTCTCGGTTCATGAGACACAGCCGACGTACAGCGGGGCTTAGTAACAGGGTCTCCTTCAGTTACGAAACCCTAAAAAGGTAATACCTACCGATAAATGTTTAATGCAGGTCCTTCCACATTGTGACACTGACTGGTGTCACAGCTGGCTCCGTCGTGTGATGTATTCAGAGCTCGTAAACACAAAGGTCTTGCTTTCCCTGCTCCCTTTGCAATATTTATGCTAATTTCAGTTCCTGATATGAATTTTTATTGACTCAGGTGTAATTTGTTAGGATTTTGTTCTTATTGTTTATGTTGCTTGCGAAATTCTGGTTTCTAATCTGGGTGAGGATGAAATACAACGCGGCTCGAAGCATAATATTCGCGAAGGTGAAAATTGGTGAAGGTCGCAAAGTGCGACTGCTGAACACGAGGTCTTGGGTTCGATTCCCGGGTCGGACAAAATGTCACTGGGTTTTTCCATCAGAAATTCCTCTGTAACGTTTAGATTTGTGTCCGGTTGATGGCGATAGGCTCGCCCCCTATTACGTGACATAATAACTGGCGAAATGTGGGTGTACTAATGGGTACATCTCTGCCTAACCCTTCTCTTATGTGATGTGTCTTTTTACATCCCGTAGATAAATTTTCGTCTCATAACCAGCCAGGCGATGGAAACCTATCAATTAAATACCTACCTAATGGTGCATAGAAGTAAGTCTACAATGCAACAGTACGGGTGTGTGAAATGTATCACCGGGAATGACAACCGGCTCCCGACGATAGATCGTAAAAGTTGCTGAAGAATTTCCTTTCAGGCAGTGATATATTGAATGTTCCGGCCCGGATCCGAACCGGATGGGATGCTCTTTCGGAATTGTACGGTTTCGCTTTATATTATTCTTTTAAAGTGCTGTTTTTGTTTAGATTCGTGGTAGCTTTTTGTGGTGGTTTAATGGGCGAATGTAGAGGGCGGATGTTTTGTTATGTTACGGAGTTTTTTTAGGTCGATGAGATTACTTTTTGACCTATAAAAAGTTATCACGTGTATTGTGAACTAGATCCAGCCCACGACTGCGTCTGCGTAGACTGTAGAAAAAGACAAATTCCTAAATTATCCCGTAGGTACATACAAACGAAATAAAAATCTTATGTGTTAATAGAAATACCTAATATAATAATAGTGATAGTAGTGATGGCACGGTTGTCGCAGTGGCTAAGTGATGGGATGCTGCACTGCATTCGATGCCTGCACAGAACAAATATTTGTATGTCCTACAGATAGTTGTTCCGGATCTGGCTGTATGTGTTTATTATTTATTTCTTAAGAAAACTTTCAGCCTATAACAGAAAATAGATTAAAGTTAACTAAAATTAAGGCTAACTACAAGTATTCACATTTAGACGATTGAGTAAAAAAAAAGTTTTGTAGTTTATGTTTGTAACGATACAGGAAAATTTCCTAGTACGGGGCAACCAGATTTTTATACGTATCGGCGACCGCAGGCACGGGCAAAAACTAGTCATAAATATATTTTAACAGGTAAGTATATTTTGTGAAGCAATAACACGCTCCATTATGTAGGGCAGTCTTTTATTACGAGTCGGCTCCCTGAGGCCTGCGCCCTGGCGGATGTCGCCGGGAGCCCGCGCCGGATATTAACGTGACGGTGGAGCTGGGCACGTGTTCCCGAACAGGACGCCATGTTCATGTCTGACTTCATTCACTGCGCATCTTTCAAGGGGTGAAAGTACCTAGATATACATGTAAAGAGATTCCTAACATAACATCACGCCTGTAATCCCCGAAGGTTTAGGCAGAGGTGTACCCATTTATAAACTCACATTTCGCCAGGTATGTTTAAGCCTCATGTAATATGGGGCAAGTCTTTTGCTTTCCCCGTGCACTATCGCACTTTTTTTTTTGTTTTTTCTTTTGAGGTGGTAATAATCATCAAACGAGTTTTTCCGCCCTGGGTGGGGCAGAAGGGACTGTCAGACTTTTACTGACTAAAAAACCACCCTGTTCCTTCTGTTGCCCTTTACGTTCCGGAGCCACGGTATCCTGTTAATACGTCCCGCAACCCCGGATCCAATAATACGTGACATCCATTTTGTTCACTCATGCTAGGCCAATAAACGTAGTACATCAAGCAACTTGTAAACGTTTCAGTGCACTGCATTGTGTTTGTTCGAATACACAAGAAGTTTACAAACTTTTATTACCTATATCACTGTATTAAAGTCTACAAGTTCAAGCTGCATTTGTCTCATATTAATCCTTTATACACTTCCGCACAGCTCAGAAATGATAAAACGAGCCAACCAGCTGCAGTATAAATATACAATCTAAGTACCACTTAAAATGATTTGTGAACAAGCTGGAGTTTTGCTTAATGAAATTCAGTTTTCCGACTTGGTGCAAGTTTCTGAGCTCAACTTCAGCGAGTGGTGTAAGACGAACTAGGACTTGTGCTTCGCGATAATACGAGGGTTTCTGTTGGTCTGGTTCCTCGAATATTGTTCTAGGTAATTATTATAAAATTAATATTGTTATTATTAAAAAATGTTTGATATGGAAAGAATTCTTATAAAGAAATTCATACTTACTTATGCCGAAATAATAAGTAAAAGTAAATATCATAAAAAATGTGTTTTTTGTTTTTAATTGAAGTATCTTTTAAAGCAGTGTTTTTTGTTTTTTCAATATAGTTAATTTTGATTGCGTCACTCGCACTCGTGCCGTCAAGACGAGTTATTCCGATCTGATGCCCTTAATGTACAGTTAAGAGAAGGACGGATTTAATGACTTATCATTTATCCAAATTCGTTTAGCTGTTGAGTAGTTAAGGGAAGACAAAGGAACGCACATACATACAGGTCAAACTCTTAACCGTCCTTGTGGGCTTAGCCGTAGTAAGGTAGAAAAAAGATGAAAAGGTCTTAATACTATGTAAGAGATGACAAATTATAAAAAAAAATGTCAAATTGACTGAATTGAGCTTACGTTAATATGACCAAACAAACATCCATTCATCCATTAAGTAACAAACATCCATCCATCTAAACATTCACATACATAATATCCTTAATATGAACACCCAAACTACATCCCAGATCAAAGCCACCTCGGGACCTCAATCAACAGAATAAACATCGTATGCATATCAGATACACGTGTGCCGATATCACCGCGCGGGGGAATACCGATACCGGCTCATCGATACCGACTACAGATGTCAAGATATTGTGAATAATGGGACGTTATTTACGCAAATTACGGCCTGATACCGGTTCTGATTGTAGTTAAAATATTGTTTCAGATGATTTGTTACTTTAGTGATTCCGCTTTAGATTGTGAATTGATTAGCATAATTATTGTTAGTGCTTTGGACCTTGAACGATGTATTCTAAGAGCTAATTTTTCAGTTAATTAATTAATTTATTAATCGTCAGTTAATTCTTAACGGAGGGATAAATAGGGCGGTTCGACAGCTTCTGTATACAAAATATGTCAAACTGTCATACTTATTCTTTGGATAAAAGTTATCTGACTTAAAAGTTATTTTAAACTTAAATGTCAATATTAAAAGGTGCAGTTTTCCATCCTCGTCAAATTCTAGGGTTGTTATAAAATACATAAAAAATCACACTAAATTACAACATCTGGTCAATTATTTATAAATAGGTACTTGTTTTTTGAGTTTTTTATGTTTCATAGTACTTCAGAATACCTACATCTTTTACAAAGAACAGAATAACCACGTTGTGTATGCGGTAGGCTGTGTCGCAAGACAATATCACTGTGTGCGTGTGGGTCATTGCCCCGCCAGACAAAACATAGCGGCAAGATGGCTAGTTAGAATACGAAAATCACAAAAAAAAAGAAAAACATAAGAACAGCTCAATGTAAGTACCTACCATTCCCTAAAGTTATGAGTATAGTAGATTTTAAATTAATCAATGTTTATAATTATTAGAATTACATAAAAAATGGGGGTAAATTTTGACCCAATTATGTTTGAAAACGTTCTGATAACACATTTTTTTCCAGCATATTTTTAAAATAACAATTTAAATGCATCAGATGCGAAAATGTTAAAGAATATCTAAGGTAACAGATCCTAAACTTAAACTTTCTAAAGCCGCGATGAAACTTTTATGCAGCCGTAATCTGTAGCAAACTCCGTCTTGGAAGATGATGGCAATCCACTTATCTCGAATGCCGATACTTGCCAAGCTGATTATACCCCACTATTTTCTAAGTAATATTTTGTATTATAATCTGCCGTGAGCGAGAGAGAGAGAGAGACTTTCCTCTCCAATGATTTAAGATAACAAAAGTACTTAAAGTCTGAAGTTCATATTTAGAAGGAAAATGTTTGCAATCTATTTCTAGAGCTCTGTTTATACCAAACCGTTATTTATTACTAAGACTGTCTGTCTGTCTGTCGGTCGGACACTTGATGTTTTTCAGATTAAAAAAAAATACTATAACCGTTATAAGAAGTAATACTAAAATTAAAATAAATAAACGTTTAAAATTAAATTTTTTAATACAAGAATTGTGTTTTTTTTTGTTTGTAGTGTCAAAATAATATTGTAAGGTAATACGGAACCCTTCGTGTACGAGTTCGACTCGTACACGTACTTGTACGGTTTTTAACTGTCTTGTAGAATTGCTGATCACTATAGCGACTACACGGTGATTTTGAAAATTCAAGTCTAGTCTAAAGCAGACTAGACTTATATTTTTACAAAAGTGTCGTAGCTTTCAAGCTTCCTATCTATCGGATAATTACACGGGGTCGCCACTTGAATCCATAAGAGAATAAAACGGAATAAAAAAAAGCACCTTAAGAGCAACGTGCATGAAATATATTTTCAATTTAATGATAGCTTTGGGAGCAATAGATATATAATAGAATCAGTCCGCCATGTTTTGATATGGGTTTTATGTTCCGTGAACAAGAGAAAAGGATTTGGGAAAATTGGCTAATGATTTATTAGTCTAAGCTATGTATATTTCGCTGCAGGTTATCATATTTCTATTTCATTGGCCACCAATGCGACTGTTTGTGTGGTTTTCGGTTTGATTCCAAAGCTGAGTTTCCTTTTTTGAAACAAAGTTCATTAACACGGCTTGCTATGCTCCAGACGAACTTCCCTCTCTTTTTTTTCAGTTTTTCAGTCTTTCTGTCAGCATGCGAATATCGAGATTCAAACAGCAAGAATTGTGCGCAGCCAGCTGTGTAACCTTAATTCTAAACACGTGTCAAATTTATTTATGTTTTAATTCATACGTAACATGGTTTCTGCCATGGGTTTACTGACCGCACAATTTTTCCTTTATCAACATTTTAACCTTACTCTCATTCAATGAGCCTTATCTACTAACATACCATTACCCACTAAAACTCATAATTATTCTCTGACACATCTCGTGTACCCAACAATGAGTAATCCCGCTATGTCTGCCGACTTTGTAGTGATTAGTATTTCTTTCTGCGCTCAATTTCCTCCGAGTTTCAGAAGACAAACAACCGTTAAGTTTCTGTGGATGGTCCTTCTGACTTCACTTGAAATTAATTTATCGAAAGGCTGATTTTAAGAGTTTAATGACTAAGAAATATGTAGTTTGTCCCTTGACCTTGACCTTTCATCAGTAATACTTTTTTTTAAGTGTGGCATGTTAAGATGTCCATTATTAAACTATACTTTTTTATAAATGTAGAGAATGTCGCGAGTAGGAGCTAGATTAGACTTGTACACCAGATTTGGAAATAAGAATGAACAAACTCGAATTTTCGGTTGCATGTTTACTTAATCACAATAAACCTAGGTTATTTTTACGACTGGGTTGGATTTGGCACACAATCAAAAAAAGGTTTTATAACCTAAGATTTTGAGGTGTAAATACAAAAGCAAGTAGATAAGCCGTGGGTACTGCGGAGCTTTTATATTTTATGTCTTTGTGTCGTATAGAAAATGTTTGTTTTAAAGTTGGGTAAAACAAAAGAACATAAACCTTACGCTATATTTCGGACTAGCTTCCCAAGAGACTTCATAAGCGTATTTTTTCACAAGTGCTAAGTTACGTTTTAGGTTACTGCTCTGCTCCTGTGGGTCGTAGCGTGGTGTTATATAGCCTATACTACTCCTCATGAATCTGGCTATTATACTCAAAAAGATTGTTTCCAATCTGATTGGTAGTTCCAGAGATTAGCACGTTTAAATAAACATACAAACAACTCTTCTGCTCATTATAATAGTTTGGATGAACAATAAAATTTGTATCATATAACACATACACATACAACGCTCTCTATCGGAATTAAAACCATATTTTTATACGAACCAAATTGGCGTTTGAACGGAATTCACGTTTCTGAGAATTATTTTTTGATATTTTTTTATTTATTTTATTCGCTTTTCCTTGATTTTGCAACATACACAACAACATACAGAATAAACACATGTATGTATGTATGTTCATGCAAATAGCTAAAGCCAATATGTAATATGAACTATATTCCTGGAACTAAAACGTTTGCATATTCAAATAATATGTGGGCTGGCAACTACCTAGCAATCCTGGAGAACATAAACGGAATAGCAAGCTTGTTCAATTAATTATGTTGAGCTCACAAAATAATTGCTGTTAATTAACATAAGATTTGCAGTTTGTTTTACAGTTTTACGTCGTTTGCGTCGTTACTTTTAAACATTCTTCACGACCCCTTCTGAATGATATGCAATGGCAGCTGTTAAAAATACCTTAGAAATCTCTGAACTTCAAATAAATTCTAGCTTCACAACTGACACCCAAGATTTGCAACTCGGTTATCGGTAACCCCCAAAAACTATCAAAAGTAAATCACGTTCAGAAAATTCATACAACCAACCCCTGTCACCCACTATTTCAGCCCCAAAATCCTATTCCAAACCCTCAGAGTTCCATTCAGGGTCCTAATCCGAAAATCCGAATCGCAGTTACACTTGGGCTATCACCAAAGTTGTACCAGGCGCCCATAACTCTCAGCAAGTTACTTGGGAATATTTGGAACATTTTACTTTAGGCTTTACGAACGAAATTCCAATCACCCGGTCCGTCAGTTTCGGGTTAATCTGCTTTAAACTTGGATGTACTCGTAGTGGTTTTGATTAACACGTGTAACACTGGGAGTAAGTTAGAAAGTTTTAGAATTTAGAATTACTGACTATGATAAGGGTAACAGGTAAAATGATATTTTATAGAAAAGATCATTTTTTTGTGACCTTCCAATTGCTATATTTCACGCGTCAGATTCGTTAACGGGCACTGTCAGTTTTCTTAAGTTTCTTATCTGCCATGGCTTAAAAATCTTTTATCTTTTATTGTTTCGAATTGTTCTTCACATTACATAGGACATAGACATAACTGGCGAAATGTGGGTACACCTTTGCCTAACCCTTTGGGGATTACAGGCGTCATATTATGTATGTTGTTCTTCACCTACGTTGTTTTAACCAAAATAATGTTACCAAGGTTTTGTAAAAAAATAATTAAAAAGAGTGTCCGTGGAGTTAAGTAACTCCTCCTACACTCTTCTTCTTCATAGGCTTTGGTACGAAAAACATTTTCTGGCCAACTGACAATTCAAAAGTGCCTGTAAAAGGTTTAATTTAAATGATTGGTTTGACTGTAATTTTTGTATTAGATATAAGTACCTACCTAATAATGTTATGGTTAGATCGGTCTTTGGTTTAATATTAGCATTCTTCCATCATCAGTCCGGAAAACTTGAATTACAGAGAAATATGTACGAATAGATTGGTTTTGTTACTGAGAATATTCCGATCGTGTGCGGCTACAATATCTCTTAGCGCCTTTCAAGAAATCCTTTAGTGAGTCCGCAGTACCGACGTACAGCGGCATGTGTCGATACATCTCTATTCAGAACTCGCAACAATTTAAATATGGAACTCAATACTGTTGCTGTACATGTTACCATAAATGGCAGCCGGCCAGCTTTGTTGTGAAAAACTTCGTCCAAAGCGGAGATATTTTCTAAAATATTGTCAAACTTACTCCGTGTGCATTTGCATTCATTATTCACATTTTGCTGAAACCCACAATTTTAACTTTTGGTTACGATCGTAATCTAATCTCAGTCTCCATCTGTCACAAATGTCTCCAATTGACTTACACTTTATGACCTTGACTGTCACTGCGATGAGATTGTGACTACATTTTAATTAGTAGAATTAGCCTTCTGACGCAGAAGTAAAAACGATTCAGTTAGTTCATTGTTTTCTTAAACTTTAAACAGTTTTTTTGTATATTATGGTAAAAATACTGTTTTTACATTATTTTGTAAACATAAACCTGTATTCATTGGCAATCCAATATTATAAATGATCTATTAAAGGTTGCTAAATATAACTAAACCTTACACATTCCAAACAAGGTCCACGTTCGAATTCATCTAGTAGCACACGCCATTCCACCATTTAGGAGTAACATGTGGTGTACAGTTTGCTTGGATAGTCTCCGGAGCGAAGCTTCACCGCACTCACTGTGAATTGAACACCTTGAACGGGTTACCTGAATATTGGTCGCAGAATGCAGAGATATAGTTAGGTTACGTTAGAAATTATCCTAGGAATCTTATGATACTGATATATATTTTCCTTTTAATACAAACATATAGTTTTAATAGCTGCAGTAATTTATTAACATAACATAACATCCGCCACGCCTATAATCCCCGAAGGGTTAGGCAGAGGTGTACCTATTAGTACACCCACATTTCGCCAGTTATGTTTTTAGTCCCATGTAATAGGGAATAAAAAAAAGTAAGTAATAATAGAGTAGGTAGGTAGGTAGTAGTGGTAGTAGTAATTTAGAAATTGATCTAAATAACTATAATAATAGTGATAAAAATAATTTTAAACGTTTGCATGCCGATTGGTAAAATGTAGCTGGGCTAAATGTAATCTTAAGAACTATTATATTATGTATTACCCATATTTACAAAATAAAATTCTATTCTAAACAAATAGTGTTAGAGCAGAAAACAAAATAAAACAAGTAAATGCATTTGCATAACACAAACATAAAGATAGGCCGGTTTGACTCCCGTATGGAACTAATATTTGTATGGCTTGATAGGTGTTTCGAGTCTAGCTGTTTGTGCATGTTAGTTTATATGTTCTTAAACGCATCCGCGATGCAGGAGTGATACCGAGTGTGGGGCAAAAAAATAATATTCATATTAAACCAAAGTTTCTAAGCAAATGTATTATGTTGAGCTGTATTTGCTGGATAATAATAACACATTAGGCATATTAAAACAGTTTTCTTCAGAGGTTGCTTTAGCTTCATAGAACTTTGGTTTTGCCGTTTCGCAATCCAGAAAGGAATTCCACTGGTAAAAATCAGGGTTTGGTATAAACTAAGTAATGAATGATGAAAAGTTTTGACAAATGGCGTCCAAGGTGTCCAGCGCCACCTTTTCATTCACAGCGTCTGTGACTGACACTCCATTATCTATAAAGTCGGGTGCATAGACCGGTGCTGTTCCAGTTTTATAGACTAGATATATTGAATTTTCATTCACTACACAAGTTGAAATTAAAGAATAAGACGCCAATCGTCTCACGCATGAGGCTACCTATTCAATATTGGGCAAGAAGCAATGTTTCTTTTCAGGTCAATTGTACTTTCTACAACACAGACGTCGGTGAAGGAAAACATCGTGAAGAAACTTAAACTTAAAAGACTTTGAAATCGCCAATCCGCCTTAAACAAGCGTGGTGATCAATGCTCGTGCCTTCTCTGTATGAGAAGAGGCCTTTGCACTGCAGTGGGATAATAATAGGCTAGTATTATTGTCTGTCTAATTGTTAATAATACTCTGTTATGTGGTAAGTTTTTTATCCAAGGTATGGGTTTCACAACAGCTAAACCAGCAACGGATTACTTTATCAGATCATTAGATAATGTTCTGATATAACAAGCCAACTCAATTCGCTCTACAAGTAAACCAGAGCACCCAGACTAAACACTAAACTTGCATTGACACTCGTCTACTCAGTCTAAAGTTCATTCACAATTAGAATATCTATTCGGGTCTTACCAACGGCTTGACAGTTAGGCCTCGTCCGAATGCCTCAATCTCCAAGACAAGAGCTGTCGACCGTCCGGAGAGGTGTCAGGTCCTCACTGACATTTTGAAATACCCTCAAGTTGAAGTACTTGAGATTTTGTTAATTTTGCTACACTGTGAGTGCAGAGTACCTATTGGTTGAGATGTTGAATTTCATTCTTATTAAAGAGGGCAAAAAATGATGGTAACTTTGAAGGTTCGAAGTACAATTTTATAATCCAAATTAACTGAAACAGACCGACAGAAAAATAAATGTTTTTCTTCTCGTATAAAAACACGTGCAAACATTCATAATTATCCATTTAGTAAAAAGCTGTTAATTGATATTACAAGCACGCTTTTAAATAATTTTTACTTGTATAGATAGCAAAATTACCAAAACCAGAGCCTGCGCTCTCATATTACATTAAAACTTGCCAGAAATCTGTTGAGTAAAGTGTTCATAAGTAATAAGCAAGACTCAGTAGTAAGCCGCCTCGCGCCTTGTCGCCGACTTGTAAACTCGCTTACCGTGCTACTTAGTGCGCTTGCGACAGACTTGGAATTGGACCAGATAGGTATCTGTACGAAATTACGTACCTGTTCCAACTTCTCACAACTTGGGAGATGTTTCCGTTAAATGTTATGCTTTCATTAGTATTATAATGATGTGGAATTCAAACTTGAATATTTTTTAACATAAGTTTACGCCCGTAATTCTCGAAGGGTTAGGCAGAGGTGTACCCATTAGTTACACCCATAATTCGCCAGTTATGTTCAAGTCCCATGTAAAAGGAAGCGAGCCTAACGCGATCAACCGGGCACAAATCCGGACTCCGAGGTTGCTACTGAGAAATTTCTGATAGAAAAACCTAATAACACTTTACCCGACCTGGGAATCGAACCCAAGAGCTCATGCACAGCAGTCGCGCTATGCGACCACTAGATCAACGAGGCAGTAAAATAAGTTTAATACAATTTAAAGATGCTTACAGATATTAGACACACCTGCACCACGGCAGCTAATATCAACTAACATACTACAAGATACCTTCTCCAGTTTAAATTCCGTATTAAAAGATTTAATAACACACGAAGCACCTCGTAGAGAATGTTCCTTGAGAGCTATAATCCCTCACACTTGTCACATCTTTATCACCGTCTCTCTTACACGAGAAGGGCGGACTGTCGGCACAAATTGGATCCCGATTGATAAAAATGAATTTCTGCAGTTTTACAGTTTTATTTTCTTCTGAAGTATTATTGGTGAGCTGTTATAGGTTCTTGAAATAAATATGTGTTTCGTAATTGGTTAGAGAGAAGAACGTTACGTAACTTATTCATTTATTTATTTTCTCAGTTAGTACTAAAGTTAGTAAACTTTAAGAAACGACCGCAATTTACATAAACATAACATAACATCACGCCTGTAATCCCCGAAGGGTTAGGCAGAGGTGTACCCATTAGTACACCCAAATTTCGCCAGTTATGTTTTTAGTCCCATGTAATAGGGGGCGAGCCTATTGCCATCAACTGGGCACAAATCCAGACTTCGAGGCTGCTACTGAGAAATTCCTGATGGAAGAACCCAATAACACTTTGCCCGACCTGGGAATCGAACCCATGACCTCGTGCACAGCAGTCGCGCTTGCGACCACTAGACCAACGAGGCAGTCAACGGCCGCAATTTCTCAGTCTCGATCTGTCAAAAATTATAGTATACTTTTCTTACCATAGTCATAGTCATCATTGTGTCAGTAGTAGGGTACTGTAATCCCTGAGAATGAGATGACTGTAAATCTAGATCTCCCGGAGATATAATCCACTCAATTAAAACGCACATTTAATTTTAGTATTTCGTATTTTGTGTTAATTATATTATATTTTTATTTTATAAAGCTAAATACGCTTTTCAACCCTCGCGACGGACTGTCAAGTCCTTCTAATTTTAAACAAAGTTTATCTCATAGAATTATGTAAAATAAGGTTAGATATGGCTAAACCAGCCATTAGTGCCGATTCCCTTGTTCACAAACTAGACTAAATTTAGAGAATTGACATGTCTTACTAACATACAGCTAAAGGAAAGGACGGTGACATTCCGTGACATTAAAGAACTAAGTTAGAGATGTCAAATTAGTTTTGCCTTGAACTTCTCCGTATTTTTAATCCACACGTTTTAAGATGTCAACTATAACTGTATGGATACGTCTGATGGACTAAATTTTACAGCTCTTATTTACATTAGTCTCTTTCTTGTTTTATTGGACAGAAAAAGATGGAAATAGTCTAATTTTAGTTTAGTTTGTGACCAAGGGAATCGGCACCAGTATCTTCAGAACCTCACTTATTAAATAATTAAAATATTTTATTCTTTATGAATAACAGAATTTTTAGCCATACATTATTATGTAACGTCATGATGTACACGTCCCCAGCGTCTCTGTGGTGGCATACAGCCAGGACATCGCTCATAGGGACACACTTTTATGAAATAATGCCAGATTTTTGGAACAGATGTGACCTTGAATTGCATAGGTTTGTGCGGCGTAAAGAGTTGCTAATTATCATACGTAAGATACCGAAGTAGTAATAAAGCCACTTGTAAAACACCATTATAAAATAGGTTTTTATAATAATTTCAAAAGAGTCATTGTCAAACTTTTCTAACTCAATTTCATTCCAAAATATACCTGAATCTAATCCATTTACCAAATGAATAGCATTTCCTCTGTATTTACATTCAAATCACTAAAATATGAACACAACAAATCAGTCTGCATACACTAAATGAATTCAACCGAGTTTATCCGCCGCCATATTTAATTTCCGTCAGAGTGACGTCATTGAACGCAACAGGAAGTGCCCTCGGTATGTTTCATTATGTCCAACGACCTAAACAGGTATACGCGTTTTTATTAAATATAGGGGTAAATGTTAAGAAAGGAATTTTTGATTTAATATTTATTCTGATTGTTATTTCTGGGGAGATTTATGGTAGCATAATGGTCAGATTATGGATGGTTGTCATTTTTGTTGGAAGGACAGTTTAAATTCATCCATGCTAATAATAAAAATGCAAAAGTAATTCTGTCTCTTTGTCTGTTACGCTTTCACGACTAAACCCCTGAACAGTTTTCTATGAAATTTGTCAAGAGGTAAGTTTGAACTCTAAGAAAGGACTTAGGAATTTTTATTCCGCGAGTTTGTCGATAACAGACATTTACGCGGCTGAAGTTCCGAGAAAACGCTAATAATCTTTATGAAAAAAATCGCTATTGTAATGGCTTAGTGGTTAAGAGATTCTCTCATGCACAAGGCTGTGGTTTCATAACCAGGCACGGGAAAGTAACAATGTGCAATTCGAATAAACTTTCTTGGTTTATCTTGGTCATAGCTAACATTAGTGAAGGAAAACATCGTGAGGAATCCTGTACTTATAGTTAATGTAAGTCTGAAATCACCAATCCACCTTGAGCAAGAATGGTGATCAATACCCGTGTCTTTTCTGTATGAGAAGATACCTTTGTACTTTTATTATTATAAAGGAGCTTTGTTTTAAGCTATGTTTTTATGTTTGCCTCGTTGGTCTAGTGGCCGCAAAGCGCGACTGCTGAGTGGTGGTTTTGGGTTCGATCCCCAGGTTGGGCAATGGTTTTTCCATTAGGAATTTTTCAGTAGCAGCCTTTGAGTCTGGATTTGTGCCCGGTTGATGGCAATAGGCTCGCCCCCTATTATATGGGACTTTAACATTACTGGCGAAATGTGGATGTACTAATGGGTACATCTCTGCCTAACACTACGATGATTGCATGCGTGATGTTATGATGCTATGTTTTTATCTCAACTTCATTCCACAAACGCGTCCCTTTTATACACAAGTATCCCGGAGTGTTCTCCACGGAAGGTAGTCGAGATAGTCAATTTGTAGACGAGAGGTCTCAATTGTAGGAATTGATACCTTCTCTTCGGGCTGAGCCACTAGACCACTTCAATATGTAGATAGTTCTATGTTGGTTGCCAATCGAATAGGAAACCTTACTTTACTATTTAAAATGACGGGGTTAGTAAATGCAGTCTTTAATTGATATAAATTGCTTTACAAGAAATATAGCTTTTTTTATACTGCTACATTTAAATGGAAATTGGAAATAGAGATGGTATGACAACCTCAGATGGATTTTCTTGGGTTAAAATCATATTAATAGGTTAATTTATGTAGTATGTCGTCATCAACAGGTTACCAGTATATGACCGTACCTATATTTGCTGTGTGAAGAAATAAATTGGTAGGAAGGACTAGAAAAGGTTAAAATTTTAGTTGTTCATGTGACACATTTGGCAAAAAAATAACAGTATTTAAAACGCTTCTGATTTATTGAACTTTAACCTTTGTTTCACTGATGAAAATGCATCGGAGCACGAGCGCAGTCATTCCACGTGGCTATATTGTTATGTCAAAACATCGAGATCATCATCTCGATGCTTTAAAGTAAAAAGTAAAGTTAGAGTTTATAGGTACTTTCCATGAAAATCCATTGTTCAGTTTTGAAGAACTAATTTGAGTAATCATATAGAAAGTATGAGAGGCCTATGTTCAGCAGTGGACGTCCTACGGTTGATATAATGATGTTGATGATGATGATTTTACATAACATAAAAACATCACGCCTGTAATCCCCGAAGGGTTAGGCAGAGATGTATCCATTAGTACACCCACATTGCGCCAGTTATGTTTTTAGTCCCATGTGATAGGGGGCAAACCTATTGCCATCAACCAGGCACAAATCCAGACTCCGAGGCTGCTACTGAGAAATTCCTAATGGAAAAACCCAATAACACTTTGCCCGACTTGGAAATCGAACCCAAGACCTCATGCACAGCAGTCGCGCTTGCGACCACTAGACCAACGAGACAGTCTAACAAAACATAAACGTTTTACATTCAGAGTTTAAATGGTAGAAGGTAGAATGGAGGTAGGTAAGCAATACATAACAGTAATTTTATAGTCCTATAAAATAATAACCGTTAGGCTTTAGGATCGTTATTAGCGATACATAAATATTTTCAGGTATATAAGTAAAAGAGATAATAATAATAATAAATGTAGATGGTATGGTCCTTAATTTACTTTCTTAATAAAATAATATAATATTTGTCGGGTCGTAAAATCCTTCCATTTTTATTCGTAACAAAAATTTTACAGCATAAATTAATATAACACCAGATCCAGTTAAAGTGGACTCAGTAGAATCAGCAGCCTAATTCCGTAACACACATTTATATCAATGATATTCATTTTGACAGTTAAAAAGTATTCATTGCGTTATTACGTTGTCGAACAGACAGACTATTCTAACATAAGCAGCAATGAATTATTAATTTCCGTCAAAATCGTTTGGGTTGAGATTGTAAGCGCGTTACATAATTATGCCACAGATCTCATCGCATGCTAATTTTTCCTAACTTTATCTTTTTTTTCTTGACGGTCATACATTCTCCTTTCATCAGAAATGTAGCTTCGGCACATAGTAATCTGAAACATAAAATTAAAATGAGAAATAGATATGTACAGTCAAACAAACTTTTTGATGTACAGGCTACTTGTAACTAATTGTAATAATAAACGACTAGCTTCTTCCTGCGATGTCAAGTCGTCATAAAACATAATCTTATAACAATGTGAAAGTAAAAGTTTTTTTTTATTATACGTACTTCGGCAGATATTATTTTCATACAAATAAACAATTTTAGCTCTTCATTATACAGTCTAAATGTTGGGAAACATTATCATCCGCAATACCCCCGCGCTGAGTTACGTCTTTGGCTACTGCCCGACTCCATTGTGTCGACCTTGATATGTTTATACGATTTGACGCAAAAGCATTTTTCAAATCGGACCAGTAGTTTCTGAGATACAAACAAACAAACTTTTCAGCTTATAGATTAACTGCTGTATATACAGGTACCTGCATTTGTTAGAATAGGTACATCCGTTGGTGGCGCACACTGGTGAGTAGTTGTCATTGCAGACGCATCCGCGCCCGTCTGTGCACAACACTGCGCGCGACTGCGGGACCACTGCCAGCAGTACAGGCAGCAGTATTGTTAGAACTTAAAAAAAATGCTATAACTTTACACTCTACTAGAAAAGATAGATAAAGATCAAAACGTACCTATAAAAATATATTCGTTAAGGTATCGACATCGAGATCCATACAAAATACGTAGTTTAGTCAATAGAGTATTCCGTCATTTTTTTCCAATATCTACGTATTTTGAAATCTCGTTCTTATGAGATTTATAAATCATAATCATTAAGTATCTTTCTACATCCCGTATATCTATTTTCAACCGACTTCAAAAAGGAGGAGGTTCTCAATTCGACGCGTATGTTTTTTTTTTTTTTTTTTTTTGTGTGTTCGTTCTACGATTACTCCGCCAATTATAACTTCATTAATTAGATATCGACATGTATGTCTGCAAAAAATTATTATAAATATTTTATTGGGAAAAGTGACAAAGACTGCTTTTTGTAAAACTAGGTCTAAATAATTCAACCGGTAAAGAGAATAAAGTATACTTCTTTTACAAAGGAAAGCAAATGTTCTGTCCATACGACACTGCAAAGAAAATATATAGAGCATTCACTTACCAAGGAACAGCTTCATGTCATCTGTCTCCAACCAGAAGACCAAAATAATAATCAGCAACACCAGGGCTTCAACTAATGCAGAACAGGAACGAACATTGGCCGCAGCGCATGCGCACTGTGTGTGATTCGAAGATTCAATGCGGCTGTTTCCATCTCCGAACACAATTTATATACATACTCCAGATAATGTGGAAGTATTTTAAATGAAAATATTTTTCTTTAATGGACATTCTGACATAGCCGTGGATACGATAAATATTATTTTTCTTATAATATTATTATAAATGATGAAGTAATGAGTAATGTTACGTTTTTCTTCTTAAGCTGTAGAGCGTACCTACGTAGTAAGTAGTTATATAATGTTTTGTTTACGTATTAGGAAGTAACAAAGAACTTTAGTTGAACATATTTGAACAAATGTAAGAATATACAAATTCAATATCGTTTTTTTTTTCACTTTCATCATTCACAGCCCGGCTGTGCCCACAGCTGGGTATAGGCTTCTCTTCGTCTCACAATAACAACAAAAATACCAGTCTATTATTGTCCCAGTGCTGGACGAAGGCCTCTTCTCATACAAAGAAGGCACGAGATTTATTCACTACGCTTGCTTAAGATTAATAGGTATTCATTATAAATTCAGGTTTTCTCACGATATTTTCCTTCACTGATGTTAGTAACGTCTAAGATAAACTTAGGAAGTAGGTACAGAAGAATTAAAAAAGTCACATTAAATGTCCCATGACGATATTGACGTCACGCCTGTAGTCCCCGAAGGGTTAGGCAGAGGTGAACCCGTTAGTACACCCACATTTCGCCAGTTATGTTTTTTATTCCCATGTAATAGGGGGCGAGCCTATTGCCATCAATCGGGCACAATACCAGACTGAGGCTGCTACTGAGAAATTCCTGATGGGAAAACCCAATAACACTTTGCTCGACCTGGGAATCTAACCCAAGACCTCATGCTCAGCAGTCGTGCTTTGCGGCCACTAGACCAACGAGGCATTCCTTTATGAAAAGTAAAGACACAAAGTGACGTACAACTTCGCCATTTTAAAACTACAATAAACTATACATAAACACATTTTACGTTACAACTTATGTACGACTTTCACGAGCGCAACATAGGTATAAACTTTAGTAAATACCTAATAAATCCCGACGTTTCATTATAAGTCTTGTTTTACGACCAGCCACATAAAAGTACATTTGTGTTCTTAAAGTGACATTATTTTGTTTAACATTTGAATGACCGGGACATATTCTGACTCATTCTTCATTCAAAAGTTCTTTATTTAGTTAAAATAATGATTCGAAGCGACACGTGGCGCCATCTATGATCATAAGAACGTAATTGTAATTTCCCTCGGAAACAGTACTTTTTTCGGGATTAAAAGTACCCTACGTTAGTTCCTGTAAAAAAAACAAATGCAAAATAATAAAATAATAAATAAAAAAAAATAATAACTGCCTCGTTGGTCTAGTGGTCGCAAGCGCGACTGCTGTGCATGAGGTCTTGGGTTCGATTCCCAGGTCGGGCAAAGTGTTATTGGGTTTTTCCATCAGGAATTTCTCAGTAGCAGCTTCGGAGTCTGGATTTGTGCCCGGTTGATGGCAATAGGCTCGCCCTCTATTACATGGGACTAATAACATAACTGGCGAAATGTGGGTGTACTAATGGGTACACCTCTGCCTAACCCTTCGGGGATTACAGGCGTGATGTTATGTTATGATGTTATGTTAAAAAATAATAATGTGTGGCAAATTATATGCAAAATTTCAGGATGATCAGTTCAGTGCCTTAGGCGTAAAATGGTAACAAACAAACTTACTTTCGCATTTATAATATTATAGTTAGGATTCAGCATTTATTTCATCATTGATATCATTTACATGTCATGTTAATACATTGATATGTCAAAAATATATTCATGTCGAAATTAGTGAAATTCTCGTATTATTCACTTATGTCAAACATACATTACACATCAGCTACGAGTATATACTTTACAATAGGCAGTCCACATAGTCTAATTCAATTTTAATAGTCACACTATAGGTCATTATTTTTATCGTTTAAAAAGTTATTAATCAAATATTATGCTTTAGGTACTTATTAAGAATTTTTTGAGTTTAGCTTTAAAAATATTCGCTTTTTCAATGTTTTTTTTATACAATTTGGTAGTCTGTTATAATTTTTATCCCTATCCCATTTAACACATTCTACATTGAACTGTTCTGCATTTAATAACACTCAATTAATGTTTATGACGTGCACGTCTCAATGTTCCATAATTAGGTACTAATATCGCGTTTTATCATCACGGCAGCCTCGTAAATACTTTGCAGATCAATCTTACGAGTTCTTTTCCATTTTTGAATATACCTGTTGAGTAGTGTTTAAAGGTCGTGAAATAGACTCTAAGACTTACGTTTTCATCCAGCTATGACTTCTAAGACTTACCTGTAAAAGAAAAAAAAATATTAATTAGAATTTTTGCTCGATTTGATAAAAGAGAAACGATTTACTGGTTTTTATTTAATGTTTGTCTCAAACCACTCATAATTTGACGAAATTCTTGATTCCTGGTTAGTTTTAACAAGATTGATTATCAATGCTTGAGTCTTCTTTATATGGGAAGAGGCCTTTGCCCTGCAGTAGTCCAATATAGGCTTACCTTATAATATCCTATTATAAATGGATGGCAGTAAACATACTCGAGTACTGCAACTATATGTTTGTGATTAACTACAAAATATTAAAAATCGAACAAAAATGGGTACACCTCTGCCTAACCCTTCGGGGATTACAGGCGTGATGTTATGTTAGGCATTAAAAATATTTAGTTTGGTACTATAATATACCTACCTATATTAACCATTAACCGACAAACCACCAAATAATTAACATTAAAATTCAATGGAATTTTCATCGAATCAGTAAACAAAACAACTGAATTAATTGCTTACAATTGAAAATGAACAGAATTAACAAGTATTTTGTATTTATTGTCTGTGTCATAATGGGCTGCAGTGCTTGGTATGACAACAAACGGATTTAAATTGATTGTGACGTGATCCGTTAAATTGGGCTTGTATCTGTTTTCAAATCATAATTAAATAGTTGTGAGCTCTGTTTTAATATCATTAAGTATGTTACTTGACGCAGAAACTTTAAAATTTCAGTTCCCTATTTAGATTGCTGTTCCAATAATAATAATAATTTTTTAAATCTTTCACTTGTAATTTAAGTCGGCATAGAAGTCTATTTTTATCATTACTACGGAACCCTAAAAATGAAGAAAACTACATGCGCGTTAAACTAGGTTTAAAAAACGCATTAAAAAAAACATACCTACATATTTCAATTTAACCCTATCTCCGCCCACGCGAACTGTTCTCAAATAAATAAAAGGCTTAACACTCCGCCGGCGGGATTCGGTCAAAAATATCCCAAATTAAACTCCACCAACTAGTGAACGAAAACTCTTTTAAATTGCAACACTTTAATTATAAGCTAAAGCGAGACATAGTTATACAATTTTATAGCTTTCTCGCTCGTTCGGACCAGCTTCAGTCTTTAATCAGTGTTTTGTTGTGATTAAAATGTAATTCCCTTTGAGATAGCGCTCTCATTTGTACTGTGCTGGACCGTCTTGTTGCTGTTTGAATAGGATGTAGTGGAAATTTGAGGTTAGTTATAGCAAAATTTCGCGATGAAAATTTTGAGGATTGTTGACTTGGTGTTCTTACAATGTTTAAGCATTTTGGACCGTCTTTGATAAATTCACATTTTCTCTTATTATTACCGGTACTTAAACCATTTTTTTCTCAAAAGGTAATAAACAAACCCTGCAGGAAACGGATTACATGTTGTGATAATATCTCATCTACATCTCATTTTTCAACCGACTTCAAAAAGGAGGAGGTTCTCAATTCGACGCGTATGTTTTTTTTTTTTTTTTTTTGTATATTTGTTCTACGATTACTCCGCCAATTATGAATCGATTTGGATGATTCTTTTTTTGTTTGAAAGAGTATAGTTCCAAATAGGTCCCATAGGAATATTGTCATGATTTGATGATGAACTTTGGAGATATGGAACGGAACTCCTTATAAAATCACAGCAGAACCACCGTAACAAGAAAAATTGCTTTGTTTATACGTGTAGTCGATGACTGACTGAAGGAAGTACCTACCACTTTCCAAAATTAAATATATCGTGTGAGGTATTGTTTGAAAGGGCTTTATGTAAGGATTTCAAACATTACCACACAAGCACTAAAAAGTGTAAAATAAAAAGCTTTTTTACAAAAAAATATGACCGCCTTCAAAAACTAATAATAAAAAATAAAAAATAACTTTAGCTTGGAAGTCGGTGGCAATACCTACATAACAAGAAACAAAACCAAAGCCGCCGACTTTCAAGCTAAAGTTATTTTTTATTTTGTAGTTTTTTATGCAAACAATTACTTTTTGATTCTTCTTTAAATTATAAATATCCAGTTCCAAGCTATTGTGTTTTTAAAATGTCATTAACAGGATTGACTAGTCTTGGATAAAAAGATTTTAACGAGTAGAAAACTATTCTATATTTGAAGTCGGTTTAAAATGAAAACTCATGATCTAAAGCAAATATCTCACAGCAAGCCATTCCTAAGAGTATAATATATTTCCAATCCCAACGTCAAATAAAAAGTAATTGAAATGTGATCAAACAGTGAATCGGATTCAACGCTTCTAACTGGAACTGATGTGTTAGGTCTTATGCACACCGTATTAAGAGAAATAGAACTTTGGATTAATAGGTTTCATCTCCCGGGTGACCTCATTCTTATTATATTTCGTGTATTGATATGCGAAAGCGCTCAATAGACTGCGCGCTACTCTGCACTAATGCAACTGATGCCGCGGTGCTTTAAAAAAAGGGAATTTATTACTATCGATTTAAAAAAAGAAGACAGTTTTTATTTGTTTTATTATTTATGTTTTAATTGGGACAATTGTCCCAATTTAAGAAGACAGTGTATCGAAATTCAGCAGTATGTAGGGTAGGTCCAGAAACATACATACCAACAGTCGATCAAACGAAAATCAATGCAAAATGCCATTCCTCATGGGGACTTGTTCCATTGACAACAATGCGGACGAGTTTTTCAATAACTAACTAACTCTTGTGTAAATTGTATGGTACCTTATAATTTCTTATTACTTAGAAGATAAGTATTTTGTTTACCTAATTAAGGATTTAGATTTTGTAGAAGTCGTAAGATGAATACTTTAAATTTTATATCACACGAAGAAAAAAAAACCGCAAAATGATTGTGATAATTGTCAAACGCGCATAAGTTGCTGTGATTGCAGACCTCAGAGACACTACAATCTATACAAATATTATAAAGTTAAAGAGTTCATTTGTTGATTTGAACAAAAGTTGATCTTTGAAACTGCTGCTCTGATTTGAACATTTATTTTTCCGTTAGCTATCCCATTTATCGAGGAAGGTTTGCAACATAACGCTACGACATACGGAAGCCGGGCAGAAATGCTAGTTTTACATAAGATGGAACTAGTATAACATAAAACAGTTAAAACTTATATTTTATTTCAGGCATCTTATTTTAAATTCTTAAGCTATGATTATTATTTCGTAGTAATTACGAATCTTTGTGAAACATAGTACCTCCCTCACAGACTTTGATACCGTTATTCTCCAGCAGACACTGAAACCTGAAGGTATATTCTCAAGTACGCACTTGCAACTTCACGAGCATAAAACTAGGTTCTCTATTGTTTCAGCGAACATTGTTTTCTTTTTCCTTTGTTTCACCTCTTTATTATCCTGGCAACACATAAGAGCCTTCTCAGGTATAAAAGTAAAATGTTAACTTTATATTTTTCTTTTAAAAGAGCTCTTTTATTAAAGTCTTTCTTGTCCTTGACGTAAGGTAATGACGTATTCTATACAAATAAATAAAATTGAGGTGTCTGTCTTTCTTGACTGCCTCGTTGGACTAGTGGTCGCAAAGTACGACTGTTGAGCATGAGGTCTTGGTTTCGATTCTCAGGTTAGGCAGGAGCAAGTGATATTGGGTTTTCCTATCAGGAATTTTTCAGTAGCTGCCTCGGAGTCTGGATTCGTGCCCAGTTGACGGCTATAGTTCCCCTTTTATATGGTACTTTAACATAATACTAATGGGTACACCTCTGCCTAACCCATTGGGGATTACAGGCGTAATATTATGAGGTGTCTATTTATAACATCAAAATAATAGCTTCTTACTAAATAGCTCCGAAAAGGCTGGATCAATTTCGACGATACTAATTTCACTGGCATATAGCTGATGTTACACATAGACTGAATTTATTAAAAAAAAAAAATGGTTTCGCACAAAAAAAAATCCCGTATTAAATCGATATTCACGTGGTGTAAGTCGCGAACATAAACTAGTATGCGTTAAAAAAGGAAGAAGCTTTAAAATAAATCTGTAGCAAATTGGACGCAGAGAACTAGTTTCCAATCTCTGATCCAATTTGTACAACAATTAACTGAACAGCTTTCTTAGACAAAGCTATTGTCCCAACTGCTTTGACCTGAAGGAATATCTTAGAATCTCTTCAGACTGTAAGTGGAAATTGGGAATCAAGGATTTGTCGAGTCTAGAGTAAAGTGTCTGAGGACCGAAAGCAAGAAGTTTTATTATGATTGAGTGTCAAAAGTTCTAGTTACATTACCTTGTACATTGCGGTCGATGTACTACATCGGTCAATCGATATTGATCGCTTTCATAGAATGAAACATAAAAAAGAGAAAGATAAAGATCGCCTGGGAATAACGTTTTTCCTTACGTGACTCCTACAGTAAGCCGCGGTATGAAACTTCGTTCCGAATTATTCCCACTCCTCAACTTTACAATGATTTTGTTGATGCACGAATTAACTAGGTAGAAACCTGTAACTAACAAAATCAGTAAGTTGAAGTTGTTTATTTCATAACAAAAATACATTTACGTCGAAAATATTTGCACAGTAGGTACACAAAAAGAAGAGACATAAACAATTATAATAATAAGTAAGCTCGTTCCTCACCCCTCCAAAGTATTATCACAAAATAAAAGTCCTTAGAAAAAATGCTACACAAATACCTACATTAAATGTCGAAATGCTAAGTACAACACAACACCCCTGGCACGATCTGGGGGGCTATTTTTTTACTAATTTAATGTATAATATCATCGCAACCTAATCTCAATGTCAATCTGTCAAAAATGCCGTTAATTTACCTTTTTTTGACATTGATAGTCGCTAAAATGGGATTGTGACGTGATTTTCAACGTCTTTTATTAGTAGAATATAATTGGCCTTCTGAATAATTGTCGATTGTTTCGATTGATCTCAAGCTAGCTGCATCTTTATCATTCTGTTAACCACAGTACAATCTTTCATATTGTGGTAACGACCTTTAAAGATTAAAAAGATTATCCAGTCAGGACGGATGAGCTGTCTCGCTGTGTGCGGGTGCGTCGGACATACTCTTACGTAAGTAGGTATTGTCAGTAATAGGGGTTCTATCATTTTATGTTTATGTATTACGACGGTGAAGTAGTAAATTAATGAATGATTTGATTTGTTGTACTTATGTATGTTATATTTATATTAGTCTTACAGTCAACTACGGATTTACAATTGTTTTCTTTATACAGATGGAGGACATCTACAAATAGTTTTATTATATTATAAGTAGTTGTTTGTTTAAACACGCGCGCATTTCTGGAACTAACAGTCGGAATCGAAAAAATCTTATTGCGATAGCCTTTATGAGGCTATACATGGTCATTGAAAACTTACCCGAAACCTGAAAAGGGGTCCAGGGACCAGCTGATTTTTTATTTCATGATTTCAAGTTTGGTGCCATAGTAAAAGTTGTTCAAAATGATGAGTACAATGACCCCTTTTCAGGTTTCGGATAATGACCCTGTACATAGAAGTTAGCACGCTTATAAAACACCTCCTTCTTCCGTCAGGCGTTAAAAGGTAATTAACATCAAAAACGTTATCCTCTCCTTTCACGCGTAATTAACGAAGCAGCTGTAATGAATTGAATGAAATTCTTTCCGTAGCTAGGCAAGATGTATTACTCCCGCGTGCTTCCATGTATCAAGTCAGCTATTCATGCTTGAAGTCAAATGGGCCATGATTGGCACTTTGCTCACGTTACGTACCTTTCAGCCGTTCCGTGGGTAATGATGTACGAAAATGAAAGATAAGTACCTACGTATTCAGATTACATTTTATAAAAGAAAACATTTATAACATTTAGAAGTAGTACGAAAACTGTAGACGCAGCCTAAGTCACTTAATAAAAAATAGCCCATTTTCATGCTTGGGGTTCATACTTACCCTTTACCGAATTTTATCATAACCGGTGAAGTGGTTTAGTCGTGAAAGCGTAACAGACAAACAGAGATAATATTAGTATAGACTGAGAAAAAACACTAGCTACGATTACTGCTGCACAATGTTACAAAAACACCTATAACGGTCCTTTACAATTGAGCTTTACACAAAAGATTTATTTTCAAATCGGATCAGTAGATCCTGAGATTATTGCGTGCAAAAAACAAACAAAGAAACTCTTCAGCAATAAAATACTACTATAGATTGAAAAACAGAAACACGATGCTTAATAGTTGTTAACTACTCAATCCAAAAAATAATAGTAATAACACTTATGACGAATTTCATAAAATTGATACATCTTAATCTGAATTTAAATAAATTACGCGACATGTTGTTTGTCCGAAATGAATTCCAAAACTACTCAAGCATTTTTTATGAAATAAGGCTGACTGTGTGTAATTTGGTCAAACTTAACAGATAGAATAGTTTTTATCTCGATTATTGACCTCAATATCTTTACTTACTTCAAGCCACAGCAACGCGTGGTCGAGAATAAGTTTTTTATCCCTGAAATTAAATTGCAACTGTTCGAAAACTGTTAGATGGCAAATTTTCTCACATTAACAACACTTAAACTAAGTATAAAAGCTTAGTGAAATTCGACTTCGGGACTATAAGAATAAATACACTTTTCGTAACCTTATAGTAGCTTTAGACCGAAACTAATGACCTCAGTGGCTCACGAAGATATCTCTTAACAAAGAGACAGCCTAAGTATCCTTATGAGAGACTGCCCGCCGCCGCTCTCAGAGCGTGAACATAAAATATGGAGTACAATCTCCATCATGAACAAGTTTATTAAGAAAATGTATGATGGATGAGGTTCTGAGAACTTAGAATATTCAGAGCTCGGTAACTTGATTGTTAACAGATACTTTGAAAGTTAGTAGAGTGATAACGATCTTAACTGGAGCGAATCATATCCGCTGTCCGGCCTGTCACAAGTTGGAGCGTGTTTCAATACTACTAGCACTATTCGCGCGACGACGTTCGCGTGATTTTTCTTACAAACCCCCTTAATTTTTTGATAGTAAAATATAATAGCCTCTAGCATTCAGTGATAAAGGAGCTTCCAATTTGTACAAGAATTTTGAAAATCGGTTCAGTAGATCCAGTGATTGCCCCCTACAAACTTACAAACTTTACCTCTTTCTCTATATAAGTCGTAAAGCGCACTGGACGCAGACAGGATCTTTTGTTTTAATACAATGATTGTTAAAAGCTTTTATTACTAGTTATACCTACCACGCGTAAAGTTACGCCACTGTTTACTGCTCCGCTCCAAAAGGTCGTAGCGTGATGTTATGTAGCGTATAAAGTTCCTCAATAAACAAACTATATAAAGCAAAGAATTTGTGTAAATCAGTCCAGCAGTTTCTGAGATTTGTGCGTTCAAAAAACAAACTCTTCCGAAAGTAATTGTATGGAAAACTAACTTTTGCCCACGACTTCGTCAGCATGAATGAATGCGGGTTTTAATAATTATTACTTGTAGTAAAATTGTGTTACTCTTTATAATATCATCTATCTGCCACTGAAAGTCTCGTCAATATCTGTCAAGGAGTTTCGGAGACTAGCCCTGACAAATAGACAGGCAAAAAATAATAATTGTTTTTTTTTGTTAGTATCGTACATACTTTCATATGCATTTAGTAAGAAGCTATTAGTTTCATATTTGAAATAGACACTCCAATTTTATTATTTTGTATAGAAACTGGAATGTTTAATAAACGTGAAACGTACAAATCTTTGACTTTGCTGAAGGTTGTGGAGCACTGAACTCCTTGTATCAGAGTTGAGACGCATCACACTGCTGACAGATCGCACTGGAGAGCAATACTATTTGCATGAATCACGCTTTATTATTACTTTCTAAGAAATTCTAAGACTGTTGTAAAATAAGGTAAAGAGGGGCCAGTAAACTTTAAAAGAGATTTAATACATACAGATTTTAAGTGTTTTTTTTACGTAAAGTTGCCCAAGCAAACGTGGTGATCAATGCTGAGGAAAAATTTAAACGGAAAGAGAAAATAAAAACAGATTGATTTCTTTATCTATTACTAGCTTCTGCCCGCGACTTTGTCCGCGTAATTGTCGGTTATTGGCGATCTAATCTTGTTTCTCCATACAAATTTTGGACCCCCGTTTCATTCTCCTGGGGGGTGAATTTTGGAAAATCTATTCTTAGTGCACGTCTACTAACTGTGAACTACATCCCTGCTAAATTTCATCTTCGTATGTCAAGCGGTTTTCGATATTTCCTGTTGAGTGAGTGGGTGAGTGACCTTTCACTTATATTTATATAGATTAATTACACTCATAGTACGAATTAGGGATCAATTCGGAAAATACACAATTTGAACATGATAAATATCTTGTAATATTGATGATAAATTAATAAATTGTTACTAAACCCGTAATGGTGGATTGATGAGCCGACCCGACAATGATGGATAACGATATCGTGTTCCGATATTGTAACGTTATACGTATAACTAAATGGAATAACGTTTTTTTGGATCATATAATATATCAGTATTGCCCGCGTGAATTTTCCGAAATAATGATATTACTGTTTAATTTTATGTGCATCGTATTAAAAATTTCATTGTTTTATTTTTTGGCGGGTAGTTAGATAATGACTTGTTAATACTAAAGCTAAAGTAAATAAGTTAAGTCAAAGTTATACCGGTGTGCTTGTATGACAAGATGTATGACCGTGGATGAGGCAAAAGGATGTAAGGATCGTAGCAGGTGGCTTTCTGTAGTTTCTGCCTACCCCCATGGGTAAAGCCTTGAGTTTATGTACGTGTATCTATGTATCACTAGTTTTACGATTTGGTTGACTAATAGAGATTGCCGAAGAGTTTAAATAAATAAATATACAGCACTTTTGAACATCATTTACTGGAGAAAAATATTTATTTATTTATATTACGTACCCTAACACTATACCATAAACACGGTCATTGAACAAGTATATTAGTTAAACACATATAGTTAATTACACGACATTCACACGCCTGTCCCTCAATACTCCAAACATCCAATCTAAATACAAAATCGTCTTGCATTTGTTCTCGAACTCATCACCATCAGGTTTGGAGTACAAGAGAGGTACACCTCTACATAACCCTACGAGGATTACAGTGATGTTATGTAGGTATGTATGACGGGGTTGCAGGACGTCTTAACAGGATACCGGGACCCCGGAACGTAAAGGGCAACAGAAGGAACAGGGTGGTTTTTTAGTCAGTAAAAGTCTGACAGTCCCTTCCGCCCCACCCAGGGCGGAAGGAGTCATTCGATGATTTTTACCATCTAAAAAAAAAAAATGTAGTTATGTATGTAATTACATAATTGAATCTAGTTGCCACTTCCTAAAAATAGTCACCCGACAAATAAACCATAAAAAAACCTTTGTGTCTTGCCAAATGCGGCTAAGTTTACACAGGCTCATTCTTAATATTTTCTTATTGTTAACAAAAAAAAAAATATTCTTCAGTTATTCAAAAGGCGTGATTTGCGTAGACAGTTGATTTAGTTTCAGTATTCCGTGTGCAAAATGTCCCTAGCTCCTAGGTCTCGCTGACTCACTGTTGAAGGAATATGCTAATGTCACACCCTTCGAGGTATTGGCGCGGCTGCGTAGGTTCCACATTGTTTGTGTAAATACTAGACGTTTGAATAAGTAAGTAGTAGCATTTGAGATAGTTAATGTAGGCAAAGACGAATGTTAAGATATGTAAATAATTCGGCTGCTGTACAAGCAGCTATATGCTTGTGCGTGCAAAGCGTTCAGTAGTTGTACACGAAGCCTTAATTTACTATTTCAAAAGTAAAGATTGCGAAGAATATTTTACTGGATTTTCAGGGGGCCTACCTCCATCTCTTAAAACAGTATTATTTTAATATTCTTCTTCTTCTTATCGTGTGGGTAGTAAGGCCTTACGATCTTACACACGCTAGTGTCAGAGTTTCTAAACCGCCTCAAAGGCCTCTGACATAGTTTGAGTGGAACAGTAAGTCCAGGTTTCCTCACGATGTTTTCCTTCACCGATGCCAGTGATGTCCAAGATAAACTTTAGAAAACATGAATTGAAAAATTCACATTGGTACTTGCCGATAAGAAGAAGAAGATTTTAATATTACCTTGCCTTGCGCACTGCTGGATTTACAACGCTCGGCTCAGCGTTGAGAGTTGAAAATCCAGCTACAGAAATTACAAAGCAATAGAATTAAGAGATGGTGGTAGGCCCCCTGAATCCTGAGAATTTGTCTTCGTACATTGTCTCTCTGTCATCGCGAAACAATCGAAATGTACAGAAATAGTTTAATGCTGCCAAAAGATTTTTAAATACTAGTTTCGGTCGTCGACTTTGTCCCCTTATAAGGCAAGTACAGAATTAAACATAGTCTATGACACTTGGTAATGGTATCGCTTTCTATCTATGAATAAAATAAATTTTGAAATCGGATCAATATTTTTATTTTACAAACAAACAATATTTGTAAAAACAAAACACCTATTAAATTTGAAGTAATTTTTGCACAATTCACTATTTGTGTAATATACGAATAGCACGTAAACATTACTAGCACAAACTATTTTAAAGAAAATAATTTTCTTTCTAGTCAAACAAATAGGAAGAAACAGAAAACCTAATCAAAATGTATGAAAGTATTTCTAAAAGCAACTTTTAATATTTCCGCTGGCAACTTCCAGTTTGTAAACTTCACCGTGGAGGTTTTAGTGCGGAGCCTTAAGAACTTGTATCTCTCTAAGTTGGGCTTCACTTTCTGATATTCAAGTATTATCTAACGGTTTTGAGAGATTACATTAAAGATAGAGCAAGGAAAACTTAGAAAAGTTGTAAATCATGTTTGTATGTACGTGCTAATCTCAAGAACTATTGATCCGATAAAAAAGATCTTTTACCGATGAAGATTATAGCTATATAACATCATGCTACTACGAATGGGAGCGGAGCAGTAACCATGGACATAACTAAACGCAGGTGAAACCGCGGGATATAGCTAGTGTCTAATATAATGTAGGTAGTACACAATTGGTAGGTGCAGATCGGCTAGGATCGTCACATAGTAGGTGCCTTATTACTTGGATTCATTCGTGATTGATTGGCTAGAGACAAGAGCAAGAAGACAGATGTGGAAGTGTATGGGTAAAACCTTTGTCAAACGAGGGACAGCAGAGGTTTATAATTTAAAAAAAATAACATTTCGTGATAAAGAAGCCTATTGACTAAAAGACAGGGCTGTAGCGTCCTTAAATCCGATAAAGCCACTGAATCCATCATGTAAATAAATTACAATAATACAATAAATTCCCAGATAATATAGGAAAAAAAAATCATCCACTAAAATAAAACAGACAACAGCCAGCAAAATGTAATGTATATATATGAAAAATTAAAATACATATTTTACTCTACTTCATAAGCATTTTTTTCGTTATTCAAACATTTGTCTCTCGACATTTACAATTCTCCCGCCGATAGGTATTTAAAGCCATTGGCCTCGGCTGGCCAATAAATAACAAACGGGCCTTAACTTGGGCCTCGCGCTCCCCGACTGGTCTGTCGTCAGGCCTCGTTACGTCCATCTGCTGACAACGTAGTACATGATCAATCAGTAGCATCACTTTTTATTTTGGAGTTTACGAGATGGAAGGGACATCGTAACGGAAACTTATACCATGGATTCAATAGATACAGTCATGATTCGAATTCAACATTAACGTTTTATTTAATAAACAGCAAAAATGTTAATCTTAAAGTAAATCTAGGAAACAAAATATAAATATCCCACCATGTACTAAAAAATACGGTTATCACTCAATTCTCGTAATCAATACTGATAATTACGAGTATAATAAAGCCCAAAGAGTTTTACTGCGGAAGGGACTGTCGGAATTTTACTGACTAAAAAATCACCCTGTTCCTGCTGTTGCCCTTTACGTTCCGGGGCCACGGTATCCTGTTAAGACGTCCCGCAACCCCGGCAGACGTTGGCCCCGTTGGGGGCCCCGTCCCTGTGCTGACAGCTCTTTGAGGCGCGCGCGAGCAGAACGCGCCGTCGACCCGGGCTTGGTCCTTGATCGGACGGCGAGCTACCCATTACTCGCCGTCCGCAAGTCCGCGCAGATAAAATACGTATTGTAATTTTAATACAAGATTCAGTTTCATAATCATATTTTCTTAACATAATTATGAAAATACTTTTATGAAATGGGTCTCAAACGCTGACATAAACTAAAAGTACCTCAAAATACGATTACATATAGACTTGATCTACTGCTAATGTGGAGCTGCTCTGGCGTCCTGCCAGTCCACGCATTAGCATATTTACCCACTTATGGGCTAGCGTCTGATCTCGTGGGCAAATTATGTTAAGTACTACCTACTGTAGACGAAATAATTGCCCACTTATCGCTTTGAAGGGATCCGCAGACTGGAAAATGGGGTTTGTTGCTCACAGTATTGTGTTTTGTAAATGTCCTCTTGGGATTTATAGCGTGTTCTTTATCCTTCATGTTTTTGGTTTTGATTTATAGGTTAAATTAGTTCGGTATTACAGAAGAATATACAAGCACAATAGTTTATTATAGATTCAAAGATTAACGATAAAATAAAAAAATAATCATATTTTTTTAAAAAAGTTACCGATGACTTTATTTTGTAACTAGCTGACCCAGCAATCTTCGTACCGCCATCTATACAATTATAAAACCAAAATAAACATTGTACAAGTAAAATACAAAAAAGAAGGCACCTTTCATCATTTTAATTTAGTTCCAGTTAATTCGGCTTACCAGAATTTTGTACTATTAAGTTTTCCATGAAAGATAATAAAAGGAAACTTTAATAATTTTCCTTTTATATCATGAAAACCGAAATACAAGTTCTGAGTACTCGATTTTAATTATCGTCGGTTTGTGCAGACGAAATACAAATGGAGGTTTTATTTTTGCTTTTGCTTATTTTTTTTCCGTTATTTAATTGTACCTATTGGTTAAGACGATTGCCTCTATATAAATAAGGTTTTATAAATGGTTTAGGTTGCTTTCTAAGTTTTCCTTGGACATCGGTGTAAAAAAACATCGTGAGGAAACCAGGGACTTATCGTTAATGTAAGTCTGAAATCGCCAATCCGCCTTGAGCAAGCGTGGTGATCAATACTCTTTATTCTTAATGAGATGCTCCCTTCTCTGTATGAGAAGAGGCCTTTGCTACGCAGTAGGACAATATCATAATAGTCTGGTGATGTTATTATAGTCTAAATAAACAGCTGTTGAACTGTAGTAACGAGGTTTCTCTTTATTTTGGTAACAGGTTTTCTAATTGCCGCCTTGCTCTACCAAAGGACCTAATGTGTACCTAATGTAAAAAAAACTTGAAAAAAGAACTTGTATTGCCAGAATACCTATGCGTAGTATGCCATCGCCGCTCAAAACAATATTAGACAGGAACCTACCGTAAATTATTTCAGAGACACTTCTCGAAAAACTAAAAGCTAAGTCGTCTGAATACTTGCCAAAATAGTTTCGTAAAGTTGCTACATCTAGCCATATTGTTTTTGACCGTCCTTGATTTGAGGCCGACTCAAGGTCAAGGTCAAATGGCTGTTTAGCTATTTGAGCCTGTCTATTCTGTCCATCCTTCACGCCCTATCCTTTTGTTTATCTGTCACAGGTCTGTACCTGTAATCACTTAAACAAATGATGCGCGGGACCTTACTTCCCACCTTTATGGGAGAAATGAATGATAATTTATTATTATTTGTTATTATTATAACTATTTGATTATTGTTAATTGGAACGAGAACTATCATCTGTCTACCCTTCTCCCTGGTTGGGGTCGGCTTCCAGTCTTACGATTACTATTATATTAAATATGGAGTGACTGTCTACCATAACCTAGAACTTACTGAATAACAAGATACCTCTTGGTTAAATTGGTTGTCAGACAAAAGTCTGACAACCAATTTAACCGTGCTGTTTTAATTTAACAGTGCAGCCTAAAAAAATTCAGGCTGCACTGTTCGTAACGACTGTCAAAGATCTTCGAATGTCAGCCAGGACCAACTTCCAACTTGGACATCACTGACATGGGTGAAGGAAAACATCGCGAGGAATCCTGGACTCATACCAGCCTAATATTGTTCCACTCAAACCATGTCAGAGGTCCTTAAGGCGTTTTAGAAACTCTGTCACTAGGGTGTGTGGGGTCGTAAGACCTTACTGCCCACACGATAAAGAGAAGAATGGCTTATCGCACTTTCCGAGTCTCGCTATGAAATAGATGCTGACCAATACACGGATAGTCCTTCAATACGTTCAATGTTTTCAAATCAGGCAATATATTTGTCAAGCGTGATCCGAAACCATGTTTAGTGTTATCCAGGCGAACGAAGAGGAATGTTAATCAAAATATTGTCATTTCTCAGATTATATTGTTAATAATATTGGAAACCAGTGCGTATAAAACTTGGAAACAATTGGTTATGACATCAGTTGCGGTACAAGGCTGTGGGCTGCTGGTTGACATGAGGTACTTACTGGGTAAGTGTTTCTGTACAATTTTAATAAAACATCTAGACGTACTGCAAATTACCATTCTTACCTTGTTGCTGTTCTACTAATACGCAGTAAGCGTTTCCAAATGTCTTTTACAATATAAGTAATAGCAAAAGGAGTGGTACTCTCTACCTGCGTCTGTATTGACGAACCCCTAATTTCTTCAAAGTGAACAGGCTTCTTCTGAGCAAGTTCATTACATCATTAACTTTGCCTCTGTCACCTCTGACCTAGAGTCAAGAGCAAAGGCAACTCAATTAAAAAAAAACATTGATTTACTGATTGCCTCGTGACCCTTGGAACGAGTAAAGTGATTATGTGTTCATTGGATTACGGTAGTTTTGTCAGTAACTCACCGGAGTCTGAATATGTGCCCAGTTGGTGGCAATCGGCGCTTGCCTCATGCTAACAAAGGATGGTGTGTTCCAAACTCCACTGCCTAATCTATCTCTTTTTATAGTAAATGTCAAATATTTAAAATAATACGTTAATAATAATAATTTCAATAGTTAAATATAGTACATAGTTATAGTATATAGTTAGTACATCGTTATTTTCTAAACAAACGTTTCAAAGAGAAAAAGATTTGTATTTTTGTTTGTAATGTATAAACTCATAATCCACTAAACCGATTTAAAAAATAATCTGTAATGAATAGCTACATTATCAGCGAAATATACTGGCTTTGTTTTATAGGATTTGTATTCTGTAGGGTGTAGCCTTTTGTGCGTAGCTTTAAGCCATTTAGAATGCAATAAATTATATGCATACATAACATCACGCCTGTAATCCCCGAAGGGTTAGGCAGAGGTGTACCCATAAGTACACCTACATTTTGCCAGTTATGTTTTTAGTCCCATGTAATAGGGGGCGAGCCTATTGCCATCAACCGGGCTCAAATCCAGACTCCGAGGCTGCTACTGAGAAATTCCTGATGGAAAAACCCAATAACACTTTGCCCGACCTGGGAATCGAACCCAAAACCTCATGCACAGCAGTCGCGCTATGCGACCACTAGACCAACGAGGCAGTCCTCCTCAAAATAAAAAAATAAATAATTAATAATAATAAATTATATGATGAGTACAAGTTTGAGTATCCTTCGTACATAATGATTTCAGTACTTGCGGCATCAGCAGTGCTGGCGGCATGCGTGTGGCCGGCGCGCGCGGTGCCCTGCAACTGTCCCGACGAGGTGGACCTCGTGTGCGGCAAAGACTTCAGGACATACCCTAATAAGTGCACGTGAGTTACTATGTATTAGAAATTCGGTGTTTGCGCACACACTTGTCTTGTGCACTATTATATTTCCTGCGTACTTGGCTAGCCTTCATTAAGATGAGCCTTAGTGGCCGTAATCGGTCTAGAGAATATTTTAGGGAACAGCTGATTTTTTTTTTCATGGCTTCAGGGTTGGTCCCATATAGAAAGTTGTTCATAATGATGGGTTCAATGGGATCATTGTACTCATCATTATTAACAACTTTCTTTCATTTCAGGTTTCTGGTGTTTTAAAAATAACCCTGTATTATTAAGGTGTTGTCTTAGTAAAAGTGCGATTTTCGCGATCATTTGTAAAACGCGAGTTTCGCTTTTCATTAGGACCCCCGGCTATGCTAAAGCAGCTTCCGGTTTGACCTTTACACGCTCAGTCTAAAATTCTGTTATTTGTTTGCAGTTTGGCCTGCGCCAAGAAGTCTAAAGCCTACGACGGACAGTGCAATCGACAAATTACAAGATTCCTACAAGAAAAACGAATACGCTTATAGCGCCCATCCTTTATTACTTTCTAGCGATAAATAATTGAGATATAGGTCCGACTAGGTATGCAGGATCATCAGATATACATAGTTGGGGTATTCTTAAACATCGATGGATGTCTTCGATTGCCACTTAATTAATGAACTGTGATTATCTACTTTCTAAATTAAATTACATTTGTTAATATCCATCGGTTTCTAAGAAAATTACAAGTACAAGTCTCACTTTAAACGCCAGCATGCGCTTTGACGTTACACACATGTCTCACAAAAAGTTGCTTGTTTAAGATAATACACGAGTATGTAATGTATAGGTACGAACATATTATAATCAATAATTAAACAAATAATACATCGCTACTTATCACGTAAGTTTTCATGACTTTATTTTCGTTTAATGAGTTGTACAAGAAACATTTGCTAGTAAAAAAATACTTATTAAAGTATACTCAATACGAGTGTTTTTTTTCAACCGACTTCAAAAAGGAGGAGGTTCTCAATTCGACCCGTATGTTTTTTTTTTTTTTTTTTTTTTTTTTGTGTGTTTGTTCTACGATTACTCCGCCAATTATGAATCGATTTGGATGATTCTTTTTTTGTTTGAAAGAGTATAGTTCCGAATAGGTCCCATAGGAATATTGTCATGATCTGATGATGAACTTTGGAGATATGGAACGGAACTCCTTATAAAATCACAGCAGAACCGCCGTAACAAGACAAATTGCTTTGTTTATACGTGTAGTCGATGACTGACTGAAGGAAGTGGGGAGGGGGTACGTCAACCCCCCTCCTACCACTTTCCAAAATTTAATATATCGTGTGAGGTATTGTTTGAAAGGGCTTTATGTAAGGATTTCAAAAATTAACACACAAGCACTAAAAAGTTAAAAATAAAAAGCTTTTTTACAAAAAAATATGACCGCCTTCAAAAACTACAAAATAAAAAAAATAACTTTAGCTTGGAAGTCGGTGGCAATACCTACATAACAAGAAACAAATCCAAAGCCGCCGACTTTCAAGCTAAAGTTATTTTTTTTATTTTGTAGTTTTTGAAGGCGGTCATATTTTTTTGTAAAAAAGCTTTTTTATGTTCTTGAATTAAGTTCTTTTACAAGACTATTATATTGTAATTAAAGACACGTCGTGTACCTTTGATATTCTTTTCAAATGGAACACGTGTTTAGAAAGAGACAACACATCAAATTGTTATACTTGAAGGATTTTGCTACAATTGTAGCAATTCAAAGTTTCCCTGCAGTGGAACTCATGCCAGTTGCATGAAGTTGCCGACTTATTATTGGTTGCTCAAGTTTTTATTAAACGATGGCCTTTCACCAGACCTTTTAGCTTCCTTCGGGTAAAAATCTTTGAATATACCATTTTTTTAGAAACAATATTAAATGTGGCTATTAAATGCCATTAAATAATCTTGATTTAGTGATTTCATGGAGAGAAATAAAACTAAATGCTTAATAAAACTAAACTTTGAACCCTTTAAACTTCTTACAAGCATTTAAAATATTCCTCGGGCATATGTAAATAAATGACATAACATAACATAACATCACGCCTGTTATCCCCGAAGGGTTAGGCAGAGGTGTACCCATGAGTACACCCACATTTCGCCAGTTATGTTTTTAGTCCCATGTAATAGGGGGCGAGCCTATTGCCATCAACCGGGCACAAATCCAGACTCCAAGGCTGCTACTGAGAAATTCCTGATGGAAAAACCCAATAACACTTTGCCCGACCTGGGAATCGAACCCAAGACCTCATGCACAGCAGTCGCGCTTGCGACCACTAGACCAACGAGGCAGTAAATAAATGATTTTAAAAAAAAAAACTTAAATGATACAAACCTTTGACACTGCACAAGGTAAGGATATATAATTTCGTTGGTTGGCATACAATGTGTTAATGAAATAACCCAAAACCTAAAACTAGTTTGTTTAGAATCCGCAGCAAAATCAAATACAATATTTTTTATTATAGGTTTTTTTTTTTCCAAAAATTAATTATTTGTCATGCCGTATCTTTTAACGACGCTGTACACTACTGTCCAATGCCGTGTCAACGAACGTTTGACAGCGGCGCGACGATAGAGCTGAAGAAGTAGCGCGACAACAATATTTACAAATATCTTTTACTATAATTTATGAAAATAAATAATTATACGTCATATAAATTTATTAATTTAAAAATCGGTTGGTATGTCCCTGGATTTGGGTGATTTTATTGTATAACCTGGAGTGCAATGTTGAACTGTATAAGAATGACAATACCTTTGTGCTGCTTGCAGTACCAATATAATTAATAGTTCATATGAAATATTGCAGCGTTCGAGGTATTTTTAATATGGTAAAATTGGACGAGTTCTCATTTTATGATGCCTTTTTTATCTGGGTAGGGGTCACCGAACTGTTATTGGGGTTAAAACTGTTCGTCTTCTGCCTTTTTTTCGATATTACTTTTGTTAAATATCCAAATAAACTATTCGTTACATGTAATATTTTATTGAACAAATATACAAAAGCACAAAAATGCTTTTGTATAAAATAAATTTCAAATTGACAGTCCACGTGATGAAAATTTCTACAGTATTTTTTATTATTTTCGTGAATACAATTATGTAGGTTATTAAGTGAAATAGTTAATTGTTTGTTCATTCGATTGTATATTATACTAGCTTTTACCCGCGGCTTCGCCCGCGTTAGTTTAGAATTTGACAGTCAATTCGGGCTGTACTCGGCTCGTCGTTCAGCCAGATCCAGAATTATTAAATACGGACCAACTGTGACTCATTAAAGTCCGTCGGCGTTCAGTTTGTATTTCTGCAAGAGAGGTCCTTCTCGCCTGCGTCTGTTCTGGAGTTTCTGTCGCTGTAATAGCTGAGCTTGTTCTCTGAGACGAAGTTATGTTTGAACAGGCGTCTCTGTTGCTCTTACAGCTCTCTGGCTCTCGGCTTGTTCCTCCAAAAGCAATTGCGTTTGGAAGGGAGTCTCGGTCACTCTCAGAGAAGCTTGGCGGGCCGGCGGCGTGGCTCTCCAGTCTTTCCTGGCTTTAAGAAAATGTCTCATCAGCTCTCAAAGCTGCTTGTCGCTCCGGTTATGCTTGCCTTCTTAATGCGGCATGAACGGAAGATTCCTGGGATTGAGCAGTAATTTTTGCTCGGGCTCGCAATGAGCTTTTGCCTGAGTTGGAACTGCGACATGTTTTAAAATAAAAAAAAGTATTCTACCTACCCTAATTAAAACACACAGAACATACCTCTTACGAAAAAATAAACAGTACTAAGGGACAAACTTAACTTTGTCGTTGGAAAACTGTTGTCTACATACATCGACATATGTCACGGTTAGTTTAGCAACTAACCTCTTCCTTCAGTCAGTCATCGACTACACGCATTAAACAAAGCAACTTGCTACGTCAGTCCAGCTTTACTTGTTACGTCAGTCCAGCTGTGATCCTATGAGGAGTTCCGTTCTATATCTCCGAAGTTCATCATCAGATCGTAACAATATTTCTATGTGACCAATTCGGAAAAAAACAACTCCCAAACATAAAAAAAAATAATCATCCAAATCAATTCACAATAATTGGTAGAGTAAACGCGGAGTATGCTTCATGACGGGGCGTGTTATAAGTTCGCCTTTATTCTTCCATACTTCCTCTATGAATGTGTTTACACCTGTCAGTGTCAGTGACGACACAGTAATGTCAGTGTCAGTTACGCAGTTTTTCTGTATCCCTGACAACGTATATAAAGTGGGTCCCAGACAAACGCGGAATGTTATGGCGGCCGCGTTTTTTGCAAATTTTAACAACAGGCCGCGAGTACTGCTTTGTAAAATGCCGCCAAATATGGAAATTTTAATAGAAATACTTGAATTTAAATAATAATTTAAATTTAATCCACACTTCTTTATTCCTGAGAGTAATATGCGATGCTAATGATAATATAGATACCTCACACCTCAAATGTTTTATTAAACGGTTTCTTTTCCTACCTTTTTTCTCATCTTCTGATGAGTCATGAGAGTAATAAGACAACGTTACGGTTAGCCATATTGATTGACGTCCGATTGTAGCACAAACACCACAGCTAATGGCACTTCAGGCCGCCACTGTGACCGCGGTGGTGTGTTTTTGCAGCGGTTGGAGCCGCGGCTTGCGGTTTGCCACAACCGCAAGTCCGTTCGTCTGGAAGTCACTTTATGCAAAATGTCAGGATACTCTTCAGCGGTTTTGGGCATAAAAAATTAGTAAGCAAACAACTTTCGTACTCCTAGGTTGTTTACTTGAAACTGGTCTATCGACAGTCTAGACTCAGAATGTATTAGATACTTAAACTTAAAATTTGATCATGATTCGATAGACACGTGGCGCCATCTACTGTCATAAAGACGTTATTGTGATTTCCCTCAGGAACGGAACTTTCTTTCGGGATTAAAAGTACCCTATGTTTGTCCCTGTACACCTGGCAACGTATATGCAAAATTTCAGGAAGATCGGTTCAGTGGCTTAGGCGTAAAATGGTAACAAACAAACAAACAAACTTACTTTCGCATTTATAATATTAGTTATGATTAAGTTGAGCCATACATATGTAGCTGCTGTACTTAAATGATAAATAAGATTACTATTTTAATACATTAATCAACTTTGAAATAATCATAAATTGGTTGTTTTAAGACCAATGTTATAGAACCTATTTAGACTATACTTTAACTCTGGTTTTGTGCAAGCCATCTTACATAAGTTTAGTCCTCATTTTCTAATACATATAGTAGGTAATAACTATGCAAATGTCGTTACATCAAAATGCACCACAATAGTTAAGGAAATATTAAGTACTTAATCTTGATATTATTTATGCATAACACGTAGTACGGTAAGGAAAAAATACACAATACACAGGCAAGTCTCCGGGGATTCCTTTCCGATTTTCCTGTCTGGTTAAACCTAAGATCAAAACTCGTCATCACCGTATTAACATCCGACCAATCACATTCGATTTTTCTATAACGTCGCGCAACGACCAACCAATCAGAGCTATTTATATTTTGCCTCGTAAACTTATTGACCATTCAGATGTGAATACCGCTGTGTTCACAGTGTTTTGTTCGTTGACTTAAGGTAGGACAAATATTGGCCAATGATTGGCCCAACACAATACTTGATGCGCTGAGACTGTATTATGTTTATTATCAGGCCCTTGGTAAAATAGAAAATAGTTACTTTAAGAAAGCGTGCAATGTAAAATACTCGAAAACATTGTACTAATTGCACCATTACAGAATGATGCAGCAACCGATCGGTGTTTTCAAATGTCGAATTCCATTTAAAAAGTAGATAATAAACAGTTCATTAGTTTAGTTTAAATCGAAGATATCCATCGGTTTTTAAGAGACTTCAGCTATATCTGACAACCCTGGATACCTATCTTTTTACAAGCTTTTATTTAGCTTGCACTGTTCGTTTGTAAGTACCTAAGAATGTATGTAAATAAGTTGCCCTTTAAAAATTTGCAAACCATTTTTCGACCATTTTCTTGTTAACCGATTGAGCTGAAATTTTGCATACACCTTTAGTTCTGGTGACAATATAATGTCCAATAATCAATATTGTAGAATTTTACGCTAAAGCTTATTTAAAAAATAAAAATTAACTAGTTTATACTTGACTGTACATACGAGGTAAGTATATCTCTGCGTGTGATGAAGTTTCAAACATTGTGACATCCTGAAGCAGTTAGTCAAACCAATTAGTCGTGCACACATTAGCATACAGATGCTTCATTGTATAATTAGTAAATAATTCGTGGGAAGTACGTTACCTCATTAATCGACATTGGTTCATTAATGATAAGGGTAATGACCCTGTCGTGTTGATATTGTTACTTGATCCGACACCTTGTTGTCTGCGGGTTTGTTTGGATAAAACATTAAACCTCCTTTGATTTCTACCTGGTAAATAAGGGATACTTTAGCCCTGTAAAGTTTAGCTCGAAACTATAAAAACGGTTGAAGAGAACTTCCTACCTCTTGAATGACAATAAACGTTCTTGTTTAATATATTTTTACTTAAGTTTCAATTACATTAACTGTCTTGTTTTCCATACATGTACACAATGGCCCTACGTTTCCTTTCATATGTGACGTCACGCCGTCAGATAACGTCTGCTGCAATGTTTTCTTGCATTAAGCAGATGCTGAGAAAAACCGCAACGGAGATAATAATAAAATTGTGACATTATTGACTGCCTCGTTGGTCTAGTGGTCACAAGCGCGACTGCTGTGCATGAGGTCTTGGGTTCGATTCCCAGGTCGGGCAAAGTGTTATTGGGTTTTTCCATCAGGAATTTCTCAGTAGCAGCCTCGGAGTCTGGATTTGTGCCCGGTTGATAGCAATAGGCTCGCCCCCTATTACATGGGACTTAAACATAACTGGCGAAATGTGGGTGTACTAATGGTTACACCTCTGCCTAACCCTTCGGGGTAGTACTATTTACTACTACAAAATATTAGATTTTATAGTAGCATAATCTTCGGGTATGCATATTTCCATGCAAGAATTACTATTTTTATTACATACTTATTGATATTTAATACTTTAATATTTGCACTTAAAAAGTGTATGTGTGAAGAAGGTGGCTCACTATTTTTTTTAATATTTACGTCTTGTAAATTACCTACCCACATGCATTGTGACAAATGAAATAATTTAAACTATAATAAAACTAGACAAAATAATATAATAATATTATGATGACGTATGTCACTGGATAACACACGTAGAAAAAAACATGGATCAAGAGGATTGTACACCGGGATTATTTGTAAGATTAGATTATATTATATCAGGTGAATGGGGTTAAAGTGATCTATTTACATCAATAAATTGACAGTTTATTTGCAATAAAGATTAAATAATCTTTATGACACTTATAATAAACAGGAATAGTTTGACATTTCAGTAGATACTATACAGTTCAGTAGGTACTGTACCTAATTATTTCGAGAAAGTAGGAAAGATATTTTGAAGACAGAGAGGGAGAAGAAAGAAGAATGGGATGGAGTGGATTTTCAATAACAATAAAACTCTTTTCGGGTTATTCTGTAGGTTTAAACACAACGTTAATGTAAGTGATTTTTGAGTCGAAAATACAACAGTCATAATTAATTTTGATAGTTTTTTTTTATTTTTTTTTATTTTTCGAAGTATTTTTAATTATTTTGTATATTTAATGATGATTAATTTTAAATCATATTTTTGATAGTTTAATCTAAATATATAAAAGCAAAAGGTCACTCACTCATCACAAAATATCTAAAATCGCTGGACGTATAAAGATGAAAGTTGGTAAGCATCCGCTTAGAACAGATTTTCCAAAACTCACCTTTTAAGAAGATGAAATGGAGGTGCGACATTTACTACTAAGCCCCAGGCAAAAGCTAGTTAATATAACCTACCGAAATAAAGACAATCAAGCAAATGAGTATTTCCAATTCAAAGCACGTCCGCGGTAGGCCTACTGATGTTACTATCCGATGTAGTTCCGAGCGTATTTGTAATCCCGTCACATTAACACTTTTATGACATGGCAACACCGTCATGAAATCCCGCCCATTCTACTATCTATTCTAATCTTTGCTTATCATAATGTTTTGTATAAAATACACTCGAACACAAATCGATCCTTAGTTGTGATAAAATTGTTACTTCGCTGTCACAAGATGAAATTGTTTGCTTTTGGTAAGTCTGTTTCAAAAGTATATCAGGTGGGAATCGTACGAAAAACGGGATTCAGTAAATGAATTTAGATCTAGAGGTCTTTCGTATCTTAGGTACCTGGTAACAATCAAATCAAGGAAATATATTTATTTTTCTTATGTTTTTTTTTTTAATTTTCTAACTATACTATGAACACCTCCAGAAACCCTGTACCTACTGTAAATAGTGTTTTTTTTTCACCAACAATAACAGGGAATTTCCCAGCATTTTTCTCTCTGTCCTTAGCTTGATGTACAGCATGCGTAGTAAAGGGCCATGTAACGTGTTTTTTAACAGGTATTATATTGTATAGGTACTTTTATCCAAGTTCATATTACAGTAGCTTTAGGGCAAGCAATTGGTAGTTAGGAATAAAGTCTGTCGCAGTCTTTCATAAAAAGAGGAAATGGCTTGTGTGTCCATTGTTCCACCAGTTAATAAGTGATGCTTTGGTCGTTCAGTTTCTTGATCAATGCCGTACCCTTCTCCTCAGTGTTCGCCCTGTTCCTGGTGCTGATCGGCGCCATGATGACCAACGCGGACTGCATCTGCCCCGCACTCTATGACCCCGTGTTTGGAGAGGACGGACAAATGTACAGCAACCGGTGCTTGTAAGTGTTCAAATTATACAAATTATTTATCCCAACATAGTATAAAACAAAGTCGCAGTCTGTACGCTTAGATCTTTTAAACTACGCAACGGATTTTAATGCGGTTTTCATCAATAGATAGAGTGATTCAACAGGAAGGTTTAAACGTATAGTTAGTATCTACATTGCACCCGTGCGAAGCCGGGGTGGGTCGTTAGTTTAAAATAAACTACTTACAGGCATTTTTGAAATATCAAGGAGCCAGTCAGAAAGTTAAAGCTAGTTGCTTGTTCGACTAAGTTTCTATGGAGAAGAACGAGCAAGAAACTCCATGAACACACCACTAGTATGACCTATGAGCAATATCAATATTGCTCATAACAATATATTTCAAACTTCTATACCTTCTACGGGTTCCGTATACACACTATTCAATTTGCTTTGATAGAAACCACTGTGTAACACATACTCAGTGAAAAATATGAACACAAATATTATATACAAATCTGTAAGTTGTACGTTTTCATAAACAGATATGTTTTAAGTTTATATTATGTTTGAAAACGTACCTAAACAATAATATAACATAGTTACAGATGTTCCAAATTCCTATGAAAAAAGCATTAATAATGTTTATTCCGTTTTGTTTCAGTATGTCTTGCGCAGGAGTGGCCGAAGCAGTATAACATAGCAACGAAACCATGGATTAGAGAAACACAATATTTAGCATTTATCTCAACGTTACAAACCAAGTTATTTTTTTATTTTAAGTTAAAAATGTTTTGAATAAAATAATTTGTGCATCAATCTTTTTTTTATTTTGAAAGAAGATGTATATTTTATAATACACCGCCGGTATTTAAATTAACAATCAAATTGACAAAATAACCCATTTCACTTTTTTATTAGAATTTTCATACAGTTTGACAACAAAGGTCTTCAGCAAATTCGCAACATATTTGGCACAGTGACTGAGCGATTGGCTGCTGCACTGCGTGTCGTGGGTTCATTTCCCACGCGGAACAAATACATATTTATATTTCCTACAGATAGTTATTAGGGCCTCGTTGGTCTAGTGGTCGTAAGCGCGACCTGTGCGCGAGGTCTTGGGTTCGATTCCCAGGTCGGGCAAAGTGTTATTGGGTTTTTCCATCAGGAATTTTTCAGTAGCAGCCTCGGAGTCTGGATTTGTGCCCGGTTGATGGCAATAGGATCGCCCTCTATTACATGGGACTAAAAACATAAGTGGCGAAATGTGGGTTTACTAATGGGTACACCTCTGCCTAACCCTTTGGGGATAACAGGCGTGATGTTATGACGATGATGATGATAAGTTATTAGGGGTCTGATTTTTTGTGTATGTAAGTTTATATATTTGTTAAACGTACTCACGATACAGCACAAATGTCCAGTGTTGGACGATTTCAATAAAAAAAAACTTTTAGGTTTAATAAGAATTATGTTAAAGGATAATACAGAGAAAGAAAAAATAAAGAGTAAACGCCTATTTCCATACTTGAAATCTTAAACTAATATATGCTTTAATATTAACTCAGTTTTAAATATACACATTCGTTAATTCATTAATTAACACCATTATTTAATTAAGCTCGAGATTAACAATAATCTTTATAGCGTATATATTTTCGTGATCGAAATGATAAACCAATGAGCTTGCCAATTTCCTTAAATACGAGACCAACATACATAAAACATTGGCGCCAACAGTTGGTGCGTCACTTGGCCAACAATCGTGCGTCGTTACTTGACCAACATTGGCGCCAACTGAACGTGACTTATCGCCACTGCTTTGTATAAAAGTCACTCGAACTCAAGTTATTCATTAGTTGTGATAAAATTGTGACTTCGCAAGGACAAGATGAAACTTACTTTGGGTAAGTTCGTTTTAAAATATTGTATTTAAGTAAAAGAAATATATAAACCCTATCTGTGAAAGTTTAATGTCGTGATAGCCAAGAGGTTAAAAAAACTCGTTGGCATGACGTTGGGAGTTCGATACCGGGCAAGTACCAATGTGACTTCATCAATTCATGTGTACTTTCAAAGTTTATCTAGAATATAACTGCAATGATAAAGGAATATACCGTAACAAAACCTGGATTTATAGTTAGTATAGGTAAGTCTAAAAACACCAAAGCACTTTGAGCAAGGGTGGTGATCAATACTCGTGCCTTCTCCGTATGAGAAGAGGCCTTTCTCCTACAATAGGAGAATAATAGGCTGATATTATAATATTATTTTTATTTGGATGACGCAGTCAACATACATATCTTTATTTCCAGTATTCACCCTATTCCTGGTGCTGATGGGCGCCATGATGACCAACGCTAAGGGCTGCTTCTGCCCCGCAGTGTTTGACCCCGTATGTGGCAAGAATGGAGTCACCTACGGTAACTCTTGTGTGTAAGTATTATTTACAAAAGGCTTCCAATTTTGTTAATGATTAAAATATTTACTGTCCGAAGACAACCTAAGAAGTGCATAGTACATCTATATTTTACAAAGTATGTGATAAGTAGGTAGGTACAGTCAACTAAACAAATAGGTACCCAGGGTCGTCAGATATAGTTGAAGTTTTTTTAGAAACCGATGGATATCTTCGATTGAAACTTAGTTTAATTAATGAAATGGTTATTGTTTTCTTTTTACATAAAATTACATTTGAAAACATCCATCGGTTTCTAAGAAAACTTCAACTATATCTGTCGACCCTGCGTACCTATATCTTTTGTGGACTGTACATATACTTAACGGGGCTTCCCAGGCAGCTACTGAGAGTTTAAAAACTAATTTCAGTAAAAAAAAACCCTATAACACTTTGCACAAACAGAGAATTGAACTTTGGACCCCACGCTCATTACTCGCGACCGTGGAAATTATGACGCTGTCATGTAAATTAATGTTTTAGTAATTTGTGTATTGTTTGTGTATGTTAACTTCAAAGAATGTTTGTGTATGTACATAGGATACCTTTCATCTCTACTTAGTAAGTTGTTTGAAAGTTCTGAGATGTTGTGTGTTCATATTATGATGAACTCATAGTAGTTTGAGATAGTTGCGGCTAATGAGGGATGTAGCACATTGTAGTGCGTTGCTGTAACGCACATCTTTAGAGCAACGCTTGTAACGCAACATGTTCACAAGAACACGTCGTAGCACTCAGCTACTGCAACATGTTTAGGCAGAGCAAAAGAAAGAATGCGCAGAGTAAATCTAGAACGCGAATAACAATTTGTGGTCTTTCTAAGTTACTGTTCAGTTAGCCCCAAACTGCATACCAACAGGTGGCTGGGTCTTAAAGAGTAAATACATAGTTTAATAAGACTGTCTGATTGGTCTCGTAAGCACGGGCAAAACGGGCAAAACGTTATTGGGTTTTTTAATTAGGAATTTCTCAGTAACAGCGAGGAGTTTAAAATTTACGTGACACACATGTCTCGGGAAATACGTACAGTCACGAGCAAAAACAAGTATACACTTAGCAACATTACGAAACTATTTTGTTTGAATAAATTGATTGTTTGTCTAGTTTTTAGAAACATAGTATTTTGAATTCGATACTACTATGTAATACGCCTTATATTAAAGTTAAAACCATTATTTCACGAGTAAATCGCTTTTGAATTTTGCTAAATGTATACTTGTTTTTGCTCGTGAACACGCGCATCGGCTAGTGCACTATGATAATATCTCCTGCGTACTATGCAAATCTGTTATGTAACCCACCGTGGCTGAAATTCGGTCAAGTGAATATTAATAACTCAATTAGAAGCCCGTTTAATGAATTATTTTTATTTATTTACAGCATGAGCTGCGCTGGAGTGAAGCTGGGCTACAAAGGAGAATGTGGCAGCAACATTTGAAACAATCCTACTGACAAACATCAAACTGAATTTCTGCATTTATTTCAACGTTAAACATGAATCTCTTTTAAAATTAAATTATACTTAAACAAATTATTAGTAATTTTATATTGTGTTTTTTTACATACCTACTAACTGAAATAAAAATAAACTAATACGCTGTAGGTAGGACAGCGGCATGTCTGTACCGTTGTCGCACGCGCACCGTGTCTCCGTCTGACATTAGACTGTCATACTTTTGTCAGGCGCTCAAATATGCGCGCCCGCAACTATAGTTACTGATAAGGACTCCCTTGACAGTCTGCTAATTTATATAAAAGTAGCCTAATCATATTTTAGTAAAATCATTTTAATGATTTTTCGTGATTATATCAATGATTTTTAAGTCTCGTAATTGAAAATAAATTCTCTCTAACATACGTAAAAATCAGCACTGAGATTTTAAGATAATTAAGATTATTAAATAATTTAAGATAATAACCGGGTATGTGTTAATTGAACGTATGCATACTCACAAAGTACATACATCCACTACTTAATCTCATACATTTGGTTACTGAGACAGTGAGTAACGTCTGGCGGCCCTGTGATCTTGCTCTGTTAAACGTTTTTAATTAGAAGACTTGACTTTCAGAAATACTTGTTGACTCTCATAAATACTAGTGATGTAATTTGTGGCAATACTTGTAAACCAATTAATTATAATGATCAGTGTGATATAACAGCAAGTTGCAGATGGCGGTAATTAGCAGACGTGGGATCTATTAATCAGTAAGCGATATTAGAGGAGCGCCGTAATTAATCATTGGTTACGAACCACATCGGGTAATGTCAGCAAATTGACAGTTGTGGCGACTGATCCCAGAAAGATAGTCCTTTTGTTAGAAAGTTTTAACAGACCGTAGTATAAAGCATTTTCTGGCAACATTTATATTACATATTCTGTATTTTTAAAGTGAAAACCAAACTTATTACAGATTGCATTTTAATTTACTATTTATATTCTCTTTTTTTTAACCTGGACTAGTAATAAACTAGCTTTTGCCCGCGACTACGTCGGCATGGAACTTGTTTACATCATACTTGCATACAAACTTTCACCAACTTTTTCGCCGCCTTAGGAGGTGATTTCCGGAGTAAAAACTATTCGATGTCCTTCCCCGGGTCTTCAACTATATCTATACAAAATTTCACCTAAATCGGTACAGCGGTTTAAGCGTGAAGAGGTAACAGGTCGACGGACAGACAGACATACTTTCGCATTTATTAACTTCTTCTGTTTCAAAGATTAGACTACATTTGGGATTTGACGGGTCAAAATTCAACAGCAAACATCACACCGATTCACGACATATTTCTATAGGCCATACAATAAACTATGTCGCGGATATTGGGCTCACGACCTGTAGAATTTTCCGTACAATCAAAATGTACCTCCTACGTCCAGTGGACATACATAACACGTAGTAGCCGACTAATGGGACCGTTCCTATCCCGATCACTTGCCATTAACACTGGCTGGCGTTTAACAAATGTCCGTAAAGCAATTAATAGCGGACTGACAACAAATTGCGGTCATTATCAGACGTCTCTTCATCAATCAGTAATCTGTACACGAAAGTTGAAATATACAGGAGCATAATTGGAGCGGCACTGAGCGGAACCGATGGAAGTTTTGGCGAATGACGGTAAATTGCTGCAATTTAGCGTTGTTGGATTTAGTAGTTCTGAGCTATAGTTTAAACATACGGGGCGAGAGTTGGAGCGTGTCCAAAGCATTTCTGTCTAATTTATTACAGTTAAATGGAGAGTAACCCCTGGTTTCTCGAACGGAATTAATGTGATAAGTAAGTTTTATTTCGACAATCCTGGAGTAAATATTCAGTTTTGATTAACGGATAGAAATAAAGAATACTCTACATATATTCACCAAGTATACAAATAATTACAAGTATTTCGCCAATGCTTAACTTGGATAGACTTTTCTAATGACCACCATGGTTTTATAGAAACTTATAACGGTACAGACGCATGAGTCATGAAACGTGCGTAATAAGAATTGTGGCACTTAGCAGCTACTTTATACGATTATTATAACAAATATATCTTACTAACTTCTTCTTACGACTTGCGTGGTTTTTTCTCCCGTGTAAAGTTACATCTCTGGTTACGTCTCCGTTCTCGGAGGTCGTAGCGTGATATTATATAGCCTATACATGAATCTGGCTATCATATACAAAAAGAGTATTCAAATCAACTTAAAGTTCCGGAGATAAGCGCGCATAAACAAACAACTAACTCTTCAACTTTATTATACTGGTATAAAACGATTCTACTTGGAGAACAATATTGAAAAATCTCTGTCAAAAGTCATTTGGAATATTTTAACGATATGATGCAATAATCATAACTATTAAGGTTGAAAAGCTCCGTTTTCCAAGACAAAGACAATAAAATATTATCTATGACCCAAAGCCAGACTAGACTATTGTCATTGTCTCTAAGACCCAATTAAGGGTTATATCAGATAGTTGGACATTAGCCAAGAGCTGGTCGTTGTGCGCTTTAACGTGGAAACATAGAGATATACGTTATAGTCATGAATGCTTTTGAACATAGTCGTTTTATAATAATTACATGTCCTTACTTACGTCAGGGGAGAGAATTACCATAAGTTAAATAATTCACTACTCAACGATCCCGCCACAATTCCGTCCCCGTATGTTTCCATCCAAGTCGTTAGAGGTATATACAAAGTAGCATCACGTGGATGCAGATCGAGGTCTGTCTGGAGCGATCAATGAGAACAATTGGAGTGCGGGTTGCGTTGTACATAGACAATTGACTCACTCTGCCTTTAATTGTGAAATCTGTGCTTGTACAGGTATGTATACTAATGCGGGGATGAATAGATTGGTTATTGAACTGTTTTGTATACCCTCTGTGTATATTGTATAGTCTTACTACCGTAACTGCGTCATTGCAAGTTGGTCTCGTGGTCTCAAGCGCGTCTGTTAAGATTAGTGTTCCATTCCCAGGTCGGGCAAAGTGTTATTGGGTATTTCCATTATGAATTTCTCAATAATAGACCGAAGGTTAGAAGTTGGTGGGGTGACAACCTCGTGCCTCGGAAAACACGTAAAGCTGTTAGTCCGGTGCCTGATCTTTCTCCGGTTGGTATCGAATTTCCGTCCTATCAGACTATGAGAATAAAGGAAGAGGGAGTGCACCTGTGTTTGCGCACACACTTGTGCACTATAATATTATTATCTTGTGTGTACTTGGCTAGTCTCCACCGTGACCGAAGTCGGTCTGGAGAATATTATTACTATTATGTACAGTCAAATAAGAACATAACATAATTATTTTTTTCCGCGCGGGATACTCAAATAAATTCCGATTTAAATATTTAAATGCTTTGGCAATGTGCCATGTGTTTTGACATTGATCCGATAAGGCGACTCAGCGATTAAACACAATATGCTAATGTTTGTGAAAGAAAAACGTTTCACGTTATCGTTTCGTTCACAATGTGAACTTTTAATATTTTTGACATCCTGCATGATCATGGATAAAACATAACATCACGCTTATATTTTCCGAAGGGGATAGACGGATGTGTTTCATACGCACAGTTTTCGATAATTATGTCGTTGGAGAGTCAATTGCCATCAAACGGCAAGCGAGCAAACCACAGACACAAAAAAAAATGCAATACCAAGGGGTATTGCATTTTTTTCCCCGACCTGGAGATACCTGGCTTCATACTTTGTAGCCGCACTTACGACCGCTATGTCAAAAATCAATACCTATATAAAGATACAACTATCAAAACACCGCTAACGTTTTATACAAAACCAAGTAACTTTCAACAAAAATAACATAAAAACCAGAAACCTCTCCCACTAGAGCAACCAACCAGTTGTTTTCAAAAGTTTAGCATACGACAACAACGTCAGGCGATCGATAAAGATAATATCACAACAGCTGAATATTCAATGAAATATAAAGGTAAGTATCAACTGATAGTGTACCCCCGGGGGTCTCACATGTACCTGTTAGAAGAACACTACGTGCATTATCGGGGTAATAGTAAAATTAGATAGTTTCGCAAAATATTAAGCGGTTACAGAATATTATAAAACGCGGCTTGAGGTACATATTATGCGACTGTATAATAAGGATTGTTAGACTTAAAAAATTCAGGGGTATTCTGTTTGATCTGTCCTATGAATACAAAATATTGTATGTGAGTATGTAATGAGAAAAAAGAGAGAAAAAATCATTTTACTCAGTCCATTTACAAAAATAATGAAAAGATTATTTCATAAAAAATACAAATAAAATATCATTATACGAGTTTAATGACAAGTTTTGTTAACCAGCAAAGTCGGAAAAATAGTCAACTATTTTAAGTACATTAAACCTAAGTAAGATAAGCCTAAGTAAGTAAGCTAAGACAATAAAATGTTATGACTTTTTAAGGCAGTCGAGGGATCTTGACGACAACAAACTGAAAAAAGTCCTTTCACCTCAGTGTGCACTAACCTTAGTTATTCTTATCATAATATTGTTCGAGTACAGATGGTTACCTGTTTATTATACAACTATACTTAAATAATTCTTTCACGACTTTTCCTGTCACCTTGAATGTACCACGTGCATGCAACAAATAAACACGAACGTCCCTACTTTTTTTATAAAAACAGGTGCATGTAGGAAACAAGTGTTGTTTAGCGGGCTAGTGGCCGTGGCCGCCAAGGTCTGGGGTTCGAAGGTTAGCTCAATTACTAAGAAATGGTATTATGTAAGAGTTGTTTGTTTTTGTATGGAGTAAATGAAAACCTGTAATACCTGTCCTCCCTAAACTATGAAAAACACATCATAAAATTTTTGGTCTTCGGCAAAATTAATTTCTTTCCCGCCAGCTCTACCCTTCTGCTGTAAGTTTCCTACAGGACAGACAAGGCAAAAAAGAGCAAAAAAACTCTGTCCAGTAGGACAATTGCCTATCTGTGCCTCATCCCTCCAGTTTTGTAGGCATCCATCAAGTTCATCTCGCCATCTCTATCGTCGCCTGCCGCGACACTGACTCACTGTCTCAGGGCACCAACTTTGTACTACTTCTGTAATATGTATAACATTTAAATCTGTGTTCTTTTCCCCTGTCCTTTTTCCAGGTAGCTAACATTTGCATCTTCTATAGATAAGGTTAAGATGTCAAACCGCCGCATGTCTTGAATGCGAGACCTCCTATTAGTCACCCTTTGTTAGGGCGCACCCGTTTTTTGTCGGAAAGAACAAATACGTGCGGCATTACGACAAATGACCTGGTTAGGCGGATTTTAATTAAGAGTGTAAAAATACTTTTTTTTAGAAAGAAATGCTCTCTTTTTTTAAGTTGTAATTACTAAAAAAACTATGCACATATTATATAATCAAAAAGCTAGATGTTTCTCAGCTAGAATAAGCAGACCAGGATCTTACGCAAGACTTAAAAATTTAGACTTAATAATAACGACTGTAAAAGAAGCTTAACGGAGCCAAAAGTTACAAAAATTTTCTTTCCAAAATTGCGATATTTTTTTTGGTTTTAGACCATAGCTGGGAACCTACTAGTTGTGGAAATATTAAAGTCTAAGTTCCAATTTTTTGACATTTTTTTAGAAAAACTAGTTCACTACAGTAAAGAGTGATTCTTCATACGCATAAAAGCAAAAAGAAATGTTCGAAGTTACTTAGTTTGATGGGTGGTATGCGTAGAAAAAGTTGTCCCAAAACACAAACTATGTGCTCTGATCTTGAAAGCTCAACTTCCTCTCGTAAATATATAAAAAGAACTAACATATGGCGTGCTAAAACGAAACCTTTTAAACGTATACTAATAAACTAAGAACGTAAAAAACCGCAAACTTCCCGCCACATTATCGTCGTAAGAACGACTTGCGCCTACTATAAATCTTTTATACGACTACTGTGTATTTTAACTTGCAAACATGGTATGAAAATCACGGATTTTCTCGTCAACACCCACGTACATGAAGTTAGTCTTTATTTTTATTAGGAAAATGAACGGTATTAGGTACTTAAAATAAATTACTTCGAAGTAACAAATTACACTTACCATAACAATGTAGTACCTACATTCAATCAGTTTTGACGTGAATACGTGTTTAAATTACTTCCATAGAGGGAGGCAGTTTAAAAAAACGAACGATAGCAAAATTAGGGTATACAGTTTGATGTTGTAGAGCTACATAATTATCTATTAAAATCATTAAATTTTAATTACACCACTCATACCCAATTCTTTGATCCTTTAGCTGTCCAGTGCACTGTTGCAATTTGGTATACTTAGTGAGAACTGTGACGAATCTCGTGCGGTAGAAGCGCCGCCATTTTGGTTGTTTTGCTGCTTTTCGGGATTTCTATTTAGTGTATTTTTTATATTATTTAATCGTTTATTTGGAACAAACTAATGGATACAGTTTTAAAAACATAAAACGAAGACATAGCTACTAATGTTTGAAACTGTGGCGCAGCAATAAATTTCAATAAATTAACACCTTAGTTGATTTAACTTAATATAAATTAATAACTTAATTGACTCGACATTTAAATCTCTGTAGGTACGGCGCAAATATTGTTTTACATAACATAACATCACGCCTGTATTCCCCGAAGGGTTAGGCAGAGCTGTACCCATTAGTACACCCACATTTCGCCAGTTATGTTTTTAGTCCCATGTAATAGGGGGCGAGCCTATTGCCATCTACCGGGCACAAGTCCAGACTCCGAGGTTGCTACTAAGAAATTCCTGATGGAAAAACCTAATAACACTTTGCCCGACCTGGGAATTGAACCCAAGACCTCATGCACAGCAGTCGCGCTTGCGACCACTAGATTAATTACTACTAATTAAAATAAATAAATAAGACCACATACAAAATGTCGTGATAGCCCAGTGGTTCAGGCACCCGCTGCTCGTACATGAGCTTGCGAATTCGATGCAGGGCAAGTACCAAAGGGATTTTTTTCAATTTATATGAACTTTCTAGGTTTAGGACATCACTGAAATGATGATGTACCATGACGTGAGGAAACCCGGACTTAAAATTAAAATAAGTCTGGAATCACCAACCAGCCTTGAGCAAGCGTGGTTATCAACGCTCGTGCCTTCTCTGTATGAGAAGAGCCCTTTGTCCTGCAGTGGGACAATAATAGGCTGGTATAATTGTTATGTTTAAGCTCACACTTTACTAACACAACATGGCGATGTGTCACCACAGTTTCACATACAATCCACTAGACAGTAGGCAGGCGGACCATTAGTATTCTCGTAAAACGATGGTCGTATAGTTAAGTAACAAATGCAAATACACTGATTTATGTAGGCGGAGACACGCGATGTAGACGAATACACAGGAGCAGAATATTCAGTTCGTGAAGTGCATGAAAAAAAAGATACATTAACTAAAGAATTACTAGTTTCTGCCTGCGACTTCTTCTACGTGTATTTTTCCTTTCAGTTACATGTTTAGTTACTGCTTCTCGCTTGTGGATCGTAGCGTGATGTTATATAGCCTATACTATTCAATTTTTTTTTCCAATTAGACTGGCAGTTTCAGAGATTAGCGCGTGCCCAAACATACATACTCTTCAGTTTTATTATATTAGTATAAATTAGATACAATGTATATATTATTGTCTACTATGGTAGATAAACCACTAAATAGTTTACTGCAGACTAGTCATAAAATGATCTTCGAACCTACCAACTATCTGTGTACCCAAAACCGTGCTCAGAATAAAAACATACAATATAACTCGAATTACAGCTCAAAAAGTAAATAGGACAGTGTATCGCACAGAGTAGTTAAATAGACATCAGAATAAAGTTCATCGCAGTAGTAACACATATTATATTATGCAATTAGCAGACCTACTGTATTTCCGTATGCTGTGGTATTACGACATATTCGTATGCACTAGTGATGGGCGAAGCGTGTAAGAAATTGTTGAATTTACTATCTAGCAATATCGGTGAATTTAGAATTAGCAATTTAGTTTTTTTGATTTGTCTGTTGCAGATATTATTATGAAATTGTAGGTAAATTGAAGGCAATCAAAAGTAAATAGAACAAAAAGTTTTTTTTTTAATGTAATTATAAATCAATATCGCTTTGCTATCGTAAGCAAAGATTTTTTATAATTATAAACATTTAATTGAAACAAAATAATACTTATACTACACTCACTGAAAATAAAATGTAATGCACAACAATGAAAGATCTAAATTGCGCATGTTTTCACATACAAACAGTCTCACAGATCTAAAACTAAAACAATAAAACTGAACGTTTACTGAAGTTCCCACACAGCACACGTGCGGAAAATCTAAGAAAATAACCAGTTTGAGCGCACCCATGCTTTAGATGCAGCCATGCAGCCCGTATTCATGAGAGCTACATGACTGAAATTTTGAAGTTAAAATTGCTATGGATAGCTTCCGGGAATAATTCCAGAAATTATAGCTTTGCTCTGAACATGTTCGCAATACTGCGGGAATTCTGCGATGAAAGGAGCAATGTTTTCCGTGCAATTTTCGGTTTTTAATACAAAAAATTCTGTCCCTCGACTCTCGGTTTGATTGCCAGATCGGGAAATGTTATTAGGTTTTTCCAATAAGAATTTCTCAATTATTTTTGAGTTTGGTGTAGTGACACTCCCATGCCTCAGAAACCACCTGCACCTAATCTTTCCCCGGTCGTGTCGAATTGCTATCTCATCGGGCTATGAGTGTGTAAGAAGAAGGAGTGGACTTTGGTTTGAGCACAAACTTGTGAACTATAATATCCTTACGTTATACGTGCGTTCGTGTTGCGAGAAGGTTTAACTTGGTCCCAAGCGGTGCCGCCAAAAATCATTGCAAAATGGCTTTCACATTTTGCAATGTTTTTTTTTCCTTATCAGCATCTTGTGACCTTTTCTTATAAATCTATCCATATTATCTCTGTCAGAACATCTAAGAGCGAGCTCACACAAGCAACTACTCAACAATTCAGAATATTTACATTCTAACTCATTCCCTTTGCTCAAAGCCCGTAGGAATTTTTGGACACAAAAACGAGCAACATAGAAACAACGGCAAGCACCCGCGCCCCACATTCTCATTTCGCCGTCTCTTTGTCAATCGCGCTCATTGCGAGCATTCCCTTTGACTGCCAGCCAATTCGTGGCAAACCAACCGCGTCACATAACTCGCCGGAATGCACCACATTAGCATATCACCAGTACCAATTCCAATCTAAATTAAGTGTTGGCTATGTCGGTGTTTGCATTAGTAATTAGTTGTAGTAGTACTCCTTGTGTCGCATCCCTAGTGGCGTAGTTTGGCGCGCTTTGCATACGGCCGCCATATTTGTATAGTGCTTAAGACGTGCTAAGCTGTGATATTGCTGTGATTTATGATAGCGTTTATTAGTTTGTTGCAATTAGCAACAAACTAATAAACGCTATCACGTAAAGTTATTTATGGGAATTAATTTTTGGTAGGCTTTGAAATTTAAGAGTTTTATTTACCTAAGTTGTTTTAAGGTTAGAAAATTACACGTGTTGCGACGCGGGAAGCACAAAAAGTTACACGGCTATACGACCTTTAAGTAAACTATTATTTAGACATCTAAGATTTTAATTGTGGTAATAAACTATTTCTAATTTTTATTAATTACCTTACCTCACCCTGAAAACAATAATTTGTGGTCACATTTCGAACAGATGGTCGTCTATGTGGACAGGCCCTAAAATTCTATGCAGAAGGCTGGTTAGCTTAATTGCCTTGAAGCATCTCAATTATACGGTCAGACCAGATGATAGCCTCATGCGGTATAGTCCTTTGTTATTACACATAATGAGCAGTGACGTGTGGCAACGATACTGTAAGCTGTATTGTTAAATGGGCATAAGAAAAATTGCTCAGAATAGCTATTTTCTTATTCGAGATGGTCTCGCTATTAGCAACATCAATGGAGTTCATTGGGTGTTCAAAAATACAGGTGTATGTACACTTGGAGTACTGCAGCAAGTGAGTCACGATCTGGACAGGGGTACCGTACTCATAATAGGTAAAATAACCTCAATGAGTAACATAGAGCTTTACTTTGAGTTACGCATGGATAAAGATTTTTTTATTATGAATTCCGTAAAAGTTTGTAGACCTCAGTGTTAACATTTTTCATTGGCTAAAAAAAAAATAATAAGCTCGAAGATAAACGCGGGCGTTCAAAATGCTGACACTGTTCGGGTTAAACATACATATATTATATATGTAAATATACTTGTGATATAGCTGATTTCCTTTAATAACCGACAAAACGGGGTGGGATCTAGAATCACGAGCCAGACAAACACAAGTCGCAAGCTAGCTCCCATTATACAACAGACGCTTACAAATGGCAGCTGACTTTAAAAATGACAGCTCACATTAAGTCCCTTGAGCAATGACAGTATTGGCACATTTCCACATTCATTGGATTTATTACTTTTGAAATGATTTACTTCTAAAGAGCTACAACATACATATTTAATATTTGTCTCTAAAACTATAATATGTTAGATACCAATCGAAAATATGTTCTCTTTTTAAATATTTCAAAGTTTTTTTGGCACAGCCTCAAAATCTGAATACCTTCACAAACAAACAAAAAAAGACGAAAATTTTCGAAGTTTAAAGCCCGACCGTATTGTTTTTAAAAGGAGGCTTTAAGAAAAGAAAAAAGGAGAAGAATGGATCGCTCGTTAGTGTCTGTCACTCGTATCCGTCGCTTTGGGTCCCGGATCCGGCGGTTCACGATAATTTGACGATAAAAAGGAAGTCGCTACAAACCTCGGCTTACCTCAAGGACACGTTCTTTACCTTAAAAATCAATTCAAACATCTTGAACTATATGATTTTGCAACCTACTAAATGAATTTTACAAGTAACCACACAATCCACACATACACATAAAACCATTTAAAACGATGTGCAGTTGTTTTATGAATATGCTTAAACGTTTTCAAACTAAATGAAAAGCGTAATCACAAAATGTTTCACAGAATAACTAATGAACTTTTAATACTTATTTACTTAACATTAAATAAAAGAAAAATAGCGTTGTAAAGTGAAAATGTTAAGTAGATAATGGGAGAGACGTTCCTTGGGATTCGTTTTCAGTGATTAATAATTGCGTCTGGTCCAAAAAGCTTTCCACTAATTACAGTTGGCGCTCTGTCAGGTTAGTTAATGTACAAAGTCCGTGCTGTGATTGTATTACAATTTATTTACCCTCATTCGTTTTCATTTAGTTTCCAATAAGTCTACCACTTTAAATTCTAGGAGATCCTAGAGTTACCAGATAAATCTTCGTCACGTTATAGTAATACCAGCCTTGCTCAAGGTGGATTAGCGATTTCATACTTATATAGATTACAAGTCCACGTTTTTACGCGGTGTTTTTTTTACCGATGTCAGTGATGTCCAACATAAACTGAGAAAGTACATATAAAACAGAAAACGTCACATCGGTACTTGTCCGTGGTCGGTTGCGAATCCACAGCCTCGTGCATGAGAGGCGGGCATCCTAAACACTGGACAATCGCGACGAATTACGTCACTTTGGCATAGATAAAAGAATATGTCGTGAAAAAGGTGTGCGTACTTGCTAGCTCTATTTCTGGCCTCTTTTTAAGGTATCAGGCCATAACTTCAGTCGGACTCTTTTAAGGTCGGATGTTTAAAGCATTATGGCTCACAGAAAGTACCTGATAATAAGAAAAATGGCTTTAACAATATCCTGTAACACGCTTTTAAACCAGCCGTCTCACTTGAACATAAGAGAGCAAGGTTTCATAACTAGCGATTTTGGGATCTCACACGAACATTAATTTTTTTCAAGTGGAGTGCTCTTTTTACCATTTCTTCTTTTGAAGTATAGCTGTGACATTAGCATCGTCCACTGTCCCTAAATATCCTACTGAGTTTAGTTTAATCTCTTAATATATTGAATCATTTATATTTCCAGGACTTTTGCTGCTTCCCCCACTTTTTATGTTCGTACGTGAACAATACCGTCATTGTCGGACAAGTTCGGTGGTTCTGTCCCTTACAAAAATTCTAACGAAATAAATGTATAGAATTTTTATTTTATATTATCATTAAAATAAATCATATTATCATTAAAACAATTAAATTAAATTAACACTTCCTTAAGTTTCAGTCAAAGAGCATGGTATGAGTAGGTGAATAGTTAATTAATTAGTTTCAAGTTTCTGCATATTTGCTTGTACGGTACCTAGTAGATATTTTCATAGTTTAAACTTACCTTGTTTATACTATGAAAATATCTACTAGGCCGTACCGTCTTCCCCGATACGAGGAATGCTATCTGAAAAAAGCGCGGATCCATCCTATAATAAAAAAGTGAGATATTGTCACGGTCATTTGTAATCGGTCAAGTGCGAGTTGGACTCAATCACGCATTTAGACTCTAAACCACTTAAACTTTTACAGCTTGAAAGCATACCAGATTTAATTACAAGCATGTACACCTATATTTCACATAGAATAATTTTATATTAGGGTGCTTATTTAAAATAAGTCATTTAATGATAAGTGCACGTCATGCCCACAAAGATGTGTGGGGTGTGGATCCGCGCTAAATGGTATTAAAAAAACTTAAATTACAATATCATGGCAACCCTCACCTGCTCGTGCTTGTGGTCCTTCTTCATGGAGCCCCCATGGCCCCCGCCCGTGCTTTGTACCGTATTCATCTCGTTAACACATAACAACACTACTGGGTAAACCAACTAACTTCAAAATGGACAGTTTTCACTACTTCAGGCACTGTTTAAGTCATTTCGTTCACAGCACGATTTCATTTTTACACTTCTTTTTTATATTGTAAAGATTTTTTGCTAAAATTTCGTACATTTTTGTAACGTTTCGTAAATTGTAACAGAAATAATAAGAAGCAGAAAAATAAAGAAAATAATAACCGGATTAACTCGAATGAGGAAACAGAATCTGGTAATGAAAGAAATAATGTTAATAAGGTGTTGACCTACATGGGGAGTTTACAACTTTTTCGTAAATTAGAAAAAAAAAACCTTTTTACAGAAACTGATTTCTATTTAGAATTCTGATTTTGATGATAGAGACCTGTACACTTTTTCCGACTGTGACCCAATTCTGTGTCTCAATAGAAATATAAACGACGTGGTGGGGGGAGGGCGCCCCTCCCCGTTTGAGGCCTCATCCGTAAGATTTGCATAAACCAATTTGCGGCCAGTCACGCGAGCTACTAATGCCGGCAAACGGTAGAACCAATATGGTGATAGTAGTGACACTGTTGCACCGCGTGCTTTGAGTTCCTTTTGGAGGAAAACCTGCTTATTTTAAAGACAATTAGATTAGATGAGAAGCTAAATTGACTAACTCATTATTATAGTAAGAATTTGTGTACGATGATTACTTAAATGGCTTTTCTACATAAGTCGCTTTCCGATGCTTAGATCTTTTAAACTAAACAACGGATTATAATGCGATTTTCATCAATAGATACTCGTAGTGTGATTCAAAAGGTAGGTATATACGTATAGTTTTTATATTGCACCCGTGCAAAGTCGGGGCGGGTCGCTAGTTAAGAATATGAAGGCGTTTCAATGTACTAATAGCAAAGAGATGAAAACGAAATACTTATAAAAGAGGATAAATTATTAATGTTTACATTCTATATATTTAAAGTGATCTGGCTCAAAATACTACGATTAAACATAACGTTGGTAGCAACCGATCTAAAATACAAATCAGACCACAATTTTCCCATACAACTGTGTTTGAGAAGTCTAAATACAGTAGCAAATGCTACTCTAAATGAAACGTTCTCATGTAATCTATTTCCCTGAATTCCAGTCTAACCAGTCGTCGCTCACATTAAAATAAATCCGATCGAAATCGACAGCCAGTCCGGTTCCTTATAAAGTAGCTAGTACAGTGAATGGGACAGCTTGCAGCGTGAATACACAACCAGTGGATGCGACTAAATAAAGCAGTTTTATTATGCCTATTTGGAGCTACGAGGTTGCTACGCCGTAGCAGCCGACTAGGTTTGCTACGCAGCCGTAGCTGAATACTAATCTGCTACGTGTCGGATGATTCTTTCTAAACTTTGGTGATTTGCTTCAAATATATGAGTCAGGATTGGGTTGTAAAGTTGTGAATTACTCAACGTGGCGCAACGATAATTATCATAAACATTTATTTCGGAATTTTCTTCCATTATTGTTAAAAGTTATAACAAGAGTAAATAACAATAGCTAACAGTGGCTTATTCTAAACTGGGTGAGAGACATCGAACCTGGAGAATGTCTACTTGAGTGCGTGCAGTTGTATCCACCGCCCCACCCTTCGTTAGGGTAGCAAAATCTATTTAAAAAAAAAAGACTTTTTTGGTCCCTCCAGTACCAGTTATTGTGGCTATCTTTAGGGGCAGCCTATGTCCAGCAGTGGACATCGTTTGACAGAAATGATGGTGTTGATGTCATTTTTGTGACACAACTGAATCCCGAAATATCAAGTACTAGCTTTTACCCGCGGCTTCGCCCGCGTTAGTTTAGAATTTGACAATCAATTCGGGCTCTACTCGGCTTGTTGTTCGGCCAAATCCAGAATTATTAAATACGGACCAACTGTGACTCATAAAAGTCCGTCGGCATTCAGTTTGCATTTCTGCATAAGAGGTCCTTCTCGCGTCTGTTCTGGAGTTTCTGACGCTGTAATGGCTGAGCTTGTTTTCTGTGACGAAGTTGTGTTTGAACAGGCGTCTCAGTTGCTCTTACAGCTCTCTGGCTTTCCGCTTGTTCCTCCAAAACAAAAGCAATTGCGTTTGGAAGGGAGTCTCAGCCACTTTCAGAGAAACTTGGCGGGCTTGGCTCTCCAGTCTTTCCTGGCTTTAAGAAAATGTCTCATCAGCTCTCAAAGCTGCTTGTCGCTCTGGTTGTGATTGCCTTCTTAATGCGGCATGAACGGAAGATTCCTGGGATTGAGAAGTAAGTTTTGCTCGGGCTCGCGATGAGCTTTTCCCTGAGTTGGATCTGCGAGATACTTATTTTAAAATAAAAATAAATTAATCTACCTACCCTAATTAAAACACACCGAACATACCTCTAACGAAAAAATAAACAGTACTGAGGGACAAACTTAACTTTGCCGTTGAAAAACTGTTGCCCACATACATCGACATAGGTCACGGTTAGTTTAGCAACTAAAGCTCTTCCTTCAGTCAGACATCGACTACACGCATTAAACAAAGCAATTTTACTTGTTACGACAGCCCTGCTCCTATGAGGAGTTCCGTTCCATATCTCCAAAGTTAATCATCAGATCATGACAATATTTCTATGGGACCAATTCGGAAAAAAAAATAACTCAACTCTCAAACAAAAGAATCATCCAAATCAATTCACCATAATTGGCGGAGTAATCGCGGAGTATGCTTCACTGACGGGTCGTGTTATAAGTTCGCCTTTATACTTCCATACTTCCTCTATGAATGTGTTTACACCTGTCAGTGTCAGTGACGACACAGTAATGTCAGTGGCAGTTACGCAGTTTTTCTGTATCCCTGACAACGTAAATAAAGTAGGTCCCAGACAAACGCGGATGTTGTAGCGGCCGCGTCTTTTACAAATTTTGACAACAGACCGCGAGTACTGCTTTGTAAAATATGGAAATTGTAATAGAAATAGTTTAATTTTAAAAATAATTTAAATTTAATCCACACTTCTCTATTTCTGAGAGTAATATGCGATGCTAATGATAATATAGATAAGTACCTCACACCTTAAGTGTTTAATAAACGGTTTTTTTCCTACCTTTTTTCTCATCTTCTGAGAGGGCTAATGAGTCATGAATGTAATAAGACAACGTTACGGTTAGCCATATTGACTGACATCCGGTTATAGCACAAACACCACGCTAATGACACTTCAGGCCGCCACTGTGACCGCGGTGGTGTGTTTTTGCAGCGGTTGGAACCGCGGCCTGCGGTTTGCCGCAACCGCAGGTCCGTCCGTCTGGAAGCCACTTTATGCAAAATGTCAGGAAACTCTTCAGCGGTTTTGGGCATGAAAAAATATTAACAACTTTCGTACTCCTAGGTTGTTTACTTGAAACTAAACTAATCGACAGTCTGGACTCAAAATGTATTAGATGCTTAAACTTAAAATTTGATCATGATTCGATAGACACGTGGCGCCACCTACTGTCATAAGGACGTTATTGTGATTTCCCTCGGGAACAGTACTATTTTTCGGGATTAAAAGTATCCTATGTTTGTCCCTGTACACCTGGCAACATATAAGCCAAATTTCAGGATGATTGGTTCAGTGGCTTAGGCGTAAAATGGTAGCAAACAAACAAACAAACTTACTTTCACATTTATAATATTAGTTAGGATTACTGGTAATTTATGACAACATAAGCACGCGTTTACCTACCAAATTGATTAATCTACATTTAACCTATATACCTATTCATAAGACCCCACTTTAGGCCATTAATATCCGCCACACCGCACGTCCCTTCATATAAATTAAGCAACATCATAACCTCATTGACACTTCATCACATAATCGCTTCCCTAAGAGCCTCGTATTAAGAGGCTCTTCGAAGATAAATAAGGCTCATAGCAAGTGTAATAGTGCTCCTGAATATCCCATTATGTTGTGGGATGAACTTAACTGAATATCTTGAGTCAATATCGAAGGGAATTGATCGATGTTTGTTTATATTTTGCTTGTGTTTCGTATGTTCTGAATAATAATGTTTTGTTTTATGGCGGTTTGTTAATGAGGCGTTTAGAGCAGGTTTGCTTGTTTGATGGTGTTGAGTTTTCTTCGATGATTTAATGGAAATTAAATTGATGTAATCTGTTCTACTTTAGTGTTTGTCAAACCATTTAAGTTGACTAAAAACAGGAGATATTACTCTTTTTATAAATTAAATAATAGATTTATCTTTTGTTGGTAAAAAAATCATTTTATTGAAGACTAGTTTCTGCCCGCTACTCCGTTCCCGTCACTCAGTAGTATATTATATACTATTGCTTCCTTACATTTCCTCTTACAAACAAGCAACAAACAAACTTTACCTATTTAAAACTTTTTTATAGCTATACATTAAAAATATCTCAAAAATACGATGTACTAACCTAAGTCTACCTCATTGCAGAAAACTCTTAAGGCTGACATTTATCAGCTTTTAAGATTATCACAACAAAGTCTGTCTTCGAAACTAAAATGTCTATGATACTTTATGAATATTAACACGAAACAAGAGTCGACCAACGAGACCCCAAAAGTTTCCAGATCTCTCATCCTAGAACTAGTATGAAGGAGACTTAATTTGGAAAATTTGTCAAAGTTCGTCAGTTTTCTGATAGTTTTTCTTAAGTTTTTGAAACAGTTTGTTTTAACTAGCTATCTTGGGTAACTTCTAAGTTTTTTCTTATTCACAAAAAACCGGGCGCGTGAATGTCGCATGTCTAAAATAAAATCTATCTTGTATCTTGTTACTTCTCATAACATCAGCTATCTGCCAGTGAAAGTCCCATCGAAATCAGTCCAGCCGTTTATGAGATTAGCCGGAGCAAAAATACAGACAAAGAAACTGATAGACAAAAAAAAAACAAACTTACTTAACATACTAGTAAAGAGCTGTTATTTAAACTTCACAAACATACACTACAATTTTATTGTAATGTTTATTTTTATAACATACTTGACACCAAATTATGAACTAGGTATTGCCTAAAGCCATTGCAGGTATAATAGGCATTGCATTTATATACAGCTAAAATGTATGCATCATTATACCTTGGCTGAGACCCAACACATAAATAATTCTCCAAACGCAACCTCTAGCTCGCATCGACCTCCCGTCGGCTCCATTGTACAGCGATTGAAACCAATTTAAAAAGGTACACTTTAAACGGAGTCTAGAGGATTTAAAGCTAAGTACTAACTGTGAAGCTGTGAGCACATCACAGCAGAATGGGTATCGAGTGGAACATACAGGCGAAAGGTAGGAAGAGACTTAGCGCAAAACGAATAATAATATTTTGTTCAGAAAAATGTTCATGTTTAAAGAATTATCTGTGACTTTTTCTGTCATATTGTATGATGCATAAGTCAAATTATATGAATAAATAGATGATTTGGCTCGCGCTAATGGAAGGTAGATTTTAATGGTCTCCAAAGTAAGTTTATTTTTATGTTTGTTACCTTATTGTTATCTCCAGCATTTTTCAACCGAATTGGATGATTTTTCTTATTTTATTTGAAAGGGACTTTACAAAAACTAGCTTCTACACGTTACTTTGTCCACGTGAAAGTTAAGTAGGTATACTATAAAACATAGCCTATAACACTTGAAAATAGTCTATCTTTGTATCACTGAAATTTAATTAATCAGATCAGATCAGTACTTCCGCAAAATTACCTCTTGTAAACAAAATAATAAACAAACTTTCGTCGTCTCCTAATAATCTTATAACTACTTTTCATACATAAAAATCAATTACCGTGCAACCGCTTTTGTTGATTTTCTTTTTGTTATGTCAAAACAAGTTTAGTTTGAAAGAACATTTTTGGAAAATCCACTGGAAGTTTTACACCCGTGCGAAGCTGGGGCGGGTCACTAGTATTTGTTTAGATTCATAAACACATACCGAAAAGCCTTAACCCTATTTAAAGAGAATTACAGTCTGATACCACATTAAACGCAGGGAGGGTTGCCCTAGGAAGACCTACACTGACCTTATTAGTGAGGTTTTCTAGGAAGGTCAGGTGTGCAGTACTAGTAACCGGCCTTGTATGACGAGATGTATGAACGTGGATGAGGCGAAAGGAGTAAGGATCATAGCACGTGGCGTTCTGTGGTTTCTGTCTACCCCCATGGGAAAAAGGCGTGGGTTTATGTTATGTGTGTTATGTTACCACATTCAAAAATTCATAGCGCAATGTATAATTTTTTATCGCCGCTCATCGCTTATCACTCACTGCTGAAACTGCTACTTGAAACTTTAATACCGGCGCTAAACAACGGCCGCCGGGAGCCGGCAATACCGCGGCATTATCCAGGTATGATGACGTAATGACACTTTATTGCTGACGCCATCCATTGCTGTGGCGTATAGACAGCTTGAAAATTGTAGCTATGAGAAGTTAACGAATATTGAAAGGTCAAAGCTGACTACATACTTTTGACTTCGGCGATTAGTGATTTAGTGATATAATAATAAATAACTTTTGCCCGTAATAACAGCCTATTATTGTCTCACTGTAGGGTAAATCTATATAATCTCATACAGAGAAGGCACGAGCATTGATCACCACGCTTGCTGAAAGCAGATTGGTGATCCCAGATTGGGGGGCACGGTAGTACCCCCGCCAAGACGAGTCAAGCGAAGCGCAAGGGCACTACCTACCTTTTCTCGAAGTGGTTCGACGAACCACTTCGAAACATCGGAAACCAACTGGTTTCCGATGTTTTATCTTTATCTTTATTAGTAAAAAGTTTTGAAACATACGTTATATGCCAGCAAATATTCTTTATGGTAAAATCTAACGTTATATCCCTTACCTCTCTACCCAGTAAATAGAAGGAATCTTTTAAAAATCCAATATTGGAAGACAAATATGATGAAACAGGACGCTACCTACTTTATATTCGTAGTAGGAATCCCCGAAGGATGCCATGAGATATTATTTCCCTGAAGCACGTCTTTACAGGGTAACAGGGTAAAGAAAGGGTAAAGGGTAACGATAAGGTTTAAAGGGACGACTTTGGGTTAACACAGAGCGAAAGAAAGTTAGAGAGGTCCTTTATATTATCTTAAAAGTTGTTAAGTTTCTTCAAATCGCACAAAATAGTATAACTACGAGTACCTTGTTTAGTAACTTTTGCAAAGTTGCGATATAAAATCTGAATTCTGTGAATATTCTCATGTTTTCATAGCTGCAATTAAAATAAATGTTTTAGTGATTAAAAATGATCTTTTATAATCTTAAGACAAGCTGTTAATGTTGCTGATTTCGTCCATTCGAAGAAACGTCGTTAGAAATTTTCCATGACCTTTATAAGGTACAATTATTCGGTACGAAATCGTTGCTTGCGGCCAGAATTTTGTATTTTTTCGACGTCTAGGATAATTTTGTTCTTTTACCTCAGTTTTACACGCGCCGGTGACGCCAACGCATAAGTCACAATGCATGCGTGAAGAAAACCTAAATGTATGTTCTGTCAAAAGTTCTGACCCTAGTCGATACTCATTCCCTTTCTACAATACATATTAATGTGACATTGAACTAGGATTGTCTTATGAGAGCAGAAGCAAAACACCAGTTTCCCGCAGGATTTGAACATAGTTGCTAAAATGATATGAAACGCGCCACAAGAAATGAGACTTGTCAAGCGTCAGTAATGGGGAGCTTGCGCAGGTATGGATGTACGAAATAGTTATCCATAATTTGTGTATCTATACAGGGATATTTCGAAAACATTTAAATTAAAATTCTTAATAATATCTATTTATTTTTATTTATTTATTTATAAAACACATACATTATCATCACAGGCTTACTTACCTAATACAATAGTGTAGTATACGAGATAACAAATCTTAGCCTAAAGCAATGTTACAAATTGCGGCTCGTGTGAATTCGCTCAGTAACATTTGTTACGAAAAAATAAATTTTGTGTGGTGGTCAAGTCTCATCTTTCGTGGCTCGTATTGTACGCCCTATGAGCTTTCATTTGACATGAGTCTCATCACTGTTGGACGATGTTGGAAAGTGGGCCAAGAATGACGCATAGTTAGTCCTTAATAGCAAAAAAATGTCACCGGACAAAAGCTGGTAACTGAAGAAACCTGTTCTACACGTGGCAACAAACTATTTTTCATTTTCAACTCTATTATTCCACGCGCTCTGTGGGCAAGAAATATGGGATGCTTTTTGTCACCTTTTAGATTGAGCCGGGATTCCTTTGGATTGCGGAATGAATATTATGACTTATACTAACACTTTGAATTTAATATTTGGTAGTCTATAACGTATATTATCTATGTATTTCAGGTCATAGAATCAGTTAAGAGTCAGTCATTTTGACACTACGGTTTTTGATTTATTGAAAACACAATGTGATTTTTTTTAAACTTGTAAACTCGGTTTTAATAATAGGATTTAGATTTCATATTTTATTTACATTAATTAATAATGATTATCCATATGCTCATATTTTTGAGGAAAACAAAATTCAAATATTTTCACCATTACATAAAGAAAAGCAAGATCAAAACCAAAACACATAAATTCATAACGGTCAGAATAAAAAATGAACTTCCTGTGAACCCAATCTCTTTCCCCTTACATCATGGACGCAGTACAATTTGTCTCTCCAAAAACTCCTTCGGGAGATAGAATAAAATATACAGTTCCTGGTAAAGTGCAACTAGATTTGGTGCGAGGCACTGCTACAAGCGACTATGACGTTTTACATTAAAAGATTTTCTTTCAAAGTAAATAAATATACCTTTTAATTCTGTTGCAAAATTCGAAAAACTAACTTCATAAAAATTGTTTTATCTTTGTGACGTAGGTAAAAGTACAATTAAATAGGTAAAGCTTAGTGGGCTAGTAGCCGACAACTGTCACGCCACACTGCGACCAATCTCAGTAGAGAATATAATATCTCCTACGTGATAAACTCGTGCGCTATAATATCTCCTACGTACTACGCAGAAGATATTATAGTGCACGAGTGTGTGCGCAAACATAGGTGCACTCCTCTCACTCTCATAGTCCGATGGAACGGCAACTCGACACGATCGGGGAGAGATCAGGCGCAGGACCAACGTGCTTTCCGAAATACGAGGATGTCACACCATCAACTACAAAACTCCGGGTTGTTACTGAGAAATTCCTATTGGACAAATCCTTCAAACCTTTTTGCTCGACGCGCGACATGGGAATCGAACCCAGGACGTTCTGCAGCCGCGCTTGTGACCAAGTTGTTGATACTTCGTGCATAGCACGCGACGGTATTGGTAGGTAACGAAACGGTATAGTCTCACACTTTTTAATAATTATAAATAATTTTTTTTTTGTTCCAAGCAAGGTGTAGTGGTAACAATCCTTTAGTGTGCAAAAGTTCGTAATTTCGTTGTAAACCCTTTTCTGTTAGGAACCTATTTTATTAATTAATTCAGCCAAACATTTAGAGGTGCTAACAAAGCCACTTGTACAACGTATACCACAGTTTAGTGGTAGATAGTCGAAAGTATCATCATCAATTACCTACTTTAATGTGAACTAACTTTTACAAGAGATATTGTCTACTTTAATAATCTTGGAAATTACACTATTTCGACCTCACTTTATAGCTAGCGGTCCAACGAACAATATAAGCTCGTTAACTAGGATAAAGTAATAATAAAGTAATAAAAAATAATAAAGTAAACGGGTTATCTCATGAAAGGATATCTACATATAATAATATATTTTTGTCGACCACGTAGTTTTAACGAAACGCTTAATTGTGTTTGTTACTGACAAATGGTTAATTATAAAAGTTATCTGGGGTTCTTTTAACGAAAAGGAAATATCTATCTACAGTAATTTCATCGACGAGAATTTGTCATGCTAAAGTTAACTAAGCTTACACATACTTAAAGCTATAATTTGATTTTTGCTCACGACTTCGCCCGCGTAAATGTCAATTATCGCGGACGTAGACGTCGTCGCAGAATAAAAAATAGTCTATGTCCTTTCTTGGGGTTCAAATTTACGCCGTAAAAAATTTCATCAATATCGGTTCAGTGGTTTAGTCGTGAAAGCGTAACAGACGATAGACAGAGTTACTTTCGATAATATTTGTATGGATGTGCTTTATGAAATTTCTCATTTAATTTTGATTTCATCCAAGCGGTTTCATCTCCCCTCCCTTTTTCCCCTACAGCTCTAACAAAAGCGTAAATAAATAACTTTTCGTTCATTATCTTCAGACAGTTTCCTCGGAAGCTGTAGCGGATAAACCATTGTTCTCACTAATTAACCGTTTGGTTCGTATGTTCAGCCTCTGTGGTTGAACTGAGAAAATAAAAGACTGCGTTCATCTTTTGATTTCCACAGATAATCACTATTAAGTATAATTATGATAATAGTTTATTCCGGCGACTTTTTCCGCGTTAACATCGGTTGCAGGAGGGGTTTTTAATCTTCGAAAACAGTGAAAGTCAATTAGCTTGAACAAACAGACAGAAAAAATGTGTTTTTGGTCTACCTACGCACTCGTGTAAAACATTCATATGCATTTAGTAAAATTCTGTTATTTTGCTATTACAAACAGACACTTCAATTTTATTTATTTCTATATATTCCTCGTATTGTTGTTGTGTTGTAGGGCCTAAGTACCCGTATACATTGCGAGTCGAAGCTGCTAACCTCTGCCCCAAAAATGTTTTAAAAATATGTTGTTTCCTAGCACAGTTCTTATATTCGATGCCCAAAGCGAATAAAGTCTCGATTTCCGATAAAAAATAATACTTTACATCTGTCTTCATCTTCATAAATAATAAAGTTAACGATATCAAAAATAAAATAACACTATCTCTTTCCGGTCGAGCGTGAACCGAGCTTGGAACAAAAGGGTCTTATATTACAAAAGGACACCGGACACTTTCGTTACGACATAGTTAGGTCCCGCGGGACCTAGTGTAAAATATTACAATGGTCTAACCTACCGTAGTGGATGGAAGGTCTAATGAAGCGCAAGAGATGATGTATTTTTTCAGTAACTTATGATTTCATTTTGTCTGTTTAACCGATTTGTAGATAACTAAAAAAAAGAATGGCGATAGGCTCGCCTATTACATGGGACTTAAAATAATGACGAAATATGGATGTACTAATGGGTACACCTCTGCCTAACCCTTCCGGGATTACAAGCGCGATGTTATGTAAAAAAAAAACACAAAAATTAAGACTCATATAGGTACCTCTTTTGGTGTAAAACGCTTTCCTCCATTAAAAAGTATTACTGGCAAGAAATCAAGAATTTAAAAAACGAACCCCTTTATATTTTAACATCACCAGTTAAGAATTTATTGTTGTTCTTTTGACATGTTGTTTGACAGGAGGATGTTCATAAATCTCTTTACATGAAGATGAGGGTTGACCCATTTTTTGACAGAAAAACACGATATAAATAGATTTATAACAATTATGTCTTCCAAACCTTTCAATCTGACGAGTCTTTGGTAAAATTAAATGTAATTGTATGTAGGTATTTGAAAATAGAAATAAGGCAAAATGTTTAACTGTCACAGAGATACGTCAAGAGATTATTTTTCCACGTAATTTTGATACTAAGCGAAACTTGGGATGGATGGTTATCACTCAATTACACCGGCTGAACGGATCTGCGTAAAATTTCTTCTCAGAGATAGATTATAGTTTAGAATGGCACATAGTCTAGATATCCAGGAAAAAATTACGGTTACCGTGGGATAATATATCTTTAAAGCAGACGAAGTCGCGGAAACAAGTTAGTAAAGGCAAAAAAAAACGAAATCTGAATAAAAAAAAAACATTCTTTTTTTTTTCAATATTTAATTTCTCAGTAGACTCGCCGACCAACATTGAAAGGTTTATATCGACTAACAACGACTCGCAATGAGAACATACGTCGAGCTGTCATCGCTCATAACAGCACACGTCACAAAGTTATAGACTTGCTAGTTGGGTGTCCTAGTTCACTCGACATATTGTGAATGTAGTTGTAGTCGCTCCTGACTTACTTTAGAGATATATAGAGGCTTAGGTAGACTGTGGACCGTGACCTAAGTGGATAAACCTACGAGAGAAATAATGCAGGAATAAAGTTAGCCGGAATGTCTTGAACGAATCGTAGCCGATCTTAGTAGACTAGGGAAACAAGGCATTAAAGGACGGCATTCTGCCCGGCAGTGCGGCCGTGTGTCTAAGCGATGTTAAACTAAATCCTAAAGAACTCGAGACCTCCCAGCTCCCAGCATATCTTGCTTATTGTATATTATGATTTTAACAAAATCCTGTTTTAGGCTTCCTTACTCAAACGGTGCCAAGCGGAGCTCAAACGAGGCTAAATTACCAAGGAAAAATTTACCAAGCGACAATTTGGTCGTGTTGTATATCCAACCTTATTAGGTGTGTATATACTTACACAAAAAGTTATGTTCTGTACTCTTGATTCTGTGAACACAATAATGTTGGAAGCATTGAATTATTTATAAGTTTATATTAGAGAAAAGAAGAGATTTGACGAGAACTTTTTGTATTAGTCTATACACACCTAATACGTTTGGATATAAAATACGACAGAAATTGTTGCTTGGTATTTTTCCTTAACACCGTCGATATTATAGTACTCAACGCCGTCTGTATGTCTATCTATCTGTCACTGGGCTGTATCTTTACCACTAAAATACTATGGTAAAACGAAAAACCATGGCACGCATGCAATGAAAATAAACAAACCTTCCTCAATCACTCTACCTATTGATGAAAACCAGATTAAAATAAGTTGCGAAGTTTAAAACATCTAAGCGTACAGGCGACGACGGGAAGCGACTTTGTTTTATACTGTGTAAAGAAGATGTATCCGCCTATGTAAGAGGTATCCGATGCATTCACTCGTATAAAGACGCAATTGTATTTCAAAAAGCGGCATCAAACCAGCACATCCGGTACAAGTGATTCATAATACAGGACCCTTTTGAACCGAAAAGATTTCTCTATCTTTATTGAGATTCCAATAATGATGAACGATACCAAATTCTCGTTGCTCTGATCTGCGCCATAGATAATATTGGTCCTTTGGTACAGTTAACATCACGTACATCACAACAATTAGCATCGACAGCGCCTTCATGTCGTAGTTCTAAGAGCGGTTTTGTGTTATCACTGACGTGCAGTTGACTGTACGGATTGAGAGGAAACTAATTGGATTTGTTGACTGTTATTTATTCTTACAGGTGGTGTATTTATAGTAACATAATGATGGCTTGTTTTTGTTTATTTGGGTAGGTCTGTGAAGGTCGTCTTCTGTCTAGGATTTTCTGTGTTGATGTTATTGAATTGTAGATGAGATTATACGTGTACTTATTGAGAAAGATTTCGTAATTCATTCAATCAAATGAAATTATTTATTTCATATTAACCATTTACATGCAATTTTGAATTATCAACAAGTCAGTCAGATAAAAAGTTGAAGCTAGGTGTTCATTCTAAACAGTAGGTTCCTATGGAGAAGAATGGGAAAGAAACTCCGTACACACTGCAATCAAGCTTTAAAAAAGTGCCAAAGTATTGACCGAGTTTTGTTTATTACAGTTCTATTAGTTTTATGAAAGAAAAGAAATTGTTGAAAACACGTAAAATATATTTCGGTTATCCCACAACACATTTTTAATTAATTTATCAAAGTAGTGAACTAATAATACTAAATGACATTGCCAGACTATATTTGGGGCAGCCATAATTAGTTCCCCTTGAGAATGAGAGGTTTAATTAATCACATACGAGTATGTTTGGGGGTCGTTTCGGGTTAGTTTGCTTGTAATGTAATAAGTTAATCACTGTGATTCACTTTATTAAAAAGCACTGATTAAAATATTTGGTCCTTAGAGGTGGTCCGTATTGATCTAAGAGGTTTAGTTTCACTCTTCAGGGTTATTTCGGTGTAATAGAAGACGATTATATTGTGTAGTTACTTTTGATGAGCGGCGTGCAATTGGAGAAGCATAATATCCAGTAGTGGAGAGTTTAATTTTAGTTTGAAATCAATATGATCCTTTAGAATTATTATATTATTATTGTTGATGCCATTTAGTTACCGCTTTTTATTAAATCTTATTAATCTAAGAAGTCTAAGAAGTATATTAATTAATCTTATCTAAGAAGTCTGTAAAAATTGTATATATGATTGATTAAATAAACATGTAACATAATAATAATTATGATCCAAATTAATTTTAAATATATTTTAAGCGTAGGTATGTAACAGTACATTGGACTGATATTAACATTGAACATGTCTCAAATGAGCTGTTATTCTATTATTCGTTCGTTTACAAAGACCAATCTTCGTTGGTCTTTGTAAATGTAAACGTATGCCTGTGGAGGCACAAAGTATTCCATATATTCAAATACCTATACAACACGGCAATTGGGCAATTTTCGTCGCCTTGAGGTAACAGAGCCATAATAATAACATTATACTTAAAAGGAGATCGGTTATCACAATTATATGACACGGTGACGTAATAAAGGTTGAATAACCTTATATTCTCAGTAAAATAACCCACAAACATTACCTAATTAAAGGTTATGTCAAAAATAGACGCAAATGTTGGGCTCGTGTGACATAAAGATAACAAAGACATGTTTCTTTTGAAACAAAAGTTGGTATAAAATAATGAGGCGTAGGAACGAAACCAACTCTTTATACTGCTTCATATCTATCGATTTTCACCTGAAAAGTGAGTAAAAATAAACTGATAACACATACTCTCACGTTCCCAAATAATAGCTATTTTTATTCGCAAAAGTTCGCATGAAAATAAATAACAATCTATAAATTATTGTAATGAATGCAATATCATTAGTTATTGTAGTAAAAACCTGTTCGTTTATTTGTTGTAATGTTGAGTGGGTGTGCTTTTTTTTATTTTATTGTAAACATTTTAAATGTTTGCTTTCTTGCAAAACGATCTGTTTTTAAAGGTGTTTTTAGGATAAGTCCATTCTGAAACTTCTTCAATGTGATCAATAATAATAAAAAAGGCAGATATTAAACTGACTCGTAGAAAGCTTTAAAGTGTGGATATTGGGACTACTTATATAAATTGATGTCATCCCCACGCTTGTCTAAAAATTGGTGATCACTAAATATTGTCTTAAAGTTAATAAATATGGTTCTTTTAATAAGAGTTTTTTTAGTGAGACAAATAGTGTTTGACCCTCTATAGGAAGTCTTCTTTTTTCACATAGATAAGAAATCTATGTTGAACCACGCGTACTGCCTGACGTTTTCAGGAGTGTTATGCTGTAAGAATCTTCTCAATGATTTTGGGTGAAGTTCGCTTGAGGTGAGCTGGCGTCCTACCTGATGATCAGTTCAGGGGGCTTTTTATGGAATAGTACCAACTGCAGGTCACTCAGAAGTTATCTAAGTTAAGGTTTTCTTCCACATATATAACTTGGCTGATTTTTTCTTTAATTACCAGATATCTATTGCACATAGATAATATTAGCAACTTAAAAAATAATAATATTGAATGAAATAAGTTCAATTTCTTTTTATCAATTTCATGTTTACCTTGCCTTTGTTTATGCTTCTTAATGATTGCAATTATTCAGATATTGTGAAGGTTAATCTACTTTTGTATGAACTTTTAGTATTATTTAACCTTACAAATATTTTTTTTTTATTTGCAAATAAAATGACTTCATAAAAATATTTAACAGACGTAACTAAAATCTCACAAAAGCTCTTGTTATGTTAGCGCGGCCCTAAGACAACAGTCCGAGAGCTCTTACGATGATTCCCGAAGATAAGAAAATACCTTCTGTTATTGCAATAGCCTTCACAACTGACACTCTTCACTAACACAAAGAATTCGCGACGTTATCACAGCACACTGATAATAAGCCACTGTTATGTTATTTTATAACACAAAACACTGTTATTTTACATCGGTAACAATCATTTCAAAAAACGTTATTTATTAATTATTCAAATTTTAAAAATATTTAAATTTGGAACTTGTTTGTTAATCTTATCAAAGTTTAAATTTATTTACAAATTCGAATGACAAACACTAGATCACTTATTTTAAGATAAAACACGAATTACGATAAGACAAAGAGAGCGAAGAAATTGAAACTCTATTTACTTTACGGAAAGGTTTAAAATCGAGTATTCTAAACAATCCACCTGTAGATTTAGTTGTATTAATAATAATTAATATTTTTTTTTACGTTTGTTTTTTAAGTCCTAGTTTTAGATGATGGTACTGATAGACGAACATGAGTGTTTAAGGGGTAGGATAGGTTAGTAAGGTTGAAGATGTAGCGGGGTGCGTCCGGCCCGGGCCCCGTCGGGTTGTGTACTGAGGGTTTGCCCGGCAACGGCGAACTGCGGAGGATAGGATGAGGATCCGTGGCCGTCGCCGGCTCCGGCCCGTTGCGGTGCAAACGTCCTTCTTTGAAGGATGCGTGCAGAATTATTGTGTACTCTCCGAGTTAGGATCGGGAGGTTTTGTATTGGAAGATAAATATGTAGATATCTACCTTCCTACATACGGGTTTACTTCGATACCTTGTATTAGGAGCGGTATTTTTGTTTTAGCGAAAGTTTCTAAGCATTTTTAGGCAAAATCTTTTTGGATTTATCTTGATTAGGAATCCTTTTAACCGTATCTGATTTCGTCGACGACATACCAACATTACTGGAAGGTACTGTAAAAACAACGAGTACCTACGTAGGTATTTATTTGATTTTCCTGCAAACATTTGCCTGTGAGTGTATTGGAATCCGTTTTCAGTATACGTAAGCGTTTTTACCTGTAAAACTTTTTACTGAAATATAATCGTCAGCAACCTACATTATTTTCCACGAAATAATATATTTTTCTTTTCAGGTAGGTCTCTAGAGATACCTACAAGCTAATAGAACTTCAGAGGGAGTCTCACACATAAAGCTTAATTTAATAACAGCCAGGTATACCAATATAGACCATTTAGACTAAGATCTACGTCTCACATTTGCTAAAACGAATTTATTGGACAAGATAACAGTAAAATATCGCGCTCAATTTACTCTAATGGTTCTAAAATGTAGATGTATGATATTTTAAATATAGAACTCAATTTAAACTAGAAATTGCTTTCATTAAGAATGAAGATCGAGAAGCTATTTTTCTTTTGTGGTGAGATAAGGACTTTGATTATAAACGGTGCTATTATCCCCTAATCTCCATGAGATTAGGAAGATTGCTCATCAACTTAATGTATTAAGAGAAAATTATCTCTTAAGGACACGGACATCTTAATATAATTAGACAAAATTAAAATTTCTATTTTAATTTTGACGGAAGCAAGTAATTGATGTTTTATACGAGTGTAATAATTTTCGGTTGGTAACGTTCAAAGATTTTGATTGTTCAAACCAAAGTTATAGCATTTATTTCAATGAAACTCTTTACAAGTTTTGACTTGTCAAAGAGTTGGTCAGTTAGAGAGAGAGAGAGAGAGAGTTGGTTAGTTATTTAGAAAAGCTAAAAATAAAACGTGGAGTAAATGGAGTAATAAAACATTTAAAACTATATTGTAGTTCTTACTTCATCAGCAGACAGGAGGACCGACCAGCAATAGAGACGTTTTATTGAATTAAAAATCCTTACCTGAAATCAAAAGAAAAACCATTAGCTACTCAATTTTGCAATATCATTTTTTGTTAAACCGTTTACCTATTCCAATTTCAAATGTCTAACTTCATAACATTCAAAAAACTTAAGAAAAAAGAATTGTAGTGCCTAACCTCTTTTGTCTTGTTATTAGGGTCAGAGCACACGTCTTGACCCCGAAAACTCCGACCCAACGACTGTATCGAAAGAATCCTTTACTGCAATACTCCTGAGTCAACGAACCGTATCTTCGGTTATTGTGATACCTAACTGGAGTATTTCTGTATATTGACGAAACTTGGGGGTAGATAACTGAGTCCTGAGGGAAATCCAATCGCTCCCAGCGTATCAGTTAAACTGACTGAATTTACCATAAATATGTAAACAAGCCATGACATATTACGGAAAACTTCTTTTGTCTATGCTCATCTCTGCGATAGACAATGTTTTGTTGTTCTCTTCAGTTTTATTATTTTAACCGTCAGTTGATATTTCTGCAGCGTTTGTGGAAAGATCTTAAGGGTTGACCTTTTCCTAGACCCAGACCACAAGATTTTGAAATAGAAAAAAGGTGCTTTGACTGTTTATATAAAACAATTAGGTACAATTTCAATCGTTTATTGTTTTTAAATTGGTAATTTATTTCAATTAATCCATAACCCTTGTGTCGAGGTAGGTACTGACGACCGCAAAATCCATGACGACAGATTATCCGTTAGGTGACCTTTAGGACGTCACAGTGTAGTCGCATGGCTTCCCACTTTGTCAGGTCAAGGTGGCGTAAATTACAACAGATTTTATTTTGCGTACCTACCTACCTTTATAAAATAGCCTCCAAGAGCGATACGTAGGTACTATGTTCCTCACGTGTACGATAAGCAGCATACACTACCCAAGGCCCACCGTCTTGGCAGCAATGGTCTGCCTTGTCTGTTGAATGGTCTGTCGTGTCTGTTACTTTATCTCCTCAGAGTCTTTGAATTGTAAGTACCTACTGATGATAGACTTTACTGACTACTGATTATTACTATTTTGATTGACATTTGACATAATATGTTCTTACCTAATTATAAAGCCGATTTAAATTATAATACCTACTACTGCTACTGTTTACTGTACTGTTGTGAATCTGGCTAGGCAGATTGACCTTACTATGATGAATGTCGTGCCTTAACCGGTTCTCATGTTGAAACTTACTTTAAATGCAACAACAATGTTACTCATTTATTCAACAAAGAGATAAATTTTAATATCCTTATCAAACCGTAACACAAAAACGCTGTTTGAATGTAGAAAAAGATAATTAGTGCTGCTCCGGGCAAAATTTTTCTCATAGAATTCCTCTACTAACTTTGTTCGAAGCCTGTTCGAGGAGCATAATATTCTTGGTGGACGAAAATGTCATAAAATTTCAAGAGAACAGGTTAACATCAGGTGGCCCATATTTATACCAGTCCACTCACTTATTCAACCAAAAATGGCCAATTCGTAAGCTGTCTAAACGGTTATACTTTTCGTTTTATTGCTATCCCACCATTACCTATAATATAACTCACATTTACCTCGGCTTGGCTCGCAACCAGGTAAATTGAAAAACTTGGTCGGCAAGCAAATCTGTAATAACTGAGCGGTAAAAATAAATGGATCATCATTCATAGGCATTTGTAAGTATACCTGTGTATAGATATAGATAAATGGTAGGTAAGGCTTTTACCAAGCTCTGTTGTATCATTCCGCTACGCATTTTGTGAGGGTGGCCAGAGAGGGTGCGGGGAAGTAAGAAGCGGTTTTTGAGAACGTTGTTTTGACATACCATTTTATTTGAATATACATAGAAAATCAACATGAAATAAAGTACCTCTAAGCCCGTAACGAACCGAAATATAAGTTCAAATACCAAGTGTACGTAACTTTCTTTTGTTTCATATTCTATTGTAAACAATTCCCTGATTGTCAAAGAAACTATCACTTCAGTACGTGCTCTCCGCTGGAACAAAGATTGAACCTGCTTTACAATTCTAGACACACTTTTGGCCAACTTTAGATAAAGCAAAGTACGAGGTCTTTAGTTTTACTTCATCATTTACAGTAATGTACGTATGGAATATTAACTTTTTTTCTTGCAAGATAACTTATTATTATTGTTACGACTTCTTTCTCCAAAGCGGTATGCAGAGGTGTGTTACAATGCCGACATAAATAGGTATAACTACAATACATTTTGCTTGTCTTAGTCCAATGTGAAAGGTGAAGAATCTTCTTTACTGCTACAAAAATCTACTGCTAACCACATGCATCCATTTTAGCCTGTTACCTTTCAGTCCTCCTCCAACGACGCCCTAAGCTGAGGTCCGCACCCCACAGGGGCTGCCCTTTGCGTGCAGTCGCTTGGTGTATAAGTTGTAAACCCTGACTGGAGGACTTCATTTTTAGGACAGCACAGGAAAGTCCGATTTAGCAGCCGGCAATCTTCTAGGTTGACGACCGAGAGGCCGTACCGAAAACAACATTTGGTTCAAGAGGAATAATGTTCGCTATTCCTGTGGCCCAATCCCTAAAGGTCACGGCCTCGTGATGGTGTCTGCACAAATATCAATGGTGGAAACTGGTATTTAATTCCCACCGGCCACTCAGTCCGCACACAAGATACCAGTAAGTGACTAACATAAACACCTACCTACCTTTAACTTTAAACAAGAAAGAGGGAGATGAAAGATCTGCTGTCTCCGATATTATTATATTTGACTAGCTTCTGCCCGCGCCTTCGAACGCGTAGCTTTTTTACACGCTTTATTAGGTTACGTGTTTGGTTACCTACTGCTCCACTCACGTGGGTAATAGCGTGATGTTTTATAACCTATAGGTACTATTCCTGAAGAAACTGGCTATCATTACGACGAAGATTTTTTCAAACACGACTGGCAGTTTCCAGAGACTTACGCGTTGAAACATACAAACTCTATAGCTTTATTATTTTTACAAGTACCTATTCGTAACGTATATCTTTTCAAAAATCTAAAATCCTTCCTTTTCGCAGTTGGGTGACATAGCATACAATCAACCTTGACGTGAATCACACAACAGTGTGGAGAAAAACGTGAACACGAAGACGCCATCACTGTCAATTATTAATATATTCGCGATATTCGAGTCCCGTGATAATGACTGCGTTTAATATTGAAAAGGTATTATGCAGGTATTGAGGACGAGCGCCGAGTGCTGAGAGCGGGGACCGAACCATTGGGTATACAAAAATCTACATTATACAAATGCACAGTGAACACATACTAATGCGTACTCATTCTAATGCGGGAGGCATTTTCCAGGAATCAGGTATCATGCAGATGGTATCTTACATAGATATGTTATATAATATGTATAGATTTTATAGGACACTAGCTTTTACCCGCGACTTCATCCGCCTAAATGTAGGTAATTGCGGACAAAAATTAGCCTATGTCCCTTCTTGAAATTCATAATAATCCTGTGATAAATTTCGTCATAATAAGTTCAGTGACAGAGTTACTTTTGCATTTTATTACCTATAATATTAATATGATTTTTTTTTATAAATACATTACTGCCAGACACTTTCCGTGGGCCAGAACTTTATCCAGACTCTTTAGAGACTGAAAGTTCAAAACTTTAATAAGTCAAAATAAGCAGAGGTGTACCCATTACACCTCCTTAAGTATCTAACTAAAAATCGAATCTAAAAATCAGAAAATGTATATTTCTATAACAAAGAACGGCCACGACACTTTATCTTTTGCTATACTTAATTAATTTTACAATGTTACTTTTCTTTTGTCTAAGGAAGTAGAAAGATGGTCCTTTATTTTATTCAGTCAAGATGGCGACCAAAGTATGTACAGTTAGCAAAACAGATAGGTACGCACGGTCGTCATATATAGTTGAAGTTTTCTTAGAAACCAATAGATGTATTGGAATGTTATTTAATTTAAAATGTAGATAATAAAACAGTTCATTAATAAAGTTAAGTTTCAGTCAAAGACATCCATCGGTCATCAGCCTCATCTGAGGACCCTGCATACCTATCTGTTTTGCTGACTGTACCTAGTAGTAATCCTCGCGCGGCCAACATTAAGACAATTAAAGAGATAATGGTGGATATTAATGCGACCATATTGTGCACATTAGGAAGTGAACACTATACTTAATGAGTTCTGTAAGTACCACTATGTCAACCTGGCTGAACATTAATTTCCTCGCATTACATATTAAATCAAGGTAAGTACCGAAATAGTTTAGGTTAACCAATGAAGACGTAGGTAGATGACAGCTTCATTAGGATGTTGTGGTTGGCGAATGAACCTGGGTTTGATTTATTTATTTAATTATACGAATCTCAATCTTACAAATGACTGGTTACGGTCTTATACAAACGTTGATAACAAGCTAACCAGCATGTTTAGAAGTGAGATAACCCAAATAAAATATCACATAACTTGACAGAAAATAAAATAAAATTGAAAATTAAAAAAAGCGTAATGTCGCGTTCACGAGATTTATATATATACGTGTGTGTGTGCAACAACGTAAGGAACTTCGTTACTGACTTGGGATCCGCTGACATCATAAGTTTTTAATCCATACCAAGATTAAAAAGTTATTTTTTTTGATTTTGGACCAGTAGTTCCTGAGATTTGCTCGTTCAAACAAACAAACTCAGCTTTGTAATATTAGTATAGAAAGAAGATATACCAACATATTTAATTGGCTAGAAAAGCTACAGGATTCAGCAGAACAATGCATCCTCACCGAATGTGTTTACTTATCAACCGTGACGTCAGCACACTTTAAAATGAACAAACAAAAACAACAACACTTTACTTCAATTACTCACACAATCGCTTTTGACAGCGTGATGACGTCACAAGATCGCTAAAGGAGACAGCAGAAGATAAGAGCGTTTGCGCATTGCATCCATGAATTCAATCCAGAATGAAAATAGTTTTTCTTTTTCTGTTGCGCTAAGGACTGTTTGTCGCCTCAGAAAAGAAATTTATACTAAAATTATCTGACTCGGCCACACGTTGCTGTGGTCTGAAGTAAGTAAAGATATTAAGGTCAATAATCGAGATAAAACTGTCTTAACTTTTAAGTCTGACTAAATTACACACAGTACGCCATATTTTATGAAAATGGTTGAGCAGTTTAGGAGTCCATCCCGGACAAACAACGTAACGCATTTATAAATATTAAAATAATAAAGCTGATAAGTTTCTTTTTGTTTAAACGCGCTCTGGAAATCCATGATACTATATGATAGCCATATTCATAAGGAATAGTATTATATAGGCAGATGTAACATCACGCTACGACCCACGGGAGCAGAGCATTAACCAGAGAAGTAGCTGAACGCGATTATACGGCACAGCTAGTGAAAGAATAAAAGTATTGTACGAGTACAATGGTTGGCGTTCAAACTTTTCTACTATCCACTAACTTATCCAACACTGTAGCTATTAGCCTATCGCCTCCTAACAATAACTTTCTCACATCCCAAGAAGTGTACAAATACAGTTCCAAACTAATTCTCCATCTGGTTTCCATTCTTGGTGACGTCATAACTCCACAATGGTGTTACGTCACGACAATGGCGTCATAGTGCTCACAGCGCTTCACTTTGCTTGTCCATTAGCCGGCTGCAAATGGGTCGCGTGTTTTTTGGCGATGCGACGACGTGTCATCAATCGTAGTGGCGTAACGTATTGTTTTTTTTTTAGTGTGTGTAAAAAGAGCAGCAAATTGGATTGAGCCGAAATGTATTGGAATAAGGTTGAGAATAAAGATTTTTGTTGATTAGTCATAATATATTGGGTGATCACCGTTCATTTCTCATAGCGGTAGGTATAGTACGACATTTTTCATTCTGTGTTGTGATGGGTTTTGGTTATGGCATCCCCTACTCATGCACGGGGTTGCAGGTTCGATACGCGGGTAAGTGTCAATGTGACTTTTTCAATTCATATGTTAGTACGTTCAAAGTTTATCTTGGACATCACTGACATCGGTGAACGAAAACATCGTGAGGAAACCTGTACTTATATTATAAGTCTGAAATCGGTAATCTGCCTTGAGCAAGCGTGGTGATCAATGCTCGTGACACTCCGTATGAGAAGAGGCCTTTGTCCTGCAGTGGGACAGTAATAGGCTGGATATTATATCATGGTCACATAGGTACATTGGTACATTGGTTGATCATCATACCTTTATGTATCATGGTGGATAGTATGACATTACTTTCATTTTTTTTTTCCATTGCTCATGATTTATTCAGCCCATAGGATGTTAAAAGGGGAACGGTAGCCTATTTGTGTTCCCTCCCCTTATAATTATAAAGAACAATGATTTCAGCTTCACATTGTTTAATGATCTATTGAAGGTCAAGTAAAGCGAGTTCAGCCTCGGAGTCTGGATTTGTGCCCGGTTGATGGCAATAGGCTCGCCCCCTATTATATGGGACTAAAAACATAACTGGCGAAATGTTGGTGTACTATTGGGTACACTTCTGCCTAACCTTTCGGGGATTACAGGCGTAAAATAATTTCTAGTTTATTTTCTTCACCATTTTACTAGCAGGCAATCCTTTTTGTTTTATTCCCTTTCCACACCCATTTTATAGGGTATATATCCTTTCGTTCTGTTATTTCTTTCCCCTCTCTGTGCGTACATATTCCGTTCGCCCACGACTTCACTGCCCCCAATTTGCAAAAAGTATTTTCGCCTCACCTACGCCATTTTCTGCGAAACACCTCTTTGTCTAAGAAAGCATTATGCTGTACAAACATCTTGGCTGACCAGTCGGACAAGTTATTGGACTACAAATTGGTACAAAGTAACAGAAGTTGTTTGTGTATAACAGAATGTTAAAAACATTTTTTTTTTTTCAATGTTTTATTTTACTTCTGGACATACTGGTTGGCCTGTAATTGGAGACTGTGTAAGTCCCAGGTGGATTGTATAAAATATTTGTATTTTTGTTTGTAATGGATAAACTCAAAAACTTCTTAAACGATCTTTAAAATTCAATCACCTATAGAAAGCCACATTACCACATTAGGATAACTATATTATATTTAAAAAAAAAGAATCCGTTAGAAAATTCAAGCGGACGAAGTCGCGGTCAAAAGCTAGTGAGTTTATTTATTTATTTTCCAACTTCATTACAGAGAAACCTATTGCGATAGTGTACATTTCTAAACTCTTATACTTTTTTTTTGTTTTGTCTTATTTTGTAACTTATTAGGTACAAACAAGTTACTAATATTTAAGACCTTATAAAATAAAAGTATTTAGTCGCTTCATGTAAAATACTGGTATTCAGCTGCATCCGGTAAGACAGGAAGCTGACCCCAACATAGTTGGGAAAAGGCTAGGCAGATGATGATGATGAAAATAAAAGTATTTGACCTTAGAAAATAACTAAATATCAAAAGTCCGAATCCAAGAGCATTCTCAGTCTCCACACGAGATACTTTGATCAGCAAATATTTACTTTATTTGGAGAACGATGTGACTACTTTTCCAACGTGATCTGCATTGAACCATCATTTTATTTGATACCCATAGCCGGAGTGCCTGGATACCAATCAATTAAGCAAACAGTAAATTTGTCAACGTATTGCACAAGCCTGTTAGCCTTAGGGGCACTCATCCATCACTCAGAAACAATCTAACAGTGATTGATTGCACGATAGAATATTTTGTAGACATTTTAAAACATTTTTTTGGGAGTTGGACATTTTTGTGACTCTGTGTGGAAGCCAAAATTGAATTTGTGTAACCTTCCATCATCGAGATACTTCATTGTTTATTTTACTTAGCACTTGTTTGGTTTTCTATCACAAATTGAATTTATCGCTCTGTGAGGTGTGAATTACGGGTAGATACCTATAAGTATCAATGTAGGTACTGTATTCTGAACTCCACCCACGTGATTAAAAGAAGGCGTCGGAAAAGTATGTTTTATGTTCCAACAAGTTTTCAAAATGTACATACTCGTTACTTAGTTTTGGAACGAAGTTCCTTATTGCGACTTGCATTAGGAGTTAACTATCAGAAATCTTTACGTAAGAAAAAACCGTTACGTCCCCACCATATGACCTTCCCCCTTTTTCTCTTTATCTCGATCTCTTTCTATTATAAACGGCTAACGCCCTCCCCCCCCTCCCCGTTTGTAACTTTTATTTTTACCCTGCCTGATAAACATAGCTTAATCTAAACTACGGAACAAACAGACTAGAACAATATTTAATGATTTATTAAGAAATATCAAACTTAAAATCTAAATATTAAATATTTAAATTGAAACTATGTGAGTAATATCAAACTCTCACTCCCTATTAATTAGATATAGGTTTGAACAAAGCAGAAATCTGCCTAGCCATTAATAAATGGCGTAGTTACTGTTATTATAACTGATTGGAAACAGCAAAACATGACTGACGAAACATGTGGGTGTACTAATGGGAACATACTCTGCCTCACTGATTATATCCGTGATGTTATGTATGATTCGAAATAATAAGTTCTAAAATTTTTCACTGATCATGGATATAGCTCCACTACCTACACTATAGACAGGTTATTTATCATGTTTACATTATTTCATCGCTGCAGCACAACAAGAGTAAAACGAAGGCGACAGCGCATCATCCCAGCGGTACATATAATTGGCTTCTCGGATGAAATAAACACGAATAACATGAGAGCAGCAAATAAAGTTAAATAACAGTTAACATTTTAAACTCGAGCTTACTGCCTTACACCGTTACGAGGTAATTTGTTAAACAAAACAGACAGTTCTCATATTGTTACATATTCATTGCTGCTGGAAAAAAACGTGGCTAGACTGTGTGGCCAGCGGGGAGAGTGTTCTGTATGTGAAAAGTTTATTATTTTTTATTGATAAGTTGAGTTTTCACTTCTGCATACCCCTTATGGAATACAAGTGTTATATTATGTAATTTGTGTTAATCTTAGAATCATCCATTGATCTTTTTAAGGTGCAATTTAATCATTTTACTACTATTATTATAAATGCGAAAGTTTGTATGGATGAATATTCGATACTTAATCATGCTAGAACGGCTGAAGGGATATGAATAAAATTTGGCACAGAGATAGATTATAATCTGCAATTAGAGCACATACTCTACTTTTAATCTCGGTAAAAAATTCAGTCCCTGTGGGATGATTAATCAACTTTCAGGCGGACGAAGTCGCAGGCAAATCCCGGTAAAAAATTCAGTCCCTGTGGGATGATTAATCAACTTTCAGGCGGACGAAGTCGCAGGCAGACGCTAGTAGAATATATTATATTTAAATATAACGGTCTAATTCCATTAAAATAATAATTAATATATTAATAAAAAAATCTGCCTGGACTGCCTCGTTGGTCTAGTGGTCGCAAGCGCGACTGCTGTGCATGAGGTCTTGGGTTCAATTCCCAGGTCGAGCAAAGTGTTATTGGGTTTTTCCATCAGGAATTTCTCAGTAGCAACCTCGGAGTCTGGATTTGAGCCCGGTTGATGGCAATAGGCTCGCCCCCTATTACATGGGACTAAAAACATAACTGGCGAAATGTGGGTGTACTAATGGGTACACCTCTGCCTAACCCTTCGGGGATTACAGGCGTGATGTTATGTCATGGCAAAAAAATCTGCCATATAAATACCTTCCGAAGCCCCCCTTCCTTCCTTCCTTCTTAAGTCCAGTAATGTTCCCTATTATTAGCCCTAAAAGAATGTTCAGAAGCTATAAACTTGTCGTACATTTAATTCTTACTAGGTCTTATATAAACGTGAAATTATAACATTATAATATCCATAACCATTATTTCTTACGAATCCCTAATACCCTGTTTGGAATTCTCATAAAATATGTAGAGCACGACACAATGTAAAAGCGACTTACAGGTTAAGTACGCACTGGTAATTCTTACAATTTATGATCGAATAAATTTTGTTTTAAAAAGTATATAAATTGGTTTTTCTGTTATTATACCCTCGTGGATAGTGTGAGAGGGCAAAGAGGAACGAAATGAGAGGAGGCGCGGCTGTTGGATGAAAATGTGCCAATTGGTTTTCAATATGTGAAAGTGTTTATTGACTTAGTTTAAGAACAGGTATGCTTAGTTTGCACAGGAAGAAGCAAGCTTAATAGAAGGTTTTATTATGATTTAAAATCTAAATATATAAAAACGAAAGGTCACCGCGAAATATCGAAAACCGTTTGAAGTATAAAGATGGTCGGGAAAGAAAGCCGCTAAGAAAAAATAACCAAAATTCACCCCCTTTGGGAATGAATAGGGCGTCCAAAGTTTGTATGGTATAACGTAGAAGCATTGTTATAAAATCAATTACCCGAATTTAATGCAAGGGAAGCCGTGGGCAAAAGCTAGTATTTCATGGTATCGAGGTCTACACAAATTCGATTTAAAAAAAATCTAGATAGATAGATAGTGTTTATAAAATGCGTTCTATTAAACATCTGTATCTTGTATTATAACTAACTTTTTATACCTTTTGTAAAACAAACGCGAGCACAAATTACTAGATACTAAAACAAAGATAAAGCTCTAAAAAGACAATAAAAAAACAAATAACGATACAAAAGTTAAACAAATAAATTACACGTTGTTTTTTATAATGCTGCCTCGCTCGCTCCGAGCTACGCGACAGAGACAAATTGTGAAAGTACCTTTGAAATATATTATTTAGAGTATATTTTGTATTTTTACTTAATTTTAAATACCTAAGTATGTTTTTTAACGGAATTCGGTATGAAATTAATAAACAACCAAGTGCAAGTCGGACTCACGACTGAACATAAGGCACGTACTGTCATAGACTATTTAACAATACATAGAAAATAATAGAAACGTTTCTTGTATGGTGATCATAATCTTTAACTTGATTTTATTTGTTATTTTAATAGCGGCAATAGAAATGCACACTCACTCGAAAATGTCAACTCTCTACCTATTACGGTTAATGAGATACAGCCCGTTGAAAGGCAGATATACAGACAAACAGAGAGCGAACGCTAACTATAGGTACGCTTCACACCCTCCAGGAACGGTACCTTAAACACAATGTTTATGAGGTACTGTATGAAACACTTTCACCATGTCTAGAACATCTCCTATTGTAGATGTTCAGTGGTGGAAGACACTTAGGCGCTTTGCACACAGAGCAACTTTTGCAGCAACTGGCAACTGGCAACTTTCTGGCAACTCGCTGTTTACATGTAATTCAATTGGAGTGCGCACACAGAGCAACTCAAGTTGCGAGTTGCGGCAATCGTCAACAGTTTTCAGTTGCGGCAACTAGCAACTTATTTAGTTGCTAGTTACCGCAACTAGCAACTGTCAAATATTCGATTTCACACCCTCCCTCCCTCGCCCTGTGCCCGGCATAGTGTTGCCATTAACTTAGTGGTTTTTCCCACTAAGTAAACACTTCTTTTTGGGGTAATGTGTAAAATTCTAGAATAAAATACTTCTTGATATTCCCCAACTAAATGAGAGAAAATTTAAACCATGCATAAAACGCACACTATCTAATCAAGCATTACTATAAGTTAGATGATTATATCACGGACAAAAATGCTTGGCTAAATGCTAGTCCTGCTCCACAGCCACTCGAGCTCACTAAATAGGATTGTTTTTTAAGAGAATGATGTTTCTTACCCTCTTGTTTATCGACCTGAATAACTTGTACCGTTATCAGTACGATTACTTTTTCTTTTTTTACATACTATAGTCATCTAACGGATAAGTACACTGAAAGTGTTAGTATTGTAAATTTATTTCAATTTTGTTTTTGAAAACCATCAACCTAAAACTAAAAAATTCACAAGCCACCAGATACAAATTCTGCCTACCGGATGAGGGTCCCAATCCACCAGATCTAACGGTAATACCGCTTAGTTTGCAACACTGCAACTCGGCTAAAAAAGTTGCTTACAAATTGCCAAAAAGTTGCGGCAACCGGCAACTTTATGGAAACTAGCAACTTTTACAGGAAACTTTTAAAAAGTTGCCAGTTGCGTCAACTTAAGTTGCTCCGTGTGCAAAGCGCCTTACCATCAATACAGCTTTATACCTATTTGTTATGTTATTTCTCAAGACGTCTTCATAAGCTCTGTAATTTGGAATATTCGAAACGAAACATTATAGAATTTGTAGTAGTTATTTAGTTACGTTGTTGTGTAGCCGCGAGCGATGCGACGCGCCGTGTACCTACTAATGAAACTCTTGCTACGTTCCATTCCTTCTTGCAAATGCATTTTTCTTTGAAAAATTAGTACGTAACATATTTTAAATTATATTTTCATTCAAAGCGCACTACTATAATTTAAAAGTTGTCTTTTCTTAAATTTTTAAATCTTGCATTTTGTGTATGCATTAGTAATTATACTTAAAAAAGGTTTTGTAAGGAAATAAAACTTTAGGAATTCATTTTAATAAGGCTTTAAATAAAGGCAGCACACAATATGATTTTTTTTTCTGTTCTTTTGCATCTTTGTAACGAATTTGAACCAAAATAGGTAGGAACACTTTTGTGGGTATGGAACCATCATCTTGTTAAAAGATTGCTATCGAATGATTGATTACATTCTATTAAGTTAAAATGAGATGTATTCTGTCACCGATCTATGTATCATGATTTATAATCGTGTTCGGAAAACTTCCAATATACCGAACTTACCTAAGTACATTTTTTTTTTTTTGAAGGATAGGATATCATAAAATTACTCTTTCCGCTCTGTCAGGCCATTACTGACTAAGACTCATCAGTGTTCCTTCTAGTACCCTTTCCGTTCCAGGGTCCGCAGTAACTATTTCGAAAAAATTCCGCAACCCTGGCAGGCAAGCTGAGTACATACTGACACAAACACTTTAGGGGACACTCCTATTTAGCCCTTTTCAAGCAATCAAAAGTTGATTAATAATCTGAAGCCGGCATTACAACAACCTGTAAGTAGTAGACAGTATTTCTCATACTAAAATCTTCTCTCAAAGAAGCTCTCCAGTAAAACCAACAAAGAATGGGCACGACAGGCTACCAGACAATAGATAGAAACAGAACCGTCCGCTGCAATTCCTAAAGGTACTGCTTTGAGCATAAAAGGCTCTCGGGCAAAACAACGCCCTGTGTTTAGAGGTACAACGACCGCGAGAGGTACAAATGCTTTCTAAAGTACAGAGCCAGCATGTTCAGCTGTTTGTAAACTTGTCAAATGAATGCCTTTGACAATGGTTCCAAATTGTCACAAGACAGAATATTTAAGCAGGGTAAGCAGAGGAAGCTACAATATATACGTACAACCACATTTTGCAAGTATAATTAAGGGTAAGTACTTCAGCATCGCCTAGTTACTTGGTTGAAGAGGTTAATAAATCTGTATCAAATCCTTTGTTTTTTGTTTTCACAAAAAGTATATATTATATTTACTTAGAATATAGGGCTTTAAATTGTACCTGTACATAAATCAGGTTTTTTTCTATTTCAACTAATCTTTCGTTCCAGAATATCTTCCTTTATTCACATTTAAATACCGATTTAAAAGCTACGATTTAACTTTCACCGAAGAATGGTTGCCTCTTAAAAACTTGAGATCGTAAATCTGACCCGTCTCTTTCACACTCTTTCATTTGAATGAAACGGCAATAATTTTGAAGGCTTCAGATCTTTTATTAATTCATTCTACTGGAGTGGGTAAATTAGGTAATGACACGTAAAACATGTTAGGCGTTTAATATTAAAGTAATTAATTTAAATGTACGCGTAACATAATATGCTGATGTTGACACATAGCGGTAATTTAATAATATGGTAACTTAGATAATAGTCCCCTTAAACATTTCACGCCTGTACCGTAAAAGCTTCTTTCCGTACGGTCTGAATTTTTATTCATTGCGTATTATTTCAGGTACTCAAGGGTAGGTTTAAAGTACTCATGAGTACTTTGAGCCCCTGTAAGATGAGCATACAATTACTAAAAGTCGGCCTTTAGGGGAGGGATGAGCAGGTTTCCTTGTTTATTAGCACGAACAACAACATAACTAAAATATAGTGCCTAAACACAGAGTCCACTCCCTCTTCCCTGATCACTTCACACGGAAATACTGAGGAGAGATCAGGCATAGTGTCTCAAACTACGGGCTGCTACTGAGAAAGTCATAAAAGACGTTCGTTCGCTCAACAGTCAAGCTTGAACAACGCACAGGGCAGTGAGTTGATATTATTTTGTACAGTCATGGTCGCCTTCTTATCTACCAAAAAGCTAATTAACCTTTCGTTCCGCCTCACCGGTTCAGCAAATTACCGAAAATAGCATCATGTAACAGACATGAACAACAACAGTCGTTCTCAAGTACAACAGAAACAAACATGGAGCACGAGCGATACCCAACTAGATACAGTAACTTAATTAGACAAGTTATGGTGTGTTTGTACTGTGTAAGTAAATGTAAATAGGTCTTTATGTTTGTGTGTTTATTATGCTATGCCAAATGTTTGTAATGGAAAGTGTTTAACCCGGCATAGATAGTTAACATACCTAACTGGCGTAATGTGGGTGTACTAATGGGTACACCTCTGCCTTACCCTTCGGAGATTACAGGCGTGATATTATAGATTGTTAGAAAACTGATCCGCACACTGTAAAAAGTCACCGTTCAAACGGCAACATTGATGCATTTTGTAAAAATCTCTGAAATAGAACGGCAACGTCGCATGCGATTATAGATCGTTAGTGCCAGTTTTTAATAAACTAATGTACTGCGCCACAGCACGGACACTAGCGAGTTACTACAATGTTGCTTTGTGGCCCGAAATAGTCAGACAGCTCTTTTGTTTTATTTAACTAAATCCAATTTCGAAATTGGAATTTCAAACCGACTGGTCAGAAATGTATCGCCCATCACGTAGATTGGTGCATACAAAGTTGCTGCAAAATAATTCAAGCTGACGGCACCGGTTAGTGCCCTTTTCAGAAATCTGGACGATGTCTTGTGTATTGTATTTCATGAATGTTTTTATAACGAAAGAAAGAAGAAGAAAAAAAAGAAAAGAAAAGTAAGAAGATGTAGTGACAAAGATAGAAAAGGGTATGCTTAGATGGTTTGGTCATGTTAAAAAGATGAGTGAAAGACGATTAACAAATGGTATTTATATGGCAGAGGTGAGTGGCAACGCCGGGAGGAGTCGCCCTAGGAAGACCTACACTGACCTTATTGGTGAGGTGCTTCAGAAGGGTCAGGTGCGGAGTACTCGTAACCGGCGTGCTTGTATGACGAGATGTATGAACGTAGATGAGGCGAAAGGAGTATGGAAGGATCGTAGCAGGTGGCGTTCTGTAGTTTCTGCCTACCCCCATGGAAAAAGGCGTGAGTTTATGTATGTATTAGAATGTTTTTATTTCTGTTTTTGGACTTGAATCTGTTAACAAATGAGGGTGGTTCAATGACCGGTATTTGCAACATTAAGTTGAATGCTATTGGTGTTGAGTACATGAATTGTGTTTTTGTTAGACAGAATCCTGAAAAGGGCTCATGGTACTCATATTAATGAGCAACTTTTGCTAAGGGACACGAAACAAAATCAGTTGATCTACCCATTTCGTCGAGTTATGGGAACATCAATTTATCGATCAGCTGATTGAGTATATACAAGAGTGTATCTAAAGTGATCTGTCTCATTTCCGAAAAAGAAAAACTAGCCGTAACACAACCCAACAGGCTTATGACATTCAATTACAAAAAATCCGCCTTAAAGATGTAATACATCATTTAAGTATTCACTTAAGCCTTTCTCAGCTCAGTTCTAACACCATGTTTATGACCAACAGTTTTTACGAAACCCCTCATAAAAATGAACAGCCTTTTTGCATGACATCATTTTCGTAGTAAAGAAACGCAAGTAGCGTGTATAGGCGTCGGTATAAAAACGGGGATTCACTTACGTTCTTATCTAAAGGGGAAGAGAAAGAATAATGAGGTGCAGTAAGTGACAAATTGTGGGACGAGAGGCACTGGACATGAGAGTAATAGAAGGACCACTGTGTACTCTCTATTACGGGTTCACAGATTTAGGAATTGAGGAGTAAAAAAGATACCTTATGAAGCCGAAAATTACACAACATTGCATTACACCAAAAAAAAGTTGATTTTCCCCCTAGAAATGTTGTTGTTGTGTTGTTGTTGTTGTAGGTCAGGTGCGCAGTACTCGTAACCGGCGTGCTTGTATGACGAGATGAATGAACGTGGATAAGGCGAAAGGAGTATGTGTGGATCGTAGCTCTGCAGGTGGCGTTCTGTGGTTTCCTACCCCCATGGGAAAAAAGGATGAGATTATGTGTATGTTGCACAATTTTCTTTAGTTTGACGGACAATGGTGCCGATTCCCTTGTTCACAAACTAGACTAAATTTAGAGAATTGACATCTCTTACTAATATACAGCGAAAGGAAAGGACGGTGACATTCAAGAACTAAGTTAGCGACGTCAAATTAGTTTTGCCTTGATCTTTTCCGTGTTTTTAATCCATATGTTTTAAGGTGTCAACTATAATTGTATGGATGTGTCAGATTGTCTAAATTTGACAGCTCTTATTTACATTAGTCTCTTTCTTGTTTTATTGGACAGAAAAAGATGGAAATAGTCTAATTTTAGTTTAGTTTGTGACCAAGAGAATCGCCACCAATAAGTTTAGTTTTTCTTTCTTTCTTCTAGCTACTTGTATGAGATGTTTTTTTATAGCCGCTATAAAAAAAAAAATAAGCAGTAGTGGCCTAGTGGTAACGATGGCACACGAGGAACGGTCGAACAAGCTATTTGGTTTACAGACAACAAGCTCGTGATGTCTAATAATTTCGAAACCTGTATGTTTTAAAAAAAATAATATTTGAAACATTGTTTAAAAATAGTTACAAGTTAGCTGCCTGTATACCACGTACTGTATATGTAGGTACATCATGCATTCAAAGCCAGGTAAGCATGAGAACATGGAGATGGCTTGAACGCCAAGAGAGACATTAGAGACTGACAATGAGAAAAAATAAACTGTACTTAAATAAACATATTCTCTTCCCTTCAAACATTACAAAGGATAATTAAAGATAGTTAATAATAAATCTACGGCTTTGTCTGATAAAAGCAGTCCTTCTGAACTTCTCCTAACATTGCGCCGCCGTATCGCACCCCATATGGACGAAATGGACTATTACGATGATCGCAGGCGATCGATCCCCATCGTTCTATTCAAGTACAAAAAAAAGATAAGCACATGCGTTTTTCACAAGATTTGAGGGAAAATAAATAGTACAGAGGCCTTTCACAAATAAAGCTGAGATGTTTTGAAGTCGTGAGTAGTGACGTGTGGCTTCAAAACTTACATAATTATACCAATGTCAATCGCGATGCCAATCAATCGCTTTCACCTCTTCACGAGGTATTTTTTTTTTAGTAGGATTATAATAGATTGTGTTCTTTTCAATAAGCACAAGTAAATTGTTTACAAGAAAGGATTTTTTAAGGAAATCTTTTTATCTTTTAATCTTTTACTTTTTCCTCCGTTCTCTTTTAATTCGCTTATTTAGACAGGAAACTTTGCGAAATAAGGAAATTTTAATATCTCAAAATAAGAGAGAAATCTTAATTAAACTGGAGAAAATCTCATTATCTTATTAAGTCTAATTAAACAACAATAAATAAGTTTTATCGGCTTTTGTTTTTGTAGGTTGTTGCATAACAGCCCGCGGAGTTTGGATACAGCCATAGCTATAAGATTTCGTTCAGTTCAATGAAAATGTTTTATTTCCGTGTTCTTAAGATGAAAAGGTATTGAACCATCTTAACAATTTATTTAATGAATGGAATATAGAAGTACGTGAGTATGATGCATCTGTTTGTTTTATTTACTAGATTAGACTAACGACCCATGTCTTTTTTCGCTTGAATGTCAGTTACATAAAACGGGACCTTTTTTATAGCGGAATCCTACTTATTTTTATTTTATTTATTTGGAACAACTAAAAATTACATAATAATGCTTACATTATTACATACATACATAAACTCACGCCTTTTTCTCATGGGGGTAGGTAGAAACTACAGAACATAATTACATATTTTTCGAAAATAAAAGTTACTCCTAATAACATTAGCTATCTGTCAGTGAATCGCTTGTCAAAAGCAGACAAGCAACCAGAAAGACATACAGACAAACCGATAGACCGACAGACGAAAATTTTAAATATAAATTTTTACTTGTATGTATGTAAGTAGGTATCGTATAAACATTCAAATATTATGTTTTGTAAAAAGTTGTTATTTTGACATTAGAAACTGACACTTCAATTTTATTTATATATATAGAAAAAAAGACATTCATTTTCTTGTTTTAATCTGTTATACCAGCAGATGCGCAAAACATTTTACTTTTAAATATACCTACCCAATATATAGGCTTGACCTTTGTATCCCAATTATTAATGCTAGAAGAATTACAAATTAATGAAAATTCTTAACTTCGACAGGCATTCTTCTAATACCAGCGGACAGGGGTTAGCAAACTTTTGATAATATTCAACAGCTCGGCTGGTTACTCGCTGATATTGTAACAAGTTTTGAGGGGACTTTGTTTTATTATTGTTATTGTTTGTGTTGTTAGTCATTGTAATTTATTCTTAACATTAAACAAACACAATAGTTTGTTTGTTTGTTTTTAAATAATTTAGACCTTCTCGTCTTTCGCCCTCGTTGGTATAGTGGACGCAAAGTGCGACTGCTGAGCATGAGGACTTTGGTTCGAGGTCGGGCAAAGTGTTATAGTATTTTCATCAGGAATATCTCAGTACCAGCCTCGGGTGTCTGGATTTGAGCCCGGTTGATGGCAATAGGCTCGCCCCCTATTACATGGGACTTAAACATATGTAATTGGCGAAATGTACACCTCTTCGGGGATTACAGGCGCGATGCTATGCATGTTATGTTTTCGTCCCATAAACACAGCGCACGGAGCATACCTACTTCGGGTTGGTATACCTGCTTATAATATACTTCCATGTATAACTACTTCCTTTTACGCAAAGTTTGCAGGCACTTCAGACGAGAAAGTTTCAGAAATTGTCGAAAGAGTTTTTGTGCTTTTGAAACCGATAGGTATTAATAACTATCTGAATAGACAGACTAATTTACAGTACAGTACCGATTATATTAAACAAATGGTTTCCGATTGCAAATTGTACTATTAACAATAATGTGTGTAGGCGAGCGAAGTAATAAATTAGATACTCAATTAAGATTGTTTACGTACTAAGTATAGGCTTGAAACAATAAAGGTATTGAGTATTTATATGAAATCTATTGTCTTTTATACCTATATAGCAATACATACATTTAAGGACAAGTAAACAAGTTTTTATGTTTTTTTTTCGTATCGAGATGCAAATTGTTTTCAATCTCTGACAAAAAAGGCTCACTTTTGTTACATATTTACTAGTTCTACAAACAATTATATTAATTAGTTACAATTAAATAAATAATGAGTAAAATTATCTCGTGCCCCGGTGCGCACCGAAAGTCATTGGCCCCGGCTGCCATACGTGGATCATTGACAGTCGTTACGGATCGTCAGAAGCCCGAAAATCCGACAACCAGCCTTACCAAGGGGTATCGAGTTATCCAGTTACTGGGTTGTGGAGGTCAGATAGACAGTCGCTCCATGTAAAACTAGTACTCAGTTGCATCCAGTTAGACTGGAAGCCGACCCTAATATAGTTAGAATAAGTCTAGGCAGATTTATGAAGTTACAATTTAAAATTAAATTATTTCGTAACACACAAAAATATAGCAACCCTTTACCAACTATGACAAGCGAGCATGCTAAAAGCGTGGAGCCGCCCCCGCGCCCCCCGCGCTGGCCCGGTGGGCGACGGAAATACGTCATTACCGGTGAGCCACAACGGCGGGTTTCTTTCAGGCCGCAGTGTTAGCAGTCATTACGTCGCACCTCCGGGGTGTAGGTCACGTGTGCAGGGAGCACATCTTGTTTTTTATTTAGGTAGGGAAATAATGGTCAATTGGTTTTTCTACATATTTTATCTCACCATTTATAACTGAAGAACGGCTAAATAGATTTTTATGATTTGTTGGATTTATCTCCGCCCTGAATAGCACAATATTTTTTTAAACATGGAAAAAATCACGAAAAAGAAAAATATTACATTTTATTGATTCTGAGGCGGTGCGAAGTTCGCCATGTCTGCTAGTAATTGATTGAATTTGTAATATTATTTTAACCTCGGTTTTTAGTCAAATAAATTCTTAGAAACTAGGGTCAGAAAGCTTAGTACACAGTAGTGCGTACAATAACTACTTACCTACTCATTGAAAAGATAACATAGACCTTTTTTCTTAAATGTATTTGGCCTAAAAAACTTGTGTTATCTTGAAATGTATCTGTCTGATTGTTACAACGTATAAGTACGTAAAAAAAAACTGCGCGTTCAAAACATGACATGTCATTAATTTATGTCACCATAATTTAACGAAAAATGATAGCGGCGCTTTCGTACGCGCAGATAAATACAATTTATACTGAAATATATTTTTGCGAACAAAACCGCATGGCCTTGATTCAATGAGATCGAATTACAACATTTTTTTTTCTATGTACTATGAATCGCATGGTGTCGAAATTCGATGTACCCTAAAACCTTAAGCATTATTGAGCTTTGTATCAATAAACATAAGGCTTAAAATCAAGGTTTTACACAGACATGGAAATTGAGTGTGGAATAGAAACAGCCACACACAGTATAAGCACAGTATATGTAACAGAGACAATGCCTTTTAAATCTTGTTTGTCAATTGAATCAATATATTTTTTATCTTTATTAAACACGGCTTTATGAAATTGTTAAATATTAGAATGTTCAGCCAGCTTCAGCAGAGGTAGGTAGCTTCACAAAGTAGGTTTATACCACATCATTGTAAATACGAACACTTGTGTTTCTTTTATTCGAGTAATATTACAAAAAATGTAGCGCATTTGGTACAATAAACAGGAGTGTAATCCGCCATCATCCCGCAATTCTCGTACAAATTGCGTCACACTTTTTGCGTCAGCTTGTAACGATCTCGTCAATCACTTGCTATCTCGCAGACGGCTCTACCGCGGTACATTGCACGCGCAGCTTCAGAAGATTCACTTCTACAGGGTCACGGGTCTATTTAACTATAGTATTAAAAAGGTGTACCAATGGGCACACCTCTACCTAACCCTTCGGGGATTACAGGCATAATGTTATGTCAACTATAATGGTTTTAGAGTGACGTCATTGTGTAAACATCATCGGTCAATGTGGGTTATTGCTACTATTTGAGTACTATGTATTTAATTTATTCCCCATTCTTCTTCTAAATAATATTATATTGGATCTAAGATCCAATATTATTTCTCCTTGTTAATGACGTTAAAAAGTGCCTTGTAATGGTCTAATTTAAATAACTTCGACTTTGATTGCAGACATTCGGACTGACCGTTGTACCTGCTTAGAAGTCAGGATTCAGGGGCTCACCTTCTTTTTTATTCGTCTAAAATAGTTTCATTCAAATTGGTCCTGTAATTCGGTACCAAATAGTCCGTTTACTCTCTGACCCTTATCTGTAGCGTGTCGCTATCAGCTTCATCCCGCGGGATAGACGTGATCGAGCGAGTCACATCGGCGGTAATAGGCTGTTGCACGCTTTAAGAGTTTAATACCAAATACATACGTACAGAAAATAATGTAAATTGTTACCTACATTTGTACAAAACACATATTTAATTCATTTACATTCACAAAGTGAAGTACGTGGGGGCAATGATACTTTCTAAATTGTCATTATCTACCAAGGCGATATATAAACTTGTAATAACGATTGTATATTTAGAGTATACACTGGGGCTAATTAAAGTCCATTTACAATAAAACAGGTTTAATAAAAAATATCGTGCGTACAGTAGGAAGGTGGTCGGCAGAATGATCTAGTACCTACATACAGCTGTCGATAAACAAAAAAAACTACCAAACGCCTGCCAAAATCCTAACAGCAAATTGTGGACTATTGCTGGATATAGCGGTTGATGACCGTGAGGCGTTGCGCCGCAACATATTCCCGGCCGTTGGAAACTTGTTTTTTCAACACTTTAGTTCTGCAGCAGTCGGCAGCGGGCAGAGACGGGTAAAGGGACGTCGCACGCAGCCTCGTGAAGTTTTGATCTCAGCAACTCTTGCAATTTTATCAGGTCCAGGAAATAGTTGAAGAACTCGTCCCAGACGCCAGTTCAGCGGATGAGTGTTATCATCAGCCAAGAGGACCATGTCACCTACGCTGAGATGAGCGTTGTCCTTGAGCCATTTTGTCCTTTGCTGAAGCTCTGACAAGTATTCCTTCTGCCATCTTTGCCAGAAGTGACGTCTTATTTGTTCAAGGCGTTTGTATTTGTTTCTTTGGTTGACATCATTATCTTCAAGGGCTGGTGACGGGAGTGCAGTTAACGGTCGACCAATGATGAAGTGCCCTGGGGATAAGGAGAGTAGGTCGTTAGGAGAGGATGATAAGGGGCACAAGGGACGGCTGTTGAGTATCGCCTCCACTTGCGCAAATAAAGTTGTAATTTCCTCAAATGTTAAATGACTATTGCCAATAACTCGCTTGATATGATATTTAGCTGACTTGACGCCAGCTTCCCAGATCCCGCCGAAGTGAGGAGCGTAAGTTGGAATGAATTTAAAACTAATACCTTGTTGGCCAGCAAAATCAGCTACAAGTTTATCACCTTGTTTTAGAAAGCAACCTATCTCCTTTGCGGCGGCGATAAAATTACGGCCGTTATCGCTAAATATTTCAATTGGTTTTCCTCTACGCGCAATGAAACGTCTGAGAGTCATTACAAATGCATCCTTAGTCAAATCACTGACTGCCTCCAAGTGAATGCATTTATAACGTAAACACACAAAAATGCACATATAACATTTTATAATGCGACTGCCACGGCCTTTGCGGTTTAAAATAAAAAAAGGGCCAGCGAAGTCTAACCCGACGGACAAAAATGGGAAGTCCGGGTTCACCCGCTGAGCTGGTAAGTTACCCATTTTTGGGCATAATGTTTTGCCACTTATTCGTCGGCATCGTACGCAGTTGCTGACGGTACGTCTAGCAAGGTGCCTGCCATTTACAGGCCAGACTGTTTGCCTGATTGTTGCTAACAGCAAACTCGGACCTGCATGTAAATTCAATAGGTGCTCATTTGTAAAGTATAGTTTTGTCAATCTATGAGACGCGTGCAGAAGTACTGGATGCCTTATTTCAAAGCTAGATGTGGACGCGTCTATGCGGCCACCGACGCGAATCAAGTAATCGTTATCTATAAATGGAGACAATGATAAAATTTTACTCCTAGCCGGCAGTTGTTTACCCTTTGCAAGCAATTCGTATTCGACAGGAAATGACTCACGCTGGGCGATCAGGCACAGTGAATGGAATGCTTTCAATAGCTCTTCTGGTGAAAGCATGCCTGCCCTTTTACTACAGGGGTGCCTCATATTAAATATAAACCTTAGAACGTATGCAACAACCTTTTGAAGTTTTTGATATGATGAAAAATTATCGAAATTTATAAAATAATCCTGATCACTAATTGCTGACGTGTGCACTTTCATCTCAGGTAATTCGTCCAGTTTTGAATTATTTAGCACGGGCCAATGGTTTTCATTTTGATATAAAAAGCTGGGGCCGGACCACCACATATCCATAGACAATAAGTTTTTTGCATCCACTCCTCTAGAAATTAAATCTGCGGGGTTCATGGTAGTAGGCACGTAGCGCCACGCACATGCTTTAGTTAACTCAAGTATTTCACAGACACGATTAGCTACAAACATTTTTAATTTTGTAGGATCACTATTTATCCAACTTAGAACTACACTGGAATCGCTCCAGTGTACAATATTTCCCGGCCGATGCCGGAGGGCATCTATAACAGATCTACAAAGCTTAGCAGACAATAATGCAGCGCATAGTTCGAGGCGTGGTATTGTGGTGGGTTTTAAAGGCGATACCCTTGACTTGGCACATAGCAGCTTCACAGTACTTCCACCATGGCAGTTTACTGATTTTAAGTAAATACATGCGCCGTATGCATTTTGAGAGGCATCACTAAATGAGTGTAATTCTATTAACTTTGGGGTGTCACATAGAACTATTCTAGGAATTTGAAATTTATTTAACCACGCTAAATTATCAGTAAATTTAATCCAATCGTCTCTCAAATTCTTTGTGACTGGTTCATCCCAATCTAATTTTTGTTGCCACATTTTTTGCAATATAATTTTAGGCTGAATTATTACGGGACTCAAAATACCTAACGGGTCAAATATTTTAAAAGAATTGGACATAACAAATCGCTTTGTGATGACTGCAGCCTGGTCAAGCGTGAACTTTTTAATGGGAAAATATAGCGTGTCACTGGAGGGAATCCATCCAAGACCAAGAGTACTTGAAGATTCACTGATTGTTAAATTGTCTTCATTATTTATGCTTAAATTTTCAAAAATAGAAGGGTTGTTACTTTTGTATTTCCTTAAGTTAAAACAACCATCTTTTAGCGCTTCGGACACTCTTTTTTGTATGTGACGTAATTCCTGCTCATCATTTGCACCGGTAATAAGGTCATCGACGTAGAAGTCCTTCTGGATTATATATTTGATAGCTTCGTCGGTTTGTTCCTCGCCAAGCTGCCAAAGGCAACGTGTGCTAAGAAAACTGGCACTTGCGGTACCATAGGTGAGTGTGTTTAGCTCGTAAGATTTGATGGGTTGTGATTCGTCTTCTCGCCATAGAATACGCTGCAAACTGCGATCCTTTTTGTTTACTAGGACCTGACGGTACATTTTTTCAATGTCTCCAGTTAACAGAAACTTGTATTGTCTGGCACGTATTAATATTGCGAAAAGAGAATCTTGTAGCGTGGGACCTACCATTAGGATGTCATTCAATGCATAACCTGAAGTAGAAACTGCAGACCCATCAAAGACAACACGCAGTTTAGTTGATTCACTTTCTTGTTTTAGTACCGCGTGATGACATAAATAATAGCTTATGCTTTGCTCGTCATTAATTAACGAGCAATGCCCTAATTCAGCGTATTCGCTAATGAATTTTGAATATTCGATTTTGAGCAATGGATTTTTCCTAAACCGCTTTTCTAAATAACACAATCGTTTTTTAGCAATTTTATAAGTGTCACCTAGGCAGTCTGGAGTGTCTTTTAGTGGCAGTTTTACACAAAACCTGCCAGTAATTTCCCTACGTGTGTGAGCGATAAAGTGGGATTCGCAAGCCATTTCACTTTCACTCATTATACGCTTTGTGGGAACCTCCTCTAATTCCCAGAATTTAGCAATTGAGCTTTCAATATCAATTTTGTTTGATACGGCTTCTATAGTTGCTTGGTTGCAATGAGTTGTCTCATTGGCAACGGTTGGATATATGGGACCAGATATTATCCAGCCTAGCTGTGTATTTCTTAAATTTGTATTTTGTGGGCCAAGGGAAAGCTGTTCGTTTCCCAATATGTCCCAAAACAGATCAGCGCCTATTAAGACGTCTACCGGTGCTGGCTGATTAAATTTAGGATCAGCTAACACAATGTCTTTAGGCAAATTTAATGTATTAATATTAACCGGGTACTTTGGTATTGAACCCGTTAATTCGTTTAAAACAAGACATGAGCAATTTGCTCTGTATTTATTGGTAAGCGAGATAATTTCAATATTGCAACTTTCGGCAATATGAGAAGAGACTGTGTTACCAATTCCTATGACCTTTAGCGAGTCAATTGGGAATGTTTTTAAGGAAATATTATCCTGTAATGCTTTGGAAATAAAAGACGACTGACTACCGCAGTCCAGCAGCGCTCGAACCTTCGCCCTTTGATGGGTCAATGGGTTCAAGACTTCTATAACAGCCGTCGACAACAGAATTTGATTTGAATTTCGTTTTGAAAAACTCGCAATGGTTTCGCAACCATTGTCACACGGCTCATCTACCATTACTAGATTATTGCTGTTAGATAATGCAGCAGGGATATGTAACAACGAGTGGTGCCTTTTATTGCACTCACGGCACGGTCCCATGCGACAAGCACCTACATGGTGCCCCTGCCTAAGGCAGTTGACACATAGCTTGTATTTATTCACCTCTTTCAACCTATCTTCTATTCCCTTTGCTTTGAAAGAGGGGCAATCATAAATCCTATGATTTTCATTACAGATAATACATAAAAAAACATTAGAATTATTAGATTTGTTCGCTTTAGAGTTAGAAGCAGCAAACGATTTTGTATAAGTGTTTGAATTGTGTTGTTTATGACTATTTGTGATGGAAATATTACGTGAACTATTTGTTTGACTCTTGGGTTGGTTATCATTTTTATTACGGTTTAATGCTTCCAGTACGTCCGCCCGGTCTATCATGAATTTATAGAACTGCTCCAATGTTGGCGTATCACCCTCAAAATTATTTCTGCATTCCTCCCACTTAGTTAAAGTAAGGCTATCTAACTTTGCAGATAACATAAAAATTATAAGAACGTCCCATTTGTCCGTGGGCTGTCCCAGGCTAGCCAGAGCACGCAAGTTTTTCGTGACATGGTCTACCAAAAATCTTAATGCCTTCTCTGATTCACGAGAACACTGCTTTATGTTGAACAATGAATTTAAGTGGTGATTAATTAAAATTCGTTTGTTGTTGTAACGACTGCAAAGCAAGTTCCATGCCTCAGAGTAATTTGCGGAAGAAACCTCAAGATTCGAAATAATTCTCGCGGCATCACCTTCTAGATAAGACATAAGATAGTGAAACTTGTGGATAGGTGTAATACGTTCATTTCTGTGTATCAAACTCTCAAACGTGTCACGGAATTCCAACCACCGAAAATAAGATCCGTCGAACTTGGATATTTGGATTTGAGGAAGCTTTAAACCTGCCGATTGATGATCCGTACAACAGGAACTATCATGAACAGACGCACGCCTATGTTCACATTCTATTTTCGAACATTTGTCTAATAAAGTTTTAGCAGTGGCTATGTTGATAATAATATCACGCTCAATGTTATCACGTTCATCAATTTCGGCTGATAAATTAGTTGGGTTCAAAACCTCGATCTCATTTTGCAGATCATCAACTCTTACTGACAATGCTTCGAATTTTGCAAGTTTCAAACTTAACTCGGTCAATTGTATGTTATTCAACACCGTTAAACTAGCAATGCTATTTAAATAATTCTTAAATTTTGTTATCTGTCCTTTAGCAGACGCTCTTTTAGTCATTAAATCCTTTAAACGATTTTTATCTAACGATTCGTTCGGCATTGTGACAAAACAAAGTATTAGTTCCAAAACGAATTGTAAAAATAAACTAAAGAATGACTAATCTATGAAGTAAACAAAGAACGGCTCACGCTCCTCGACTTGACGACACCTGGCGCAGGAAACCGGTTACGCCCGCAACAGCTGATTGCGGCCCGCGCGGCGCGCGGCGAGATAATGCACTCGGCGAATTATCAACCTGAAATTATCGGCGGTAACGTCTAAGTATATTTTATAATCAAACGAGGAATAGCGTTGGCAACAAAGGAAACCTCTGCCTTGGGTTTTAAAAATAAAATAATATTTCCTTGCAACTAAATGACGATTACAAGTTATTTAGGCAATTTGAACGAAACCATTAAAAGTTAACTATTCTGCAATTGCAATGTAATGTATTAAACGTTAGTTATTGCTAATTGAGCTCGATTTTAAAGAAATAACGTTAATCCATAAACAAAGAAAATTATTTATTACAACTTGTAGGTAGGTTGAAAACAAATTAAAAATGATGATGCAACTTTCGCAACGATTTTTACACTAAAATCTATGATTTGCACAAATGGATTTGATTCCTGACAGCTTTAGGAACAATGTATTAAGGATATGATAACAGTTTGGTGAACGTTTGGAAGATTGGGGCAATTAGGAAGGAAAGGGCACTTATCTGATTTCGTAGACCACCAAGGCGCGATGTGAAACTTTCGCTGAATCACTGCTCGCTCCAGCCCGAACTCGTAGATGATCCTGGCTGTGGTTCAGATCTTGAACGCCTTTCTTCAATCTTCAATCACGCCAATGGACTTTGCTCACCCTGCGGCCGGTTCCACCTTGGCGAGATTTCATCCGCGCCTTTCTAGTATTTCTTCTTATTTTTGGTTTTCTTGCTGATTAGTTCCCCTCATGGGCCACCATTATGTATATTTAGAGTATACACTGGGGCTAATTAAAGTCCATTTACAATAAAACAGGTTTAATAAAAAATATCGTGCGTACAGTAGGAAGGTGGTCGGCAGAATGATCTAGTACCTACATACAGCTGTCGATAAACAAAAAAAACTACCAAACGCCTGCCAAAATCCTAACAGCAAATTGTGGACTATTGCTGGATATAGCGGTTGATGACCGTGAGGCGTTGCGCCGCAACAACGATCGTAATCGAAACTCAATCTGTCATAATCCCTTAACTTTCATGCATTAATTGTAGGTACCTAACTGAAATGAGATTGCGACTAAATTTTGAATGTTTTTAATTAATAATTTGTGGCCTTTAGATTTTGGGAATGGTAAATGAAACTAAGGTTGTATAAACCACAATCACGAGTAAACTTCCTAACTTCAACAGACATCATCTATCTTCCAGGCCATAGGGTTGATGTGTTACACCGTAAATATATTACGGTGTAACACATTTATTTAGGCTGTCGGCCACTTTGAATTCATATTATTTATAGAAGATAAAAGTAAACTGCCTTCTTGGTCTAGTGGTCGCAAGCGCGACTGCTGTGCACGAGGTCTTGGGTTCGATTCCCAGGTCAGGCAAAGTGTTATTGGGTTTTTCCATCAGGAATTTCTCAGTAGCAGCCTCGGAGTCTGGATTTGTGCCCGGTTAATGGCAATAGGCTCGCCCCCTATTACATGGGACTAAAAACATAACTGGCGAAATGTGGGTGTACTGATGGGTACACCTCTGCCTAACCCTTCAGGGATTACAGGCGTGATGTTATGTTATGTTATATGATAAAAGTAAAGTACCAATGAAAGTAAACATCTTACCACGGGACCACTTCCGAGTTTAGATTGCTCAAAGATGTCATTGCTTTATTTTCCTCCTCTCAAAGAGAAATAAAAGGAAGCTTTTTAAAGGTTTATTTAAACTTAACGAAGTGAGTCACTCTTTCTATCTCCACAGTTTTAAATTATCTTTGTGTAAACAGTAAAAGAGTATTTTTTCGCTGCTCTAGATAAACTCCGCCTCTCGTGCATGAGGTTGCAGGTTCGACACCGGGCAAATGCCAAGTGACTTTTTATTACGTTTATCTTGGATAGCACTGCATGATACTTATTGGTAAAGGCCTTTTTCCCATGGGGGTAGGCAGAAACTACAGAACGCCACCTGCTACGATCCTTACATACTCCTTCCGATTGATATTATTATTATTAGTCAAACTAAAAAATACTCTGTAGACAGTCACTGGTACTCATGCCCTGGTTTTATGTTCGTTTAGTTTTTAATCGACATTAAGCCAAACGTTTTAAAAACTCCTCTCCATAAAACAGAGTAGATACGAGCTACTCTTCCCTACAGGCCATAAACACATCGCGCGGCGCCGCTTATGTTGTCAAAAATGTTTAGCTCGCTACAATGGCGCTCAGTCGGGCGTGTATGCTGATACCAAGTCTGTGTGAAACCCGGCTAAAGTACTTTCTAGGTGGTTTTTGTAAATCTGTATTGCCAAAACCGCAAATGGCTAGGTGAGGCTTTCAAGTTATTTGGCACATAGCGCCTCTAATTCCAGCATCTACATTCCCTTCTACACAATTAAAATGAAACTTTTTAACACTTTCTGGCTTCGAGCGCTTTACAGCTGAATGTTACAGCCCATTCCTTTGTTTTACGCCCTTCATAACATGCAGATAACACTGAGCTCAGCACTTTACTGAGTTACGGCACTTGCTAACATTAAAATTATACACATTACAGCAGAGGTGAATAATTTACTGTGAAAATGTTGTGCTACGATCAGCATAAACGCAAGGTATACAATATTTTTTGTCATTTTTGCATTTTATATTTAATACTGTTGTATACCTGTGTCTCTTGTCGTCACTGAGTAAATCAATTTTTTGGGTGATAATTGAGCTGGCGCGATAAATTTTCAATTAAAAGTAAGATTCAATTTTTAGTAGCTTTGAAATTAATAAATAGATAAACATTACAATTTGCAAATCACAGTTTACTATTGCCATACCAAACCTATGGAGGAATCGAGACAGCTCATTGAAGTTTGCCAATTTTCCATTATTTCAATGCTTACAATAATTAATTTTAATACTGTACTCTATTATAAAATGTTTCATATTGAAAACAATACTTAAATAAAACACAATACAAAGCACTTTACGTAAATGTGTAATATATTCAGTAGATAAGTACGTACACAGTATCCATTTATTTTGTAGCAGAAGTTATTTTTTACTCAAAGTGTGTGAGACCTGCGTTATTTATTACAGCGAGGCTCTGCTAATGTAAGGCTGCAAGCTGGAGGGCTGCGGGCGACACGAACAAGCCACATAAATTAACTAGCTATTCATATCCAACGTTACGTATATAATAAGAAATGGAAGAAGGAAGAACTTTAACCTTTGTCGTGATAGCCCAGTGGTTAAGGCGCTCGTCTCTCGTGCGTGTTCGATACCGGGCAAATACTAATATGACTTTTTCAATTTATATGCATGTCCCATGTAATAGGGGGCGAGCCTATTGCCATCAACCAAAAAAAAAAATAAAAAAATTATTTATTAATTTATGCCTTGGGCATTCTCTACCAGTCAACCAAAATGGGGGTGAAGAGATAACAATGCTGGTGCAAAAAAAATTGTACATAAAAAGGGAGATAAAAAAAAAATACTGAAAACTGACACTGATTTAAAATGCTGTGAGGAAACTTAGTCTCAAATGAAATATTTGGCAGTTTCAGTTAATCCAATACAACCAAAATCGTTTATTATACCTAACTCGTAACCTTCTCCATGTCAGTTAAATAGGAAATTGCCAGATGGAATAATAGTTTTATTGTTTGTAGGTAACTGGTAAGTTGAGCCGTAGTAATTATATTGTCTATGGTTGAGCCATCGTTTCGATGTAACCCCTTTGGTCGCTTCTGACACCCTCAGGCTGAAAGGCTCACCTTTTACATGGACTGTACGATTCAAGTCCTATGATAACACAGAATTGATTTCTTAGGCTTACCTAAAAGTATGGAAAGTTTTAAATGAAAATATACCCTACAGCATGTTTTCATTTAAAACATTGTATACTTATAACCTATGTGCATACACGTTGGTAGGTAAATGTGTTCACATCATGAACACAAGAGCACAACTCTTATAAATGCCGATAATAATAACACAGCCAGAGCCCGCAGTTTAAGAAATTACCCGTGAAAATTATCTCTAATGAAAACTTGACATTTTGTGAAACTTTGTCAAAGTCTTCGTAATGGCAGCTGATGAGACATTGAAATTAAACGTTATTTTAATAAGAAATGGCTAAAGCCGCGCCGCCCCGGCTGAGTTGTGTCGGCTCAAACTGCTTAGTTCCCACCCTTAATGAACACGTCGCCGAGGCCACGAAGTGAGCATGTTACACATTTTCCAGAACATATTCTTCTAACGAGGCACTTTGTTATTTGTTTCAAAGTTGAATAGAATCATTACATCATCTTCAAGCACACACACCACAAAAGTTTACCAAAAGTTCTAACAAACAAGTAGTTCAACCAGCGCCATCTCTTGTCGTCTTCATAAAGCATTTTATTTCACCTTTAGTCCTGAACGTGACATCACGTAGCCGACAGCAACGACGTTAATCAATTACTAGCTCACCCCGCCCGTTTAGGAGCCCCAACTAAATTATACGGTAGAATCAAATTACCGGCGATTTCATTTAGAACGTTCTCGTAGCTTAGCTAACTGTCGTGAGACCGTGTTCCAAGGAGACTGGTCTTCTGAGTTTAATTGTGGAATTTATGCGATGAAATTCTGTTTTAGGGAAGGTAAATAACTGAGTCTTTTCGGTAATTGTATTTTATAGAAATTGTTTAATTAGATGGAAGTATCTACTGCATTATCCGATGTTTGTAAGTCACTGAGTTTACTCACGTTGTTGTGTTCGTCAGTGAACACAACGATACAATGAAAAATAATAAAAAAAAAGTTTTTTTTAAATACTACAATTTCATACAACTGACTTAATAAGAATAACAATCCGTTGCGATTTTTATATATTAGCGAATTTGCTAACTTCTTGACTTTGCATAAAACTTTTCACAAGCAAAGTAACCTAGGTTAAAAAATTGTACTTTCCTACTCTAAAAAGTAGCTACATAAATATGGTTATGGATAGGCGAACAATCAGTCAATTTAAAACTAAATAAGTTACATTATCATAATACATACAAATAAATGGAATGGCCAATGTAAAGGGTCTAAACAATTATTTTTTAGGTTTCCGATACAGTTCCATCTGTACATGGTTTTGCTAACAGGGAAAGTACTTGCAAAACGTAGCTAGCTGTTGATTGCGCCAGTTGTCACTAGATGGCGCTATTTTAAAGCAACACGAAACAATGAAAGCTGCAAAATATTTCAGGAACATTTAGCTATGCTACTCGCCACTAGGTGGCATTGGCAAACTTTAACGACATAACAGTAAGATATTTTTCAGGATTACCGTGATCATACATCAACTTTCAAACAATATTTGCTTCACGTAACACACAAAACTCACGTTATCGGAAGAATTAGCGTTTGTAAAGTGCTTTTAATTAAGAGTTTCTCAAGCAATAAATAGTTGAAAAGCCTTACGACACACTAGTTACCCAAAAGCATCATATATGTCCCAGGGCTACCAAGCGCTAAGAATTGTTCCAACACAAATCCAATAAGACCTTTCCCAATAGGAAGCGAAGCCAGTAAGAAGACTAGCCGAGAGGGCCAATACAAAATTAAGTAAATCGAATACATTTCTAGGATCCAAGTGTATTTGTACTAAATCCCTTCACCCGTTCAGTGTGCTACGGTCTGGGTTGATTTCCCTCAGGAGGAGAGATGGAATCGTTCCTGCGACATGACGTAGATTTATTGTGAAGGGTGTTTCTACTGGAAGGTTTTGGGGCTAGACAGGATGAATGAAATGAGGGATTTCTTTACTTTTGTTTTTTTATTGTTGAATCTGAGTGGGCTCGCAGACAATTGGCTACGATATTAGATTTCATCTCGATGTTATTTTTCAACCCTTTGCATTTTTTTCATGGAAGAGGTTGCAGATTCGGATTTTCGCATAAAATTAAGTCATGACCTTGAGATTTGTGTCTCGAGATGTGAATGTGTGTGTGTGTGTGTGTGTTTGTGGATCATACGGGTTTTGAATGTACTCCTATGGTACAGTACAACAGAAATAACATTATAATTTGAGGCAGCAAAAAGAAATCTTTGTAAAAATCTGTAGCTGAAAAGTTGTTCCTCACAAAATAACATTAACATATCCACATGTTACTTCCCGTTCGACCATTACCCCAAATAAAAATAATCATTCCGTCTACCCAACTGAAGTGACTCGATTTCCTGCGGGTCGTAATTCGATTCCCTGTTTAGGTATTTCTTTGGTGCTATCTTGCCTGATTGATGACTTGAGGCCGACGTTACGACAGCCTTATTATTGGCATAGGTTCCCAATTACACATAGTAGCCAATGTTGTTTGTGCTGAATACACGGCCTGGTTTATGTGTGAGGGTTTAATGTGTCTCGTTTTTATACAGCAACGGACGGTGGTTCAATCAGTTGTAGTTTGCAGGGAAAGGATTATACTCGTAGCTGATGATAATACTAAATAGTGTCCCACTGCAGGAAAAAAGACTCTTCACATTCAGTGAAAACACAAGCTCAAGGCAAAAACGTGATTCGTGATTAAGTTTCCTCACAACATTTTCCTTCACCGATATCAATGATGTGTCAGTTGAACTTAGAAAGTACTAAGATATGAATTGAAAATATCACATTATTGGTACTTTTGCATTATCAAACCCACAACCTTATTTTTAGTCTTAAAGTCTTTAAGTTCTAGTCTTTAACCATTAAGCCATCACGACACCTTGAACTTGAGGAACTTGAGTCTACAGTTACCATAGACGTGCGCTTGCTTCTAAAATTTCTTTCAAAATATTACAAAGCGTCGTTATATTTTGTATCGGTTCTCGGCGTTTCTTCAAACAAATTACCTTTTGATTCGACTAAACTAAAATAATCGAAGACTCACATCAAAGGCTCCATTGTTGTAATAAAATTAAATCGTTAGAGCTTTTTTACTCAAACAATTTAGTACGGTACGTAACTCGGTAAGACTTCAAAGTTCGTCTTTTTAGTTTAGCAATAATAAGAAAGGTTCGTCGTAACGAAGTTCTGTGTTATCAGGACGGACACAAACTAATTCTCTCTTCATACCGTGCCTATCCAGCTATCAACTTATCATGGTGCATGAAAAGAAACGACCTGGGTTCACCTACCATAAAATGTTTCAACAATGAATTTTTTTGATGTATTTATTTTATGTATTGAATTATTTGAAGGTAAACGTTCATGTAACTTTTTTACGCACATGTTATCCTGCCTGCACCGCCTGGTACTCCAGCGTTAAGGTACTCGGTAAAAAGTGTGATTGACATTTATGTGATTACATACACTCCACAGTCAATATGCAAGCGATAAAAAATTCAGCACTTGTTACATTATTGAATATCGATAAAATTCTGCGCGCGATAAGTTCAGAACTACGAATGCAAAGCAATGTGATGTGTTTCTTATTGAAAGTAATATTATTACTGTGTGCAACCGCTATCGCCAAAGAAGACGACGTCAGAGATGAACTTATTGAAGCTAACAACTTGACAGTGCCAGACATCTCCAACAGATTATTAACTCTATTTGTCATACATTATGATAACGAGAGACTCAATGAACTGAATAAGAAACTTGAACGAATCAACCACTATGTAGTCGACCATAACAGGGTAGCAGCCGTTCTGACTAACTTGACACAGGAAACCAAACTGAATGAAACCAATTTCTACGAAGCACTCAATGAAAGTGATCATTTCAGTTACTTGAGTACGAATAACACGAAGAATTTGTACGTGAAGTTGAAGGAAAAGATGACTCGTGATGATATTTTAAAGATAGCAGCGGAGAGGGGTACAAGGAGTAAAATGGTGAAGTCAGCTCGAAGGATGATGCAAGACAACCGACCTACGCACGAAGATGACGAGAAGATGAGTGAAATTGTAGATAAAATATTAGCACAAGCGCCCGTCGACCACCATCAAGTGAAAGCTAACGAAAGTATGGTTTGGGGTACGTTCGACGTTTCATTATTTACTAACGTAAGAACGAAATGCTATTGAATCTGACATTGTTTATTCTTGAAGTGTAATCAAATTTGACAACACCTAATTCACGCCTCCTTCTTATTAGCGCCGCCATTTTCATCAAATAACTGGTTAAGTTAGTTTTGCAATCAAAAAACAAGCACAGCAGAATCTTGAGTTATTGTTTGTCATTCTTCCCTCAGATCCGCAAGCTGAACTGAATGAAATGAAGACCTACCATGCCAGCAAGAAAAGTGGGCGCCGAATCTACAAGGGCGAGCGCACGGTCATTAAAAATTATCCCTTCATGACTTCCGTCCACCTGATGGGCAAGTTCTGGTGCGGGGCGGTGTTGTTGGGGGCAGACCTTGCCATCACGTCTGCTTCTTGTTTACAGCTGTAAGTATACGGCTGAGGAAACTAACGCCACTTGACGAGCACTTCTCTTTAAAAATGTATATAATGTCTCCCCTACTTTTTGTTTCCAGCATACATAACAACCGCTTCTTTCGCGAGAACCCTCGGGTGCTACAATTGAGGATAGGTAGCAACCACAGCAGGATTGGAGGCGAATTGGTAGACGTCATCGAGGTAAGTGACCCACTGCATGGCTACTGTAAACTTTCATACGAAAATGTAAGTATATTTTGACCGGTCTCCATCCAGAGCTTCGACTCTGCAAGAAGAAATATATTGGTGTCACAGGCTGTGCGCGGCATCAGGACGAGGAGTTCCTTGTGCATATCCCGGTGACACTTTTGACTTTTAGTCAGTTGATACAGTCATGATCTGACCAATGGCTTTAAACTAAGAAATACCTTTTACCTCAATGTGGGGACGAAGAGATTAAAATAGGCTTGTTTCTGAGTACTAACGATAAACTAATATGCTACCTCCAATCCATAATCCCTATTCAACAGACAGTATAATTAATATCAATAACGTAAGATATAAAAATACGAATCTAAAGATTGATTTTAATTTCTGCATAATATTCAATTTGTTTATTCAAATATTCTTTAATCAAATATTGTATAATCTTTGTCATCAATTCAATCTGGCACAGTTTTAAATGCAGCAATATTACTTGGCCCGGGCCCGAGAAATCACTTCAAAAAGTGGCAAGGTCTCTTGTTGTCATGGAAACAGTACCTATGTACTCATAAAAACCTCTTGTCATAGCAAGTTGATGGAATATGAGATGAACGCAAACGCCTGCGACATTTATAATAGCAATGTGCACTATTCCGTGTCAACTGTTTTTAAGTAGGCGCACTCTCTTGCAATTGGACGTAGGCACGTGTGCGATTCTTATTTTGTAAATTAATTAAAATAAAAGTTTCTTTTAACTCAAAAGTCTTGCTTTACCCTCATCAGGTTACGGGCCCAGCACGCTTCCACTGTGCAATAATAATATTAGGTGTACTGCAGCTTTTAAAATAGTGATAATTTAGCTATAGTACATGGTTACTGTTTCCATTGCATACTGCAGCGTCAAATTCAGTTATTTACTACTCGCTAGTTTACTGTTTAAATCTAAGTTTGGCGCTAAATTATCAGAGAAATACCAAGTGGGCGTGGCTACTCGTAAAAACATCAAACCGAAACTCATTCTACTCTCGTTGTCCCAGCTGCTCAATCATGATCATGTGTTATCCTCAGGTGTTCTTCCACCCTGGCTACAACCCCAAGACTCTAAAGTGCAACCTGGCACTGATGCGACTACGCCGCCACCTGTTCTTTAGAGCCAAGACGTTCATTAGGTACCTCTCCATGGAGCTCCAGGGGAACGCTCTGCCGTCTACCACCAAAGTGTTGCTGCTTGGCTGGGGAGTCACTAAGGTAGTATTCTAGTCCCCAAAGAGGTAGATAGAGGTGCACTGTAGATGGTACATGTACCTTTGAAATAGATTTGAGACAAAAAATCGAGCACCAACCAAAAATTCGAACAGCTGATTAGAAATTCTTTATGGAAACTCCAGTAACACTGCCTGATGCTACGCTCAATAGTACATTCTGTGACCACTAGACTAACATTATCCACCTACCAAAGACAGGACATGTAAAACGACTAATCGAGGAACTTAATACGTCTTCGGTAATACCTACCATTCACCTACTTCCACGCAAGTGGTTAATAAAAACAGTCATTTTAACAAAAGTAATAGCAGAAACAACCATTAACCAGGGTACTGGTGCGGCTACAGGCACAACTTGATGAAATTAGCAGTCAACTTGTCGTTACGGTGGTGTAATCATTGAGCTTTTAGCGGCAGCCGTCCAAGAATGTGGGTTAATGGCCACAGGCAGGGGAAGCGACTTGTTGCTCTGCCCTTAAACGTTTCTGAAGAGTTTTAAAAATAAATGTGAAAACCTGTTGATTACCTCCTTGATGAAGTAAGTCGCGTAAGATTGTGTTGGGGCAAATTCTGTCTACCAAATAAACAAGGTTTATTTATTCATTCTAATAAAATATTTTAGCTGTACAACGCATAAATAGTTTGAATATCTGCGACATACATAAATGCACTTCTCATGTGTATGTAAGAATAAATACACTGTTGATGATCCAAACCGCGGCAAGTCTTTAAATTATTACAAGCTTTTGCCCGAGCTTTTTCTTAGGAATAAATACCCTTTAGCACTCAGGGATGACACAGCTTTCTAATATGTAGAAATTCAGGATCAGATCAGTAGTTCCGGAGATTAACACATTCAAACAAAAAACAGACAAACAAACTCTTCAGAATATTAATAACCCGCTATTCATTCTGTTTCAGTTGTCTCAGAAGGTATCATTCGAGCCGATATTCTTGCAGAGGAAGATCCTGCCGGTGTATCCGAATGCTTTCTGTAGAGAAGTGTATGGCTCGTAAGTACTGGGACAACCTTGAACCTAGAACCTTGTCAAATTACGTAAGACAAATGTAGAAGCCATGAATGGTGAAATTCTTAATGGATTAGTGTCAAGTTTAATATGACAAAGCCAAGAGAGACGTACGAAAGACTTGAAAGTATAAAGTACCTAAGTAGTAATTTGGGAGCCTCTGAAAAAATGATTGGCTGAACCTGAAGATTAAGTGCTTACAATAACCTATACTTTTAGGGAAAGATGTGATAGGTAGTGATGTGATGGCAAAAATCAATACCTATCAGTAGGGCAGTATAAGTTGACAAAAAAATTCTAATATGGCGGGCCTACGGCCGCTTCAGCTCGCTGTGGGTGATTAGCAGCGCCTGGGTGGGAGTAGCAAAGCTCTAGCCAAATGGCGTGAGATTGGAAAGGTCTATGGTCTATTAGTCTATAAAGGCGGACTGCTATCGGCTGATGATGAAGAGATTATTTCCACTAATTCATGTTATATTTAACGTGTTTGTTGCAGTAAATTTGATCCCATAACCATGTTTTGCGCGGGAACTCTCACGACCGGAGAGGGTGCGTGTGATGTAAGTACTGTCCCATCGACACATTATAAAATAGGTTCCTTTTATTTATTTACTATCTATTTCAAACTACAGCCTTTTCTTTATCACTATGTGTAGCTTGGCCACCCGCTTGCGCTTTAGCTAATACTATTTTTATCACGACATGAGCTACTTTCAAAGTAATATTTAGTTTATTTACGAGCACTCTCCCCGCGATTTCGTTCGCGTGATGTGTCTAACGGATCCCTATTTTTGTTTACAATAAAATATAGCCTATAATATAGCCTATGTTACCCGGGGGTAGTGTAGCTTCCCAACAGTGGAAGAATATTTCGGTTTAAAGACATTTTTTTTTTATTTCTCAAAGAACAAATTACAGTTCACTTAAAGAGAAACTTATCTAAATTAACACATTTCATGCCACATTTACACATAACACATTTACATAATATTTCAAATCGGTTCAGTGGTTTCGGAGCCTATTCAATGCAAATACAAAAACAATCAAATCTTTCCTCTTTATAATATTATTATTATTAGTATACGGTATATACGGTTATACGGTTGTTATATCCCTGTACAGCACGACGCGGGCGGCCCAGCGGTCCTGTCCGGCCGGCTGGTGGGCATCATCTCCTTCGGCCCGGCTATCTGCGGGTTTGCGGACACGCCGACTGTGTTCACAAAAGTTGGCGCCTTCGCGGATTGGATAGAAACTATCAACGAGACCGTTAGTATCATTTTATTATATATTAGTTCTTAAGCGACATCTCGGCTACATAACGACACAAAGTACCTACAGTCCGAGCGATATGTTTAATCGAATGGCCAAAATTGGCTACGGTAATCGCTTTTGCTCTTTTGCGAAACGTTGCAGACCCTAAAATCTTGAAGTAGTTTGATCTCAAGTCGCAGTGGTTAAAAAAAACATCATGTGGTTGATGAAACCACTAAGTTTTATCAAGTTTGTCATGTGCAAGATAAACTTAACTTAACACAAATTTCATGTGAAATATAAAAATTCACATGGTACTCGATTTCTTACTTTCGTTCCACAGATGCCCACTAACTACGTCGGCAACGCCCGCACCAGCACGACTACGATGGCGCCATTCTTTGATATCATGGCGACGTACAAGAGAGGTGCGAAGGTAAGCCATGCAAGGTACGCACCCATCGTGCGCCACACGAGGACTAAACAAACGCAAACAACGACAACTGCAGCCACAGCAAGGGTCACAACGACTGCTACTGAGCAAACGACAGCTTACAAAGACGTGCTCAGAACAAATCACTACATAGACAGCGACTGGACTGCGGCGATAGCGGAAATTGAAAAAGAAAGAAATGAAATATTTTCAAGTGTAGCTACTACAGCCAACACCACGGTCACAGCCACTACCACCGAGGGTCTCAATCAGACAATGCGAGCTTCCACTAATATGCCCTTCTCAAATGAAGAATGGACTGCTGTTATTTAAGGTAATAAATGAGAATAGATACCAACTTGTCTTTTATTGAGCAGTTCCTAGACGGAACATCTCTTTTTGAACGCTATAAAATCAGTTAGTTCATAGATTCATTGCAATCGCACTTGGCCGGTTTTTACTTCATCGAAACCTGACCCACATTTAAAGCATGCTACACACGTGTCCTTGTGCATCATGTACACGCTGGTCACGTTCCCAATTTTTTTATACCGGCCATAAACACTTCGTGGATGTTTCGGACAGTTACAATTAAGTGGTCGAGTTGCCGGCAGATGGCGTTCAGTGTGTTATCGGGACTTTAAAACTGTTTTATAGCGCGCTGCACGTGCAGGTAGGCAAGGGGCTTAGATTGTGTTATTTTTATGGTTTGTTTTTTTTTTTATTTGATTTGATTTTATATTTTTTGGTGTGAAAAATTACTGTTTTTAATTAATAAAGTGTTATGTAACGTACTCAGAACATTGTACTTTGGAGTGCTTAAATGAGTAACAGTACAGAAGTCGTGCAGGTACTTGATGTTTATTTATTTTTATAAAAATGAATGTGTCGCTACGCGCATTTCTCGAGAACAGCTGGACCGGTTTGTCTGATTCAATCTTTGTTGTCTTCATAATTTCTCAGACAAAGTTTGTATGAAGTAATACTCGTATTATTGGAAAATTCACCGGAAAAGTTGGAACTTTGCACCCGTGCGAAGCCGGGGCGGATCACTCGTTTAATATAATTATTAAATTAATGTACCTGTTTCCATGAATTAATAATTAAATGGAACTGAAAGTTACATGACTTATTTTCGTCAAAGCACATTTACGGAAACAAGTTTTAGAAATATAGAAGATAGATCTAAAAAGTACAAAATGTTTTTAATATTTTTTTTAAAATTAAAGTATACAGTTGTTTTCCCTTTCTTTTCTATAAAAAAACTGCAATATTCCTTTTAGAAGGGGCTTTTTGTTTTAATAAATGTTAACGTTCAAGAGTGCCTTCTAATGACTTCAACTTGACATAAATGATTGGCCTAGACTATGACTTTTAGATGATAAAAAGTGAGTACCTTTCATTTGTTTAACATTACATCATCATCTGCCACATATAATATTAAAACAATCCAAAATTGAAAACATACATAGAACAATATTAGTTATTATTTAACTTAGATATGTCTGTAAGTGTAACCTTTCGCCCACAATAAAGGTAATACACGAGTGGGCTTACAAACTAAATTGATTTTTTTATTTGTACTTATTTATAAAAGATATCAAATGTTTTAAATTTTTATATATGCAGATGAAAATTTAAAAAATTATCGTAACGTTGACTGCCTCGTTGGTCTAGTGGTCGCATGCGCGACTGCTGTGCATGAGGTCTTGGGTTCGATTCCCAAGTCGGGCAAAGTGTTATTGGGTTTTTCCATCAGGAATTTCTCAGTAGCAGCCTCGGAGTCTGGATTTGTGCCCGGTTGATGGCAATAGGCTCGCCCCCTATTACATGGGACTAAAAACATAATTGGCGAAATGTGGGTGTACTAATGGGTACACCTCTGCCTAACCCTTCGGGGATTACAGGCGTGATGTTATGTTATGTTATGTTATCGTAACGTTTTTAGACCTTATTCAGTTTGAGTCTGTTTTATTTAAAAACAACATCCAGCCTGTTTCCCACGAAAGGGTACAAAAGTATATAAATAAACCCTCATTTTGCCAGTTTTGTTTTAATGCCAGAGTTTACACACAGGGAGCGAGCTATCAACCGGACACGGATCCAGACTCCGGGCTCCTGATATCACTTGGTAAGACATGGATGTAGTTACACTGGGTCGACAGAACTGTCCTAGGTTCGACACTACTGAACATGAGTCCCTCCTCGTGCTCAGGATTCCTGACTAACGATGCAAGGAGACAGTTAAATCAAATTGTTCGGACTTCATTATGGTCCAAAGTTTCAAATGTATAACAATCTGTTTGGATATCCCTGTTTACCATAAAATCCATTCTGGAATGTTTTCCAAATATCTAAATTTTCGAGAAATCTCTCGTTTTGCTACCGATATTATACAATGTCAATTAATACTATTCATTTACATTTTTTCCTACATACAATAATAATTTTATGCACTTTTGTGAATGTGATGTTTTTACCTAAGTATTAGTAATTGTTGCACTGTAAGTCTATTTCAAGCATGAAAGTTTTTTGTTGGTGAACCTAATAAATTAAATAACAACAGCCTACTGAGTATAAAAGCACCGAGTTACACCGTCACCGCGCGCGCGTCGAGACAAATGCTTGCAGTAATTCGTGGCCTAATATACCGCGGTGCAGACGTATGGCACCCATTAGCGCGCACCGCCACTCTGTGCCACTATTTGTTACACCCGTTGTACAGGCGCGACTGCTTCTAATGATACATTTTTTCTTAACGTACTTACTTGCATTACCAGTTAAGGGTTTATTTAGAATTGCTACTACATAGATAGAGTAACAAAATCGTGCGGCGATCTATGCAGTAACCGCTGAGATTATCAGATCTTTACTAGGCGATTAACCAGCCTTGTTAAGTTTTATTTATTTATTTTATTTATAAATAAAAATCTGAATAAAAGCGGGTGCTATACAAATCAACCAAGAAAAAGTAAAATGTAACAAATAAGTGTGCTAAACTAGCTCTTGCCCGCGACTTCGTCCGCGGAAAAATATAGCCTATGTTACTCGCAGATAACGTAGCTTTCTAATGGTGAAAGAATTTTTAAAATCGGTCCAGTAGTTTTTGAGTTTATCCATTACAAACGAAAATATTTGTTTTCCCCTTTATAATATTAGTTAGTTAAATTTATTACTTGTACTTTGCCTTTTCTTTCAAACATAAATGTTAATAACCCTGTCTTCTTCCATCTTGTACCTGTTTACATGTATTTCCTACCTGTGAAAACTTTTAATTAGCCTTAATTTTGTTACTCACATAATGTTACTACAATACTTGTTTTACATACTCCTAGCTAAAATAAAACAAGACTTGAGAGGTACCGCCGCGTGTCCGCGCTGTGAGAAGAACTAGTTTTTCCTTTATTCATTTACAGCGTGATCGACAGTCGCGACGTGTTCACGCGATAAGCTGTGACGTCACGACTTGGTCGAGTCTTTAACAATACCTGTGACATAAATAATATGTTTCGACATGATAGTGCATATTATTGCGATGGCGAGTAATTTATCTCCTTTTCTGATTTTTCCAGTGGATCTTTGATGCAAACCGTGTCCTGACAATAAAGAACACAAAAAAAACAAAATCGATTGAGCCGTTTGCAATTCACGATCTTTCATTGAATTTTGCTTGAACAATATTAATACAGTAAAAAAAAGCAAATAAAAACGAAAGGAAAACCATCCCTATTGCAAGTCTCAGAATGTTTTCAGACAGCTATCATCAAAGCTACAAGAGAAAGCTCTATAAAAAGCGACGGGCGCGTGCGAGGCGGCTGCGGCCCAACATTTTCGGAATTATTCACGTATGTACCGCACTTATACCTGTATTGTGGACATGCAGGTCAGCAATAGCTGCCACAGTAACGCACTAGTGCGGGGCACAGACGTGACTGCCAGCCGAAATGATGTTGTGTACAACTGGGTCAGCTGTGTTTTGTTTATCTGTACAAAACCGCAGGATAAAAGTGGACACTGCGATGTTTTTTCATAACCAATTTAGTCCCATTGTAGGTCCCACATGTAAATGAAAATCCTTTACAAACAAAAATTTCATGTAGTTACTTCCATACATAATATCACGCCTGTTATCCTCGAAGGGTTAAGCAGAGACCTCACGAGGTAGTCGAGTCGAGGTAGTTACTTTCCATTCTGTTTAGTTGTAAGTAGCATGACAGAATGTAAAAAGAAAACTCAACAGATCATTTTGTAAAAGACTATGTTGAAAGTTCCATATTCGTGTCATGAATCATATTATTTGTGACAAATACACAGTTATTGTATCGCTTGAACGTTTCCAATATGCAGTTACTTGCACTTATCTTTCGTTCTCGATATACACTTTGTAAACAGTTTGCTCTGACTTTGCATTACAGATAACCATGAAAAGTTTAATAAAGAATAAAACAAACTCAGTACCTATGTTTGTAACTCGAGTCTCAGATTGTTACGGAAATTACACTATGAAACAGGCGGAAAAATATTAAAAAAAGTAATTTGTGAAGACTGTACTAAAGTGCTTTTGAGAACTGCCAGGCTCTCCGGTTTATAAGACCGTCAGCATATTCGTCACGGCATTACTGCTGGAGGCAGGTACATTATTGTGCAGTGCATTGTTACTTCGTCGCGATTGGGTGAGCTCGCGTGCGGGCCATCTGTCACACCGCAGCGTAACTCATACATATTTGATGCACGACGGCTTTTGTGTAACATGCGGTTCGTAGCAGAGTTTAAAACAATGAGGTTGGTACAATACGGTTATTTTACAGAGTTGGCTGTTATGAACGTTAACGTGAAACATGTTTTATTGTGTTGTAAAATATTCAGTTACCGTTTTGATAGGTTCTGGAAAAGGTGGCGAGATGATCTAGACGAACACTGAGAGGGCTGGTTCGAGGTGACGCAAGAAACGAATACTTGGAAGGAATTGGGGGAGGCCCTTGCCCAGCTGTGCATTATAGGATAGTGAAAAAAAGGTAATTTCAACTTTTAAATGTAACCCATAATATTAATAGCCACTATGCTATAGAAATACTAAATACCTAAGAATGTGAAACAAAGAAACAACTTAGTAAATCATAATAAAATTTTCCTTTCTTTGCATAATTTAAAGAAAGCAAAATCCCCGTATGTCAGCGTCACTCTTACACCCTACATTCTCAGTGACAAATATGAGTTCATAAATTCGTATAGCAATGTGCGGCGCTGCCATTAGTTACCACTCAACCCTGTAATTGCTACTGCTTCTGCGGGCACGAGGCATGTGCTCGCGTGCGAAGGGTTAGTAGTAGGAAAGTGTGAGGTAATTAGCTACTTTAGAAATGTGTACTACTGTGAGATAATCTCGTTATTTGTTTATGAATAACGTAATTTACATGTACTTTGCTGTACGAAAATTTAACAAAACCACAGTCCGTGTAACCGACCCAAAAAATACTCAAAATCAAAACAAAACATATCACAATCCTAACTTCCTAACTAATATTATAAATGCGAAAGTAAGTTTGTTTGTTACCATTTTACGCCTAAGCCACTGAACCGATCATCCTGAAAATTTGCATGTACGTTGCCAGGTGTACAGGAACAAACATAGGGTACCTTTAATCCCGAAAAAAGGTACTGTTTCCGAGGGAAATCACAATAACTTTCTTATGATCATAGATGGCGCCACGTGTCGTTTCGAATTTTTATTTATTTATTTAATCTCAAAAAGCCATACATTCTAAATTACATGTAACACTGGACCTCACACTAGGATACCCTGTGTCGTGGGGTCCAGTCTCTTTCATCACAAGGATTCTGTCGTATTATGACAGGACATGGGTTATTTTTTCCGCGACTTTGTCTGTGTCCGCGATAACCGAAATTTACGCGGACGAAGTCGCGGGCAAAAGCTGGTGATAACATAATAGAAGTACCTACCTGTTTTTTTTTTCTATCTGCTACCCCATAATCTCCTACATTAAAAAAAAAACAAAAACAAAGTGAGTAAAATAATAAAAGATTGAAAAATTTTTTTTTTATAAAACTATTGTCTTGCAACCGATTCCAAGTTGATACAACTAGTTATGACCGCGCGAACAATAAAAATGGTGGATTTATGTAACACTCGTAAAACAAGAGTGGTTTTAAAATTTTAAATGAAACGAGAGAGGTTTAGTGTCCAGTACTGATTTATTTATGTTTGTAGCTTGTGGGAACGTTGTGCTAAGTAGGTTTATGGGTTTAGACGCTATGTAGGACAACTTAGCGTTAACGAATTACTTAAGATTTAAATATTCATTGCAATGAGTTGTAAATTTCATAGAAGTTTTTTTGAAACATTCATTTTATTTTTTAATTCATTTTTTGTAAAATATACCTACAATACAAACAATTAATAATACAAGTAACAGCGTAAATAAACATAGAGTAAATACACACACAGAACAGTCGAGTAAAATTGTAGCTCAGCTATGTACTTATGAGTCTCACTAAAACCAAATTCAATTATAAACGGCGCGGTTAACGCTTAATTGGTGAACATCCAGTATTAGCACGGTTAAACTGGTATCAACCGCTTATATCCAGCGCGGAGGGGCTTGATCCGGTTATAGGCTGTGTAATCCAAATACAGTTACGAGGGAGTTAAGCGTATGGAATAATCGACCTGATATAAAGGACCAGTGTCGTTGACGCGGGTGACCTCTAGCCGTTGTTTCAAAGGTCATATGTTATTGTTTACTGTTTCGGTAATAGTTTATTTGTTTATCTTTATAGGGAAAACAAACAGTAGTATACTAAGAATACACAAAGTGTAACTTGACAAATATGTGTGTGTCTTGTGTGTTCGCAGATCGGCAGGATTCGCCGATGATGCAGAGGTGGACGCAGCTCCACGCTAAAGTGAAGATGTATATTTTAGTTTAATATGTCTGTACCTACTAACACTAGTTTTTAAGTAAATCGTTACTAACCCTATGGACTTTGTCCGAAATAAAAGTTTTATTATTATACTACCCACTACATTTTCCACAGATTACTACTTACGATAATACAAACTGAATAGCAAAATTCAGAGTGCAACAACACTGGCTATACCCCGCAGATTCACCCGCGTTATGCTACGTCTGTGGTTACTGCTCCGCTCCCGTGGCTCATAGCGTGATGTTCATTAGCCGATACTATTCCTTATGAAAATGGCTATCACAAACAAACAGTTTTTTTTTTCAATCCGGCTTGTACCTCAAACAAAAAATCTCTTCAGCTTTATTTTATTAGAGACTAATATTGATCCTTCAGAATTTTGATTTTGAGTCCAGAGTTCATGTAGTCGAGCCTCGCAGTAATGATAGATGTGTGACGTCATTACATAAGAGTAAATGAGGTGACATTAGGTCCTTAAAAAAATGATTTACGAGCACTTTCTGAACGCCCACAAGAAGTCGTACCATTATATAAAACATTAGTGAGGCCAAATTACTAGCCTTATCTTTTAATAGCGCTGTTCAGGGCAGACATTCCATTCTTTTTTTATTATCTTTTTCCGGTAAGTTAAAAAGCGCTCATCATGTGAGGCGAGCCCGTAAACCTTGTCAAATGACAGCAGTGTTTATATCCGAGAGTAACAATCTGCTACGTGAGCAGACGAAGCGTTTAACTTTTCAAACAAAAATCGTTTATTTTGTATCTATTCTCACTTGTTCTTCCCAAGGAGCCTTTGTTTAGGTTATTCTTCAAATAATTTTAATGGATGATTAATTTATTATTTTTGAATTGTTAAATTAATAAAACGGTATGCTCGTCGCAGAGCTTGGTGAACGTGTTATTCATCACGCGTCAAGACACACTGCACGTATTGATTGATTGACATTGATTGATTTGTGTTCCATTTAATTTGTAAGTATGTTGCACACATTTTTAAATCCGATGTATTTAGGAACTTAATTATTAAGTTTCTCGAGAGTCTGATAAAACTGGGCAAAGCTTGTGTATAGTAAAAAAAATAAAGAAAATTTTTGAAATTGTCGGTTTTCAAAAATGTGTAACATTTAAATACACAAATTAAATTAAAGAAAACCAATCTCGACAAAAATGCAGTTTCAGAATATCAATCGTCTGAGAATCAGCCTCCTCCAGAATCAGTTGTGTATTACCAAGTCATATCCTACAACCGATTCTGAATAGTCGCTAATGTAAGTACCTTAACGACTGCCTAAAAAGATTGGTCTTTTTAAAAGTTTACTATTCATTACTCTCATACAAAAGTGCATACTTTTTATAATATTTTATTTTTTAGCAAAAACTACTGCAGCTAGAGTTAGCTGCATCACATACAAACAGACAACATCACACCATAGTATCAAGTGGACAGCGCTTTTATTTTGAGGCAGTAAGAGCGCTTTTTGCAGTTCAAGCGTTACTGTGACGTGAGGCTGACCGTACCCACTTACTTGGCTATACAACATGCAGGGCTGCTACATAAATGATGCGGCTTCGGAGGCACTCACTCGTGCTATGTACCATACTTACCTGAAATGAGAAAAGTTCACGTCATTTACAACCTAATGAGTTATGAACGAGCTGCGAACCGCGCGATGAGCTTAGTTAGCTCACTCAGGAAATGAAACTCTTTGAGACTGAATTGATGAGAAACAGTTTTACATAATTATTATACTGGTATACCTACGTATTAACACATAACATCACGATTGTAATCCTCGATGGATTAGGCAGAGGTGTACCTATTTAAATTTCGAGGCTGCTACTGAGAAACTCCTGATGGAAAAACCAAATACGTATTACAATTATATAAATTCATATTTATAACTCTTTTACTTTAACATCACTAAATAACCTATAAATTATTTATTGAAAAGCAGTTACAATAAAATGTTGCTATAAAATAGCGTTCAAATGAAATGGAGGAGAAATATTATAGGACTGTCAAACGATTGATATGGATGCTGGGTATCGAACTTAGTGCCCTGGGAGATGGGGTGAACGACATATCGTCTTAGTAGTAATAGCACTTCCTTCAATGTCATAAATATGTTATGCTCCATTATACTCGTCGATTAACGAATGAGTTCGTAGCGAAATAACAATCTACATACGAGGTTGAGCTGTGAGCTCAGTTTTTGGATCGATTAAATGAAGGAAAAAATGTTTATTAGCCGCAGAAAACACGTGACACGTGAATAAACAGTTAGTAATATTGGCTTAGTTCTTATAAGAATTATTTAAATTTAAAACCACATAAGTCAAAGCTAATTACTTATTCTCAATTAAACCATAAAAAGGTATTCTTTTATTACAAGAAGAAATAAAGAATTGATTCTTTCTTTTTTTTTTGATTGATGAGTTTCTTTCTCCATAGAGGCCTAACTCCGCTTTGGAACTAGCAATTAGCTTCAACTTTCGGACTCCTTGACAATTCAAAAGTGCCTGTAAATGGTCTAATTGAAATAAATGTTTTGTCTTTGATTCTAGATGAATAATAGGACCACAAGCAATAAATACTAGCTGCACGTCGTACTATCTTCTTTCACACACACAATCCAGCCACCGTTTCAACGGCCTTCTACTTCTCTTCCAGCTATTCATACTCAAAACGACGTAATTCTCTCCCATTCTCGGCAAAATTAAACCCAAAATCCAATAAAACTCATTGTAATTCTGAACCACTTCCCGCTCACATTCACTTAAACCCTCTCACTTTCTTAACGCGCGACATTCTTGTCTCTCGAGTGTTAGCAGACAATTGTGCAGAAAGTCGACTTTGTACAACGAGCGAAAATGCACGCACACATAAACACATGTCGTCGTATAGCGAGTGTAAGCGCGCTCGCGACTGGCATTTGTTTTGAAAACGTTGTATGTGTGCGTGTTTTCGCTTGTTCGATGATGTGAGCATTCTGTAGCTATGTACTCAGTGGTCCTGTGTGTCATTGTCTGCGCTCTCAAGTGTCGGCGTTACTTTACACACGTCTGTCGCTTTGTGGAACTGTTTGTACAAGTGCTTGAGTTAAAGGAAAATGTTCGCGAGACGTTTTGTTGGATGACGAATGGTTTTAATATTCAGAATAACGTAAATTTTGGATATTCAGTAAGTGAGAAAGTTTATAAACTGAAGGTACAGTCGAATATTGGCAACTAATTACGTCCAATTTATAAACCCCGACTCCTAATAAAAATAATGTGAAGAAACCTTAGTGATGTAATGAAACTAAATGAGCAAATAGTTTGTGGTCGCGAGCTATTTTTCTCGAAAATCGGATTAACAAATAAGATAACCACTCAATGAATTATGACTACCGCCGTCTATATGTAAGGAGTAGGCTTTTTTATCCAAACTATAAACATAAAACATTTAAAAAAAATATTAAATAAAATATCTTTTGCTTCTAATTACAACAGCGCTCCTACCCAGCTACACTAATAAACACCTCTCCTCTAAACAGGACTCGCGTGACACAGGACCAGCACCTCTTTCACGTGTTATCGTGTTTACCTCTCTCATGAATACATTACCAACCGTAACACAATTACATATACGAGCGACGCTCCGTAAGCGAGTTACCAGCAGAAGTCGGTAAGTAAATTAACGGAGCAACCGCGTCACATGCAACTTTGACTTACAATTAACATTTCAAGTCGGATGTATGAATTGAGTTCTGAGCGTTTGGTTAATGCGCGTCGAGTGGATGTTACTCCTTGAGGCGAGAGAATTAGTTATGATAAAGTACACTCATTATGACGGTTGGGCGATATAACTATGACTATTCATATAAATACGTTATCCCTTTTTTATAAAACACTAGCTTTCGCCCGCGGCTTCGCTCACGTTAATTTAGAATTTTCCAATCAATTCGGGGTGTACTCGGCTTGAGTGCATGAGTGAACCATTCATTTTCTGACACCCTAGTACTTTTTTTGATAAATCCAGAATGTTGACTTTTCCACTCTGACTAAAACTTTTTATTTCTACTGCTATAGAGATATACCTTTTTTATGACACCCTAGTACTTTTTTTTGGGGAATCGTAAGTTGGTTGTAATAACCCCGAATTATCAATAATCGATTTTATGACACCCTAGTTGTAGCTGGTCCATCGACACTCAAAACTCACAAAATGTATTAGGTACTTAAATTTAAAATTCGAACATGATTCGAAAGACATGTGGCGCCATCTATCACCAAAAGTAGGTTATTGTGATTTCCCTCGGGAACAGTACTTTTTTTCGGGATGAAAGGTACCCTATGTTCGTTTCTGTACACCTGGCAATGTATATGCAAAATTTCAGGATGATTGGTTCAGTGGCTTAGGCGTAAAATGGTAACAAACAAACTTACTTTCGCATTTATAATATTAGTTAGGATGTTATATATCTAACACCACACTGTGCTCCTAAGCCTAGATCACAGGCGCTGTAAGAAAGGCCTCAAACTTCAAGCAGGACTGGCAAGCCACGCTTGCTGCATGCCCGAGGAGCTGTGCGCAGATACCTGACAGCCAGAAGGCGTCCTGGTAGACTAAACATGGCGAAACGGGCTACACAAAATTAATAGCCAATGGTTAACACTCGCCCTGGGTCGAAACAGCTGAAAACCATGAGGGGGAGAAGTAGTATGTAGCATCATAACATCACGCCTGTAATCCCCGAAGGGTTAGGCAGAGGTGCCCCCATTAGTACACCCACATTTCGCCAGTTATGTTTTTAGTCTTGAACCAAAGTAGAATAACCCTCGTAGTACCCTCTCTCCAGCGCAGTCGGGCAATATCATTTTTATCTGAAGTAATAGCAGGAGCTTTCATAGATAAGTAGCATCGTTTGCTCTAACTCCGTATGTTGAATAGAAGAGTAAGTACCTACTTACCATTTACAGTGGTGGCTGTATATCACTCGAATTACTCTTACTGCCAGAATATACGTAAGTACTTAGATATTGAATTCGGGTATTTGGATATATTTGAATTCGGAATTTGGAAATTTCTAGGCATTTAACGGACTAAGGACAATGATAGTTCTGTATGAAAATATGTAATCCACCACTTGACAGACGGGTAAGTGACTGCAGCTTGTTTCCAAATGTCTGACCGGGCAATAATAAATAACTTCAGACCAAAAGTCCGGCGCGCGGCGGTCGTTTTCAATGGAGAGTAAGTTTTCAAGGATGCCAGACATATTATAGTGCACTAGTGCGTGCTCAAACACAGGTTCACTTCCACTTGATACCTAGCCCGTGTTTGGGTGCTCGAATGACTTCACTGGAATTGGGGCCACTCGATGCATTTATATAAAAGTCATTACAATGAACAAGCTAATGACTGCGAGTAGTTTGAATAAAGTTGGTTGTTTGCTTGCGCAAACGATGAAGCAAGACTTAATTGTCCGAAGACGGGCGTACTTGACCCTGTTAATTACACAATCATAGTCTGGTAGGACGGCAATCCGACAAGAGGGAACACATCAGGCGCAGAACCAATAACGACACGACATGTGCTTCGTGTATTTCCACCTCGGCGTAATCGGTAGAACAGAAGAAATCATTATTATACTTACAAATAAAACACGCACGAGAGCATTCGAACATTAATATTGAGCGTTATATCTGTTTAATATCACAATAGCACTCTTACAGGCTTAAAGCTTAACGATAGTCGATCCCGTGAGCCGTTATCGTGACGTAAGTGGCTCGTGAACTGCGCCCGTCTTTGTCTGTTCCGCACATACACACGTTTTATGTGGGCCGTTAAACAGACCAGATTTTAGGGTAGCTTAGGTACTGCGCGCTTCTATTTAATGTTACCTTTCATCCTCTTCTTAATGCTAGGGCTGATGTGTTCGTTGAATAGTAACATTACTTGGGAATCAAGTATTTAATCTTATTGTATTGGGACTTGGTTGTAAGGTAGGTAAAGCTTCAGTAGTGAAAGATATTACAGTAATTTAATTTGGCAGCCCATCTCTATTATCCTATAGTACAGTACCTATACATGATTGAAATTTATTATGTGTGGCAACACTGCCAGGCTTTTGGACTGTAAACCAAAAAATAGACCAGCTTTCTGGCCACATATTTATATAGAGTCGACCAGCTGCTTGGTGATGTTCCAAAATATAAAGTCAACTCTCTGACTCCATGTTAGCTCATCTTAATTATAGCTAAAGCTTATGTCCTTGATCAGTAATTAACCCACGTTTTTTACATAACAATAGTAGGTGTCAAGGTACTCTAAACAAAGCCCCACAATATTGTCGAAGTCACAAAGTGTATCAGTGTGACCGCGGAATAATCTAACAGCGCCTAAGTAAACGCCGCGCTGAGGAAGTGCACACAGAGACAGAACGCCGCGCGCCGCGGGTTGTTACTGCAAATAAATCGCTCGCTACTTTGTTAGCTTGTTTGTTTGTGGAAACTGTCGCGTTTGGGGCGAGTGTGCCGCGCTCAGACGGACACTAGTCGTATTTGATTATTTACCTTTTTAGTACACCGTTAGGACGAGAATAACTTGGTAATTAAATGGAAAGAGTGTTACGTATTATTAAAACTTTATTTTCACGAGTTGTAGCCGGTGAGAATTCTCTCCTCAATGTACGGAATAACAAGCATTGAATTAAAATATACGTAAAGTCGTAGATATTATAATAAACGCAATATGTTAGCATTCTTCACGTTTGTCTATGGTAATGCGTTATTAACATATCTATGTAGGTCGGAATCTCAAGGTCCTCATGTTTGCTGCCTAAAGTACGGTTCTGTGTGAGTTCTGTGTTTGGTCCGACGAAAACCATTCAAACATGATATAAATGTTATAATACGTAGGTGGGAGGTGTGTGATTTTGAACAACGATCCCTGTGGACATGAGTAATTCAAATATTTGTCAGTAAAATTCCACTCCGAGTTTCTCATGTGGAAAACCTGACGTTAAATAAGGAACTGAGAATTATTACTACAAAGTAATAACTCTTTTGTCGCTGTATAAAATATACAGTTGGTATTCATAAGTATACGTACCTGATGCTTACCTTAGTAGAGTACATGTGAACCAATACTGCTACCTACATCATAACATCAAGCCTGTAATCCTCGAAAGGTTAGGCAGGGGTGTACCCATTAGTACACACACATTTCGACAGTTATGTTTAAGTCCCACATAATAGGGGCGAGCCTATTCACAAATCTAGACTTCGAGGCTGCTACTGAGATATTTCTGGTAAAAAACAAAAGAGCACTTTGCCCGACCTGGGAATTGAACTCAAGACCTCACGCTCAGCAATCCCGCTTTGTGACCACTAGACCAAAGAAAAAGGTTGACGACTACACAAACAACACACACATGATCAAATGAAAAACATAATTACAGCACCGAACCCATTACTGCTCTGCTAAACTCGATTAAACCCAAATCAAAGTAAACTCAATTAAGGTTTTATTCACCCCGGCTCCGGAGAGATCATAATATTTTTTGTGAACGTTAACAATATTTTTTTAACCATCAATGGCTGATCAACTTTTTTAAAAGGTGGCAAGCAATTTTACGTTTTCTTTGGTTATTAATAGGACCGACTTCGATCAGACTATGTAATTGGAATGCGATAAATTAGGTCTAAGGTATACTATAGTTTACTATATAAAGTATACTAAGGTATACAAATTACAATGGGGACCTCATATAACATCTATTGCGGGACGGTTAAGTTCAGCAGCGTATGCTGTTAGAAAGATAAGACAGTTGACAGATGTAGAGACTGCGCGATTAGTCTATTTCAGCTACTTTCATAGCATTATGTCTTATGGCATTTTATTGTGGGGTCGGGCTGCTGACATTGAAACCATTTTTATTTTACAGAAGAGAGCTGTCAGAGCCATTTACAATATACCTCGTTGCGAATCTCTTAGGGAAGTATTTAAGAAGATTAATATTATGACAGTGCCTTGCCAATTTATTTATGAAAATATTATGTATGTGAGAAAAAATCTAAAACTTTTTAAGAAAATATGTGATAGACATAATATTAATACCAGAAATAAAGATAAAATAGCTCAACCTTATTTTAGATTGTCTAAAGTAAATACATCTTTTATGGGGTACTGTGTTAAATGTTACAACAAAATACCTTCTGATATATTAAAATTAAATGAAAGAAAATTTAAGACACATATTAAAAGTACACTTTGCAACCAAGCATATTATAAATTAGAGGATTATATTCAAGATAAGACTGCTTGGAAACATGCTGGTCCTGCTCCATAGGACAATTACTATTCATTCTAGACAAAATCAAGCTGGTTAATATTAATTTTAATATATATATATATGTATATAGGTACCTATATATTTCCTTTTTTCTTTTGACATTTTTATTATATTTTTATTTTTTATTTGATTTTTACTATGGGATTGCGCAGGCTCACACGCTGTTTCATTGTTGGTTGAGATGTTGAGAGTGGTTGTCTACAGTTCCAATATTTGTTAACATGTGAACATGATGTAACTTTAAATATATTTTTACCATGAATTCCTAATTTGTAATATAAATTATTTTTGTGTGTTATTATACAGTAGTTTTTTTATAGAAGGTACATTGTATTCACATGTAATTACGTATGACTATGTATACAAATAATAACATTGTAAAACATTGATTTTAAAAGAGTACGTATGGAGTTTCTTGCCCATTCTTCTCCATACAAAACTACCTTTTGGAAGGGGCAACTAGATTCAATTCTATTTTTTTTTTTCATGTAATGACGTTCAAAAGTGCCTTATAGTGGCCTAATTGAAATAAATGATTTGACTTTGACTTTGACTTTGTATACTATAAACTTATCATTTTTAATTATTTATTAAACTTTTATGCATCAAAAAGTACAAAATTTTGCGGACTTTCTACCAAAGTTAAGAGATGACATGGTAGGTGCAAATTATTACACGAGCATAAAACTAGAAAATTAGATCCAAAAATAAAGTTTTCAAAATATTGATTTTTATTTTTAAAATAACGAATAAGTTGATATAGTTTTACATAACAAAACCTTTAAAAGTTCTTTGCTTCTCAAACAACAATTTATGATCAGTGAGCACGTTACTATGTCGTTACTTTATTCATCAGAAAAATACAATGAAAGTGTTTCTACCATTTATCACAAAGTACATAAAACTTCCAACAAGCATTATGTCTAAAGGTCAAGTATCAAAACATTTACAACAAACTCTAAGTTCTGCTCAAAGTAAAGCCTGAGGCAGGTGCCAGTGCTACTCTAATATTAATGTAAGCGAAGTACACGGAAATGTTATAGTTGTTGAACTTATTTTGGCATTTTAGTCCTGTTAGTCTCGTGGTCACAACCGCGACTGCTAAACGTGGGGTCCTGGGTTCGATTCTCATGTTGGGCAAAAAGTAGTTTTTGGTTTTTCTAATAGGAAGAAGCCTGGAGTTTAGAAGATGGTGGTGTCACAACCCCGTGCCCCGGATATTACGTAAATCGTTATTCGTTGGTACTGCGCCTGACCTCTCCACGATCATATCGTATTGCCGTCCTATCAGACGTCAGAGAGAGTCATCATTGACATCGGGCAACGTGACCAAAAGTCGGTCAGGAGGATATCAATATTATTTGTTACCGTGGAGGAACACAGAAATCAGAAGCTTATCGTCCGCGGCCTACCTACGAGACAGAGGTTGGCTTGATACCTTTTTTGTTGAAAGAACTGTAATAAAAAGAGCAAGGGGTCCTCGGTATTTTAGGTCAGGCATTGTTAATGGATTTTTTCAATAGTTTCCCAGAGTCTGACTGGATTTAAGGCCGTTTGGTAGAAATAAGCTCACATAGGTACATGGGATTTACCGAGAGCTGGTAAAATGTGTCAAAAAAACTGCCTTAAACGAAACTCACTTCGGGAAACACAGACTGGAACTTATTAAAACTGTATTGAACGATTTCTTAATAAAAACACAAATACAAATTGACAAGTTACCATCACAATAAAACAATAGACACAAAGAGTTCTTGTATAAACAGGTACTATCTCAACTGTAACACTGTATAGCAGTGATTTACCTCAGTTATTAAAGTTAATTTTTATGGAATAAATACAGCTCCACTGAATAACTATTGAAGTAGTAAGTAAAGTAAGTAGCGGACAGGACGGAGGCTTTCAATAACTTGATACTTTATACATTATTAACGCTCCAACGGATTCGAGCATTGTGCCACAAGTCAGAAGCGTGTCAAGAAAAAATATTAGACACAGTCCGTGTGGTACACAAAATTAAAAAAAGGTTATTCGATTTTGAGAATTAAAATACTTTTTGGTTTACCCCAGCTGCGCTAAACAGGCCCAGTTCAGCAAAAATGCCAGCCTTCTTGAGCCTGACATTGGTTATACCTTGCAATTTAGGTGTGACGTAAATTATAGTAATATGTGAGTAGTATGTGAGCAAACGAAGTATCGTTTGCTCACTCAATCACACTGCGATTTGAACAGACTGTTAAGTATTAACAATCTGTTCAAATCGCAGTGTGATTTTGATTTATGCCGATTCACAATAACTTCCAACCCATTGTGCTACACTCCTAAATACTATCTGTCTAAACAGTCAAAACCTGAAATATAATCCTACCATATCTAGGGAGGATTATGATTTTTCAGAGGGTAATAAAATATTATTCTGTCATTATTCATAGAAGTGATAACGTAGGTAGCGCATGTCGTGCGCCGCGTACCGCGGTAAGTTTATTACTTGGACCACATCTGGTAACAAATTACCAAGTGCGGGGCTATTTCTCAGCAGATGGCCATTTCCTGCGCAAATTGAGAGCCAGCCAGCTTGTAATCTTAGCCAGACTCACGTAGGCACAGCTAGCGTTGTACTGAACAGTACGTACTGTCATGTTATTATGTTTAATGTCGGCAACACGGTGGCGGACACTATGGAAATGAGGGAATTTATTATGAGTTGCATGTACAGAGGAATATTGTACCAAATCCTAATTGTACCCGCGACTCGGCCGGCCTACTGATGTCAGTTTTAGGAATGAAACGTGACGCTGGACATGAGCCGTACCTAGTTATTTTAGTATTCAAACCGAATGTCTACTTTTTATACTAAAGCCATTTTTTCACAAGCCATGCGCTCGGATATTTTTTGAATATTATGAAATCATTCTACGAAAATGAGAAAATGTAGTCAGGATGAACCCGAAATATTCACGTAAGTGAAAGTGTTTAAACTTATAATCTACATCAATCGAGGCTTCACTAATAAATTCTACTAACTTTTAAGAACTATCGCAATCTAATATCAGAGCCGATCTGTCAAAAAGGCCCTCAAACCTCCATATTTTGACATTGATTATTACTGAGATAACAAGATTTTGAACATTTTTAATTCGTAAACTGGCATTTAAGACTATATTCCTATCCCATCGCCATAGCAACAAGGCTATTCGAAGTCAAAAACTCGTAAAGATTTAAGTGTTCTTGTCTTGCATCAAGTCGGTGGAAGTAAAATTACTTGTCGCCAAGTGACGGCTACAGGAGACAAGCACACAATGAGAGTGACGACTGTCGGCGACTATTGTTGGAACGACAGTACTTTTTTAAACAAACATTTTATTGAATTCTGAATCGAGGGAATGGCAGGTTTATTCTAGTAAGTACTTTTCTGTAGACATTTTGTTAAGTTAGGACTACCCGTTTTTCAAATTATTCCTGAAAGAGCTCTTTAATATCTAAAACAAAGCCGACAATGTAAATGCAATATTTTATACACATAAACAAACAGGCAAAAAAACATACATTACCGTTTAAGTTCGTTGGCGAGGAGCCAGGGCGCGATTGGCTGTTGAACTATGAAATGGTCGGTTACTCCGCGTGATTGGTCGGATGTATTAGTGATTGATATGAGCGCTGCATGTTGTAGTAGTTTATTTGGCGAGCGTAGGCACGCACACAAATCGTATGAAAACAAAACGCTAACAAATCGTTATTCGGTGAATGAACACTAGACCAAAGCCTGTTTTGTACGTGTAGGGTAATAAAATAGGTTTAAATAAGTAAATAGGTACGTTAACACATGGACTTATTAATGCATAACATTGATTAATGTACGTATATCAGTACATAATATTATGCCAGGAAAATTCATTGCGATCATCAATTTGTTAACCACGAATGATTAATTCAAATAACCCTCGAATAGTGAACAGGGATAACACAGTCATAAGTACAGATTGTAGATTTATTAGGGTCACTTCATAAATGATGTTTTAACTTTATAGCTTGGAAGCTTGGAATTCTAAGTGCAAAAGAAATATGGGAATATTGCTGTCTTCGAAATTATACAACAAGGTACCAAAGGCATACAAAGATTTGAATATTAGTAATTTTAATAAAAGCATGAAGAAGCTTCTAATAAATAAATGTTACTATAATGTTATTGACTATTTAAATGATGTACTTTAGACATTTTTTATTTTTTTGCTGTTATTTGTATTAATTTGACGTCAATTTATATGTTGTTGTACTCTGAATTAAAGTATTATTATTATTGTATTTGTACGCCTTTCTAGGCAAAACATGTTGAAACTTTTTTTTTTTTGTAATCATTCCAACCGATTGTACACTTACACGTGTTTTTGACAAATAAATCTTATCTTATCTTATCTTATCTTATCTTCGAACCTTGTCGCGATAATAATTTCTCCCTTACTAGGGCTACTCATTTTAAGAAAGAAAGTTATTTAAAAAATGGAATACCATTGATATCACTAAAACAATGTCTTCCAAGAACAAAGTCACCTGAAGTTGTAACAAAACTTGAAGGAACTTCAAATGAATTGATCGTTGTTCAAGTAATCGATGTAATTATACATTCAGAATATTGATGAACGAATCGTCACTTGACGCTGCGCTAACTTCACTTTAACGACTTTGCAGAACATTCACAAGTACCTACTCACGCGAGAGATACAGCCGCGGAACATTTTGTGTGAGGGAGCGATCTCGACGAGCGCGGCGTGATGTTTCTTTGAAGTATTTAACTCATTCATTATTAATTTGAGGTATCTAAGATTACTTTATAGTTCCCATTTATTTTAAGAACTAGCTTTTACCCGCGGCTTCGCCCGCGTTTGTTTAGAATTTGACAATCAATTCGGGCTGTACTCGGCTTGTTTTTCGGCCAGATCCAGAATTATTAAATACCTACAGACCAACAGACTGTGACTCATAAAAGTCCGTCGGCGTTCAGTTTGCATTTCTGCAAGAGAGGTCCTTCTCACCTGCGACTATTTTAGAGTTTCTGTCGCTGTAATGGCTGAGCTTGTTCTCTAAGACGAAGTTGTGTTTGATTGAAAAAGCGTCTCAGTTGCTCTTACATCTCTCTGGCTTTCGGCTTGTTCCTCCAAAAGCAATTGCGTTTAAAAGGGCGTTTCAGTCATTCTCTGAGAAGCTTGGAGGGCGAACGGCTTTCCTGGCTTTAAGAAAATGTCTCATCAGCTCTCAAATTTACTTGTCGCTCCGGTTGTGCTTGCCTTCTTAATGCGGCATGAACGGAAGATTCCGAGGATTGAGCAGTAATTTTTGCTCGGGCTCGCAATGAGCTTTTGGTTGTGTGTTGGACCTGCGAGATATTCTAAAATTCAAAAACGTAACCTACCTACCCTCATTAAAACACACCGGAAATACCTCTAGCGAAAAAATAAACAGTACTGAGGGACAAACTTAACTTTGCCGTTGAAAAACTGTTGTCTACATACATCGACATAGGTCACGGTTAGTTTAGCAACTAAGCTCTTCCTTCAGTCAATCATCGACTACACGCATTAAACAAAGCAATTTTACTGTTAAGACAGTTCTGCGCTGTGATCTCATGAGGAGTTTCCTTTCGATATCTCCGAAGTTCATCATCAGATCATGACAGTATTTATTTGGGACCAATTCGAAAAAATAAACAAAAAAAGAATCATCCAAATCAATTTACAATTAGCGGAGTAATCGCAGAGTATGCTTCATTGACAGAGCGTAGTTATAAGTTCACCTTTGTTCTTCCATGCATCCTCTATGAATGCGTTTACACCTGTCAGTGTCAGTGATGACAGTGTCAGTTACGCAGTTTTTCTGTATCCCTGACAACGTATATAAAGTGGGTCACAGACAAACGCGAAATGTATTGGCGGCCGCGTCAATTGCAAATTTTAATAACCGGCCGCGTGTACTGCTTTGTAAAATGACGCCAAATATGGAAATTGTAATAGAAATAGTTGAATTTAAATAATAATTTAAATTTAACTCACACTTCTCTATTCCTAAGAGTAATATGCGATGCTAATGATAATATAGGTAGAGATAAACTATTATACCTTGGCGCTTCCCTCCATATTACCATTTCAATGTGTGTAGTCACATTCGTATGAAAGACTTTGTGAGTAATCGTCTTCAGTGGCAGGCTAGGATATTTTTTGTCAACTAATCATAAATAGCCGACCGCGCAAGACGACGTACCTCTCATTTTCATAGAGAATTTCAGTGCAGCGCCATACTAATAATAATGAGTAATTTTTTGCGCCGCTAGTCGGACAACAAATCGCTGATTTGTTTTTGTCTCGAGAGCCGTCTCAATAGGCACACATGCGTTGTGAGTATTTTTAATACTATTAAAAACACTTTCAAACGTTTTGAATTGTGGAAGGGCGCGTCATGTTACTGTAGTTTATCTCTACCTCACACCTCAAGTGTTTAAATAAACGGTTTTCCTACCTTTTTTCTTATCTTCTGAGAGGACTAATGAGTCATGAGAGTAATAAGACAACGTTACGGTTAACCATATTGACTGACGTCCGATTGTCCGATTGTAGCACAATCGCCACGCTAATGACACTTCAGGCCGCCACTGTGACCGCGGTGGTGTGTTTTTGGAGCGTTAGGAGCCGCGGCCTGCGGTTTGCCGTAACCGCAAGTCCGTCCGTCTGGAAGCCACTTTATGCAAAATGTCAGGATACTCTTCAGCGGTTTTGGGCATGAAAAATTATTAAGCAAACAACTCTCGTACTCCTAGGTTGTTTACTTGAAACTGGTCTATCGACAGTCTAGACTCATAATGTATTACATGCTTAAACTTAAAATTTAATCATGATCCCATAGACACGTGGCGCCATCTACTGTCATAAGGACGTTTTTGTGATTTCCCTCGGGAACAGTACTTTTTTTCGGGATTAAAGGTACCCTATGTTCGTCCCTGTACACCTGGCAACGTATATGCAAAATTTCAGGATGATCGGTTCAGTGGTTTAGGCGTAAAATGGTAGCAAACAAACAAACAAACTTACTTTCACATTTATAATATTAGTTAGGATAGTTAGGATAAGATTCAAGATTCCTCCACTTCAAGTTTACTTTTGATGGCAAATGTTATGTTTTGAAATCTTTGTATCTGAAGACATAATTCGAAGACTGTTCAACCGCGGATTTTAAAGGAGGTAATTCTACTATCTCTTAGGAACAATAATCGTAATCTCATCATTTTTAATGCTGGCACGTGGGTGTGTACCTCTGCTCATTCTGATGAAGAAAACGGGCGTGATGCAGCGACTCAGATCTCCAAAAAAAGAGTACCCCCACACTCCCCGTCAGTCTCGTCATCTCTTTGCCGCGGCACAGCTGATGCATGCCGCTCCTTTCCCTCATCAGCAGCACACACGTATTAAGACTAACTTTACTTATTTACCCACAACTGGTGCGTAAGGGATCGTTTACAGGCGCCTAGCGGAGGGAAAACAGTTGTCTTTCCCAAACTAATTTATTGCACTAACTGACAAAAATGTCCACCAAATCAATACTTACAATATTAATGAACATAACTTCTAACTGGGACATTTATGTGTCATATTTTTTTTATTTACAAATTATACAAAATTTGATTTTATAATTATAATATTTTACAAATTATCCACAAAGAATATTGATTTTATAATGCCGAAGTCACACGTTATTCCGAGTAATTAATATTATTTCGTAGTCAAGTAGATCGAACAATGAGAATATAGGTATGCGTACACACCCAAACATGTCTACATAAATAGACTTCTAAAATCTTAACCATAGTTTAAGCTTTTCCATAGTCGTTTAAAAAATTAAATGGTTTTACAATCATTGACATAATTTATCCTTCTTTTTCTATTTAATACTGCCTCGTTGGTCTAGTGGTCGCAAGCGCGACTGCTGTGCATGAGGTCTTGGGTTCGATTCCCAGGTCGGGCAAAGTGTTATTGGGTTTTTCCATCAGGAATTTCTCAGTAGCAGCCTCGGAGTCTGGATTTGTGCCCGGTTGATGGCAATAGGCTCGCCCCCTATTACATGGGACTAAAAAAAAAAAAAAAAAAAAAAAAAAAAAAAAAAAAAAAAAAAAAAAAACATAACTGGCGAAATGTGGGTGTACTAATAGGTACACCTCTGCCTAACCCTTCGGGGATTACAGGCGTGATGTTATGTTAATGTTTTCTATTTAATTTGATAAACACAAACAAGGCAAGGTCTCTCTGAAAGCACACGTGAACGTTAATTCGCTCGTAACTTGAGAACCACCTATCCGATTTACGTGATTACTTCAATTAATATTAAATGTATTCTCTACCAAGTTTAAGTATGAATTGTTGTGAATTAGTGAAAACAGCTCATTCCTTTCAAAAGCTTTAAGTCTTGCTGAACGCTTTGTTATACAAGAACGAAGCCTTATGTTCTACCCTAATCAACTTCACTTATAATCAGGCTGAGTGTGACGCCACCATCACACGACTATCTCAACACATCTCACCGCCATCCTTCTTCTTTTATGTTATCGTTAGGTCAGGCAGGGGGTCGATGTTCACTTGTTCGCGCTAAATAATGTGCTAGCTGATAAAAGTAGTTTGATATCGATGTGTCGCCATGTGCAGGCTTATGTGAGCGGAAAGGTTTTTCTTCCCTGTGAACTGACAGATCAGATTGTCTGCGAAGTTTCGACTGGCCAGAAATATTACCTAGTTGACCCTTTATAGAATTATAAAGAGGTAAATAATAATAACTTTATTTTCAAAACAAAATGGTAAAAGATATCCATAATCATTTATTTCATAGCTTAATGTGTATAAAAAGATGTTACATAATGCTTACAGCTATAGTACAGTCTGTTATGGACCCTGTTAGGGCACATCAACATAGTATTAACTGTACAAGATGAATCACCTAAATTTAAAAAAAAAATATAATTAATGTGAACTTATAAATTACGAATGAATTAAGATGTATTGACTATTTACTCTAACAAGTTCTAGTTTACCTAGTCAAGAAATGTTCTTTACAAAATTTCATTTATTTGGTAGATAGCCTATCCGCACGCTGTGAAACAGGCCCTACGTTTATTATCAGTTTGCCTAAACATTTGCTCTCCGTAATGATCGCTGAAGGTCGTATCAAGTATCAGTAAATACAACGTCCTTTCTGCTGCCATCAGCGGCCAACATGTGACTGTCGACAGTAACTCGAGAGGCGCGAGTCAACAACCGTGTCGGCTCGTGACGAGCGCGAGTGGGCTCGAGGTCGCGCTGTCGACATGACGCCGGGTCGCGACCCGTCAGTAATCGACACTTTGTCGAGAGTATGTTAAGCCTTTATTTGGGTTTGTGAATAAGGTTTTGCTTGTAGTTTGGTTTACCCTCTTATTTATTGGAAGAAAATACTTTAAGAGTGGCGGACACGGACACTATTGAATGTCTGTGTATTATACAATTAATATAGTAACTAGTACGTGTTAGTATGTTCATGTAAAATTGAAATATTTTCGCGTAGTTCTGAATAAAACGGTGCTGATTGCGTGATTACTTAATTTCTTTTTATAAGTCTTTTTTATTATATTAAGCATTATTACGCAATTGTTTGTTATCCTAAAGAAATAAAAATAAAATAAATTAATGACTATTTGATTTAATGTAGCTTAACATTAAAATAGATTTTGCCCCGAAGGGTGACTGACAGGTAATACCTTATATACCACTACTATTGTAGATAAAATATACCTAAAAATACAATCTAGAAAGTTACAACAATATCTATTTCTGGAGTTTAAATCGTAAATCGCAAAACACGCAGGTCAGTATTTTTAGCGCAAATAACCTCAGAGAGGGACACAGCGATGGCTCGCGGCGATCCTCCGCGAGAGGATCGATACTGTAATCCTCAACACATCCAATTAATTTTTAGAAATCCCAGGATTAGCCTCGGATTACGTCAGTGTCAATAGGTCGCCGCGACCTTTCACATAAATATACTGAAATGTTCTCATTTAAAATAAAACGTCCACACAAACTTTAGGTCTTCTTCTTTATCGTGTGGGCAGTAAGGTCTTATGACCCCACATACCCTAGAACAATCCCATCCCCCCCTGCCCTACCCTTTAGGTATAACAGTATTAAAAATAAATTCTGTTTTAGGCTAAATATAGATAAAATGCTGTCTTCGTTATGAGACAAATTTCATTACGTCCTTAGATTTTAGTTACCTATATCACCAAACATAGATACCTAGTAAAAACTACTTCATTTAATTAAAAGGCAATAATAAAATGTGTACAGAACCCACGTTCCGTCCGCTATTACGTTGTCCAACACGACATTGATAAATGCTTGCAATCACTACGGCAGACGCTTCCAACCTTTTTCATGCATTCTTAACGCACAAGATACCACTTTGTGGCAACCCTAGTGCCGGGCCAAGGGAGCGACGTTGACAAATGTTGACAATCCCTGGCGTTGACGACTCCAGCATTTTTCCTCCAAAGCTATTTATCGAAGGCCTACAAATCGATCACCGAAATAAATAACCTTTATTGGACGAAAAAATTGAGGCCCATAAAATTTAGAAGGTACCTCCGTTTAGTGAACGAAAAAATGGGGCCACTAGGAATAGAAGAAATATAGGGGTGCTAGGAACATCTGGTGGGAATAGGGTCCAAGTTTGTGTCTGATTGTCGCAAATGGAATTGAAAAAAATCGTAAATCGTATAGATAACATTTTATAGCTTTATCGCGCCGACTTTGCCCTCGTAGCGCTACGTTGCTACGGCGTAGAAGCGGCGTAGCATTTACGTAGCAGTAACTTTTGCTCGTTACTTTATTTGCTTCGGCAAACAGTCCGTAAAAAACATTGCAAATCCGTAAAAAAGACTTCAAAAAGGAGGAGGTTCTCAATTTGACGCGTATGTTTTTTTTTTTTTTTTTTTTTTTTTTGTATATTTGTTCAACGATTACTCCGCCAATTATGAATCGATTTGGATGATTCTTTTTTTGTTTGAAAGAGTATAGTCCCGAATAGGTCCCATAGGAATAATGTCATGATCTGATGATGAACTTTGGAGATATGAAACGGAACTCCTTGTAAAATCACAGCAGAACCGCCGTAACAAGAAAAATGGCTTTGTTTATACGTGTAGTCGATGACTGACTAAAGGAAGTGGGGAGGGGATACGTCAACCCCCCTCCTACCACTTTCCAAAATTAAAAATATCGTGTGAGGTATTGTTTGAAAGGGCTTTGTGTAAGGATATCAAACATTAACACACAAGCACTAAAAAGTGAAAAATAAAAAGCTTTTTACAAAAAAAGATCACCGCCTTCAAAAATCACAAAATAAAAAATAACTTTAGCTTGGAAGTCGGTGGCAATACCTACATAACAAGAAACAAAACCAAAGCCGCCGACTTCCAAGCTAAAGTTATTTTTTATTTTGTGATTTTTAGACTCTAACGTCGACTGATTGAGATCAATAATGCCTTACATTAAAGGAAAAAACACGATCACACAACTAAATTAGTACCCAAATGAGCTTATGGTGTACGTGTTTTTGTTACTCTTGTCGACTGCGATGTTAATTACAAAACTACGTTCCTAAATGTTTTCTCATAATTGAGGCACATTCTGTTTTATCCTAATACAATTTAGCTCAAAATACATGATCATTAGAAGCGCTCTCGTACATAACGAGATACAATAGTACACGGTGAGCAGGAACATGATCTGTCTCGGGACATGTTCGATCGGATTATGACGTCAGGTGTCAGATAGCGAGCTCGGCGCGAGGGGACGTCCGTCTGATGTTTGTTCAGTCCGATGTGGAGTCGACGAGACTGAATATTGTAAACGATTTACTGATCTAACTGAATTAATGATTATTTTGATATTTTGATGGAGAGTACAATTGACATAAACTATTAACTAGCAGCGCGCTGGGGTGTGTATGTGTGGAACTAAATACCTTATTTTTTATCCAATCTTAGTGGTTTGGTCGTTTAACTAATAACTAACTAGTCCACATCTTTCCAGAAGCAGATTAATCCACCCTGGCTGCTCAGGGCGTCCGCAAAAGTAAATCGGTAGCCAGAAAATAAATCTTTAAATTTAAACTACAAATCACGTAAATATAATAGGTATTATGTAGTTCTTGGAGAGCCAAACAGACACTCATTGTGTCAATATCATGTAAAAAAGTAACAATCTACATTCTCATCGAATAATGTTGTTAACTTCAGATTACCGCAATAATGTAATCCGAGTTCTCAATTTCATGGAAATGTGAATTTCAATGTCGAAACAATTTTGCCTCAATACGTGAATCGTAAACAATAATGCCAATTCGTATTGTCAATATTCGGTGCAATAAATAAATAGTAACATTTTTCTCTAGAACACGTAAACTATCGAACCAACATTCAATATTTTAAAACTTGAAGCCGCAGCTGCTTGTGGCTGAAAACAGACAACATAAAGAATTGGCCGACATCTGTTAAGTACAAGAGAACGTCTCAACAGAAGGCGATTATCATCTTAGATGGTATTATCTGTGTCTGAGTTGCATTACCAGGGCTTATGGCAACATCGCGGTTAATACTTTAATATAATATTGGGAGAAGAAAATTCTTGGAAAGATATAGGCAATTGCGCACACGTGCTCCTTAATCTGATATAGGTAATTATCTTTATAGAATAATAAACTAGAAATTGTAACCAATTCTACTAATTAAAAAATGTAGATAAAGCCATTTTTATCAGATTGAGCCTGAGATCAGATTGCGATCGTACCTATAACATCACGCCTATAATCCATGAAGGGATAGGCAGAGGTACACATAGAACACTCACATTTCGCGCCTATTGCTATCAATCGGGCACACATCCAGACTACGAGGCTGCTACTCATACCTATAACTTAATATATTTGCCCACCCTTTTATTACTAAACAATTCATTAAACGTACATCTCTACTGTTAAGTACAATAGGTACGATGCATAGTTTTTAGTAAAAACTCGTGCTGGGATTACTGAGATACTTTATTTTACTTTTATTACTCACCCGAGTTCGGCATGATTTATAGTAGACCGCGTCGGGCGCGAGCCGAGGCAGCGAGGGACTGTGTTAGGCTATTTACATTTTTGTCAGTCTGTACAGCGTGGAACAGCATGCATTCTATATAATTTCTTTAATTTTCCATGGCTTGGATATCGCGCCGATCCTACCTATATGATTTTAAAAGAGTACGTATGGAGTTTTTTTGCCTATGCTTCTCGATACAAAACTACCTCTTGGAAGGGGCAACTAGATTCAATTCAGTTCTTTTTCTTGTTATGACGTTCAAAAGTGCCTTATAGTGGCCTAATTGAAATAAATGATTTGACTTTGACTTTATCATAATCAAAATCCCGATGATTCAAATGCCCTTAAATCTACAAACGGTTCATTTCAAATTGCTTGGATCAGAATAATAGCAAAGTTACGCAAAACTATTCAGTCGCAAGAAAACTTAAATCACTTGAACACAATAATCCAATCATTGCTAGAATATCTTACTCAAAGTATTCTTCAAGAGAAATCGCTCGCGGGCGCACCGTGGTACAAATAAATAGCAAACTTTAGTGTTCAGAGCGACCGTTCTTGGAGCCGAAATACAAACTGCGGATCGGTGCGATGCGAATTCTCATCGCAGAGAACTGCTAAGTAAAAGTAAGTAAGGACCGGCTGCGAGATAATTTCTGTTTTGTATTTCGGTTAATTCCGTGAGTGGCCAGTAGCTTGTGGCAAAATGTACATCGGCAGTACAGTTCTATACAGTTCTATGCCGATGTACGTCCATTTGTTATTTAATAGGAATTTTGTAGTTTTATTTTGTTTTGCACTTCTCTTGGAATTTCTCCTAAATCGTGGGTATGTTTACAAACATATACTCTTATACACTAACAACCATTTTTTGTGCCTACAAATATTGGTTCCGTGTTTAAATCGAACCCGCGACACGCAGCGCATCAGCCAACCGGTCAGCCACTGCGCAAACTGTGTTGTCATTCAGTAGTATGATTGTTGTTGCCTATGTAAAAAAAAACCACAGCACTACAAAATAATGTTATGGGGCGCCTTAACTTAAAACTATATCATCGCACATACCTACACGATTACAAGCACGCCGCTAAGCTAATGGTCCCAGACGTCTGGTGTGTCGCTCACTCAACATGTAGGTACTCTGATATCACACGTGACAGCTCGGCGGCTGTTTATCGGCGAATAAGAGCAGCTTTGCGGGGAAATGTGAGTTTGTGTGAAGGTTTTATCCTTATCCTTACATCACTCCGTCTGTCCGTACGTTACCGTGCTTACAGAGGGTTGTTTTCGGTCATCTGATTCAATGAGATTATCAGATTTCCTATATGTGTTTGAATTTGTTCATTGCAAAAGAGTTCCATAAAGGTTCACTATCTTGTCAGTTATTTCCATTAGGAAAAGAACAGTTTGGAACTATTACCAGCAATGGAAAAGGTGTTCTACGCACTATATTATAAAGCTGCTGATTGTTGCACAACCTGGTGACCTAATTAACTAATTGGATGGCCTGATATAAGCAGGGTTATGTTGTAATCAATAGTGATTGCAATGTGACTGTTATTGGCAGCGGTGGCCGCGCCTGCTTTACAACTTGAAGAGTAATTAAAATGACGTAGTTTCTTCTTTAAATATAAGATCTGATGTAGCGTCTGGTGAACTTAGAAACCATTTTATTGTTAGCAGTGCAGTTCTCAGCCAAAACGGAAAAGTTACCGCAGCCAATAGCCGTAACCATAGTTACAAGCTTCTGTAGCCAGCTGTTACAGTGTTTGTAAACTGAAAAGCTAGTTGTAACCCAACATTTTTCCTTTTTTATTTAATTAAGGGTTAATTTTTCAATCGTCAGATAGGTCTTATCGGAGGGATAGTATGGCGGTTTGACAGCTTTTGTTTAGAGAATATGTCAAACTGTCATATTTATTCTTTGGATAAAGTTATCTAACTATTGAAAAATCAGCTCTTAGAGAAGACCTAAGCTGTCGTTTAAAGTCTGTAAGTTAGATCACGTTTTTTCCATTTAGTCATAATGTTCCTTCACTACTAGAATTAGCCAACTATGTACTAGGACAGTAGTAAAAGGCAAACTTTTAAACATATTCGTATCTACATATACACATCGAAGCTACAATGTGAATAGCTATATTAGAACTGTACCTAATGAGCTTGGATTTCAGTTGTCTGAGAATGAAATGTAAGTGAATTATGAAACGAAAATATAATGATGTTATATTTTCGGGGGTGTAATAGTCATATTATAACGTCATATCATAATCCAAATTCCAGAGTTCTACATACAACTGATACAAGTACTGATACAAGTACCATATGCAAAACTCACTATCACAACTTACAGCAGTCGCGCTTGTATCCATTAGATCAGCTTGAAGGATTATGATGACAGAGCATACAATCACTAATTTCTTGAATTTACACTTAGGTCCACGTAAGTGAAGCCGCGGGCGCAGCTTGTTTATAAATAAAACTTCCACGTATATTGTCCTACTTGAACTATAGACGTACAGCGTCGCTTGCAGCGGACACCTCGTCCACGTTCACGTATTAATTATACGACTCAGCTCAGGGCTGTCCCACAAACTAAGGGACACTGCTTCTTCCCACAGTGGTACTTCTGTGCCATGAAATTAGACATCTTAGGCTCTTTTTACAATGTCCTGAGTGGCATCATGTGCCAGATCAAAAGTGTAACAGTTTTGATAGGAAAATTAATATTATTGCTTCAGATAAACAAGGTATTTCGAACTAATAAAGGAGTTTTGCGAAGCAGGTTGTGTAGGTTTTCACAAGCAGTGATTGATAATACGACTTTAAATACTCTAAGACAATGGATTTTAAACATATCGCCTATTTTACGTTATTCAAAAAACTATAGAGTGTATAAAAGTATTTTTAGATACTTTTGAGATTTCATGAAACGGTCAGCTAATCTGAAAGTACTACATTCATACAACCCTTCTTACGCATCGTCTCCATTCATACATAAAGTACAACAGCAAACAGTGACAGCCCTAACTACGTATTTTGGAATTAATTATTGAGCTCGAGTCTCGCCCCGGAGACCTCACCACGTATCGACGGAAGGACACTCGCTCATGACAGTGTATTAAACGTGCTTATAACAAGCGTTATTGAGCGATTATACTACGATTTGACTCGCAGGTTCGATCTCCAGGTCAGTGAAAGTGTTATGGGTTTTTTGCAATTATGAAATTCTCAGTAGCTGCATGTGGGCTTGTACCCAGTTGATGGCTCGCCTCATTTAATTAGTAAAATAAGCGAAGCTACAAGCGTTCTATTATCTTATGAAATACTACTAATAATAATGTCTACAATGTTACAAAATATTAAAAGATATAATAATATTACAATGTTAAAAAAAGCATTTACAAATTTGTACTGTCTGGTAACGACCAGACCATTTTTTTTTTAATTATAAATCCGTGCCCAATATTTTAAGGATGCTAGTGCCGGGGATAGAGGCATCCCTACTGCTGTCAAATTAATTATTGAGCCCCACTTTCAGTTCGTTGAGACTACGAATTAAAGTTTGACAAAGGGCGCCATATTTATAACTAAGTTCGGAACTGTTACATATTCAGTTAGTCATGAACACTGTCTCGGGTGAGAGCAGCTCACACTAGACATCGACAGGGTGACCGAGTGTCGCCAGATCATTGCTTACTGGAAGCGCTACAGAGCTTCACGATTTTATTATTTCACCTACTTAAAATAACAGCTTTTTGTTTAGAGTCTTTTCTTAGTTTCAGAATATTCCTGATAAAATTGTGGCATATAGCTAAGAAAAGATAAAGGGTGTTATGTGATGCATTTCTCTAGTTACATCTTGATCAAACTATGTTAATACTCTTAGAAGATAATATTATAAAGTTGAAGAGTTTGTTTGTTTGTTAGAACGCCCTTTTCTCTGGATTTTAAAAATCTTTTTGCGTTATTTAGCCCGTTTATCGAGGAAGGTTATGGGCTATATATTATTACGCTACGACGCACGGGGACGAAGAAGTACCTAATCAATGATAAAGTTCAACGAATGAAACAGCAAGATAATGTTAGTCATCAATACACATGATAACCTTAATAAAACTACTATTCCAGTATGTTCCACATTATATTATAATTGCAAATCACAATTAAAGCGAATTGTTTTCATATTAAACCAAATCCTACAAACAACCGCTCATATTATTTACTGCTTTCTCAGCTCCAAATTAATACAGCGAAGCGTTACTAATGTGACTATATTACTAGCAACGTCTCATAAACGTTCAGCGCTAAGGCGCGGCGGATCTAAGCTTAAATTGTAGGTAAACCTAAAATATACACAAGACACGTTAGAGATGAGAGATGTATAAACTAGCGTATTGTGCTCGTGTGTGGACGATATTATATGCAATGATAGTGTCTGGCTGGTGGCCAATTGTATTAGCGAGAACTAAATGTGTACAGAAGGCCCATGCATGTGATGCGTACGTACTTTCGATCGGCATTTGCTTAAAATTAACGTGACATCAAACTAATCTCAGTCACAGTTACTTACGTCTTAAGTCGACTTTGGTCCGCGTCAATTTTCTTACGGATCTCAATTTTTTTGAAAACTAAAATATTACAGGCCATATTCCTCGCAGATAACCTAGCTTTAGATACGTAAAACAATATTTTAAAATCGATTAAGTAGTTTTTGGGTTTATCTATTACAAACAAAAATACTAATCTTTTCTCTTTGTAATATTAGTTTAGAAAATGGCTGATTCTGACAGGGGCACTGACATAATACTTTGAAAAATACCTACATCTATTTAACTTATATTTAATCGATGCATCACAGCTCACGAATTGTCTTGCAGACAAGTGTCTATGTGTGCGTGCATTGTCGCTCGTTGATAGTAGTCGACCTTCTGTACGTATCTATTGAGTGGTGTAAGTGCAGTAAACGATGCCCGGCGGGTAATTGTGCGCATAGACGGAAGGTGATTAATACGAGAGAATATTGATGGAGCGACTTATTGAGATGCTTCACAAGCGTCTGTGTTCACGCGCGTACGTTATCTGTGGTGGCGAGCCACGGCAGACGGAAGCGGGGAGAGTGAGGCGCGGGACGGCGCGGGCGACGCGTCGCGCGCGCTCCAACGACGAAGCCAGTGTCCGTTAGATCTCGTAGCGAGCGGGCATATTTATTTTCCGTGCAGTCGGCCATTGCGGTACCATCACCAATATACTATTTTATACAGTCCACTTAGTTTCATTGAAGAAGACCATCTCCAACATTGGTCCTTCTACCGGTAAGAAGAATTATCGAGAGAAGAAACTGCAAGTAGTCGGCGGCGCAGAATTTGTCCCGAACCACGTGCGCCGATCTATTGCGCCGTGGCATCGCTGTCTACGAGTGAATAATTGAAAAACGAGTCACCAGAAGATTACACGTGCGCCTATCTATTGTGCCGTGGCATCGCTGTTTTCGAGAAGAAAATAATTTACGGAATAGAAAACCCACGATGGATTGTATGGATAAGGACAAGGGCGTGTTGTGAGTTCGTTCCAATTTTTCCTTTATTCCACACTTCTGGGCGTTTATTGCATTAGTCTTTTAAATCCAATTCAATAACATTCCCTTTATTTGAGTTGGCTCAAGCTAATCTCTTCGCACGTGGGTATCTAACCTGACTTCGCTTTGCTAAGCGCGTGGGGTTCGCATCGACGCCATTTTGACGCATACAATTTCATCACGAAATTGTTTATTTTCTGTGCTTATTTTTAAACAAATATCGCATGCGGGACAGATAACGGCTAACTATTGTGCATGTAATTAGCTGTTAAACCGCATTTAGCTGAGTGTGTGTGTGTGTGTGTTCGCTAATTCATTGCCCACGCGCAGTTTTAAACAACAAGTGCTACTTTCATTGTTCGTCTTCCTCTATTGCACGATGGCTGAAAAACTTATTAAAAAACGCAGTTCGATGAAGGCTAAGCTTACTAATTTCACTAATTATCTCAACACTTTGGAAAATAGTGATCGATTGTCTGACTTGCAAGTACTCGATCTAGAAAGTCGGTTTAGTAAATTTGAACAGTTGTATGACGAGTTTAATGTATTGCAGACCGAGATTGAGCTGTTATCGGACAATCCAGACGATGTCTACGCGGATCGCTTCAAGTTTGAAGAATGTTACCACCACTTGGTTGCCACGGCGCGGAGACTTATGGCTGCTGAGCAACGACAGCAGGAAAAGTCTTCTGCAGGTTCCGCAACAGGCTCCGAGGTGACAGGTGGGACAAGGAATAACTTTATACGCTTGCCTAAGATAGATTTACCTCGTTTTGATGGCAGCTATCAGTGTTGGCTGGAATATAGGGACACCTTTCTATCCTTAATCCACAATAACAACAACATAGATGACATAAATAAGTATCATTACCTACGTGCTTCCCTGAAGGGACAAGCCGCAGAAATCATCAAAAATATTGATTTTAGAAGTGAAAATTATGGATTAGCTTGGGACTTATTGTGCGAGCGGTATAATAACAGCCGCTTGTTAATAAACAATCATGTCAAGGCACTATTTAACGCAGAGCCTATTACCAATGAATCCAGTGCTGCTTTACGTTGCCTTGTTGATGTTACAAATAAAAATATACGAGCATTAACATTGTTGAATGAACCTACACGGGATACTCTTATCATTTATTTAATGGTGTTGAAATTAGACAGTACTACCAGTAGGGATTGGGAAGAGTACCGCAATACTTTACCCGACTCACCAACATTGCTTCAATTTTGTACATTTATGAACAACAAGGCCGATTTGCTAGAAACTTTAGAGGAAAATAAAAAACTAGATAAAGTGCAACCAAATAGCAATAATAAATCTAAAAGTTTTATTGTTACCTCACAGAAACAAGAAACAAATAATAATGAGAAAGACAAAACTAAAATTATTTGTCCTATGTGTTCTCAAAATCATTTTCTTTATTCATGTGAAACGTTTAGAAAATTAACAGTAGAAGAAAGAGTGCAGAAAGCAAAAGAGTTCAAAGTATGTATGAATTGTTTACGGGTTGGCCACACAGAAAAGCGTTGTCGATTCTCACGCTGCAAGTACTGTAAAAACCGTCATAATACCTTGTTACATTTAGATCAGCCTGATACTCAAGTACTAAATAACCCTATGCCTAATACGTCCTTTAATAATGTGTCACTTTCGGCAGACATACAGCCTACTTCTCAGAAACACATTTTACTGTCCACAGCTGTGGTGAAGGTGGTGAGTGACAAAGGCGAAAGATTCAACGCCAGAGTCCTTCTAGACAGCGGCAGCACAGCCAGCTTCGTCACTGACAAGCTTTGCAGAGAGCTGGGATTGTCTCGAGTTGGTAGCACATCTAGGGTCACAGGTATAAATAGTTTGACCAGTAACAGTACACATTCTTGCAACCTAACTATTGAGTCAACATATGAACACTATTCTTTTAATATTAACTGTCTCATTCTGCCTGAAATTACTAGGAGATTGCCAGCATCCTATATACATACTGAAAACATTCCAATTCCTTCAGGATTATTCTTAGCGGACCCATCTTTTAATATTCCGTCAGACATTGATATTCTGTTAGGAGCAGAATTATTCTGGGAAGTTATTCAGGCCAATCATATCAATTTAGGGAAAAATTTACCAAAGTTGTGTGAAAGCAAATTAGGATGGATAATTTCTGGCATTGTACCTGCGAGCTTGAATAAACAAACACATGTTTGTAATTTTTCTAAAATAACTACTAGTCCTGACTTGAATAAATTTTGGGAACTTGATACAGTATCACCTAAGCATTGCCTTTCTAAAGAGGAACGCACTTGCGAGGAAAGTTTTGAATTAAATACGGTCCGCGGCTCAAACGGGCAGTTTATTGTTACTATGCCACTTAAGGCGGATCCTAGCGTTCTTGGTGATTCATATGCTGCGGCTAAACGTAGATTTTTATCTTTAGAAAAACGCTTTGTACGCGATCCGATCTATAAAAGCATGTATGTTGATTTCATGAAAGAATATGAAACTTTAGGTCATATGACTGAGGATACTAATTTATCAGTTAGTGATAAAAATAATATTAGTTATTTCTTGCCACACCATGGCGTTTTGAGAGAATCAAGCAAAACAACAAAGTTAAGAACAGTCTTCGATGCATCAGCAAAGACAACTTCAGGTTTATCTCTAAATGACATTCAGTATGTAGGTCCTACTGTACAGAATGATCTACTCTCGATCTTACTGAGATTTAGACAACATAAATATGTTATCTCAGGGGATATCGAAAAAATGTATCGTGCTGTCGAGTTAAATACTAGCCAACGATCACTACAACGCATTATTTTTAGGAAAGATCCATTAGAGCCACTCAAAACTTACACATTAAATACTATCACATATGGGACGGCGTCTGCGCCTTATCTCGCGACCAAGTGCCTAGTGAGTCTCGCAGAGGCCACAGACAATCAGCAAGTGAAAAGTAGCATCCAACGTGATTTTTACGTTGACGATTTGTTAAGTGGATCAGATACCATAAACGGCGCAATCGAACTTTGCCAGAATATAAAAACAATACTAAGTTCAGCAAATTTTAATTTAAGAAAATGGCAGTCAAATAGTACTCAAATTTTAAAAGAGATAGTAGACATAGAGGATAACTCTTGCCTAGATTTAGATTTGTCAAACAATTACACATCAAAGACATTAGGATTACTATGGATTTGCAAATCAGATGTTTTATCATTTTCTATTAATATTGACATTCACAAAACAACAACAAAAAGACACATTTTATCCATAATAAGCCAAATTTTTGACCCCTTAGGATTAATTGGTCCATGTGTTGTTGAAGCTAAAATTATAATGCAAAAATTGTGGGTCAATAAATGTGACTGGGACAATGAAGTTCCCCAGGACATAGCAGATCAGTGGTCGAAATTTGTAGATGCATTAAAACATTTAAACTCATTGAAAATTCCCCGATGGGTCTTATGTGACAACTGTATCATTAATGAAATACATATATTTACAGATAGCAGTGAAAAGGCATATGGTGCTTGTGTTTATATACGCAGCATTGATAGCAGTAATGCAGTCATGGTACGCTTATTAGCTTCTAAAAATCGTATAGCCCCAATAAAACCAACAACAATGCCTAGGTTAGAGCTATGTGGGGCGTTGTTGGGTGCAAGATTGTGTACAAAGGTCAAAGAATCTCTTACTATAACAGTTAGCCGATGTGTCTTTTGGTGTGATTCAACAATAGTGTTGAGCTGGTTATCCGCACCATCAACACAACTTAAGCCTTTCGTTAGGCATCGTGTTAACGAGATACAGGAGACCACCCTAGGATCCGTATGGAACTATGTGCCAACACGAGACAATCCCGCGGATCTCGTTTCTCGAGGGGTGAAGGCTGATCATATCAGCGATTCTATTTTATGGTGGGCAGGCCCTTCGTTTTTGTTGCAGGATGAATGCCTGTGGCCAAAACCACCAAACGATGTTGCAAAACAAGACTTGCCTGAACTAACTTATTTTGTAAATCAGTCCAACAACAACCACACTCCAGTTAATCAAACATTAATACAACAATTAATTTATAAGTATTCTGATTTTAACCGTTTGCAAAGAATTGTGGCCTATGTTAAAAGGTATATTTACAATTTAAAAAATAAAAATAATAAGTTAGTAGGGTGGCTGTCTAATCAGGAAATTCAATCTTCATTAACATGCATTTTACGCAATGTACAACTAGAAAACTTTCCAGATGAATATTCTATTCTAAAATTAGGAAAATCTTTGCCTCATAAAAATCGGCTTATATCTTTAACTCCTTTTTTAGATTCAGATGGCATTATTCGTGTCGGAGGCAGGCTAAATAATTCTCCTTACGATTATAATGTGAAACATCCTATACTCATGTGCAGTAAGCATCATTTAACTAAAATAATGTTTCAATCTGTTCACAGAAAACTGTTACATGCCGGGCCTCAGTTGCTGTTGGCAAACATTAGGCAAAACTATTGGCCATTGGGGGGCAGAAATTTATCTAGAGTCACTGTTCAAAAATGTGTAGTGTGTGTTAGGCATAAGGCTCAAAATATACAACCAATAATGGGACAACTTCCAAAATCACGAAGTAATCTAGAATTCCCATTCTTAAATTCAAGTGTTGACTATGCTGGCCCAATACTGATCGCTGACCGGAAGGGAAGAGGCTGCAGGCTTATAAAGTCTTATATATGTATCTTTGTCTGCCTCGCTGTCAAGGCCGTCCACCTGGAGCTTGTCACGGACCTCACAAAGGAAGCATACATTGCTGCTTTAAATAGATTCATTGCGCGCCGTGGCAAACCTCGCAGCATATTGTCCGATAACGGAACAACTTTTGTCGGTTCTTGTAATCAACTTCGTCTTTTTTTGCAGAACTCAAATATTGCAGCTGATGTCGCTCAGGAAGGAATTGAATTTAATTTTGTGCCGGCCTACTCCCCTCATTTTAATGGCGTCGCTGAGGCCGCAGTGCGCTCCACGAAACATCATTTAAAGAGACTTCTTAAACTAACTCACTTCACGTACGAAGAGATGGCTACGTGCCTTACTCAAATAGAGGCTATTCTCAATTCCCGACCACTTACTCCTTGTTCTCCTGATCCACTAGATTTTTGTGCCCTAACTCCTTCCCATTTTTTAATTGGAAGACCACTCACGTCCGTTCCTCAACCACAGATAAGTGGAAACATCAGTCGGCTCGAGCGCTTCCAAAGGGTGGAACTCATTAAACAACATTTTTGGGGAAGATTTAACACTGAGTATATATCTCTGCTGCAGCAAAAAACCAGGTGGTCTACAACATCGGGTGACATCAAGGTCGGGAGCCTCGTCCTGGTTAAGGATAAGGCACTTCCACCTCTCTGCTGGCTGCTGGGTCGCGTCGTGCAGGTGTACCCAGGCTCCGATGGCGTAGCGAGGGTCGCCGAGTTGAAGACGAAGAAAGGGACAATACGGCGGGCCTTCAACAACATTTGCCCGCTACCACTTTTTTGAAGAAGGATTCTCCAACCCGGGGAGCCTGTTCACGCGCGTACGTTATCTGTGGTGGCGAGCCACGGCAGACGGAAGCGGGGAGAGTGAGGCGCGGGACGGCGCGGGCGACGCGTCGCGCGCGCTCCAACGACGAAGCCAGTGTCCGTTAGATCTCGTAGCGAGCGGGCATATTTATTTTCCGTGCAGTCGGCCATTGCGGTACCATCACCAATATACTATTTTATACAGTCCACTTAGTTTCATTGAAGAAGACCATCTCCAACAGTCTGAATATATAAAACATCTGACCTTAAATTTCTGTTTTCTAAAAAGACACTAGATATTTTAAAATCATTATTTCCTAATTTATACAATAAAGTGTACTACTACGTGTATAAACAATCTGGTATTTATCTTTTAGAACGTAGAACGTTTTACTATGTATGTCCTGTGTATTTCTATAAACGACAAATAATCATGTAAAAGTGGATAAGTCGTTGGACTACCTTCTAATAAATAAATAAATTCGAAAAAAAAACTATCAACTGTCAAAAAGAAATCTGATAGGCCAACATAATCTCTTATTATCCAGAATTCTCTTATAAAAACCTCAGTATTTTGTTTTTAAATTAACATAATAATATAAAGTGTACACGCACTCATTCTCATTTACCAAGGTTCCTACATTATGTTTTATGCATGAACATCATCACACGCTTGTAAAAGAAGCGGAAAGTTTCACATTTCACGTCTCTTCAAACATCCCTTTACATTTTCTACCGCTACGACTTACCACGAGGAAAACATACCAAAATTTATTTTATTCGATAATTTATTCTAGTACCAAACCTGTGAACGAGTCGTACAGTAGCCCCACAATGATTATCACCCTTTACGTATGTAGGGCACCTGAAATATGTGTGAAATATGCAGGCGCATGCGTTACCGAGCAAGTGCTCAGTATTCCGTGTAAAGCGGAGTAATTCTCTCTAAATACGCTTAACTTTACTATAAGCGGTTCACGGAGCGTGTGCGGGCACCTGCCTGAGTACATATGTAGGTACGGGCGGCGGAACAGGTTGAGTTGTCTCATTATTTTACAAGTTTATGACTGACTGTTTTGTTTATTTTATTATTAGTTTTAATTGACTTGACTATTATAATTAGAATATTACAATTATTGATTATTTCTCCATTTGCTTCTGATCTTTAAATTGTTAATGTCCTTATAATAGCTTCCAATAGTAACGTAGATACACTTTAATAAGCGTGCCGTAATAAATACTTAAAATAAAGTAATAACTTTAAACTTTTAAAAGAAAATAACCACATAATGTGCACACTAACGCAATAAACACAAAGTTGTTATTAAAGCAAAAGAAAGAGCTCACAAAAGCATTTTTTTCAGAAGTTTTCCGAGCTACTTGCAAAAGAGATAGAGGGTCAAATTAACATAGTTCGCCATACACAACACAAACATAACCAGAGAAACTTGAACTCTTTAATTTTACCTTTAAAACAGAACGAAAATTATTCAAAACACGAATCTTTTGATGTTTCAAAGAATTTTATGTTTACTTTGAAAAAATGATAATATCAGACTCACAATCGGCAAACGGATTCAAATTGTGTGCTCATCTCTTTCAGTGTTGGCTAAAACCAGTAGGAGTAAAAGGGACGGCTTTTTTGTTCTGTTTCATTCTGAAAGCTTAGCGGTTTTCAATCAACTTGGCAAAGGGATGTTGACTGGTTAGTTAAGGGGATATGCGTTTGATTTGAGTCCTCGGGGACATCTGTGCTTATCGAGCTGCTCGTCACAGCCGCTAATAAAGTATGGTTCCAATTACGACTTAGGGGCTTCGACTTCACACAGATTGGTGTTGTATCGAACGTATAGATGACAGCAAAACCATTTTGATAAGTCGTACCGTGTGAGTTTTCCATGCGAAGGTATCAAAGTCAAAGTCTTCGAAGTCAAACTTTATTGTGAGACAGTGATTACAGTGTTATTATTTTGTTGTTAGGTATGTTGTGCGTTTGCACTGCTCCACCATGTTTGGCATACATGTTCGCATTCATATCGCATCTACTATCATATCGTACTATCAACAACACATTATCTACATAAAACTGGTGTTCTTTTCTGAGAATTTGAATATTTTTTAGCGAGATCTTATTGTAATTCTTAAGAACTAAGTCACATTTATATAAACTACAACAGTCTGTGTTGTCAATCCATCACAAATATTTTCCGTACAATTGCATTTCTCACACAAGTGCTACTACAAGTTTGTATTCCACTTGAAAACTATAAATATTAGTTCAAAAGCTTCGCCAACACTTTATGATCGGAACTAAAAGATTTACGGAAGGAAACCGAAAGGAATTTAAAGGAGTTTCTGTTCAAAATGTGTTTGTAACGAAATATTGGGACTGTGGGAGGATAGTGTGGGGGGGGAAGTTAGTTTAATTGTTTGTCCAGCTTACATACTTTAATTTAACGTTAAGAAAGTGTTTTCTTGTGAGGTTGGACTTGACAAGGGGACTAACAAACTATGTTTGTATCAGCCACACACGAGAGACCACTAGAGAGTCACAAAGAATGACATACGGCAGACATGTGGCCATTAACATTCTCGTAGATATCTATCTATAATGTTTAGCTGTTTTATGTTTGTTTGTTTGTTAAAGTTTACCTACCTATTCATAATGTCATTTTGTTTTAACAAAATACGGGGGTACAATGACACATCATATAGCCGTCTGCCCATCAAATTATTCAGGGAAACGACTTTATTTTAATGTGAAAAACAAATTACTCCGTATGGTAACGCACGCAAAACACAGCAGCATAAAATTACAGGGGTCGCGGTCGTATTCAGAGTTTTAGTAATAAAATCATCAACATTTAAAACCAAATGTCATAAAAAAAAACATAGCAAAAAGTTGGAACCTTAATCTTCAATATCGCAATGATGTAAACACCACGTAACTCTCGGCTACTTTAAGCGTCTTTTTACACACGTTATAAAACTGCTACCTACATACATAACATTCACTTTACAAATGGGAAGATGTAATGATAATATATCTATGTATACGTTTTGTTTTAACGCGAGTACAGCGCGTCATACACAGTCGTTGATAACACAAACTGACGAACGAAAACGGCCACGAATAGACTAGCATACTGAATAACTTATAACAAGCTTAGTTTACTCTTACCGGCGATACGGTTGTTAGTACTGCCGTGTTACCGAAAAAGGGCACAACTAACACTTTTTGTCAAAATGAGTTATATATATATTCGGAATCAGGAAAAAAAGGTCTATCTGCCTGATTTTTTGTGGATTTTTAGCTACAAAATAAACAGAGATAGCATAAGCTTAAAGGGCACAACTGCATCATTTTTTAAGTTTTATTACAATAAAAAGGCATATTGTGAGATATGACTTTTATTTCACCTTTTTATTATTGATATATTTAATGGAAAGGGCATAACTGACGTACGTTAAATATAAAAGGCTTATGTGGCAATTGTGGTTATTTTTTATACGAATACTTTAGCAATTAATGTAGAAAGAAAAGTCACAACTGGCAGTTATGCCTTTTCTATTTACCCCTACGCTTTTAAATGTTATATAAAAAAGGCATATTGGCGTTTAAGTGCCTTTACTACTAAACATTTCTGAACGGAGATGAAGTGAGGGGTGCAAGGTATGCAGAGAATGCCGTCAGTTGTGCCTGATGTGTCGAGGCGAGAAGAGAATATTGTCGAAAAGACTTTTGCAAAGCTGTATGTGATACTGGCTTTCGCACCATGGTAAGGAAGATGGGAGTTCAAGACCTTTATGATTATGAAGACTGCTCTTCGACGAATACTTTTAGCTTGATTTTCTTAAGTTAAAAAATATTAAAGAAGGAATACCACCTCCACGACAAAAACTTGTTCCGAGGGGTATCATGAGTGAAAGAAAATCTGCCTTACTCACAAAGCTTGCTCCACTTATACTGACAGGAGAGTTTTTTAGGAAACTACCTATAAATGATCGAGCAGTCGATTTGTTTCAAAACCAAGAAGACTGAAATAATGCAAGATGGATTTTTTACGCTCACTTTAGTGTCGATTTAATTATATTGAGAATATATTAGATGCTTTGAAATTTCAAATTTTCAGATTTAGAATTATTTTTTTGTTTAATTTTTATAATAAATAGTTCCTACTTATTTTGTAACCTTGTCAAGATTGTGATAGAGAGATACATAGTGCCATTTTTAGTATAAGGTAAAAAGAAGTTAATTCCATTCCTTGGATTGTGATAAAAAATTGAACTACTTAGATGTTTGATACATAATTGTTATGATATTAATTTTATTGTTTTTGTAAACTTCGTTTTCTTTTTTTGATAAATATATTGAAGTTCCTAACTGGCTGTGTTGCCTAATTTTTAACTAAGAGAGATTTTGAAGTGTCATTTTTAGTAAACAATTTTGTTTTTGTTTTGTTGAGTCCTTCAATAAAATAAGTGATAGTACTTTTGAACATTTTGTTTGTGTAAACTCTTTGAAATAAATGTTTTATTTTCTTACAACTGCCTTATTTTTCTTACACAATGACATTTATCAGCCTCTTTTAAAATATAGAATCCCATTGCAGAGACACATTTACCTATGTATTTATTTTAATAATTTACAGTAAAAAGGCACAATTGAGTAAATATGCCTTTTTGTCGTAAAAGTTTTAAATTTTTACTCAAGATATTACATTAAAGAGGCATATTTGGTTATATGTGCCTTTTAAACGTAATATTGCTCTTTTCATGTTATTTTTTATGTTAAATTAAAAAGAAATATGCTAATTATTAAATATATCCATTAAAATTAAAAATATAACATTGCTATCTTTGTATACATACTATAAATACGCAATTTTTCACATTTACACAATTTCGAGAAACACATTTTAAACGTGTTTTTTTTAACAAAATTCAAAAAATATTTAAATCTCAATTTTCTCAACATTTGTAAAATGTTAGTTGTGCCTTTTCTAATTACGACGGCAGAGTAGTAGTTACAAACTTACTGTCATTTAGTTATGTACCTAACTTAGCTTTTGTCTGCGACTTCATCCGCCTGAATTTTATTACAGATCCTTTATTATTTGTCCATAAAAGGTAGTCACTCAGAGATACCGTAGTTTCTTATTGAAGGATTTTTTTTATCTGAGTTCCGGAGATTAGCGCATTCAAACAAACAAACTGTTTAGCTTTACAATATTGTACTCAAGTATAGATTGTAATTTAAGTCTGATTTTAGAATTAAAGTCTTTAGAATTAGAATTCTGCCAATTAGCGTCTGAAGCTGCTGTAAGTTGTTGAACAAAGTAATCCAATCATTAGAAGTTAAAACGAGATTTGAGTAAAGACCGAATTGGTTTATGCTAAAAGCTGACAGCGGTGGTACTGCTGGGGCTTCACTGTCAACGTACGACATGGGCTATGTCGTCAGGGGGATCATAATATTAATTATTTTCAAGGAAGTGCAAATCTGCATTTGATAATTAATCTTTAGAGGTACGAAGAACAGGGTGTAAAGTTTCTCATCCTCCATTGAAAAGAGAGGATTCTCTGACCAGGTGGGTGTTATGACTGCCCGACGATTGTTGTCGGGATTTCGTATACATTATATCGCAAAGAAAGATATAGCGATGTAGGATACGTCGTAGTTGTAGTCCGCATGTGTCGCGATAGATGTCGCCACACATCGAATACAAGTTGTCCTAATATTCAATATGAACTAATGTTATTTTATTCTTAAAATGTGATAAACCTAGTTATGGCTAATAAATGCTAAAACAAGCTCAAGATAAACTCGCTCTAATACGAAGACTTCATTAAGTACTGAATAAAGACACCCCTTTGAACGTTTCAATAAAGAGTTTTAATTATTTTTATAACTAGGGTTGTGCCTGTTTGTTTGTCGACTTATTTAATTTAACCTTTTTATGAGAGACCGTTCGGGAGAGGCCTACGTCTGGCCGACTTGATCGATTGGTCAAAGGTCTGGTTGTATGTTAGTAAAACGTGCTTTTGTATTTACCGAGTTCAATAAGGTCCAAGATTTGAATAACAATACAGCCTACAAGAGAAAACCTTAATGTGAAGCAAAGTTATTAAAAAAAGTAATTTTAATAAGATTAGGCTATATTTGTGATTTATCGCAACCATTATTAATTTGGCCTAACCAAAAACATAATTATTCGTGTATTTGTTCATTCTTCAACCTTTGTATTTGAGCAGCAAATAATTACAGTGAATTAACCCGATTGAATAGAGAAACGAAATAAAACAAAAACCCAAACCTAGAGCAGTCTATAAATCACTGTCTAAAGTCGATCGACTAAGAATTAATATTGTCGACTAATTAGCAGCAGCGCCCATCACTATGAAGAGTTAGGACAATTTTATTGGATTTCACAGCGAGCTACGGCAGCTCAGAGTTTGTGCCACAGACTTCAAGTTTATAGAAGCTCAAATGGGATTTTTAACGAACGTACATTATGTTATTTCACACGCAAATAATGATTTATATGTAGATATAACATTATAGCGTTTGTTTCTTCTATGTTCGAACAAAATGAAACGTAGCATATTAATAAATTTTAAATGCTTGTGTTACAAACTATCCCTGTGTGAATATGATGGATATAATGATATCGAAAATCATATCAAATAAACTCTTCTATTATTTTCTAATCTTCGGAGATTTTTAAATACATTTCATATGGATTGAAATTCTGATCCCGTAAAACGTAGATCTATGTTGAAATTTGGTAAATAAATAGAGAATAATGTCGTTAAGAAAGATGGAAGTTATGGCCCACACTAAGTATCTGTATAGTGGTCAGGCAATAAAGAGTAATGGCCGGTTTTTAACCATTATTCGTTATTACCAGACTAAGGCCAACCAGCCGTCACACTTGAATGTACATAAGTGTCAAATGAGTACTTATCTCTTACATGTATAGGTATACCTTGTACTCTATCTACTTGTATTCCTTAACAATTCTCAAAATTTCAGCCGTTCTAAAATAACTCACATAAGACGAGCGACTCTGGGATTTTAAACCTACAGCAATTTTGAAAAAACCTTATAATCCTGCAAAACTTATTTGAATGTTCTCAATATGAACTGAAATAAACTCAAGTCGCGCGCTTGTAACACATTATCTTGTCAATAAAACTTCTTACGTGAAAATACCACTTCTATGGCAACATTAAGATATCTGTGTTGCCAGCGCTAAGAAGAATATTCCTTTGTTTGTGTTCACGGCGAGTTTTATGAAAGCTAACGTTATTTTTGCTGGAATCGTTAAGATTGTATCGTCCTTTGTGCTTGTTTGTTTAATTGTCGTGAACAATGATCAAGTTTACGGTTAGGGTTCAAGTTTTGCGGTTTATTTCATGTAGTAACCATACAGGGGCTACAATTACAGCAGTTATATTCAATTCTAATGGATGCTCCAACTGTATATTTGTGAAATGAAATGAAATGATATTTATGAAATGATATTTATTCAGTAAATTGGTTATAAATAACACTTTTACACGTCACATTTTAAACTAGATGAGTCCAGTGTTTCCTAGCCGACTGCTCTGAGAAGAAACACCGAAACAAACTCATTTATAATACTAGCAACCCCTCTCACACAAACATCTTGTCTTGTCTAAATCTAAAATGAAGTCCTGTTACAGTACAATGATTTTACTTCATTGACATAAAATATAACGATGGTGGTAATAGTTTTCTCGAAGAGATCATACCCAGTGAATAAAAATATTAGTCAAAACATGCAGAGACCTAAACTGTGAGCTCCATGTAGTAAGAGCAAGCGTCTAACATTAAGACGTCCCGCGCCTAAGTGCATCTCTAGTATTCAGGACACATCTCGAGTCACGTGACTTTCACAACTTTCGGTGTTAAAACTTCACAAGTTCGTCGGGAAGTTCGTCGTGTGAATATCACCGAAGCACCTACTTTCAGAAGCCGCGTGGGAGAGCAGCCAGCTGCGCCCGTGTGCTGTACACTGCGGTACAAGGGACTGGAACTTACTCAAAAGTTTGGTCATTTGGATGTTGTACAAAAATATATAAGGTACTTCATACCAGACATAGTCTTACCTAAATATTCTCCGTACCTTAAATGAGGTATATTTTGAGTTTTTATTATACTGTTTCTATGTATTTTAGTTTGCAGGAAATAAATAGCTTCTTAATTTTATTTTAAAAACGATAAAAAACATATCAGTTATTTTATAGTTATACTTTGCCTACTTTCCTGTATAAAACATCATATCCGAGTCCCGTTTATCGCCTCATCAATATACGTATACTATAACGTAATAAGGAAATAACTCACAACCTTTCAGCTTCATTGACCCTTTTGTAAACTTATTTACACCTTTAGCCCTATATTTGCATATAAACAGCTCGTCCGGACGAACAACGACCACGTTCACGAAGTAATCCTCGGCCTAGACTAGCGTAGGTTTCGTAGGAAGATTCAAATCAAAACATTTCCCTATGTTTAGGTACTTGGGTAGATAGCGCAGTGCTAATGCGCTGAGATAACGTCAAGACAAAGAAGATGGATTGCTACTTTACTACAATTGCTAGACGTATGGGAAAGATATGTAATGTATAATGTAGAGGAAGCTTGGCGTGGGAATAAGGAATGATATTATGTTTGTAGTTTGAGGGAAATGGTACCACACACACCACCAACTATACCATACCATACCATAACTATGCCATGGAACTACATCATAAATAGGGTATAATAATACAATATATATATAATAGTTACGATCCATATGTGAAGTGTTATTAGTATAAGTAGTATAAAAATTTAACAAAATTTATATGTATCCATATTTGCCATTGATACGCTAAGAACACAATTATGTGAAGTTCGTGAACGGACGCCCACTGTTGGGACTGCATCTCTTAGCTGCCTCGGCTACATTTAGATTGGTTTAATTGATTTTGAACTGTTTCTTTTTTACTTCCGTCCTCTTTCAATGTGCTTGACTTGTTACATAAAAATACAACATGAATTATGTAATCCTGCAATATTTTTTGTTCTTGCTTGTTCTTCTTTCAGTACGAGCAACCTTTGAAGCTTCAACTTTCTGAATGGCTGACTAAATAATAATTCAAAATTAACTATAAATGATTTACCTATGTGAATAACATAATTATTTGAGTTTCTACGTTCCTCCACTTCTAGTCTGTAAGCAAAGGTTAGCCTTGGATGTGCCTATTTAGTGGTTGTAAGTGGCTTTGGCTAGTAATCTCAGAGCGTCACGACCAACTTTGTACAAAGTCGCTCCTCGGAAGCGGATAGTTGCGCTCTAATACTACGAGTTGAATAGTGCTCGCGCAGACTGTCAGGATCAGAACTATGCCTAGGAATTTAGTTGGCGAAATACTTTTGTTCAGCTAGCGCTGTATTTTATATGTTTAATCTATTGTTTTGTCTGTTAGACAGTTGATTATCGCATATGTGTTATTAGTAGAAAATCGTTAAGGAAAGTAATGATTAAGTAATAATAATGCCTCTGCCTCTTAATGTCGTACTACACAGCAAAGGCCTCTAATAATCCAGAGAAGGCACAAGCATTGATCGTTCAAGGCTGCTTGGAGAATTCAAGCTTATGTATGAGAGACGAGCACCTTAACCACTTTTACTAATGATTTTCATAACTAAAAATTACTAATTAGCCTCATAAAGCAACGAATTTACTACCAAACTATTGCAGAAGTCTTAGTAAAAAACGTTCATACATACTACTGAAGTCTAAGTTCTTATTTTACGTTTGTATCAAAATAAAAGTGACACAACGCAAGGCTCCACCGCGAAGCTAACAAATGTTCATATAACTCGCGTGTGTCTCCATCAGTTAGCTTTACTTGTGCTCCCGACTGGTCCAGTTAGAACAACTTTTCTATTAGTAGCGTCAGCAGTGTTAGGAAAAGCCAAGTGCACGAGTGTTACGCTCGATGTTACAAGTATTGGCACGAGTGTTACACTTTAAAATAAGTGTTTTCTTTATTAAAACCACACCAGTTGTTTCCTAACTTCACAGACTCTATGTGAATATGGACTCAATATCGCACCATCGATGACATACGCCGTACGGAGTCACCATGGCGCGCTGGTTAATGGCCGTGTACACAATGGCCACTGTGTCACTCTTTTCACTCCATTACTTTTTCTGTTAACCTTTAAAGACGTAGGTGTTTACTTTGTACAACCTGACATCACAATGATACATTTCAAACAACACCTAACCCAGATTTATAATATACTAGCTATTGCCCGCGACTTCGTCCGCGTAAATTTCGATTATCGCGGCCACAGACGAAGTCTCGGAAAAAAATACCCATGTCCTGTCATTTCAATTATTATGTCATTTCAATTATTTAGTTAAAATAATGATTCGAAACGACACGTGGCGCCATCTATGATCATTAGAACGTTATTGTAATTTCCCTCGTTAACAGTACTTTTTTTCGGGATTAAAGGTACCCTATGTTCGTTCCTGTACACCTGGCAATGTATAATTATGCAAAATTTCAGGATGATCGGTTCAGTGGCTCAGGCGTAAAATGGTAACAAACAAACAAACTTACTTTCGCATTTATAATATTAGTTAGGAAGTTAGGATAGGACTTACTGTTCCGAAGGGCCGAGCAACACAACAATAGCAAACACATTGGTATGATATCAAATGCTGTGGCCATTACTAAGCAAGTCGACAGAATAGATTTTAAGTCTGGCAATTCTACTAACTTTTAGGTACAATCAAATCGTAGTCTCTATCTGTTAAAAAGGTCTCAAATATACATTTTTTCAACATTGTTTGTCACTTATATCGTATAATATTCGACAGTATGGCATATAGAATGATAAGAAAAAATGGTGATTTGTAGAGTATCGTCTCTGACGGACAAACGTTTTTGACAGTCTCTTTCTAAAATTCAATGTTTCATATTTACTTCCGGGAAGCAAATTTTATTTGATTAATTATCGTTATCACTTATTCTCGTGACGTCAGCTGTTTCCGATGAAAGTGAACCACAGCGAGAGGTTCAAAAGTTCGTGCTCAAGTGCCCCTGAGTGACGTCGACCTACTTCTGTTAATCGACGAGCGGCTGAGACGAGATACATTTGATTTTATTTACAGACTTGACAGAAAGTAGAGGATCTAAGAACCTTATCGAATGATTTTTGAGTGTATTTAAATTGTATTGATGCTGTTAACCGAACTAGATAAAAGCTGAGGCAAATAAGAGTGTAGCAATTAAGTAGCTTTTTATCAGTGATATCTACTTGTAATTGAACCAGTGCTTCCGTATATTATTACCTCTTACAAACAAATAACTTATAAAATTAAGTTATGTTACATTATAATATCTATTCACAAATATGTTGCAAGTTATTTTTTTTTTATTTACTTGAAGTTGACTATCTTCTGCATAATTTAAGTTTTCCTTAATAGTAATAGCATAACATAAAATTGTATCAATACCTGAATGACGCAGGTGTAACAACTCTGTGATCGTAGTCTAAGTATATCTTTTTAAGGACATAAAATGTTGATGTTTACGACTTAGTTTGTTAACTATCGCCAAACTAACAAGCGGGACTGGAGAGTGAGTTGTAAGCTGTATTTTGTTATGAATTCTACACAACAAATAGAAAATTGAATCTCCTACAACTTGTACCCAAACATAATTAGTAATTCCTATCTTATTGTCAGAATAAATGCTGATAACATTGGAGCGCAGAATATTCATGGAAATTGTTATTTCTTAGCGAGAGAAACGACTTCAAATCATAATAAATACAACGCCATCTTATTAATACTAAACTTAAAATCTGACTACAAAATAGCAACAGAGTAAAAATCAGATAGTCTTCTTACAACATGAACCCTTCGGCACACTGAGCGCGGAGCGAAGCGACAGCGGAACAATATTCTTGTCTTGAGATAAAAGTTGCCAGCAGTAGACGCTGCTTTTTAAGGAAAAGCAAGGAAATTCATGTACTGTGGTGAGTGTGGTATAGCAAATATACCTACATCATAGAGAGGATGTGGAAAATATATGTAAGACTTTTACTCGACTGTATCACTGTATGCCTACATAAATAATTTATGTGTTTATTGTTTACAAAAATATGTTTTTTTTTTTACAAAGGGTGTTTCTGCGTGGGGGCCACAGTACATAGTTATTATAATTACAGTGTGTCGTTACGTTGCTCCTTGCCCTAACATAACCCGCGCTCGTCACAAGCGGCTCGCGGCTCGCTCTCAGCGCGGCGATGCCCGGACGTGGCCAGCCCGCGCTATCGAGGCAATTATCTCAATCGACGTTTGTGCACTGTGTAGTCTGGAAGACAACTGACTAGCGCCACGCTGCTACCACTGGTTATTAGTGCCCGGGGACTTACAATTGAAGATAACAAGAAAATACGAGTTATTTACTTTCATTTTCAAAACTCACCGCGACAGCACTTCAGGAGTAGGACTTACCTGCAATCAATAACAACAAACAGTTAGAACACTCACATACAAACAACATTGTAAACGTTCAACTACATGTCAGTACAGCCAGCATGCAAACTAACAATCACTCGACATATCTGTGAGGTTACAAGTGACACGATAATGTTAGTGCTGTTGTTAGGTTGCTGCTACAGCCACATTTGTATTGTTATGTTATTCATCGTTAGGAAAACTATTACAAATAGCCTTACATTTTAACAGCCTCCAAGTCCACAAGCGGCAACTAAATACACAAGTGATCTTGCTGCGGCGGCACCGGTAACATTCTTACCAAATATAATATGTAACGAACTAAGGCAAGCGTTTTGGTTTTCACTATCACATAACATTGTCATCACCAACAAAACTATCACAAATCACATAATGTTAATAGTCAGACCCGAAATAACTATCCATAGGCCATTAAAAAAAATAATTACATTCTCTAAACACAACAGAGGAGGTCTACCGCGCACACGACTCCACTACAAAAAACTGACGCGTGATTCTTATGTCGGTCGTTCGAAATTCAAAATAGTTATTTGAGGGTAAACTTCTTTGTAGTAAAATTATAATTATTTTATGACACACTTAAAATAATAAAAACGTATCTCTTCCAACTATTATCATAATTATTTATTATTTTAAAGTTATGAGAAAATGTAAGTTACTTCAGCAAAAAACTACAAAAATAATGATAAAATTAATTTGGTCGTGTTTCAACAGTCCGTCTTTTCATTGCACTGCTTTACCATCATTATACACTACTTTACCGACCCTATCAGCGCTCACCAGAAGCAGTGCCTACGCGCATGCACCAACTAGCTAAACTACAATCACACACAACAGCACCAACAGATGGCGTCATATTATAATACAGAAGGAAATGAGAAAACTCTGACATTTAAATCATTTTAGATTTTTCAGTAGAAGAACATTTTAAAAATAATTCCATGTGTTAATATCTATATTTTCATAATGCTGTGTTGATTAGTAAAATTCTAATAAATAACTGGCTATGATGAACAAAGAGCTTTCACATTAGTTTAAAAACTTTGCCTATAAGCAGCAGTAATCAGAAACTTGTGAGAAGTTTTTATTCAACCTCACCATTTTCTTTGCTTCTAACGAAACTGTATTTTCAATGAAGTTAGCTCCTTTTGGAACAGAGCTCAATATTTATTGCACATGAAAATATGCTTTGAAAGGCAATGATTTCCTTCGTTTTATTTTATATATTGCGCCCGATCCTTTTTGTTTTCCGTAACTCGTAAATTCCTTTGAAAAAATTTAATAATGCAAACCTGCAATATTTTAAAAACATATGTATATATTATTATGTATAATATACAGTAGTATATGTATGTATATCGTCGGCTTATTGCAAGAAGTCATTATGTGACATATTCACTATGCTGAGATAAACGGTATTTTAGTTTGAATTAGGTAGTGGTTATGTTGATTTGCTCATATTATCCTAAATAAGACTACGGTGATGAAAAATTTAATGTTTTCGATTAGCCTAATATGTATACTAATAAAAACAAGTGAGGGTCGCTAATCCTACAAATAAATCTATTTTTTAAAAACACAAAACAAAAGTTAATGACTTCTGGCTACTGTAAGTTTATTCGGTATATGAATTAATTATTTCTAAATTGTAATAAAACAACGAAAATCTAATCAATTAATTTTTAATTTTAAGAGGGATGTTTAGTATTGAACTGAACAGAACAGTACTAGACATATGAGAAACAAATAAAATTCTTATTCTTATAGAACTTAAAGGAATTAAATGCAAATAATGAACTTCATCGAGCCTTATTCTATGCTATTTATGCTACACTTGTTTTGATAAAGTTAATTACAAGGTAAAAAATGAGTTCTGTAAAATATGTATGTTTGTTTTTTTAATAATTATCTGATAAATAAAAATAACTTGTGCAGATTAGTGATTTTTTGTAAATGCCTAGTTTCCAAAATTGCTGTTAAGGATTTAATGGCAAAGCCGTATCGCGATAAAATGACTAGATAGAAATTAGTGAGTTTTTGCATTTTGTAGAATGTGTCAAAATAAGTCCGCTATAGATAAAAACGTATTTAGTGATTTATTGCAGTTAATGATTTCTTGCAATAAGCCGACGATATACAGTAATGGTAGATGCAAACAAATAGTCAGTATACTACCCGTCTACAATGTACTGTGTATTATCTACTGTATACATTGTATAGTAATGCTAGTATATGGTCGTATTTCCTTTTGTATTACAATATGACGCCATCTGTTAGTGCTGTTTGTGTGATTGCCGTATAGCTAGTTGGTGCATGCGCGTAGGCACTGCTGCTGGTAAGCGCTGATGGGTCGGTAAAACAGTGTACATGTGATGGTAAAGCAGTGCAATGTTGAAACACGATAAAATCAAGTTTATCGTTATTTTGTAGTAAAATTTTGCTGAAATAACTTTAATTTTCTCATTACTTCTAAATAATAAATAATGATGATTACTAGTTGGAAGAGATAAGTATTTATTATTTTAAGTGTTTCATAAAATAATTAATTTACTACCCTTAAATAACTATTTTAAATTTCGAACAAGCGACATAAGAATCACTCGTCAGTTGTTTGTAGTGGAGTCGTGTGCGCGGTTGATCTCCTCTGTTGTGTTTAGAGAAACTATCTAGTTTTATAAATTTACGAGTTTGATTCTCGCGCCGTGGAACAAATATTTGTATGACCTACGGACAATTATTCCGGGTCTGGCTGTTAATATGTGAGTTGTGATAGTTGTGTTGGTGATGACAACGATAAGTGATAGTGAAAACCAAAAGGCTTGCCTTATATGTTCGTTTTATGTTGAAGCAAGATCACTTGTGTATTTAGTGGCCGCTTGTGGACTTGAAGGCTGATACAATGTAAGGCTATTTGTAATAGTTTTCCTAACGATGACTAACATAACAATACATATGTGGCTGCAGCAGCAATTTAACAACAGCACTAACATAATCGTGTCACTTGTACTCTCACAGATTTAACGAGTGATTATCAGTTTCACAGTCAGTTGACAGTCAGTCAGCCGAGGTAGCATCCCGTTTGAGACAGACATGAGTTATAACTCATTTCTGTCTCAGACGGGATCCTACCTCGGCTCGAGTCTAGAACCGGGGCCGGATATGAGGTCGGCTGCCGGAAATACGGCGGTAGTCGGAGTTAGCCGACGTGACGGAAGACGATGGTTTCTTTGCTGTTTGTGTGTGTATTGTTTTAGTGACGTGCGAGGGAGTGAGAGAGGATATGAATACGTTCCCTTTTCCGGACCGTTTGTAATGTTGATTTATCCTTTTCCTTGTTTATAAGTAAAATTGTATCTAGCCTAACGTTGTCTGTTACAGTTCGCTGGTAGCTATGAGATCTGTCTGAACGCCATTGTTTTGAATTAACTCTGATGTGCAGTAATACCTAGTATTCTATGAACAATTATAATGTTTATATGGGGAAATTGTCAAGAGTTTTCTCAATATATTTAGACGAATCTGAAACAGTTGCGTATCTACTTACGCAGAGGGATGTCGGGAAGGGTAATGTCAAGTACTAGTGCGACTCCTGTGCTTCACATATAGCACGATCCGGAGAAATAAGTCAAGTATCCAATACAATTACAGAAGTAGATTAAAACCTAGTGTAACATAAACTGAAACTTGAAACAATATTATGTATTTTACAATTAGGAACAAGGTAGGTAGGTAGGTAGGTTTAATTAGGTATTTAGTGGATACTAACTAATAAAAAAAAGCTTTTAAAAACGTACCTATACCAGCAGAAACTATCAAGCTATTTCATCCGCGAAAGTCAAAGTCATACATTATGTTGTAACAAATCCTTAGAACTTATCATTCACTCGTAGAATAAAGTAGCTCTCCTCTCAAATCAGAGTGGAACACTTCGCCTGAAGACTATTAAATTAAATTGAAATGTATCTCTGAGCTATTTTGCTTCATAAATATAGCGTGGGACGATTTTTATAGCCTGTTTTGGCGCTGCTGAAGCACTCCACTTAATTACACCGTTATCTTTACATCCTAATAGTGTAAGGCTCAGGTCTGTGTGATTGCGGGAAGCGGTGCGATGAGCGGCAGCGAGTACTGAGCTGTGCTGAACTGAGCTGAACTGATAGCATGCAATATAGTTAGGCAGGTGAAATTGGCCTTCGACCGGGTTGTATAGACACTGTAAATGAATTACACCTCTGCTTAACCCTTTGGAGATTAAAGGCATGATGTTATGTCGGATGAGGCATTGCAGGCATTATCGAATGCTGTATTAAAATTAATTAAAGCTGTTTTAAGATACTAGTGTTCTAAAATAGTCTCAGTACTTACTATAAAATAAGATAAACACAAAATGCTACTACTATACTGTTAAGCAGGTTGATATTATTTTATGTTCAAGCTTGAAGCTTTAAAAATAATTGTTCCGATTCAGAAATATAATTCGAGAGTAACAAATTATTAACAGGTAATACTTTAACCTGTGGGCTGTTATTATATGAGCTCATTGCCTCATAAACATTTGCTTTAGATTTTACCAGTTTACAACGTGACACAATAAAATACGTTACGGAAAAAAACAGATTAAAAAAAAAACTTTTTTCCTTTTAACCCCTAACTTACTACAAGCGTCACCAAAACGCACACTCTAACATAAAACCAACCGGTTAAAACCAGATAAAGCCGGATAAAACCCGTATAAACTGCCACAAACCAGGTTTTTCAAAATTACCGCCGACGGGCTAACTGCGTTACGGTAACGAGTGGCAAATGGAAATAAATTGTCGCCACACTCGAACGGTTTTATAAAATGTGGCTAAAGGACGCTTTACACCCGCCGTGTTTACCGTCGTGCCGTGTGCGCGGGTGCGGGGCGCGCGCGTCCGTTAGTCACGACTAATGGATTGTTAATACGTACATATGTGTCTTGTGATGTGTTCGTGTATTGGTAAGCGCTTTAGCGGGAATAGGTATGCAATTTACAGGCTGATAGGTTATCAATTAACTGTTGATGATTTATGTAACTTTCTTTGCTAATCATTATGAAATCATGTACCACGTCATGTAACCAAAGGGATAAGTATCCAGGATCGTCAGGTACAGGTAGTTGAAGTTTTCTTAGAAAACCGATGGATGTTTTCAAATGTCATTTAATTTGAAATGTAGATAATAAACAGCTCATTAATATTAAGTTTCAATCGAAGACATCCAAGGAATTCTAAGAAAACTTATCTCTTTTGTTGACCGTACTACGTATGTTTACAAGAATACTTAATTTGTATTCTCTCTCTCCAGTACTGAAAATATTTGAATAAGCAGCAAAGCGGGCTGAACATTTCTATTAAAGTATCATAACTAAACCATGCTATAATCCCAATTTACAACATTTACATAATCTGTATGACTGACAGCTTGAATGAGTTAACGTAGAGTGAGCGAGCTAACTTTAACAATTAACTGTTAGTTTTGAACTGAATACGTAACTGTCATAATATTTTATTGGACTGGGTTATTCCTGGTTAGAAACATATCGGTTGATCTATTTATATCTAGTATTGTCTTGTTGTTTGTAGGTCTAAATAGTATACCTATCGCTTGAAGTAATCACCAGCTCGTCTTCTGCCAAGCGTTGTGATCAGCTCAATGTTATTTGTGATTAGATACCTATATCCTTCCGTATCATAGAAGACCTCGTTCTTATGTTAAAGGATTACACCGAGCGTAGAAGTCATATAGAACATTTTTGCTACTTTCAGAGCAATGAAAACAGACAAGCAATAAAATTGCCCATTAATTTTATTGTTAATTATAAAATTGCTCGGCGAGGCACGCGCCGCCGCCGCGCCGCCCTCATACGTAGCTACCAATGAAAATAAATTCCTTTACGGGTGTTGTTGGACGAGTCTGTACGAATAGCTGCGACTGCCTGACTACTCTAACACATATTTTAAAGGACATTTTAAAGAACAGTCGTCATTTTATTAATTCATAAGTATTCCAAATTGTTACTTTGGTTTTTTTATTTGTTTAGAGTTGCTATTTTAATTGAAGATATTAACATAATAACTACAATATAATAACTACGCTCTTTAATAAATTGAACTCAAATCTATTTGAATAAATCATGACAAATAATTCAATTCAATATTTTGCCTCAAATAAAAATTAATCGACAAATTATGCCATGATCTGAAGAAAATATACAGTGCATCGAATGTTTTTTTTTTAATTACATTTGTTGTCGTTTACGGAAGCAAGCAGGGGTAAAGGAACACTAGATGTTGAAGGATGAAATTAGAACTTAGTAATCATGGGTAAAGACAAAAATATTTCAGAAGTATACGTATAAAATAAATATATGCCAATAATTCTATGATATTGTCATATTTATTTTATTTCACAAATATATTATATTAAACCGTCCTATACAGAAGCAGTTAGCGTAGCGCCCTGATTGGCTACGTCTTAAGTAGCTAATAAGAAAGGTTCCAATTTCGAATTTCTTGCACTCGATCTGGGGACCCAATTAGGGCTCAAACGTCCTCAAGGGACGGACGTGTCCCAGTAACAGCTTACGATTGCACCCATACATACAAGATCTACGAATGTGATTGAATTCATAATATGCTTGCAAATTAATAATTAAAGTAATTTCAAGATGATAATTAAGGTACCTACTTATGTCCGAACATTCAATTAAAGAATAAATTCAAAGTCACCTCAATTTTCGGCTTACAATTTGATTCGTTACTTGGTTAATAAGGATAAAATGAAAACTTAACAAACAAAGCATCCGTCTAACTGTCGCAATGTAAGTATCAGTGCCCTCAAGCTCTGACAATCAAAACATTTCAAGTAGGTATTACAGGTACATTTTTCAGGTCAAACAATGTTTCCAAGTTGAAATACTATTAGAAAATTCTCATTATTAGTCCGGAGTTTAAAATTGTGCCCGACGTTTGTCAATAAGCTTAGCCCCGATTCCACGGGACTTAATACCGTCACCGGTGAGATGTGCGAGCGCTATTACATTTAAATACGCTCTGCCTCTTCGGGGAACACAGAGCTTGACATGTACCTGTTATTGAATGTGATTCTATACTTGTGATTCTATTCTATACTAGATATACGTAGGTACCTGATAACAGAAAGGTTTATTATACGATGAACTAGTATGAAATCGTATGTATTCTGAACACGTTTTACAATATGAAAGCACCTTTAATACTTAGAATATTTTTTTCGAAATAGGAACACGTAAGTGATACTCCCAAATTGTCATACGTGTAGTGTAGAGCCAGCAGGAATGTATGTTTCTAATTAGCCATATTGTATACTTAATGAGTGTGTGACTACTTGAACTAAGTAATTTGCTGTAGAAGTGGTATGCACTCATGTCTTCTTAAAACTTTGAACTGTGGTAAAATGAGAATACATCTCGTCAAAGTAAGGCTAAGCCAGTCAGCGGTGCCAGCGTCCCTCCCTGTTACATTCAAGTGCCGATACTCGAACTGTTTCAAGCGCTACTGTTACAGTTATTTCAAAACTTTTTGTTCAATGTGCTATTTACCTACTAGCAATTTTAAAAGTGTTCTTTCAAAATCATCTTAAAATTTAGTCAAGCACAGTTTCCTAGTAACAAGGCAGCCAATAAAAAGAATAAGATTTTTTCTTATTTCTTTTCAGCCAATCAGCGTGGGATCTAATCCTAGGGAGCCGTCTAATTGGCTGTTCGCGAGGAGTGCTGCGCAAGGCGCCGCACCTAATGAGATTGTTGCGACGCGCGACTCCTTGCTGAGGTAATTCCGTTGCTGTGTATAATTTATTAGGTTTAATTTATGCGATGTGATACACGCTTTCGTCAAACAATTGTATGCTATCTTGTCATGAGTATATCTTGGAATGGTTGCGAATTTAGCTTGTGGTTAGAATTTTTATTTATTCGAGTAAGTTCATTATATAAGATGTACAAGTTAGCCAGCCGGCAGAACCCATGACCATATTATAACGTAAAGACACTCGTGGATGTTCTTTTAAAGCACCTCTTTTCTGCAAATATCCGATTATTGAGTTAAGAATTGCTCGATATTTTCAGTTACATAAATCAGTTGTCTCCCACATTAACTCGTGAAAATTAATGATTTTGATCCTGAAACCTGACCCCCAGAACCTAGTCGAGTAACTTTCGGCCTCCTTCAACTTAATGAAAGCCACTGTAGCCTCCTGCACTTATCATAATTTATCGCGAAGAGGAATCTCTAAAACCTCACAGACTGTAACCTCTTTCATCTCACGAGTGAAAATATTCTGAATATATCCGTCGGAGTGTAAATGTTCGTTTCATGTTGTATCTCATTATTTGCTCACACTGTTCCAACATTCATGCGCTCTCGCTCCACGCGCTTAGCATTCTAAACATTACACACGCTTAGTTAATTAGGAACGTTGTCTGTATACAATTCTAGACATTTTTATGTATATTATCTGCGAGGAGGGCTAAACTCATAACATTATACAAGCCTAAAGTACATACTACTAATTACACGTACGTAAACAGCTCTTGAAAATTGCTCTAAAGTAAATTTCAGTCGTTTTCTGCTTGATCGGATGTGCTGGTATGTAAAACGGAGCTAATTTTCATGAAACTCATTCACATATGACTTGATCTGCTATTTTTGTCTGACATTTCTGGTACTTGTATGTGTGTATATTTCTATAAAAAACTAGCGAACCGCCCCGGCTTCGCTCGAGTGCAACCTTTCAGGTGGATTGTCCAAAGAAATTCTTTCATAAAAACCATGTCCGGAAAATTACGAACACAACAAAAAAAGAATCAGCCAAATCGGTCCAGCCGTTTTCGAATTTTGCGCTTAGCAACACATTTAGCCATTCATTTTTATTATATAGATAACGTCGTGTCTAATGCACTATGTTGGATGTATTACATACATGTGAATTAAAATTGATTAAGCCAACACGTAATATTATAAGTTCGATCTGTTTGTTTGCATTTCTGTGCCTTAATATCGAACACAAATCCAATAAGTTCACAGATATTTTCTTTCAGTTTCATATTCTTGGTCAGTCTCTTTCATCTTTGCCTTTTTAAAATACGAAACAATTCACACAAACGACAAAAAGAAAAACAAACAATTATAGATCACAGCTCTATCAGATGAGATTCTGAAAAAGATTGCTTTCAATTCTATTCAAAGAACGATGAATGGGACCGAGCGACTGAACGAATAATGGAATTCATTCGCGAGCTGATTGACTCGCTCGCGATAACTTTTGGAATAAAACCGACGTTTGGTCGCTCATAAATTTTCTCCGATTAGATTAGACCGACTGCGCGGAAGTTAGTACGTCTGGTGAATGACAACTTTGCAAATACTCGGCCCAGTTAACAGTTAGGCTTTATACCTTATTGACTTTACTTTTAGTGCATGTGATTGTGTAGGTATATGATTTTTATAACTTTGTCGGCAATAAAAAGTGAAAAATGTGGGGTTGACAAAGTAATATGTACCTAAGTATGCATATTATTTTAACTTTGTCAATAATAGCTTCTGCTTAGATCCTAGATGTTCTTGGACAGCTTGGTCACTATCCAAGTAGCCCGCTTTATTCAATCACAATGATTTGCTGAGGCCTGTCTCCTAAGTTGCGCCAAAGCATCCAACAAGTTCACATTAAAATTGAAAATTGAGAGGATCAAAAGCTCTTTCCCACACTTCAGCATACTTCATAGGTATACACCATCTACGTCACCCGAATCCTTCGTGATTACTCGAGTTGTTTCCACTGGAACTATTCACGTCCGTAGTCGCAGGCATAGTATCGGTTCGGCAAAGCATTGTATTGCATCCAAGCCTCGCTTCCACACATCCCTCGTATTCATGTCATGCCCACAACTCTTCAAGCGATCAAATACTTTAGAAGTCACCACAAACAAAACCAAACCTTATTTTGTATATAGTATGAAAAGTTCATTTTGAGTGACGGTGTTTTTTTTCGATAGGAAGCATTGATTGCTAGCCGATTAAAAAGCGGAATCGGCCGTTTTGTGCACGAGTGGTGCGTGTTTGTGTACAACGGTTTAGAAGCAAATATTCATCGTGTGGAATGGACTGAGAATTAATTGATTTCAGGTTTAAAAAAATTGCGAATATCACCAGACTCTAGTTTGGCTGTACGAATACTTTCCCAGCGTTTGAAACAAAAACTCATTCAGTTGAAGTCACATTTCAAGTTTGCGGTCTCTAATCATAAGTTAAATCCTCTTTGCTTTCAATTTGACTTTGTAAAGTGCCTTTTATTGATTTAATTGAAATTAATAATTTCAATTTCCAGTGACGGCTCTCAGGAAAGTTGATTGAAGACGATCGAATAATAGATGGATTGTGTGGAAGATGATAATTGTCTAGTAGGGGGTAACTATTGAGATAATGGCTGAAAGAGGTGTGTGAGAGGAGATGCCATGCATTGAGATAAGGGCAAGAGGATGATGATAAACCAATGTTTCTATTGTGATATTTAGTTAATCGTAACAAACCTTTGCATTATTTAAAGCCTCATCTACAAATCTGAAAGCGTTTCCATTATCATGGCACAGTGCCAGGCTCATTATGAAGTACGTAATGAGGGTCAGGGAGGTCCTATGCTAAGCCTCTTAGGGTTTATAATCCTTTGCGGGGTAAGTATTTTTATCCTGTGCTCATACATACACAGAATATAAATGAACATAGTATAGTAAGGTCTGTGTGAATAGGTTGCACGGCAAAAACCAAAAATGAAGGACGGTAGTCGACGGTGGACGGTCGTAGGAATATGGGATTCTGATGTTTTGTTTGCTCTAAATACCAATAAGATAATGTAATTATCATTTTGCAAAACAAGGCACAAAGTTTTCATAATAACTTGGTAAGTTTGTTAGGTTTAATTACGTTAACAAAAACTATGTCAGACCAGTCTCGCTAAATAAAACAACACCATAAGAGTCATAGAGTGACCGTTTAGTAGAATATCCATTAAACGATAATCCTCCAGTAACGCGTAACAGCCACTGGCGCGAGTCGATTGACTCGCCCGTCGTCACCCCGCGTCCAGTACTGAAGCTAGATACACATACTAGGATACGTGTATGGGGTAGGTAGACATAGATGAACTGTACAAGAGTATAGTTTAGGACGTAGAAAAAAGGTTGGTGCTTCAGTAAACTTAGTATCGTATGAAGGCTGACTGCCGTACATCATACGGTAATCAAATAAAAACACACACATACACACAGTCTACAGTGAAATACTGAACAAAGTGTAGAAGTCGACTCCCGTACATCGTAACACACACAATAAAACCTCGCGTAATGGTATTGAACGCCGTGGTCGAGGCGTCGCAGGCGCGCGTCCGACGCGTGTCGGACGCGTGTCGGGCGCGGCAGTAATAATTGATTGATGATACTCTGTTACTCTATCATATTAGATTATCTACTTTATGACTAGTTTTTGCAAAGGAGGTTGACTTTTGGTGAAAATCTATTTTTGTAAAAGGTCGGTCTGTAATATTTGAAAAAAATGTTAGCGTTCTATAGCTAGCATACTATTCTGAAATCAGCTCAATTATGATGAAATAACGTACAAATCACATAATCACACAGTTTCTGTAAGCCAGGTTGATTCTCTGACGTCTTTAAGCCTCACGTTGCCCACTGATTGACTAAAATAACAACAGCTGATCCAATCACTGGATAGAATACGAATCAAATTGGATAGAACTTCATACAGGTTTAGTAGTAAAACGTGTCAGTAGGACCGCATTGCAATACAATAGTTACTGTTATGTGTGGTAACTTCCGTTCAGTCTGGCCGCGATGCGCTGCCGCCAAACTGCCGAACTATACAGATAACCGGAGCAGTTATCTGCTGTTAACGCTCCGTCACACATCGCGCGTGCACTGACTGCGCTCTGATCACATCCGTGTTTGAGTTCAAGCTAGCCTGAACTTTGAGGAAGCATTATTATTTAGAGTTGCATGTTCCTTTGGTGCGCTACCTTTCGTAAACAATAACGTTTTCTGTTTATCTTTCAGGTTCATGGTACCTATACGCTGACAGATTGGTCCAAGTAAGTCTAAGTTATTTTTTTAAATATAATAGTCAAATTTTAATATAATCCGAGTGAGTAAATCCGGGCGTTCTATTATTTATTTATTACCTATGTTTATTTGCGAGAAAATACATTGTTTACGAAAGAAAGATCTTTTGACTTAAGTCACAGCATCCTGCCTGAAAGCAAGCGTGCAAATTATTCATATTTACGTCATAATTATTATCATGCAATTATAATAGTTCAGCTAGTTTTAATAATCCCTAAACGTTTGATAACGCAACCATAAGATCAAACGCCGTGCTAAGCGATGTTCTCCTACTTATCTACAACAGACAGAAGCAGTTATCTGCACTGTTCGCTCCGCTACACTAAGCTTGAGTGCATTGTCATTGCGGCTCAGTCGACCACTGACCGGACGATTGACAGTGGACCTCGTCACTGAAAGGAAATATATTAACTGGCATTGTGTCTAATACAAGTCGGCTTCTTTGCTGCAGCGTCTGCGGGTTGTTGAAAATGGCATTCTGAAAGTCATTGCTGCTCAATTTGACTGCCCCATTCCAAAACACTATGTAAGGGTCTGAATGGTTTTTTATACAAACTTGACACGACAGATGGGCTTTTCTTTAAACTGCCTATACTAGATACCATTTTCAAGCTCTGTACCAAAAATCAATTAAATAGGAGCAGTAGTTTAGTCGCAAAAGATTTTTTAAGTTTTTGCTCCGCTTGAACACGATGTATCTTTCTTAACAGCTGATTATGTCTATACGCATAGGTCATGCACCTGCGTTGCCGTTTTAATACCTAGATATCTAAGGTCAGTTAAATTTATTTACAAAGGGTGTTTGCGTTTTACTCTGATTTGTAAGCTATTTAGTTCTAACAATGCTAACATACTCGTAATTGTAAGCTAATATTGTTGCTAATATATACTAACAAGTATGGATTTTAATTATCTGAAATAAATTATTCTATTCTATTCTAAAAGCCTTTATAGTTTTTCTTACGGGAGCCCTAAGAGGCTAAGGCCTTACTCAGAGAAGATGTGTATTGTGATGTGACGTACTGTAGTTGCCTGTGATGACGCCTACTGTAAGATATTATATTCAAAAGAACATTTAGATACAAGCGAACAAGGTAGTCATATGCTGCTATTAGCGGTAATGTAGCTATTCGAGGTGAATGATAAAACATTCCCTTGTGTAGTTATAGGCTGGGTTGTACCATGTATGTGATGCCCGGGGCAATAATTACTGTAATCAAAGGAAGTATCCCTTCTATTACTGTTTTGTGATTAGAGCATGATTTGTTCCATAATCACGCACATATCATATGTAATAATAGACCAGCTGTCGTTACGTTAAGCCGTTTTCTTGGTACTCGTAAAATGACATTGAAAATGTCTTTATAATTCTAGGCTTTCACTATTAAACTGCAGTTTCGACGAAGCAATGTTCAATCGTTTGGAAATGCGATCGGTCGATCTAATCGATTCATGTCCCTGATTGATGACTCAGGAGTTAGTGTGGTAATACCCTTCATTATGACGTCTAGAGAACGGGCAGTTCTTCAGTGTGCCTACAGCACCACACTGCGACCACCGCTCAGTGCCGCGCGTTATCACCTGCCCAGCAGTTGGCTAACTATGTTAACATTCTCACTGAGTATTATTTAAATAACATTATTTTAAGCAGTACATATTTCCGTAGGCATCACAAACTCGGAGCACGTTTCTCATTTTTTATAGTAATTTACTGTGTTTTCATGAAATCCCTCATAAACTAATATAGAGCTATCTATCGTGTTTACCTCACCGGCAGTGATCCGCTGATTTAGACAAATGACGTGCGTTTCGTCAATCCCCTATGACGTCAGCGAGAGCCCGCTGCGCGCTCATCTGTACTGTTATTAGGATAAACCCTATAATATCCTAACTAATATTATAAATGCGAAAGTAAGTTTGTTTGTTTGTTTGCTACCATTTTACGCCTAAACCACGGAACCGATCATCCTGAAATATTGCATATACGTTGCCAGGTGTACAGGGACGAACATAGGGTACCTTTAATCCCGAAAAAAAGTACTGTTCCCGAGGGAAATCACAATAACGTCCTTATGACAGTAGATGGCGCCACGTGTCTATCGGATCATGATTAAATTTTAAGTTTAAGCATGTAATACATTATGAGTTTAGTCTGTCGATAGACCAGTTTCAAGTAAACAACCTAGGAGTACGAAAGTTGTTTGCTTAATAATTTTTCATGCCCAAAACCGCTGAAGAGTATCCTGACATTTTGCATAAAGTGGCTTCCAGACGGACGGACTTGCGGTTACGGCAAACCGCAGGCCGCGGCTCCAAACGCTCCAAAAACACACCACCGCGGTCACAGTGGCGGCCTGAAGTGTTATTAGCGTGGTGATTGTGCTACAATCGGACAATCGGACGTCGCAATCGGACGTCAGTCAATATGGCTAACCGTAACGTTGTCTTATTACTCTTATGACTCATTAGTCCTCTCAGAAGATAAGAAAAAAGGTAGGAAAACCGTTTATTTAAACACTTGAGGTGTGAGGTAGAGATAAACTACAGTAACATGACGCGCCCTTCCACAATTCAAAACGTTTGAAAGTGTTTTTAATAGTATTAAAAATACTCAAAATGCATGTGTGCGTATTGAGACGGCTCTCGAGACAAAAACAAATCAGCGATTTGTTGTCCGACTAGCGGCGTCAAAAATTACTCATTATTATTAGTATGGCGCTGCACTGAAATTCTCTATGAAAATGAGAGGTACGTCGTCTTGCGCGGTCGGCTATTTATGATTAGTTGACAAAAAAATATCCTAGCCTGCTACTGAAGACGATTACTCACAAAGTCTTTCATACCCATGTGACTACACACATTGAAATGGTAATATGGAGGGAAGCGTCAAGGTATAGTAGTTTATTTCTACCTATATTATCATTAGCATCGCATATTACTCTTAGGAATAGAGAAGTGTGAGTTAAATTTAAATTATTATTTAAATCGAACTATTTCTATTACAATGTCCATATTTGGCGCCATTTTACAAAGCAGTACACGAGGCCGATTGTTAAAATTTGCAATTGACGCGGCCGCCACAACATTTCGCGTTTGTCTGTGACCCACTTTATATACGTTGTCAGGGATACAGAAAAACTGCGTAACTAACACTGTCATCACTGACACTGACAGGTGTAAACGCATTCATAGAGGATGCATGGAAGAATAAAGGTGAACTTATAACTACGCTCTGTCAATGAAGCATACTTTGCGATTACTCCGCTAATTGTAAATTGATTTGGATGATTCTTTTTTTGTTTATTTTTTCGAATTGGTCCCAAATAAATACTGTCATGATCTGATGATGAACTTCGGAGATATGGAAAGGAAACTCCTCATAAGATCACAGCGCAGAACTGTCTTAACAGTAAAATTGCTTTGTTTAATGCGTATAGTCGATGATTGACTGAAGGAAGAGGTTAGTTGCTAAACTAACCGTGACCTATGTCGATGTATGTAGACAACAGTTTTTCAACGGCAAAGTTAAGTTTGTCCCTCAGTACTGTTTATTTTTTCGCTAGAGGTATTTCCGGTGTGTTTTAATGAGGGTAGGTAGGTTACGTTTTTCAATTTTAGAATATCTCGCAGGTCCAACTCACAACCAAAAGCTCATTGCGAGCCCGAGCAAGAATTACTGGTCAATCCTCGGAATCTTCCATTCATGCCGCATTAAGAAGGCAAGCACAACCGGAGCGACAAGTAAATTTGAGAGCTGATGAGACATTTTCTTAAAGCCAGGAAAGACTAGAGAGCCAAGCCGTTCGCCCTCCAAGCTTCTCAGAGAGTGACTAAAACGCCCTTTTAAGCGCAATTGCTTTTGGAGGAACAAGCCGAAAGCCAGAGAGCTGTAAGAGCAACTGAGACGCCTTTTCAATCAAACACAACTTCGTCTCAGAGAACAAGCTCAGCCATTACAGCGACAGAAACTCTAAAATAGTCGCAGGTGAGAAAGACCTCTCTTGCAGAAATGCAAACTGAACGCTTTATGAGTCACAGTCTGTTGGTCTGTAGGTATTTAATAATTCTGGATCTGGCCGAACAACAAGCCGAGTACAGCCCGAATTGATTGTCAAATTCTAAACAAACGCGGGCGAAGCCGCGGGTAAAAGCTAGTATCTGTATATATATAAATACCATAGTAGGTCAATGTTGATGCTGATCAATAATATCTGTATTTGAAAAGCGATTCCGTTACCAATGTGTGTTATGTAGTTTTGTCTGTAGTGAGTCGTTCGTACGACTCCTGACTTAAAGTAGTTTGAAACACACTTACACCTATTTCAAGTCACAATCCTGGGGCCCTACGCTCAGAAGTAAAGCTTGGGTTCACTACACCTCCGCCATTACACGACCAGCGCGCACGTGACGCGAGCCTGTGTCGGCAGCCGAGCGCGCGTTGTGTGCGCTAAACAAATACAGTCTGTTTCCCCGGATTATTGTGTACGAGTATGAGTTGTGCAAATATTACATTATGACTAACTTATTGTTTTTATTCGGGATTGCTGAACATTTGTTGTTTCGTTGAGGCGTGAATATTGTATGTGTTGGTCGGGTTCAACGCTTCATTGTTTATTATTGAATGATGTTATTCATGAGCACAGACTACTGCGTCGCGGTTGTTTTAGTGCTCATAATATTATATTGTGCTGTATCTATTTGCGTTCCTGGTACATGTTATGGCCACAAAATCTGGGCTAATATGTTGCTTTTTCAACTATAGCGTTTATAACACAATGTCGTTTTAGTATATTTTAAGGTCAATCTGTCTGCAATCGTTTTTCAAAAAGCAGGACAAAGGCCTCGTCTCATGCAAAGAAGGCTCGAACATTGATATACACGCTTGTTCAGACTCGTATTCACCATACGTCCAGGTTTCCTCACGATATTTTCCATCACCGATGTAAGTAATATCACAGATACACTTATGAAGTAGGAACATGATAAACCCGCATCCTCAGGGTAGTTTACCACCACCATGACATGGGGCCTGCGGGCAGCGGACTTGGGGGCAGTCCGTGGCCCGAACAGAAACAGGCCCGAGAGTAAGGCGCGCGTGGTGTTCCCCGCGCGCTGTGCTGGAGTCAGTGCGGCCGGTGAGTGACGGCCGCACGGGGTGACGGGACCCGTCTTGTGGCGGTGGCGGGTCGATGCCTGCCGGGGTGCGGAAGAATGCTCTGAGCGCCCCCGTGCCCCGGCAAAAGGTAATTGGAGGAACACCGTGGGGTTTTAGTGGAGGCAGTCCATGAGGATTTCCCCACGAAAAAAAAAAAAAAAAAAAGCGTGGTTTACCACAGAGACATCACAATACACAATAATCAATAATATAAAAGGATTTAAAAAACTTGTAATATACCTACCTATATACATACCTTACCATTATTACAAACTAGGTACTATTAATCTATTTCAACTTGCAAACACTTAAAATATCAAGGGTAAAGTACTGCTGAGTGAACACCGATAAGCAAATTAAAATGTACATACATAAGCAGCAATGTACAGACAAAAGAATTAAGCGTAGTTGCTTCGCCAATCTTTGAGTTAAGCGCTGCAAGCGACGACGTGGAAACTGTGAACCAAATGAACCGCGATAATGTGCGGGAGCACCCCACACGCGGTGGTCTGTGCGCTCGGAGCCACGCGCTCCCCGACCACGCTTATACTTACGGTAACTAGCTTTTGCCCGCGACTTCATCTGCGATAAAGTTGCTATATTATCAACGGGAACTGTGAAATATTTCGGGGTAAAATTATTCTATACGTGATATTCCGGACTTTAATCTGTCTCTGTGCCTTTTATCCAGCTTCATACAGCCGTTCTGATGTGAATGAGTAACAAACAAACATCCATCCATCCAAACTTTCGCATTACAATAGAATTAAGATATAACTTGGATATCTTTTGATATGATGGTATGCATAGTACATGTGTACCGCACTTTTGTAGTAGAGAGAGATATGAAAACTTGAAAGGGTGAATTTAAGTTTATTAATCAAACATTATTTAAGTGCGATGCTGTAAGCAGCCATCACTAGAATATGCACAAAGATGAAGTGCAGACGATACAGAATCCCTGTGGTCCACAAAAAGCAAAAAAGTACCACAAGCTACATTATCTACAAAATAAAAAGACCTTAAAGGAACTCATTAAACCTCAAATGATAAGATTACTTAAGTCTATAATTTAATGTGACGGCATAGTCACCGGCGGTTTACGAAGAACTTTTATTAAAATGTTGCTTTTATTTTAGAACTAAGTGCTTCACAGTAATTTGACGGAGCCAGGTGCTGGCAGACAGACGCTTTGTGAATGTTTAGTGACGACAGAGCTGTTTAATATCCGGCTGCTTATTGAAGAAACATTTAGAGCGCTTAGTAATTAATACGTTATGTATCTGAAATATTATAATTTGATACTTGAACTTGACAATGTATTTAATTAAAATTCTCGTGATCAAAGGGCAATTTAGTTTTACACAATATTTATTTTTCCATTTAGATAGTCCAGAAAGTAATACACGTTTGGGCAAGTGTTATTGCTGAATTTTTTACAATGATTCAAACAGATAATATAATTTTGTGAACACCAATTTCATAGATGTCCCTCATTAACAAAATAACAAAACCGTCTCATGTGCCACCTACTTTTATAGATCATCGATATTCGTTGTGCATTCAATACGCTTCGGTATCGAACAGAGTACAGACAGTGTGATGGAGTAGTGGTGGCTGTTCGTTCATTGTCATGATAAACAGTTCCGCCATTCTGTGCGACAGTGGCAAATGTACGGAGTGAGCAAATACGACCCTTTGCGCTGCGGGCGCCAGGTGTATTGTTACTGGTAAATGACGTCTGTCGCCGGATTTATTGGAAACGGTATGTTGCGTTTGTGAATAGTGTGGAAGAAGGAAATATTATCTTGGTAGTCAGCACCTCATTAGTAAAGGATTGTTCGTCGTAGCGCTACAGCGTGCCTATACACACAAACATGTGCAATTCTTATTTTGTTAGTCTAACATTATTCTAACAAATTATTAAACTGACAATAAACATTTGCACACATCGCTACCACTCCGACCTTCCGTTAGTATTTTCCTGAGGACGGCTGACATAGTGAAACCGTACTGAACAAGTAATATATTTTTTTAGTAAATATGTTAAAATAACGTCTAAAGGCGAGCTATAACAACAAGATATTATAATATTCTATAAACACCCCGCTGTAACACAAAAAGGTGTGAAGCACTTAAGCCTTTAGCTATTTGATTGATAGCGCGCACATTTAGGTATATGTGTGTGTAAGCGCACTCTCGACCGGCATCAGTTTGACATCACTGTACGTGTCTGAGTTTGATCAGAGCCGACCTTTAGTACCCGATTATCTTAGTACTCAATACTCAATCATTGATTGCATTCCAAGCTATATTATATACATGCTAAGCTGTCGGGAACAGCAGTTAGAGGGACGAAGGAAACTTACTCAAACTTACAATCTAACTTATTCTATCATCATCTTATATTTTGATTAAAAAAAAATTTTTAATACGAGTACTTCGGTTCAATTTTTTAATAATTTATAAACCAGCTGACTTTTTTGCATGAAAAGTAGTATTTTTAAATGTTCATAAATAAAATTATGCATGAAAAAATGTTCGGTGTCAAAGATAATATTGTTCTTCATGCAGATATTGTAGACCTAATCAACATTTTCACGTGCTTACATTACGCTCTGCTCAGCACCTTATGTCATACTTGTAACGCAAGAGAGCGCGACTGCTCAGACGAGACATAAGCTCGAATATACGACAACATAATGTAATAGTAGAAATAATGAAAATATTGTATTGTAAAATATAAAGTACATTTAGTAAGTATTTTAAAAATGTGTAAAGCGTTTTTCTACAAATGCATACGGATTTGGTTTCTGGATATTAATCTTCGTAATATTTCAAAGCAATAGGAATTAAATATTGAGATATAGAATTTGTTTATGTAAAATATCCAATAGTTAAACTAAAATAGCAAAAATATTACCATCGTATTTAACCTGTAACTTGTATATTTGAATCAAAACTCTTCAGGTACATATTATTGAGGATCCTTTCGACAGGCCTCGAGTAATAGTGTGTTCGTAGCTCGGCGTATCCCTGCGGGCACACACATACAGGCGTGTTCGTAAATAAATTAAACTATAGAGCTCCGAACCTCTCTATTCATTAAATTTTTCGTACGCACAGCGAAGTAGTGAAGGTGAATGCCCTCCGGTGTACTGCGAACAAGACGTTTATTTCGTTTCCTTTCATCTCAGTTGTTCAGACTTCAAGTACATATTAATGATCGAGGTTATCTCATTGGAGAACGAACACAAGAACGTCGGCGAGATGTACTACTGTGGCGGCCTGATAACAGTGATTTAATTTGTATAACCATGTGTAACGTTCTGAGCGGCACATTGCTTGTAGTACTGTTAAGCTTTAGTGTGTACAACGCGCGGCTACTCTGCAGGTCGCACCTGAACCTTCGAGCTCAGGACACTGTGCCACGCCATCACGCCACCAACACCTGCCATGCTACCTGCTATCTCCACCAGGTTCGCTTGACCGGTAGAGTACTAATTTGTAGCTCTTGTAGCATAAAGATAGAAAAAATAAATGTAAATTACACCGGTATTGTGGCTTAATTTTATGGCTAATTTGCTCTTAATAGCTGTATTACTGCGCACTAATATACGACTCAACATTATATAAAAACATCCCAATATCCTATTCTATAATACAAACCCCGTATTTCTCCAACTACACAAACATTTCCCACATTTCCATTTATCCGCGGATAAAAGTGTGTTCGGCATCAATCGGCTTCAATCGGCTAAATCCGTATGCATTCGGAAGTCGATCGCTGTGACGGCTATTAGCTTCCGATTGATTTATTGTAAGCTTAAATCTAAGTAAGTGATGTCGATACCAAACGAGTATCGTTTTCCTGCTAATTTAGAAGGAAATAAAACGAATTAATTGTCTGTATCTACATTTAAGCATAAAAAAATAGGAAAGAGAATTTATTCAGAGTCATTTTTTTACGCATGCCGATGAGTTGTGACTGCTGGAAATAGAATTGTGTCACATTTAATTTGAATATTACAAGACATTAACCTTTTTTAATATTTGTAAGTAGCCCAGTCTTTACGCGACTAGTGGCCGAAGCTTAACACGGCCATAGACATCGTTAATTAATTATAAAAACTATTAATTTTAGTTCCCACCTCGGTTCTTTATTACATTTCATACTTAACATGTTACCATTACTATTTTACTATCATCAATAAATTCCATAAGAGTAGTCGTAGCATTCACAAGCTACGACCCTGCTACGAAGCTACGGCGTAGCACCGCGTAGCACGTAGGCAACGCGCACATTATTGTAAGACAACCATTTTGTTTTATTACTTAGTATGTGAGCTTTAGCAGTGACAGCAGTCGACCTCCATATATTAGTAAATAGTTATAACATTAATACATACATTTCTGACGTACTGATCAAATGTCCTCACCGCTGTCCTGCCGAGCAGCAGTGCGTCCATCTCGCTCTCCGGCACCGGGACCACGGCCACCGTGGGCGCTGGACCACCCTTCATCGGGACATTCATTTTGAACTCTATATCCTTTTTACTAAGACATAAAATTCGCCAACACGAAACACTTTGTACAGGAGTTAAAGTTTATTTACAGGAACTTTTTACGCATTGTTTGGAACACAATGACCTTTCCAGGAAACCAACTGGGGTCACGATTACTTCATTGTTAATAGAACCTTAGGTCTACGGCACACAGTACACTTTCCAACGTTATCACAATAAACGCACCACTCATTTAGAATTATGTACATAAAATTCAATTCCCATTCTAGCGTCCGTGTCTTTTTCAATTACAAGTGTTTTATCTTCCACTGTGGAAATAATTGAAACAGAAATGAAACGTATTGCTTTCTTTTTAAAAATTGACGTCCTTTTGTTTTTATATGTTGAAATGATATGTTCCAGATGATTATTGTTTCTTTTTAATATGTATCAAATTATTATTCGTATTAAATTTTATTAAATTTAAATCACTTCACAGTATTGTACTTCGTTCATTAGCACACATTAGATAGTTTCGCACACAAGTCCGCGTGTTCGCGTCGTGTCACTCCCCGTGTTGATCCCGTGCGTTCAGTCTTCACTATTATCTTTCTTGATCTACGTTTATTGGTTCGAGGATTGGAATGAAAATAAAATTCGTTTTTGGACCGCTGTTACTGATGCTATACCTATATCTGTAACGTTGTCAGTTATATTGTGGTATTGTTTCATTTAAGGGAGGAAAATTGGCAGTTGATCCGTGTAGTCGTTGTGGCTTTGTTTTGACCCATAAGTATGCAATGGTAATAGTAATATGTAATGGTGAAAGTATTAAGAAAGATTTTGTTTATTTATAAACAAATTCAATCGCAAATTCAATCTCAAACCATTTCAGTAGTGAAGATGAATCAACTTAATCTGTGACGTCACGCAGAAGGTGCTGTGTAATTGTATAAGCTGTTAATGATATTACTGAGGCTTCAATGTAATTGGCTTAAACGATTGTTAGTGTAATCCAGAACCTAAACTACAGTCTCGCTAGGTGTATACGTCACGACTAGTGAGCGGCTGTTGAATCATATATTAATTGTTCACTCCCATGAACTTGTGTTCTCGTTGTTCTTTTATTTGCAACATCTCTACTTCATAACTACATAACTCCAGTAAATAAATTATCAAGTAGCAAAGTAAACCAGACTCAGTAAACATAAGAACACTCTCAGCGTATCTGCGCGCCTCATTACGAGGGTCTTAATGACCGCATTACACTCAGGAATATTTGCAAATGAGTGCATTGTTATTAGCATATTGTCTGCTAATATTAAGCTTATGGAGTTGAAACGACTCCTGAATGTTATGGCTTCATGTTCGTTAAGCAGTACGTTGCACATTGTATTTTCCAGAAAATAAAAATGACTGTTGCGCAAGAGTGAAAACGTTACCTAACTAACTTTATGTTTACATTTAAGCAAAACATCACATAGCCTTGCAAAGCACTGTCTACTGCTTGGCAGTGGTGTTTTAAAAGCACACTCACATTCCGCTAGTGTGCGATTCTCCTCCGACGTCATGGTAATAACAGTACAAATAATGTAATGTAAGCACAAACAGTTCACTTGTAATGGTGCGACGCCGGCGTGTCTCCGATGTCTTGAAGATCGATAGCTATCTAAAGTTCCCTAATTAGCGTGGCAGCGACACAAGGAGGCCTCCAGTCTTTGACGAACTTGTTATTTTCATGTTAGAGAAATTATAAACTGAAAGTTAATTTTACTTATTGAACGTTCAAGATCTAGCCGCAATCTTATCTCAGCGACAATTAATATTTAAAAAATGTAAGTAAATTAGAAGCATTTTTGACAAATAGCGACTGGATTGCGATCTTTACTAAAAGTTAGTAGAATTGCTCCCTGTTATCTTTCTCCAGCACACTGACCTCTTCCACAAGAGCTGTGCAGGGTCAGTATGACATAAATGCTATCTCACAGCATTCAATGAACACGAGGGTGCTCCAGACCAGCCTGCCAAATGTGGAGAATATAATAATATCTCCTAAATATACAATGGACATTTTCTAATACCTACGTAAACTATACGGATGAGATGTAACGCGTGACCTTCACGGCTGTGCTCCCGAAGGGTTGGCTAGAGATGAGTGTCCACTAGTGTGTTCACCCACGCGCCACGCACCGCGTACATTCATGACTTCATATTAATGGGTTCATGTGAATCTAGTTTCGTGTGTGTGAGTGTGTCGCGACACACTCAGTTTGTAATAATGTTGTGTGTCGGCGCCAATAAACACGAAGCTGTAGTTTGCCTTGATCGAGTTTTAATATTTACCTTATATTACATTATAGTTGCTGATACTATGATTGCGCCGTTTGCAGAAATATATATGAATTTTATTAACATTTACTTATTGCATTTAGATTATCTTACGTCTAGCTGTCAAGAGCGTCGCCGAGGTTGTTATTAATTAGAAAAAATATGTTTTGTTCATACCTAAATTATATTATTATTTATAAGTTTTGTTCAATTATGAATTTAGATTTATGATGTAACACTAATAAACTCCTTTTAAATTATAATTAGAAAAGTAAACATGTTTTATTATTTTGAATTAAGGGTGTACTACGTATTATGGTGATGGTAATCATCATAATGTACGTAACGTAATAGAAAAAACTACAACATTTCTACCAGAAGGTGTTGTAAGACTGAAAAATATGGACCATACCGATAGCATTCTCCTTTTCGATAATAGTTATCAAATGTAATCATCAATCCGACAACACCATCAAATGACGACCACGTCCAGTTGCCACTGCGGCGAGGACGTGGTCACGTGGTCAGTTTTGGACTTTTAGGTACGATTCTGATAATGATTTAGATAATGACAAGGAACCAAAAGCTATAATAGAATTAATCCTGGATTAGCCCCCGGGCATCAGATAGCTGTAATTGGATTTTTCTGTTAGAATAATCTCTTTTATGGCCGGATTTAGATTTATGTTCGAAGGAGACGATGGGAGGACAAAATAATGACTCTTATTGAATGGAACCTAATGAATATTATCATCAGTAACTGTATGGAACTCACAATATTTACATAAAAAGCTATTATTATAATTTATTATTATTGGGCTTTTTGTAAATAATGAAGCAGTACATTTGAGGACGACACGATGGTTCAGACAGACCTGTAACTCTGCCGTGTCATTTAAGTTATTGTAACCTCGATACCACGTCAAGCGCGGTTGGCACTCGTCCAAACACCTCAAGATTTATTTTCCTAGTGATTGTATAGAAAGACGTCGCTGTCTGCGCCACCTGTTGACGTGCCCCGTGTTGACCTACTTCTCCTACCATAACAAACGCCGCCGGTTTGTAATGTAAGCATAACAAGCATGACCTTTTTCTAAAGAGTGCTGTGAACTGTTGAGCGACTGCGAGACAAAACACTTTACGTGCTGGAGCAGTTACAAGTACTTTACAAGATGATTACACATCACTGGTATCAAAAGCAGTCGACTGTTAGTCCTGAGCTTGAACTGGGAACAACTACCAGTGGAGTTAACGTTTGTGTTCCGAGTTTCACGAGTTCACGAGTGTGTATTATAAAAACACGTCTAAACACAACAACGATATAAGAGAACAGTTCATAGAGGGCACCTAGCTATTTTTGGTACTAAAACAATAAAGGCCGCCCGGCTCCTCTCAAAAGCCAATAAATTATCATTCTGGGAACATTTTTCACCGCATCCTCCGTATAAATCTCCATTTAGCAGCAAGGTGGGGTCCTCTCGTCTGGCTGGAGCAGCGCTCCGCCATACATCATTGTATGTTCTGCTCAGGAAGTGCCGTCGTAGCGTTACTGGAGATGGATGTCGGAATCTGGACGAAGTAGCTTTATTGCTCTGCGCTCGTAAATCGTTATAATACGAACAATGACAAATGAATCTATGAAAAAGTCTGTTTTTACGATATTGTAAATTTATTTCTTTAACCGCTCAAGGCCCGGCTGTCATACCGGCAGCAGTCATGGTTTTCGTCACGACTCCCGCAGCGCCAGGACCGTGACAGAAATTACGGCTGCTGCATATCACATGCTCGCTTGCATCATGATGATGTTTACACTAACCGCTGTCATGCAAAATAATATTATGACATAAAAAGTTCTGCTATAAAGTGTAGACCCAAATTCAACTACGATATTGAAAATACAGCACTCGTTCGTGAATGTAATACGTCAGCTTTACGAAACGACTGACAGCTTATTTTACTTATTGATTGATTGATCATATCTCATAACGAAAGCATTTCAGACTTATGTCAGAGACTTGCGCTCTGCTGACAATTAAATCTCTATAAAAATTATTTAAACTTTCGCAACACAAAACGCAGTTATTACTTTATCTAGGTCATCAAAAACTACATAGCTGTGTGTACTTAGCTAAACGGTTCCCCTATAGCTCACAGTACATAGGCGACAGGTACGCTTCAGTCAGCCCCCCTCCCCCCTGTTCACACAGTGACAGTGACACGTTACGAAGGTTCATCGAGCCAGAACATGTAACTGTTCACTTATTATCACTTTCTTTGTGGACGGACGCCATGCCATACGGTACAGAAGTGCAGAAGTTATACTGGACTTAGTCACATTTGAAAGTTTTATGTTACACTCAGTTTTTATAACAGATAATAATATGATTGTAAAACAAATTAATATGGATTTTCTTTAATATCTTACTAAAATACCGCAGTGTATATAATAGAATCGTACAGGTAATTATTGAACTATTCCTGAAAAGTACATCCTGAATGGTACCTTTCTTCAAATGAGTTTCATAACGAATAGTTTTCACAATATAGCTCGTAGTGAACATTCTGTACTTCGCGTTGTATTCGTGCAGACCACTACATACAGACTGAACAATGATATGGTCTTGATGGAACCTTCAACTTAAACTATGGAAATCTATATACATTAAACAAAGCCGGGTTATTTACACCATTTATAACTCAAGAACGGCTTGGCCGATATAGATGGCCTTTGATTTGTCTTCACCCCGAATAACTATTAAAACACGGGTTTTTTTTTAAGTTTTGATTCTGAGGCGGTACGACGTTCACCGGGGCAACTAGTTGTACATAATAACTTATTTTAGTCTTAAGAAAGCCTCACACACCCTCACACGCACCCTCATACACAAACACATCCCCAATTGCTAGCGCGCTTATTATGTCTATCTCATTCATACTACTTTATTTTTGTTATTTTATAATAATTAGAAGAATACCTTGTTGTAAAACTTCTTTAATAACTAATGGAATAAATGTAACTTGGGAAGGGCGGAGCACCCTGACACAAGTATGTAATTGCTTAAAAGGAGACTCCTTATTGTAACTAACGTACCTAAGTTATTTAAGCCGCCAATAAACATTTTTTAATTATGATTTTTTTGGAATTGAGTTTTGAATAAAGTTATTGCAGTTAGCAGATATCAGTGATATTAGCTGCAGGCAGCCGTGTGTAGGACTTCTTCACTATTACATTATACGAAGTGCTTTTACAGTAGAGGAGCGTCCCCTGTCCACCTAGCACTGTTAATACAATTAAGCCCGACTTGACACTCGACATGAGATGAATTAGACATTTGTTTAAAACCCCGACGAGCGTTACAAGACACTGAGGGCAAATTAGGTTTTTATTGAAACTGAAAAAAGATTTTTGTAGCCAGCGAGGGACTGTTTAAATTCCCTCACGAGCTGCGGTACCTTGTGGTGAGTAAGGAGGCTCATGTCCTTCAGGCGTCGGTTACTCACCGTGATAAGTCACGTAGTTATCACGTCGTTACTGATAACACAGCTGAGAGCAACGCGCCGCGCTGTTTCCAATACAATTCACTGTAAAGTAACGAAGTGTGAACAGCAGTGAACGTCTCATTCACTCCGCACACTATAAACTGTTCCCATAAAACTGTCATTCGCTAATGGAAATACGCGTCTTTGTAAACGATAGCAGTTTTACTGCCTAATTAGTTTGATTCAGCCGTGGATGTAGGTGCTGTGTTACATGCACTCCTTTTTTTTTTTTTTTTGAGGTGGTAAAAATCATCAAATGACTCCTTCCGCCCTGGGTGGGGCGGAAGGGACTGTCAGACTTTTACTGACTAAAAAACCACCCTGTTCCTTCTGTTGCCCTTTACGTTCCGGGGCCACGGTATCCTGTTAAGACGTCCCGCAACCCCGGCGTTACATGCACTCCTGCCGTGAGTAAAGGCAAAGGTTGAGCTTTTTAGAGTGTCGTCTGTCACAGTGACACAAATGTTTATTTTCATTGACTCCTTTAAATCAATAGTATTACTACATATACATCATCTATAGATAATTGGTATCAATTTCTGTACACATAAATCTTTTAAATTATTTAATTGGATGGATTATCTATTAAGACGTTAGTATCAAGATCTACAAGTAACAAGAGCCACTAAAACCCACTCAAATACGAGAAACAAGTTGCAACTTATAACTAAGCTATGGACTCCCCCAATGGATTAATTCAATATGACCTTGACAAGTTGTGAAGGTCTCCGGTTGTGGACTTGTTTGTACAGGGAGGATTATTCGCTTGTTCGGCCTGTTCCGATACATTGTTGCTAAACGGAATAACTGCTGGAATTTCTTAGTAACTGGGGGCGTCGTAATAGTTATTATTCTTTGGTATGGGCTTTAGTTTCGTTTTCAGTGTAATTATTTAAACAAAACTAAATCAAAAATATTAGATCAAAATTATCTTTTTATAAATATAAAGAGATCATTTTGATCTAACATTCTTGATTCAATAATAAAGGTCGTACATGTTGTACGAATTTCCAAATTTTTTCTATGGTTTGTGTCTAATTCTTTCGAAACTTTGTACAATCTTATAATAATACTTTTATTTTATTACTATTTCACTTTATTGAGACAAAAAAGTTGCACGTAACTTGTTATAAAGTATGGTAGTATTCATCTTAAGGTTAATAAGTAGTTAAATGAGTGAGTGAATTAAGCAAACATTGTGCAACTGTATACTCCTGCCTACCCCTGCAACGAGTACAAACCTGGCGTACACCTGTTCTGTAAGGTGTGTGTACTCATAAAACGTGCCGCTGAGCGCAGCAGACGCGCCCCGCGGTCAGCGCACACAATGCTCCGGCACACGTAACGACACAGCGCTTTATAGCACATAAAACATGGACGTTACATTACGACACATAAATGCTCCCACAGGCCCGCGGGAGGGGGGGGAAGAACCAACAATAATGGCCATTCTATTAATATTGCCTTTTATTGGGGTTGATGACAGTGCGCTTAAAGTGATACTACATACTTAGTGATACTACATACTCCAGCGCTACGGGGTGCAGGTTCAGTTGAATTTGAGGGGTTGTTCGTACGGCCTACCCTAAGAATGCTTTGCTATCTACTGTCGTGCTGTCACTCGCTTAATAACTTACGAAAATGGGGTTCCGTCAAGGAACAAAAATAATAAAGTAGTAACACTTCACAATCATCTCTCTCAAATGGTTATCTACTACTAACACGTAGCGTCCTAACATAAAGCTCACAAATTCAACAAGACCTAACTAAACGTGAAATAAATTAAAATAGTCTCAACGTAGGCATTACCTGCGTCGGGGAAATTACACGGTCGGCCGGACGATCGGGGGCTGCCGGCCGGCCGGACCGGAGCCCACCGGACTTACTTCATAAATATGAAAAACGTTCGCAAACTTGTTAACAGCTTTACTGCAAGGTTTTGTGATGTTGTCAATAGCTAGGCGTGTGTGTGAGGATGCCGGCGCCCACGAAAACTTCCCTATTATTTGCAGTTCAAGCAAGTAAACACAGGTATCACAACGCAGAGGTTAGCGAGCCTCCTCTCAGGTCTTCATTAACCCTGTAATGCCTAGACTGCTGTAATGAGGGCAGCAATGAATCCCGACATAATGACGGTTATTAGCGTGCCTACCCTCATTTGGCAGGTTTTACGGTACACTAACTAGGGTCAGCGTAGGGTAGGGTTAAACCTCAACCTCTGGGTTTAGTAGCAGGCGAGTGTATGTGGGTATGGAGGCGGTGTTCTTGTGTGCGAATCAACAACCGCAAACGCTGACTCAGACCTTTGTACCTAGACCTCGGGGGTCCGGCGACTACTCTGCAAAACAGCTCAAGTAAACAAAGGTTCACTTCTTTAACACTACAAGGTCTACAAGTGACTCAAAGTGTTGACTTTTTATACCAGATTTCTAAGAAGGTCTACTTCTTCTTATGCCTACTTCTATGTCACTATAGTTATTTGATTATTATGGTTTCATCTAATATTCATTTACCTACCTACTTTTTGCGTAAATCAAATAAGGGAGCTACTGGCAACTATCTGAAGTCACATCGTTTAACGATATGACATAGTATTTTCCGATTAACCACAAATTATAAGAGGTTTATATTATAATAAAAAATAAACTTAGGTATATATTTTCAAATTATTTTAAACCATCAATTATGAAAATCTATTGAATACATAAAATTAAGTCGACAACGTAAAGTTCTTCGAATTGTCTCAAACAAGAGCCAATTTAAAGCAAAACTGAGTTGAATTTGAAACTCGTCCTTTCAGTAACAGTTATTCAAATAATTTGTTGTTGCGATACTTTGTTCAGAACACGAGCCACTCCACGAGCACAAGTTAACGACGCGGTCTTGTTCCCTCACTTTAGTAACATTTACTTCTGACAAATTATTGTTTAATCTTATTCGCAAAGTGCCTTTACGATTCTATCGCAATTCCTATCAACGTCATATGTTCAGGACCAGTTCCTACGTATCGTCAGTAACAACAACGATCCGTTATGCGTTGCCAAGTTGATAGCAGTAATTTAATATTGTCCTTTGTCCCAGTAGACTTTTAATGACAGGTCATTAAACCTTTTACATGCATTTTACATTATGTAATTAGCACGTTTAATAAAAATATAAATATTGATGATTTCAGGCAATTGTACTGACTTTTAGGTACGAACGCATGCTTATCTCAGTCTTAATCTGTCAAAAATGCCTATCATTTACCGACATTTTTTGAGATGAGATTGCGACTAGATTATGAACCTTTTCAATGAATAGAACTGTACCTACATAAGAAAACAGGTAAAGGAAACGCTTCTTCTAAAAATGTAACCTTGAGCGTTCAGATTGAATAAACAGTGATCCGTTGCCATGGCAACGAGCGAGCGTGGGAGATAACAGCTGACTGTCATCCGCAACTTGCTAAAGTCAGCTGATCGATGGCAGGCGAGGATGATAGATAACGTCGCGGACTATTCACTAGCTGTAGATAAGTGATTGATTTGGTTCCTACACTTGACTTTATTTAATGTTGTATACGTGTACATGTATGCAAACATATTATGTTTACCTATCGAGCTTCAGTCACCAAGGATTTTTTTTTCTGCTTGGTACTGTAGTAGACATTCTTGAACGTTGTCCTATCATTGTCCACATAGCTATATTTAACAGACGCGGTAGAGTCATTGGAGATCACCGTTCAATGATGCGCTTGCATCCAATTTAAATGCGATGCATTCAACGATAGTTTTCATTTCATCAATCCTGATGGTAAGTACTCGTTGCGGGTATAGACAAGTTCATCTGCCTCTGTTTCTCTTATATAGTAAGCAAAACAAGAGAGCGTCATTACTTTTTAAAATGGACATGTTCATTTGGAAATGTTCATGTAAAGAGTACAGTTTTCTAATATCTCACTATATGAGATCTGCAAAGTTCACAGATACACTGATATTAAACTTAGTATGTACGTCTGTCAGTCAATCTCGTCGCAACAGCTGCGGCATAGGTGGCCGTGAGATATATTCTGAATTAGCACATAGAGTAGTTTCATCGCGGGAAACTGAACCAGTAGTGGTGGGCAGAGCCGCGGATATAACTAGTATATACTACATATCTGTCTTTCTGTCATTGTAGTTGGGATAAAGTTGGGCTTGCTAGTTTATCATATAAGTTCCTCTCGGGTTTATTTCGTCTGTTGTACCTAATAGTCATTAATATTGATACTGTCAATGTTGTTATGGTAATTAAATTTACTCGAATTGTAATGACGAATTGTTAGATTTTGTTCATGTTTTTGTAATTTATATTTATTTTGAAAAAGTTGATTGCAATAAAAATGTTATATCTCGGGTACTTAACTTTAACAAAGTCTGCTATTACCTAATCGACATAGTAGTAATAGATTCTATACTGGATACCCATAGCGATATTTTATTCAGTTTTATACGTCTTTTGAATGAATAAAAAGTAATGCTCGTAGTATTTATAAACATCTCAATAGGGTAATATAAAGCGCGTCATGTTACTCGCGCACCGCTGTATCCGCTCACATTCACGTTACTTTACAAATGTAAACAACATTCTAATAAACAAAACCACAACGACCACGTAGTTTAAAATGTTAACATTTTTTGTAAAATCACACAGTTTACAAAGTTTATTGCGCTGATTGGCCACGCTCGCGGGATTCGCATCAAAAATATTCAATTTGTTTATTTTTACAATCCAAGTTTCCACGAATTGTTTTTGCTATCGAACGGAATGTAAACTGATTTTGATCAATGACACGCGAAATGCTGATTGAGTTAATTCAGTACACGATCACAATGATCATTTGGAAACTCGTACGTGAATGAAAACACGTATTAACTGTTTGTAGTTTGCGTTTCGCGCATTTTCAAGACGCTGTCTGGCGCTTTCAACGAAATTCCATCTTTTTGAAGAACTCTGTGTTCGTTTTAGCGTAACCAAATTACACTGAAAGCAATTTTTCTACTAAAAACAGTCTGTTTCTATCAATATTTTGAGTCTGCCACTCAAGAAATACTTACTACAAATCAAACAATACCACAATAAGACACTTCACTACACTACCTAAGCTACAGGGTGTATAAATATAAATACTAAAGTGGTATGTATAAAAATATCGCTTAAACTTTGGAGCGGAGCGAGCGGTGGGCGAAGCGAGCGGAGCGCTCTCGCCGCGCGTCAGTCGACCACTGCCGCGCCCGCCGCCGCCGGGCCGCGCTGGAGGTGCAACCACTCGTTATCAGTGAGCGTCCTCACCAGCTGTACTTATCAGCTTGCTCTGTGCTGCTCGTTACTTATCATTCATTCAGAATGTGCGTACGGCGCAGGCTCTCCACTTCACGGTCACGCTTTCATAACAGGGGTGGGCACAGCTGGCTCGTCTATGTCAACGCAAAACGTAATCAATATACGAAATGAGATTAGATTTTATTTTAATTGCAAATTCTAAAGTCAAGATTTAAGTTTACAACTCGCCATTGCGGTCACCGCTAAAGTTTGATAACTTACTATGAGATAGTGATGAGAACACGTTTCAATAGCCAGTATTCGCCTGATAACAAACTGCTTAAGAATATAATTTTATTGTAACACTTTAAAGGACATCACAACAGCGACCTAGGAATAATGCCGTGTAATGCTGTGACCTAATAGCTAGAAAGTGGAGCATCCTCGATATCTGCGCGGAATGCTGCTCCGTGTGGATGCAAATACCTGAGATATTATTCATCGTTACGACGAACCTTCGCGGCGAGGCTGCTGCGATACGTCCCCAGGCGACACTGTACGGCGGGTCGTGTACGTACATCATTGACAGCACTACACTAGCACCCGGGACACCAACTTGATGTATTCTGGCAAGGAAATTGCAATTGCGTTTCGCATAATCTAAGTAGGTCGCTTTTGCTTTCCCGACCGCAACTTGACTTGAAGCGTCTCTAAGTCCGGATCCGTATAAAGGTGGGAAAGTCACAGAAAAGTTGAAAGGGAATCGTTTGATTGATTGAGATAAACTATTTGTGCATACCGCACTTAAAAGATTGATTCCTTCAAATTACCTGTTTAATGAAAACTTTATTTAAGGTACAAGTTAAAACGTTTTGATGTAGGTACCTATAACTACGTTATCTCACTTCAACCGAATCATTATTCAAATAAATGAATCGGAAAGATTTTATCTCTCAAGTTGATTGCTCACCAGCATCAGACAGTTGACTGAACGCCGGCAAATGTTTCTTCTCTATCGTTTCGTTTCGTCTCAAACGTTTATTCCTCTCCTTCCATAAAGGGTGTAGATAGGTTTATAAATTATAAATTAGATATAATAATTTGTAACAAGTACATTGTACTTTAATTTTCTCAATGTATAATGTATTCACTGTTAGTGTACTTAATAAGTAAATAAATAAATAAATAAGCACTAAACTATAACACACAGCCTGGTAGCGGTCAAGTTCTGGTATGTATGCTCATTTCCAATTTGTATAAGAAGAAGCATTTCTTGTGTGGCCGGTCCGACTTTGATGTCTCATTATGATTCCCTTTGGTTAAGTAAATACATACAATTCCACTTTCAGTCATGTCTTCAGGACCAATAAAATAAGATCACTAAAGTCCTCCACTCACTATGGTGCTCATCCCTACACGCGCTTCCAAAGAGTTCCAGTACCTACGTGTGACGCCAGCGCGAGTCCTGAGGGCATTCGGCCAATGTTATTGGTTTAGGGTCAGAAATAAAGCGCTTTCGGGCAAACACGTTCTGGATTTCAGTGTGTTATGTAAAGCTTTAGTATGTATCTACTACGTGACATAAAATTTTATGTAACAGACTGGCTGAGCTGACCTCGTCCACGTGTAGGCCTCTGGCGAAAAGTTCAAATCGTTGTGTTATTTTTCTTTTAGTCTGACCATAAACGTTACACGTCTTGCAGTATTAATTGTTTGTAGCCACAGCTGCCTCCAGCCCTCCTACTTGTTACCATGTAGGTAACTGTTAAAATCTGTCAATCTCGTAACGTTCGGGAGGCAGTATATTGTCAGTAACTGAGTTACGTCGGTCGGACGCTAGCGCCCCGAGCCCCCGCACAGGTATCATTTATTCATTTCCTTCCCAAGAAAAGCTGATTCTAATGATGATGTTTATTTGTTTATTAATTTTATATGTTTGAAATTACTTACTTCATTTTTTTTTTTGGTTTTTGCCCCACCACAAATCCTTAAAACATGGGTCAGGTAGATATTTTATGACAATATAATGACAAAAATAATAACAATTAAAACAATAAATCTTGGTTTTCATTATGGTCCATAATGAAAACCAAGACATTTTTATGCATTAGAGGCGGGCGCTTTAACCACTGGGTTAAAGCGCCCGCCTCTCATGCCTCAAGTGATGGGTTCGATACCGAGCAAGTGTGTTTTGTATACATTACCAATGTTACTTTTTAATTCATATGTAGGTTCTTTCGAAGTTAACGTTTACATCAGTGACTTATGATGAATATAAATCTGAAATCTCCAATCCGCTTTGTGCAATCGTGGTGATTTATATTTGTGCCTTCTCTGTATTAAAAGAGGCGTTTACCCTGCAGAGAGACAATAATAGGTTAATATTATTATACCCATTCATACATAATAAACCACGATTCTGAGTCAGTCTTTAATTGAACTGAGTTGAAAATAAAGTCATGCACGGGAATTGAAGCGGTTAGTTTACCCGAGTCACTGAAAAATTTCTACAGTTTTATAGTGTAACTAGAGCAGGTATCTATACAATGTCGAAACAGGCACTCGTTGACCCCCGGCGGGTCCTCGCGACCTCATTGAACCCCCTTATTGAGCCGTCCATCGCGCGCGGGCGACGCTTTGCTTCTAATGACGACGACGGACCTGTGTCTTGGGGGTTAAGTACATCGAGGCAAGGTCAGGTGCCGAGTCATTTGAACTGGCTTATTAATTCGATAAATTATCATTGTTGTCTCACCTTTGGCATGGAAGGGACAATGACACAAAAGCTCATATCTTGGATTCGGTACATGATTAAACAAAAAGCGGCAATATTTTTTTTAGAAAAAATCCGTAGTTTAATTCATATTGCCTTACAATGTAGGTGTTGCAGTTTCTAATGGCAAGTTTTTTTTTTAAACTAAGTAATAATTTCGTCACTTCAATCATCTTCGGTCTTCAATCTTGTTCTAAAAACTAATTCATAGTCAAAGTTTTCGTTACGATGTCCAACCGTTATAAAAAACATCATAAATTGCACATATTTGTTGTACCTACTTTGTTTACTGGTCAGTTCTTTTTACGACGTTTTTTATTTACAGTTTTATATATTTTTTGAATCTACTTCTCAAATTCTAGACGATAAACAAAGACAAGAGCAGATTCATAAAAAAACTTGCGTCTGGTATTAATTTACGTTTTAAAGTGACCACACAACTACTCAAATTGTAATGCGACAGCTGCGGGTAACTAGTCTACTCCAGTGTCGCCAGTCCTCACTGGAGGGAACTCCATTAAAATGTGCGACATTTTTTACGATGTTTTTCATTAAACTAGTACAATTTATAATGATTTTTGATTTTTGTTTCGTAGCTATTGTATAATACATACATACATACATAAACTCACGCCTTTTTCCCATGGGGGTAGGCAGAAACTATAGAACGCCACCTGCTACGATCCTTACATACTCCTTTCGCCTCATCTACGTTCATACATCTCGTCATACAAGCACGCCGGTTACGAGTACTCCGCACCTGACCTTTCTGAAGGACCTCACTAATAAGGTCAGTGTAGGTCTTCCTAGGGCGACCCCTCCCGGCGTTGCCACTCACCTCTGCCATATAAATACCTTTTGTCAATCGTCTTTCACTCATCCTCTCAACATGACCGAACCATCTAAGCATACCCTTTTTTATCTTTGTCACTACATCTTCTTTTAATCCGCAACGGTCCCGTATAACCTCATTCCTCACTCTATCGTTCAATGTTACACCACACATACTCCGCAAGGAACGCATTTCCACAGCATTAATCCTACTCTCATGCCTCGTTTGCCATACCCAACATTCACTTCCATACATAAGCGTAGGCACCAGCACACCGTTGTGAACAGCCATTCGAGCCTTTTTTGACATGGACTGGTTGGTCACAACCGCATGTATAGCACCATTCACTTTATTTCCCGCAGTTACTCTCCTTTCCACATCAGCACTATTGTATAATGTTAAATATTATACTCTCCTTATGTGTTAGTTGTCACTGTAGGTGTAGAAAGTAATTGAAATAATAATAGATAAATAAACAAAATACTATAATTGAAATGTAAAGTTAATTTCATAAGATTTATTATCAAGTGAAGCAGTGGAACTAGTAGTAATATCCAACACCTCGACATTTTCTAAGAAACTTATAGTTAGATAAGTGACTGTAAGTATCCATGTCGCCATGTTGAATGTTACCAGTGCACAAAGCCGTATTATACTGTGTAGTAGTAGTTTTATATAATTTGGTGGGTTTTTTTTTGGCGCTTGGATCTCGTTATTTATTTACCGTTTTATATTTCTCTTTACGTACTTACTCATCATACATAGAAGCATGAAGATTAGAATAGACTACCATGACTTTATATAAACATGATTAAAAAGATTGTCCGTAATGTTGCTTACTACCTATTCTCCGCAGAGACCTACGTTATGTATCGGGCAACTAGTTTCAATTTTCTGGCAGTATCTTGGATGAATGATAGCCACCGCACAGCTACGTGACTTCATGATCGTTATAAAAATGATTAAGTGGTTTACGCAATCATTGTTAAAACAATCATCAAGTTAAGTAATGTTCCTGAGGGTACTTAAAGTGAAACGATTTTCAAACCTCTACTCTAACAGAGTCAACAGTGAGAGGACTCGTGAGCTTTATCAATATTTCAAGATCAAGTGTTTTATCTGTCTTGTTAAGACCAAACTCAACAACGAATACACAATTTTAATACTATTACACAAACAGTTCTTGCAAAGCCTTACAGCGATTAAGCTATTGAAATATATGAATTTGTGTGTAATTTATACAGAATGTAATAATTCTCTCCTTTTAGGCTATGATGACACTGGCATGATCATATTAAAAGACTCTTTAAAGGCCGAAGGAGAAAAAAAGTACTGATTACAGTTTATCAAAGTTGCTCAATACTTTCGGCTTGTACCACTTGTACTCTTCAAAGTTTCCTCATGTCGTGCCCCCGCAACTTTCTAACAAGTTACGTGTTACTAGCAGTGCCATCTATGTACACTTTCACACACTCCCTAGCCGAGAGTTCAACTTGGAAACTAGGGTTGATGAAAATGTTGAAACAGTAGCGACACATAGCGGCGAGTAGCGGAACTACAAAATGAAAACGTTGCCTTGTGAACTGAAAAGATGGTGTTGTTGCTACTTTATTTTTCGTTCCCTCATAAAACAAGCCAATCTTCCTTATTGTCATGAAAATGAAAGAAAGAAAGATACAATATTTTTTAAGTAAAATTGGTATTAATTATGCAATATCTACTAATGAACAATAGCGAACTTCTTCTTGATCATCTTCTTTTAGAAAATGCATTTTTTTTTTCAATTTTGCAAAGCCCAGAGGCCCAATTGTTGTCCACGTTTGAGCCATTAGTGTTTTTAATATCTTCGTATGGTGCAGGTATAGGGACACTTTGGGCACCGTACTAAGTGGTAGTAGCATCAGAAGCAACAGAAAAATTATTTCATTTGTTATAGGGCGTATCCTGAGGCTTCCCTTAGGGCGCGTTTGATGCATAACCACTGTTCATAAGCTCAGGACACTTCTACTGATATTGTATTGTCAGTGAACGGGTTTTATTATCTTTAATTTTTAAAGTATTGGCGTTAAAGTATTAGTAGTTGTGTGCTTTTAAGTTAAATCTAACTACTATTTTTGACATTATTGTTAGTGAACGAATGCTCTGTCGGCGAGTGATGAATGATATTCTCTCTACAATTAAGTTATGTGGCTCTTGCATTTTATTGTAACTCAATATTAGTTTGTCCGTGGAGGTATATCACCTTAATTCCCTTGCGCAGTAAACGGAGCGCTCAGCATTATTGTCAAGTGGGTCATTTCCACATAATCCCTTACATCATCATTATCATCATTATTCCGCCCTTATATTAACTGGAGTCAAGTGGAGCGCTGGCGCGGGACGGCTCAAGTTTCCAACTGCGCTTAATTTTAATCTCGCGCCTTTGTCCCAGACATAACAAGATATAGTTACGTACTTATCGTCGGGTGACAGCGACTGTTGTGTACTTCACAACTTGATCATAACATCTACTTGGAAATAACTTCTGAACGCTCGCTGTTACTTCTGTGAAACTTGTTGGAATTGTAGATTTATTAAATGATATTTGAAACTTTCCTCGCTCTCAAATTTTCATTTTGAGATTTCATTTCGAGATAGTGTTTTACAGAAAACGATGACGTCACATATTTCATAGTAAGCGTATTTTTCAAATACACGTGACGTCACGTGTCTTGTTTATGATATTGCATATGTGACATAAACTTCTTTTGAAGCCAGTAGCGGGTTCAGTAGCCGCTACACCACAACAAATATAAATATATTTATTTGACATTACACCGCTGTAACTTTGATGTGGCGGTAAAAGTAAAAGGCTCACTAAGTGTACGGCGAGCGGCAGACAAGCGCACGCGTGCTCGTGTGCGTGACGTCACGCGCAAGTTATAAGAGGACTGCGCGTGTACCGCACTCCCGCCGGGAGATGTTGTGTTATGTCGCACGAGATATTTGTCTGTTTGTGTTCAATGCAAGGAAACGGATGGTTTAGACGTTGACTATCAATATAAAACCTTATTTGTGTTTAAATTACAAGTATAAAGATCAGTTTCACCACCTTCGAATAAGGTCCACAAGAAAGTTATGAGTCAATTCGAGTTAAACATTTCCCTGATCATAAATTATGTATTAAGTTACATTCAAAGTTTTTACAATAACTTTCAATCTATTCTGAGTTCGCTACAGAGCGACGTTAAGTTTTATAGTTTTCCATGACAATCCCTTCAAATCTCTGTTTCAGTCAGTACAAGAATACCTCCACTTTAAAACCCGTGCAAGGCTGGCGCGCCCCGGCCCCCGGGTCGCCGGAGCGCCGCACCGCTATCGTTTATGGCTCGTTCCGCGCCATGGATTTCATTACTTTACAACATAAAATAAAACTTTACTGCCGTTTTTTTGTCGTCGAAAATATTTGATGCCGTTTTTATCGGCGGTCGAGTAAAGTTGCGTAGAATAAAGTAAAATAGCGAACGTGGAATTATTTGTGGGAATTATTTCTGTAACGTGGCTGCTGAGTGCTGACGGATTTTGAACCTTTTTAATGACTGCGACAGTCAATCTGCGGGTGCTTGCGTTTCTTTTATTTGGTTTAATATTTGTGAAGTAAGAGTTTATGTCTTTTTAAAGTCATAAGCTTCACACATTTTCACACTGTAATCTGAAACGATAACGAAAGACTCCTGCGGAACAAATTCCGCAAGATGGTTGCTATTCATTACGCACTCTCCTGGACACTTACTGTTACAACAGTAACGCGGCTATTATTCAATTTTCAATTATTTTAAATCGTACGCGCGTTATTAAAACCCAGGAATAACGCGCCAACAGTATTATTTATAGCGATGTCCTTTAATTTAACATCGGATATTACGGCGTCAACTCGATAAAAGTAATTATTAAAACAATCAAACGGTTTAATGAAATAACAGAATTAATAGCTTTGTGATTGGATTTGTACCTTCAATTATCTCTCCAATGTACTTCGATTTTGTTTATTTTGGGCTAAAATTAAAACGCCATGTTTTCGTTATGTTCAGTTTGTTCTAAATCGTGATTTAATATTTATTCGTTATTGATTCTGTTTGTTAGTACTCATAATAGCAGAGTGAGGGAAATTAGACTTTGTTGCGTTAATAAAATGGATACGTAACAAAATGATGGAGTATTGTCATGAGTGTGAGCAACACCTCGCGGCCGTGACGAACAGAACACCCACTGTTGGGAACAGAGCTAACTTTACATACTTCCCGTTCTGCGGTAAGACACGGCCTTACAATTTTATTATTATCTTTATATTTACATTATCGTGATGTCCAGGAGGTTGAGGCGGCCGCCTCACATGCAAGACTTTGTGGGTTTATAACCGGGCACGGTCAAGTACCAATGTGTTTTAGGTACTATCTTAGTGTTTACCTTAATATGAATAGTAGAACTCGCCTTCTGAAAGCTTCTATTTAGTTTGAACTTTTCCTTATAGCTGCAAACTGTTTCCTGTTTGCGACAATATTTCTCGATAAGAATGTAAATTGCCATAATGGCACCGTGACGTCGTCGATGTAGGGAACATGATTGTCGCAACGTCTGCTTGAGACAGAATGTTGGATGTTATATTTCCATATTTAAAGACATCATCTTGTACTTACAACGGAAACAATACAACAATAATGCTAATCTGTGTTAGCTACCTATGTTTTGAGATTAGGTACTATCAATTTATTTTTGTTCTTCGTTTAATTTAATAGTTTGATATCTTAATGATTGCCTTTAAAAAATGTTTGTGTGATTTTTTTATATTCATAGATTTTCATTCGTGTGGGCACAGCAGCAGCTCGTCTGTGACAGACTCGGCGTGACACGGTCCAGTAGTGCGTAGGAGTGCAAAACCTCAACAGAGCTTGTATTTATGAATGTGACAGGTCGAAATAAGAAGCAATCTTTATTTATTTATTATTTATTTAAACTTTATGCAACAAAAGTACAATGACGGACTTAATGCCTAAATCCCCTAAAGCCAAATCCTTTTCAATCGTTTTTAGATTTTTGTTTCTTATCAGGGTCGTATGTGAGTCGTAACACTTGAACTATGACAACCATCCTTATTGATATGCGATAGAGTGACACACGTCAAAGTCAAATTGATGCCACGAACGTGCGGACTGTACACGGCTCGAAAGTGATCGTGCTTTCACCGAACACACTGCGAGAGGTACGCCACAATTTTAATGAAAATCTTTCAAACAAAATCGCCACATTAATTATCCCCATTAACCTGAAATCTGAAACTCCCCGAGCACACAATTAATTTTGAGCAAATAATCTTCGACTAGCTCCTGCCTTAAACTCGATTATCTGAAGGAATTTGAGAAAGTATTGTAATGGCTTCCGCAGTCGTTGTGAGAAAGTTTGAAGGTGAATGGACTAATTAATAGGTATTATAAATTGATAAAGTGTCTGAACTCTGTACGAAAAGAAAGCATAACAGAATGAAGCGGGGCAAGGAGATGTTGGTTTGTATAGGTACTTACTTGATATTTGTGCGTCTCGCCTGAGAGCTTAGTGTTGCACGCGGTAGATACGTGCAACTGTTCACTGATTATAAACTGGATCACTTTTGAGGAACCTTCGATAAGCATGTTTACTGTCTCCTATTCGTGTTATTTGGAGCAAACCAAAACTAATTTAAAGATGGTACAGAATAAACGTGTCACCTTTAAAAGGAGAACCTGACTGACTGAACATAGAGCGTTAAATTTTGAATGAATGTGAATCTAATTAAATTATAAAAGATGTTAATTTCTTCGCAATCTATCCCAGACGAGGCGTAAGGCCTAACTGTTGAGTTAGCGGACGAAGTCGCAGGCAAATTGCTAGGTTCATAACACGTCTTATTAAAGCTAAGATTATTAAAAGCTCAAAGTTTACTGCAGGTTTCTTTATAATCAATAGTTTAATTTTATTTTAATGTTTGTGTCATAGAATGTGTTTTCGGAAGCATATCTTACCTCAGCAGTGTATCTGTTGCCCCCCTTCCCCCCCTTGCCGTGGTCGGGGGAGTGGCGCAGCCCCTTCGTGTCGATCTGCACGTTGGTCTGCATCCTGCGCCGGCGCACCACTGCACACTTACACTAGCCACGTGACATGTACTGACACTGTTCAGGTACAATGTTTACGATTGACATAGTTCACTGTCCAACATTGTCTCTCACGGCTCCACACTGCGCTGAATACACATTAGGTATACTTGTTCAATTCCAGCGCCACTTATAGTCACAAAAATCACAGTAATGGTATACTTTACTGTGATGTCACCTGTTCATGTGTATGTTTATATTTGTACGTTTCCTACAGCTGTAGCCCAGTTCCGCCGCGTGGCTTCACGAGGCGTGCTGAGAGCTGCGCCGCTACCGGCCATAGCGCTTTACTGCGCGCTGTTACGACACACGTACGATGTCGTTAGCACGTTAACAGCGCACTTTGACACACGCTATGGTATCATCACGCGCTGTCCGTGTGTACATTAAACGCTGCGCTCGTACTCCTGGAACAAACAGAGTTTATTGTTACTCATGATGATACATACATTGACATTATTACGTTCTTCGTAGATGTATGTGAAAATATTTTTTTAATGGAAGCGGAATTTGAACATCAGTTTTCTGCAGGTTTTAAATTATTTGGTGCGATACCTTAATTCTATTTCTGAAATAAAAGCCTAAGTTGTGCCATTATTGGGAGTCTAATTACACTGTAGGAAACTACCCTACTGCCATATGAAAATATGAATGCTTTGTTTTTAAACCGAATGCAACACGCTTTCCTTTTTCTTTTCCTTAAAACTAGTTATTTTAGATTGTTGTTATTCATTCTGACATTGTTCGGCTATACAATCGCTTATATTATTTAATATAATACAATGCGAGCAATATAGCTACGTCGTAGTAACCGTAGCAGCCGTTTGCTACGACGTAGCGCTTCAAGAACTCGCTGAGTATAATCAACAAAACCAATGTGGCATTTATTTTGCCCTATTTCGTGCGTAATTTAACTAAGTGTACAACTTACATTGTATTTCATCTGAGTCTATGGTAGGTTTGTTCTTGGGTGCATCATTACCTAAACCGTAACAATACATGTGAACCCTAGTTTTGTATAATTATTTTTATTTCATTTATACATATATGTTCACTTGAATTGTTTTGTACAAATTCTTCCGTTCTATTATGTTTATCTTTCAGCGCCGAGTTTCCCTTGTCGTAACTAGATGGCGTGCGGATCGAGTTAGATCGCGCTATGGTTTCGTTCCCGCCGACGTACTCTATATCACTCGTGAGTTTCAAGTTCACACTCACGGTGCCATGTTGGACATCACTTGTATTGTTGCATGGTCGTTTCACATTTATTGTGTGCAAATTTTAATTACCATTATGATACCAATAAATTATTACGTAATGGTTTTTTTTTCTTGAATTTTTTGCTGCACATAAATACAAAACAATTCTCTGAAAACGTATAGATATAATATGTACATATGTTTATTATTTTATCACATACTTTAAAAACTTATATTTAAAAAATGAAGTCCTTCTTGACACTCTCTACACAACATAATATCTGTGTCGTGTTTCATGAACCAACCAGAAAATATCTATTCTTTGGATGTAAAACTGATAATTGTAATTTCAACGACATAATATGTAAAGTTAGAAACGTTGCAGCCCAAATACCTAAACGGCTGCATCACCAGGTGAGGGGCTCACTAATACATTCAATGATGCGTCAACTGATTCTCGGCAATTTCATTAATCGAAAGTGATAAAATCCAGCTAAACTGTACAAAAGTCGCGCCTCGGTGCTCAAATGTTTACAGCTTAGTATCACTGAGTTATAGCCGATCAACAAGTACATCACGAAGTGATCAGTTTTATGTTAACTATTCACGACATCGATGCTCTGACAACAGTCGCGGTATTATGGAGAATTACTCATTTTTACGCCCTACTCACTGAACTGTTGACTGATGACGTCACCACTCGTTATGGACAACCAATCCTTAAGTGACATCATACTCCAAGCTACAGGTTTTATTTGCATAATCAAAATGGCGGCGGAAAAGAAATGAACGAATACAGGGGGAAATTATTTAATTCACAAATTATAGTGTTCAGAAATACAATGCGCCCACCACTTTATGAAATTGATAAACTTTCAGTACAATTGACTCCTCCACTTTTCCTTATTACCCCACTTGAAGAATATTCGTATTAGCCCTCTACTGGCGTGCAACATATGATTATGTATTCCGCTGAGAAGGCAAACCGTTTAGTGCGAGACGTTGCACGCGCGTGGGGCGACCATACAGCTGCTCGAGCAGAGCGCGGCGTGCGGCGAGCGTGCTGTCTCGGTGATGGGATCGTGCACCGCGCGCTACCGCCGGGTATAGCCTACATAATTGTTCCGAGTCTGAAACTTTCTATAAGTGAGCGCGTTGCTGTGAGCTCACGCACGGCTCAAGAGGATTGCTGTGCCTGTCGCAACACTAATGAATAACATAACTGTGCTATAAATATATCGGTTCATAAGTTTTTACGATAATCACTTACTTTGGACCTTCGTAATTGTATTACAACATAATAATGTAATTACACAACGTATAAACTTGAGGGACGCCAGTAATAGCTGCGGTTTGCGTAAATGTCCAATTTTAATACCAATTATGGTATTGAAGGTTGTAATCACATAATGATGACTAGCAGCGGGTCAGTGCGCTACACAGCGGGACAGCGGCGTGCGGCATTTGTTTTGCTAAACAACATGTTTTGTTTTTTTTTACTTTTTGTTCTGCGAGATTGGTTGATGTCCAAGGATTTATTTACTACACCTGCCAAGATTAAAGATTAAGTGTCATCTGTTGTTTTATTGTTTCTAGCAAAACGTTAACGGCGTGGTCACAGTGGTCGCGTGAGTGCGCACTACAGCGGCCGGCGCTAAGTTATCTGTAACATATACAGCGCACGTAACTAACTCCATCTTATCGTAGTGTAAGGCACACGCGTTGCAAGTGCACACTTAGTGCTATTTAAAACTCACACGCGATACAATTTATGGTCCTCACCTAGCCCGGCTGTGTGACTGAGTAGTAGGTTTGCAAATAGAATTGAGCCCAATTGGTCCGTCTTCTTAAAAGACGATGCATAATGAGTATTAAGATTACAATAACACATCAAGCGGATGGTACAGAGGTGACAACGGTCAACCATTAACTTGTGGGTCAACCGCATGTCACTATAGACGAGCGCGCGACTATTGACGCGCTGTTGACTGTACCTTTCTACTGGTAATAATATTACAGAACAATTTCTATGAGCTCGGTATCATTGTACAAAAGTTATTGTGTGTATGGATTCGTGTTCGTTTTCTGAATTGAGGCGGAGTACTTAGATATTCTGATGTCTAAATCAAATCATACTTCAAAATTCGCGTACACCTCTGCGGGAGAGATTGATGAATATTCATTTAAGTTTGAGAGTTTAGCACTCTCACGACGCACTTCTACCCACCTCCACACACGTAAATAAACGATCTGTTTTTACCGACATGTTTCTAGATGGCACAGTTATAAGGTAAATATAGATTTAAAATCAACTTCTCACTTTTAATCTATGTGTATACTTTAGACCCTTAATACAGCTGTTAATATTTCTATGTATCAAACTCCTGTATAATACATGCCTTCTACATAGCTATACATACATATATACGTAGTTCTGTTAATCGAAACTCTTTACGGCGGCACTTAGCGGTACATTGAACAGCATTTAGCGCACATGTGCGGCGGCGGCCGAGCGCCAATCAATCATGAGTGCAGACCGCTTAGCTTTAAACTAGTGCTGACTCACACGGGTGTTCATAAACAATAGTACTATAATGTTTTAATTAATTATGCGAATGACCTGGGCACGTTATCATCATAGCGTTTTCAAAACTGTGTTGGAATCGGCTATCGGACGATCACAACCCAGTAACTGGGCTATACAAAAACTCTGACAAGACTGGTGGTCAGGGTTTGGGCTTCTGATGATATTCGCAAGTGTTGGTCGCAAGTATTTGGTTTGTAACAAACAAAGACATAACTCTTGACAGAATCCCGTAATACGTAACATCCCCCGCGGGCCTCATTTTCCCGGACCCCCCACAACCGCAAGCGAAGTTAATTTCAGTCCAAGCAAGTTTATAATTTTATTTTGTTTACGTTTTATTCGTTTTATAGGTATGCCTTTGATACATTTAAAAAATATCTAAAAATATAATATAGTAATATATTTTATGGACATAATGCACATAACGTATTGTCGGGAGTAATAACGTATTGTATGATATATTGTAGGTGTATGTATAACGTATTGTAGGTCACACCGCGTCGTGTGCGCGGGCACTAACCGGGTTCATTCATCATATTCACATGCGCGTCAATCAATGGCGGCGTCTCATATGAAAGCTATTACAGCTAGTTTGTTCAGTGTGCAGCTATTACACACGCTTGGTGCTAAGTACGTGAGTATATATTTTGCGGAGTGCCATGCACCAGCTACGAGAGAATAACATCATCTGTGTAGTGATAAAGGTATATATTAATTCAGTCGTCTACTTGGTAGCTCGCCGAATCGGTATTATGGAGATGTACATAATATGTATATCTAAAATTCATAACAGACAGACAAAATATCAAAACTGAGATTTTGTACCCTGTGTATTCATATACATTTAGAAAAAGCCGTTAGTTCGATATCATAAAATATACACTTTTAATTATTTCTACAAATGATAAGTATGGAGTTCCTTCCCCATTGGTGCCGTATTAGACCACCTATCGGAAAGGGCAGCCAGATACAATTCTATAATGACCTAACCTGAGCGAACCTAACCTGAGCGAACCTAACCTGAGCGAACCTAACCTGATAACTTATGATTTATCGATAACTAATGATTTACCGTTATCGATATCGATATTGATAACATATGATTTATCGATATCGATAAATTATGATTTATCGATAACTAATGATTTACCGATATCGATAACTTATGATTCGAGAGGACTAATACAAGTATACGGACAGCGGATAATGGACATTGTGAACAAGACAATAAGTTCTATTTATGTTTATTTTATTTGTTGTTTATAATATTGGATCTTACGGTTGGGGCAACATACTTTGCACTTTCCCTTTATCTCTCTCTCTCTTTCTTTTTATTCCTTTTTATGTTGTGGTGGTCTTAGTAAATCAGATTGTGTATCAAACCTCAGTTATGCCTAAATTAGAAGATTTGCTGTCAAAAATAATAAGACCCAATTTGCAAAACATATTGAAACGCAAGATAATACTTGATTTGAATCTCCACTAACAAATTACTAATTGGTATCAGACGTATTTAGTATTGCTTACATATAGGTACTACTATTGGCCCATCGTCCTAAAATAATCCTTTTAATTACCTCTCCCGGCCGGCAGGCGGTCTGTCCGCGTCGGGATCGCTCTAATATAACTCGTTACATCCGGAACAGTTCCTATACACACATTACTATGAAGCAGAGTTTCAAATGTTTGCGGATATCGTGTTACACATCTTAAACTCAAAGACTAGGACAGATTAAAAATTGCTATTTGATATTTGACCAGTGAAGTTGAGTAAAACGATATGCCTCGTAGCTGCTACGATGCGTCTACGGCGTAGCGCTACGAGCTACGACAATCCCTATACCTATCTGAAAAATAAAATGTGTTTCTTTATTTTTTATTTACATAATAATAAGTTAATATTTATATTTTAAGGAAACTTCGTACAAACAGTAGGTATAATATATGTACATACACATTATACACCAAACTGTCATACTTTTCACATCTCTAAGTTTTTCAAATCCTTCTTAACACATAAACCCGAGTCCACACGAACCCTACGAGCTCGTAAACAAATCCCAGTCCCGCGCTCCATGGAGCAGCATTAACATTCAGTTCCACGATCACTATAAACAGTATCAACAGTCGTCCCGGGATTGTCGGGATTCCCGGAATTCAGTCGGCGAGTCGTAAAACTGTGTACTGATGTCATTTATTGCGTCACCGGGATTACGATGTACCGCGCGTGTGAAGCGACGCTGTCATGTTGTCCTAAGCCCTGCTTTGGATGGGTGGCTGCTGCGTACGTGACAACTTATACTGAAACGTGTACATAGCTTGCTAATTACCCGACTAAGGCCAAAACCAAGAGGAGGAGTATTTCTCTGTCCGTGTCGATATAATTTTCATATTTCTGTTTTAGAAAATGGAAAATATTTTCTCTTTCTATTATAATATGCATGGCAACGTTGAATTCTCATTAGTTGATTATTTGGAGCGTTCAGTCGTACAATCCTACGCGATGCTATAATGACAACTATTTACAGTCAAAAGGGACACTAACATGTCACTAAAGCGGGTGCTGTTGTCTCCCTCTCTCTGCCTGTCTGCCGCTCAGCTCGTAACAACGCTTATCTGCCAGTAAGGCGACGCTGTGAGTTATTGCGCGCTCGCTGGGCTCTCTCGAGGTACTGCCATTAGCCGCGATAAGCCATTGCACGATAACAGAGAAACGAATTATGACACTCAGTTTATTGTTTATTATTTAAATGATTTGTACTATTTATAAATTTAAGCATTCTGTATCTGTGCGCACAAGCAACTAACCAACGTACAAGCCGTCTGCGGGATGTGGTCGTGAGAGCTAGCGGCAAGTCATCGCCATTGTTATGAACATGTAACACGTTGTAGTGCTCGTATCTGTTAGTCTGATAATAAAGTAACACTACAGTGAGGTGATTGCCTTGGTCGCGTGACTATTATAACTGTTAAGGTACAAGATGTGTTTTGACCTGGATGATCACAATAGCGAATTAGTTTCTGTGACAAGTCTGTCGTTACAAGTACGACATTGAATGTTCCTGTTGTCTGGACTTGTTCTGATTAGTTTCGTGTACAGGTCCGCCTGTCGACACACATCACATCAGCTGTCTAATGAGCCTCTTTAACATTACATACATCCCGTTATTCAGCACGTTCAGAATATTGGGAACAAAATCTAATGCATATATTAGGCAGCGGTCCCACAATATGACTCCTGAGAGAGCGATGAGGAAAACTCAGCGTTTTGTTCATTAGAGCGCTATTTATAGACCAGTTGGAATTGCACAAGTTGTGAGCTTCTGTATCGAGTAGGTACAGAGCGAGTTTAGCGAAGTTGCTTGTTACACAAAGTAGAAGCATGGCTTCTTGTAACAGAGCAGTGCCTGCGTGCATAATGTGTCCAATATGGACACAGAGTGTGTCGGAACAAGCTACAGATTAAACTCTTAAATCGGCCGTCCACACATCCTTGTACCCTGAAATCAATCAGTGGGCTCATGTCTCCAGGCTGTGTTACTTTACTCTTCTGAACATTTATCTGAAAGGTAAAGATCTCAGCAGATGGCCTGACAGCGCTTGCAAGGATCGAGGGTATTCAGCTGGTACAGTGCGACGCGTGCTATAACCCCGCGTGTAAAATTACAGCAAACACAGGCTAATTATAAACCTGATAATACTGTATATATTTTATATTTATTTATGAACCATAATACCGTCGGCCGGACAAGCAATATGCAGTAAATAAGCTCAGCGGCATTTACATAAATTATCGCTGTTCTGCAAGATCAAATGATAACTAAGGATTGTATGATGCTGCGCACTCGACTAGTGCAGTGCCTCACACACGCACGGCGCCTCAGTCTCAGTCATTAGCAGTGATCCGTATAAGTAGGGCTAATTTATCCTAATTTACACTCTATATCGTATCTCCTAGCCCACTTTAGGTAAGTTAGCCCTACTCAATCCGATCACTGGCTATTAGTGAACTCGCTCACTATAAAGAAACTGGTAGATAAAGCTAACGTTGCTAAATTAATTCTGAAACAGACAAGTAACCTATCATTGACATCAAATAAAGATTTAGCTCCTCTCGGAGCCAGTGATGGAAAGTTATCTTTTAACTGATTAACTCTAAATTATAAACACTGAACTGATCATAAATATTTTTATATAAATAAGAGGTTTTCTATTCCGCGTTTATGTAGTAAAAAAATAGTGCGGGCGTCCGCCGGCGTCACGTGAGCGCCACGTCGCGCACACATACTAGCACATACGTTATGTTCACGCGAGGACGGCGGGAAATGAAATCATTTCGGTGGTAGTCAAGTGGCGACAACCGCCAACAGGAAATTGTAGCGAGACGAGCCGCGCGCGCTCACTAGCGAGTTTATTGCGGTGTCGACACGTGCTTGTGCTGATGCGTCATCACTGTCGATGTACGACAACTCACCGTCTACTTCTTTGTAATTCCTTCACAGCAGACCGCATTCAACATCTCTTACATTTCTTGAACATTTTAGATTAAAACATCAATATCTCATATAATTATATGTGATGGATTTACGACTATTTCTCGACAAAAATATGTCTAGAACATAGCTCGCTACTCCCACTGGGAATAGCGCCTTCTATTACAGCTGAATTATGGAGACATTGAAGTGTGACCTACAATAGTATCTATGTAATAATTATAATAGCTATGCTCTAATATCTCTAGTTTCTACCCCAAAAATCACTGGCGTGATTTTACCAATAACATTCTGTACAAAAATAAATCAAATATACGCGTATTCAGTAAATATTTTATCACCCCATCGGCAGTTCCAACAGTATTTCTATGTTTACCATATTAGTATGGAATGTCAACATAGAATAATATAATACATGATTTGATAACCTTGACGTAAATGTAGTAGAAGATGGAGTAGTGATACAAGTAGATGCGGCTGTAATGTCGTAAATATTTGACGGAACTTTTTATAGCGGATCGGAACAAGTAGTTTTAATGTAACCTGCCTACTGACAGGCTTCCGAATGATTCCTCCGCCACGTGTCACACCACTCGAGAACAATCCAAATGATTTAACAATTCATTCATTTCCCATTTGTCAAGTTATGTAAATACGGTAAGTACTAAAATGACGTATCAATCAAGCAATAATCACTCAGTTAACTAATCAATCACAAAGTTTTACTTCATAAAATATTAAAAAATAAGTATAACTAACATTCGGTAACAAAATATTATTTCTTTCTCAAAAGAAAACAATTTATTTCTACAGAAAAGTAATCATATTTATTCCTTAAGTACACTATGTTGTTATTATATTGTACATTTCGTGTAAGTAAAGTACTCATTTGTATTCACCAAATTACGAGGCGAGCGATAAGGTCGCCCTTTGTGCCTCGTTCATTGTCAATTCCTATCAATGTTTCAGTGGCGAACAAAAAAGACAATAATAAACAAATACGTTCTATTGTGAGGCTGGTATCAATAGAAAGCATTTATAATACATCGTACATAGATACACATTCACTGTGCGGGCCATCATGTCGATGTCTCTTCGCCTTAACATCATTGGCCCCATGGTATTTTTAACAGTTGTCATCATTGTAGCGCGGTGCAGCTGTGACACACAGACCATCACGGACAGACAGTTTATATTGATCAACAAATCTTTGCGACCTTTACTAAAATGACTCTATCGCTTTCCGTCAACAAGTCAACAGCTCTGACCTCACTTGACCTTTCCCTGAATCAGTGACTCGGCGCCTACAGCATCCCAGCAATCTGATCGAGCGGTCAGCAATATTGCCGCGTCACAAGATCAAAGCACTTACGTCTGGGGGAATTGATCGCAACTCGTCTAAACTTGGACAACTTTTTACCAAGTCTTTGATGTTGGGCTCTTGTTGTGTCGAGTTGTGAGTTGTGCGGGACCAGGTTTTATTATCCGCGCTCTTTTAGTTGACATGACATAGTTGACGACCGATTGGATTCAGAGTCAGCTAACTATTTGGATAAGAGCGTCACGAGAACAAACATAGAGTGTGCGTTTAGAATCTGTAGCTAAAATAATTGTTTATATGTCTACCACAATATTCGGTCTAAGGAGACCACGATGGTACCTAACAACCTGAAGTGTACCAATCCTATATTATATTGATTCAAACTGGCGCCAGACACAAAGACAGATTCAACAAATCGCTGCAAATTGTTTGCGAAATTGGTATTTGTGTCTGTCAGCACTTAAGACTCCCTGAAGTATTAACGAGACACGAGACGATGTAAAAAATGTATTATATAGAAAAAGAAGCACATAGTGTCAATAGCATTTTGCTTACAATTACTTTGTTGATTTGCATCATAACCCCAGCGACGGGATTGCGGGCAGTGGGCGTGTCACTCGCTTTGTATGCTTCGCGTAATATCAATAAGAGTATCAGTTGCCGACGTCGACACCGTTACCTAACGTGACGCTCGCTCGCAGGCGCACGTAATGCGATAAGCCACCGCGCAATAATGTTACATTATAAATATTACACACTCAGGAGGCGTGGGTAAGCCCGACTCCGGTTTTGCATTATCAACGCAACGCACAGTGATACTGATAACGTTACTACTAATTACTTTGTCGAAAAAGGTAGTACCTACACACGCAGACCCCTGCGCCAGAGTACCACAATCTACAGGCCGCGTTCCAAGAGTAATTTATTATTCCCTATGGTACTAGATTGTACCAAACTGCCGCAGGCCACGTGCCGAACATATTATGAAAGGAAATGTATGATGTGGGGAAAACTTGTTATTGGGACTCATTTGTGAGTTACGAAAACATGCAAAGCTATCTGTGTGACTCCAGATTTCTAAAAAGTATTTTCCAAAATAAAGACTACCCATTACTGTACATTTCTTCCGTTAAACAGTTATTTTTAAAATCGTTATCAATTGTTGTAAACGTTGAGTTGACCTGATGAACTGAATTACGCACACCGCTATGTACAGAACCACCTGCACGCAACCCTTAGGCTTATCTTTTTTTTTTAGGTGGTAAAAATCATCAAATGGCTCCTTCCGCCCTGGGTGGAGCGGAAGGGACTGTCAGACTTTTACTGACTAAAAAACCACCCTGTTCCTTCTGTTGCCCTTTACGTTCCGGGGCCTCGGTATCCTGTTAAGACTTCCTGCAACCCCGGAACCCTTAGGCTGTAATATCAACTGATCTCCGACAATTGGTACGCAATACATGACACAAATGATGTCGGACAGGGGTTACAACCCTAGTGATCAGTATCCCGGCGCGGGCTGATCCAGTCGTCACCCACCGCGGCGACCGCAGGCACGATACGACATTGTTGTGTGATCATTGGGTTTGTCGTTCACTTTGAGATAAGGGTCTAATTGGACGACTGGTATTTGGAGGCGCAGCAATATATTATCAGATTTTGATTTTTGTAGAGTTATAATACTATAATAACATGTTATATTTGTCGACAAACGATGCACAAGAATAGCATTTCAGTAGCTATAGACATTAGCTTTTTACAGGACGTAGTATTACTTTCCAGTAATAATATCCAAGTGCCTGAGATGTTCAAGAGTGTAGTACAATACAGTTTATTAAATATTCAAAGTATTGCTCAAAGTAAAAGTGTAAAGTTTCATTCATCATTAAATTGACTCCTTTGATAAAGTTCAGTTAAATATGATAGTGAGTAAAGTGAGAAGTACTCTAAGTAATAAACCCACGAGGTTGCTTCACTCGTCACTACGCGCGGGAGATCGGGATGTCGGCTAATATTATTTGTTTACTGTAGTATAGGTAGTGCGATGATTGATCGGGCATTTTACGTTATTAGTCTATTGTCTCTGTAAAATGAGTTTTTCCTGCGGTATGTGGAACAGTTTGTACAAATATAGGTAGTTGTGTCCATTAGGAATGAACCACCACCACTGCGCCACCTAATAGTGCACGAACTAATTTTCCATCAACTACAAGCCATGAACCACTGATATACTACATGTTAGCGATGTGTTATTTATTTACAAAACATGAAACGATGAAATATGTCTGTATGTCTGATTGCTGGTCTGGTTCTGGTCGCTGCTGGCGCGTGTGACGAGCGTGGTCTTGTTTCGGCACACGGGCAACGACTGGTCTGTGTGGTGGGGCGCTCTCGTGACGCGGCGCAGGAACTCCGATTGACATGGCACCGAGAAGTCCCGCACACCGGAGCCCACGGCAGTAGTAAGTGCGGGCGTCCGGTGATAATGCCGGGGCCGTAACACTACATCATAGGTACCTGAATCTAACCCTCTACAATAAGATGATACAAGGCATGATCATTTGATCAAATCAACTGAGATCAATCTGAATGTAAACAGAGAGGTGACGTCAATGTATGTGAAACGTAAATAGCGGAACAGAGGGCGTACCGGAGTAGCGGAGGGCGCACACGCAATACATATGGTAAGCAGGATACACGCGGATAATGTGATGACATAGTAGTGCGGGGGCGGGGAGCGGGGCCACGTGGCACTGCTCGGACGAGAAGTCTTTACGCAGAAGATAGAGAAATAGTTTAAATGATTTAACGTAACATAAAACTGCACTTAGATAAATAGGTAAATCAACAGAACCAACAAATATTTGCATTGTTTCATATTACTATTTACTTACCTACATTGTTTGTACATACAAGAGCAATAAGAAAGATGCATCCAGGCGTCTGAAAGAACCTTATTGAAAAGAGTGTCCGAGGAGTTTCTTATTGCTTTTTCTCCATGAAGACTTACCTACGTTTTGGAACGAACTACTACTTTTAGCTTTCTCACTGACCGACTCTTTGACAATTCAAAAGGGACTGTATATAGTTTGTTTGATAGAAATAAATACTTTGCCTTGAATTGAAAAATTGAAGTGAAACGTTGCACAGTTACCAAGATCAAACGCGCCAGCGTCCATAAAACTTATGAGAGGGTTTGAAAAAAAAAACAGTTTTGCAATCAACAATTTGTTTCTTAGGTTTAGTAACAAACAACGCAATAAATCGTGTCGTGACGTCACGCGTCGCGCGCCACGCGCCCTGCAACAGGTCCACGAACACTCACAGCTTCGTTTACACAAAACATCATCAAGATTCGTCGTCGCACGGTGTACATGTTCGTTCGTATAGATATGTGGACTGGTCGCCGCACCGCGCCTCAAACAACATAAACATACCGTTTTAAGTTCCCTAGCTTCAGCAAACATTCTATGTAAGATATTCTGCATCACAATTCCAGCTGGTAAGAAATCTGTTTAACTAAGCACGTTACGGCAGCGCGCTGCTCGGCGGTCCGTCGCAGATGAAATGAACAATTACTTTCAATTTATCGGGTTCGCACTTGCGGAAGAACCTTGTACCTCCCTCTCCCCCCGGGGTTCACCCCCTGACACCCCCGGGAACTAGCAGCTGTTGTTATTACGTATTGTTGAGGTGATAAGCTGGGCATGGTAAGTAATAGATATCAACACAGAACTGTGTTGTATAATACAATGCTTAATCTGCCGTTTCTTCGTAAGTTGATGTCGACTTCCATATCTCATAACAAGTGAATTGTATTCTGTTTGAGAAATAAATGTGTTCAGCCGTAATCCATCTACAATAGATCACACATGTCGGAAGGATCAGCTCTCAGGGAACACGAGTTTATTAATCCGAAATAAAAAACCTACTGAAAATTGGGACCATTAAAGAAAACTAATCATGACATTGTACTATTATCATATAAAACTACTCATAAAACTACTGGTTGAGAACCAACAATCCAAGGAAACTTTCATTCGTTGCAGCGGTCATCAATTTAAAAGGCTGATCCTAAACGATTGAATTTACACTGTAATATATCTCTTTGCCAAATTTCATCTAGATCTGTTCAGCAGTTCAGGCGTAATTGAGTAACAAACATCCATCCATTTCAAACTTTCCCATTTATAATAATTATAAATGCGAAAGTTTGAATGGATAGATGTTTGTAGTACCAATCATATAATATAGAATACAAGAGCTGCAAGTATTTAAAACCAACAGTCAGATCCGCCGCGGTACAAGCGCGTCGTTCCGCGGAGCTCCTCGCGATCAAAGAGCGTGTCACTGCATATTAATACGTCGCCGCGAGTGGAGCACCCGAGCACGCTGTCCGCTGTGGTGACGAACCGAGGGACAACCGCGGGGGGGCGGGGGGGCAACGGGGACGGAATGGAAATCAAATGAATTTCTGTTTATTTGTTGTCTGTTTTGTGACAGGAGATTTGTTGACGATTTTAATGTTTTTTTTAGTAAGTACCTTTACTTTCAAGGGCTTAGGTACATAGTGCGAGGAACACAGGGAAACCTAATATTTTTCTTATGAGTTCACAAATGAAACGTGGTGTCATCAAAATAAAACAGCATAAGCTGGTACAATAATGATGTGCTACAATATGCACTAATAAGTACCACAATACGTAAAAGTGATATAGGTACAACAATATTGCATTCAAAACAACACAATTTTATTATAACTTTGTCACCGCTAGAAAACAGATAACGTAGCCACAACGAGATATACAAACAAAACTAGAATTGATTGTACAAATGATTATACACCGTGACATGTAAATTATGAACTCGTCCCACAAGCAACAAACCTTGTACACCCGCTAGAGAGACGCTATCAATATGTAATGGATGCACACTGAACTATTCATAACGATGTTAAACCTCAGAAGGGCAGAAGCTTCCTTCCCATCGCAATTATTCACCCCTGTATACACATCGGCTCGGTACCCGAGCGACGGGCGGACCGGCGCCGCCTTATGCCTCCACACACGAGGACTGCTCCTGGACGGCCAGACGCGAGTATATCCTGCGAAACTCGAATGTGATCATTGCACTGACATGATAGAGGCGCGTCAGGCGGTTTGCTACTACTGATTTGACGAAATATGTTTTTATTTTGTTTACTTCGAGATGCGAGTATCATACAAACTGTTTACATGAGTCAACTTTTTAATTTAACAATTTATGTGTCAAGAATCTCTCCTCGTGTAAACAATACTTAAAGCGCAAGATGCCGAGAGGCGCTAGAGACGGCCGCAAGCGTCGGCCTGAGGCGGCGCGCGACGTCCCGAGGCGGCGCGGCGAGGCGGCGAGGCGGCTACCTGTTGCCGCACCTGATTAAGGAATTAGCTCTCGACGATACAGCTGTTGTTACCGCGCTCTATGTTGTGCGGCCGCTCTATCATGTTTACATGCGATGAGTTTGTTCTGGTACACTTGGATGTGTTACTTGAATCTTATTCATTGTTTAGCGGGTCAGACTCATTGTTGTTGACTCTGACTAGAAGTAACAGAGTTTGGTGATGTAGAGATCACGGGAGCTCATAACATAGTCGAAGAGATTTTTATTCGCTTAATAAAACTTTATGCACAAGTTAGAAGATACTGTACTACAAAGGCAGACGTAATGCGAATATACTTCCATCTTTAATGAAACCTTACCAGCACAATATGACCTTGCGGGAACCTGGCTTGCTTCTATATTAACTATTATTTTAGCTTTTTATATTCTTTCAATTTAATTCTAATCTCTCTCAAATAATAACTTACAAGAACGAGTTCAATAGGTACACGTATACGTGCCTAATACAAAAATGCCTCGCGGTCGTCAGGTACTAACATGGTAAGCTATTTCTCACTTCTCCTAACTCCAATGAACCATTTATACCAAACATAAACAACGCGACAGTCAAAATGAACGCCACAACGAGGAGCACGAAAGTGTTTGTCCTCCGCTCTCCTATTCCTCTGCATAACGAAGCACTATTCCTTTTTTTTCTCATTGAAGCCGAAGCGTACACCGTACAGCCGCTACCGGTACCGCTCACCACACACAAGTACGTGGCAACACTAGCTGCCTTCACTTCGCAGCCGCACACAGTCGTCTGCGCCACACTCACACATACAATAGCCTATAAATCTTTGCTCCCCGCAAATAGCTACAATGAGCGGAGATTGGCGTCCCCGCCGACTCACTCACGGCTCTGTAAGGCTGCTTCCAAGAGCTCCTTTTGTTGGACGGAAATCGGATGGAAATCGGTACATACATTGATTGCGTCGCTACGCCTTACGTTCAGTGTCCACAAACTTTCTACCAATATAATACGTCATCAGAACCAGGCGCTACTACTTGCTACCTGGCACTTCTGGGCCTTGGCACTTGTGCCCGTCTGGGTGTCAATGTAAGCTTGAACATAGGAACCCAATAAACAAACCATTCCCAAAGTGTATATATTTAATGGCCGCGACTTCGCGTGTATGTCGGTTATCAAGGGGTTTACTGTTAAACTATGTTACTCCCTGTAACATCACCTATTTGCTAGTGAAAGTCTCGCTAAATCGGTCCAGCCGTTTCGGAGGCTGACCCACTGTCTGCTCTGTATGAATCTCCTCCATGAGCTGTCAAAAGAACTTATTTCACCTCAATTCTCCAAAGAGAACCTGACCTGCAGAACAAATGTTTTTGTGAAAACCTTGAGCTGAAGGAAAGAGACCAGATTACGTCGAAATAAATTGAACCCTCATTATTTGAGGGTTCACGCTAGCCATGCGTATGTCGGTAAATCAGTGCTAAGGAATAAACTGTACGTCACGCGCCTGTATGAAGGTCTTCGGGTCTTCGTAGTAAACCCAAACAGCCAGGATCCATTTACGTCCCCTTCAAACAACGCATATTCATGGAATCACAAATTAAACGTGACCCAAAAAAAAAAGAAAATTGTTAAAATATCTTCTTTTAGTTTAATATTAAAATAAAGTAACAAATATAGTGGAACAGCAATAATTCTCGAGTTTCAATAAAGGAGTCGCTCGACCCTCACCTTTTATTAGCAGCAGAAATTAATTTAGTTCGTAGAAAATGTTAGTGAGATCGAGTTATAAACTAGTTCGCAATGAACCGTTTTAAAAACGAACGTCCGTCTCGGCAAGGATTGCGAACGGAAGCTCTGCGATGAATTTCGCAAATATAAAAGTTATTTTAGAAAGTGTTACATTTTTTTCATGGTATTCCATTATTAATCCAGATTCCAATTAAAGAGAGGTATTAAAGTACTAAAATTATCTTATCTTAATCATAATAATTATGCATTGTATCGAAATAGTTAAGTAATCTGGGCTATGGACACTACATGTAATTTTTTTAAACTAAAAAGAAAGTTAACTGTGCTGTGTTCTCATTCGAAGTATCAACATGGTATGATGTGTTGGTGACGACGATCAAGTGGCGCGCGGCTGCCAGCGCACACTCAGCAGGAGGTACGTGCCTGCGTTAAGTTCTAGTGTGAAAACGTTTTGTTTAATTAACTACAATACTACACCCATTCTTTTATTACTTTCTGTTTAAAACCTTATTTCAAGTGATTAGTCGCAGTCGTTAGTGGAACATAGCGTTGTCGAGAGCAGGCCGAGCTCGTGATGACTTAAGTCTTTTAAAACGGTTGTTAAGAGCAGCGGGCGAAGCCACGGACGGCAACATAACGAGCTTCTGAAACAATAACAATAAATAACAAAATAAATAGTGCTTAAACGAAAAGCTGAAAGCTTTCCATTAGTGCGGGGCAATGACCTCGGAAATATCCGACGTATCCGAAACAATGCAATGTTTGAATTATAATGTTGCTTACTCATAATTTAATAATAACGTTAATTTTAATAATAATGTTATATAATTGATAATTTAATGGTATTGTTAATTTTGTAAATATTTGCATGCCGAATGGTACAATATAGCTGAACTGATTTTGATTTATAACAACTATTGTGTACTCATATTTGCAAATAAACGTTTATTCTATTATATTCTACTACTTGTAAAAAGTTAACTTAATCGAAATTAAATTACTGTTTTTATTAGCATTAAACTCTATAAAAATACTAAAAAAGAATACGATTTTGCTATGACTTTAAGTTTATCAATTCACACAGTATCACATTGATGAAACGACAACTAACTACATTTTGAAAGAAATAAACTCTTTTGTTTGTCACATAAATATTTTTTTTATTATTTATTATTATATTCATTGCATTATATGGACGAATATAGCATCAGGTAAAGTGAATTTAGGATATAGAGGAATAATATATAAACTGAATGCATCAACAAGTAGGTATATAGGCACAATTAGGCGTAACATATTACATCCGACGCTAACCGGATGTGTTAAACCTACACAACTAGTTTCTGTCTCATCACTATTGTTAGATCCGCGACTTGCACTAAGTACGTCTAGCGCTATAACATATAATATACCGGCATAGCTTTCCTTCGCAGGCGAGCCGCGCGTGGAATGAGTTCCCATTTTGAAGAAACTCAAATAAAAGCGGATTATTTATCCTGTGTTTGTAGTATTTGCTTCACTTTACCTGTTCCAAAAGGAATTCATTAAATAAATATGATTTATTAATGTATGATCTTACTGCTTCTTCCTCTTCTCGTATCGATGGTACATCTATACTATTCATATTATAAAGAGGTAAAGTTTGTGAGCTTGTAAGGGACAAGCTCTGGATCTACTGAACCGTTTTTGAAAATTCTTTCTCAAATTGGAAGCCACGTTATCACCGAGTGTTATTTAACATATTATATTCTCCCACAAAAATTAAGGAAACCGTAATCTTGAATAATTTTATGTATTTGAAACCAGTAAGTCGCCTTTTACTATTTTACTCCTACAAACATTACTTAACATAATCAATTGTGTTATTTTTTATAGAATTTAAAATACTAACAAGCTGTCCAATACCGTAATGAACACTGTCAAGTACCAAAAGTTAAACTCTAATGAGTTGTAGACAGTCATATAAAATGTTCAAACTTTTATAATCTAGATTCGAGCGCGCACCGACACAACGACTGCTTTGTTAAAAGTTTCGCGACTAGTTGTAACAATTTTATTGTACTTATGTCTGCCAAAAACAAAACATAATTGTTGAGGCGTTTTATTTTGTAGATGTCGTATTGCTTTTGCATTACGTTTACGTGTCCGGACAAGTTCACACCTCTCCTGCTGTAGAGGCTATCAGCTAACTCCCAGTTAGCTGTTAAGTTTGACAGTGCCGATAAAAAATATACTTGAGATGGATTGTCAGACGAAGGAAGTCCCAAAGTCCTGTTTGCGCAATCTCACATGCACCAGCTGTGTGCGCAGAATGCACGTGACACACCGCGCCACTCCGTTGTTCCTTACGTTTAAAATACTCACTAAAACTTAGGGAATTAAAACATTTGTCGATGACAAAGTCAAAGCAACATTTACTGAGCAGTGTCTGTAGGTACTAACAGTGCGCTACAAAACAGATGTTACAGAAGGCTCCAGCAATGAGAAACACTCCACTTCGTACAGCGAGACCGGTACTTGCATTTATATAATAAGCACATGCCAGCAACTGTTGCACAAAAGCTAAGCTATAACAACTAATTGGTGAATACCACACTGGCATGCAAGCTACTTGCATACTTTTGCATGTGCTGGCATGTGTATCTCTGGCTATTAGTAATCTACATCCGTACGCGTATCTGTGTGTGCGCGTCAGCTATCGCTGGTTGTGCGGAGCTGGCTTTCTGTGGCTATGTTCCACGTGACTCCGCTCTGCCCCTTAGTTAACGCAGCTCGCTAATTACAAAAAGAGAAGCCATCTTTTTTAATTAGTCACTGCCTTCCCTTGCATGATTTGTGTGGACGCTTTTCCAGGTAAAACTGACGTTAAGTACACTCATACGGTGCTTCTCTCAGACTTCGTTAAGAGCAAGATTGCGTCGTATGCTCTCCTTCGTGTCAATCGAAATTAATCGTAACGTTTAGCAACTGACCGGACATAAGTCTCCTCTCTACTCTTAATTGATACTACCCAGCGCGTTGACTCCTTGTATAATAAGGTTTAAATTTTGAACCTTTATTCATTTAACTTTATGCCAATGTAAAAAAAATACATTGTTGTGGCGGTCTTAATCTCTCGCGAGCTAAAGCGGACAGTACTCTATGTGTTACAAACAATGCTTTTGCACAGTTCATTTATTACAAAAGTTGTTATATTAGCTGATGGCAGTACCCTGTGGCCTAAATAAACTTGAGTATGATATCAATGGTCACAAGGAGGTGTATTTATGTGATTCAATTTTGGTCCGACGGTTAGTTTGCTCCTTAGGGACGTCCCGGGGAACGGTCTAACAAACAGGTTGTAGGCACATTCATATACACCTATAACCAACAAATAACGTTATATTTTTCTTAGTTCTAATTTCTGGACTTGTAAACACAACGATACAGTATTGTCTTTTACTCAATCAATCACAACTGCGTTGATCTTCGTCAACCATGACATGACTTGCATGCCGTGTCGAGTCAATATGTATAGTTGTTACGTACATAAATAATCTCCACGAATGGTCTCTTGGCGATATTGCAAAATAGACTAATAGAGAAGCTGGAAGGAAAACTACGTGCGATTTTAGGCCACAGCGATGCTACGTATCTGACAAATGTTTAGTAAAGCTTGCACGTAATTATTAGCTTGGAATCACAGGCGACACGACGCTAATGTTTCCGTAATGTCGGTACTAGGCGCACAGCGTGTGACAGGAGGTACGCTTGTAGCCGGGGGCTGCGAGGAAATGTTGTCAGCACATTACAGGCGTAGTGCTACATGAGGTAGTGCGCACTAATGTACAGCACTGCAGTGCGCTATGCTGCCCGCGTCGTGACAGTACTTGCTGCAGTCAGTTTTAAACCGTAAACACACGCTTTCCTCGACTTTATAGATCTTCTTGACTATAAATGGAAAAGTGTGAAGACGTATTCAATTACCAGTAATTATTTGAATTCTTCACAGGTTGATAACAATGTTCTGAAAAACGTATTTTTAAAACCATCAGCCACACATAAACGTAAATAAGTGAGATATCTTTTGTAACTCATAAAAAATGGTCCAGCAGTGAAACTAGCAAGTATGCATACTTGACTTAACTACTTAATCTTCTATCTAAAATGACGTAGGTGTAGCGAATCTGCGATCTCGGATCACAAATATGTATACTCGCGTGGACTCGGCATTATAGCACTGTACTATACTTAGGCACCCTAAGTTCTACTAAATCCGTTTCCATCCTGACGCCAGCTAACTTTACATGAAAACACCTCATGGAGCAAGCAAGCTAGTATAAAACTTAGTTCTGATTCCGTAACCGGAGAATTTGTGAGAAAACTTGTAGTTCTGGCGAGTTTCTATCTCGAAACACGTCCATTCGAAATAGTCGAAAGCGTTAAATGTACTGAATTGTGAGAGAGTAGCGACTGACAAATGTTCTGCGAATGAAGTACAACAGTACATGTTTTGAACGCGTAAATCTATTAATATCTATTGAAACATGAAACTAAGTTTAGCGTCTTAACGACCGACACTGGACCGGAGACCGGAGATGGGCGCTATATTATTATAACTCATTTTCATTAACGCGCCACTCCGAGAGAGCTCGAGTGGAAAACACTGAAAAGCTCAAATGATTTGTAACTTGTGACAGAATGATGGACGAGGCGCTGCGGCCGGCCGGCGGCCTTCGCTCCTAGCAACGCTACGATCGACAGAGTTCGACGAAATAGCGGATAATTAAAGATCCTAGTCGCATGTGGACAAAAAGTAAATGGTCAAAACCTGCGCTGCTGTCAGTGCGGTGAAGCTGTCGACTGGCACGGACACCGTGGCCTGCAGTAAGAGCGCAGGCCGGGGTGCACGACACGCCGGCATTAATTTCATAATCCATCGGGTTTTTGCCTCCGCCGGAGTGGCAGTTATTTTGTAACCAATTGACTTGGCACGCGACGATGGGAAGAGACCAGATTGGATGACCTACCTTATACCTTGGAATAGCCTTTGGTATGGCATGCATCATGTCCACACCTTTGCACCATCCCATCCTCCTAGCATGACGTGCTGTGCTGGGGCGACTGCTGCTGGTGTTGAAAACCTCGAATGGCGCAAATATCAACCACCATCTTGGACATCGCCAAGTGGCTGGTCGACTCTTCACGTGTAAGAATCAGTATTGCCATACACCATGGCAATGCTGCCAGCCTTTTGGGCACTTGTCCCATTGACAGCGATGCGGACGAGTTATTTGATGTCCTGTGAGCTTTTTCCTTGCATTTTTATAAATTGTACATAGTTTTTAATTATAACAAAAAAGAAAATAAAGACAGTTATCTCCTGTTAGTGAGTGAGATGAGTCACGGATGGCGCTCACTGCTCGTCATAAGCAACCTGCAATATCCGATAGATCAGGAGCTGACGCGCGCCCCTTACCATGTACTCAATATAATATGTTCTCACCTAATAATTAATTAAACAACCCGCTCGCGCCATAGTTCACTGTAACGTATAAACAAGCAATCAGTTCTGTAATCGTTTAACTTTATCAATTAGTTTGAGGATTATGTGTTGCTCACGCAAAACCAATTAATGCCGTATTGATTGAATATTCACCAGAGTTCGTTGTGAACAACTTGTCGGACTGTTTCGCGATAATTTACGGTTTAAAGTTGTTCTGTTAACTGCCGCTAACTCCCGCGAGTTGGGAACAGATCATAGACTGTTCAACAATTTATTAATGCTCATGATTTATTATTAGTCTGTAAGTTTGTAATAGCTCCTTGACCCAGTTTCATATTATAGAACGAAACTACGTTATCCTCCCGCAGTCCACTCACGATATTGTGCACTTGCCAGCACACATTGAATGGTGTCGCCTATAAACACTCATACAGAAGAGAGAACGAAATAAGGCTTGGATATAACAACACCTTTCTCAGCCGTATTTCCTGATATATTTCTCGCGACTTACACCTTCGCTCGCACTAAGTAGGCAGCGATAAGAGATTTCACAAACGATTTCTCTCTGATTATGGTTACCATACAAAGTGAACATTTTGCAGCGCCCGGCGGCGACATGTGGGGCAGAAGGTTAACTGAACGAAAACCTAGCGATGACACAAGGCACGTCACAAACATTGAGAGGAACTAACTTCTTATTACTATTCTTTAATCAATAGTTTTTGAAATTGAAACAAGGACATGACTCAAAAGGATGCCCGACTTGAATGGAGAGGGCGGGTTATATCTGCCGAACTAAGGCGATTAACACACTGCGCCGCGCACCACTAACTAAGGGCAGAAGTAGCACAGAACTGGTGCAAAAGGAAAAAATACTTATTATTTGATTTTATTTGTAAGGATTAATTGTGTGTATTTGAGAACAGTGGACCTTCTAGAAGTAATCCGTTCAGTAAACAGTTGATGCTCAGAGAGTGTAGAGCAAGATTGTGGCGAAGCGTTTAGTGCTCTCATCTGAATGAACGTGCGCGGGGGGGGGCAGGCGGCGATCACACGCACAGCTCCAAATGAACATTATGATAATATGATGCGAGTGTTGGTGACGCGTCAGCCAGATATAATAATACGTTGTGTAAACAGTAAAACACACCTAACGTAATAATCAAGCAAAGTCGGTGCTGTGTCACTACACAAGCGATCAGCATCGGTAACAATGCCCCACATTCGGGTGGCCAATATTGAGTAGTAACGATGTTTTTCTCGTACGCGTCACCGCGTGTATCCGAGCTATCCTCTTGCCTAATATCCATATCGTATCAACTTCCACGATCTTGTCATATTCATTCATGTTTGTGTTTGTTGTCAGAATAAACATCCAATAATGATGTTAATAGATGTGTACGGGGGGCGTTCGTCTCGGAGCGCGGCGGCAGGAGGCGGCGCGCGTGCTGGCGTGTGCGCTGATTTCCCGCGGGCATTGTTGCAAGTCTGCCGCTTTGTTTACTACACGCTAATACAGCGCGACGAGACCAAACATTTACACGTCGCCAATGTACTAATGGTTGCCTAAGTGGCTCATTAAGGTCACAGTGTTGTGTGAGAATGGTTTACAAACACACGTTACCTTATTTCTTCTTCTTAAATAAAAACGTAAAAACCATTATTGGGTTACACGTTGTTATTTTATCTGAAAAATAGTTTTCCTTTGCTCCAGATAATCTCAGAGACATTTATCCTAATCAATATACTTTCGGTTTTAACTAATGGATTGCGATGTGAGGATGAGGAGGGGTTAAGTAAACGACATGACGTGTGTTACTTGAGAGTCAATTGTGAGCTGCGACTCAGCTGTACTCAGCTGCAGTCCTCAACTGTCCTCTCTCCTTTAATAGGTGGTTTAAATATACATAGATAGTACGTGACTACGTGCTAACACTAAGCCTACGGAGAACAGTATATTTACCTTAACTTAACCCTGAACAGTACGTGACATGCTGATGTACAACATACGTGACACGATGACGAACAACATACGTGACTTCTCATCACATCACCCCTCTTAAAGTAAAAAAAAAAAAACTAAATTACAGTTTTTTTTTTCCCTACATTCTAACTCTTACAATATAATTTTGTTCTATTCTTATGAATTACATCTATCTTATTATCTTTCTTTTTTACAATGACATTTGGTGACTCGTCTTTTATAACTTCAAATGGTCCATTATAAATACATTCCAATTTATTGCCCGTTTCGTTTTTTATCAATATCCAGTCACCTTCTTTATAATCTATTGAATTAAGGTTCTTATCATAACAATTTTTCCTCGCTAACTTACTTGCTATCAAATTTTCTTTCGCATCATTTTGAGCCCTCTGCAATCTAAACTTAAATTCTAAAGGATAATCATCAAAATTGTACAATGGTTCAACACTTTCCCCTTGAAGACTACTTGGTAACCTGCAAATTTTACCGAAAACTAATTCATAAGGTGTATATTTGGTCACAGTATTAACTGTAGTGTTATATGAAAAACACCAATACGGAATCCAAGAACTCCATGACGATGGATTATTCTCCGTCTGTATCCTTAAATACGCGCCTAAAGTTTTGTGAACATTTTCCAAAGATCCTATACTCTCATGATGATATGATGTCGACAAGATTTTATTGATGCATAAGATGTTACATAGCTCTACCATCACTTTTGAAATGAACTCAGAACCCCTATCTGTAGCAATTGTCCGCGGTATTCCATATCTCAAAACAAAATTTTCTGCCAACGCTTTCGCTACCTCATTCGCGGATTTATTCTTTAATGGATACGCCTCTACAAATTTTGTAAGCTCACACTGAAGTGTCAATATATAAACATTGCCCTTTTCGTCCCTATCAAGTGGCCCCACTATATCTAAATAAATTTTCTCAAAAGATGCAGATGCAGTGGTGGTAATTGTCATTGGTTCCTTAGTATGTCTAGAATACTTTTGCTTCTTACACTTATCACATCTATTAATATATTCCGTTACATCTTTTTCAATAGAAGACCAATAATAATACTTCTTTATATTATTCACCATTCTGCGTATACCTGCATGACCACTTGTGGGTAAAATGTGGAAATCATTCAAAATAATCCTCTTCTCATCTTCCCCTTCTACTCTCTGTACATCCTTCACCACACACATTTTAAAATCTTTCGTATGTAGCGATTTACCACTATTTTCCTTTAAATATTGTGCCATTTTTGTAATAAATTCTACGTTATAACGATTTTTTAAAATAATAACTTCTTTTATGCCTTTCTCAATACAAAAATCTACTATGTCTTTCAACAACTCGTCTCGCGATGATGCTGATAAAGATTCATAGTTTACATAAATACTCGAGTTCCCTGGCACATACTCGTACATTAAATTGCGCGTCTTTGAAAATATCTTTTTATAATTGTTGTTTTTATAATTGTTGTTACGTAACATTTTCTCCCATTCATTTAAACATATCTCAACGTCATTTCCTTGTTTTTTAAGAACCTCCACGACCCTAGGGTGATCAGTCCCAGATACCATGGAGTCCACTCACTAACTGCCTCCTCAATAATATTACTATCCATCATCTCCTGCACTTGCCTATCAACCTCCTTCTTCTGTACATAAGGTATTCTATATTGCCTCCTATAAACTGGAGTCACATTCTCTTTCAATCGTATAGACTGCTCATACACATTCGTGACTGATAACTTATCTCCCGGAACATGAAATATATCAGAATACTTCGCGCAAATTCGCTCAATGGACAACCGTTCCTCGGCATTCAAATAATCAAGTTTAAGCAAAGAAAATATTTCCTTAACACGCTCAACGTTCCTTTCCGACTCCGCAAAACTACAACAATCGTAACCACTTAACGGATAAACTTCTACACCGGACATACTACACACAACTTCCTCAGAGTTTGTGTTTAAAATCCTAATGGGTATCATCCCATTCCTAGGCCTAGCCACCACACTTGCCAAAAAAACACCTCCACGCAATTCTTTCCTTACCACTATACAATCTTCTGCTCTATTAACGGGAAAATACCTAACTACTTCACAACGCGGAGGAATAGTCAACAGGTAATCATACGAATTGAGCGGCATCGAAACCTTCTGCCCCTTATTACCCTTAAGAGACAACCTATTCAATGAAAAATCTATAATACCACTATATTTCTGCAAAAAATCCTGGCCTAATATGCCTACCGACTTACATGGCAACTCATCAAATATATAAAACTTATGCACGAACGAACATCGACCGTACTCCAAATTTAAATATACATAACCTATAGCTCGCAAACTACCTCCTACACCATTGATCACCAACTCTTCCTTAGCCACTTTATGACACAAAGCGTTATTCGCTAAAAAAGTGTTTTTTACGGCTGATATGGACGCACCCGTATCCACTAACCATTGCGTATCTACACTATCCACCAACAAATTAACCCAGTTAATGCTATCACAAGCTAAAATATGCTTAGGCACGAAAAACCCGAGTCTCACTCAGCTGACCGCCTTCATCGTTCCGTGACATTGACACTGCGCCTGAGTCAGCATCGCCCCGCGCGTGCTCAAAACACGCTACACGCCGTCGACCTTGCTGAGTCTGACGTCCACGACGAGCATTATCGCTGCGACCGCGCATTCCACTGCTATGCCATGTCTTGACATTTTTGCGCGTACGCTCAACAGCTGTTCCATGCTGCGCGTGCCTACTCTCTACAATCTGCCGCCTTTCCGCCCACTAGGACCTAATTTCACAATACTTTCCCTTAATAATTTTAGCTGCACGAGCAGCGACGTCAGTTCCACTTCCATTTAAACTTAACATACTATATGTATACTATTGTCTCTAAATTTACCGCTCGGTCATCACACACACTTAATAATTAATCACTTAATCACTTACTTCTTGACGAAGGAACGTTACTTCACCCATATCTGGTCAGGCCATCTGCACAGCCTTGCGAACCTCCCGCTGGTTTAGCTGGTCCTCGATCCAACTGTGGTGACACCTTCTATACATCCGGACTGCCACACCAACGATGACAAGCGCCAAACACACCGCAATAAATAACAGCGCCGCTTGGATGGCCGTCACCTGCTCCTGCGTAACCGCTGCGGCATTCGAACCACCCGCCGCCGTCTGAGCGATGACCACTTCTTCCTTCGACGTTGTGCTCCCCATGGCCCGTGACCTGATGTGACGCGAAGCTCACCGAAGCCCAGTCGACTTCTGCTGCTGTGAATCCCTCGAACGGAGAACTATAACGCCGTCCAGCCGACTGGCAGGGTCGCCATGCGATGTGAGGATGAGGAGGGGTTAAGTAAACGACATGACGTGTGTTACTTGAGAGTCAATTGTGAGCTGCGACTCAGCTGTACTCAGCTGCAGTCCTCAACTGTCCTCTCTCCTTTAATAGGTGGTTTAAATATACATAGATAGTACGTGACTACGTGCTAACACTAAGCCTACGGAGAACAGTATATTTACCTTAACTTAACCCTGAACAGTACGTGACATGCTGATGTACAACATACGTGACACGATGACGAACAACATACGTGACTTCTCATCACAGGATATATGCTGAGTACAAATCCTTTAGTTTGATAGTCAGCTATGAACTCTAAAACCCATAGCGCGAATGAAGTCAGTAAGAAGTACAAACTAATGTAACATTCAGTCTAGTAATGAGAGTACCCGCCAGGGCTGCTATGACGCCCAGTTGAAGTAATGGTTAAACATTCTATTCTCATAAATAAATTTAATTTAACATATTGTAATTACATGACATATCATGTAGTGGTACATTCAACATTCTGACAGAACTTACAAGAGTCATGAACGTCACACTGTAGCGAACTTTGACTTCATAATATCTGTATACGTAATCTTACTGTGATTTGCATTGGCAGGCAGATAATATATCGGATCAGAAAAAAATATTTCAAAAGCAAAACTTCTTAAAATAAAAAGAAGAAAAACAAACTAGTACATCAAGGTGACGTCAGCTGAACGTTGAGTGGACGACGGCGACCCGGAGCTATCAGACACGTAGGCATGTAGCGCCGCTACGACGCCGCTACGACACCGCTACGACGCGCCTACGCGCGCTACGGAGCCCGCTATCATAATTTATTATTTGTATCTCTTATCAATAACCTATTGATACCAAACGTTTGGTGCTGTTGCACGTATCGTCACCGTACATGATAAAATACTAAGTAAGTACATAAACAGGTGAAACAACATGTGGCACATTGTAGTTGTGTGCTATTTAATTGGCGTATGTGTGGCGCGATGACGTTATCAGACCATCACTAGCTAAAGAAGACAGTGCACGTGCATACGTGTGTCGTGTGACATAATTGGCTGCGGGCGGGCAGCGCGGCTCGCCGGCGCACAGTGGTTCCATATCGAAAATTAGTGGACATAGACAACAAAGTTCCAATATCGATGCGATTTTTTTTTATGTGATTCTTTATGATATTCCTGACAACTTTTACTCTTGTGAAATTTCTTCTAAAGTTGATAGTTTGTCTGAAAAAAAAATAATTAGATTTTTTTGTATGGAGCGAATCACCTTTCATTTTTTTTCTTCAATTGTACCAATATGTTGGGTGTATGGCGTGAGTATATAATAGCAGGGGTCATTCTCTATCCACGAAAAATAAAATCAGCGCCGGCCATCTGCGGCCGCGCGAGTAATCATTCCTCAAAAAATAACAATTGTTTATGATGTTTTTTGCCATTTAAAATAAATTCAAAGTATATTTTTTGTCTCATTTGGCTGTTCTGACCCTCTTTTTTTTTAGTATATAGTTTTGATAGCATATAAGGTACCTACAACTAGTAATTCTTGAAGAGATTATTTTTTTTTATCGAATGATTACTTGCGCGGCCGCAGATGGCCGGCGATGATTTTATTTTTCGTGGATAGTGAATGACCCTAGCTATCATATACTCACGCCATACACCCAACATATTAGTACAATTAAAGAAAAAAAATGAAACGTGATTCGCTCCATACAAAAAATCTAATTAATTTTGTTTAATTTTTTTTCTTCAATTGTACTAATATGTTGCATGTATGGCGTGAGTATATGATAGCTAGGGTCATTCTCCATCCGCGAAAAAATAAATCAGCGCCGGCCATCCGCAGCCGAGTAATCATTCAGTAAAAAATAATATTTTTTATGATTTTATTTATTTGTGCTCCTTTTTCGGTAATCTCAATACTTTCCTGTGGTGGATAACATCTTTTCTTGGCATTTAAGAGCTTTGGATAAGATGGAAGGGCAGCAAAGTTTTCTTCTTCCAGAAATTGTCAAAGAGCTAAGTACTTCCATTTCGAGAGCGCAAGTGATGTACAAAGGGCTAAACACTTATCTTCAGACACAGTACTTAAGCTCTGCATTTTAAATAGTCGCTCGTGTACTTCGGATAGCGTTTCTGGATTACTGGAAAAGTATTCGACCAAATTTGCCAGATTCGTTTTGCCGTTGTCTTTCAATTTTATTAAGTACTTTCTTCTACTATGGAAGTAGAACGTCTTTTTTTTTGCTTTTTACTTAAGTCTTCGAACGGTTTTCTGTGCTCCTTTTCTGTAGATGTTCCCGCTTCCGCAGTACATACTGCAAGATCAGGAACATGGGAAACCATATCCACTGGCTCAGATATGGCTGCGCCCGAAAAGCCCAACTCACTTCTCAGGTCAACACTATCACAAACAGGCCAGTCGATGCTATTTTTCAACCGCTTGCGATTATTTATACGATTCATAAAAGTTTTTTGATTTCAACTTGACTCTATCCACTTTTTATTAAGATTTACACAAAAAAGTCGACAGAATTCCTTGATTAGGTTCTTGTTTTCTTCAGAAACTGTGGTATTCAACACAGAAATTATACTTTCATATAGAAATATATAATTTTTCAGATCACCGCCACTTCTTAATTTTTACAAAAAGATCTAGGTTGGTACAAAATCCGGCCATAGTTCTAATGTAAATATAAAAATAAAAGTATTTCACTGTGAAATGAGTCATCAATCACAAGAAGGTGAAAACAGGCAAATGAGACAAAAAACATACTTCGAATGTATTTTAAATGGCAAAATAAATCATACAAAATATTCTTTTTAACCGAATGATTACTCGGCTGCGGATGGCCGGCGCTGATTTATTTTTTCGTGGATGGAGAATGACCCTAGCTATCATATACTCACGCCATACATGCAACATATTAGTACAATTGAAGAAAAAAAATTAAACAAAATTAATTAGATTTTTTGTATGGAGCGAATCACGTTTCATTTTTTTTCTTCAATTGTACTAATATGTTGGGTGTATGGCGTGAGTATATGATAGCTAGGGTCATTCACTATCCACGAAAAATAAAATCAGCGCCGGCCATCTGCGGCCGCGCGAGTAATCATTCGATAAAAAAAAATAATCTCTTCAAGAATTACTAGTTGTAGGTACCTTATATGCTATCAAAACTATATACTAAAAAAAAAGAGGGTCAGAACAGCCAAATGAGACAAAAAATATACTTTGAATTTATTTTAAATGGCAAAAAACATCATAAACAATTGTTATTTTTTGAGGAATGATTACTCGCGCGGCCGCAGATGGCCGGCGCTGATTTTATTTTTCGTGGATAGAGAATGACCCCTGCTATTATATACTCACGCCATACACCCAACATATTAGTACAATTGAAGAAAAAAAATGAAAAGTGATTCGCTCCATACAAAAAAATCTAATTATTTTTTTTTCAGACAAACTATCAACTTTAGAAGAAATTTCACAAGAGTAAAAGTTGTCAGGAATATCATAAAGAATCACATAAAAAAAAATCGCATCGATATTGGAACTTTGTTGTCTATGTCCACTAATTTTCGATATGGAACCACTGTGCGGCGCGCCGAGTGCTCTCGTGTCAGCCGACGAACGACACGTTTGGCGGCGAACCCTTGAACATATTGAAAACACCTTTTCGTCCTCAGAAAAGAAGAAAGTTAATATTTTTATGAGTGGAATGTGTTAGTGCTTGTCACTGTTTATTGTGTCATAAGAACAATATCTCGAGCACCGCGCGCTGCTGGTGACTTGGCCGCGTCCGACCACAACAAGTAACAATCTCCTTAAATTATGCGAGATCCTCAAACATCCTTTTGTAAATACAAATTATACCGCTATTTAAATACAAATGAAAAATACTCTTTGCAAATAAAACCTTATTTACAAAGTAGTTAAGTTGAATTTACCGTGTTTTGTTGTTAAACGTTGCATGGCAAAATGTCTGATTAAAACATCGGTTGTTTAACTCTATGTTAATGTCACGACCCCCCCCCCTCCCCTCACACCGCCGAGAGCGCACCATCCGTCTGTTTATGCACTACTTAAAGATTTTCCTTTTACATAGGTAGGTTTGATAAGAGTTGCGTCGATACGTGTGTCCGGCGCACACAGACTGGCTGCGTGAGTGTACGGCGACTAGCGCTAGCTTGCAATGAGTATCCGTATTAAAATGCCTTTCCTAAGCCATGTACGTAACCGTTGATCATAACATGATCGTGTGCGCACAGTCGTTTGTTGACGTGATGACCGACGTGAGCGGGTACTGGCGTGTACACTAGTGCTGAACAATTCGTTGAGACCATTCATACGCAGCTATTTAGCATTTGTTACTAGTATATATGTATGGACACCAATCGCTGGTGCTCTACTGAACGCATCAGAAGGAATAATGATCCTTTATCTAGAGTGTTTTAATATATGTATGTATCCACATTCAGCGTATGGCCTCACTCGTATTACTATTATGTTTGAGCGCGTCCTGTGTTCCTGTTGCAAGTGGACGCTGTCGTTGCACAGTCGGTGATCGCATCGTCGCGTAAGTACCATGAGGTGAGATGGTGACGGCTATCAATATTTTGTAAAAAAACATATAGTAAGTACGTATCGTTACCTCCTGTCACTAATTACATTGTGGTCAATATACGACTAATACAGAGCGGTCATTTGAAAAACGTAATAACATTACAATGTGGTAGTCTACCTCACAATATTCTCTTTAACGGTTAACCTCAACTTTGAGACGGCAATTAACACGAATAGTCGTGAGCTCCCGCCGCCCGCCGCGCCCCCCGCACGCCCCCCGCGCGCCCCTACGGCCTGGCAGACACTATTCTGTGGCGTAAATATTCCGTGGATTTATGTTAGATTTATTTTGTTTTAGGATTTAGTGGGTGTAATAAGTAAATTGGTTAAAAAAATATTTACTAGTTTTTTTTGATCATTCTGAATAATGATTGTATAGATACTAGTCTAGTATCTAGAGGTTCCGTTACTCGAGTACAGCGCTCTCACACTGGTCGTCCAAGTGAACTGCTCACTGCTCGCCATGTGAGCGGGACTCAGTAGGATGTGACTCAACATATTTCCCTAATATAAAGGATCCAGTTTTCTTTGGCATTAATAGGCAATAAGATGTTCAAATTCCCTTCATTTGTACTAAGGTCTGTATCTGTTTGGCATTATTATACTTAGCGTTGTAGAAATGTTGGTGCCGGTACCAACACTATGTTGGGTGTTATCACAGATCGGTGGGAGCGCCCCAGCAGGCTGCAGCTTCTTGTAGTTGTTTAATTGTGGTACCAATACTACCATTCGTTAAAAGTACATTGTGACTAACATACATAATATATGGACTTGACCCCAAATATACTTTTATTATTCTTAGTAGTTAGGATAACCGTGGGGTTGTATTCGGTAAGAGTCCGACATACCCCTCCGTTCTCCCCAAACGGAGGGCATCCATGAATATTATACAACGGAAAAAAAAGAATAACGAATCATTTAAGTACAAGATCGGTTCATCATATTTTCGTTCCCCGAAGGTGCGGCGGTGGCGGCGGCGCGGGTGTTCTCATGTCGTGGCCTTGAAACTTTGCTTTATGGTTTGGTATCTTTAATAACTTTCACATATTATATTATTATTGTATTACTCCACCGTAATGAACAGCCATTTAGGCAGTACGGCTAGTTGAAGCCTACAATTCAATAAAATGCAATACGTACATAAAAATCCGAAACACTAAAAATAAAAACAGAATGAATGGTCGTAGGTCGTTAGCGCTCGCTCATACAAAGGACGGCCAATTGAACATGCAATTACGTTACAACACATGTTGCAAATGAATGCTAACAGTGTAACATGTCTGATTGGCTCCCTGTGCTCGCGGTCCTCGCTGTGCAATGTACTGTACAAGCGGACAACACTCAATACTGTCGTATTAATTCTCACTTCATACAATAATTCATTTGACATTTCCTGTATGTATTGTGTGTAGGGAACCATCGAGGCGTGAGTTACTTGTCTCGTCGCCGCTGGTTGGACGCGAGCTGCTGGACGCACGACTCACCACACGCGCCTCATGACACAGTTGTGACATTTTAAAAGTTATTTACGTTAGTTGTGTTAGAGTGTTCATTGCGACGCGTTTACATTATTTCATTTGATATTTATTTATTTCTATAATAATGTGAGTGCACCAAGTACATACTTAGATAGATTATTTATAAATATCAAAGAGCAGTAACGTGTCGCTTACTTCAGCAGCCGTCGAGGCATCGGTACCTGTCGCATGTGTGATGGATTTTGAACGATGTGCGTTATCATCTGCCTAGCCTTTCTTCAACTATGTAGATTAGAGTCGGCTTCCAGCCTAACCAGATTCAGCTAAGTACCCGTATTTTACATGGAGCGACTACGTATGTGACCTTCACAAATCATCCACTGGGTAACACAATACAAATATTGATAAGGCTGATTGTCAGACTTTCGAGCTTCCGACTTCCCGTAAAAAAATGTCAAAGATCTAAGAATGACAGCCGGGACCAACGGCTTCTAGTGCTTTCCGGGGCTCACGAACACAACCATTTACCTATGGAAAAACTCAATAACACATTTCTTCACGTGGGAATCGAACCCAGAACTCCACGTTCAGCAGTCGCACTTGAGACTACGAAATCAACGGGTTATTTTTAACGATGTGGGTACGAAAGACAATTTGTTGTTCAGTAGATTCAAAAAACCTATCTACATCAGCATCTCAACATCTTCCTGCCCTTGTCCCCTGTTACTTGTGGTCGGCGCAACACGTTTTTCTCTTGCACTCTGTCCTGTCAGCCGTCATGCTATCACTGACTCCCCTTTCATTCATATCCTTCTTCACACAATCCATCCAACTTTACCTTTAACCTATCTACATACGAGTAAGTTATTAAGTTAGATAAAATATGACAAGATGTGACCATATTATGTGCGTAATCATATTATATGTCACCATGTGCCAATAATGTTGACAATAACGTTGTTTATTTATTCCAAGAATTTGTACAATATTAATAGATAAGATATTAGATGATATTTTTCTTATTATTATATTCTTAAGTAATCAGAGAATTTCTTTCTCCAATGTTATGGATGCGTGACTTATCAAGTTACCAGTAACTGGGCAGTGGAAGTCAGGCAGCAGTCCTTGTGTTTATTCAGCTGCATCCGGGTAGACCGGGAGCCGACCCCGACATAGGGAAAGGGAAGGATTATTTATTACGTAAAGGTTCGAACTTCGCTCCAATTCAAATAAGGGAAGTAAATTGTAACTTGCTTTACTAATTTGAATCGTAGTGAATTTCTATTAGTTCTACACAAGGGTGAAAGTTTTCCGAATATAATGGCGCTTTGGTTCCCGTCCGCTCAGTGAGGGGTGATGTGAACGGTCCGCGTGCTCGTGGCGCTCAGTAGCGAGCCGACGTCACGGGCGAACCGGTCACTCAATATTCACTGAACACTGAGTGCAATATCGGAAGAACTGTGCTATTACACATATAATAGATGTAATAGAGGCGAACCAGTTGTCACGAATTCCGACTGGGAAATGTTCTCGAAATGCGACAGCCGACGATACTTATCAAACATCTTTTGATAACAGACACACAGTCCATCATGTGAGGGGCGAGTGTGGGACATTATCTTATTGTAAGCAGTGGCGGCTCAGCGTCGCCGCGGCAACAGGTGCTCGGGAGGCGCGACACGCTACACCACTCACTGCAGAACAATCACTTCGCGGAGCGTTCCTTGTGACATAGGATCACGTATTGTACAGTCATATTTCACCCAACATAAAAGTCCGATGTTACAGGACCTAACGTCTAACGCAACTGGTATACTCCTGAGTATCTCACTTACTTGTGTCTGGTCTGGGAATCGAACCCCCGACGGCAGGCTAAGCAGTAATTGCGCTTACGACACTGGACCATTTCATTTAGCGGTCACGTCTAATAAAGTGAATGTCGCTATCAATTTGTGGTTCCTTCATCAGATGTCAATTATTATAAAAGTTACACATTTTAGAGCTTTGGGCTACTTTTGACATTCTATAGAAATGTCAAATGTAAAGTGACGTCTTATTGCGCGTGCGCGACTATAACAAATAATACAACTCGCGTTACATTATGTTCGCAAATAAAGTTAAAAGAAACAGAATTTTCACAAATGTATCGCATGGAATAACAAATGGAAGAGCAAAGTGGGCCCATTTGCACGTAACTAGCTTCCTGTTCATGCGCCGCGTGTCCGGGTGGTTAGGTGATGATATGTTGTTTACTTGTTGTGATTTTCATATCTGTTTTTCATTTGGTGGTCGTATTAAACCTTCGTCAATCAATGAGTGATAGTATCGTCACTTGTCGTATCGATACGTGTGTGTCGCCGCCTCGTCGCCGCGGACTAGCGCCGACGCGTGAGCTCACACGCCGCCTGCCGTCCGCAGATAGAGCTCGGATTTGTGGGGAGAAGGGTTAACAAGAGGGTTGATGTTTAGCGTACAATAAGGTGACAAGTTTTAGGCTCAGAGGTAACGTTGGTGCTGCGACCGCTACAGGTGCTAAGTAAGCAAATAGCCCGCGGGTACATTACTAAACCTTTATCAATATGTTTAATTACAGTAGCAACAAATATTGTTTCAAAAAAGCCTTCCTCCTCGTTTACAATCATACCTTATCATAATCATGTCGTCTACTACTCCCGTGACACATGGCTTAAAATTAATATTTTTTGTTTCCCAAAAGGCTTTTACAAAAATTATGTAAAATGTAAAGCGACATTCCGGGAGGCGGACGGCGGCGTGAGGCGCGCCGTGTCCGTACTCACACCCCAAACACTCAATTTCTCATTTTATTAAAAAAAATCGTGATCCCTATCTATGAAAAGAAGGCATTTTATAAATTGTCTCGTACATATTTGGACGAATTCCACATTTCAGTGTAATTCAGAGCGCGCGCGAGCAACAATAGAAATTCATGAGACATTCGCTTGCAAACGCCCTCCCCCCGCCACCGCCCCGCCCCCCCTGCGCCAGTCGCGACTGAAAGGGTTCCCAGTATCGCAGTACGGCGTGTAAGTACGAATTGTTACCGAACGCTTCGGTGGAAGTGCTCGTCAATTGAACGCATTACGTTGGAACATTGCTTTATTGCTCGGAGCGCTATCATGATGCAAGCCTGATCTCACAGCACACCGGAATTAATCATTTGCGAGAGCGTGTCTCTGTGTAAAGCTCGACGCGTGTGTAGTAACGCTGGTACTGTGCCCCCCTCCGCCCCCTGCTACTGGACACTAACTAGTATATTGGTCACGATTGTCGACGCACGCTGTTCACAGTGAGCGCGGACGTGCTGCGGCGGGAGCGGACGACTGTGGGCATGTGAGGAGGGGCTCGCGTCATTGTATTCAAACAAACTTCGACACTTGACTGGACAGACACGTTCAGAAGTCGCACCTCGCGCGCTCCTCACGGCTGATCACTGTTCACTTTACACACGACCATTCGTGTACATATTATTATTATATACCATAGAACTTTTGGTTACCTACTAGTTCCCACGTAAATCCTTGGTGTCCCTTAATTATTTACTTCTTGTCTAGATCATACATCACGTTTGTACTCTTACCAATCACGTGACCAGCTCAGGTCACGTTATTGGTAAGAGTACAGACGTTCAACGTTCAACGTCTTCACTAACTGTGGAGAACGTAATTATTGTAAGACATTGTTCGTAATCATACACAGTAGGTATGTGTGTCTGTGTTCCCTCACGTCTACGCCTTTACACTAGTTCTAACTATAAAAGGGGTTCTCTAATAGTGTTCCGCTTTGGCCGTTTTGAAGAACTACTATAGCAACGGACCCGCGGTATACTTTATTCGCGCTCGTCTAAGTTGAGATTACACTTTTCTAAATAATAGACATTGCGAGCACAAGGCGATACACACCAATGACACACTAACCCTTCACCACTTTTTGTGTTCAAGTTTTATCTGAGATTAACATTAATTTGTAAGATATTTTTCCTGAGTAGAAAATTGGATGAAATTATTTTTGGCTTAAAACCTTACTCTCGCCTACCTGAGATATGACAAGGCAACATCTCGCCGCACAACTGTAAACCTCGCAGAACATAAACTCTGCTTTAAGATGACGTTAAACCTCCGAAGTTAAGTAATGTACGACTACAATAAGTTAAGAGCGCGGCAACTGTTCGTGACCCTCCGCGAACCTGAGCAGCGCTCGGCTTAGCGCTCCTCTGTCCGTGCGGGAAATACACGAGAATATATATTTTTAAATATATTTTCTTAATTTCATGACTGGAAATCAATTCAATCTTCACATTTTTCTGGTGTTGTTGGACTCTGAGAATACATAAGAAGTCAATACATTGCTATACACAGCCCAGCCAAGATGTGACACAGTTGGTGCTTGCCTGCTGACGTGTAACTAAGCCAGTGATGGAAGGCTCTACAGCGATAGCTAATGTGCTATTATTTGTTGATCCTGAAAAATTGCGGTGATGGAGTGGTTGTCGATGATAAATTATTGCGGCTGTCGCTACGTAATACAGGATTACTCTTACTCTACTGACCTATTATAAGTGATATGATGGCTATGAATGCAAAATATTCGATGTCGTGAGTCACATTTTATTTTGGGCCACTTCATGAAAGCTTCTGTTATTGTTGACAACGATGCGCTGTCGTCGTATCATAAATACATACAGTCGGGTAGCGCTACCTCCATGCTAACGATCTTGTTTACAGTTACAAACATTACGAGACTCGTGACGTCGCGCCGCCCCCCCCCCCCCCCCGCCTCGGAGATCACCACTCAGTTCCAACTTATTGTTACTATAAAACTCTGTGTCTTTTAGAAGACATTTGCAGTGTGTGTGGCCGGCTCACACACAATACTTTGATCTTAACAATTTCGGTCATTGGTTCCAAGGAGTATAAGTTTAAGTCATCAATTTAAGAGTTTGGAAAAACCCTAAAAATAAATTACTCACACTGTCTGAATAGTTTCTAACAATAGAGGAAAGGGAATCTAGTAACCGTTTGACACTTAAGACGTGGAAGTCGTGCGTGTCTGACACCCGAGGAAAGCAAACAACATGTTTTAAATAAAACGTCAGTTTCTTTACTTATTCATCATGATTTTGTAGTATTGGTGCGACCCTACAGCTTAACAGCCGACACAAGCGCCCCTTATTTGTAAATATTTCATTAGAGTTAACGACGGTACAATGAGCTAAACATTTCATATTGATCGACAATTAAATGAGTCGCGCTCAACAAGTACCTCCTTGTGACGTCACGGTTTCAACGATCTTATGAAATGATTTATGGCGACTATTAAAGTTTGACGGGCGCTACGACTGAGAGCACCCGCAAGCACACCGCGACACTAAACAGTCACCTAGGAGAGCTGACTTTCTCAATAACATCGCAGCCATGTCTCCTGAACAAGTGGAAGAGGTGAGGTGGGAGCTCAGTGCACATAGCCGGACAAACCCGGATGCTGAACTGCTACTGAGAGATTCCTAATTAAATGGAATCCAATAACATAATATTTAAAGAAAAACTGCAATACAGTTAATACCTTTACAAATAAACAATGGAAATGAAAACAATAACAAACAAAAAAACTGTTATTATTCAACAGAAATCAGGTAAAGTGTGTCCATTGTAAGTAACTATGTTTCCGCGTCATCAATAGGAGTCGCTGTAAGCAGATCGGTGACCGAGTCAACTGATACTACCGGCAGTTTGTCTCCGTCACCTCTAAAACAGTGCGGGTTATAGGCGACAGTCAAGAGCGAAAAATATCTTACATAAAAAAATAAGTTTGCTGTTTTATTGTTTCCCCTATGCATACGAGGCTAAAAATACGGAAGTAGCGAGAATATAGTCGAGACAACTTACTGAGTTGTTCTACATGAATATTGTGTTCCTGTTGTTTGTCACTCAGTGACTGATACTGAGATATACTGAGATACTGACAACAGAACTATTGCACATGAAGACTTTTAGAAATATTGCAACTTTAGAACTGACGATCAGTTCTAAAGTTAATATACGTGAAGTACTTTAACGTATACATAACTCGTATGTACGTGTCACTACTTTACGTACTTGCTCGTTTATATTCAGTCACACTTGACGCTGTAACAGACTGAAAGCGGTCTATTAAAATACGAAAATATTATGAATACATATTATCAAAATACTTAATGTTTCTGACTAAGTTGGTTCTGTATTTAGTTTATTTACATAAATTATTATAATTTATGCTATTTGTGAAACAATAACACTTGGAAGTATTTTCTTTTGCAACAACATCAAAAGAACAAAATTATAATTACGTATTCAAGTAGTAGTTCCTTCCTCGTTTACCCACCCACCTCTACACCGCCGCTACACCGCTTCTATGCCGCCTCTACACTGTGTCTTTAGTGTACGGTCTATTATTACTACTGCGCTCGAGTGCAAGTGTTACAAGTTGGAGACATATCGCTCGTACGTACAGCGCGGTGGACAATGTTGCACACGACCAGGGTACCCATTGGTCGAGGATCGCACGGCGCCTGATGCATCCGAACATTAAGCTCTAGTGTAGGTGAAATAAATAATACTAGCCTACTATGGTCCCAGTACAGGGCAAAGGCCTCTTCTCGTACAGAGAAGGCGTACGAGGCGCACGTTGCACCACTTGCACCGAGCTCGCCCACTTGCCCAGAGTGCTGCGTTTCCAAACAACTAATTTCCACGTGGAGATTAGCCAATTTGATAAAGCAGACATTCGTGTTCTGGTTACAATCGTAAATAAACGCTAGTGCTTGGAGCTACGGTACGTTTCTCGGTCTACACTTATCGTTTTACTTGATAAACCTGTATCGTTTTCGATTTCTTCCTATTTTCGGCTTTTTGACGTATTATTTCGTTGTATTTGTATCGTAAAATGTCCACCTATTAAATCGTTTGATTCTATTGAATTTGGTCTCATCTTCAATGGTCTGAGTATATTTGAGGTATATTTAATTCGTGCGCATCCCGGAACCTCAGCGGCACATAAATAAGAACAAAGTTAACGGAGCATGGCACTGCTATTAATTGCCGCATCCAGCGGCCGGCGAAGGCAGCGCTTTTTATTCCTTTTCTTTATATAACGACGTTCTGCTCATTAACAACTCGAACAGTCGATTACCTACCTTTCAGTTTAGAAACATGCTAATATGAACAGTCTACCTTTATTTGCACTTAACTCTAAACATAACATAACATTCGGCGTTCACGTAGCGGACGTCTACGATAGCCTACGCCGTAGCGCTACGGGCTACGATGCCGCAGGAACGTGTGTGTTCATCTACGAATATTAGGAACCACGCTAGGAAGATACATACATAGTGCAAACATTAGCATTCAGTTACCGCGATCACTATATACAGTATGAACTGTCGTCTCGGGATTGTCGGGACTCTCGCAGTGAGCGTCGGCCGCAGAGTATGAATCAAACAAAGTAAAGATGTTTCATCGTTTCATTCAAATGATCAGCGCAAGTTTTTTCTCGAATGTATCGTAAAAAACAGACAAGGGAATGAAAATTAAATCCTCTTGTGCTGTAAATCAATGTTATTATATTGCCATTTGTCAAGCTGTTCATCAGAGCGCTCTGTATCAGAATAGTTATATGCGAAGTTACTCACATTGATGTAATCAAGTAGTAAATCAATAACGTAATATGAATTTTAAGTGAAAGACTATACTTGTGCTAAACATTCTGTAAAAAAACTACTTGACAGGTGCGCTCAACAGCTTGCCGGATGCGTACTCGGCGGCCCGCGGGCAGCGTGGTGTGGTGACGGCGCTCGTCTCCATGCTGCGCATGTTCGCGGGTAACTACCGGCGAGGCTGTTTGTGCCGAACACAACCTTAAGATCAGTTTACTCCTAGCTATATACATACTAATGTATGTTAATACGCTTGTATTTAGTTCAGTGCGCCGTTGTGTTGCTGGCACGGAATACTTAAGCCTACCGTCAGTAGCCCGGACGGCGGCTAATGATCGTGAAGTCGTAGGTTCAATGCTAATTTTGTGCCTCAAAACACATTTTTCGTTTATTTTTAAATAAAGTTAGGTTGTCCCTACAACTTCATGGTACCGAGTGTTCTGTGTGTGAGTGTAGATTGTAAAGAATAATAATTTGCCAGTATTTACTCAATTTGCTGTTCTAATACAGACAAACTGTTTGTTATTTTGTAGTTCCCACCACTAGGTCAGTCGACCTATTCCCGTAGCGTGCCCCCCGGCGCGGCGCGGCGCGGTACGATTTACCGAGCAATAAGTCACAGAGCACGCGGCGCCGGCGTCCCTCCGCTGTCTGTGGAATGTCTGCTTAGTAAAGACATTCAGGAGAAAGAAACTACATTTTATAAACAAACAAACTAAAAATGTTCTGCACGTGGATACGAATGCTGCTCACTACACTGCCGTTGTCTGCTGTTGAATTAGCTTGCTTGGACTTATAATATTTATCCAAAAATCTGATTTGAAGTGTTAGCTAATACCATAAGTGTGCATACATTCTTGATTCCCATGTTTATTTAACAGCGGTGCCTCATCACACTGTAGAGAGAGACTCGAGGGAGATATAATGCCGGGCTGGAAACCAAACAAGTAAATCCTATATCTGTTATAATCTTAAGCGAACCGTATCAGGCTATCCGTAACATTAAACCGCGCCCGCTGCAGCACTCGTAGTGCTCATACTAAACATATTAAAAAAAAAAAAAAAAAAAAATTATTGTTTACAAGGACCAGATTATAGTACTGATACATTGGGACATGAGAATAATACACAGTCTGGTAAACGGGTGAAGCGCTGTACTCCTATATAGGCTACTGAGTAGCCTGTGTTTAGGAGAGACAGGACTGATCCCGTTTATACAATATACATATAGGGGTCTCATGACGTAAGTAGTACATTTATAATTAGGTATAATTATCCCGGTAACAATAACATGCATGCAAAAATAAAGGTAAATGAAAGCCATTGTAAATAGGTAGATTTAGTGTGTAGGTATGTAAGTGTGTGTGTGAGTGCGTGCGTGTGTGTATGTGTGTGTGTGTGTGTGTATGTGTGTGTGTGTGTGTGTGTGTGTGTGTGAGGGTGTATTAGCTGCTCTGCTGATCTGCTCAGATATGCAGCCTGAACGGTTTCATGTGAAGCGAAGCCGTTTCGGGGCGCACTCGAAACACTGTCGTGTAAGACAGCTTGCACGTAGCTTATATCAAACAGTATTATATTAAATTAGGTTTTAATCATAATCATAATTGATTACATTTTATGTTATTAACAAGACGGTACAGGTAGATACATAAGTTAATAATGTAATAATGTGCAGGCTCACAATAACTAGACAACCCACTGCACACTGCGCTCAAACGTCACACAATACTTCACAATAGTTTCATCATGTCATGCTGCTCGTATATGTCGGTTATATGTATTTGTTTAGTATTTTTATATTAGTAAAATGTATGTCCCCATTTGTAATATAAATACTTCAATGTAATAACATAACTAATTTAAGGATAAAACCACTCTGCACAACCAATAGGTACATAATGTGTGATACATTAATTTATTACAAGTTCTATAACTCTCACTCGGACGCATTGTACAACTAATGTACTGCGCGGGGTAAAATGTTGTTACGGTCAAAGTTAATAATGATTTTAATTTTTTTCAAACTTTCGCAATAGTGCATTGTTCAAAACATTTTTTTGACGTGATGTTAGATATGTTATTGCGAATAGCGACGAGGAAATACCTACTCATGTGTTGCGTTACGTAGCGCCTGGAAGCTGAGTGCTACATATTTCTCGTGAACCCACACACACATCTCTAGGCATTTACAAAATTGCTTCCAAACTGGCGGCTCAGACTCCTGATTAGCAAGCGAGTGGTGTTCCTCACACTGCCGGAGACTACTAGCAAGTACGATTCACACAAATCGTTAGCAATAGGGCAGCTCATGGCGGTGTATTGTATGTCGGGAGCACTGCGCGTGACCCCTGACTCATAACCAACGTCTTACTCAGCTGTAACTCTTCACTTTGTTGACATCACAGTGCACAGAGCAGGGAAGCAAATTCAACAAACGTTTTTCATTTCAGTAAATCTGTCAAAAATACCTCGAAGTCACCTATACTTTTTGATATTAATTGTCATTAAGATGAGATTGCGAATAAATAAATTTCGAACGTTTTTAATAACAGGAATCCTAACTATTTAGTCATAAACACACTTAGCACCGAGCATCGATCTTAATCCTTTAGATTGTAATCTCAAGGATTAGACTCCAAGTTCAATTGCAAGTGGATCAAGTGCTCTGCGAGCTAACTCGCTCATTACTGCGACGCTAACGCCGGCAAATTGAATACTCTGTGCAGTCTGATTCAATCTAACGCATGTTGGATATGAAGCAGTACATTCGGACAAAAGTGACGCCCCACTTATGTACGGCGTAGGTACTAGGACACTAAACAAAACTTGGACTATATTTATTTATTTATGTGTTATAAATGTTGTTCGTCAAAAACCACGATGTTTTGCGTGCTTTACGTTACCGTTACCATAAACAAAGATTTCATGCATCAACAATATAATCGCTTCCCAGCAATAAATACTTGCACAACTAGGTAGCTTAATCCGAATATAATAAATACAGCTAAACATACAATTGATTGCATACCATGCGGTATACAAAATCATTCAGTCGTACAGTAGAGCGGCCGCCTGTCCAGTTGTGTCGGCACCTATACTTGCGCGCAGTGTATGTGTGCGCGGTGCGTATTCAATTTCAGCCAAGGAACACATCACTCGGCAGTTGATTTGATTACTTCTCGTGTGTTCAACAACTACAGCTGTGTGACGCACCTACGTGTATCTATAGTCGTAGACATATGGATATAAAAAGGGTTGAACTCAATTTTAATTATTGAGTAATGAACGGCGATTTTGGCGTTTAAATTGACTCTTTTAGGGCAGTAATCGTAAATATTGGATGCCTATAAGTAATTTATTAAATCAAAGACAATATTATACCTACTATTATTATACTACAACTAATAACTGTATACTGAAGACAGGCCCATACATAAATCTTACAAGGTCCCCATCAAAACCACCACTCAAATAAACGAATCAAAGTAGTCCGTAGGTGGAACACTAGCGCCCAGAGGGTGCTCGCTCCGGTCCTCGCGAGACCCTCCCTCTGCTAGTAATATAACTTGTGGAACTTTAACAAGTAGCCAGATGGACGAAAACGGACATTTTTGAATGAATTTCAGTTTTCGCTGAACGACTAGAACCCGTGCCTTGTTTAAATAGTTTGCCAACACAATTCATTTTGTCTTTTGAACAAAATCTGCTTAGGACTGTGTCATGCATGTCTCTTTTGGCAAAACTCAGTGTGTACGCGTGTAATGGTAAGTAAATATAATACTCCATGTCATCAATTCGTATTTAAGTTCATGAAACAAGGCCATATCGTATTTCCTCATAGTTGAGCACATTATTTCGACTCAACAGACCCCCCCCCCCGCACTGCGCGCCGCACACCCCCGGCCCATGAGTGCTCGATCCGGCGCCGTCCATTCATCCCACTGCTGTGGGCTTTGTGACGCCTTTATTGGAAACAAATCCAAATTGGACAAAATTGTATTGACAAACTGAACAGCGCTATCATTCAGAGCGCACATTCATACGAACAAATCAGTTGCACGCGGTACGCATGGCTGCATTTTACAAATAGGTTTCGAATCATTTCTATTCAGAGCGACGCAATCCTAATGAGAATGAGCGGTATCGATAAACGTGTCTAACTTGCAAGCACTAAGCGGCGCACGCAGCTGCAACACCTGGCCATTGCAGCAGTCATTTCATGGAATTGACCACCGAAACGAAGCGGCCGAATATACACCAAATTTAATATAGAATAGAGATATGAATAGAGAGCTTCTAGCTCTTAGGGTTTCTAATTCTCTTTCTTGCCTCTGTGCGCTGTGGGGCAGCAGAAGCAGGTTATAGTTATATGTTAGACGTAGATGTGTCTGCTAAACAAACATCAATAGGGCAAATCACAATCGAGTTTGCAACGCGAGCCCCGTGAAGAGCAGCGACACACAATAGCTCACAGCAAACACGGCATACGCTGTAGTTACTAAGGACACGTTCGTACACAGATGAGTCGTTTGTAAGTTTATAGATGTTTATTACCCAATGTCAAAAAGGAAAAAAATAAAGACAAATGTGACAAAGATAGAAAAGGGTATGCTTTGGTAAAATGTGGCTGAGCTAAATGTAATCTCAGGAACTATTATGTATTACCCATATTTGCAAAATAAAAACTCTATTCTATTCTATTCTACTCTATTCTTAGATGGTTCGGTCATGTTGAGCGGATGAAAGACGATTGACAAAAGGTATTATATGGCAGAGGTGAGTGGCAACGCCGGGAGGGTTTGCCCTTGGAAGACCTACACTGACCTTATTGGTGAGGTCCTTCATAAAGGTCAGGTGCGGAGTACTCATCACCGGCGTGCTTGTATGACGAGATGTATGAACGTAGATGAGGCGAAAGGAGTATGTAAGGATCGAAGCAGGTGGCGGTCTGTAGTTTCTGCCTACCCCCATGGGAAAAAGGCGTGAGTTTATGTATGTATGTATGTAATTTTCACCGTAATAAGGTCACGTAAGAATATTTTTTTCAATTCAATTCAAAACATTTATTTCAGACTTTTAGGTCCATAGAGTGTTAGTATTACATCACGATGACTTAAAGCTATGTCAGTAATTTACAAATACAAAGACGCCAGTCCGCCTACAGAACGTGCAGCCCAATCCAATGCCTCCAAATAGGACTATGGATGCAATTACCCTCAGGTAACTGTTGGGACTGCCCCTCACCCTTCGTATCAGCGATGCTGCTCTCTTACGTATTTTTTTTGATTAAATAAAATTGATTTTCAACCGACTTTAAAAAGGAGGAGGTTCTCAATTCGACGAGTATGTTTTTTTTTTTTGTATGCTATGAATCGATTTGGATGATTCTTTTTTTGTTTGAAAGAGTATAGTTCCGAATAGGTCCCATAGGAATATTGTCATGATCTGATGTGTCACTGTAAAGTGTCACTGTGCACTACTGTGTGGGAACACGAGTTTACCTAACAGTCACACGACTAAGTTTGCACACGGATTTGCATGACCTACGTTCTAGCTAGTTTTACATACTACGTTTTAGCTAGACCACATAGCTACTACAGCAGTATTTGTCGAAAGATCTCAATAGTACGCTCTTTATGATCGGCTACTGTAATGCGTGTATTGTGTACTGAGAAGTGTATACGTGAACGTGCGGGCCGGTGCAGTGCCGGCGCCGCGCGGCCGCGTCCGGTCCGGTAATGGACATCTGTAGAGCACAGCGGGCGCGGGCGGCGGATGGCCACACATTATATTACGAAAAGTTCTATTTATTCAGGGGACGTTCATAGATATCATGTTTCAGGGCTAGGGATGGGAAGATCCGTCCGTGTTCTCATATCATTTTGTTTTGTAATATTGCTGTATTGTTTCTTATATCACTCATCGTTCGTAGATCACAAGCACATATATTGTCAAATTGTCCAAATGATAATGAAAACCACATCCAAATCTATTGAGTACCTAGTTTTGGAGAACTAAAGACACACTATCGCGTTGAATTCTATCGGCGAAGTATGGCACGCAACCGCGTCGCAGGAGCGGCCGAACACACGCCGATTAAATGTTAATGAAACACCTTTCACTAATTATCGTAATGAATGACCGACAGATAATAAATAACGAATTTAATACCGAAATGATCACCTCAGTGGCGTCGCGCCGGGGGCCCGGGGGCCCGGGGGTCCCGGGGGCTCTGGCAGCGTGTAATACAAGTTGGTTGTACCTGTTTAAAACAGATTTATTGTGTCACTGGGCTTAACAATGTCATCATTATTAATTGCGTGCGTTTATAATGATTACAGCTCGTATTACTTATTAGTTTAATGTCAAACATCACAACACAAACAAATCAACTACTTGATCAGCTCCTGCTTGATTTCAGCCGGTGCGTCGCTACCGAGTGAGAGCTGGTCTGTCTTAGCGGCGACTTACTGAAGTCGAGACGCTCCCGCGTACCTCGTCTAACTATGATTAGAATCCCTAGTGCGAGAACCTCACCGCGCCGAAACGCTGCGTGTGACCAGCACTGTCTACTGTGCAGCTACAATGTCAATTATTGTACGCACTTAATATAATGTTAAGGTTTGGCTTACACGATGCAAGTAGCCAAATATGGAAAACTATCCATATTGATAATCTTTGATGTGCCATATTGTATGCAAATAACTAGGCATGTTCGTAAATGATTTATTTATGAGTTGTCTAACAAAATGTTCATCTTTCCCGTGTTCCTATTTTTCTTATAAAACATGGTAGTAGGTAATGTTATTCATGAGTCCGCGGCACTCATGACTTGTGTAGTCGCGACATCTTTGTGGACCAAACTCGATTTACTGCTCAACGTGATGGCTGCCTTCACGACTGCCCGGAGGGGGGGGGAGGCTCCTAACTGATTAACATAAAGTTACAGGGCTGATGTTTTAATCAGTCATTTTTTGCAGTTGTTTGTTGTTAGCTAAGATCAAAGGCGGCAGCAGGCCGCGACGGAGGGCTATGTGATGCTGCTAGTGTTCTTATTTTGATCGATAGTTTAGAAGCAATTGTATTTCATCCTTTAATTGCCAAAAGTTCATGTTATTACTGAAACTGTACACACGACCTGGTTCATGGCATGTTTCAGTTCTGAATTAAATCGACTTCGAGTCAAGTTGCCGTTCGAATCCTCCGATATGTGCCAAATTGAGACTCATCGCAAGTAAATTCGATTTAGTTCAAACTCGAAGCAATGAACTCATTCCTTGAATGTAAAACGAATCACATCTCGTGAGTACACTTGCTGCTTCTGAACGTATCGCCACATTAAATGCCGCTGTCATGTAAACATACATACATAATATATTGCGCTTTGTATTGTTTAATAAAATAAAACATAATGTTTTGATGTACACTCTATTAAATTTTTGGTATTTTGCATTATTTGAAGCTCACGAATTCTTCTGCAAGTTTCATACGAATGAAGTCTAATTCGCTTACTTGTTATGATTCGCTCGGGGGCGCGTTAGTTGACTTCAGGAATAAGCTAAAGTCCTAAAATATCCTAAAGGAACACAAATAACAGGATAAAAATTGTCCTGCTTTGAGCAAGATAACAAGAGATTGTAATACGAGTATTACCATGGAGCGAGTCTGACGATGGAGCCGGGCTGTGGGGCCGGACCTGCGCAGTGGCCATATGTCATAGTAGCGTAACAGGCATGTCCACTGGGTTACCACGTGAGAGGTAAGTTCATGGGCACGTGTACAAATAATATCGTATGTCTTTGCAAAATATAAAATATATATGAATTTAAAAAGTATAGGTGCCGCTATTAAAACCTTTGTGTAGGTATTGTAGTATAATGTACCTGGACAATACAACCCGGTCGAGTAAAGTTGGCGCCCTGTATATGCAAAAAAAAGGGATCACTGTGTTACTAATGTTTGTTTGACATAATACTATATCAATTATTACTTTTAAGTATTAGCTATTTTAGTACATAACTTAGATAATAGATGTATCTTTTTATAGCTGGCACAAGTTCCAAGCGTCCACTGTCAGACGTGTGTTGTGTTCCTGTGGTACTGACAATACCCAAGGCTCCGTGCACTCGATGATGATCTGATGACGTCACCACCTCGCAGCACGCGGACACCGAAAACAGCGCACAATTAATATGTACCACAGTTTGCTTCACCTCTTTGGGTCCGCTCTAGAATTTCATTACTCCTTGTTATAGCATTTTATCACGTGCGGGGTGGCGACGATTAGAGATTGCTGAATTATTGTGAACCTTATTACTTTGACATACAGCACACTGTTATTTAAACTACGGTTTAATTTAGATGCAAATAGCACCGAGCGATTTATATCAATAGAGTATTGATAAGGGAGAATATTATGATGTATGGCGGGATTCGTAGCGCGTAGGCGTCGTAGCGGCGCTACGTGTCTACGAGCGCGTAGCTCGGAGCACCGCGCCGTCCACTCGATGACGTCACGTAGTCTGATTTATATATTTGTTTGCTTTCTCTTTCTTTATTTTAAGGAAGTTTTATCTTCTCACGTGTCGCTCCTATCAGAGGGCTCGTCGTGTGACACTTATGTCACGTTTTGTTTTTACCACAAACAAGATGAAACTTTCCACTAAGAGCAAGCTATGAGTATGGGCGAGCTTGGCAAGCACTTGTCAGTTTCATGTGCGAGCAAACGTCGCGAGTGTCGGTTTAATTACCACTAACGGACCTGCGCTGGATGTAGTACGCGAGCAAGTTCGCTCTCGTCGCTAACTACACCAAACTTCGTCAAGTAGCTGGCTCTCTATCTCACATGCAAACATATCATTGCCATTGTCTTACTTTCACAGGCGAATAATATGTGCTATTGTCTGTCGGATAATAACTTAACTGTAGAACACAAAGCGTCGCTTTACCTCTCAGGCATTTTTGTAAAAATATAGATTCTGTTCGTTTCCGTAGTTCGCACAACGTTACAAATAAGAAAGCGATCATAACAATTGTCTTTTGGACGAAAAAGTGTAGTAACGTAAACATGCGCGCCACTGTGGCGACCTCTGGCGACCCCTTTGGGAAATTAGTGTCGGTTCACAAGCTCATGAGACGCTCCGCCTAACGATGTGTGCGCACCACACGCTGCAACCATTGTTTGTTAGCGACTCGGCGCTGGAGTTCAGCCCAATGCTTATGGGATTTATCCATTAACAAATATTAAGTTAAGGCGTAGTCTGGATTACACGTGGACTTCAACAAATGCGAGGGCTTGCGCAATCTACCTAAATATAATTGTCACCGCTCCGCTGTTTAGTTTTGTGTTGACTATAACAAGCACTTTCGTACAGAAATCGCTTTCGTATTTATTTATTGGTTATTTCAGCAAGTTGGTCCTTGGAGCCGACGGCGGCGACCTGATTTTGTTGATTCCATTTTGAGATCAGAGACGTCCGCGACAAGCTTACGCTTTCGGAGCTCGACTCTCCCCTGTGTTGGCAGGATCTCGCGCGAAACTACAATATAGGAATTGGGTACGAACGTCTGGCGCCCTGGAGAAACAGAACCACTCTGGAAAGTGCAAGAGGAAAAGTTGAAACTAGTTGACAATAACAACGAGCACCGGTCAAAGGTGATGGTCGTGGGCGGATACACTCGGGGCACGAACAAATCGAATCCATTGAGATGTTGACATCTCCGGAGGTGTCGTCGCCATGTTCTCTCGGAATCTGAGTAGAAAGTGAGAAAGCACAGACACTAGATGACAAGTCCATTAGTGGAATCTAATAATATAAAAGCCAAAGGTCATTCGTTCACTCATCACGTTTGGCAGGGAGGCAGTTTATAGTTAGAAGACGTCTGCTTAGAAAGAAAAAAAAAATCCAAAATTCAGTTCCTAAGGGATGAAACGGGGGTCCAAAATTTGTTAGGAGAAAAAAACTTAGGCGCGGACGATATCGCGGGCGTAAGCTAGTTTAATATAATTCTATTATCGTAAGGGCCCAGTGGTTAGCACGCCCGATTCTCATGCATAACATTGTGAGTTCGATACGGAATAAGCACCAAAGTAGTTTTTTCAGCTCATATGAACTTTTTTAGTTCACCTTGGGTATAACTGACATAGGTGAAAGAGAAGATCTTGAGCAAAACCCAGGTCCAGGGGCCTACCGCCATCTCTACGAACCGTGAATACATTCTAGTAATAATTAAAAAAATATTATTATTATAAATAAATCGCCACTTCTTAAACAAGCGTGGTGATCAATGCTCGTGTCTTCTCTATATGAGAAGAGGCTTTTGCCCAGAAGTGGGACCCGCAGCTTTATCCGTGCGCGGTTTTTATACGCGGCGTGTGACGTCTTATGATTCTAACAATCTCTATTCATGACAATTAAAGAAAGCGGTACGTCATACCCGTGCTCAGATATAAAGAGAGGACCTTAGCACTATGTGTATGCAGAACCTCCACTATGAGTCGCGAGCGCGGGCTGGCTCGTTGCTCCTGGTACATCACACTCACACTGCGCCATCGAGAGCTCTGGAGCACGGCGCACATCAGAGCCGCAGAGTGTGGTGAGCAGAGGCACACCTAGCGCCGCTTAGCCGCGTTACGGACGGTCACTATGATATACTATGAACGCGAACCTGACGATGAATGGCTCTATCAATAAACCTTCATAAAAGTTGTGTTCAATGAACCTTAATAATGAATGCTGAACTCACCGGACGCTAGCACTAGTCCTCCTGAGTCCGCCACAGCTGCTACGACACGCACTACATTGAACGCACAGTTTGGTACTACACGGTTCACGTTTCAAGCTGTCCTTGGAACTCACACTCGGTAGAATAAAGTGTTCTTGAGTTTAGTTGTACCTAATTTTCTGGAAGGCATTTAACTGAATAAAATAATTTAAATGAAACATAAAAATAAAATGCGCTCTAACGTAACCCAGAGTAGATCGAGTACCTAACCAACTTGTAGTCTGAGATAACACATATCACGTGCAGCCGGCGGAGCCCTGCCAGCGCGCGGTCAACAGGTAGCGGCCGCCTCCTGTACTACTCAGCAGCTCCTACATTATTGTCAGATTACTCGATGATTTTGCAGTACTATATTAAAATGTAGTGCTTCTCATATAATAGTAGAAAGATGAAAGGCTGTACGCTAGTGAGATTGTGAATTGGGATGTTTGTTAATCAGTCGCACCTTAACTGGAGGATGCGGGTGCGGATTGCTTGGACAGACGGCTCGCTCCGGTGCTCGCTCCCGACCTCCAACACCAAACCAAGTTAATAACCAAAACATTCGCTCACGTGAATCACTCACACTCATACATATTACGCAGCTCACCAACTTCCTGGCTAATAAAGTCCTACTTTGACTATCATGCTTTCTTATTAATACAATAAAGAGCATCTTGACCGAACATTACCTACAAGAGGAGACTCGTAACTATGACAACTGCACACTTGACACATGGCCAGGGTAAACAGACGACAGCTCCGAGTGCAGTGACAGGGTCGCTTCCTACTCCGCCTACTCACGTCCTGTGACACTCCGCACTGTTCAGTTGTTCACTAATAGATCGAGTTGCTCTCGCGGCTGAACTCCTCATAACGGGCAAATTAATCTCAAGTATCATGGAACTTTTGTGAACTTAAAAAATAAGAAATAAAAAATACAACAAAAATGCAGTTAATTTTCTTAATTTTTTAACAAAAGTAATCTAGTTAACTTTTAAAATTAAAATATACATGAGTTAACAAACTGCGCGAGTCGATCCCGGCGTCCGGTCGGCGGGTCGTGCACGCGCCGCGCTCGCGAACGGCCGCCACCCGACTGGCGCCGGCAACAGCGGCGCCCTCCCTACTCCCTCGCGCTCGCCACTCGCAGGACTCCATGTCCTGATGTCTCCTGCGTACACACCATGCTTCGCTCAGGACACGCCTCTGGCACACCAACCATCGCTTCAGTGAGCATTCCCCAAAAGAGCAGCAGCCTTCCCCCGGGGGTGTCGACGCCGCTCCCCATCTACTCCGGCGACGGCGACTATTTCTGCGATCGCTAACTCAATAATAAAACAAAGTTTTTTCATTTCTGTCGGCTACGGACTAACGACTCTTTCAGACTTGTATCATAAATGTCTTCACTGTCTACTGCGACGATTTGGTTGTGGAGCGAAGGACCAAGGAGTCTGCAGTGATACCTACTGGCTGTTGTAGCACCGATTGCTTTCTGTGAATCGTTATCAAACTTCCTACTTTGAACGAAACTGAGGATGGATGAATGTTTGTTACTCTTGCACGCTTAAACGGCTAAACGGAATTAGCTGAAAATTGTCACACATATCTATAATTTATATTGATCTAACTTAGCACAGGATATTTTTTTTACGGGTTTTGTGATTCCGTGCCATGATTTAGGACTTTGGCGTAATTCTGAAGTCTTCGCGGACGAAGTTGCGAGCGAAAGCTATAGGCTAGGTAGTAGGCTATTGAACTACTGCTAGTAAACTTGTATTACGTCATAAGCGTGCCACAGCGGCGGGCGGTACGTGCGCGTGCGCTCCTCCGAGCTACAGCATGGTTACTTTTAAACTTCAACATCCTATTTCACGGTCTAGGGTGTCAGGTTTTTAAGTTAGGTATGCTTATTGCTCATGTCCCTATTCTGTACGTTAATAGCGAGTTTATTAGATCTGCAATATCTGTTGCTGTTATTGCAGTTATTGGTGTTGGTGCAAACGAATTGCTCAAACATGGAGCGGACGGGGAAATATGTGGTTTCGTCAAAATGGAAGCAATTGCCGTTCTGAGTATGTTATGGAATTTGGTGCAGATTTCAAGCTCCCAGTCTACAATTTATGAAAATCGGTTCGTTTAAACACAACAACAAGCCGCTCTCACTCGGCGGTCGTCGTCCGTGAAAATATGTTCAGTTTAAATTGTATAAATCTGTTTAATTATCACATTAGCGTCCTCGCTGCGCCACAGACAGTAAGGCGCGTCATCAGTCCGGACGGAGGCGCGTCCGGTTCCATCTCGCGGCGAGTCCTCTCTTCTTTGTGCGTCCAAGTAAATGAGTCTCTCAGCTTACTGCTTCTGTTCGTGACGGCTCCGATAATATATATTGCGCCCGTTTTCCTAATTATTTCTGCGTGCCAAATACACCATAAAATACGGGGCCCGAGCGCACAATGGCTCACAATCACGAACCGTCAGACGGCTTCCGCGCACAAGTTACTCTGTAATTGTGTTTCAAGTGCGGCCGGCTGCCTACATACTGCGAGTAGCTGCTACCACAACTTTGTGCTTTCACTTGGCACATTAAACTATTATTATCTTACTCAATGAATTGGACTACGCTGGTCATCTGATACTGAACGTAACAATGAGACAAACGTGCTGTTTGGTATGAATTATGATTTGAGCACTCTTGCACAATAAGCCACCCACTCCGCTGACGTCATATTACGTACTTCTTGTGTATACCTTTAACAGTGGTACGGAGCCCTTTGTGTGCGAGTTCGACTCACACTTGACCGGTTTTCCTATCGATGAGTGACTTCTCTTTTCTGTTAAGGGGTGTGCTAAGATAAGATTTCAGTACATAGGTTGGTATCCTGGGTACTTACGACAGGTGACCACAATAAGTTTGTCAGCAGCGTATATCTCACTCGCCCCTAAGTCTGTGCTTGTGCCCCGGGGAGCTATGGGCTCACTGCACCGCGGCGGTAACCTTACTAATTCAGATCACAATCCATGTCCACAACTGGCGAAATGTGGGTGTCATTATTAGTACACCTCTGCTTATCCCTTTACAGGCGTGGTGTTATGTTTATCCATGTCCGCCACCCTACGTGCTGTTACTGCAGGTTCGCACACTCGTTCTGTGTAGGAGTGGGCGTGACGACGTGCTTACACAACTAATATACTTACACCATAGTGAACAATGAGCCTCTCAAATATTGCTCCTTACAATAAAAACGAGAAGGTAAACATTCCTTCTCCATTCTTATTTTCTCCATTGCTCATGCATCGAAACAAGTGAGTGGACAGCTACTTACCAATTTGTCATTAAATCGTTGCACTTTGACTACAACAGATTAAGTAGGTACTTTCAGACTTCAGCCGTGCGTAGAGATAACCTACTATAATATGGCGCGTCCCTCCATATTACTATTTCAATAATAATGAGTAAGTAATGATGCCGCTGCCGAATGCCGAACAACGACATGCTGATTCGTTTTGGTTTCGAGAGCCGTCTCAGTACGCACAAATGCGTTGTGGGTCTTGTAAAAACTTTTACAAATACTTTCAAACGTTTTGAATTTTCGAAGGGCGCGCCAAGTTATCGTAGTTAATCTCTACCAATGTCTGTTATTGGTTTTTAATATAAATAAATATAATAACTAAAACATTCATTTTTTTATGATAATTCCAAAGCTGGATGAGTGTAACGAAGACAAACAGAATCAACACGTAACATCAATATTGTTTGCGTTTAATTATTCATAACACGTACATTTACATTATGAGTATTTAACAATGTCTGAGATTACTTAGAGTTTACACTCCATGTTCTGGTCCATACAGCTTACAAAAGTGGGTGTCTGTTCGACCGTCGTTGAAATGAATGTCGAGATCCGGAGCTCCGATGCGCTTAGTTCCGTACACAGTTAGTGTTCACGCTGTCACCTCACTACGCCCGTATTTATTGATGTGTACACACTTATCATAAATGTTCTGTTCTGTTCCCTTCTCATCACTATCACCAAAGTACTCGGCATGCGCATCACGAGCAACATAACGTATAGCGTTTAGACAACAATTCTCTCGTGACCACTTACACCGTCCTGCGTTCCTAGTTACTGTGCGCGGGATATATGCTCTTGTTTTTATGACTACCTATCATTTCTTTCCCAACTTAAGGTGAAATTGTTTTGATAGGACTATGGCAGGCAGAAGGCACATAAAGAGCTGATGATAAACATTACGCTTTTCTCAGCTTCATCAACTCCGAAGGTGGGGACTCGGGCTCGTATAATAGCGTGTCCATGTGCGACTCTTATGCAATACAAAGCAAACAATGCGACAGCGGCCCCGCCGAGCGGCGGCGCGACGCGCGACGAGGCGACGACGCGCGGCGCCGCCACCGCCGCGGCGCACGCACTTAACCTTCTCTGAATCGCCGCGTTCCTTTTCGAGATGCTTGTTTATACCAGCTTCGTGTGCGACTTTTTATGCGGGTCAGCACATCCTTTCATTCTTAGCGGACCATTTTAATCGGATAATATTTCCAAAAACCAGTGTCTTTGAAAACTCTTGGAACAGAATTTTGAGTAGACTGCTTTAGTAAATTTAAGCAGTCACGTTACACAAATCTCGCTCACCTAATCAGACTGAATCGCAAGATAGCACCACCACAGTGATCTGTTGTAGCGTTTGTCAAGCATATTTTTGGTTACCACTTCGACATCAACGCCGTTCCATAGTCGTTCTCGCGTAGTAAAGGATGCGCGCGCAGGCTAGGAGTGCGCGTGCGGCAGATGCGCGTCTCGAATCTGCCGCGCCAGCCACGACACGCCGTCCGCCAGGCCGGCGCCCGACAGCGCGCACGACGCGCAGATGTGCCACGGCTTGTCCGTTATGCGCTCCAGACCTAATGCTGCGACATGACAAGCGTTACGATCAATAAACAACGTTGGTCAGGCGTCATGTGTCCGAGGTGCATCTTTCTGAGCATTTGTTGAACTACAAAAGCAAATCTGAGACCTGGTCGACCTACGGAATGACCACGACGACAGTCTCATTGCTTTGCATTTTTATTGTCGACATAAGTTATTCACGTTGTGAACACGTGGGGCACAAACATAATAATGAAAGACAATGCATGCAGCTGTGACAACAATGATAAGAGGGGTACAGTATGGTGTTACGCGATTGGATAGATTCTGAAACGAGTGGCGCGGAGCACTAACCCGCGGCGACCTGCATGGGCGCGAGCGCGTGCGGCGCGTCGTGCTTGTTGGCGAACACCAGCAGCGGCACGCGCCGCCCGAACATATCCGGGTGAGCCAGCAGCAGCTCCAGCTCTTCTCGGGCCACCACTGTGCGAACAATTTTCACATTAATATATTAAAATTCAAAGTTTCTGAATACAACATGTATAAACAAATATTATATAACGACATAGTGGTCAGCCAGCGACAGTTTGTGTCGGCGTGTAGTGCGGGCCGGCCGTGTCGGTTCGTGATCACATCGGCGGCGACAGTTCACCAATAAACTTACTTCCGCAGCCAGTTCAGTAGCGTAAAGTTGTGGTCCTTCGGTCCGCGCGTCCGAATGTAACCAATATTCATTTTCTTTATTTCAAGCTGGCTCAACAACATTATCATTACATTTTAGCTAAACTTTCAGAGTTTTATAAGAAAGCTTATTGTTGTAAAATCAAGAAACTTGCTTGCCCGTTCATTTAAATATAATATGATATAAAATTAAACTACATTTACAGTACTTTCTAGTTAGACAGTACAAATAAGCCGGAATCAAAAACCACAAACTGAAAGCTCTTAGTTAACACCTGCGTATAACATGTTAGCTTATACCATACACACGTAGCACGAAGTAATTGAAACATTCATAATTATAATCCTATAAGGGCACGTAGTTCTAGAAATGGTCGACAGCCAATTGACTATTTAAAAAGACAGGAGTAGGATCTTTAGTGAGTAGAGGAAATAGTGTAAAGTCCCTCTGTTAGCCGGAAACATCCTCCGACTAGACGGTTGGCGTGTCTGGTGAGCTATTGCTAACGGTTGATAAAGGGCCGTTGATCCCGCGGATCATTTTGCTTTCGCAATACATAATTCGGTAACGCCAGGTAGAGGTTATATGCAAGTTGGTTAGTTGGCTTGCTACGTAGTTCATGTGTATTCAGACGAGTAGGTGTCGCAATAGATCAGTGACCTGCCTCAGTGGCAGCACAGAACTGTGCTCAACATGCATCTCACACGAGTGTACCGACCGAGCCGCAGGTGATCCGCTGAGTCCACCACGAAGATGACGGCGTGCGCGCGCCGGTAGTGGCGCTCCCACAGCGCGCGGTGCCGCGGCGCGCCCGACACGTCCCATGCGCTGAACGACACGCCACCACCTGCGGCCATCGCGCGGTATGAGCTGGCACAAGCACACTGTGTTAGATAATAGGACGTGTGTATATGGAGCGAGCAGGTACGAACTGGTGAAGTGTTCCTGCTGCTGGCCGACGGTGGGCGCGGCGTGCGGCGCGCGCTGCTCGGGCGGGCGCAGCGCGTTCAGCAGCGTGCTCTTGCCGCTGTTGTCGAGCCCCAGCACTAGCACCGTCACCTCGGCGCGCCCGCGGCCCAGCCACACCGACAGCTTGTCCAGCAAACCCATCGTCCCGATTTACTCAACACTGCAAAAGTTACAATCAAACATTAAACATCAATAGTTCATCGAAAAAGGCTGTTTTAAAGATCAATTCTTCTAAACTCGATAGCCTCAAGGGTATTGATAGACCGGCCCGCTGTCCACAATCACAGCAAACAGTTGAAATAGCCAAATATATTGTAGGTATAATACATATACAAATTACTTACAAGTTTACACACATCGTAATGACAGTGGCAAGTCGTCCTTTGTGTTTCAAGTGTTGAAATCTTTTAGTGGTTTCCTAACTCAAAAGACCAGTTGTAACAATTAACTTATGACTTGAATTGGCAAGCGTCTAAATCGATACAAATTGTCTGCAGAATATGCTTATAGTTAAACATGAGTAACTTACCCGGTGACTGTTAGCAGGATCTCTCATAGTGGTTGATGTTGCACAGTCAACGTCAAGAATGAATATAATACCTGCTTGATGAGTTCAGACCGCAGCTTCCTGTAGCTGTGGACAGTCGGTCGGGACGCCGTTCGTTGGTGCCGCTCAGGGATCAAATCAATGGCTATACAGACAAGCGGTACCTGCTGGCGCGGTATCGACGCCAGTTGCCATGGCGACGCCGCGCACAACACCGCGGTACCAGCTGCTATAGCTAACCAATATTTTGCATTTTACGTTTACAGTTAATGTATCGGATCATGTTCTACGATTATTGAAGTAACACTCAGTGACTTGCGCACACGGAACTTGTATAGCCCAAGATGCGTATTATTTGTTATTTTGGCTTACAAGTTAACCTAGGCATATTTCAGTCAAATGAAATCATTCGATTATTCTTTTTAATACACATGTAAAACTGTGTCCCTGCTATTAAGGCGCTTTGCGATACTAATGCCTACCCTCGGAAATCAAAAATGAGTGGAGAATGGAGTCTTTGAATGACTGAAAGCCGACCAAAGGCTCAAAACTATTTTAACGCTATTATTATAGTTTATGAAGGTGGTCCTACTTCAATGTTCCCAGATCTGACGAGGTTAAAGATTGATTCTAAGTGCTCTGTGTTTGTACCTAATCCCAGGAAGACGCAAGTATGTTGTATGTTACATTATGACTAGGATTAATAATTAACATTTTACTGGTGGCCAGTAAAATGATTTCTAGGTCAACAATAATTGGGCGCATGATAAAATAAATAATTTAATGTAAACAATAAACATTTGAAATCACATTTATATCCTAACATACAGGTACTAATATTGCACTGGCAGGCAGATGAAGATATGTTATATGTTTCTCATGCGCTAACGTGTCGGTGTTTGTGAAAACAATTTGTTTTCCCGACCATCATTCGTCGAGTCAGTTAGTTTAACAACTTTTTGTAATCACATCTTGGTGAAGGTGGTTTGTTTACTGCACTCGACTGTGCGCACAGTATCGCAGGGCGATGTCGGCGGGCAGATGACGTCATAGATCTCGTCGGGCGTGCGGCCGCGAGTCTCGGGCAGCGCGCGCACCGCGAACAGTGCGAGTGCGAGCGTGAGCGCGCCGGCCAGCGCCAGCGCCGCCCACAGCCCCGCGCCGCTCACCACCAGCGAGAACACCACCACCTCGAGCGCGTTGCCGCAACACACCGCGGCGCTGATCAGCGACATTGCGCACCCGCGGTACTACAAACGACACAATACACTGTAGTCGCTGCGTTCTACAGGCTGCACGTATCCCAACACTCCTCCGCGTACCTGATAGTGGAACATCTCGGCCAGCATGGCGTAGGGCGCGGGCTGCAGGCCGGCGGAGTCCGCGAACACGGCGACCGCGAGCGCGGCGCCAGCCCACGCGCCCCCCGCGCCCGCCCACACCGCCCCGGCGCCAGCACACAGGCACGCTCCCGTCACCACCGCGCACCACACCATCAGCAGCTGGGGGAGAGTTCATTATTAACAACTCATCACGAAACTAGTGTTGTAAAAATGTTTATAAATGATTACAACCTTTCTGCCAACTTTCTCGACGAGGTACAAGGCCAGTGCAGAGGCAACAAACTGCGCGGCGCCAAGCAGCACGGCATGCCGCGCGGGAGAGCCGAGCACGCTCGCTGCATCGCCCGCACCGGGCGCACCGGTGGGCTCGACCCGCGCCAGCACGAACACGCGCTCGGCGAACTGCAGGAGTGCCAGCACGCCGCACGCTTCCTGCCCCACCACCGCCACCAAGCACAGCAGGAACGCGCGCCGGCGACGCGCGTCGCTCACTGTGGACATCTCAACTATTCATTACTAAAGCAGGAACTGATCTTCAACGCTAAATCAAGCCTAGCCTATCTTAATTTAACTCAAAGCACAAACAAATGAGCTTTATCGTATATCCGTTGAGTCATTATGCAGCCCAGTTCAAGTACTGAAAAATGCTTCATATTATGATTCCGACTGGGTGGAACGGTAACTACTCTTCATAGTCTCGCAACACTGCAATATGTACTTACACATGTCCTTGGTAAGTGTGAGCGGCGACACTAGATGTTCGTCAGGAAGCGGCAGCGCGAGCAGCTCGGCGTCCAGCGTGGGGTCGTCGTGACTCACGCCGCGCAGCCACGCCAGCGCCGCGCGCGCTTTCTGCCGATTGACAATGCATTTCACCAGTAGAACAGACAATGGGTAGGTGCGTTTTTATATTATTATGACGTTCACAGCAAGCTATATACTGTATAAGTAAATGGCAATATAATATAATGACGTAATACACCTCGCTTTACTGAACATTAAAACTTTATTTAGACGATGTGAGTAATATCGTGCGCTTAGCCGCGGTTACACTGCGGGACCAACATGCACGATATTTTCGCACCGTCTAAATCCGCTTTTAGTGTGTATAGTCGCTAGAACTCACGGCGGATTTCCCATTAGCGGCGAGGAAGGGCGGGGACTCCGGCACAAAGAGAAACAGCACGCAGTGCACCGCCGACAGCGACAGGCAGCACCACAGCACCGTCCTGAAACGTCAGCGCCGTTGCGTCACTTACCCCTCCTGTCTACGGTCTAACAACTTCTCCGTGACAACCGAAAACTTGTATAATGGCAGGTCTAATAACACCACCTGCTAAATCACTTGGTTTATTCTCTGACTCTGTTCAGATAACAATTTGTAAAAGTAGAGATTGCTCTTTACGATAGTGGCTTGCGTTTCACGAACTCGCTGTAGTGGGTGCGAATGAGTGCATCGTGTTACCTGTGCGCTACGTGCGCGTCGGCGGCGAGGTACATGAGCAGGAAGCCGAGGTTGTGCGCCAGCACCAGCGCCGACACCGCCGCGCCCCGCACCGCCACCTCGCACATCTGGAAACGATAGCATACGCCTGGTCTCACTAACAGCCCATCGTTTACGATCTGAAAATTTGCACAAAGATATACCGCATCGATACAGGAAGCAGGAAGGATCCACTTACTAAGGATCCACGTACTTGCCTCTCTGGCCAGCAGCGGAGCGAGGCACCATGCGCCGGCGCCGCCGAGGCCGGCGCATGCGCGCGCCGCCACCACCCACCACCCGCTGCCGCACAACTTCAGCGACCAGCACGCCTGCACACACCGACAAAATACGAATACTATAGACCAAACTGACAAAAAGTATTGAGTTTACGAGAACTAAACTATTATAGGTACCACGAAGGTGGCAGAGGTGGCGACGACGGCGGTCTTCCTGCCGGCGGCGAGAGCGCGCGCACACAGCGGCACGCCCACCAGCGACGCCACGAACGTGGTGGCTGCGGCTGCGACCATATGGGACTCGTCGCCCCCCTCACCGCCCCCCTCACCGCCCCCCTCTCCGCCCTCGCCGGTCGCCAGCGACACCCAGCCCATCGCCAGACCGAACGACACCGTCGGCACGTTTACTGCGAACAAAAATAACGAAGTGTCAGAACCCACCAGCTCGCTGCATCCAACTCTTAGCGATGCATAGCGTTCAAAAAGGATCGAGATGTACCGCCATGAATGTGGTTACTGGCTAGGCGTCAGCCACCGCCGCGTGGACCACTGGCCTGGGGCACCAGCACAACACCTGAATGCTAGTTGGCCCGATGATACATTTTTTGGTGGTTAATTTGTGCGGAATTGCTCTTACACTAACGACAACACTTTTAATTTATCTGGTTTTGAGACCCAAGCCTCAAAACCAGATTAAATGTTTTTGTAGTTTTAGTTTATTTATAACTCAGGTAGGTACCTAGTTTATATTTAATAATCATAGTTGTTGCGAGGCGGTTTTTTCGGAGTTCAATGAACTTCGTACAAATGACGTGTTCATTTGATCAATTATATGGGGTCTGCAACAAAAATCAGACGGAGGTTTACCCCATCCAGCTGCGGAAAATTTATTTAAACTTGTCTTTTTTGTGAAACTTTTTGCATCCTTATTAATGAAATACCATGGAATATTATTTAATTGCGTTGGCTGGAACGATCACTTACCTACATAAACAACGTTATATAAATAATAATTGGGTTTTACCCGTGCGCATATACAGCACATATAGCTGCAGCGCTACCATTGCCACACACAAGGTGTACGTAAATCTATAACCATGTCAGGTTGTGTTATATTTTTAACCGAATTCTAAAAAAGGAAGAGTTTTTTTTTTTGGTTTGTTCGTGCTTAATTTTGTCGCTTGCCAACCGATTTGAAACATTCTTTTTTTGTTGGAAAGGTTCCCAAGTGGTCCTATGAAAATTTTTATTGAAATCGGACAAGCGGTTATTAAAAAATCATCAAAAAAATAACTACATTGTCTACATTGATGATATTTTCGTTTCTCTGCATTGTTTGTTCGCGCATAACTCCGTCATTTACGAACCGATTTGAAATAATATTTTTTTTATTCTAAAGCCTATCCTTTCCAATTGCTCCCATAGTCACCAAGTCGGGATCTGATGATGGAATCTTGGCTAAATAGAAGAAAGTTTTTTTAGGTTCTCAATTCGGATGGTTGTATTTTTTTGTGAAATAACTTTTTTTAAATCATGCATCAAGCAAACAAGCAAGCATCTTTACTAGGCCTATCCATATTTTTTAACCGACTTCAAAAAAAGGTTATCAATTTGATTGTATTTTATAATGAGAAAAAAATATTCCACAAAAAATTACAAATATTTTTTTTCTTGCAAAAAAATAACCTGCTTCAAATAACCCTAAAAGCACTAAAAGTTAAAAATAATACTATAATCTACCTATATAGATAAACCTAAACTAACCTTTGATTAGCCTATACTAAAATTTAACAATTTTTTGGAGTCGGTGCGAAGCATTATACGATACCTAAATGACTATATAGCTTAATTGTAACGCGATTAATTATTACTATTATAACGCGAATGTTTGTCAGGATGCATGTTTCAGTTTGAGCTTTCACGAACCTGCCTGCACAAGGCAGGTGGTATACTGTTCCTAAATAACCATCACTGTTTCATTCCGGACGCTAACGAAACGCTCGCCACCCTACTCACAGTCACTGCAACTCCCACAAGCTACAATCAACAGTGCAGGAGATGGAACAGAGCTAGGCCAGTGGCCGCAATGGGACTTTTACAACTTAGAAAACCAAACCATTTGAGCACTATAGAGAAAACATTGAAAATCCTCCGTCTCTACATATCCGCATAGTAAATAACTCCGGATGTGACGTGTGCAGTGTGCGCTGTGTTACATATTACTGTTCATTCTGCCAAACAACACATGATGACAACGAATGGAGTGAATGTAGAGCGAACGAGGCGTGGTGAGATGGTGTGCGGCGAACGCGTCAGTACGTACGTACTGGTATCACTTATTGACAGAACACGTCTGCTGTTTGTTCCAAGAAGGTGAGCAGCTTCGTATGTACACTTGTAGGCTCGCGTGTGTGGCCGGTGAGGCAACGAAGCACACATTACACACAGACATTGACACATTAGTGGTGGTGCGCAACCACGCTGCTGGCGCCGCTACGTAGCCGCCTCGCCTGTTTGCTGAGTTTTGCAGCATCTGTTTACCTAATGAGCACAGCGGTGGTAGTACTTAGTAGACTTGTTCTTGATGAAGTAATTTCAAGAGAATTAGTGATGCATGAATACATGGAATGTTAATAAAAATAAACTTGTATAACCTTGACCTTCCGATGGGACGGTCGGGCAAAGTGTTGTCGAGTTTCCACTAGAAACTCAGTGTTCACAGTTGATAGACTGCCACTTATTATAAGGTACATGAAACTAGAACATTACTGGTGAAAAGTGGGCGGTAACCTAACAACGGTATAACTCCGCTGCCAACACTGCGGAGATACCGGCGCGATGTTACGTAGTGCTGTGTCGGGAGCTACGAGTGCGGCTGCGACGCACTCGAGACGTGCGGAGCAGCGCTAGTGCGTGGAGGCTGCGCATGCGTTATCAGCTCGCAGCTCATGGCTAAGAGTTGGTCCCTGCACGTGCCACCGCCGCCTGGCTCGTTAAGTGCCACCACGCATGCACTAGTTTTATGAAGCACTTTCACGGTTAATACGATGATGACGAGCTGACGTCACCGGCGCGACCCGGCCGCCCGGCTCGCTTTATTGAATTTGTGAATTTGTCTAGGAATCGAACTCACGATCCCGGTGAGACACAAAAAGCCTCGTCGTATTTCATATAAGGTTGTATCTACTCGTGTCTTCTGTCTATCTTAATATACTCGTATAATATAATTCTTCTGTACGTGTGTTAGTCACCTAAATCCACATAAACGGCTGGGCCGATATGGATGTGCGTGGTTATATTTCAATGGGTTCCTAGATAGTTTGAAAATACATTTTCACCCGTTCGGTGGCGCTGCTGTTGGTATGTAACCGTTACCTATTAAAACAAAGAAAAAATCACGAAAAAAACGTTCTTTGATTCTGAGGCGCTCGAATTTCACCAGCACAGCTAGTCTATATTAGGTACCTATATAAAAATCTCGTGTCACGGTGTTTGTGGTCGCACTCCTTCAAAACGCCTTAATCGATTTTATTGATGTGATTTTTGCAGGTATGAGAATATGTCGTAAAGTATATTTCACTCCTAAAGGGATGAAACTAGGGTTCAAAGTTTGTAGCTCCCTACACGTTTGTAGCTCCCTACGGACAACATTAGATCGCCGTACACAGACAAAGTCGTGGGCAAAAGTAAGTATATAAATGTATAAATAAAATTGAATGGCTTTATGTGTTTTTAACTTATAAAGCTCAGAACTCGAGAACGGCGCTGCCGATTTGGCTGATTATTTTTTGTTGTATTCGTAATTTTCCGGACAAGGTTCTTATGAAAGAAAATTTGTTGAAAACTGACCGAGTCGGAAATTGGCACCCGTGCGAAGACGGGGCCGAATTAATAGAGCCCACCGCAATAGCATTATGATACCATATTAATCACAATAGGTACTATAGAAAAACACACAATCGTGTGGAAAACGATATTCGCACCAGTGTGCACGTGGTCTGTGGTTTCCGATGCCACGACTTGCGAACATGCACCAGCGTGTTCACGATGCCCTTCACGGTATTCACTTTTATATGTTGTTATATTTTGTCTTGATGTTACCTTTGCTTAGTTTTGTTTGCTTTGTTTAGTTTAGAAGCAGCGGTTGTGTACCATATACCTATACCTTTGAAATAACACATTATAAGTACTTCGCACCGTACTATCAACGCTTGATGTTATGGTATGTGCTGCTAGTGTACCAGTGTGTACATATGCGGGCCCACCGCTGCGCCACGACTTGCACGCGCTTGTCTCTAGTAAAGCGAACCTTGGGAAACTGCTTAAAGTAATCTTTAGACTTAATTGTAATGTTGTATAGGTAAATCTTCCCAGGCGAGTGCCTTGGAAGATTTATACTGCTTTTTTTATTTATACTTTTGTACTATTTAGACTGTTTCCATCATTGTAGTTGCACTTTACGTAACAAATGTAGTAGGTACCTACAAGTCACTCAAAATATGTTGAAAAACCAAAACTTGCAAATTATGACAAAAACACGACGAACACGTGCATCTTTTTTATTTGTAATATTCAATAACAACTTTTTGCAACTAACTCGTTGTTGGAATGCGGTCCCCGTATCTCTTGTTCTCTCCGGCTCGCTCGGACCAAAATGTTCGTAGGTACTTACGTTTCTTGTATTAAGGGTTACTATAAATAGTGGGCGCTAAGCAGTGCCTACGATTGTCTATTTTATTTATATGAGTTGACTTTGTTGACCAAGTTGGGTACCCACTAAGGCGCATAAGGATTCAGTTCCACTTACTCAGTATAACCATAAGGGTCTGGTGCACACAGGCGCGCACGCGGCTCGCGCCCGCCTTCGCCGTCATGTTGCGCACAGAGCACCACTTGCGAAGAGTCCGCCGCGTACGAGTGCCCCTCACAGGTGCAGCAGCTTCCGACTACAGCCCAACGATGACAATAACTCGACTCACGGTAAATCCAAAGCACTTAAGTAAGTAGGTACTGAGCTGCCACATTCATTTAAATAAAATTCATTCTAGATTATACCGCCATCATTACGCGATACGGTACCTACATGCGTTTGCGCAAAGTTGCGATTTTCCGAACTCCAATAATATGCGCGATCGAGCCGGAGAAGGGCCGCGTGTTGGCAAGTTAGCGCGAACTGTGCTCACTCGCTGGAAGTGCGGTTTTTAATAAAGCACAGTCAAGATGTCGCCACTCAAACAGAAAGGTCACAAGCGCCACCAGGCTGTGGCACGCATCATGGTGTCGGCGCAGCACAGCTACGACAGAAGGCTGGAGCCGTGTGCCTACTGACCACCACTGCTAGTCAATAAACTCAGTCTAATCATTCATTTCAATTACAAGGCACTTTTAAACGTCATGGCTAGAACATAAAAGAATTGAACCTAGTTGCCCTTTTGCCTAGAGTAGTTTTGTATGGAGTAGAGATATGGGCAAGAAACTCCATACTATTTTAAACGAATATTTTACAGTTTTTTTGTATACAGGGTCAAGTAATATGACGTACCTTGCATAACAACTACTACATTATAATATGAACACTACTATAATAACGTACTCTCTAGACGACAGCCATTTTCTTCCTTACAAGATGATAGAAAAAAAAAGAAGCTAAACCTGTTTCTAGAGGGAAAACATATCAAGTAAAGTATTATAGAATATTTAATGACGATATTTAAAACCACTCAACTATACCTACCTATCTAACCGTATAATAATAAGATCTGAAGTAAATTATTATATTGTAAGACTGACATTTAAATTTAATGTTAAACATCTTCAACAGACACGTTTAAATTTTACTAATGTGACATTCATTTGTTATTATTTTTAACTATTACAGCTTAAACAGTTGTACTTGTAGGTGTACTACTACACTTAATTGTACCGTTCCAGATTTAAAACAGTTATACATATTCAAAATGGACCCATCAACTGGGCACAAATCCAGGCTCCGAGGCTGCTACTAAGAAATTCCTGATGGATAAACCCAATAACATTTTGACCGACCTGGGAATCGAACCCAATAGGACTCAGCAGTCGCGCTTTGCGACCACTAGACCAACGAGGCAGGACCACACATTACCGGGATAAAAAGTATCCTATGCGTATCAGGAAATGGTCTATCTGTTATTTGCCAATTTTCATCCAAATTTGTACAACGGTTTACGCGTAATTGAGGAACAAACATCCAAATATTTAAACATCATTAGAAACTTTCACATTTATAATATTAGTAAAGTCCTATAAGACCGTTTTAAGGCACTTTTGAACGTCATTTACAAGAGAGAAAAATTAATAATATTGAATCTGCTTGTCCATTCTTAAAGGTATCGTGTGGACAAAAAATGGGCAGGTAACTTCATAATTATACTCTTTTAGAAAAACCTTTTATAATAAGCAGTAGGTACATTTATTCCATATTATAATACGAATGTAAAGTCAATGTACCTGAAATAAAAGACATGTATATTATTACTACAATACGTACCAAGAGCTACAAAATTAAAAATTAGAGCTAAATTAATTGTTATGTTTATAGGCACACAGTGCTCACATGTTGACAAAATAGTGATCGTAGATGATCATCACCAAAATATGTAGAAATGATGTCGAAGCAAAAAGAAAGTAACCAAATCAAATCATTGTAATTGAACTAGCAAACAGTTGATTTTGTCAAACCTTTAAATTACCTAATCGAGCAGGACCAGCATGTTTCCATGCATTATCATGTTGAATATAATATAGTAAGATTGTTAACCCAAAACGGATATCAGCATGATGGTTTTACAACAGTCGTACCTCACACAGTTACAGGTATGCTACTCCACGCAGCAACTCATAAAGGCGAGTAGGCACGTCGCTATTGGTAATTATTTGTGAAACAAAATATGTATCATCGCTGAACATCGTCTGTCGCACTCTCTCGGTCGTCTGCCTGTTTACGGCTCGGTGGTGGTTGCATCTCTTGACTTTCCACTTATATCTATTGACTAGGTCAACTCGAATTGTAGCTTGGATACGATATTAATTTGTTTGATAGATATTGATCAAAAATATCCCATGTAACTATACTAGGACTCGCATCAAACGAGAACTAGCACCTTGATCTGAAGTAGACGAAAAAGATAAACTTAATGTTTGTGTTTCATCAATAAGATGTCGCGCGGTGGTCATTTCATGGGATCATCTGAGTACGTGCCGCGCGTGCGCGAATGATATAACCAGAGCGAGAGACGCGCACGCTGCATACTAACCCGAGCGCGCGACACGCTGCTGTGCCCCACAAGAAGCGGCAACGCCACAATCCTTGCTTCAGTGTCATCGCTAGTGCTAAACTAATGCAAACATAACTACAACCAGATACCTACACTGCTGAATTTAAGAGGTGTCTTTGTAGTGCCTCACGCTCCTTGCTCTCGACAGCCGTATTCAACAATAAGAATCGGGTACTCCACGCCGCGAAATATTGACATGCAGCCACATGGAGTCAATCGTCAGAAATAGAGGTTCTTCTACTGATTTAAGAAAAAGACGAAGAGAATTCAAAAAAAAGCAAATATGATAATTATCATATTTGCTTAGAAAGTATTAACAATCATTTAATTTATGTTATAATGGGTAATAATAAATAAATAAAATAAATAAAATAATCTTTATTTCGGACTAGCAGGTACATCCATAGGGGTTAGTAAGAAGATATCTTAAAAAACTATGTTAGTATTTTATATATTTACAAGCCTATTGTTGGAGATACACCTTCGCACAATATCACACAATATAGATGAATCGTACCTCCCTGCAATGGTTTTCAGGATGGAGTTGGAACTGGCCCGCACTCTGCAGAGCAGCGAGGCAGACTTCTGTCTAATGATCGCGTGGAAGCCATCAACATGAGCGTGTGCGAACATGCCAGAAGCACTGCAGAAACGGGGCAGTCCCATCAACATCCTGAATCCATTATTATATTGGACTCGCAGGGCGCTGATAGTCCGCAAAGTATAGTTGGTCCACAGGCTGCACGTGTAAAACACTTGACAATACGCTTTAAAAAGCGTTACTTTAACTTGTTTGCTACAACGTGCAAACCTGCGTGCCAACATGTTACATCATCATCATAATGCATGCGTGCACAGGAATGCAAGTGTCAAAATAACGAGACTGTCATTACAAAAAATGACAAAATGACAGCTGTCAATTCACTGACTGTCATCTGTCAGTGATGATCATAGCGTTTTCGCTGAGTTTCGCTTTCGATCGCTTAAGTTTATGTAAAAACGGCGTTCCAGGTTGCTTTACAGTTTTGTCTAAAAATAGTGATCAGAGAATAATTACATACTTAATTTAATATTAAAGAATAATACCGTGTGTGTCGTTCCTGCTGCAGAGTGCAGTTAGCAGAACTCTTCAGTAACAGTAACGAAGCAAATCGAAGAAAAGATTGAATATGAAGAAAAGATTTGAATATTATACGAAAGAACTCCTGGTTGATTATTTAAACGGATCATAGCCAACTGACTGATCATGGCATGGACTTCTAGAATAACTCCATAAAATCATCAACGGGAGAACGGGCCGGGGTGCATTTAAGTGTAGGTACACCTACATAACTTTAAAGTAAAAGAAGTGGTGTCAGCAGAAAATTGTTTGACAGTTTCTATTCTGCTTAATTATGTAGTTTATAGGTAAAACTAAACTAATAAACGAAAACCCAATAAAACAAAAAACTGATTTTAAAAATTTATTTTTCATGTTAAAAGTGTTAACCGACGAACAAAATCTAATCTGAAACGGCACAAAAAAAATAATTGGTATGAAGTTCATATCGTATTATTCGTGTTAGGAAATTGAGCGCTATAAACATATTATGTGGCCTCGAGATTAAGCGCACTAATTGATGATAAAGATCGACGCGATTTGTTAATTAACAAAGTGTCTATATTTGGTCACGACTCACGACAAGCGCGGAGTCAGTTCACTGCTGTCAGCGTAGCGAGGTCGCTGACCGCACGCAAGATGCTGTCGCGCTACGTGGTGTCGCAGGTGAAGCACAACTCCTACTTCCTGGTAGGGCTTGCGTTGGGGCTATGGGTGTCGCTCGCGCTGGTGCCTCTGGACGAGGCACCGGCGGCCGTGTGCGAGGCTGCGCTGGGCGGCGCGCCCGTCACCGACGAGTACGAGCCGCAGCGCGAGGAGCGGCCTCTCGGGCCCGCCGGCCACGCCGCCGGCCGCAGCGTGCAGCGTCCGCGCTACTACAGCACCGAGCTCGGCATGAGAGGTATAATTTGCTATCACTGCGCTGTCTCTGCAATTCCATTGTGACATGATCACATTGTTGTCAACTGCAGAGGTTCATTTTAAATGATTTTTCAGGATCCTTACTCACAGGAGTGCTAAGTTCAGAAGAAGCTCTCAAGAGCCAAATAGCAGCGTTAAACCGCACAACAGCTCGGCTGCAGCCAGCATTAAAGTTCTTTATCACGGCCAGTGCAGTGAGCTCTGTGCCAGGCATGGCCAATGTTGTCGGCTTCACTGACACACGGGAGATGCTGAAACCGTTCCATGCACTCAAGTATTTAGCAGATAACTATTTGGAGGAGTACGACTTCTTCTTCCTTGTGTCGGACACTGCATTTGTGAACGCCCGCCGCCTGACCGAGCTGGTGTCACAGCTGAGCGTCAGTCAAGATGTGTATATGGGCATGGTTGCTGAAGATGACAGCCACTACTGCTCACTGGGTAAGTCGGTCACATTCACTTCCTAACTAGTTCCTTTCATGTAGCAACTAGGCACTTAAATCTGTTTACATTATAATGAACTGTATAATATACTATGCTGCAGTATTATTGAAGACTGATGGAGAAGTCCCAGGGCAGTGTGACTCACTCTTTGGCAGTCTACAGTAACAGTTGATGTTAATAAATGCTGTGAGATTGAGCCATTTCTAATGTTTAAGGTTCCAAGCTGAATGTTTGCTGAGTAATAGCAGTGTAGTGTGTGTAATTACTGATAATGTTTCATTGCCCACACATTTGGTCAATTTGCAAGTTATGAGCACTCTTAGGTCCAAGTTAAAGGAATGTTTTTCATAATTTTTTTTTTGGGTCTCTTTACTAAAACATTTCAAACCCATTGTATGTATTACTAAAATCTAAACTAGATACTTTTTGTAGCAATCTTAACGCAGGCCCTGGCTGTCAGTGCTACGTCCACAGCATTAACAAGTATAATGCTAGTGCTGTTTGTAATGCCGGGTCACTCAAAGCACTCTGTATAAGCCCTACATTCATCCGCACAATATACCATACTTCCTCAGTACCTAAAGGAGTCTTAAAAAAGGTTATTTGACAGGTTTTTACTTTGACCAGAGGCTGAGCATTACAAATGCCGTCAGTCTTTTGACCCCTCTATCAGTGAACAGCAAAGTGAAGGGACTTTTAGACATAGGCATGTCTAAAAGTCTCTAAAAAGAAAAAAGTCCCTTTAAGTCTCTCTGCAGCTCTCTCTAAGTCCCTGCGCCAGAGAGAAAACTGTTAGGACAGAATACATCGTTGAAGCAGTCAATTATACATAAATAGTGTAGTGTAAGAAGCTGTGCACTCCAATATGGACCACTCCATCATGCGTTGTAGAGGGTGGTGTGCTGTTGTCGAACTCGGTGCTCCGCGCGGTGCACGGCGAGCTGGACTGGTGCGTGCGCAACTCGTACTCGCCGCACCACCACGAGAACATCGGGCGCTGCGTGCTGCACGCGGCGCACCTCGCGTGCTCGGCGGCCGCGCAGGGCGAGAGCTACGCGGCCGCGCGCGCGCCCGGCACGGACACGCCGCCCGCGCTCACGCCCGACCTCGCCGACGCCGTCACCGTGTTCCCCGTCACCAAGGCAGACACCTTCTACACGCTGCACGCCTACGTGTCCCGGGTGAGTGTCGCGGCCCGCCTGCGTCCGCCCATGTCGCACGAGCCGGTCGGTGACGAGTGCTTGTGCGCAGGTGCACCTGGAGCGGGACCGCGCGGAGGTGACGCGGCTGCGCGCGGCTCTGTGGCGCGGCGCGGTGCGTCACCCTCCGCACTACCGCAACGCCACGTGGCCGTCGGGCCTGCGCGCCGACCCAGGGCTCGCGCCGCCCACACCCGACTCTAGGTACGTCTCTACTTCGTCACCGCACTTGACGTAAAGGATCACTAGTTGTATAAATGTTAAATATACGTTGCAGGTTCGACCACCTGCGCTGGGTGTCCTTCAACGCGACGCACGCGTTCTTCCCGGACGACCACCACGAGGTGGCTCGCATCACCGGCGCCGACCGGGACGCGCTTGACGTGAGTACACATTACCCAGCCACCACAGTGCGACTACTTCTTCTAAAATGACACCAACGACGAAAAGAGACAAATTATAATAGCCGCCATTTTGGATCTCATGTTATGTGTTTTTAAAAAAAAGACCAATTTAAAAAAAATACGAAACAATCCGTACGATCTCTCTCGCCAACTACTCAGCTGGTGCTGGAGGCGGTGCGCGCGTGGGGCCTGCGGCGCTGGCAGGGGGCCGCCTCCGTGCGCCTGCTGGAGGGCGCGTGGCGCTGGGAGCCCGCGCGCGCGCTGTCCTACCGCCTGCTGCTGCGCGTGGCGCCCGAGGCCGGCGCGGGGCCCGGGGCCCTGCGCCTGCTGGAGGTGGTGCGGCCGCTGGGGGCCGCGCGCCTCGTGCCCGTGCGCTACGTCACCGAGAGCGCGCGCGTCACGCTGCTGCTGCCCGTGCCCGCCGCGCACGCGCGCCTCGCCGACGTGCGCGCCTTCCTCGCGCGCTACGAGACCGTGTGCCTCGAGCAGGACAAGAACACCGCGCTCATCATGGTATGTACTGTTTCCTATGGTGTCGCGCCGCCAGGAGTGCGACGATTCAAACCTTGTAATAATGGTGCTTCCCAGGTGATAGTCGGCAGCGCTAACGACACGGTGGCGATGGAGCCGCTGCGCGCGGAGGCGGAGGCGCTGCGCCAGCGCCACTCGGGCGCGCAGCTGCACGTGCTGGACGCGCCCGGCGCGCCCGCGGCCGGCGTGCCCGAGTACGACGCGCTGCTTCGCGCCGGCGGCGTGGCGCTCACGGCCGCCATGCCGCACGTGTCGCGCGACGCGCTGCTGCTGCTGCTGCCGCCGCACGCGGAGTTCAACCAGGACTTCCTCAACAGAGTGAGCGCCGCCCCGCGTACCCTACCGATATCCCACCGACGCGCGTCCTGACGAGTGTGCTCCGCAGGTGCGGATGAACACGATCGCGGGCGAGCAGTGGTACCTGCCGCTGGCGTTCGCGCGCTTCTCGCTGTACGCGCACCCGCGCTTCGTGGCGCCGGGCGGCGGCAAGCCGGCCGTCAACACGGGGCGCTTCAACCCGGCGGCGCGCCTGGCGCTGTCGTTCTACCGCGCGGACTACGACGCGGCGGCGGCGCGCTGGCGCGGCGCGGGCGACGCGGCGCCCGCCGACGTGCTGGCGCGCGCCGAGCTGCGCGTGCTGCGCGCGCCCGAGCCCGCGCTGGTGCTGGCCCCGCGCGCGCGGCCCTGCGAGCTGCGCGCGCCGGGCGGCCGGGGCCCCTCGCAGTGCGCGCGGGCCCTGCGCGCCGAGAGCTTCGCGACGCTGGACGCGGGCGCGCGGCACTCGCTGGCGCAGCTGCTGCTGGAGACGCAGGCCGACCTCGACCAGTGAGGGGGCGAACGATACTGAATAAGATGCGTAATATAGTACGACAAAAATATATTTTTGCAGTTGAAAAAGAGTTTTCGTTTCATTTTTCGCAGATTAAATATCATCGTCTAAGTTCTAACACCACGTAATTGAATTTGGGTAGAATAAAACAACAACATATGCCAAAAATGTCGGATATAATGAAACATTATTTCTGAATAATAATGATTCTATATGTATTTATAATAGATCTAATTTGAAGTAGTGTCAAATTATCAAAAGATTCTGAACATTTATGTTAGGTTCCTAGATCCAACTGAACCTTTAAAACTACTCCAACTGAAGCCTTAGTGAATCTGTGGCGACATCTATACGGCCACATATGAACTACATACAACACGACCTCGCACTAATTAGGATTAGTGCGAGGTCGTGTTGTATGTAGTTCAACGTACGGCCCACAAGCAAAGTTTAGAATTAAACGTTGGTGGCCGAAGGCCATAGAGCAACACGGGGGGAGTAGCCATAGGCAGACGGACCCCTCTGTCGACACATATGTGCAAATGGACCACTGTTAAGTCACCTGTCACCAAGTGCGATAGCGATAATGTTGTTACTTTGTAGATTGTTTGTTTGTTATCGATAAAAATATTTACTTAGGTACCATCAGTCCCTGTGTGACATTTGTATTTGTAACTATGTCTTTTTTATCTCATTTTGCCGGACTTGTGAAAAAGAAATAAGAATGTTTAAACGACGACAATAAACCTACACAATCTTGTACCGCACACCAAATCGTGCCAAAATCATTAAAAAAGTTTATTGGCAAAGTCCTATTTCCCTCCATCGGTTACCATTCACATGAAAATTATTTCACAAATCACAATTTGGAACTGACAAGACTAATTTTAGAAAAATATGCAGATACTAGAATTTCTCACTTAATGAAATACTGAAACTCACAGAAATGTATTCGTCATTTTTTTTTTTTTTTTTAATTATTCATATTAAACCAGTAATAGATAAATCCTTCACTGTTTGTTTTCCACCGACTTCAAAAAGGAGGAGGTTCTCAATTCGGCGCGTATGTTACCCGATTACTCCACCAATTATGAATAGATTTCGATGATTCTTTTTTGTTTGAATGAGTAAACTTCCGAATAGGTCCCATAGAAATATTGTCATGATCTGATGATGAATTTCGGAGATATAGAACAGAACTCTTCAAATGATCACAGAAGAACTGTCGTAACAAGTCAAATTGCTTTGTTTATACGTGTAGTCGAAGACTGACTGAAGGAAAAGGGGGAGAGGGTACGTCAACCCCCCCTCCTACCACTTTCCAAAATTAAATATATCGTGTGAGGTATTGTTGAAAAAGGCTTTTTGTAAGAATTCCAAACGTTAACACAAGCACTAAAAAGTGAAAAATAAAAAAGCTTCCGCCGACTCCCAAACTAAAGTAATTTTGTTTTGTAGTTTTTATTGGTGGTTTTCTTTTTTTTTTGTAAAAAGCTTTTTTTTTTAAATTATACCTACATTTATTATTTTTTTAATTGATAACTATTGAATTAGTAATTAATAAAGTCCTATCTTAATTATAATACTTTGAAAAAAAAAAAATAAATAAAACCGTAAAAAGGGGTGAAGAAAGGTAGGGGTGAATCGGAACGAAACTTTAAAAGAGATTTTAATGTTATTGTAATATAGTTTGTTGGCAAAAAAGACTCTACTGTTCTTGCTGAATTATAATTAACAAATTGGTCTCCTTGTTGGCGAAAAACTTTACTAGTTTAACGTTATAATTCCTTTTAAAGTTTCGTCTCGATTCACCCCTGCCTCTCTATTCACCCCGTTTTACCGTAACCTGATTTTCTTAACCGAATTCTTTAATTTATCGATAATGCGTGTCGACAGCTGAATGCAACTTGTCAATGTAGTTGCATCACGTCGTTACACTGTTATGACACAAAATGTTTCTATGTGTGTACGAAATTGTTAGTGTATTGTTATTATTTTTATGTGTGAGTTTCGTAGCGATAGACGATTGTTTTTGTGTGGGGCATTGAGAAAGTGTGTTTGTGTGTGTATTTCCCCCCGCAATATGTATTGCTTGTGAGTTACATTGTGTTTTTCACGTAGGTAGGTACCTACGTAAAGTTGATTCTGCGATTTTTAACGTGACTTTTTTGTTCATTAAGTAATAAATCTTAACTGTATTTTTTTTTCATTAAACATTCAGTCTGAAATTATTCGGTGAGACACAAATGGGACTCAAAAAAATAAAATAAAAATTATTCCCGTTCGATCCTCCAACGAAATCAGTGGGACGATCGGGACAAAAAATAACGAATTCCCATTCGTCCCCTTAGGTGGACGAAGTCAGGGGGACGAACGGGAATACACCAAAAAATGACTGACTTTTTTGTATTGAAAACATAGGTACGCTTTGGCGTGTCCCCTTCCGTCAGGAGGCCTGTGTTGCTCTATGCCAAAGGCAAATCTAAAGCAAGAGCAAAAAGTCGAAAACACATTCGAGGATTACTCAACAGAGTTTAGAGCCAGTTTCACCATACTCTGTTAGTTAGTTTAATGCCCTGTTACATGTATTGACAAACTGTTAAGGGTAATGAGTGTTCCACCACGTGTTAACGGTGGTTTACCCACCTTGATGGACTGTTAAATTTAACTACTGCTCTACAGGTCCGTTACATTGGTAACAGACGATTACTTTGCCATACTTTGCTGTCAAGATGGACAAAGCACTTAATTTTATTTCCCAAAATGAAAGTGTTTTACGAAATCTAGACAGTTTGCATAATTTAGTAAAGCTACCTAGAGTATACAAAGAACGGCGAAATTACTTCGAGGAATATGATGATGTGGATTTTTGTACAAGGTGATGAGGTGAAGGTTTTGATTTTGATCGAATACGCATCAGATCGGTAAATAACTTCACTTTAACTAGGCCATTTTATACAATAAATTATTTATACCATTACTTACTTCATTTTATACCAGAAAATTGTAAAATAACCTCATCGGACAAATGGCAGGCCATAGCATAGGGGCCAATATTAGTAAACTTGAGCAGAAATAAGTACATAATAATGTACATCCTACTAATTTTATAATGTAATCATGAAAGTTTGTTTGGATGGGTATGTTTCTCTTTCACACAAAAACGAATGTAAGGATTTGGATAAAATTTGGTACACAGATAGTTTCTAATCTGAATTAACACAGGATACTTAGTTTTTATCCCGATTATCCCGTGGGATAATTTTCGAGTTGTAGTGGGTGAAACCGCTTGCAACAGCTAGTACCTACTTAGTTAGGTACTGTTAATATTCTTAGACATGCAATGTATTTCTTCTTCCTTTTTGTCCAATAAATTGTTTTTATATTATAAAAGCAGTGCCTCAAAAATTAATTACTTATTTGTAAAAAAGTTATTTTTATTCGCAGATAAATTATTTTGAAACGTTTTGTTCTGAATTTGCTGTTATGTTGACATATCAACCAGCGAAATGAAAAAGTAATCCGGTTGTATAATGCATTGCAGAGAGTGAGCAACACTTTAATACGGTCGGGTTACTTAACACGCGAAATCATATACGACTAGTTGAAATACCACTCAAAACGACATAGATGACATAACAGACAAAGGCATTTTGTTTTTGTCGCTTTATATTTTGAATGAATATTTTGAATGTCATTCAGTTGATGCTTGATTAATCAATGATCTGTTAAATTTTCACCATGGGACATTCATTATTTTAACAGCGCTGTTAAATTTAAAGGCGAATTAGCTAATGTCTGATTAGAAAGAGTTTGGTGAAATTGGGTCAATATCGTAACGGAGAGATAAATATGGCGGTTTGACAGGTTTTGTATAGAAACTATGTCAAACTGTCATATTTATTCTTTGGATAAAAGTTATCTGACTGGAAAAATCAGCTCTTAGTTGTGCAGTATATGCTAGTTGCAGTTTTGTGTCCTCGTCAATTTCAGGAGGTTCAAATAAAATTACGATAACTGATCAATAAAATGAATAAATACTTGTTTTTTTAATTGTTTGTATTTGCAGTATTTCAGAATACTCTCTTAGAATAGAATTGCCCGATGCGTATGCGGTAGGCAGTGTCGCGCGAATATATCACTGTGCGAGCGGGTTCATCACCCCGCCTCACCCGCCTGCCGAAACCCAACGGCTGTATGATTGGTTAAAATTAAAAACCAAAAAAGAAAACAACAAACTTTGATAATGGTTTGTTGTTGAGAATGACTAGCATACTGCATAGTGATGCAAAACTGCACCTTGTAGAACTCGGACGTTGTAGAATGAAACGCAGCGAGTGTGGAGATACGATTTATTAACATAAACATGGGCACGCGCCGCTCCGTGCGTCTACGCGCGCCTTCACAGATACACTTCATGTAATTATCATCTTACAAAGGAAACTAATACTAACAATACACAAACCACGTCCTACACAGAATAGACATCATTATCTTACAAAATAGGAATGTAACAATAATACGATAACGGGAAAGCACGCGAACAAGTAAAACGCTATCCCGCCGTATAACTCTGTGATAATATAATAATTTAGACTACGCGTGAGTGAGGGCCGATATATACAGACAGCGGGCGACACCGGCCCGCAGACCTACGACTTTATCATTAATAATATATTCAAATGCGAAGTAAAGGCATCAACACGCGAGCGGTCGCCGCGCGTGCGGCCGCGGCCCGCCGCGCGGCTCCGGCCGCGTCTAATTTTGAGGTAGCGGTTCAGTTTCGCGGCAGCACAAATGTTGCAAATACCGTCGAACAGTTCGGCTGAAACTATCTTAACGATCGTTCGGCACGCCGACGCGCGTCACTCGCTCTCCGCGGCGCCGTTCTGCTGCGCGTCGGGCACGAGAGGCGCGCAGGGAGCGTCGGGCGCGCAGGGCGTGTCGGGCGACAGCTGGGCGCGCGGCGCGGGCGGCGCCAGCAGCGTGGTCCACTCGCCGTCGGGCTCGTACAGGCACTCGACGCAGGACAGGAACTCCTTGCCGTCGAAGCCGCCCACGGCGTACAGCGCGTCGTGCAGCACGGCCAGGCCCAGCGCGGCGCGCGGCCGGCGCAGCTCGGGCCCGGCGCGCCACGCGTCGCCCGCCAGCCACTCCGTGCGCCGCAGCGAGGCCGCGCCGTCCGAGCCGCCGGCCGCCACGAGCCGGCCGCGCCACGCCGCCGCGCCCACGGAGCGGCGCGCCGTGGGCAGCGCCGGGCCCGGCTGCCACGCCGCCGGCTCGCGCGCCAGCGGCAGGCGCTCGGTGCTGGCGAGGCAGTGCCACGCGTCGCAGCCGCCCAGCGCCCACAGCGCGCCCTCCCAGTACACGCTGGCGCACTGCGACCGACCTATGTGGCCGTGTCAGTACACTTCAGATATCAGAGTGAAATACAGATACTCGGAAGAGGACACATGTGAGACCGCTTCGTTTAACTTTAACTTGTCATTATGAATATAGATAAAGGAAATGGGTGTCACAGTATACACCTCTGCTCTACCATTTAGAGAATAATTATGGGCATGATGTGTGTATAGAATGTCATTTAGCGCTTTACGAAAGTGTACGCAAGTGTTCTTCGCGCAAATGTATCTGATCAAAAGTATCGATTTGAAACACTTTACATGTGTGTAATCCTGCCGATAACAGCTAAACTTTATCTATTCTAATATAATAAAGCTAAAGTGTTTTTTTTGTCAGTTTAAACAAACTAATCTCTGCAACTACCAATCACATTCATGGACGAATAGTAGGTACTTGTAACATATCGATCGGAGCAATCCGAACACGTAACATAACTCGGATGAAATAAAAGTCGCGGGCAGAAAGATGTTCAGATATACATAATATTATATACATTAAAATATTTTGAAAAATTTGTATTATTGTAACGGCTCATAGATATCGTTATTAGATAAGTCATTATCTTTAAGTCATCATAATCATGTAATACACCATAAGATTCCGTCGGGACTCACCGGCGTTGAGCGGCGGCGCCTCGCTCCAAGAGTCCGCGTCGGGATCGTAGCGCAGCACGCGCTTCAGGTTCACTCCCCCCGACCACCCCCCCACCACATACAGCTCGCGCCGCGACTCCACCGCAGCCGCGCCCGCGTGCGACAGCGCCAGCGGCAAGCGAGCGCGCCCCGCCCAGCGCGCCTCCCCCTCCGCCAGTGCCGCCACCGAGTCCAGCTCCGCGTGCCCGTCCGACCCGCCCAGTGCGAACAGCGTGTCGCCCAGCACGGCCGCCGGGAATCGCGCGCGCGGCCCACGCATGTCCGGCAACGCTGTCCACTCGTTCAAGTGCGGGTCGTACGCTTCGGCCGCGCGCAGCACGCGCGCGCGGTCATACCCGCCGCACACCAGCAGGCGCCCGCCTAGCACCGCCGTGCCGTGCGCCGCGCGGCCCAGCGAGAGGCGCGCGCGCCGCCCGCCGCCGTCTGCCTCCTCGCGCGTGCCGCCCGTCACGCCGCCGCCCAGCACGCCGCCGCGCGCCACGCCGGCCGCGCCGCCCGCGCCCACGTCGCGCCACGCCACGCGCGCCGCGGCCAGGCGCCCGCGCAGCGCCAGCAGCGCCCGCGTGGTGCGCGCGCCGGCCACGCGCGTGGCGGCCAGCACGGCGCAGTCGGCGCGCGGCGTGCGCGCGCCCAGCTGCAGCGCGGGCGGCGCCAGCGGCGCGGGCGGCGACTGGTCGGCCGCGCGGCGCGAGGCGCGGCCCCGCTCGGCCGCCTCGCGCCGGTACTCCTGCAGCTCGGGCGCGTCGCCGCGCGCGGCCGGCAGCTCGCCGCAGTCGCGCAGCGCGCCGCGCGTGTCCACGTACAGCAGGTGCGTGCGCGAGCACAGCTCGTCCAGCTGCAACGCGAGACGAGTGAGGCGCGCTCTTCTACCGCTGCACGGCGCGGGCACCGACGACGGAGATACTCACGTCGGCGTCGACGGCCTGCTGGTCCCGCAGCCATATCAGCGCGGCGTCGGCCACCGCGAAGGCGGTCTCCTCGCCGCCCTCGGCGCTCGTCTCGCGCAACATTTCGATACGAATGAGTGGCAACGTCGCCAACGCGCCGCTCTTGCACACCTCGTCGAACTGAAACGGCAAGACGTTAGTTCATAGTTACTGAGTCATCGGGGCCTACGTCCGACGAGTGCGAGCTCCACTCACGTTCTGCGCGATGTAGTCGTCCAGCTGCGCCAGCTGCTCGGCGCTGAGGTCGGGCAGCGCGCGCAGCTCGAGGCAGTCGTGCGGCGCCAGGCGGCGCAGCAGCGCGGCGGCGAGGTGCGCGCGCACGGGCTCCACGCGCAGGCGCCAGGCGGCGCGGTACAGGCGCCGCGCGGCGCTGGCGTCGCGCACGCGCAGGCGCCCGGTGTAGGCGTACTCCACCAGCGCGCCCAGCGCGTCGGGCTCCACGTCGTCCACGCGCACGGCGGGCGGCGTGGGCGGCGCGGGCAGCGCGGCCAGCGCGTGCAGCAGGTAGGGCGAGGCGGCCGCCAGCACGGCGCGGTGCGCGGGCAGCTCGGCGCCGCCGGCCAGCAGCACGGCGTCGTAGTGCTGGCGCGACTTGCGCAGCGCGTTGAGCGCGTGCAGCACGCGCGCTGGCGCCGCCTCGTCGCGCACGGACAGCTCGGCCTCCAGCGCGCTGGTCTCCTCCTCCGAGCTGTCCTCGCCGCCGGCCGCGCCGCCTGCGCCCGGACCGACCGTACAGTGCACTTGTACTATGTACATTCTCTTAAATCATTCTAATCATCCTTAACATGTTACATAAATTCAAAATAAAAATAAATCAAGATATTATTTAAGTACACATATATTATTCTCCTCATAATGATGCAACAGGTAAACATATCACACTGATACACACATACTGACATGTATGCTGTACTTGTACACTGTCTATTTTGTTTGACAATATTGTTTCTGGTTGTTTGTGTTGGTAGTTATAATTTGTCACATTAGTGTGAAGCATGCAGGTTAGTTCACGAAACACCTGAACTATATACATTAGTAGGTTTATGGACCATGTATTATCATAATTAAAATAATATCAATTTGATATCTCAGTATCAGACTAAATAAAGACATTATCTATTTATATCACTACAATGGAACATTTTCATAACAATGAGATTGAATAATAACATACACAGTGATAAGCCACTAGCAATTGATGTTGTACCCGGCATTAGTACCTTAGAATGTAAATACTTATTGAATTGTCATCACGAGTTGTAATACTGTCTAGTTGAGCGTGCCCACATCTTATGATTAGCAACAACACCCAATAGAGCAATGTGTCATCATCAATTGGTTCAATTGGTTCCGAGTAGACACCGCCTCGCACCGGGAGGGAGTCACATGTCTGGTACTTGAACAATACGCGGCTCACACACACATGCATGAGCATTGTGGCTGAGCATCATGACTACCCACACTACACCCACCTGCCACTAACAATACAATGACTATTGTAATGGCATTTTATAAGTTTTACTGGTGATAGATAACATGTAGTAATAAACAGCGGAACCTGGGGACATCTTGCCAGCTGACTGCTACGTGTTGACATTCCACTTGCTGGCTAGCTACACACTGGCTGAAGCCTTCCATGCCAGAGGTCACCATCATGAACGGCTGATCACTAGACTGCAGCTAGCTCATTGAATGTTGTCAGGCGACAGGGTTTGTAAGTACAATCAGTTCAATAGTTTACCGAGCCATGTGTGTGGAATCAGAGTAATAATGATGTCGTATTGGATATTAATTATAATGAAGCGGCGCGGCGCTCAAGGTCAAGTTGCATATCTTAATGATCGGCGGAGCGCGTCCGGCGCGCTGCGCGCTGTTGCTACGTAACTTAGCCGAGTTGTGGTACTCGTAGCATGCGAGCGTGTCGTGTGGTGCGTGCTGTGTGTAGTGTGGTGCTGGTGGATGCTCACCGTCGCCGTTCCTGTAGTCGTCGTGCGGCTTCATGTCACCGCCGCGGGGATCGCTCCGCTCTGCTCCGGGCGCGCTCTGCACCTGCGACACAAGCTCGTCAGCGCCGCGGACCTTCGCTGCTAACCGGATTACACTGGCGAGCACGTGGCCCCGTGTTGCGGCGAGCGAAGGCCGCGGCGCAGTTAGCACAGGTCACATGGCGCGACGTAAACAAACCCACCTGATGCGTCGCGCTGCTCGCTCGCTGCGCGCTTGCACGGTCGCTCTCTGACGCCGCCGTTAGATCGCTGGCATGCCGTGCCCGGCTCGGGGACGCTGTCCGTTTGTCGCGGTGCCACGCGCGTAACACTAACGACACACTCTGTTCCGCCACCGCCCGCACACTGTTTTTATTTTGTAATTGTTTGACAGACAAACGTCAACCCTTGACAGCTGCTCGTTCCATTGACATATGTCAATAGCTCATTGACTTCATAGATGTGTATTTATCAAGATGCCTTTGTCTTCTCACAAGTAGTATAAAGAAAAATATTAGCCAGGTCTGCCATTTTAAGCCATAGCTATAGCCATAGTAAGTATAAACGTTTTTCAAATGTGTATTGTAGATTCAGCGGCCATTTTGTGTCTTATGACGCCAGGTTCTTTTTTTATAGTTAGGAGCTGGTCCATAAATACAAGTCAGTGAATCACTCTACATTCGCGTCCTTGACTTATGTGACTTTTATTATTTGCCTTTTTTTTCCACACAGAACAAGATACTTCTATCCGTGCTGGCTGTGACGCTACTGACGCTACATCAAAGAGTATAGTAATCGCTACAAGCCTACAAGTGCTTTAAGCGACGGCGGCTGACAAAGTAATTCAATGGATTTATTCAAATAAATCAAATTCAAAAAGAAAACGAAAAGATTTGAATGTCATTTAGGTACAAGAAAAAAGAAAAAAAAAGTAGTTGCTGGATAATATGGAATTCATAAAATAAGTAAAAAAAAACTACACACGCGTTGATATGCTTAGCAAGTGACTCATGGAGAAATAAATGACTGCTTGTCTAGCACAAAATATACTAGGATTACGGGTTCCCGTGCCAATGGATGGACCGCAGCCAAACGTGACCATAGTCAATTTGATTTGTTCTTTTCACGCAAACTGACGAAATAAAAACAAACTATTTAGCAGTCACACACTAATCCCTAAACCAATATTAAATATACCTCTGCCACCAGTTATCCTTTACTCTTTGTCTACAGTTAGGTTTAATAGCAATGTAAGTACATGTACAACCACGTCAGTGATGTGGTGTAACACTTTGATCTTGAGCTGGTCAAGCGTTGAAGAAGTTTAATCAGTTATAGGTACCTACTGGATTTACTGGTTACCGCTGACGAGCATCCGACGGTGCCTTACTTATTGACCAATACCTACTCATATTATAATTTAAAAAACTGTAAAAGCTTAGACGTCTTGGCGGGGGCGCTGCCGTGCCCCCCGATAGGTTGTATTATTCAAATTATATTATATTGAATATTCATTCAAATGTCCCAAGAATTATCCGCACTGCATTTTACAAGCAGCAGCTGGTAGGATGTGCGTGTGGTGTGAGGTACCTACTTAATTACTATCTTCTTCTACTGTATGAACTCTGTACTTAATTAGACCTATACCTACTTGTCTGTGATTCGCGACTGCCTGAGTTATATAGCCGAGGCTTATCATAAGTTTATTGAAGCATGGTAAACTTTAACCTTATCGAAATTGGACAACCTGTCGATGGTGGGCCTCAGTCATTGATTTTTAGCATAAGCACGCAATAGGAGTATGATGTTGTGAAAGACCTCGATTCCAGTCCTCCACAACGTAGAAGGAGAGATAATTGCATAAGGTACCATAATACATGCAGACATTGGTCGTCATACGCACAAGTAATTATAATTAGGAAAAGTGAAAAGCGCTCGATTGGCAGACCGAGTGATATCTGCTGAAGCTACGAGGGTGGCGAGGCCGCCTACACGGCAAGGCACGCGTCATAGCGTCGTGCCGCGCGGTGCAACGGCGAGATCAGTGTGCCAGCACTGGCAGCGCTCGGGGGTCGCAGGGCGGGCGCGCGGATCGATAGCGGGCGGGCGGCGCGGGTCGCCCGGGCCGGCGCGGCGGCGGCAGTGCGCCGCGCGACCCCGCCCGCACTCCACGCGCTATGAGCGCGCTCCGGCCGCGCGCCCGCCGCGCGCCGCTGCTGTTCGCGCTCGCCGCTGCACTGTTGCCGCACGCCGACCGAGTCGCGTGAGTACAAGCTAGTCCCTAGTGCTGCGCTTCATTCCTCCGCATCCTCTGACATTCGCTTTCCTCCTGTGGCAGCGGCGGCGGCGGCGGCGGGAGCATGTTCGGGGACGTCAATATATCCTCTATTTTGGACTCCTTCAGCATAAGTTACGACAAGAGAGTGAGACCGAACTATGGAGGTTAGTATCAATCCTAATCTTTTCTTCTGATATAATCGCCGCGTTAATATCCTCCTCGACTGATCGACCTCATCCTGACGCCCAGTACGCCAACGTTAGACCGTGGCGCGCAATAGCATTAAAGATCGGATCAAACCTGCCATAGGTGCCTTTGGCTATTTATATTTAATTACGTGAGCATTCTAATGAACATGTAGTAAATAGTCACTTACTGTAATAAACATGGTATGGCCAGTCGCCAGTCATCACAATGCAATAATGTGCTGCCTGCGTCAATACGGCCAAAATGTTTTTACTTAATGTTCCTATTGATTTAAATGCTGCAAAGACGATTTCATTTATTAATTAAACTACGCACCTAGTCCTACCTTAAAAGGTAGGTCCATATCCAGCCACCAAGCTAATGTGATGCACGGTCGATATTAGACTTTTTGGAGAATCTGACAGACTTGGCAGCGCATTAATATTAAATTGTGAAGTAGCTAGAAGCTTCATGTGTGACTGCTCAGCACCTGATGTGAAGGTCGAGGACGGGAACCCCTACTTGAACGAATGAATGGACCACAACGCGTTTTGGCTTGTAACTCTCATCGGCAACCCGAAATTCGTGCAGTGGTGTTGGCCAAAATGGCCACAACGCGTTTTGGCTGTAACGGTATCACTAAATTTAACCATAACGCGTTGTGGTAATCGCGAAATATACTTATAATTATTATTTATGAATATATAATTTGGACATTAGTTGATGCGAATCAAATGACTTCGACTTCAACGTAAAGTCAAGACAATGGGGCTGAAGAAAATTTTTATTTCGACTTAATAATAATATGACCCAAAAAGTGATCTCTACTCAAGTGACTGCATTTTATAGACGTGATGTGCACAGAAGTCAAACTCATACCCATACAATGCAGTCAGTCAGTGCTACACGTACCTATGTAGGTAATGAAGAATGTATTCATTTCGGCTCAAGTCACAAATGGTAGGTACAAGGTCAAACAGCAGTGATTACAACGCGCCTTAAGTCGAAGCAAAAGAAACCGATTACGAATCTATTGTAAATCAGTTGAATAGACGGCCACAGCCACGACACAAAGTTCGAGTGTTGCGGATGATCTTCGAGAACCAGACGCGTTCGGGTCGTTTCTTTTTGTTCAATGGGTGTTTCAATGTAGGCTAATGGTTCTCGTGCACCATTCTCACTGTACGACTATGGCGTGTGGGATGGCAGCTCCAGAATCGGTAGGAGTGCGTTGGCAGCGCAGCGCTAGACTTGTACCCTGTGGCAGCTTGTAGGCAGCCGCCGGCCACCGTCGGTAGCATAGCTTGCTTACAGAAGATGGATGCGATGCGTTGTCGTGTTATGAATGTGATGTCGTTTCCAGGACCACCAGTGGAAGTGGGGGTTACCATGTACGTGCTGTCCATCAGCTCTCTGTCGGAAGTGCAAATGGTACCTAGCTAGCAGTACTATTCTAAGTAGTAAGAGGTCACGAGGGCATGTGGGCATGGGGCACGTGGCACGTGGCACGTGGCACGAGCACGTGCGCACCGCACCGCATGTGGAGACAGCGGCGCCGGCGCTGGCGCCCGCCGCCGCGCCCGCCGCTCGCCGGCATCGAACTAGTACTACATGTGGGCTTGCTTGCAGGTCCGCCGGTGGAGGTGGGCGTCACCATGTATGTGCTCTCTATCAGCTCCGTGTCGGAAGTGCTCATGGTACTCGCCCCAGTACTCGCACCTCTCGCGCCGCACGCGCTCGCGCGCCAGCAGCCCCAGACGCGAGGCTGCGAGCATGTCGCGTTTCATGGATCTGTCCGCTTTCGTATTGTTTCCTAGTGATCTGGTCGATGACTGGTAACGCTCGTGTTGACTGTGGCATTACTGTTGTGAACTGATACAGACGCACCGAGCGCCGCGCTCCGGCTGCCCCTTCCACGCGACTCTACCACGCCGGCTCTGCTTCCAGCCCGCGTACTTATAGTCCTCTCTGACTCACGAGCGGTTTCATATGTTAGGACGGTGTAGTGCAACATTAAACACTTTGGAAAAATGTAGGCGCCACTTTCACAATTGGTTAGGGCACTTGGAATGCGAAATTTGCAACAAACAATTAAATTGTTAAAATAAAAATTAAAACAACAAACTCTGCTTGGAAAGTCGTCTCTTAAATGTGTAGCACCTATCGGTGGTGTTCAGTTCCATCTCTCACCGCGCCATGTTAAAATGTAGCACTAGCTGTTAGCGGAACGCCGTTGAGGTTAATGCAGCTGGTCACGAGGTTGCAAGTTGGGCTGTCTACAATACGGACGCTGGTCTGCCCTCACACTCAGTGGCAGGTCATCATTCAGACGTGGCTGCTTCATACAGAGCTAAAGTGAATCGCACCTAGAGGCGAGTAGCGCGACTAGCAGGGGACTTCTTGCTTAGTTTATATTTGCCATTCCGTTTCACATCACTTTTCATCTTACTTCACATAAGTCATGCGAACGTTTGCAAAGCCTTGATGCTAGATACAGAGGTACTTACGCATAGTAATTATGAATAGGTAGGTACGCAGCTGGAAGTATGATTGAAATGACATAATGATGTACATGATGTAGTATTTAAGTGAACTCTGAGTTAGTACGTGGAGGTCACCGAAGTAGCAGCCGTCCGGCCGCGCGCCCCTACTACCTCCTACAGTTGGAACATTAGCACCGACGATTACTTAGATATAAACTTGTACAATACTAGTTTTCCCCTCTCTCTGTGTGTCTTTACTAAGTATATAACCGTGGTGCATTCTTTGCGTAATACAAGCGACGTGTGTGAACACTGAAACGCTAAGGACAGCGGCGCGGCGCCGCGGGCTGCGTGCACGCAGCGAGCGCGGCGTCGCGACTCACGCGCACCACGCGTCTTCGAGAACACGACGCGCGCACGCTAACACAGCACCTTTATGTTCACCACACCACTCTACACAAGTACACACTAGGACAACACCGTCTCGTACTGTACACATGATGCAGGCGTGGCATGTACCATGCTCCTGCTGCTGACGCGGCGACGTGTAGGAGAGGCGCGTGTCGGCGTGTTAGCGCCGCGCGTGCTGCCTACTTTAATGGCTCTTCCGTGAGTTTCGTGACTTGCCCGCTTGGAACTTAACTAGTTCAGCGCTGTTTTACATTACCTATATACACTCACTAAATTATCATAATCGTTTTCATTTCTATGAAAAAGAAGAAAATTAAAAACAATAATCGGCAACGACAAAATCCGAATAGAAAAGTATGAAACATTAAAAATATTATGTCGGTAGCCTGAAGTTGCTGCCGCATGCCGCCGCACTGTCCAGCCAGCTATCAGAGGCTCCTTAGTACGGCATGCGACCGCTAAATAAACATCCCGGATATCACTTGTTTCTTGAAATGCATCAATAAACCTTTCATTTCATGCCAAATACAATATTTAAATTTTTTTATTGCAAAATATGTGTCCTCTTTTCGTCATGCTGGATTTTGGACGTCATCATAATATCCTGTAACCCAGGGAACAACGAGACGCATCGATCTCATTTCTCAAAATACTGCGTGTGGTTTAGGAGATATAACGGGATTAACGGGAATATCTCTATCTTTTGACTTTCCCATCATAGTCAGATAAAAATGAGCTCGTCAGTGAGAGTACCTACATGTAACATTTTACTTCGAAATGAATCTCTGTAATAGAACGCAGTCGGGTAACCATATCAGATAATAGGTATATAGGTGAGGAGATGGTTAGATTGGTCTCTCAAACCGGCTGGCGTGCACGTGCTCGTCGCGTGCTGTGCGCGGTCTGTGCCGCTCGGAGCGCGTCGCGAACCACAAGCGCACGGTGCACGGCGCTCCACACTCTGAAGTCTACAACACTCTGCGTGCACTTTTCACTCTTAGCAAAGTAAATGAAGCTTGTCGCTCTGTTATGTGTTTTGATGTTGTAAAGTGGTTAAACATTAGTATAGTATGTACCAGTAAACTATATATAACAAATGCACCGTACTTGTTCCACTGTGTGTGCGGCCGCGAGAACGCGCGCGCTCCTCGCGGCCGCTGTGCGTAGCGCGCCGCCCTATACTACAACTTGCGATGTCTCTCCCTCAGGACTTCACGTTGGATTTTTACTTCAGGCAGTTTTGGACGGATCCGCGGCTCGCGTACAAGAAGCGCGCCGGCGTGGAGACGCTGTCCGTGGGATCCGAGTTCATCCGCAACATCTGGGTGCCCGACACGTTCTTCGTGAACGAGAAGCAGTCGTACTTCCACACCGCCACCACTAGCAACGAGTTCATCCGCATCCACCACTCGGGCTCCATAACGCGTAGCATCAGGTGAGAGCGCGGGCCGGTGGGACACCGCCCCGCCGCCCCCCGCCGCCCGCCGCCACTCCCCGCTCACGTCTGTTGCAGGCTCACCATCACCGCCTCCTGCCCCATGAACCTGCAGTACTTCCCCATGGACCGCCAGCTGTGCCACATCGAGATCGAGAGCTGTAAGTGTTCCCCCTTGTTCCGTTCAGCGCCCGACGTACTACTTCACCGTGTCTGAACCGTATATCTTACTACTGCCGTCCTTACGCTGCACGTTGGCAAGTCGTTTGAGAACCGTCCGATGAGCCTAGACGCTCCAAGACCTAAGTACGGCGGCAACTTTGTGCAAGTGTTTGTGTACTATTCAATAAACCACTTATTTGAAACTCTTCGTGTAGGGTGAGACGACGGCGACCAGATTATTCGGAATAATGTTTTAAAAAGTTTTATATACGAATTATATAATTTTGACAGATTTAAACACTCGTCAGAAGCTACCGTCTCACAGATGATAGAAAAATAATAACGTACTTATACGATGTACACCGATGTTCGTGTGTGTGTGTTGTGATCACGGAGCAACCCTCGACCGGCCGTGTGTCGCACACGACCCCGCGCACGGCACCCGGCTTGCGTCGTGTCGCGCGCAGCGCACGGCCGCGACGCCCTCCGCCTACAGCACCCGCGCGGGCAGGACCTACACGTCGCACCGGCGCGACGGGGCACGGCGCCACCGCACTCCGCCCGCACCCCCGCCCGCCTCACGCACGCATCGCATGCCTCATACCCGCGCTGCACTGCATGCCGCTGCTGCCACCGCACTACCGCCACCACCACCGCCGCACGCTGTGCACTCATACACCTTACACGTAGTCGCGCACGGTAGTTACAAGGATATTTTTCTATCATCGGGCCGGGTCGACTCGAGCGGCGGGGCCGTCGCCGCGTCGCCCGGCTCGCCTCGGCGCCAGTGGGCCACGCGCCCGGCGCGTCGCTTCGAGGCGCGAGTGATAGCGTTTTGTGTTTGGCATGTCCCCGGAGTCGGATACACGATGACCGACATACT